>OZ010747.1:92417163-94864663 GCA_963932245.1 Tachinus rufipes | reverse complement strand
ATTTTTGTGTTTGAACAAAAATTTTGAGAAAATTTGTTTTTGAATGTTTTGAAAAATTTTAAATTTTTGATGAAAATTGATATTTTTGTTTCAAGTCGGGTTACAATCCAAAGGTATATACCTTTGACATTTTTGTGTTTGAACAAAAATTTTGAGAAAATTTGTTTTTGAATGTTTTGAAAATTTTAAAATTTTTGATGAAAATTGATATTTTTGTTTCAAGTCGGGTTACAATCCAAAGGTATATACCTTTGACATTTTTGTGTTTGAACAAAAATTTTGAGAAAATTTGTTTTTGAATGTTTTGAAAAATTTTAAATTTTTGATGAAAATTGATATTTTTGTTTCAAGTCGGGTTACAATCCAAAGGTATATATACCTTTGACATTTTTGTGTTTGAACAAAAATTTTGAGAAAATTTGTTTTTGAATGTTTTGAAAAATTTTAAATTTTTGATATTTTTGTTTCAAGTCGGGTTACAATCCAAAGGTATATACCTTTGACATTTTTGTGTTTGAACAAAAATTTTGAGAAAATTTGTTTTTGAATGTTTTGAAAAATTTTAAATTTTTGATGAAAATTGATATTTTTGTTTCAAGTCGGGTTACAATCCAAAGGTATATACCTTTGACATTTTTGTGTTTGAACAAAAATTTTGAGAAAATTTGTTTTTGAATGTTTTGAAAAATTTTAAATTTTTGATGAAAATTGATATTTTTGTTTCAAGTCGGGTTACAATCCAAAGGTATATACCTTTGACATTTTTGTGTTTGAACAAAAATTTTGAGAAAATTTGTTTTTGAATGTTTTGAAAAATTTTAAATTTTTGATGAAAATTGATATTTTTGTTTCAAGTCGGGTTACAATCCAAAGGTATATATACCTTTGACATTTTTGTGTTTGAACAAAAATTTTGAGAAAATTTGTTTTTGAATGTTTTGAAAAATTTTAAATTTTTGATGAAAATTGATATTTTTGTTTCAAGTCGGGTTACAATCCAAAGGTATATACCTTTGACATTTTTGTGTTTGAACAAAAATTTTGAGAAAATTTGTTTTTGAATGTTTTGAAAAATTTTAAATTTTTGATGAAAATTGATATTTTTGTTTCAAGTCGGGTTACAATCCAAAGGTATATACCTTTGACATTTTTGTGTTTGAACAAAAATTTTGAGAAAATTTGTTTTTGAATGTTTTGAAAAATTTTAAATTTTTGATGAAAATTGATATTTTTGTTTCAAGTCGGGTTACAATCCAAAGGTATATACCTTTGACATTTTTGTGTTTGAACAAAAATTTTGAGAAAATTTGTTTTTGAATGTTTTGAAAAATTTTAAATTTTTGATGAAAATTGATATTTTTGTTTCAAGTCGGGTTACAATCCAAAGGTTATACCTTTGACATTTTTGTGTTTGAACAAAAATTTTGAGAAAATTTGTTTTTGAATGTTTTGAAAAATTTTAAATTTTTGATGAAAATTGATATTTTTGTTTCAAGTCGGGTTACAATCCAAAGGTATATACCTTTGACATTTTTGTGTTTGAACAAAAATTTTGAGAAAATTTGTTTTTGAATGTTTTGAAAAATTTTAAATTTTTGATGAAAATTGATATTTTTGTTTCAAGTCGGGTTACAATCCAAAGGTATATACCTTTGACATTTTTGTGTTTGAACAAAAATTTTGAGAAAATTTGTTTTTGAATGTTTTGAAAAATTTTAAATTTTTGATGAAAATTGATATTTTTGTTTCAAGTCGGGTTACAATCCAAAGGTATATACCTTTGACATTTTTGTGTTTGAACAAAAATTTTGAGAAAATTTGTTTTTGAATGTTTTGAAAAATTTTAAATTTTTGATGAAAATTGATATTTTTGTTTCAAGTCGGGTTACAATCCAAAGGTATATACCTTTGACATTTTTGTGTTTGAACAAAAATTTTGAGAAAATTTGTTTTTGAATGTTTTGAAAAATTTTAAATTTTTGATGAAAATTGATATTTTTGTTTCAAGTCGGGTTACAATCCAAAGGTATATATATACCTTTGACATTTTTGTGTTTGAACAAAAATTTTGAGAAAATTTGTTTTTGAATGTTTTGAAAAATTTTAAATTTTTGATGAAAATTGATATTTTTGTTTCAAGTCGGGTTACAATCCAAAGGTATATACCTTTGACATTTTTGTGTTTGAACAAAAATTTTGAGAAAATTTGTTTTTGAATGTTTTGAAAAATTTTAAATTTTTGATGAAAATTGATATTTTTGTTTCAAGTCGGGTTACAATCCAAAGGTATATACCTTTGACATTTTTGTGTTTGAACAAAAATTTTGAGAAAATTTGTTTTTGAATGTTTTGAAAAATTTTAAATTTTTGATGAAAATTGATATTTTTGTTTCAAGTCGAAAAATTTTAAATTTTTGATGAAAATTGATATTTTTGTTTCAAGTCGGGTTACAATCCAAACCTTTGACATTTTCTGTGTTTGCAGTTATAAAAATTTTTAAATTTTTGATGAAAATTGATATTTTTGTTTCAAGTCGGGTTACAATCCAAACTTTGACATTTTTGTGTTTGAACAAAAATTTTGAGAAAATTTGTTTTTGAATGTTTTGAAAAATTTTAAATTTTTGATGAAAATTGATATTTTTGTTTCAAGTCGGGTTACAATCCAAAGGTATATACCTTTGACATTTTTGTGTTTGAACAAAAATTTTGAGAAAATTTTGTTTTTGAATGTTTTGAAAAATTTTAAATTTTTGATGAAAATTGATATTTTTGTTTCAAGTCGGGTTACAATCCAAAGGTATATACCTTTGACATTTTTGTGTTTGAACAAAAATTTTGAGAAAATTTGTTTTTGAATGTTTTGAAAAATTTTAAATTTTGATGAAAATTGATATTTTTGTTTCAAGTCGGGTTACAATCCAAAGGTATATACCTTTGACATTTTTGTGTTTGAACAAAAATTTTGAGAAAATTTGTTTTTGAATGTTTTGAAAAATTTTAAATTTTTGATGAAAATTGATATTTTTGTTTCAAGTCGGGTTACAATCCAAAGGTATATACCTTTGACATTTTTGTGTTTGAACAAAAATTTTGAGAAAATTTGTTTTTGAATGTTTTGAAAAATTTTAAATTTTTGATGAAAATTGATATTTTTGTTTCAAGTCGGGTTACAATCCAAAGGTATATACCTTTGACATTTTTGTGTTTGAACAAAAATTTTGAGAAAATTTGTTTTTGAATGTTTTGAAAAATTTTAAATTTTTGATGAAAATTGATATTTTTGTTTCAAGTCGGGTTACAATCCAAAGGTATATACCTTTGACATTTTTGTGTTTGAACAAAAATTTTGAGAAAATTTGTTTTTGAATGTTTTGAAAAATTTTTAAATTTTTGATGAAAATTGATATTTTTGTTTCAAGTCGGGTTACAATCCAAAGGTATATACCTTTGACATTTTTGTGTTTGAACAAAAATTTTGAGAAAATTTGTTTTTGAATGTTTTGAAAATTTTAAATTTTTGATGAAAATTGATATTTTTGTTTCAAGTCGGGTTACAATCCAAAGGTATATACCTTTGACATTTTTGTGTTTGAACAAAAATTTTGAGAAAATTTGTTTTTGAATGTTTTGAAAAATTTTAAATTTTTGATGAAAATTGATATTTTTGTTTCAAGTCGGGTTACAATCCAAAGGTATATACCTTTGACATTTTTGTGTTTGAACAAAAATTTTGAGAAAATTTGTTTTTGAATGTTTTGAAAATTTTTAAATTTTTGATGAAAATTGATATTTTTGTTTCAAGTCGGGTTACAATCCAAAGGTATATACCTTTGACATTTTTGTGTTTGAACAAAAATTTTGAGAAAATTTGTTTTTGAATGTTTTGAAAAATTTTAAATTTTTGATGAAAATTGATATTTTTGTTTCAAGTCGGGTTACAATCCAAAGGTATATACCTTTGACATTTTTGTGTTTGAACAAAAAATTTTGAGAAAATTTGTTTTTGAATGTTTTGAAAAATTTTAAATTTTTGATGAAAATTGATATTTTTGTTTCAAGTCGGGTTACAATCCAAAGGTATATACCTTTGACATTTTTGTGTTTGAACAAAAATTTTGAGAAAATTTGTTTTTGAAAGTTTTGAAAAATTTTAAATTTTTGATGAAAATTGATATTTTTGTTTCAAGTCGGGTTACAATCCAAAGGTATATACCTTTGACATTTTTGTGTTTGAACAAAAATTTTGAGAAAATTTGTTTTTGAATGTTTTGAAAAATTTTAAATTTTTGATGAAAATTGATATTTTTGTTTCAAGTCGGGTTACAATCCAAAGGTATATATACCTTTGACATTTTTGTGTTTGAACAAAAATTTTGAGAAAATTTGTTTTTGAATGTTTTGAAAAATTTTAAATTTTTGATGAAAATTGATATTTTTGTTTCAAGTCGGGTTACAATCCAAAGGTATATACCTTTGACATTTTTGTGTTTGAACAAAAATTTTGAGAAAATTTGTTTTTGAATGTTTTGAAAAATTTTAAATTTTTGATGAAAATTGATATTTTTGTTTCAAGTCGGGTTACAATCCAAAGGTATATACCTTTGACATTTTTGTGTTTGAACAAAAATTTTGAGAAAATTTGTTTTTGAATGTTTTGAAAAATTTTAAATTTTTGATGAAAATTGATATTTTTGTTTCAAGTCGGGTTACAATCCAAAGGTATATACCTTTGACATTTTTGTGTTTGAACAAAAATTTTGTGAAAATTTGTTTTTGAATGTTTTGAAAAATTTTAAATTTTTGATGAAAATTGATATTTTTGTTTCAAGTCGGGTTACAATCCAAAGGTATATACCTTTGACATTTTTGTGTTTGAACAAAAATTTTGAGAAAATTTGTTTTTGAATGTTTTGAAAAATTTTAAATTTTTGATGAAAATTGATATTTTTGTTTCAAGTCGGGTTACAATCCAAAGGTATATACCTTTGACATTTTTGTGTTTGAACAAAAATTTTGAGAAAATTTGTTTTTGAATGTTTTGAAAAATTTTAAATTTTTGATGAAAATTGATATTTTTGTTTCAAGTCGGGTTACAATCCAAAGGTATATACCTTTGACATTTTTGTGTTTGAACAAAAATTTTGAGAAAATTTGTTTTTGAATGTTTTGAAAAATTTTAAATTTTTGATGAAAATTGATATTTTTGTTTCAAGTCGGGTTACAATCCAAAGGTATATACCTTTGACATTTTTGTGTTTGAACAAAAATTTTGAGAAAATTTGTTTTTGAATGTTTTGAAAAATTTTAAATTTTTGATGAAAATTGATATTTTTGTTTCAAGTCGGGGGTTACAATCCAAAGGTATATACCTTTGACATTTTTGTGTTTGAACAAAAATTTTGAGAAAATTTGTTTTTGAATGTTTTGAAAAATTTTAAATTTTTGATGAAAATTGATATTTTTGTTTCAAGTCGGGTTACAATCCAAAGGTTATACCTTTGACATTTTTGTGTTTGAACAAAAATTTTGAGAAAATTTGTTTTTGAATGTTTTGAAAAATTTTAAATTTTTGATGAAAATTGATATTTTTGTTTCAAGTCGGGTTACAATCCAAAGGTATATACCTTTGACATTTTTGTGTTTGAACAAAAATTTTGAGAAAATTTGTTTTTGAATGTTTTGAAAAATTTTAAATTTTTGATGAAAATTGATATTTTTGTTTCAAGTCGGGTTACAATCCAAAGGTATATACCTTTGACATTTTTGTGTTTGAACAAAAATTTTGAGAAAATTTGTTTTTGAATGTTTTGAAATTTTTAAATTTTTGATGAAAATTGATATTTTTGTTTCAAGTCGGGTTACAATCCAAAGGTATATACCTTTGACATTTTTGTGTTTGAACAAAAATTTTGAGAAAATTTGTTTTTGAATGTTTTGAAAAATTTTAAATTTTTGATGAAAATTGATATTTTTGTTTCAAGTCGGGTTACAATCCAAAGGTATATACCTTTGACATTTTTGTGTTTGAACAAAAATTTTGAGAAAATTTGTTTTTGAATGTTTTGAAAAATTTTAAATTTTTGATGAAAATTGATATTTTTGTTTCAAGTCGGGTTACAATCCAAAGGTATATACCTTTGACATTTTTGTGTTTGAACAAAAATTTTGAGAAAATTTGTTTTTGAATGTTTTGAAAAATTTTAAATTTTTGATGAAAATTGATATTTTTGTTTCAAGTCGGGTTACAATCCAAAGGTATATACCTTTGACATTTTTGTGTTTGAACAAAAATTTTGAGAAAATTTGTTTTTGAATGTTTTGAAAAATTTTAAATTTTTGATGAAAATTGATATTTTTGTTTCAAGTCGGGTTACAATCCAAAGGTATATACCTTTGACATTTTTGTGTTTGAACAAAAATTTTGAGAAAATTTGTTTTTGAATGTTTTGAAAAATTTTAAATTTTTGATGAAAATTGATATTTTTGTTTCAAGTCGGGTTACAATCCAAAGGTTATACCTTTGACATTTTTGTGTTTGAACAAAAATTTTGAGAAAATTTGTTTTTGAATGTTTTGAAAAATTTTAAATTTTTGATGAAAATTGATATTTTTGTTTCAAGTCGGGTTACAATCCAAAGGTATATACCTTTGACATTTTTGTGTTTGAACAAAAATTTTGAGAAAATTTGTTTTTGAATGTTTTGAAAAATTTTAAATTTTTGATGAAAATTGATATTTTTGTTTCAAGTCGGGTTACAATCCAAAGGTATATACCTTTGACATTTTTGTGTTTGAACAAAAATTTTGAGAAAATTTGTTTTTGAATGTTTTGAAATTTTTTTAATTTTTGATGAAAATTGATATTTTTGTTTCAAGTCGGGTTACAATCCAAAGGTATATACCTTTGACATTTTTGTGTTTGAACAAAAATTTTGAGAAAATTTGTTTTTGAATGTTTTGAAAAATTTTAAATTTTTGATGAAAATTGATATTTTTGTTTCAAGTCGGGTTACAATCCAAAGGTATATACCTTTGACATTTTTGTGTTTGAACAAAAATTTTGAAAGTTTTTAGAAAATTTGTTTTTGAATGTTTTGAAAAATTTTAGAAAATTTGTTTTTGAATGTTTTGAAAATTTTTAAATTTTTGATGAAAATTGATATTTTTGTTTCAAGTCGGGTTACAATCCACTTTGACATTTTTGTGTTTGAACAAAAATTTTGAGAAAATTTGTTTTTGAATGTTTTGAAAAATTTTAAATTTTTGATGAAAATTGATATTTTTGTTTCAAGTCGGGTTACAATCCAAAGGTATATACCTTTAACATTTTTGTGTTTGAACAACAATTTTGAAAGTTTTTAGAAAATTTGTTTTTGAATCTTTTGAAAAATTTTAGAAAATTTGTTTTTGAATGTTTTGAAAAATTTTAAATTTTTGATGAAAATTGATATTTTTGTTTCAAGTCGGGTTACAATCCACTTTGACATTTTTGTGTTTGAACAAAAATTTTGAGAAAATTTGTTTTTGAATGTTTTGAAAAATTTTAAATTTTTGATGAAAATTGATATTTTTGTTTCAAGTCGGGTTACAATCCAAAGGTATATACCTTTGACATTTTTGTGTTTGAACAAAAATTTTGAGAAAATTTGTTTTTGAATGTTTTGAAAAATTTTAAATTTTTGATGAAAATTGATATTTTTGTTTCAAGTCGGGTTACAATCCAAAGGTATATACCTTTGACATTTTTGTGTTTGAACAAAAATTTAAGAAGTTTTGAGAAAATTTGTTTTTGAATGTTTTGAAAAATTTTAAATTTTTGATGAAAATTGATATTTTTGTTTCAAGTCGGGTTACAATCCAAAGGTATATACCTTTGACATTTTTGTGTTTGAACAAAAATTTTGAGAAAATTTGTTTTTGAATGTTTTGAAAAATTTTAAATTTTTGATGAAAATTGATATTTTTGTTTCAAGTCGGGTTACAATCCACTTTGACATTTTTGTGTTTGAACAAAAATTTTGAGAAAATTTGTTTTTGAATGTTTTGAAAAAATTTAAATTTTTGATGAAAATTGATATTTTTGTTTCAAGTCGGGTTACAATCCAAAGGTATATACCTTTGACATTTTTGTGTTTGAACAAAAATTTTGAGAAAATTTGTTTTTGAATGTTTTGAAAAATTTTAAATTTTTGATGAAAATTGATATTTTTGTTTCAAGTCGGGTTACAATCCACTTTGACATTTTTGTGTTTGAACAAAAATTTTGAGAAAATTTGTTTTTGAATGTTTTGAAAAATTTTAAATTTTTGATGAAAATTGATATTTTTGTTTCAAGTCGGGTTACAATCCAAAGGTATATACCTTTGACATTTTTGTGTTTGAACAAAAATTTTGAGAAAATTTGTTTTTGAATGTTTTGAAAAATTTTAAATTTTTGATGAAAATCGATATTTTTGTTTCAAGTCGGGTTACAATCCAAAGGTATATACCTTTGACATTTTTGTGTTTGAACAAAAATTTTGAGAAAATTTGTTTTTGAATGTTTTGAAAAATTTTAAATTTTTGATGAAAATTGATATTTTTGTTTCAAGTCGGGTTACAATCCAAAGGTATATACCTTTGACATTTTTGTGTTTGAACAAAAATTTTGAAAGTTTTTAGAAAATTTGTTTTTGAATGTTTTGAAAAATTTTAGAAAATTTGTTTTTGAATGTTTTGAAAAATTTTAAATTTTTGATGAAAATTGATATTTTTGTTTCAAGTCGGGTTACAATCCACTTTGACATTTTTGTGTTTGAACAAAAATTTTGAGAAAATTTGTTTTTGAATGTTTTGAAAAATTTTAAATTTTTGATGAAAATTGATATTTTTGTTTCAAGTCGGGTTACAATCCAAAGGTATATACCTTTGACATTTTTGTGTTTGAACAAAAATTTTGAGAAAATTTGTTTTTGAATGTTTTGAAAAATTTTAAATTTTTGATGAAAATTGATATTTTTGTTTCAAGTCGGGTTACAATCCAAAGGTATATACCTTTGACATTTTTGTGTTTGAACAAAAATTTAAGAAGTTTTGAGAAAATTTGTTTTTGAATGTTTTGAAAAATTTTAAATTTTTGATGAAAATTGATATTTTTGTTTCAAGTCGGGTTACAATCCAAAGGTATATACCTTTGACATTTTTGTGTTTGAACAAAAATTTTGAGAAAATTTGTTTTTGAATGTTTTGAAAAATTTTAAATTTTTGATGAAAATTGATATTTTTGTTTCAAGTCGGGTTACAATCCAAAGGTATATACCTTTGACATTTTTGTGTTTGAACAAAAATTTTGAAAGTTTTTAGAAAATTTGTTTTTGAATGTTTTGAAAAATTTTAAATTTTTGATGAAAATTGATATTTTTGTTTCAAGTCGGGTTACAATCCAAAGGTATATACCTTTGACATTTTTGTGTTTGAACAAAAATTTTGAGAAAATTTGTTTTTGAATGTTTTGAAAAATTTTAAATTTTTGATGAAAATTGATATTTTTGTTTCAAGTCGGGTTACAATCCAAAGGTATATATATACCTTTGACATTTTTGTGTTTGAACAAAAATTTTGAGAAAATTTGTTTTTGAATGTTTTGAAAAATTTTAAATTTTTGATGAAAATTGATATTTTTGTTTCAAGTCGAGTTACAATCCAAAGGTATATACCTTTGACATTTTTGTGTTTGAACAAAAATTTAAGAAGTTTTGAGAAAATTTGTTTTTGAATGTTTTGAAAATTTTTAAATTTTTGATGAAAATTGATATTTTTGTTTCAAGTCGGGTTACAATCCAAAGGTATATACCTTTGACATTTTTGTGTTTGAACAAAAATTTTGAGAAAATTTGTTTTTGAATGTTTTGAAAAATTTTAAATTTTTGATGAAAATTGATATTTTTGTTTCAAGTCGGGTTACAATCCAAAGGTATATACCTTTGACATTTTTGTGTTTGAACAAAAATTTTGAGAAAATTTGTTTTTGAATGTTTTGAAAAATTTTAAATTTTTGATGAAAATTGATATTTTTGTTTCAAGTCGGGTTACAATCCAAAGGTATATATATATACCTTTGACATTTTTGTGTTTGAACAAAAATTTTGAGAAAATTTGTTTTTGAATGTTTTGAAAAATTTTAAATTTTTGATGAAAATCGATATTTTTGTTTCAAGTCGGGTTACAATCCAAAGGTATATACCTTTGACATTTTTGTGTTTGAACAAAAATTTTGAGAAAATTTGTTTTTGAATGTTTTGAAAAATTTTAAATTTTTGATGAAAATTGATATTTTTGTTTCAAGTCGGGTTACAATCCAAAGGTATATACCTTTGACATTTTTGTGTTTGAACAAAAATTTTGAAAGTTTTTAGAAAATTTGTTTTTGAATGTTTTGAAAAATTTTAGAAAATTTGTTTTTGAATGTTTTGAAAAATTTTAAATTTTTGATGAAAATTGATATTTTTGTTTCAAGTCGGGTTACAATCCACTTTGACATTTTTGTGTTTGAACAAAAATTTTGAGAAAATTTGTTTTTGAATGTTTTGAAAAATTTTAAATTTTTGATGAAAATTGATATTTTTGTTTCAAGTCGGGTTACAATCCAAAGGTATATACCTTTGACATTTTTGTGTTTGAACAAAAATTTTGAGAAAATTTGTTTTTGAATGTTTTGAAAAATTTTAAATTTTTGATGAAAATTGATATTTTTGTTTCAAGTCGGGTTACAATCCAAAGGTATATACCTTTGACATTTTTGTGTTTGAACAAAAATTTTGAGAAAATTTGTTTTTGAATGTTTTGAAAAATTTTAAATTTTTGATGAAAATTGATATTTTTGTTTCAAGTCGGGTTACAATCCAAAGGTATATATATACCTTTGACATTTTTGTGTTTGAACAAAAATTTTGAGAAAATTTGTTTTTGAATGTTTTGAAAAATTTTAAATTTTTGATGAAAATTGATATTTTTGTTTCAAGTCGGGTTACAATCCAAAGGTATATACCTTTGACATTTTTGTGTTTGAACAAAAATTTAAGAAGTTTTGAGAAAATTTGTTTTTGAATGTTTTGAAAATTTTTAAATTTTTGATGAAAATTGATATTTTTGTTTCAAGTCGGGTTACAATCCAAAGGTATATACCTTTGACATTTTTGTGTTTGAACAAAAATTTTGAGAAAATTTGTTTTTGAATGTTTTGAAAAATTTTAAATTTTTGATGAAAATTGATATTTTTGTTTCAAGTCGGGTTACAATCCAAAGGTATATACCTTTAACATTTTTGTGTTTGAACAAAAATTTTGAAAGATTTTAGAAAATTTGTTTTTGAATGTTTTGAAAAATTTTAGAAAATTTGTTTTTGAATGTTTTGAAAAATTTTAAATTTTTGATGAAAATTGATATTTTTGTTTCAAGTCGGGTTACAATCCACTTTGACATTTTTGTGTTTGAACAAAAATTTTGAGAAAATTTGTTTTTGAATGTTTTGAAAAATTTTAAATTTTTGATGAAAATTGATATTTTTGTTTCAAGTCGGGTTACAATCCAAAGGTATATACCTTTGACATTTTTGTGTTTGAACAAAAATTTTGAGAAAATTTGTTTTTGAATGTTTTGAAAAATTTTAAATTTTTGATGAAAATTGATATTTTTGTTTCAAGTCGGGTTACAATCCAAAGGTATATACCTTTGACATTTTTGTGTTTGAACAAAAATTTTGAGAAAATTTGTTTTTGAATGTTTTGAAAAATTTTAAATTTTTGATGAAAATTGATATTTTTGTTTCAAGTCGGGTTACAATCCAAAGGTATATACCTTTGACATTTTTGTGTTTGAACAAAAATTTTGAAAGTTTTTAGAAAATTTGTTTTTGAATGTTTTGAAAAATTTTAAATTTTTGATGAAAATTGATATTTTTGTTTCAAGTCGGGTTACAATCCAAAGGTATATACCTTTGACATTTTTGTGTTTGAACAAAAATTTTGAGAAAATTTGTTTTTGAATGTTTTGAAAAATTTTAAATTTTTGATGAAAATTGATATTTTTGTTTCAAGTCGGGTTACAATCCAAAGGTATATATATACCTTTGACATTTTTGTGTTTGAACAAAAATTTTGAGAAAATTTGTTTTTGAATGTTTTGAAAAATTTTAAATTTTTGATGAAAATTGATATTTTTGTTTCAAGTCGGGTTACAATCCAAAGGTATATACCTTTGACATTTTTGTGTTTGAACAAAAATTTAAGAAGTTTTGAGAAAATTTGTTTTTGAATGTTTTGAAAATTTTTAAATTTTTGATGAAAATTGATATTTTTGTTTCAAGTCGGGTTACAATCCAAAGGTATATACCTTTGACATTTTTGTGTTTGAACAAAAATTTTGAGAAAATTTGTTTTTGAATGTTTTGAAAAATTTTAAATTTTTGATGAAAATTGATATTTTTGTTTCAAGTCGGGTTACAATCCAAAGGTATATACCTTTGACATTTTTGTGTTTGAACAAAAATTTTGAGAAAATTTGTTTTTGAATGTTTTGAAAAATTTTAAATTTTTGATGAAAATTGATATTTTTGTTTCAAGTCGGGTTACAATCCAAAGGTATATATATACCTTTGACATTTTTGTGTTTGAACAAAAATTTTGAGAAAATTTGTTTTTGAATGTTTTGAAAAATTTTAAATTTTTGATGAAAATTGATATTTTTGTTTCAAGTCGGGTTACAATCCAAAGGTATATATATACCTTTGACATTTTTGTGTTTGAACAAAAATTTTGAGAAAATTTGTTTTTGAATGTTTTGAAAAATTTTAAATTTTTGATGAAAATTGATATTTTTGTTTCAAGTCGGGTTACAATCCAAAGGTATATACCTTTGACATTTTTGTGTTTGAACAAAAATTTTGAGAAAATTTGTTTTTGAATGTTTTGAAAAATTTTAAATTTTTGATGAAAATTGATATTTTTGTTTCAAGTCGAGTTACAATCCAAAGGTATATACCTTTGACATTTTTGTGTTTGAACAAAAATTTTGAGAAAATTTGTTTTTGAATGTTTTGAAAAATTTTAAATTTTTGATGAAAATTGATATTTTTGTTTCAAGTCGGGTTACAATCCAAAGGTATATACCTTTGACATTTTTGTGTTTGAACAAAAATTTTGAGAAAATTTGTTTTTGAATGTTTTGAAAAATTTTAAATTTTTGATGAAAATTGATATTTTTGTTTCAAGTCGAGTTACAATCCAAAGGTATATACCTTTGACATTTTTGTGTTTGAACAAAAATTTTGAGAAAATTTGTTTTTGAATGTTTTGAAAAATTTTAAATTTTTGATGAAAATTGATATTTTTGTTTCAAGTCGGGTTACAATCCAAAGGTATATACCTTTGACATTTTTGTGTTTGAACAAAAATTTTGAAAGTTTTTAGAAAATTTGTTTTTGAATGTTTTGAAAAATTTTAAATTTTTGATGAAAATTGATATTTTTGTTTCAAGTCGGGTTACAATCCAAAGGTATATACCTTTGACATTTTTGTGTTTGAACAAAAATTTTGAAAGTATTTAGAAAATTTGTTTTTGAATGTTTTGAAAAATTTTAAATTTTTGATGAAAATTGATATTTTTGTTTCAAGTCGGGTTACAATCCAAAGGTATATACCTTTGACATTTTTGTGTTTGAACAAAAATTTTGAAAGTTTTTAGAAAATTTGTTTTTGAATGTTTTGAAAAATTTTAAATTTTTGATGAAAATTGATATTTTTGTTTCAAGTCGGGTTACAATCCAAAGGTATATACCTTTGACATTTTTGTGTTTGAACAAAAATTTTGAAAGTTTTTAGAAAATTTGTTTTTGAATGTTTTGAAAAATTTTAAATTTTTGATGAAAATTGATATTTTTGTTTCAAGTCGGGTTACAATCCAAAGGTATATACCTTTGACATTTTTGTGTTTGAACAAAAATTTTGAAAGTTTTTAGAAAATTTGTTTTTGAATGTTTTGAAAAATTTTAAATTTTTGATGAAAATTGATATTTTTGTTTCAAATCGGGTTACAATCCAAAGGTATATACCTTTGACATTTTTGTGTTTGAACAAAAATTTTGAGAAAATTTGTTTTTGAATGTTTTGAAAAATTTTAAATTTTTGATGAAAATTGATATTTTTGTTTCAAGTCGGGTTACAATCCAAAGGTATATACCTTTGACATTTTTGTGTTTGAACAAAAATTTTGAGAAAATTTGTTTTTGAATGTTTTGAAAAATTTTTAATTTTTGATGAAAATTGATATTTTTGTTTCAAGTCGGGTTACAATCCAAAGGTATATACCTTTGACATTTTTGTGTTTGAACAAAAATTTTGAGAAAATTTGTTTTTGAATGTTTTGAAAAATTTTAAATTTTTGATGAAAATTGATATTTTTGTTTCAAGTCGGGTTACAATCTAAAGGTTATACCTTTGACATTTTTGTGTTTGAACAAAAATTTTGAGAAAATTTGTTTTTGAATGTTTTGAAAAATTTTAAATTTTTGATGAAAATTGATATTTTTGTTTCAAGTCGGGTTACAATCCAAAGGTATATATATACCTTTGACATTTTTGTGTTTGAACAAAAATTTTGAAAGTTTTTAGAAAATTTGTTTTTGAATGTTTTGAAAAATTTTAAATTTTTGATGAAAATTGATATTTTTGTTTCAAGTCGGGTTACAATCCAAAGGTTATCCTTTGGATTGTAATTTTTTTCAAAACTTTCAATATTTTTGGATTGAAACAAAAATATCAATTTTCATCAATAATTTAAAAATTTTCAAAACATTCAAAAACATATTTTCTCAAAACAATTTTTTTCAAAACTTTCAAAATTTTTGTTCAAACACTAAAATGTCAAAGATATATATATATATACCTTTGGATTGTAACCCGACTTGAAGCAAAAATATCAATTTTCATCAAAAATTTAAAAGTCGAAAAATTTCCGTTTTTTACGCGTTTTGAAGGCAAATAAAGATTTTTGAAAAAAATTGAAATTTTCATATTTTGAGTGAAAAGTCGAAAAATTTTCGTTTTTTACGCGTTTTGAAGGCAAATAAAAATTCTTGAAAAAAATTAAATTTTCATATTTTGGGTGAAAAGTCTAAAAATTTCCGTTTTTTACGCGTTTTGAAGGCAAATAAAAAATTTTGAGAAAAATTGAAATTTTCATATTTCGGGTGAAAAGTCGAAAAATATCCGTTTTTTACGCGTTTTTAAGGCAAATAAAGATTTTTGAGAAAAATTTTAATTTTCATATTTTGGGTGAAAAGTCGAAAATTTTCGATTTTTTACGGGTTTTTAAGACAAATAACGATTCTTGAAAAAAATTGAAATTTTTATATTTTGGGTGAAAAGTCGAAAAAATCCGTTTTTTACGCGTTTTGAAGGCAAATAAAGAATCTTGAAAAAAATTGAAATTTTCATATTTTGGGTGAAAAGTCGAAAATTTTCGATTTTTTACGGGTTTTTAAGACAAATGACGATTCTTGAAAAAAATTGAAATTTTTATATTTTGGGTGAAAAGTCGAAAAAATCCGTTTTTTACGCGTTTTGATGGCAAATCAAGAATCTTGAAAAAAATTGAAATTTTCATATTTTGGGCGAAAAGTCGAAAAAATCCGTTTTTTACGCGTTTTGAAGGCAAATCAAGAATCTTGAAAAAAATTGAAATATTCATATTTTGGGTGAAAAGTCGAAAAATTTCGGTTTTTTACACGTGAAATTTCAATTTTTTTCAAGATTCTTTACTTTCCTTCAAAGCCCGTAAAAACAAATAAATATGAAAATTTCAATTTTTTCAAGATTATTTATTTGCCTCCAAAACGCGTAAAAACGGAAATTTTTCGACTTTTCGCCCAAAATATGAAAATTTCAAGATTTTTTATTTGCTTTCAAAACGCGTAAAAACGGAAATAATTAGGTAACAGTTTTTAAACTAGTCTTAAGTTTGTTAAAGTTATTTTTAAACATCTTATTTACAACAAATGTTTTTATTAATAATTATTTTTGCTTTTTATTGACTTGGTACTCAATATGGAATGGAATTATCATTAAAACAAAAGAAACAATCAACAGAAATAAAAAAAAAAATATATATGCAATTGCAATTTTATTTTTGTATTTACTGTTAAAGATAAAATAGAATTGATTAAAAATTTAGTAATTTTACAGTTTAAATTTAAAATACGTAACGCCACTGTACTCAATTCTATTTTTTCTTACGCCATCTGTAAGCAATGCAATGAACTTAATATTTAAAATAAACTGATAAGTACCATATGTTGTTTTTTTCTACATCTTGATCTTTGATTGTAAAACAAAGTATATATTACTCCTTATTGAAATGCAAGAGTGTAAAACATTTATTAAAAACCATCCACATAATACATATAAATATTCCATTATTATTCTTCAATATAATATATCACAGAATTCATTCATTCATTTAAATTATAAGCTCTTTTAAGATACTTTAAATTATCAGGAAAATACGGATGCACAATTTTATTATTTAATTTAAATTTAATTTTTCCAACATCAGCTTCTTCGGTTTGTTTTGAAAAGCAATTGTTGACTAGAAACAAATCCGTTTTTAGAATTGGATCGTCGTAAGACAATCTTGGCGCAGTCGGTAGGACTCTTCGAAGAATTATTACAGCTCGACGGTGTTTTGTGTCTTCAGGACGAACACAATGTGTTATTCCATCAGCAGCATAACCACTAAAAAATAATACAGTTAATATAATTAAAAATAATTTGCACTAATTTATATACCTTATAGAAGTAATAACTCCCCTTCTGAGTGGTACTTTCACCACTGGTTCCGTACATCTAATAGGTTTAAATTCAAATTTGCATCCAAATGAAAGAACACTATCACTGAATAAGCTGATTGTAATTATTGGACGTTCGAAAATATGTGGTGGATCTATATGGGATACAATGCAACCTCCAGGTTGATAATCATTGATTACAACACTATTAGTAAAATTTCTCGGTATGATATTTTTATTTTCTAATGGTGTTATCACATAATTGTATAACCAGAAAGGAATTGGATCTACGTAACCTGATGGATAAACACGTTCCATACCAGGACCTTTTTTGTGTAGTTGTGATCCGTAAGTATAACCTTCTCCAAAGAAGTATCTATAATTATTATACTATTAAATAAATACAAATTAATGAAATAAAATTATTTACTTGTTACGTAGGGGCATTTCATCAACTGTGAACTTTTTGTAGCATCCTGCACTTGCACTCTTCACTACATGTTCTACGCAATTTTCAATATGTTTGCATTCGTTTTCATTAAATATGAAACATTGATGTATTCCACTGCATATTTTCCACACATTTGTACTATCATTTTCGTAGTATTCGTATCCTGAAGACATCACTGTATTGTTTTGAGGAATTTTCACATACTTTACACGTTCAAGTTTTTGTGTATAGTGAGATAAAAAAATGTTTATGTTTGTAGAAAGAGAATAAATAAATCTGATTTATAAAAACGTTTCTGCTTAATGTACACAACAACAATAATATTTGAATCATAATTACCTTATATTTTAGAGTAATAAGTATAAAAAACAATTTTTTTCGCGCACAATAATAAATTTAATACGAGGAAATTTCAATAAATCTTTTGTTAAATTGAAACTACGCAAATATTATAAAATACGTTCGTATATATGCGACCAAACAGCTTACTTTGGTAGAGAGTTTTGCTTTAACTATTGAGAATTGTAATTCAAATTCTGTTAATAAAATATCAAAAGCAAAATCAGCTTTCAGTACTTTCTTACAATATTTTGATGTTTAAAACATCAAAATATTGTAAGAAAGTACCAAAATTCATCTAAAAACAATTTAAAAATACAGAAGTTTATTCAAAAATGTCAAAAAAGTAAAATCTAGTCTTAAAACATCAAAATATTGTTAGAAACCACTAAAATGCCGTCATTAACTGTTGAAAAATATAAAATTCTTTTCATAAAAAGTCTAAAATAGCCAAATCTGGCCTTAAAACATCAAAATCCGGCTAAAACTGATTTAAATGTGCAAAAGTTTATTCATAAAATGTCAAAAATTGCAAAATCTGGTCTGAAAGATAAAAATATTGTTCGAAAGCACTAAAATACTGCCATTAACTGTTAAAAAATGTAAAATTCTGTTCATAAAATGTCTAAAATAGTTAAAACCAACTTCAAAATATCAAAACTCAGCTAAAAACGATTAAAAAGTGATAAATCTAGTCTTAAAACATCAAAATATTGTTAAAAAGCACTAAAATACTGTTATTAACTGTTGAAAAATATAAAATTCTATTCATTAAATGTCAAAAATAGTTAAATCCAACCTCAAAACATCAAAATTCGGCTAAAAATAATTTAAAAATGTTAAAGTTTAGTCATAAAATGTAAAAAATATCAAAATCTGGACTTAAAACATTAAAATATTGTTAAAAAACACAAAAATACTGTTATTAACTGTTGAAAAATTAAAAATTCTATTCATAAAATGTCGAACATAACTAAATCCGAGCTTAAATCACCAAAATTCGGCAAAAGATGTAAAAGTTTAGTCATAAAATGTCAAAAATAGCAAAATCTGGCCTTAAAACATCAAAATATTGTTGAAAAGCACTAAAATACTGTTATTAACTGTTAAAAAATATGAAATTCTATTTATAAAATGTCTAAAAAAGCTAAATCCGGCCTTAAAACATGAAAATCCGGCTAGAAATGATTTAAAAGTGCAAAAGTTTAATCATAATACGTCAAAAATTGCAAAATCTGGCTTTAAAACATCAAAATACTATTAGAAAACACTAAAATACTGTCGTTAACTGTTAAAAAATATAAAATTATATTCATAAAACGTGTAAAATTGCTAAATCCGGCCTTAAAATATCAAAATCCGGCTAAAAATGGTTTAAAAGTGCAAAAGTTTAATCATACTACGTCTAAAATTGCAAAATCCGGTTTTGAAACATCAAAATATTGTTAGAAAGCATTAAAATACTGAAATGAATTAATAATTTATTCAAAATCAGTCAATCGAATCACAGCGGCCAAGGGTCAAGCAATCTTTCGTTTGATTATTCATTAAAATACTGTCATTAACCGTTAAAAATATAAAATAATATTTATAAAATGTCTAAAATAGCTAAATCCAGCCTTAAAACATCAAAATTCAGCTAAATACAATTTAAAAGTTCAAAAGTTTTTTCATAAAACGTCAAAAATAGCAAAATCTGGTTTTAAAACATTAACATATTGTTAGAAAGCACTAAAATACCGTCATTAACTGTTGAAAAATATAAAATTTGATTTATAAAATGTTTAAAATAGTGAAATTCGACCTTAAAACATCAAAACTTGGTTAAAAATGATTTAAAAGTTTATTTATATAATGTAAAGAATAGCAAAAACTGGTCTTGAAACATTAAAATATTGTTAAAAAGCACTAAAATACTGTCATTAACTGTTAATAAATATAAAATTCTAATCATAAAATAGCTAAATCCGGCCTTAAAACATCAAAATTCGGTTAGAAACCATTTAAAAGTCTAAAATTTTATTCATAAAATGTCAAAAATAGCAAAATCTGGTAAACATAATAATATTGTTAGAAAGCACTAAAATATTGTTATTAAAAGTTAAAAAATATAAAATTCTAATCATAAAATAGCTAAATCCGACCTAAAAACATCAAAATAAGGCTGAAAATGATTTAAAAATGTAAAAGTTTAGTTATAAAATGTCAAAAATTGCAAAATCTATACTTGAAACATTAAAATATTGTTAAAAAGCACTAAAATACTGTCATTAACTGTTAAAAAATAAAAAATTATATTCATAGAATGTTTAAAATAGCTAAATCCGACCTTAAAACATCAAAGTTGGGCTAAAAGTGATTTAAAAATGTAAAAACTTATTCATAAAATGTGAATAATATCAAAATCTGGTCTTCAATATTGTTAGAAAGCACTAAAATGCTATCATAAACAGTTAAAAATGGAAAATTCTACTTATAAAATGTCCAAAATAACAAAATCTGGGCTTAAGACATCAAAATCCGGCTAAAAATGATTTAAAAGTGTAAATGTTTATTCATAAAATGTCAAAAATTGCAAAATCTGGTTTTGAATCATCAAAATATTGTTAGAAAGCAGCAAAATACCGTCATTAACTGTTGAAAATATAAAATTCAATTCATAAAATGTCTAAAATAGTTAAATCCTACTTTAAAACATCAAAATTAAGCTAAAAACCATTTAAAACAGCAAAATTTTATTCATAAAACGTCAAAAACTGCAAAATCTGGTCTTGAAACATGAAAATATTGTTAGAAAGCACTAAAATACTGCCATGAACTGTTGAAAAATATAAAATTCTGTTCATAAAATGTCTAAAATAACTAAATCCGGCATAAAAACGCCAAAATCTGGCCAAAAATGATTTAAAAGTCAACAAGTTTATTCATAAAATGTCAAAATCTGGTCTTAAAACATCAAAATATTGTTAGAAAACACTAAAATACTGTCAGTAACTGTTGAAAATTATATTCATAAAATGTCTAAAATAGCTAAATTTGACCTAAAAACATCAAAATTTAGCTAAAAATGATTTAAAAATGTAAAAGTTTATTTATAAAATGTGAAAATAGCAAAATCTGGTCTCAAAACATCAAATTATTGTTAGAAAGCACTAAAATACTGTCATTAACAGTTGAAAAATATAAAATCCTATTCATAAATAGTCTAACCTAGCTAAATCCGACTTTAAAACATCAAAAATCGGCTAAAATTGATTTAAAAATGTAAAAGTTTACTCAAAAAATGATGAATTGAAAGAAAAGTGTCTAAATTAACTAATCCCGGGCTTAAGACATCAATATCTAGCTCAAAATAATTTAAAAGTGCAAAAGTTTATTCATAAAATTTCAAAAATAGCAAAATCTGGTCTTAAAACGTTAAAATATTGTTAGAAAACACTAAAATACTGTCATAAAATTCTATTCATAAAATGTCTAAAATATGTAGCTAAATTCGGCCTTAAAACATCAAAATTCAGCTAAAAATTATTTGAAAGTGCAAAAGGTTATTCATAAAATGTCATCAAAAATAGCAAAATCTTATTTTAAAACATCAAAATATTGTTAGAAAGCACTAAATTACTGTCATTAACTGTTGAAATATACATAATTATATTCATAAAATGTCTAAAATTGCTAGATCCGGCCTTAAAACATCAAAATCCGGCTAAAAATAATTTAAAAGTGCAAAAGCTTATTTATAAAACGTCAAAAACTGCAAAATCTGGTCTGAAAGATCGAAATATTGTTAGAAAGCACAAAAATACTGTCATTAACTGTTAAAAAATATAAAATTCATAAAGTGTCAAAAATAGTTAAATTCGGCTTTGAAACATAATTTTTTTGTTAGTAAGTACTAAGGTCTAATCATAAACTTTAAAAAAATTTAAATTCTGTTCATAAAATGTCATGAGTATCAAAATCCGTTTTCTAAGCATCAAAATATTTAAAAAAAGCACCAAACCCAGCCAAAAACAATTTAAAAGTGCAAAAGTTTATTCATAAAATGTCAAAAATGGCAAAACCTAGTCTCAAAACATCAAAATCAGGCTAAAAATGATTTAAAAATGTAAAAGTTAGTTCATAAAATGTAAAAAATAGCAAAATCTGGTCTTAAAACATTAAAATATTGTAAGAAAGCAATAAAATGCTGTCATTAACTGTTAAAAAGTATAAAATTCTATTCATAAAATGTCAAAATAGCTAAAACCGGCTTTAAAACATCAAAATTCAGCTAAAAACGATTTAAAAGTGCAAAAGTTTATTCATGAAATGTCGAAAACTGCAAAATCTGATCTGAAAGATCAAAATATTGTTAATAAGCACTAAAATACTGTTATTAACTGTTGAAAAGTATAAAATTCTATTCATAAAATGTCAAAAATAGCTAAATTTGGCCTTAAAACATCAAAATGATTTGAAAATGCAAAAATTTATACTTAAAATGTCAAAAATGTATAAAATTGCTAAATCTGGTCTTGAAACATCAAATTATTGTTAGAAAGTTCTAAAATACTGTCATTACCTGTTTTCAACAGTTATAAAATTATACTCATAAAATGTCTATATATATATATATAGCTAAATCCGGTCTTAAATCATCAAAATCCGACTAAAAATGATTTAAAAGTGCAAAAGTTTATTTATAAAATGTGAAAAATAGCAAAATCTGGTCTTAAAACAGTAAAATATTGTTAAAAATCACTAAAAATAGTGTTAAAAAATATGAAATACTATTTATAAATGTCTAAAATAGCTAAATCCGGCTTTCAAACATCAAAATCCGGCATAAAATTATTAAAAAGTGCAAAAGTTTATTCACAAAATGTCAAAAATGACAAAAACTGCTCTTAAAACGTTAAAATATTGTTCAAATGCACTTAAATGCTGTCATTAACTGTTAAAAAATATAAAAGTAAATTCATAAAATGTCTAAATCGTTTTTGAAAACATCAAAATTCGGCTAAAATTGAACAAAATTATTCATAAAATATCAAAATCTGGTCTTAAAACATCAAAATATTGTTAGAAAACACTAAAATACTGTCACTAACTCTTGAAAAATATGAAATTCTATTTATAAAATATCTAAAAAAGCTAAATCCGGCATTAAAACATCAAAATCCGGCTCAAAATGATTTAAAAGTACAAAAGTTTATTTATAAAATGCCAAAAATTGCAAAATCTGGTCTTAAAACATCAAAATACTATTAGAAAGCACTAAGATACTGTCATTAACTGTTAAAAAACATAAAATTCAATTAAGAAAATGTCAAAAATAGTTAAATCCGGCCTTAAAACATCAAAATTTAGATACAAAGTACTAACGTCCGGTCATAAACTTTTAAAAAATGTAAAATTCTGTTTATAAAATGTCGAGAGAGCAAAATCCGTTTTATAAACATCAAAATATTTTAAATAGCACTAAAATCTAGCCAAACACTAGTGCAAAAGTTTATTCATAAAATGTTGAAAATAGCAAAATCTGGTCGTGAAACATCAAAATATTCTTAGAAAGCACTAAAATACTGTCATTAACTGTTGAAAAATATAAATTTCTATTCATAAAACGTCTAAAATAGCTAAATCTGGCTAATAATGATTTAGTAGTGCAAAAATTTATTCATAAAACGTCAAAAATTGCAAAAGCTGGTCTAAAAGATCAAAATTTTGTTATTTACTGTTAAAAAAATATAAAATTCTATTCATAAAGTGTCAAAAATAGTTAAATTTTGCCTAAAAACATCAAAATTTTGTTAGAAAGTACTAAAGGCTGATCATGAATTAAAAAAAAAATGTAAAATTCTGTTTATAAAATGTCAAGAGTAGCAAAATCCGTTCTCTAAACATCAAAATATTTTTAAAAGGCACCAAAATCCGACCAAAAACAATTTAAAAGTGCAAAAGTTTATTCATAAAATGTAAAAAATAGCAAAATCTTAAAACATCAAAATATTTTTAGAAAACACTAAAATACTGTCATTTACCGTTAAAAAATATAAAATTTAATTCATAAAATGTCTAAAATAGCTAAATCGGGCTTTAGAACATTAAAATCCGGCTAAAAACAATTTAAAAATATAAAAGTTTATTCATAAAATGTCAAAAATTGCAAAACCTAGTCTTAAAACATCAAAATCCGGCTAAAAATGATTAAAAAACGTAAAAGTTTATTCATAAAATGTAAAAAAATAGCAAAATCTGGTCTTAAAACATTAAAATATTTGCCAGAAAGCACCAAACTCCGGCAAAAATTGTTGAAAAGTACAAAATTCTTTTAATAAACCATCACAGCACAGAAAAGAACGTCAAATAAAGAAAAAGATAAGAGTGGGGAGGAGTGATGAAGTGTTGTAAGCGTATAGGCAAGCAACTAATTGAGCTGCAATCTTTAGTGATCCACTATAAGGTCTTTTCATTTTTTAGTACTTCCCGATATCGGAGCCGCATCAACAAGTACACATCAACAGTGACAACCTGAGAACTCCACCCGACTCAGTAGCCACTCTAGTACGCCTGGACGGCCAGAGGAGTTTGCCGTGATCCTAAATCAGAAAGCACTTCCCAGAAATCTCACAAATTATTGAAGCTTTGTTGCAAAGCAAACAAAATATTAGTGCGCCTTGCTTCCTCCTAAGCAGAGCAGAATATCGTGTTCAGTTAATAACAGTTAACACCATACCTACACTGCAAAGGACAACGCAAGGCAGCAGCTCAAGGAAAAACCAATTATATCACAGTAGTTCTCATCTACGGAGTAACCTCCACACCCACAAAAACTTATAACTTTGATCCTACGACTACCATTGTTACTTACCTTTACAGAAACCCTTCAAACCGTCGAATCTAGATTTATAAAACCAACCAATACTATACATCACTTTTTTTTATTAACAAAACGACAAAAAATATATAAAACATTGACTCAACCATCTTAAAAATAACAAAAATAATAAATATATATGTATAGCATCATTTTATTAATAAAACTAATCAATAACCATTCTATTAGTGGTAATATCTGTCCTTTGATTTAAAATCTGTACTGACATTTGGGGTGTAAAATTCACAACCCCTATTTCCTTCAACGCTTGTCCACGACGATCCTCAACACCTGTAGCACCTTCCAAAGCCAATAAAGTTTCACGTAAAAGTAACGCAGAACCTTTTGTTATATTGAGTAACTCACAAGATTCTTTCAAACTGAAAACATAAGTAGAAAAATATAAATTAATTTAAATGTTGCTCACTTACAATGTAAAATAATTTTCAGGTTTCTCACTGAATTGTGAGAAAAGAGGGAATAAATTCCTTGAAATATCATATTTCAGCTGCATGGCACCACCTTCATTAAATTTGTTTCCTAAAATGAATTCCTCAAAGAGATAGTTATCTAAAACTTGAGCGATATATCTCCAAACTCTAGTGAAGAGTTTGACTGCAAGGGTTTTTTGTAACTGGTGCAATCTCCTCGCCAATATTTCAAACATTGGACAAGCGGATGGAGTTAATGAAAAGCTTCGTATGTCTTTTTGCATAGGCATTGTTGACCATCTGAGAAAACATAAATTTAGTATTAAATTGAACTAGCTGAGGCCAGTCATTCGTTACCTTTCTCGGGTATAGTTAACGCTTCTATTTATAGCTTCCCTCTTCACAGATTCTGCTAATTTAGTCAATAAATCCTCACGCATGTGCCGATACAAAGAAGAAGTATTAGCAAAAACAGTCTCCGTTTCAATTTCTAAATCATCCAAATTCTGATTATCTATAGGTACATGATTGATCTCAACATTTTGTAATTGACTTTTATAATAATACATATGAAGGTAATGCTGGAATTGTACTTAAGTTACATCAGTTTTATACAAATTATTGTGACTACCTACCAGCATGGATCCCCAATCTACCAAAACATTCTCCACGTAATAAATGGTGTTCGCAATCATGGGTATCTTGGATTCAACAACGTTGCATTCTTCAGCGTTGGTCAATTGGAGTAGTCGCACTCGGAATTCGTCAAGTAGATCTAATTGTAGATCGAGAAATTGTAGTCGGTGACCGGGTTGTGGTAATGATTCGTAGCGTTCCGTTATTGTTTGTAGTAAAGTTATAAAGGTGTCGGCACATGTGGTTACTTTGAAATCGTCTACGTCGGATGCTAGAGGTTGGAACGCATCTACCGAGTTTGAGGATAGCATGGAATCCATTTTTTCTGTTGCATCTGAATCATAATATTGGGATTTAATCAATTAATTTTCTTGTAATATGAAAAAATGCATAACGGCCGATTACGTTACGGTCCGTTAAACATCGGTTACATTTTACTACTTTCTAATTCTTTTTTAGGTAGTAAATTTTATTCTTTAAACCAACAAAATATTTTTTTTGGGCGACAAGTGACAATTTTTAGTTAAATTTATCTACTTACATTTCTTTTCCATTGCCAACCATTTAACAAAAACTTGCGCTTGTGTCAAGACAGCCAAAATACTGGGTTGTGTAGGTGGATACGCATAAGTTTCCCTTAACTCTTTATCGAAACCTAAAGCCTCATCCACACTATGCGAAAAAGTAAAATCATCATATTGCAAATTCGGCAATTCAGAGTACAACTTTTCCACGGCCAATTGCACCAAACCACGCATCAATTCTAACTAAAAAATATTATTAAAAAAATAATCATCAAAATCATTACCATTTACCTTTGCATCAATATGGTGCAAACCTAATTTATCAATAATTGGTTGAATCCATTTAGTAACAAAATCGATGTGGTCTCTAATCCATGACAATATTTGCGTAAAATACCATTCCGGTTTGTCAATCCTATTTGTTTGTCTACCTCCATAAAAATGATACAAAAACCTCTTACGCAAAGGTAGCACTAAATAATGTATCGGCAAACACAATGGCGGAAAATCCGACAACAATGCTGATGTAATAACATGCGTAACACTTTCATCAGGCAATTCAATTTGCAATAAATATTCAGACAAAATTTGCAATTTTTGAATGTTTGCATGCGAAGGTGTTATTAAAGAGAAATTGGTATTCATAAAAGGCCACTTGATTGCTTTCAAAACTTCATCAAAATCTCTAAAAAATATTTAGGTTCACAATTATATTCAAAGGTTGTTTTAAATTTAATACTTTACTAATTTTTCCTTTAGTATATTATGCCAATACACGAGAGTTTCCTTTAAATAGTCTTTTAAATTATGTGCTTGTGATTCCATCAAGTTTCTGCTGACTTCACACATATTCGCAAAAACTGTAACGCATTTTTCATCATCTTTGTTCGTGAATTCTTTTTCTAATTCAGCACTGCAATTATTAACATTTTACTACTTAATCAACTAATTTAAACAAATCTAAAGCTGCGCATCCATTATTGGTGAGAATGCGCAATAGACTTTAAAATTAAATTTACATCGTGAGTTTCGGCCACAGACCGGTATATATTATTCTGTTCAGCA
The DNA here is from genome assembly GCA_963932245.1 of Tachinus rufipes. Classification (NCBI taxonomy): domain Eukaryota; kingdom Metazoa; phylum Arthropoda; class Insecta; order Coleoptera; family Staphylinidae; genus Tachinus; species Tachinus rufipes. The sequence goes on along the minus strand of OZ010747.1, from coordinate 94,837,533 downwards.
AAGTATTCATTAGCTATGTAATAGGTTTCACGTAAGAAATTGTCGTTACATTCCGCTTGAAGTTATTCGTTAAATTCTTACTAGCTGGTTAATGTTATATGTAAGTTATGTTCCCTAAATTCGATTTATTGAAAGGTTTTCACTACTGAAAAGATGGATAAACACTTTACTGAAAGGTGAATATACCGGCCCAAAGTAAATAAATTCAATTTATTGAAATGTTGTCACTGCTGAAGTTTACTCATTCATGGCAATCTTATCTGTAACGCTAATAAGCAGTTTACTGAAGGGTGAATATACCGGCCCCAAGTAATTTAAATAAATATTTCTTACCATAGTGATTCAATGCGTTGTACCACTTTGATGTACTGCACCGATGTTTCTAAAGTATGCAATTCATCAAAATAATCCTGTACTCTTTTCCTAGTCTCGTCCACATCATCAAGATCTTGTTCGATACTTTTTATTAATTTATCCGATGATTCTGCAATGGCTTTGATTTCGGCGACATTATTTTCTAGTTTATTTACATTTTGTTTAATTTCCGAATCTCCATTTATTAAATCCAACTGCAACAAATATCAATCATTGGTTTATTTCGAAAGAGGCAAGCATTTGGTTGTTTAACAGTTAAACCAAGTGACCATGTTGCCAAAGCCTTTAGATTATTATCGTCGTACTTGGTGGTACCACAAGGCTCCATCCTTTCGCCGATACTTTTTAATATTTTCGAGTCTGGCATACCTTCTAGCGTAAACAGAGTCAAACACTTCAGTATGCCAATAATACACTAAAAACTCAAAGTTTCCCAGAGTAGATACTCAGGGGTTACAACAATCAACAGAAGAACACGAAATCTGGCTCATGGATTGGGAAGTTAAAGCAAAGCTGTTCCCTATTCACGGCGACGAACCAGACCACATGATAATGTTTATTTAAACAAAATAGACTCCGCAAAGAAGAAGAGCATAGCATGACCATGTAACAAAGAAGGAAGATCACGGGATAGACCACTCGGCAAACCACCAAAGAGATGAAGAGAGTACTGGACGTCGTAGGACAACTGAGAGATAGAGTTAGAAAAAAACAAGCCATAAGCTTAGAACAAAATCAAGAAGAAGAAGATTATAACAAACTACTAATACACAATGCACGTGATTGCTTCACTGACCCTCGGGATCTTCGACGGTCGCTCCCTCAACACCTCCGGAAGACAAAGTCCACAACAAATAGAATCCAACGGGGAACATAATAGCATGGTAAAAGTCCCGCAAACAACCTGAAAAGCGATTAAAAAAGACAGCACAAAGACATAAACCAGACCAGACTACGAAGAGCAATCGCTTATCGCCTATCACCTCAATTGTAATATAGAAAAGTTTAACAACAATACACCACCATCCTAGAGAAAATAAAAGATACATCCACCAAAAATATACGGTCGCCAATAAAATCAGTAAATACAAAAGAAGAGAACTCACAAAAAATCTAGAGTTCAGCTCATCCTAGCCCTCAACACATCACTTGTGACTCACACATGTGCGACCGACTACATCACTGTCATCATTGATAAAGACGATGTTGGAAAGAACACTCCATCGATGTATCCCTTCCCCAAACAATAATGCCGAAGAAATCCTGTCCTCTCCTCTAGTTAAGCTTCGACAACAAGTCAAGTTGAAACTACAAATAACCACAAAGAAACTTATTATCAACAGTGTACATAGACTGATACAAGGTGCGGCAGGAAAACTTCCTGATTTGAATTAGGCGCCAATGAACGAGACGTGGTCAGAAAGGGGTAGGAAAAGTCTCATTCGAAAGAAAGGGTCTTGAAGTTTTGTTACCGCTCAAGCCAGTTATCGTCGTGCGTTGGACAAAGAAGGAGCGTGCGTTTGCCGTCGCGACCTACTTTTCCAATGGTCGCCACCCAACGTGCCTTCCAAACTCGGTTCAATATTCATCCTACGGGTCCCGTTCCTGGCCGGCAATCAATCGTTTCGTGGGTGGACGCATTCAGGGAAAGTGGCAGTGTGGCAAAAAAAAGCCTTGAGGTCAACGGACTTTTTGCGCTCTCCTTGGCGTACGGCGCGCAAACAGGCAGTCAAGTTTCATCCCCACAAACTTGCTGTGGTGCAAGAGCTAGGTGAACGCGATTTTGTTTCTTGCCAGACTGCATGTGAAGCGCTCCTTAACTTGCCTCACGACGCCCTCGTGTTTTTCAGTGATGAGGACCATTTGCACCTTTCCGGCTGCGTAAACAAACAAAACATGCGTTATAGGAGTGATGCCAATCCCCGTAAACTTCATGAGAAGCCATAATTGGGCCTTACTTTTTCGAGGAAAAATAACACACTTACTGTGAATGCAGAAATGATTGAGACATTTTTTCTCCCAAAACTTGAAGAAATGGAACTTGGGGACGTATGGTTCCAGCAGGACAAAGCCACGGCACACACAGCGAGAATTTAAATAAAACTTTTAAGGAATCTCCTTGAGGGGTGACGTACAGTGACCAGCGCGCTCCCCCGATTTGGCTCCATGCGACTTCTTTTTAAGGGGATATCTCAAAATCATCTCAAACCACGGACCCTGCAACACCTGAAGGACAACATTCGCCAAGCCATCGTCAACATTCTCGTCGATATGCTCGAAAGAGTGGAACAAAACTTCAAAAAACGGGTGGATCAATGTATCGCTAATGAAGGCCGCCATTTGTCCAATGTCATTTTTAAAACCACTTGAAACAAAAATTCAGAATGTGCACAATACAATAAAAAAAGAATTAAATCGATATGTGAAATACTTTTTCTTTTAATGACCTTTCAAATCAGCAAGTTTCCCTGCCGCACCATGTAGATCATCACAGAGTACCCATGGCCACAAATTGACACCCACAAAGCATTTCCAGTCTTCACAGTGTCCAGTACTCCAGAAAAAAGTAAACGACTATGCCACATCGCATACACAGAACCGACCATGAATAAAAACATGGTTTGCTCATAAGCTCTAAAGCCCATTTTCATCTGAATGAGTTCACAAACAAACAAAATTTCAGTTACTGGTGCGTAATAAATCCTCAACAGTTACACGAGACCCTTCTAGACAGCCCAAAAGTTACTGTATATTGAGCGATTGGGAAAAATTGAGTCATTGTGTGTATTTCAAAACATGACGGACTCTGTTTTGCTTCCTAAACGTCACCAAGCCAAATATCATTTAAAAGAACCGTTGTCACAACAAAACAGTTGTAACCACGTGCCAAAGTTTACGGGCACAGAGAAGATGCTGGACTAGCTCTTCTTCCTGAAAGTGGTCTTAGTCCAACTTTGCGTTGGATTGTCGGAGCCCCATCACGTCAAAAACAAAGAACTCAAACTCTGATCTGGCCAAACCAGACAAAGGAGTACACTCCTATAGGAGACAGGAGATGAAGCAAACCTATTATTAAAAGTGGGCTTCCCCACCACCTCATCCCACAGCCCATAAGCGTCCCAACCTTACTCATCGCCTTTATATCTCCATATAGAAGGTACAGAAGCCTTACGGTCTCGAACTTTCGGGTACCCAAAAAATAAGGGGGGTTAGTCGGTAGGCACTTTCCTCTTGAGAGTAAATTCAACACTTTGAGCCTTTAGAAGATTCCCCTCCTAAACCACAAAAAAAAATCCTGATGACAAACCAAATCCTGATGGTTAACCAAAAAGTAGATTAGATCAGCCAACAACAGCCTTCTCCGTCAACGGCCACCCCTTCTACAATCTTCTTCGACAACAGTCAATAGACTATCGAAAAAGAGTGTAATGCACAAAAATTTCAATGGCTGCGGATCAAAAGAAATTTCCAGATTCGGCAATATTCACTGAACCCCTCGCTCCCCTGACTTGACCTGTATATAGACAAGCCTCAATCTGTTAAGAATCTGAAGACTAATCACACAGATGTTGACAGATGCTGCTCTGAGCCTTAGATAGCGTCTTCATTCATGCATTAAGATTTGTTTAACGTAAAAATGTAATTTCAATATGTTTCTGTTAATTCAAAATCATGCGATTCCCGTGACAAACCTTATATTGCTTCCTAAACGTCCACAGAAACCTGTGACGGCCGCTCTTTAACACCTCCAGAAGACAAATCAAACAAATGAAAAAGAGGCATGGTGACTTTAGTCCCACAAACAACCCACAAGAAGAGACAGAAAGAAAACCCATCAAAACGTAAACACTGGGCTACCAAATATCAGTAGCGCTTGCAAAATACTTTGATATGTATGAGATCAACCTCCCATTTACTGCAACAACCTACAGAATAGATTGTCTAGAGAATCTTATAAAGACCATCCACTAGTAGAGCTGTGACGATTAACACACTACATCCCCTGAGCAGCATCACCACTCTCTCTTTCAGTCAGAATCGGCCAAGTAATCCCGTATCGTAAACTCCAGACATAACCTCAATGGTAATATGAAAAGGTTCAACAACATAGAAGTGGCACTCACAGACTAAGAAAGCACGAACCAATTATGTTCCTTATTTAAACAGCACTGATCCTTCGGATCAAAAACCATAACTACCATTGTAATGTCCAAGAAGTCTACATGTAGAATGCAACAAAATTGTTATCAGTCGAAGTCAAGATCGCCACCTCCAAAAAAATCACAAAACTACACTTCAAAATCTGCCAGGTGACTATGAGCAAGGTTGACTATGAAGCAGGAAAGCCAACCATGATCACGTACTATTCACAAATCGGTAGCACACCACAAACAATCAACATGCTTCGGCTGAGCTCTGCTCTGATGTAAGCATCATAGACAAAATCATACAAAAAGAAAGCAACTTTCCACAAACCCCAAACGTGACAGAAAAAGTGAAATATCATGACATCCCGGTCATATTGAAAGATAGAACGGAACACATCAGAAAAACTTAGAATTGAATCCAGCCTAGCCTCCAGCACTGAATTTCTACTCCACACGTGTCCAACTGACTACGTCACTATCAGACATCAGTGATAAACAGGATGCCTAAAAGGGCACCCCGCCGATGCTCCTACAAAGACAAACACAACCAAAAAGCAGATACCACCACCAACCACCTCCACAAGTGGGTACTGTGCACGTTTTGGTGACCGTGAGCAAAATCTTGAAAGTCTGGAACATGCTTCACTCTGAAACTCCAACCTTGAGGTTTTTAAACCAATCAATGACGAGTGTTTAAACTTTGCAAACCCTGTAACCCCCTTACTATTAAATACGTTTATTTTTGAACTACTCAGCAATTACCAGAACACCATCATCTACCTCCTATGGATGAAATTCGGAAGCTGTGTCCAAAAAAGTTGCAACATCAATCCTTAGTCGAGTACAAAGCGTCAAGCCAAGGCAACGACGTCATAGACTAGAACATCGTCTCCATCAACAATTTCTAGCAACTAAGCAGTACCAACTCCTGGTGAACTCTGACCACCCATGTCGTCAATAACCGTTCCGTCGTCACACCACCGTCGCTTTTGTGAACGCCCGAGTTTGTACTTCATCCGTCATGAACGCCAGTAGAATAAAAATAAGCAGTCGACGGATGTTTGATGCAAGCAAACCCTTAGCAAAAACCACAATCCAAGTAGTCTAGATATTGGGTTAAAAATTTAATTCGGAATTGATCATCAATTTCAACAAATTCTACAAATATTTTGCACTAAGAACCTAGACAGTAAGTAACATACAGATGCTCATAAGAAACCCACAAGACACCTTCTAGAAAGAGCAATACTTCATTACGCAAAGAATAAACACCAAAATCTAAACCTGACCACAAAAAAGGTATATTCCAAAAGATCTCTTAGTCCACGTTTAAACAAAATTAAAGCCACAATAGAAGAGCAACATAAATCCTGCAATCATTGCCAACAATTTCAAAATACCAGCCAATGTAAACCAAAGTCTTTAAAACGATATTTTAACATTTGAAAAAAACTTCAACAAATTGATTACACATCAAACAAATACCATCAAAAGCCCATGATTAAGGTCTCCTCCAACATTTGGAGCAGTATGACCACTTCAAGCCAACATTAACCAATTAGTCTAGTTATAGTCACTCTATAGCACTAGATAACTATGGGAATCAATTAGCATAATTAATATTCGTTCATAGTAATCCACCAAACAGGCAGGAAGGACTTTTACTAATGACCTTTGCACAATTAGGTTGGTAGTACTGAGAAAACCCTAATTGGTCATCAATTTTCATCCTTCTACTATATTGAATTTGCCTTCTAACATAATTTGAGAATAAACATTATAGATTGAAAGCTATTTATAAAAAGCTAACATAGATTTTGAAAAAAAAATTTTTAATTAATTTGGGTATATAAACCTCACTACTTATAAACATTATAAAATTTATAAAACATGCCATTCATCAAGGGTGCAATCTTTACTACCTCCATAGAATTTATCAATATTTAGGGTACCTTAAAACTTGTATTTAAACTTACCAAATACCAAAAAAAAAATTGTGTGTAAAGTGTCTGAAATTGTGCTATACAAAGCTCTGCAACCATTCAAATAGAAACTGTGTAGAGCAGCAAATGAAAATAAAAATAAAATAATATTTCAAATTGATTTAGGATCAAATACTATGAGCTATGATATCCAACTCAAAAAATAAGTTATTCTGCTAATAGTGGCCTTATTAGGAGTTGCATCATAACACTTAAAGCAATTAAAATAAAATTTCATTAAAATCATCATCATAGATTTTATTAAAATTTCTATTACCTAAAGAAATAAAACCTTACATAAAGTTAAATTATACAAAATAGTTATACATTAAGGTTAATAGCGTCATGCTTTGACACATTTTAAAATTTGCATAATTAATGTCAAATCAAAAAACTTAAAATATAATTTCTAATATACAATAATGTAATAAATATTCAACTTCAGTTTTCAGTTATAAATATCTATATAAAGGCCCTCAAATCCTGATATTTCGTTTTCTACAACTAATTAAACATACGTTCTTATATTAAACTCACCTCATTCTCAATAAATTGTTGTTCATCAAGCAAACCTTTCTGTAATTCTAAACATTTATCGTACGATAGCAAATCATCTCCGTATTCCTCAACAAACCATCGTATTACATCCTCCTTGCTTTCCAAGTCCTCGGAAAGCATTTTTTTAATGTATAATTAACTATCAGTAATGTAGCACATAACCTGTGTGGCTATAAAAAAAATAATTAGAATATATTCGTATAATATTAAATTTATTACTTTGTAATTACTTCCGTTTTGATTAATTAATGTTAATTCATTGAAGCTAAAAACTTAACCTATAGAAAATACAAGTTTGACAGGACCTGTCATAAATAAAACACCAACACGGAACACCTGTTGTTGACGTTTAACTTGTGTGAGTATAGCTACGATGTACAATTTTGACGGAAACATACGAGCGGTGCGCGCTGTTGCCAAATCATTTTAATTTAAGAAACTGTAAAGATAAAATAATATTTATATATTGAATGGTATTTATTGTTTAATTATTTTTATTATAATAATTTTTAGTTAATTATTGCAAAATTAAATTAGTTTATCAAATGTATAGCTAACTTTATAGCTATTATGTATTGACTACGCTAGTTTTATTTACTGCTATTTAGAAAAATAATGGTTTTGTATGTTATAATACAATGTTTATATATCTTTTTTGATTACATTGGTGAACAATAATCAGACCACTGCAAGAGTATATCCACCAAAATAAAAATATTTAATAAAATAAATAGTATTCTTCTTCTTCTTCGTGTGCGTCTTTGCTTCCTATCTACGGCTGTCTCCCACGCCTATACCAGTTGCAGATCTTAAATGACAATAATAAAGTTCTTCTTTAATTTGCCTCTCTATTATTAATTGCTGTAATTTTAGTTACGCAGTTTTTAATTGTTGACAGTAATTCTCTTCACATCACCAAATTTGGTGCGCAGAAGATTGATCGTGACATGTGCAATATGGGATGTTGCCGTTGCTCCATCTTGTTAAAACCATAACTGCTGTAGATCAAGTTCCTCTAATTTCGGCCACAAAAAATCAGTGATCGTGCCTCTGTAACGATCTCCAGTAACAGTATCGTTGGCTCTATCATTGTTTTCAAAGAAAAATTACCCAATAACGCTACCACTCTAAAATCCGCACCAAACGGTAACTTGCAACGAATGCATTGGTTTCTCAACTATGGTATGTGGATTTTTTGTTCCCCAAACACGACAGTTTTGTTTGTTTACATCACCTCTTTGAAAAAAATCCGCCTCAAAGTAGTTTGCCAAATATCGAGTTGCTGACTTTTGCGCCGAGTTGATGTTCTTGTGTGCTCGCGTACACTTCGAACCATAGAAGCAACACTTTTAACAAAACGTTTTAGATGAGCATGCTTGATGCGCGCATTATCTACCACTATTCCAGTTTTACGCACTTTTTTACAAACTTTCGTATCCCTTTGATCAATGATCATTTCTTCCAAACAACGTACGCAATTTTCGCGCTGTTGCAGACAAATTAAACCCATTTTCAAAATAAATGTTTAGTATTTCAAAACGTTGCTCCAAAGTAAAACAATGCATATTCTGTCTACTAAGGTATCTAACCACACTTTTATTAAGTAATTTTGACGCAAAAATTGCCAGCAGTAGTAGAAACATGTAATTCAAAACTCAACTAAAACATGGCCCACCTTTTATAAACAGTGCGGCATCGTGTCTTTAAGTTTAACAAAATCCCACTTTTTGTTTAGGATTGTTCTTAGGTAATTAAATGTTTTTACTTGTTCGATTTTGATATTGTTTAGTTTTATGTCCATCATTCTAAGATGTGTAATTCTGCAGATCAGAGACGGCGCTAGACAATACATGCTCTTACAAATATAACGAGACATAATATTACTATGACTAGTTTCACGTGCAAGTCTTGACGTAAGTGTTTACCAGTTTATTCTCTGGAGATACACGGAGGAAGCCTTCACATAATACAAATTGAAGAATCACGGCGTTGGGGTTCTTTGTGCATCTTTAGAGTTGTTCAACGTTTGTTTTACGTTCTAATTAAAGAACAAATTTGTTTTGTGTTGTTCAACGTAATACTGCTTTAAACAGGCAACATTAGCCGTGCTATGACTGGGTGTTCAAACACTGAGACTTCAGTGCTTAGTTCTCCTTGGTTTGTTATTCAATTTCCAAGCATAAACAACAGTCAGAAGCCAAGTACAACCGTACATTAGTTTTTTATCAGCTCAGAACCGTTGCTTGCTATGACCTTCAACAAATATCACAACAGATAGCGCTCAACGTAAAGCAATTTGGAGCAAAAAAGCTCCAACTTTACTAACCAATCACCACAAAGAATGCCCGATATTTAACAGTCCTCTTCCACAAAACGACTTCTACTAAAAAACAATATGTACTATAAAAGTTGTATTGTCAAAGCTTACCAGTTTTTGATAAAACCAACAAACGTCCCCGCTCCGCAACTAAATCTGCAATGGCTTGATCTGTTCACAAAAGCACTTGGAAACTAAACCCAAACTTAGCTACAGTCAACCATCACTACTGGCCAAGATTGTTTCCTTATTACTAAACGCGGACTTAAAACCCTAAAGGCCTTAAGTCCCAGAGACTGTTAATATAATGCAAACTATAATAAACCAAACTACCCAATAGTGACAATACAAAGCTAATCTTGTTACGAGTATTTCTGGACGTAAGTTTCCAGGAGGCTTTACTTTTACCATTTTTATTGTTTACTAAAAAAATGCGTGCTATGAAGGCGTACAGTTCGTAATACCCAGTGGCAAAACTAGGATTTTTGGGCCCTACCGCAAAATATTGAAAAGACCCCACTCGGAAATAAATTGAAATAAAAGTACAGTTTTGGCATTTATTTAATCTTAATTTTGTAAACTCTAGAGAGTCCCAGATTTTAAAACAAACATCGGGGGGCCCACTATGCTTGTGAGCCCTTCCGCATTTCATACCCTTAATGCCAAAACAAACACGCGTAAAGGAAACTGTTGCACAAAACCCCGCCGTGCCAGAACTCCACAGCTAACTTCCGCCAAGACCTAACAATACTCTAAAAAGTAACCCTAAACAAATAGCTACTCCGCAACGGTTTTCACTCTCTGTGGTAATGTGCCTTGCATCAAAGTTCGTTTGTTGGGGTAGTAGGCTTTTCTATCATCAACAACGTTGGCTTGGCTTATTGGAGACGCTGATTTCATGCTTTTGTTTCTTGACTTTATTACGTTTTTGGTGTGGCTATGAGCGTACCTACTAGTAACTTGTGCTCATTCTACTCTTAAACTAACCTGAGCAGCAAGTAAAAAAACTATCAGCAGCCAACCTGTCTACATAGAGAAAGCCCAATCACCAATCACCCAACTGAAGTAAAGCAATTAATTAATTAATTCAATTTTTTTACAGCATGGTCAACCTCACTGCTAACATGTTCAACTCGGAGATCTTTTGGATGATGTTCAACCAGCTGGTAAGGAACGAGAAGTTGATAAAAAAAAAAAAACCAAGATCAACTTTTTCAAATAATTTGTCATCTACCTCGTCTATGGTTAATCAGAAAGAATTAACATTCACAAAGATGACTTCAAACAAATGAGATTAGATCATGTTCCTTTTGATTCAGTTGCATTTGTTTGTTTAAATTGCTTTAAAAAAGTTAAAGATGAAGATGGAAGAATCCATCAGAAAGACAGCCGGTCCGTCCACTGTATCACCAAAACCATAAGCTTTGCCTCCCACCAAAAAAGCACCAATAGAAATATCCCACTCATCTTTTAAGATTCAGCCAGAGCAATGCCGCCCCTGGTTTTCCCCAAAACACCTTCCGTCGGTTCGGTCAACTCTTCGTCTAGCAAAAAAAAAAAGAAAATGATTGTCCACCAAGACAATAATGTTGCCGGGGACCACAAATCCTCGTCTCTAGAAGAAGGATTTATCCTGGCCCGAAAAAAAAAATAAAAAACTGAGGAAAAAAACAAGCAAGTCTTCCTCAGTTAATTTAACTAACAGGCTATCAACCGCTCCGTCCCGTAAGCACAAAGTGTCTTCAGCATCACCAAACCAAAAAGTTTTAATAGTATTTTGTAAGTAACATTTAAGATGTTCAGTCATAACGTGTACCAAAATTCAGATCAGTATTTTCAATATTGTAACTTCAGTATTCAATTGAAATTATATTAATTTCTTTTTAATTTTAAGCAAACTTTAAACACAAAAATAATATAAATGCAACGTTGCCATGTTATTAGTATTTTGTCAGTAACATTTAAGACGTCCTGTCATAACGTGTATCAAAATTCAGAATAATATTTTTAAAATTGTAACCTCAGTGTTCAATTCAAAACAATTATTTTTTATTAGTTTTTTAGCAAACTTTAAATACAAAAATAAGATAAATGCAACGTTGCCATGTTATTGGTGTTTTGCCAATGACATTTAAGATGTCTTGTCATAGCGTGTACAAAAATTCAGATTAATATTTCTAAAATTGTAACCTCAGTGATCAATTGAAAACACATTAATTTGTTATAAGTATTTCAGCAAACTTAAAATACAAAAATAATATAAATGCAATGTTGCCATGTTAATAGTATTTTGTAAATAGCATTTAAGATGTTCAGTCATAACGTGTACCAAAATTCAGATCAGTATTTTCAATATTGTAACCTCAGTTTTCAATTGAAATTATATTAATTTCTTTTTAATTTTAAGCAAACTTTAAACACAAAAATAATATAAATGCAACGTTGCCATGTTATTGGTATTTTGCCAGTGACATTTAAGATGTCTTGTCATAGCGTGTACAAAAATTCAAATTAACGTTTTTAAAATTGTAACCTCAGTGTCCAATTGAAAACAATTATATCTTATTAGTTTTTAAGCAAACTTTAAATACAAAAATATTATAAATGCAACGTTGCCATGTTATTGGTATTTTGTCAGTAACATTTAAGACGTCCTGTCATAACGTGTACCAAAATTCAAAATAATTTTTTTAAAATTGTAACCTCAGTGTTCAATTCAAAACAATTATTTTTTATTAGTTTTTTAGCAAACTTTAAATACAAAATAAGATAAATGCAACGTTGCCATGTTATTGGTGTTTTGCCAATGACATTTAAGATGTCTTGTCATAGCGTGTACAAAAATTCAGATTAATATTTCTAAAATTGTAACCTCAGTGATCAATTGAAAACACATTAATTTGTTATTAGTATTTCAGCAAACTTAAAATACAAAATTAATATAAATGCAATGTTGCCATGTTAATAGTATTTTGTAAGTAACATTTAAGATGTTCAGTCATAACGTGTACCAAAATTCAGATCAGTATTTTCAATATTGTAACCTCAGTTTTCAATTGAAATTATATTAATTTCTTTTTAATTTTAAGCAAACTTTAAACACAAAAATAATAAAAATGCAACGTTGCCATGTTATTGGTATTTTGCCAGTGAAATTTAAGATGTCTTGTCATAGCGTGTACAAAAATTCAAATTAATGTTTTTAAAATTGTAACCTCAGTGTCCAATTGAAAACATTTATATCTTATTAGTTTTTAAGCAAACTTTAAATACAAAAATATTATAAATGCAACGTTGCCATGTTATTGGTATTTTGTCAGTAACATTTAAGACGTCCTGTCATAACGTGTACCAAAATTTAGAATAATATTTTTAAAATTGTAACCTCAGTGTTCAATTCAAAACAATTATTTTTTATTAGTTTTTTAGCAAACTTTAAATACAAAAATAAGATAAATGCAACGTTGCCATGTTATTGGTGTTTTGCCAATGACATTTAAGATGTCTTGTCATAGCGTGTACAAAAATTCAAATTAATGTTTATAAAATTGTAACCTCAGTGTCCAATTGAAAACAATTATATCTTATTAGTTTTTAAGCAAACATTAAATACAAAAATATTATAAATGCAACGTTGCCATGTTATTGGTATTTTGTCAGTAACATTTAAGACGTCCTGTCATAACGTGTACCAAAATTCAAAATAATTTTTTTAAAATTGTAACCTCAGTGTTCAATTCAAAACAATTATTTTTTATTAGTTTTTTAGCAAACTTTAAATACAAAAATAAGATAAATGCAACGTTGCCATGTTATTGGTGTTTTGCCAATGACATTTAAGATGTCTTGTCATAGCGTGTACAAAAATTCAGATTAATATTTCTAAAATTGTAACCTCAGTGATCAATTGAAAACACATTAATTTGTTATTAGTATTTCAGCAAACTTAAAATACAAAATTAATATAAATGCAATGTTGCCATGTTAATAGTATTTTGTAAGTAACATTTAAGATGTTCAGTCATAACGTGTACCAAAATTCAGATCAGTATTTTCAATATTGTAACCTCAGTTTTCAATTGAAATTATATTAATTTCTTTTTAATTTTAAGCAAACTTTAAACACAAAAATAATAAAAATGCAACGTTGCCATGTTATTGGTATTTTGCCAGTGAAATTTAAGATGTCTTGTCATAGCGTGTACAAAAATTCAAATTAATGTTTTTAAAATTGTAACCTCAGTGTCCAATTGAAAACATTTATATCTTATTAGTTTTTAAGCAAACTTTAAATACAAAAATATTATAAATGCAACGTTGCCATGTTATTGGTATTTTGTCAGTAACATTTAAGACGTCCTGTCATAACGTGTACCAAAATTTAGAATAATATTTTTAAAATTGTAACCTCAGTGTTCAATTCAAAACAATTATTTTTTATTAGTTTTTTAGCAAACTTTAAATACAAAAATAAGATAAATGCAACGTTGCCATGTTATTGGTGTTTTGCCAATGACATTTAAGATGTCTTGTCATAGCGTGTACAAAAATTCAAATTAATGTTTATAAAATTGTAACCTCAGTGTCCAATTGAAAACAATTATATCTTATTAGTTTTTAAGCAAACATTAAATACAAAAATATTATAAATGCAACGTTGCCATGTTATTGGTATTTTGTCAGTAACATTTAAGACGTCCTGTCATAACGTGTACCAAAATTCAAAATAATTTTTTTAAAATTGTAACCTCAGTGTTCAATTCAAAACAATTATTTTTTATTAGTTTTTTAGCAAACTTTAAATACAAAAATAAGATAAATGCAACGTTGCCATGTTATTGGTGTTTTGCCAATGACATTTAAGATGTCTTGTCATAGCGTGTACAAAAATTCAGATTAATATTTCTAAAATTGTAACCTCAGTGATCAATTGAAAACACATTAATTTGTTATTAGTATTTCAGCAAACTTAAAATACAAAATTAATATAAATGCAATGTTGCCATGTTAATAGTATTTTGTAAGTAACATTTAAGATGTTCAGTCATAACGTGTACCAAAATTCAGATCAGTATTTTCAATATTGTAACCTCAGTTTTCAATTGAAATTATATTAATTTCTTTTTAATTTTAAGCAAACTTTAAACACAAAAATAATAAAAATGCAACGTTGCCATGTTATTGGTATTTTGCCAGTGAAATTTAAGATGTCTTGTCATAGCGTGTACAAAAATTCAAATTAATGTTTTTAAAATTGTAACCTCAGTGTCCAATTGAAAACATTTATATCTTATTAGTTTTTAAGCAAACTTTAAATACAAAAATATTATAAATGCAACGTTGCCATGTTATTGGTATTTTGTCAGTAACATTTAAGACGTCCTGTCATAACGTGTACCAAAATTAGAATAATATTTTTAAAATTGTAACCTCAGTGTTCAATTCAAAACAATTATTTTTTATTAGTTTTTTAGCAAACTTTAAATACAAAAATAAGATAAATGCAACGTTGCCATGTTATTGGTGTTTTGCCAATGACATTTAAGATGTCTTGTCATAGCGTGTACAAAAATTCAAATTAATGTTTATAAAATTGTAACCTCAGTGTCCAATTGAAAACAATTATATCTTATTAGTTTTTAAGCAAACTTTAAATACAAAAATATTATAAATGCAACGTTGTCATGTTATTGGTATTTTGTCAGTAACATTTAAGACGTCCTGTCATAACGTGTACCAAAATTCAGAATAATATTTTTAAAATTGTAACCTCAGTGTTCAATTCAAAACAATTATTTTTTATTAGTTTTTTAGCAAACTTTAAATACAAAAATAAGATAAATGCAACGTTGCCATGTTATTGGTGTTTTGCCAATGACATTTAAGATGTCTTGTCATAGCGTGTACAAAAATTCAGATTAGTATTTCTAAAATTGTAACCTCAGTGATCAATTGAAAAAACATTAATTTGTTATGAGTATTTCAGCAAACTTAAAATCCAAAAATAATATAAATGCAATGTTGCCATGTTAATAGTATTTTGTAAGTAACATTTAAGATGTCCAGTCATAACGTGTACTAAAATTCAGATTAGTATTTTCAAAATTGTAACCTCAGTGTTCAATTGAAATCATTTAAATTTTTTATTAGTTTTAAGCAAACTTTAATTAGAAAAATAATTTAAATGCAATGTTGCCACGTTATTGGTATTTTGTCAGTAACATTTAAGATGTCTTGTCATAACGTGAACTAAAATTCAGATCAAAATTTTAAAAATTGTAACCTCAGTGCTTAACTGAAATTACATTAATTACTCATAAGTATTTAGCAAACTTTAAAAACAAAAATAATATAAATGCAACGTTGCCATGTTAATGGTATTTTGTCAGTACCATTTACGATGTCTTGTCATAACGTGTACCAAAATTCAGATCAGTATTTTGAAAATTGTAACCTCAGTGCTTAACTGAAATTACATTAATTACTCATAAGTTTTAAAACGCCGTCAGCCAACTTCTATATGGAAACATTAATTTAATTAAAATCTTATAAACAGCAGAAGTACATATATAAGTGTGCTAAACCATTTTCTTTCCCAAGAGTATCAAAATATTCCAGGTAAAAATGAATAGGAAACAATCAAAAGCCCTCATGTTTTTACAGAAATTAGGCTAAACGCATTTTTGAATTAATAATTACCGACTTCATTTGGTAGAACAACTTGTGATAATTGCTCTTAAATTAACAACTTCATTTTGTAACACAATTCATTGTGTTTCCCCTAAAATAATTACTAACTTCATTTTATAGCTTAATTCATAATCATTTTCCTTAAATTAGCTGCAAACTTCATTTTGTAGCACAATTCATTGTGTTTCCCCTAAAATAGTTACTGATTTTATTTTGTAGCTCAACTCATATTAGTTCCCCTTAAATTAACTGCATACTTCATTTTGTAGCACAATTCATTGTGTTTCCCCTAAAATAGTTACTGATTTCATTTTGTAGCTCAATTCATATTAGTTCCCCTTAAATTAACTGCATACTTCATTTTGTAGCACAATTCATTGTGTTTTTTTCTAAAATAATTACTGACTTCATTTAGTTGCACAATTCATGATAATTTCCCTTAAATAAACTGCAAACTTCATTTTGTACTTGAACTTAAAATAATACAAAACTCGTAATTTTAGAGGTAAAGACACATTTTTCGTTCAAGCCAGTTTTGTTTGGATTGGTTTGTTTTAAATTATATCTGTTCTTAAAATTTATAATTAAAAATACATATAGAATTGAATTATTAAATTATGGTGATTTGACAACACTGCATAATACTGCAAGTTCGTCTGTTTTCGGCAAAAGTTTAGCAGACAACTTCACGATGATCATAAATTTTATCTTTTAAATCTACAGTCTTTATCAAATTTTTCCTATTTGCGTAAGCTTCATATAAAAATAAACGCAATTAAAATGCTTATTACTTCGATCAAAATCGAAATACTTTTTAGGTGCGGTTGTTGGTATAACTGAGTGATGGATGTCATATGTCGATGTCATGTCATAATCAAATTAGCGTTTGTTGTCTTATCAATCAAAAAATTATTCTCTGATTTGATTGAAAGGGCTTAATATAAGTGCCGATATGCGAAGCAAACAATTAAATGGTTCATCGCTGCTCTTTTTACATATTTATGATTTATCATATGCTGTTACCTTCATACTTATTTATTAATTAACAATGTTGATGCACAAAAAAGGATTTTATTCATTTTTATCTTGTCACAATACAATGCTTGTGTGTTATATTCTAAATATACAATCTTATTTAAAGTAAGTATTTTCTTCACAGATGTTTCTTATCAATATATTGAACTTTATTTACTTGACCTCGAAATAGTATCTTTTATATATAAATTCCATAAATAATATAAATCACTCAACAACTCGGTTTTATAAAATCATTCTAACTAATTGCATTTACATGCTTTAATCTAATTATAATTATAATATTTACTTTTACGTGTTGTCAGTGTTGTAACTACTGTGACGCTTATTTTAAAGGATTCAGTACATTTTCGGTTAGTTTCTTCTACTAATGCAACCTTATCACAAATAAAGGTAAGATGCAATTGTATTGTTAGTGATCAGATAACCTAATTAGAAGCTTAAGATGTTCTATTTATTTTTAAATGGATTTTTAATTAGGTTGCTGTTTTTAAATTGTTTGTAAATAATTTAAATTTGTTTTGTATTGTATTTTGAATAATTTTGTCAATACTTTATTTATAGTTTATTTAGTTAGGATTATAGGCAATTGAATTTACTTTTGGGTGTTTATTTGGTTGCCTATAGTAAATGTAAATTGTATAAAATTTATTATTTTATGCAACCAAATATGCTTGGTAGTCTGTGTAAGGAAGTTTAGATTATGATTTTTAATAAAAGGTTTACTTTTTTTATGTTTCTAAACTGTCATGAATTGTTTCTGATCTGTCATAAAATGTTTATGAGATGTCATAACTGTCATAATATATTTCTGATCTGTCATAAACGTTATAAATTGTTTTAAAACTGTTATAAACGTCAAAACAGGTTTGAAAGCTGTCATTAACTATATAAAATCTCTCTGAGCTGTTAATATAAACGTCATAAAATGTTTGAGTTATCATTAATTGTTTCTGAGCTGTCATAAAATGTTCCTAATCGGTCATAAATGTCATAAAATGTTTCCGAACTGTCATAAAACGTTTAAGAGATATCATAAATGTCATAACATTTTCCTAAGCCGTTATAAACCTTATAAAATGTTCCTGATCGGTCATAAATATTGTTATAAACGTCCATAAATGTTCAGAAACGTCATAAAATGTTTATGAACTGTCAATAATTGTTTTTGGGCTGTCATAAACATAAAATGTTCTTGAGCGGCCATAAAATGTTTGTGAGATGTTATAAACGTCATTAAATGTTCATGAGATGTCAGAAACGTCATAAAATGTTTGTAAACTGTCAATAATTGTTCCTGAGCTGTCATAAACATAATAAAAGGTTCCTAATCGGTCGTAAAATGTTTGTGAGATGTTATAAAATGTCCCTGAGCTGTCAGATACGTCATAAAATGTTCGTGAGCTGTCAGAGATATCATAAAATATTTCTGAACTGTCATAAATATCATAAAATAGTCCTGAGCTGTTAGAAACGTTATAAAATGTTTGTGAATGTTGTAAATTGATTTTGAAGTTATGTGTGAATTGCATGTGATAAACATGATTTTTGAGCGAATTTGTTTGCTAATAATGCTTTTTCTGGGCGATTTTAATATTATAAATGTTTATTCTGAGCAATTTTGCAATTTTTGAAGCAATTTGCATGCTAAAAATGAGTTTTTTGTACGATTTTATGTAATTAATTTTTGTTATAAGCAATTTTGAAGGCTTTGAAGTTAATTTTAGTAAAGTTTTTGTGAAATTTTATACTAGAATTGAGTTATCTGCGCAATTTTGATGTTATAAAAGTGTATTCTGTGTAATTTTGAGTTTTTTTGAAACTATAAATGGCTTTTATTTACGAATTTTGATAAAGTTTATGTGTTCCATGATTTACTAACGAGTTTTATGCTATAAATAAGTTTATTGCTTGTTTTTCAACCAAATTTTATGCAATATTTAAGTTTTTCACGCAATTTTTGATACGTTTCATATGATATACGTGATTCACAAGCGAATTTCAAGCAAGAATTGTTTACATTCACGGATAAAAATATTTGCTTCTACGCCAATGGCAAATGCAAAAGGTTTAAGTAATTAAAACTCCAATTATTTCGCAATGCTTGTTTAAAACTTGTATTATTTACATAAAAAAATGTAGTACAAATAAACTGCATTTGCAATGTTGTACATATATTATAAGTAAAAAGTAGGAAGGTTTAATTGTCATTCATGATTATAGAATTGATATTCGTGCGGTAAATTTTTATTAACTGATTGTTAGCACCGTTAATTATATTATATTTTAAAAGTTATGAAACGAGTAACAATAAAAATATAACATTTTTAATTAATATAATAAACTGTAAAGTAATTTACATCACTTTTAAAACGTTTAAAAATAGAAAACCAGTTCAGCCGTGAATGTCTTCATAAATCCATCTGAGAGAACATAAATTCGGGCCTGTTTGAATCGAACTAATGTAAACAAGTGAGTTTAGATGAATCAGTAAGTGCAAGAGTGTGATTGAGTGATTATAATTTGTTGTGTATAGTTTATAATCAATTGTATTTATTTTAATATTGTATTATAATAAATTTCGTGTCACGGAATAATTGGAACAACGACCTCAATGAAAAACTGGTTAGTTGATTTCTTATTAATAAAATTGTTTTATCTTTTAAGAAATTAGTTGAAGTTGAAACAAAATTATTTAAATTGAAACAAACTTGGCTAACATTGACTGCATTTTAATTAGAGATAATAATTAGCTTATCAAACATTTAAATAAAGTAAACAGTCATTTATGTATAATATATTCGTGCAAATTTATTGAAAAAAATATTACAATAATGTATGTGAGCAGCACAAATTAGTTGAAATATTTATTCATATAATGCAAATTTGTATAGTTTCAAAAAGAGACAAATTTATGACTAATCAATCGCTGAGTTATAAACAAAAAACATTAAATTCTAATCAATCACAAAACGACTTATGAGTAAAAAAGAGATAAATCTATGACATCAATTGCGAAGCGACATACTGAACTAAAAATAGATAAATCAACTTCTATTCAATCGCGAAGCGACATATTGAGCTATAAACAGAAAAAACTGACTTCTAGTCAATCGCGAAGCGACTTATGAGTCAGAAAAAAGATTTATCTATGACTAATCAATTGCGAAGCGACATACTGAACTTAAATTAATTAAATCAACTTCTAATGAATCGCGAAGCGACATATTGAGCTATAAACAGAAAACACTGACTTCTAGTCAATCGCGAAGCGACTTATGAGTCAAAAAAGACATAAACTTATTTTAATTAATTGCGAAGCGACATACTGAACTTAAATTAATTAAATCAACTTTTAATGAATCGCGAAGCGACATATTGAGCTATAAACAGAAAAACCTGACTTCTAGTCAATCGCGAAGCGACTTATGAGTCAGAAAAAAGATAAATCTATGACTAATCAATTGCGAAGCGACATACTGAACTTAAATTAATTAAATCAACTTCTAATGAATCGCGAAGCGACATATTGAGCTATAAACAGAAAAAACTGATTTCTAGCCAATCGCGAAGCGACTTATGAGTCAGAAAAAAAAATCTATGACTAATCAATTGCGAAGCGTCATACTGAACTTAAATTAATTAAATCAACTTCTAATGAATCGCGAAGCGACATATTGAGCTATAAACAGAAAAACCTGACTTCTAGTCAATCGCGAAGCGACTTATGAGTCAGAAAAAAGATAAATCTATGACTAATCAATTGCGAAGCGACATACTGAACTTAAATTAATTAAATCAACTTCTAATGAATCGCGAAGCGACATATTGAGCTATAAACAGAAAAAACTGATTTCTAGTCAATTGCGAAGCGACTTATGAGTCAAAAAAGAGATAAATCTATGACTAATTAATCGCGAAGCGATATACTGAACCTAAAATAATTAAATCAACTTCTAATTAATTGCGAGGTGACATACTAAGTTATACACAGAAAACATTAACTTTTAGTCAATCGCGAAGCGACTTATAAGTCAAAAAAGAAATCAGTGTATGACTAATCAATCGCGAAGCGACATACTGAATTTAAAATAATTAAATCAATTTCTATTCAATTGCGAAGCGACATATTGAGTTATAAACAGAAAACACTGACTTCTAGTCAATTGCGAAGCGACTTACGAGTCAAAAAAGAGATAAATCTATGATTAATCAATTGCAAAGTAACATTCTAAGTATAAAATAACTAAATCAACTTTTAATTAATCTTAAAGCAACATACTAAGATATAAACAGAAAACACTATCTTCTAGTCAATCGCGAAGCGACTTATGAGTCAAAAAAGAGATAAGTCTATGACTAATCAATCACGAAGCGACATATTAAGTTTAAAGTAATGAAATCAACTTCTTTTCAATCGCCAAGCAACATATTAAGCTATAAACAGAAAACAATGACTTTAAGTCAATTGCGCAGCGACTCATGAGTAAAAAAAAATAAAAATAATAAAAAAAAATGTATGACTAATCAATCGCGAAGCAACATTGTGATTACCAGATTATATTTGAGGCTATAACCGTTATTGTTCATAATTTATAAAAAACTTTTTGGAAGTTTAAAAAGTTTTTGCAAAGACGCATAGTTTTGCAACAAAACTTTATCAAAACCACCGCACTCAGTTTACTGATTACGTGTCGGTAGTCTCAACTTTAGTTCAAGTCCACCCGCTCAAGTGTTTGTAATCAAATTTTTTAATAACTAACACTTGAGTAGGTGGGCGGGTCACTCAATTCAATGATTTTGCGCTAGTTGTTTTGTGTTTAGTTCCCGCCCAAGTGTTTGTGATCATTTTTTTAATAACTAACACTTGAGTGGGTGGGCGGGGCACTCAGTTAAATGATTTTGCGTCAGTAATTTTGACTTTAGTTTTTACCCACCCACCCAAGTGTTTCTGATCAAATTTTTTAATAAGTAATACTTGAGTGGGTGGGCATTCAGTACAATGATTTTGCGTCAGTATTTTTGACTTTAGTTCCCGCCCAAGTGTTTGTGATCAAATTTCTTTATAACTAACACTTAAGTGGGTGGGCGGGGCACTCAGTTTAATAGTTTTGCGTCAGTAGTCTTAACTTTATTTGTTGCGCAAATGTTTATGATCAAATTTGTTAATAACTAACATTTGGGCGGGTGAGCGGGGCACTCAATTCAATGATTTTTTGTCAGTAATTTTGAATTTAGTTCCCACCCACCTGCCCAAGTGTTTGTGATCAAATTTTCTAATAATTAACACTTGAATGGGTGGGCGGGGCACTCAGTTCAATGATTTTGCGTCAGTATTTTTAACTTTAGTTTCAGGCCAAGTTTTTATGATTAAATTTCTTAATAACTAACACTTGAGTGAGTGGGCGGGGCACTCAGTTTAATGATTTTGCGTCAGTAGTTTTAACTCTATTTCCTGGCCAAGTTTTTATGATCAAATTTCTTAATAACTAACACTTGGGAGGGTGGCCGGGGCACTCAGTTTAATGATTTTGCGTCAGTAGTTATGTCTTAAATTTCCGCCCAAGTGTTTGTAATCAAATTTCTTAATAACTAACACTTGAGTGGGTGGTCGGGGCACTCAATACAATGATTTTGCATTAGTAGTTTTGAGTTTAGTTCCCGCTCACCCGCCCAAGTGTTTTTTAATAACTAACACTTGAGTGGGTGGGCGGGGCACTCAGTTCAATGGTTTTGTGTCAGTAGTTTTAACATTATTTCTCGCCCAAATGTTTATGATCAAATTTCTTAATAACTAACATTTGGGTTGGTGGGCGGGGCTTTAATTCAATGATTATGCGTCAGTAGTTTTGTCTTTAGTTCCCGCCCACCCGCCCAAGTGTTTGTGATCAAATTGTTTAATAGCTAACACTTGGGTGGGTGGGCGGGGCTCTCAGTTCAATGATTTGGAGTCAGTAGTTTTGTTTTTAGTTCCCGCCCCCCCCCCCCCCCAAGTGTTTGTGATCAAATTTTTGTAATAACTAACACTTGAGTGGGTGGGCGGGGCACTCAGTTCAATAGTTTTGCGTCAGTAGTTTTGACTTTAGTTCCCGGCTACTTACCCAAGTGTTTGTAATCAAACTTTTTAATAACTTACTGGAGTGGGTGGGAAGGGCACTCAGTAAAATGATTTTGCGTCAGTATTTTCGACTTTAGTTCCCGCCCAAGTGTTTGTGATCAATTTTCTTAATAACTAACACTTGAGTGGGTGGTCGGGGCACTCAATACAATGATTTTGCATCAGTAGTTTGCACTTTAGTTCCCGCCCGCCCGCCCAAGTGTTTGTAATCAAACTTCTTAATAACTAACACTTGAGTGGGTGGGCTGGGCACTCAGTTTAATGGTGGTTTTGCGTCAGTAGTTTTAACATTATTTCCCGCCCAAATGTTTATGTTTAAATTTCTTAATAACTAATATTTGGGTGGGTGAGCAGGGCTTTAATTCATTGATTATGCGTCAGTACTTTTGTCTTTAGTTCCCGCCCATCTGCCCAAGTGTTTGTGATCAAATTTTTTAATAACTAACACTTGAGTGGGTGGGCGGGGCACTCAGTTCAATGATTTTGCGTCAGTAGCTTTGATTTTAGTTCCCGCCCACCCACCCAAGTGTTTGTGATTAAATTGTTTAATAACTAACACTTGGGTGGGTTGGCGGGGCACTCAGTACAATGATTTTGCGTCAGTATTTTTGATTCTAGTTCCCGCCCAACCGCCCAAGTGTTTGTGATTAAACTTCTTAATAACTAACATTTGAGTGGGTAGGCGGGGCACTCAGTTCAATGGTTTGGCGTCAGTAGTTTTGACTTTAGTTCCCGGTTACTTGCGCAAGTGTTTATGATCAAACTTTTTATTAACTTATTGGAGTGGGTGGGCGAGGCACTTAGTACAATAATTTTGCGTCAGTAATTTTGACTTTAATTCCCGCCCACCCGATTGAGTGTTTGTGGTCAAATTTTTTAATAACTAACACTTGGGTGGGTGGGCGGGGCACTCACGTCAATGATTTTGCGTCAGTAATTTTGAATTTAGTTCCCGCCCACCCGCCCAAGTGTTTGTGATCAAATTGTTTAATAACTAACACTTGGGTGGGTGGGCGGGGCACTCTGTTCAATGATTTTGCGTCAGCAGTTTTGATTTTAGTTCCCGCCTACCCGCCCAAGTGTTTGTGATTAAATTGTTTAATAACTAACACTTGAGTGGGTGGGCGGGGCACTCAGTATAATGATTTTGCGTCAGTATTTTTGGCTTTAGTTCCCTTCTACCCGTCCACCCGTCCAAGTGTTTGTGATGAAATTTCTTAATAACTAACACTTGGGTGGGTGGATGGGGCACTCAGTTCAATGGTTTTGCGGTCAGTTGTTTTGTCTATGGTTTCCACCTACCCGCCTAAGTGTTTGTGATCAAATTTTTTAATAACTAACTTGAGAGAGTGGGCGGGGCACTCAATTCAATGATTTTGCGCCAGTAGTTTTAACTTTAGTTCACGCCTAAATGTTTATGATTAAATTTCTTAATAACAAACACTTGGGTGGGTGGGCGGGGCACTCATATTATTGATTTTGCATCAGTACTTTTGACTTTAGTTTCCGCCCACCCACCCAAGTGTTTGTGATCAAACTTCTTAATATTTAACACTTGAGTGGGTGGCAGTACAATGATTTTGCATCAGTAGTTTTTGCCCACCCGCCCAAGTGTTTGTGATCAAATTTTTTAATAACTAACACTTGGGTGGGTGGGCGGGGCACTCAGTTCAATAATTTTGCGTCAGTAATTCCGAATCTACTTTCTGCCCACCCGCTAAGTGTTTGTGATCAAATTTCCTAATAACTAACACTTGAGTGGGTGAGCGGGGCACTCATTTCAATGGTTTTACGTCAGTAGTTTTAACTTTAGTTTCCGCCCAAGTGTTTATGATCAAATTTCTTAATAACTAACACTTGGGTGGGTGGGCGGGGCACGCAATTCAATGATTTTGCGTCAGTAATTTTGACTTTCTTGTCATTGCTGTTTCTAAACCCAAGTACTATCAATAGCAATTAATAGAATAGACGCAAATTTTACTACCACAGTTGTTGGATCAAATCCGAAAATGGCACGGGCATAAAACGCAAAAATATATTACAAAAAGCTTAAGCTATATGGGCAAATTAACCGTTTTTAAAGCTAATTAAAAATACATTAACAAACAGACGGACGAAGCCTGGCACATAATAGTTGACTACAACATTTTTTTTTATAATTGATTAATTATGTTTTAATAGGTCTGTTCCAACATACGATTTGGACAGTTTGCAAACCGTTCAAACTATGCATACAAACAAATTACTGTGTATAAAAGATTGCATAAGGATGACAAATATTTGTTTGTGTGCACAGTTTAAACGGTTTGCAAACTGTCCAAATCGTATGTTGGAACAGACCTAATACTACACCTGTATTATCTGATTTCAGTACAAAATATGTTAGCTGCAAAACACCTCATAATTCACTTCATATTCTACATTGGAGTCACATTTTTTTGGTTCCTAATACGGTGCTATCATTGGATTGAATATTGCCCTCCATATTTCTGCGACCCATATAAAGATGTGGATAAAATATACGATTATATAGTCGGTATGTAAATCCAAACCAAATTTGACTTATATTTAACAATTTTTGTTTTATTACAGTTGGTGCTGGAACTTCTGGCAGTGTACTAGCTTTAAGATTAGCTGAAAACAAAAATAATTCAGTTTTAGTCATTGAAGCAGGACCTACAGGAGGATTAATTTTAGATGTTCCAACTGCTTTACCGTTACTGCAATTATCATCATTGGATTGGGGGTATAAAACTATTCCCCAAAAAAATGCAAATCTTGGATTAAAGGATCAGGTATAGAAACCCCATTGACGTTAATTAAATTAGTTGATTTAAATATTATTTTTAGAAATGTAATTGGCCAAGAGGAAAAGTAGTCGGAGGTACAGGGCGATTTAATAATATGATTTATATCCGTGGACATCCTCTCGATTTTGCGGAATGGTATAAGAATAAATCAGATTATAATTATGAACGAGATGTACTTGAGATCTTTAAAAAGTCTGAACATCATTTAGGAAGTTTTAGAGATGATGGTAATTGTACAAATAAATTATATTAATTTTATAATCTAAATTATTATTTTAGATCAATTCCATTCAACTGGAGGCCCGTTATATGTAAATGATCTTCCTTTTGTTACTGATCTTAGTGATGCTATTCTTGATGCGTCTAAACATTTAGGCATACCTGTACGTGATATAAACGGGAAACATAATACAGGTATAAGTGTACCCAAAAATATATTGGCTTTATTACTTTGACTTATCGCATCAACTCATTAGTAGTCTTCTTGAAGGTTCATTCTGCTAAAATGAAATACTTTGCAGAATAAAATTGCACAATTTTAAGTTAAATTGAATAATCTTTATAATTTTTGCATTTTGTTTTCAGGATTCATGAAACCACAAGCAAATCTCCTCAATGGAGCCCGATATTCCACAGGCCATTACTTATTAGACAATCTATCAAAAAATATTCACATAACAACCAACACATTAGCAGAAAAAATCTTATTCAAAGAAAACTACGAAGCATACGCAGTAAAAACAACAAAATTCGGATCAACCAAAACAATAAAAGCCAGAAAAGGTGTCATACTAACAGCCGGAACTATTGATACAGTTAAACTATTACTACTTTCCGGAATTGGACCAACTAAACATTTAAAAGAAATTGGTATTAAACCAATAGTTGATTTACCAGTTGGTGAAAATTTGCAAGATCATGTTACCGCTGGTTTAGATATGGTTACTTTAGATTCACCTCTAACTTTAAATCCACTAAGTTTGATATCGCCTTATTCTATAAAAAGTTATATATATGAAGGTAATGGGCCATGGACTACAATACAATGTGAAGCTACAGGTATCATGCATACGGCTTGTATAGGTGCTAAAAATTTTGACCAATGTAGTTCGAAACAATTAGAATCACCCGATTTACAAATTATGATATTGCCAATGGGTTTTGTTTCTGATAATGGGGCCCATTTGCGTGATATTATTGGAATATCTGATAATATTTGGGATAATTACATTGAACCCTTAATTGGGCGTCCTACATTATCAATGTTGCCAATATTATTACATCCTAAAGGTCGGGGTACTATTAAGTTAGCTGATAAGAATCCATCCACTAAACCTTTAATAGATCCCAAGTACTTATCACATCCTGATGATGTAGATGTTCTTATTAAAGGCATTGAATTAATTTTGGATATTATAAAATCACCATCAATGCAAAAATTGGGTGCCAAATTATATGAAGCTAAATTACCAGGTTGTGAACAATATAATTTTAAAAGTAGGGATTATTGGGAGTGTTATATCAGGCATATTACTATAACTGTTTATCATCCTGTGGGTACTGCTAAAATGGGTCATTCAGATGATCCTACATCTGTTGTAGATTATGATTTTAAAGTATTAGGTGTTAATAAGTTGTATGTTGGTGATGCTTCTGTTATACCTTACATACCAAGTGGGAATACTAATGCAGCTACTGTTTTGATTGCTGAGAAAGCTGCGGAGAGTATTAAACGTAATGATTATTTGATGTCCGGGCGTAGCTATAAAAGTGATATTTTTACATGTTTAATTAAATCGACTGTTTGAGAATAGGTTTAATTATAATTAAGTTTGATCAAATTTATTTTAGTTGGTGATGAAATTTTTAAACAAATTTTTTATTAAAATGTAGGTTTCTTGCTGTGCAAGAAATCATAAGTTTAAAGTTGTAAAATTGTTAAATTAACTTAATAAATGCATTATTGCAGTTTGTATTATAGTGTGCTTTTTTTGTGCAAATTCTTTTTGACAAAGTAGTTGGAAAGCACCTTTATCATTGACCTTCGACTTGAATCTAAACCAACAATCGAAAGTCAACATGAAAGACTTTTGGACAGAAGATCTAAAAAAACCATCCACAAACAGGGCATAGTCGACAAAGCTTAGAAGCTCAAAACCATAAACTTCTCCTATTTGAATTACTAGTAAATGTTTGGAACCTATTGAGCCATAGACCTTCCTGTCTAACTGATATTGGTCTTCTTCTTCTTTCAGCCATTTTAAGTCCATCTTTGGACATAGGTCTCCTCCATATCTCTCAACAAATCACGGTTCTGTGTCGTTCTCATCCATCCAAATTAAGGATGCCTCTTAATGTCGTCGCCCCATCTCATTTTGGCCTACCTTAGCATCTCTTCCCAATATATAGCCATTTTAGAATTACGTGGTTCCATCTTCTAGCAAATTTCCAATTCAGCATTGCTACTGCCCGGATAGCATCACTTTGGTCTCTAATCCAGGCATTTCTCTTTAGGTCTAGTAAGATGATATTGGTCTTATTGAGGTAAATTTAGTAGTGCACCTAGTGTGGCGTTTATGCTTGTTGGACAATTTGTCTAGGATTTTTCCTTGCTTGCTTTGAGAGTGCTCCGGAGAGATAAAAGAATCTGCCGTTGAAAAGCAGGTGCTTTAGGGCGGGCCTTAGGGAGACTTGTTGAAGGACTGTTACTCTTGAGTTGATAAAAGAGGGGATGGGTGGTTGTAATATTTTGTTTGGTTGTCCAGAAGTCTTGAGAAAAAAGACTTCAGACGCTTGCAGAGAAGGCATACACTGTATTTATTGATGACGGACACTTGGGCGGGTGGGTGGGACACTCCAGATTATGATAACCACTAAGTAGTTTAAACTGAAGTGGCACACTCACCCGCCCAATTGTTACTTATCAAAAGATTGAATATTGTCATCTTCTCTTGTGACAAAAAAACTTCTGACGTTTGTAAAGAAGGCAAACTTCCAATTTCTTGACGACGGACAATTAGGCGGGCTACTCCAGGTTATGATAACCGGTCAGTAATTTGAACTGGAGTGCCTCGCCCAGCCGCCCAAGTGTTAGTTATCAAAAAATTAAATTTCAACATCTTCTCTTGTGCGAAAGAGACTTTTGACGTTTGTAGAGAATACAAACTTCCAGTTTTTTGAAAAGGAACACTTGGGCTGGTGGGTAGGTTACTTTAAATCATAATAACCGGTCAGGCTTGTGCTATCGTGTTTACCAAAAGGTCGTATATGGGGTATGACCCTTGGTTCACCTGGTAATGATTGAAATGTATTGCGGCCCTTTGTAGTTCAAGGGCGCGCTGTGGGTATAGCCAGTGTGACTATACACCACCGGGATTAGTACAATCTGGTTATGGACGTACCCGTCGTTATTGTGTTCTCCAGGGTTCGGAAATGCAATGCCGTGAATACAGGTATGGCCTAGAGGTAGTTGAGTTACCTTTAGGGCATTTATCAGTGTGTGTTGATATCCAAAAGGTACTGGGGGCATGGCAGAGGTCGGCGTCGAAAGGGAGTGTATAGAGTTCCCG
Source organism: Tachinus rufipes (assembly GCA_963932245.1). Taxonomy (NCBI): domain Eukaryota; kingdom Metazoa; phylum Arthropoda; class Insecta; order Coleoptera; family Staphylinidae; genus Tachinus; species Tachinus rufipes. The sequence continues at coordinate 94,807,931 of OZ010747.1, read as the reverse complement.
GTACTGGAGATGCAGGTTGTACCTCCAGCGGTTGAGAATGCCGCGAGTGCAAACCGGATTACATGTAGTGCTATTCTGGGCTGTTATCAGTTTGGAGGTATAGATGTGGTTTGAATTTTTATTGAAGTAGTAAGGGGCATTGCAGGGTGGTTGTAATCGCTTTGGTAGTTGTCGTTTAGAAGTTGCATCGTAGTCGGTTAAAACTAGAGTTAATGGTTACTGCTCGGTTATGATTGATGTTTGGCCATCAAAGCTAAGTCTTTATAGGCAGAGAACTAGCGGTAGTGTGCTCGTGAGGATCTCACTAGTGGGCATCAGGACCTAGAAAGCTATTTTAAAAACTCACCCGCATTCTTCTTTAGTTTTTTAGACTTAGAGTTGGCCACAATGATAAATCCGTTCTGTAGGGGCGGGGTTTCTTTGTGAGCAAAGACGTTGCTTTTCACCTGGACATTCATCTGGTCTTTGTACTCGGATAGGATGGAATCTCCTAAATTCTCAGCATGCTTCTTGAGAGAGGACTGGACCTAGAAATCCGTGGTGTTAATGGTCTGGAGTTTAGCTGCAGGGGTCTTCTGGACCTCTTCGGGAAAAGTTTTGGTTGAAACTTCCGGTGGCGTAACTGCTGGGTGATGTGCTTATCAACATGCAATATTGTGGTCGCGTTGAAGACGGTTTAGCTTTTCTTGATCTTACGCAGTCTAAAGAAAGTTTCAGTAAAATCTTTATGTCATCGGCAACGATAACGGTCTTTTTGGCCTCATTGTCAATCATCCAGATGACTGTTTTTTCAATGTAGTCTACTTCACGAGCCCACATTAACTAAACTTTGTCCTCGCCCTCTCGCCTCAGTGTAGTTCGTTAAAAGATTAGTTTTATCACTTTTGTTTTTTAATGACATATGACATTCAATCACTTTTGAGTTGTATTTGTAGAGACATTAAAAGTGGGAGAAACATCTAATGGCATGACAACAAACATTTGGGCGGGTGGATGCGTCAATGTAGTTTACATCACGCGCCTAAATTGACTAAAATTTGTCCCTGCCTACCCGTTCTAGTGTTTGTTACCAAAAGATTGGTTTTGTTTCTTTAGTTCCTTGATTAGAGACATGAAATGTGAGGAAAACAACCAATCTCGTCCCAGTGTAGGTGATCCAATTTGGGACTCAGTTTAGGAATGTTGGAACGGTGGTTTGATACGTGTTCCCGCCCAAGTGTTTGTAATTCAACTTTTTGACAACAAACACTTGGGGGGATGGGCGGGCACTCAGTTCATAAATGTTGAACCGGTAGTTTAAAAACGTGTTTTAGCCCACCCGCCCAAGTGTTTGTGATCTAATTTTTTAACAACAAACAGTTGGGTGGGTGATTGGGAACTCAGTTCATAAATGTTGGACCTGTGGTTTGGTGGTTTGATACGTGTTCCCGCCCAAGTGTTTGTAATTCAACTTTTTGACAACAAACACAAGTGTTTGTGATCCAATTTCTTAACAACAAACAGTTGGGTGGGTGATCGGGGTTCATAAATTTTGAACCGGTACTTTAAAAACGTGTTCCCGTCCAACTGTTTGTGATTCAGTTTCTTAACAACAAACAGTTAGGTGGGTGATCAAAGACTCAGCTCATAAAAGTTGGGCCGGTAGTTTGAAAACGTGTTCCCGCCCGCCCGCCCAAGTGTTTGTGATCCAATTTCTTAACAACAAACAGTTGGGTGGGTGATCGGGGACTAAGTTCATAAATGTTGGGCCGGTAGTTTGAAAACGTGTTCCCGCCCAACTGTTTGTTCTTGACAGCAACCACTCGGATGGGTGGGCAGGGACTCAGTTCATACATGTTGGGCCAATAGTTTGAAAACATGTTGCCGCTCACCCGCCCAAGTGTTTGTAATCCAATTTCTTAACAACAAACAGTTGGGAGGGTGATCGGGGACTAAGTTCATAAATATTGGGCCGGTAGTTTGAAATGGTGTTCCCGCCCACCCGCCCAAGTGTTTGTGATCTAATTTCTTAACAACAAACAGTTGGGTAGGTAATCGGGGACTAAGTTCATAAATGTTGGACCGGTCGTTTGAAAGGTGTTCCCGCCCCAGTGTTTCAACTTCATGACAACAATGGGTGGACGGGCTTCAGTTCATAAATGTTGGACCGGCAATTTAAAAACGTGATTCCGCTTACCCGTCCAAGTGTTTGTGATTCTTGACAACAATCACTTGGGTGGGCGGGCATGCAATTAGTTCTTGAATGTTGGACTGGTAATTTGAAAAGATGTTCCTGCCCACCCGCCCAAGCGTTTGTAATCCAACTTCTTAACAATTAACATTTGGGTGAGTAGGCAATCACTCATTTCATAAATGTTGCACCGGTAGTTTAAAAACGTGTTTGTGATCCAAATTCTTGACAACAAACAGTCGGGTGGTAGGAGTATACTCAGTTTGTGAATGTTGGTCTAGTAGTTTGAAAACGTATTTCGCCCAAGCGCTTATGATCTAATTTCTTGACAAGAAACACTTGGATAGGTGGGCGAGAACTTAGTTTATAAATGTTGGACCGTGTTCCCGCCCTCCGCCTAAGTGTGGGTGATTGTGGACTTAGTTCATAATTGTTGGATCAGTAAAAGTCTTTAGATTAGATCAGAAGGAAAAAAAGTGATGTAATGCTTAACACTTGGGTGGGTGTCTGGAGTACTACAGAGCATGGGCGCCGAGTACATGGGGGCACCGGGGCGCGTGCCCCCATTGACATACTCTATGGGGGCAGCGCCCCCATTGGAATATTGGCTTATATGCATAAAAAATAAAAATGATGATTTAATAATTTCAATTTGCATAAAGAGACTGACCATCCATTCATAAATATATATATAAGAAATGTGGCCATACAGCCCGAATATCTGAACACAAGTAACCTTGCCCCCATTGATATTTTCAAAAGTCAGCGCCGATGCTACAGAGTATGATTACAGATAGCTTGAACTAGAGTGCACCTACCCGTCCAAGTGCTGGAGTTTTTCCTCTTTGCAAGCTATAAAAGTCTTTAAGTGACTTCTCTGTCGTATCAAATTTGTTAAAGTTTACAGGATTGGTAGATATGGTATTCAAGCATATTATCAATAAATTGTATCCAATGTATGGATTGCAAGTATAAATTTATTTTAATACTTCTGCTTACAAAGAATGAATTTAATAAGATCGGTTAATTTAAAGTTGTTTGACTTATTTTCTGAAGTTAGTAGTATTGTTGTTGAAGCGCATTGTTGCCAAATTTAGAACCAATACTGTTAAGAAATTAACTAATCTTTAAATATTTAAGTGCGAATTAATTTCTACATTTCATGCTTCCAAAAAAATACTAGAAATACAATTTTTACGAGCCAATCACATTTTAAGCTTGTACAAATTAGTTCTAATAACAACTAAATTTGAAACTGGGTGCAAATAAATTATACCAAATTTTTTTTGTAAATAGACCAACTGGTCTATGATTTGAAGAACCATGTTCCATGAAAGTCAAAACAAAGTTTAGAATTTTGCAACAAAATTTTGTTACATAAAAATATAGATAGATTTGAGCAATTTTCGAAAATATTAAGTTGATATGCTACTTTGAACCAAGTTTTGAAAAGCCAATCTCATTTTGGGTTTGAACAAATTTGTTCTAATAATAACCAAATTTGGTATCATCAAAATATGACTAGTTGCAAATAAATTAAGCGTAAAATTTTTGCAAATACACTAATTGGTCTAAGATTTGAAGAGTTATGTACTATGGAGGTCAAAATAAAATTTAAAATTATGCAACCAAATTTTGTTATATCAAAATATAGATAGATTTAAGCAATTTAGGGAAATACTAAGTTATTATACCAATTGGAACCCAGTTTTGAAAAGCCAATCTCATTTTAGGCTTAAATAAATTTGTTCTAATAACAACCAAATTTGGTATCATCAAAATATAACTGGGTGCAAATAAATTAAGAGCAAAATTTTTGTAAATATATTAATTGGTCTATGATTTGAAGAACCATTTACCATAGAGATAAAAACAAAATTTAAAATTTTGCAATCAAATTTTGTTACATCAAAATATAGATAGATTTAAGCAATTTTGGAAAATATTAAATTGATATACCAATTGATACCTAGTTTTGAAAAGCCAATTTTATTTTGGACCTGAACAAATTTGTTCTAATTACAACCAAATTTGGTGTCATCAAACTATAACTAGGTGCAAATAAATTAAAACCAAAATTTTTGCAAATACATCAATTGGTCTATGATTTGAAGAGTTATGCATCATGGAAGTCAAAACAAAATTTAAAATTTTGCAACCAGATTTTGTTACATCAAAATATAAATAGATTTAAGCAATTTCGTAAATTATTAAGTTGATATACCAATTGGAACCCAGTTTTGAAAAGCCAATCTCATTTTGGGTTTAAACAAATTTGTTCTAATAACAACCAAATTTGGTATCATCAAAATATAACTGGGTGCAAATAAATTAAGAGCAAAATTTTTGTAAATATATCAATTGGTCTATGATTTGAAGAACCATTTACCAAGGAAATAAAAACAAAATTTAAAATTTTGCAATCAAATTTTGTTACATCAAAATATAGATAGATTTAAGCAATTTTGGAAAATATTAAGTTGATATACCAATTGATACCTAGTTTTGAAAAGCCAATTTTATTTTGGACTTGAACAAATTTGTTCTAATTACAACCAAATTTGGTATTATCAAAATATAACTAGATGCAAATAAATTAAACGCAAATTTTTGAAAATATACCAATTGGTCTATGATTTGAAGTGCTATGTACCATGGAAAACAAAACATAATTTGAAATTTAGCAACCAAAATTTTGTTACATCAAAATATAGATATATTTAAGCAATTTTGGAAAATATTAAGTTAATATACTAATTGGAACCCAGTTTTGAAAAGCCAATCTTATTTTGGGCTTAAATAAATTTGTTCTAATAACAACCAACTTTGGTATCATTCAACTATAACTGGGTGCAAATAAATTAAAAAAATTTATTTTGCAAATATACTAATTGGTCTATAATTTGAAGAGCCTTGTACCATAGAAGTCAAAACAAAATTTAAAATTTTGCAACCAAATTTTGTTACATCAAAATATAGATAAATTTAAGCAATTTTGGAAAACATTAAGTTGATATACCAATTGGAACCCAGTTTTGAAAAGCCAATCTCATTTTGGCTTAAACAATTTTATTCGACTTTTGAAAAAAAAAATTAATAATTAAATTAATCAAATCTATAGTATTATTTATACTAATTTTATGATTGTTCCTAAAGATACATAAATAAAATTGAATATAATTTAATAACATCCCATATGGGTCTGATAAAACCCTTGCAATTTCTTCAAATTATAACCATTAGTTAATGTGTTTCGGTTTCTGGCCTTTAAATGTTTAAATGACTTCCTCCTACAGGCTGCTATAATACAAAGCCACGCGTGTATAATTACAATATTGTATTAATATTATGGTTGAACGATAACGCCATATGAGGGTGTACCCGACATATAACATTATCTAGTGCACCTGGAAGCAGGCACCTGACCCTGCACCTGGCAAACGTTTTCAAGTTCGTAGTTTGCGTACATTCACGTCGTTATATTTCACCAGGACTGTTATAGGGGCACTTCACAGTTATGTAACTCCTTCATATCATCATTTATATGAATTTATTAATTTTTCATATACCAGTATGGTTTTTAAATTGGGAGGAAGGTGTAATGAACTCTGAGCTCAATAACAAATTTAAAATTATTAAATTTAAAATATATATAAATAGTTATTTAGTAAGTATTAAAAGTCAAGATTGAATTAATAACTTTTATTATAATTGATGTGGTAAATTTTGATATTTTTTTATAACAATTTACTATGATTTTCATCACAAATTTACTCTTACAAATACATTACTAGTTTCGGCTCTACTAGAGCCTTCTACAGAACTCATTTAACTTATTACATCTGTAGAAGACTCTAGTAGAGCCAAAACTAATAAAGTATTTCTAAAAATAAATTTACTTTCTAACATTATGAATGGAATTTTTTGTTCATAATTTATGCAGAAATAAACCTACTTAGATTAGTAGAGAAAAATTATATACCAAACTGTTATTTTACATGGGAAATATTAAAATATAAATTTTCCAAATTAAAATTGCAAAATTAAGCGCAATAAGGAGTCATAAAAAAAAACTAGTCCATCAAATGTATAGAAAAAAATGTTCATTTTAGATTCACAAAAGATAAAATTCCATCAACATCACGAAACAATTTCCCGGAACCACCAAGTCCATTTCACGCAACCCCCGTCCGTCCATCGTCCGTTCCCCCCACATCGACATTTCCATTCCACATAATAATACCATCGAATCGATTCTAACGCGCGAGTCTGGTACGATGGTGGTGGGGACGATAATAACAATGAACCATTGTGAGGGTAGCTGCCGGTCAAATTCACTATTATTTTTCTAATCCATTCAAGTAGACGCTTGTGGAGGTGCCGGGAAAAAATAAGCTTCGCATGTGCGTACGTCGCGCCCTCATGCAGAACATTGCAACATTTTCGCGTGTGCTTTTTAGTGAGGTTATATTATTATTTTCCAAGGATATGAGCAACTGTGAAATTAACGGGTAAGTAATGGATATTGGAGGTGTAATTATTGAATTTATTATTAATGATGGTTAAACTGATTATCAATTAACCGCACGCGTGATCTATCATATGGAAAAGTTATAAATTGATTCAGGCGGGAATATTTTGGTTCAGAAATATTGTTTTCCAGTTAATGCTTTCTATTTTTGATTTGATTAATTATTTAATATTAATTAAATTAGTTGATTACATTAATCAGAATAATAATTGTTGGAAATATGAGTGGAAGCATAATCAAATTACTTTATATAAATTATTGTTGGTCATAGTACTTCTACATTAAACTTTCATTAGTATTTAATATAATGATTAATTATAATAATATTTTACTATTTTATTTAAATATTACAACAATGACAACGCTTCTTGTATAAAGTTTCATAATACCGTGTTATTTAAAAGAGCGGATTTTAATGCAATTCTTTTCCAATTTTTTATAATTACTACTATTGCAATATTTTCTTGAAATGGTATTTTTAATAGGATATAGAAAATACATTTTGAAAAATACTTTCACTTCAAATCATGATTATCATCAAATACTTTAGATTTTTTTCTCTGCAAGTGATAGAAGTTTTTTAGTCAGAGGAGGAAGAAGAGATGTACAATCTTTTGATGACCAACGCTTGGGCGGGTGGGTGGGTTACTTCATATCATAATTACCGGCAAATAGTTTAAACTGGAGTGCCCGCCCAACCCACCCAAGTGTTTGTTATCAAAGTTGTCCACTATGCAAGTTATAGAAGTTCTTTAATCAGAGGAGGAGGAAGTAATATACAATCTTTTGATGATCAACACTTAGGCGATTGTGTGGGTTACTCCAAATCAAGATTACCATCGAATAGTTTGAACTACAATGCCCATCCACTAGCCCGAACGTTTGTTATCAAAGAATTGAAATTTTCTCTTTTCTGCAAGTGTTAGGCTTTCTTTAATCAGAGGAAAAGGAGGTAATACAATTTTTTGATGACCAACACTAGGGCGGGTGGGTGGGTCATTACAGATTATAATTACCGGCAAATAGTTTAGCCCAAGTGTTTTTTATCAAAAAATTTGAAGTTTGTCCACTCTGCAAGTGATAGAAGTCCTTTAATCAGAGGAGGAAGAGGTGATATACAATCTTTTGACAATCAAGACTTGGGCGGATAGGTGGGTTACTCCAAATCGGGATTACCATCGAGTAGTTTGCCACCAGCCCGAACGTTTGTTATCAAAGAATTGAAATTTTCTCTTCTCTGTTGACGTCCTTTATTCAAAGTTGGAGGAGGTAATATATAATCTTTTGATGACCAAGACTTGGGCGGCGGGTGGGTTACTCCAAATCATGATTATGATTAAATACTTTAAACTGGAGTGCCCACCTAGCCGCCCAAGTGTTTGTCATTAAAAAATTTGACGTTTATCCACTTTGCAAGTGACAGAAACCTTAAATCAGTAGAAAAGAAGGTGATATACTACCTTTTGATGATCAACGTTTGGGCGGGTGATTTGGTCACTCTAGATCATAATTACCGGCAAGTAGTAAAACTGGAGTGTCCACCCATCCGCTCATGTGTTTTTTATTTTTAAGTTCCTCAACTCTACAAGTTATAGAAGTCTTTCAATCAGAGGAGGAGGAAGTGATATATAATCTTTTGACGATCAACACTTGGGTGGGTGGGTGGGTTACTTCAAATCGGGATTCCCATCGATTAGTTTGAATTGCAGTGCTCACCCTCAAAAAAAAAAAAAATAAGTTTTTCCACTTTGCAAATGATAAAAGTCCTTTAATCAGAAGAGGAGGTGATATACAATCTTTTAATAACCAACACTTGGGCGGGTGGATGAACATGATTACCATTAAGCAATTAATTAATTTGTTGTAAAAAAATTGTAAGTTTTTCTTTCTTGCAGTTGTTAGAAGTCCTTTAATCAGAGGTCCTCCTCCTCTGATATATAATCTTTTGATGATCAACACTTGGGCGGGCGGGTGGGTGGGTTATTCCAGATTATAATTACCTGCAAGTAGTTTGAATAGAAACAAAATAATTGTCTTATAGTTCAATATGTCGCTTTGCGATGGATTATGAATTAATTTAGTATCCTCAAAGCTCCAAATGTTGCTTTGCGATTGACTGTAAGTTAAGTCATTATCCTTAAAACTCCAAATGTTGCATTGCAATTGACTGTAAGTTAGTTCATTGTTCTCAAAACTCCAAATGTCGCTTCTCGATTGATTATCATTATCCTCGAGGCTTTATATGTTACTTTGCGGTTGATCGTAAGTTAGTTTAATGTCCTCAAAACTTAGTTTGATGTTTCGCGATTGATTAGGAACAAAATAATTGTCTTATAATTTAGTATGTCGCTTCGCGATTGATTACAAACAAATTAATTGTCTTATAATTCATAATGTCGCTTTGCGATTGATTCTGAATTAATTTAATATCCTTAAGACTGCAAATGTAGCTTTGCAATTGATTTTGAATTAATTTAATATCCTCAAGACTCCAAATGTCGCTTTGCAATTGACTGTAAATTAGTTGATTGTTTTTAAAACTTCAAATGTCGCTTCGCGATTGACTGTAAGTTAGTTCATTGTCCTCAAGACTCCAAATGTTACTTTGCGATTGATTATCATTACTCTCGAGGCGTTATATGTTGCTTCGCGTTTGATTACAAACGAATTAATTGTCTTATAATTCAATATGTCGCTTTGCAATTGATTCTGAATTAATTTAGTATCTTCCAAGCTCCAAATGTTGCTTTGCAATTGACTGTAAGTTAGTTCATTGTCCTCAAGACTTCAAATGTCGCTTCGCGATTGACTGTAAGTTAGTTCATTGTCCTCAAGACTCCAAATGTTACTTTGCGATTGATTATCATTACTCTCAAGGCCTTATATGTTGCTTCGCGATTGATTACAAACGAATTAATTGTCTTATAATTCAATATGTCGCTTTGCAATTGATTCTGAATTAATTTAGTATCTTCCAAGCTCCAAATGTTGCTTTGCAATTGACTGTAAGTTAGTTCATTGTCCTCAAGACTCCAAATGTCGCTTCGCAATTGATTATCATTATCCTCGAGGCATTATATGTTGCTTTGGGATTCATCGTAAGTTAGTTTAATGTCCTCAAGACTCAGTATGTCGCTTTGCGATTGATTAAGAACAAAATACTTGTCTTATAATTTAGTATGTCGCTTCGCGATTGATTGCAAATGAATTAATTGCCTTATAACTCTATATGTAGCTTTGCGATTGATTTTGAATTAATTTAGTATCCTCAAGACTCCAAATGTCGCTTTGCGATTGACTGTAAGTTAGTTCATTGTCCTCAAAACTCTAAATGTAGCTTTGCGATTGATTATCATTATTCTCGATAGTTTATATGTTGCTTTGCGATTGATTGTAAGTTAGTTTAATATCCTCAAGACTCAGTATGTCGCTTTGTGAATGATTAAAATCAAAATAAGTGTCTTATAATTTAGTATGTTGATTCGCGATTGATTTTAAATTAACTCAGTATCCTGATGGTTTCAAATATTACTTTGCAATTGATTGTAAATTAGTTTAGTATCCTCAAGGCTCAGTATAATGCTTTGCAATTGAATGTGAATTAATTAAGTACCCTCAGGGCTCCAATTGTTGCTTCACGATTGGTTGTGAGTTAGTTCATTATTCTCAAGGTTTTGTATGTCGTTTTGCAGTTGATTCTGAATTAATTAAGTATTTTCAGGGCTCCAAATGCTGCTTCGCGATTGATTGTGAATTGGTTTATTATCTTCGAGGCTTTGTATGTCGCTTTGCGATTGATTGTAAGGTATTTTAATGCTCTCAAGGTTCAGCTTCACAATTGATTGTAATTTAGTTCAGTGTCAAGGCTCAGTATGTCGCTTTGCGGTTGATTCTGAATTAAATAAGTATCCTCAAGGCTCCAAATGTTGCTTCGCGATTGATTGTGAGTTGGTTTATTATCCTCGAGGCTTCGTATGTCGCTTTGCAATTGATTGTAAATGATTTCAATGCTCTCAAGGTTTAGTATGTCGCTTCACGGTCGTTTCGCGATTGATTGTAAGTTAGTTCAGTGTCCTAAAGGCTCAGTATGTTGCTTTGCAATTGATTAGAAACAAAATATCTAACTCGGTATCCTAAAAGTTACCAATTTCGCTTTTCAATTGATTGTAAATTAGTTCAGTGTCCTCAAGCCTCAGTATGTCTCTTTGCGATTGATTATAAATTAATTAAATATTGTGAGGGCTCCAAATGTTGCTTTGCGATTGACTGTAAGTTAGTTCATTGTCCTTAAGACTCCAAATGTCGCTTCGCGATTGATTGTAAGTTAGTTCAGTGCCTTCAAGGCTCAGTATGTTGCTTTGCAATTGATTCTTAACTAATTAAGTATCTTCAGCGCTCCAAATGTTGCTTTGCGATTGATTGTAAATTGGTTCATTATCTTCGAGGCTTTGTATGTCGCTTTGCGATTGATTCTAAGTTATTTCAATGCTTTCAAGGTTCAGTATGTTGCTTCACGGTTGCTTTGCAATTGATTTTAAGTTAGTTAAATGTCCTCAAAGCTCAGTATGTTGCTTCGCGATTGATTAAAAACAAGATAATTAACTCAGTATCCTGAAGGTTCCAAATGTTGCTTTGCGATTGTTTGTAAGTTAGTTCAGTGTCTTCAAGGCTCAGTATGTTGCTTTGCAATTGATTCTGAATTAATTAAGTATTCTCAAAGCTTCAAATGTTGCTTTGCGATTGATTGTGAGTTGGTTCATTATCCTCAAAGCTTTGTATGTCGCTTTTTGATTGCTTCTAAGTTATTTCAATGCACTCAAAGTTCAGTATGTTGTTTCACGGTTGCTTCGCGATTGATTGTAAGTTAGTTTAGTGTCTTCGAGGCTCAGTATGTTGCTTCGTAATTGATTAGAAACAAAATAACTAACTTAGTATCCTGAAGGTTCCAAATGTCGCTTCACGATTGATTGTAAGTTAGTTTAGTGTCATCAAGGCTTAGTATGTTGCTTCGCGATTGATTCTAAATTAACTCAGTATCCTGAAGGTTCCAAATATTACTTTGCAATTGATTGTAAGTTAGTTTAGTGTTCTCAAGGCTCAGTATGTCAGGGCTCCAAATGTTGCTTCGCTATTGATTGTGAGTTGGTTCATTATTCTTGAGGCTTTGTATGTTGCTTTGCGATTGATTGTAAATTATTTCAATGCCCTCAAAGATTGATTCCAAAATAATTCAGAATCTTCAAGGCTCTAAAAGTCGAAGAATGTCTTGTCTTCTAAGGTCAATAGTCGTTTTGCTTTGATTGAAATTAGTTTATAGTCCTTAAGGCTTCATATGTCGCTTTGTAATTTAATGTAAATTGAGTTGATGTCCCCTTGGCTCAATCTGTCGCTTTGCAATTGATCGTAAATTAGTTCTTCTTCTTCTTCTTTAGTTAAAATTAAATCTTGTTTTTTCTTCAACATTTATAGTCGCAGTTGAGCTGAGTTCCAGCTTTCATACTATCTTGTTGGTGGTCTTCCCGGAATCTTTTTGATTTTGGTAGCCCCGTTCTGACAATTTTTGGCAGTCTGGTTTTGTCTGTTTTGTTCACATGATTTCTCCATTCCCGCCTTCTGTTTGGGGCCCATCTTACCACGTACTGAATGTCGGACTTTGCTTTGACGTCTTCGCTTCTTATGTTGTCTTATGGGTTCTCATCTCCGTTGTTCTCATGAATCGTTTCGTTGTGGTGTTTTCTGCTCTGGTTTTGATCGCGTAATGGGCCTGACATAGATTCTTGTTTTGCTTTCTACTGAGATGTGCTTGTTGTGCCATATTATATTTCTTAGGTACCCCAAAATTAGATCTGCTTTCGATGTTTGGGCTTTCACTTCTTCTAGGTTTCCTCTCGCTTGTTATGTTGGCCCCCAGTTATTTGAAGTGCATGACTTGTTCCACGCCATAAAAACTGTTGCTTTGCGATTTAAATGTTAATCAATTTGATGCCCTCTAAACTCAATATGTTGCTTTGCAATTAATGGATGTTAGTTCATTGTTCAAAAGACCCCATAGGTCGCTTCGCAATTCAATGTATCACTTTGAAGTCTTTAAAGCTTAATACGTTGATTTGCAATTAATTGTAAATTAGTTCATTTAATATAAATTGATTTGATGAACTCATATGTTGCTTTGCGATTGATTGTAAATTAGTTCATAATCCTTAAGGCTTCTTAGTCGCTTTGCAATGCAATGTAAATTAATTCAATGTCTTCTAGACTTAATTTGTCGCTTTGCGATTGATTTGAATTAGTTTATGGTCCTAAAGGCTTTTTAGTGGCTTTGCCATTCAATGTAAATCAATTCAATGCTCTCAAGACTTAATAAGTCGCTTTGCGATTGATTGTGAATTGGTTCATGGTCCTAAAGACTTCTTAGTTGCTTCGCCATTCAATATAAATTGATTCAAAGTCCGCTGGACTTAATAAATTGCTTTGCAATTAAAATTTTGTACTATTTTAGATCAATTTGATAATAATGACGTTTCACTGCACTGTAGCAAAACTTTATAGGCGTTAGTTTGTTAGGAAGCCGTGAACGCATTCATTGTTAAAATTGCCAAACCAACAACGCTGTACAAGAGTTGTCTTTTATATTTTGGGATTAGGCAACCTTACAAACATACAAGCGCATTTGTGTTGTTTAGATTCATCTCGGCCAAAAAAATAGGATTTGATTCTAAACATTCTTCTGTGATTAGGTTTAAAAACTTTTGACGTGGATTAACTCAACAACAGTGCACCAATGCCTTTAATTCGGCATTAAAGCACCATCTAGGACCAGTGTTTATAAATAGTTTACCAAATTCAATCATGGCCGTAGTTTGCTCAACGACAAATTTTGCAAAAGTTGTCCAAAATTGGTTGTTGTTGATTTTGTGCTTGAACTAATTCTCATGTCTCTTATTGTAAGATTGAGGCATTAATGGATCAAAAGAAATGTTAAAATATACAATCACATTTATGACATTGCGACAAACCGTGGATCTACTCGTATAAGCCCAAAAATAGCAGTTGACTGTGTAGGCTTTATAAAATTGCCAACAATTATTTTTAGAAAAATTATTTTATGCAAACTCAATTATTATTCATTTATGTATTATAAAACTTCTACAAAAAATAAAGTTACAATCAGAATATTCCATCATTCAATACTGTCCCACATTTTATTCAACATATGGAAACTAGCAATAAATACATCACAATTATAATCCCCCTTTACAAAATAGATACATTATCTAGCCACCGGCTATCTGTATTTATTTCACTCAATCATTTTTTTAATCGTGCAATTACGGAACGATAAAATAACACCCCTTAATACGAAATAGATAGTAGTAGAGTCCCTATGGGGTAGTTACAACAAGCACTCTCCCCTAATGACCATCCCTTAGACGTCTATCAAACTCTTTAATGAGCTTTTCACTACCTGCATATTTAAATAATCGATGATACAAGATAAAAAAAATGTTACGCAATTACTCAATATTTGAATTGAAAAATAAATCGATGGGAATTTATAATTCATGGGGAGTTTTGTGGGCGTATAAAGAATATGTGGAAGCATTAGGTGGTTGTATTGAGTAGGTATTTAGTAAATTTTTAATAAATTAGTTATAGTCAAATAGTTTATTGTTGACGCAACATATTTTCACAAAATATTATTAAAACGTTAAAATCAATTAAAAAATATTATACTAATTTTGAATTTATATTTTATAATTGATTAACAAAAAAAATAATTTTCAAAATTTTGTAATATCTTCCAGAATACTTGGAATATTGTGATAAAACTTTCAGAACATTTTCTCCAATCATTGCTTAATATATAAAAAAGTATTTAAAAACTTTGAAAAAATCCAAACAACTTTTATCAATTTTTCAAAACCCCCAAAAATTAAAATTTTAAAATGTTTTAATATCTTCCAGAATACTTGAAATATTTTGATAAAACTTACAAAACATTTTTTCCAATCGTTGCCTGACATGTAGAAAATTAATAAATTTGTTTCTAAAAATTCAAACAACTTTTATCAATTTTTCAAAATACCAAAAATTAAAATTTTCAAAATTTTGTAATATTTTCCAGAATACTTGGAATATTTTGATAAAACTTGCAGAACATTTTCTCCAATCATTGCTTAATATATAGAAAATTACTTAAAAACTTTGAAAAAATCCAAACAACTTTTATCAATTTTTCAAAACCCAAAAAATAAAATTTTCAAAATTTTGTAATATCTTCCAGAATACTTGGAATATTTTGATAAAATTTATATAACAATTTCTCCAATCATTACTTAACATATAGAAAGTTATTTAAAAACTTTGAAAAAAACCAAACAACTTTTATCAATTTTTCAAAACCCCAAAAAATAAAATTTTCAAAATTTTGTAATATCTTCTAGAATACTTGAAATATTTTGATAAAACTTGCAGAACATTTTCTCCAATCATTGCTTAATCTATAGAAATTTATTTTAAAATTTTGAAAAAATCCAAACAACTTTTATCAATTTTTCAAAATAGCAAAAAATAAAATTTTCAAAATTTTGTAATATCTTCTAGAATACTTGGAATATTTTGATAAAACTTGCAGAACATTTTTTCTAATCATTGCTTAATATATAAGAAATTATTTAAAAACTTTGAAAAAATCCAAACAACTTTTATCAATTTTTCAAAATCCCAAAAAATAAAATTTTCAAAATTTTGTAATTTCTTCCAGAATACTTGGAATATTTTGATAAAATTTACATAACATTTTCTCCAATCATTGCTTAACATATAGAAAGTTATTTAAAAACTTTGAAAAAAACCAAACAACGTTTATCAGTTTTTCAAAACAACAAAAAATAAAATTTTCAAAATTTTGTAATAACTTCCAGAATACTTGGAATATTTTGATAAAACTTGCAGAACATTTTTTCCAATCATTGCTCAATATATAGAAAATTATTTAAAAACTTTGAAAAAATCTAAAAAACTTTTATCAATTTTTCAAAACCCCAAAAAATAAAATTTTCAAAGTTTTGTAATATCTTCCAGAATACTTGGAATATTTTAAAAAAACTTACAGAACATTTTCTCCAATCATTGCTTAATATATAGAAAATTATTTAAAAACTTTGAAAAAAACCAAACAACTTTTATCAATTTTTCAAAACCCTAAAAAATAAAAATTTTAAAATTTTGTAATAACTTCCAGAATACTTGAAATATTTTGATAAAACTTGCAGAACATTTTCTCCATTCATTGCTTAATATATAGAAAATTATTAAAAAACTTTGAAAAAACCCAAACAGCTTTTATCAATTTTTCAAAACCCTAAAAAATAAAATTTAGAAAATTTTGTAATATCTTCCAGAATACTTAGAATATTTTAATAAAACTTGCAGAACATTTTCTCCAATTATTGCTTAATATATAGAAAATTATTTATAAACTTTGAAAAAATCCAAAAAACTTTTATCAATTTTTCAAAACCCCAAAAAATTAGATTTCAAAATTTTGTAATATCTTCCAGAATACTTGAAATATTTTGATAAAACTTACAGAACATTTTTTCCAATTATTGCCTAACATATAAAAAAATATATTGATTTTTTAAAAAAATTCAAACAATTTTTATCAATTTTTAAATATTAAAAAAAAAAAAATTTAAAACATTTTGTAATATCTTCTAGAATACTTGAAATATTTTGATAAAACTTGTAGAACATTTTCTCCAGCCATTGCTTAATCTATAAAAAATTATTTAAAAACTTTGAAAAAAACCAAACAACTTTAATCAATTTTTCAAAACCCCAAAAAATAAAATTTTCAAAATTTTGTAATAACCTCCAGAATACTTGGAATATTTTGATAAAACTTACAGAACATTTTTTCCAATCATTGCTTAATATAAAAAAATTATTTAAAAACTTTGAAAAAATCCAAACAACTTTTATCATTTTTTCAAAACCACAAAAAATAAAATTTTCAAAATTTTGTAATATCTTCCAGAATACTTGGAATATTTTGATAAAACTTGCAGAACATTTTCTTCAATCATTGCTTAACATATAGAAAATTATTTAAAAACTTTGAAAAAATACAAACTACTTTTATCAATTTTTCAAAATTCAAAAAAATAAAATTTTAAAATTTTTGTAATATCTTCCAGAATACTTGGAATATTTTGATAAAACTTGCAGAACATTTTCTCCAATCATTGCTCAATATACAGAAATTTTTTTAAAAACTTTGAAAAAATCCAAACAATTTTTATTAATTTTTAAAAAACCCCAAAAAATAAAATTTTCAAAATTTTGTAATAACTTCCAGAATACTTGGAATATTTTGATAAAACTTGCAGAACATTTTCTTCAATCATTGCTTAACATATAGAAAATTATTTAAAAACTTTGAAAAAAACCAAATAACGTTTATCAGTTTTTCAAAACAACAAAAAATAAAATTATCAAAATTTTGTAATATCTTCTAGAATACTTGGAATATTTTGATAAAACTTGCAAAACATTTTCTTCAATCATTGCTTAGTAAATAGAAAATTAATTAAAAACTTTTGAAAAAATTCAAACAACTTTTATCAATTTTTCAAAACCCCAAAAACTAAAATTTTCAAAATTTTGTAATATCTTCCGGAACACTTGGAATCTTTTGATGAAACTTGCAGAACATTTTTTCCAGTCATTGCTTAACATATAAAAAATTATTTAAAAACTTTGAAAAAAACAAAACAACTTTTATCAATTTTTCAAAACCCCAGAAAATAAAATTTTCAAAATTTTGTAATAACTTCCAGAATACTTGTAACATTTTGATAAAACTTGCAGAACATTTTCTCCTATCATTGCTTAATCTATAGAAAATTATTTAAAAACGTTGAATAAATTCAAACAACTTTTATCAATTTTTCAAAACCCCAAAAATTAAAATTTTCAAAATTTTGTAATATCTTCCAGAATACTTGAAATATTTTGATAAAACTTGCAGCACATTTTCTTCAATCATTGCTTAATATATGGAAAATTATTTAAAAACTTTGAAAAAATCCAAACAACTTTTATCAATTTTTGAAAACCACAAAAAAATAAAATTTTCAAAGATTTGTAATATCTTCCAGAATACTTGGAATATTTTAATAAAACTTGCAGAACATTTTCTCCAATTATTGCTTAATATATAAAAAATTATTTAAAAACTTTGAAAAAATCCAAAAAACTTTTATCAATTTTTCAAAATACCAAAAAATAAAATTTTCAAAATTTTGTAATATTTTCTAGAATACTTAGAATATTTTGATAAAACTTGCAAAACATTTTCTCTAATCATTGCTTAATCTATAGAATTTTTTATAATATTTTGAAAAAAATTCAAACAATTTTTATCAATTTTTCAAAACACTAAAAAATAAAATTTAGAAAATTTTGTAATATCTTTCAGAATACTTGGAATGTTTTGATAAAACTTGCAAAACATTTTCTCCAATCATTGCTTAATATATAAAAAATTATTTAAAAACTTTAAAAAAATCCAAACAACTTTTATCAATTTTTCAAAATACCAAAAAATAAAATTTTCAAAATTTTGTATTATCTTCTAGAATACTTGGAATATTTTGATAAAACTTGCAGAACATTTTCTCCAATCATTGCTTAATATATAGAACATTATTTAAAAACTTTGAAAAAATCCAAACAACTTTTATTAATTTTTCAAAACCCCAAAAAATAAAAATTTTAAAAATTTTGTATTATCTTCCAGAATACTTGGAATATTTATATATATACTCTAATCGTTGCTTAACATATAGAAAATTATATAAAAATTTAAAAAAAATCCAATCAACTTTTATCAATTTTTCAGAACCCCAAAAAATAAAATTTTTAAAATTTTGTAATATCTTCCAGAACACTTGTAATATTTTAATAAAACTTACAGAACATTTTCTTCAATCATTTCTTAAATTATAGAAAATTATTTAAAAACTTTGAAAGAAACCAAACAACTTTTTTCAATTTTTCAAAACTCCAAAAAATAAAAATTTTAAAAATTTTGAAATATCTTTCAGAATACTTGGAATATTTTGATAAAACTTGCAGAACATTTTTTTCCAATCGTTGCCTAACATATAGAAAATTATTTAGAATTTTTCAAAAAAACCAAACAACTTGTATCAAATTTTCAAAACCCCATAAAAATAAAATTTTGAAAATTTTGTAATATCTTCCAGAATACTTACAATATTTTGATAAAACTTGCAGAACATTTTCTCCAATCATTGTTTAATCTATAAAAATTTATTTTAAAATTTTGAAAAAATTCAAACAATTTTTATCAATTTTTCAAAATCCCAAAAAATAAAATTTTCAAAATTTTATAATATTTTCCAGAATACTTGGAATATTTTGATAAAACTTGCATAACATTTTTTCCAATCATTGCTTAATATATAGAAAATTATTTAAAAACTTTGAAAAAATCCAAACAATTTTTATCAATTTTTCAAAACCCAAAAAATAAAATTTTCAAAATTTTGTAATATCTTCCAGAATACTTGGAATATTTTGATAAAACTTGCAGAACATTTTCTCCAATCATTGCTTAATATATAAAAAATTATTTAAAAACTTTGAACAATCCAAACAGCTTTTATCAATTTTTCAAAACCCCAAAAAATAAAATTTTCAAAATTTTGTAATATCTTCCGGAATACTTTAAATATTTTGATAAAACTTGCAGAACATTTTCTCCAATCATTGGTTAATCTATAGAAAATTATTTAAAAACTTTGAAAAAATCCAAACAACTTTATAAATTTTTTTAAAACCCCAAAAAATAAAATTTTGAAAATTTTGTAATATCTTCTAGAATACTTGGAATATTTTGATAAAACTTGCAGAACATTTTCTCCAATCATTGCTTAATCTATAGAAATTTATTTTAAAATTTTGAAAAAATTCAAACAATTTCTATCAATTTTTCAAAATCCCAAAAAATAAAATTTTCAATATTTTGTAATATCTTTCAGAATACTTGGAATATTTTGATAAAACTTACAGAACATTTTTTCCAATCGTTGCCTGACATGAAAAAAATTATAAATTTTTTTTCTAAAAATTCAAACTCCTTTTATCAATTTTTCAAAATACCAAAAATTAAAATTTTGAAAATTTTGTAATATCTTCAAGAATACTCGGAATATTTTGATAAAACTTGCATAACATTTTCTCCAATCATTGCTTAATATATAGAAAAATATTTAAAAACTTTGAAAAAATCCAAACAACTTTTATCAATTTTTCAAAATCCCAAAAAATAAAATTTTCAAAATTTTGTAATA
Organism: Tachinus rufipes; assembly: GCA_963932245.1. Classification (NCBI taxonomy): domain Eukaryota; kingdom Metazoa; phylum Arthropoda; class Insecta; order Coleoptera; family Staphylinidae; genus Tachinus; species Tachinus rufipes. The sequence continues at coordinate 94,787,845 of OZ010747.1, read as the reverse complement.
ACTTTCAGAATACTTGGAATATTTTGATATAACTTGCAGAACATTTTCTCCAATCATTGCTTAATATAGAGAAAATTATTTAAAAACTTTGAAAAAAACAAAACAACTTTTATCAATTTTTCAAAACCCCCCAAAAAAAAATTTTCAAAATTTTGTAATATATTTCAGAATACTTGGAATAATTTGATTAAACTTGCAAAACATTTTCTCCAATCATTGCTTAATATATGGAAAATTATTTAAAAACTTTGAAAAAATCCTAACAACATTTATCAATTTTTCAAAACTCCAAAAATTAAAATTTTTAAAATTTTGTAATATTTTCCAGAGTATACTTGGAATATTTTGATAAAACCTGCAGAACATTTTTTCCAATCATTGCTTAATATATAAAAAATTATTTAAAAACTTTAAAAAAATCCAAATAACTTTTTATCAATTTTTCAAAACCCCAAAAAATAAAATTTTCAAAATTTTGTAATATTTTCCAAAATACTTGGAATATTTTAATAAAACTTGCAGAACATGTTCTTCAATTATTGCTTAATATATAAAAAATTATTTAAAAACTTTGAATAAATCCAAACAACTTTTATCAATTTTTCAAAACCCCAAAAAATAAAATTTTTAAAATTTTGTAATATCTTCCAGAATACTTGGATAATTTTGATAAAACTTGCAGAACATTTTTTCCAATCATTGCTTAATATTTAGAAAACTAATTATAAACTTTGAAGAAATTCATACAAATTTTATCAATTTATCAAAACCCTAAAAATTAAAATTTTGGAAATTTTGTAATATTTTCCAGAATACTTAGAATATTTTGAAAAAACTTACAGAACATTTTCTCCAATCATTGCTTAATATGTAGAAAATTATTTTAAAACTTTGTTGAAAAAATTCAAACAATTTTTATCAATTTTTCAAAACCCCAAAAAATAAAAATTTTAAAATTTTGTAATATCTTCCAGAATACTTGGAATATTTTAATAAAATTTGCAGAACATTTTTTCCAATTATTGCTTAATCTATAAAAAAATAATTAAAAACTTTGAAAAAACCAAACAACTTTTATCAATTTTTCAAAACCCCAAAAAATTTTCAAAATTTTGTAATATCTTCTGGAATACTTTAAATATTTTAATAAAACTTGCAGAACATTTTCTCCAATCATTGGTTAATCTATAGAAAATTATTTAAAAACTTTGAAAAAATCCAAACAACTTTATCAATTTTTTAAAACCACAAAAAATAAAATTTTGAAAATTTTGTAATATCTTCCAGAATACTTGTAATATTTTGATAAAACTTGCAGAACGTTTTTGCCAATCATTGTTTAATATATAGAAAATTATTAAAAAACTTTGAAAAAATCCAAACAACTCTTATCAGTTTTTCAAAAAACCAAAAAATTAAATTTTCAAAATTTTGTAATATCTTCCAGAATACTTGGAATATTTTAATAAAATTTGCAGAACATTTTTTCCAATCATTGCTTAATCTATAGAAAATTATTTAAAAACTTTGAAAAAATCCAAACAACTTTTATCAATTTTTCAAAATCCCAAAAAATAAAATTTTCAAAATTTTGTAATATCTTCCAGAATACTTGGAATATTTTGATGAAACTTACAGAACATTTTCTTCAATCGCTGCCTAACATATAAAAAATTATATAGAATTTTTCAAAAAATTCAAACATTTTTTATCAATTTTTCAAAATATTGAAAAACAAAATTTTCAAAAGTTTGTAATATCTTCCAGAATACTTGTAATATTTTGATAAAACTTACAGAACATTTTTTTCAATTGTTGCCTAACATATAGAAAATTTTATAGAATTTTTCAAAAAATCCAAACAGCTTTTATCAATTTTTCAAAATTATGAAAAATAAAATTTTCAAAATTTTGTAATATCTTCCAGAATACTTAGAATATTTTAATAAAACTTACAGAACATTTTCTTCAATCGTTGCCTAACATATAGAAATTGGATTAAACAGCTTTTATCAATTTTTCAAAATATTGAAAAATAAAATTTTCAAAATTTTGTAATATCTTCCAAAATAAATGGAATATTTTGATAAAACTTACAGAACATTTTCTCCAATTGTTGACTAATAAATAGAAAATTATATAAAATTTTTCAAAAACCCAAACAGCTTTTATCAATTTTTCAGAATAATGATAAACAAAATTTTCAAATTTTTTTTAATATCTTTCAGAATACTTGGAATTTTATGATAAAATTTACAAAACAAATTCTCTAATTGTTGCTTAACATATATAAAAATAATTACATTTTTACAAAAAAATTTAAACTGTTTTTATCAGTTTTTCAAAATACCAAAAGATAGAACTTTTAAAATTTTATAATATCTCCCAGAATATTTGGAATTTTCTGATGAAATTTGCTAATCAGTTTTTCTAATTATTGCCCAACATAAAACATTTAAAGTTTTTCAAAAATTCTTATCAATTTTTATTAATTTTTCAAAATTTTAAAAAATAAAACTTTCAAAATTTTGTAATATCTCTCAGAATATTTAAAATTTTATGATGAAACTTTCCAACCATTTTCTTCAATCATTGTTTAATATAAATTAAAACATTTCAGTTTTTTTTTTAATTCTAAACAGTTTTTATCAACTTTTCAAAATTCTAGAAAATAGAACTTTCAAAATTTTGTAATATCTCCTAGAATACTTGGAATTTTATGATGAAATTTGATAATCAATTTTTCCAATTATTGCCCAACATAGATAAAAACATTTAAAATTGTTCAAAAATTCCTATCAGTTTTTATTAATTTTTCAAAATTTCAAAAATAAAATTTTCAAAATTTTGTAATATCTCTCAGAATATTTAAAATTTTATGATTAAACTTTCCAATCATTTTTGTCGATCATTGTATAATTTAAATAAAAACATTTCAAATTTTTTAAAAATTTTAAACAGTTTTTATCAACTTTTCAAAATTTTAAAAAATTTAACTTTCAAAATTTTGTAATATCTCCCAGAATATTTGAAATTTTATGATAAAACTTTTAGAAACGTTTCTTCAATTATTGCCTAACATATATAAAAATAATTAATATTTTACAAAAATTCCAAAAGTGTTTTTATCAACTTTTCAAAATTCTAAAAAATTAAACTTTCAAAATTTTGTAATATTTCCCAAAACATTTAGAATTTTATGATGAAACTTTCCAATCATTTTTTTCAATCATTGTTTAATATAATTTAACACATTTCAAATTTTTCAAAAATTCCAAACAGTTTATATCAATTTTTCAAAAATAAAATCTAAAAAACTGAAATATTTCTTAGAATATTAAGAATTTTATGATGAAACTTGCTAATCAATTTATTTAATCATTGCTCAGTATGTAAAAAAGCATTTAAAATTTTTCAAAAATTTCGAACAGTTTTAATCAATTTTTCAATAATCAAAAACCTTAACTTTCAAAATTTTGAAATATCTCCGAAAATATTAAGAATTTTATGATGAAACTTGCTAATCAATTTATTCAATCATTGCTCAATATGTAAAAATGCATTTAAAATTTTTCAAAAAATTCAAGCAGCTTTAATCAATATTTCAAAAATCAAAACTAAAATTTTCAAAATTTTGAAATACCTCCCATAATATTAGGAAATTTATGATGAAACTTACTAATTAATTTATTCAATCATTGCTCAATATGTAAAAAAACATTTAAAATTTTTCAAAAATTTCAAGCAGCTTTAATCAATTTTTCAAAAATCAAAATCTAAAATTTTAAAAATTTTGAAATATCTCCTAGAATATTAGGAATTTTATAATGAAACTTGCTAATCAATTTATTCAATCATTGTTCAATATGTAAAAAGATATTTAAAATTTTTCAAAAATTCCAAACAGCTTTAATCAATTTTTCTAAAATCAAAAACTAAAATTTTCAAAATTTTGAAATATCTCCCAGAATATTAGGAATTTAATGATAAAACTTGCTAATCAATTTATTCAATCACTGCTCAACATGTAAAAAATCATTTTAAATTTTTCAAAAATTTCAAACAGCTTTTATCAATTTTTGAAAAATTTAAAATTAAAATTTATAAAATTTTGAAATATTTCTCAGAATATTAAGAATTTTATGATAAAACTTGTTAATTAATTTATTCAATTATTGCTCAATATGTAAAAAAAACATTTAATTTTTTTCAAAAATTCTAAACAGCTTCTATCAATTTTTCAAAAAATCAAAAATTAAATTTTTTTAAATTTTGAAATATCTCGCAGAATTATTGGAATTTTATGATGAAAATTGCTAATCAATTTAATCAAGTATTGCTCAATATGTGAAAAAGCAATTTTTTTCAATTTTTCAAAATCCGAAGCAAAATTGAAGAGACTGTAAATACTTACACAGCAATAATTTAAATATTTAAATCAGTGAGTAAAATGCTAATATAAAACTATACCATTACATAAAAAACGTCAAGAAACATGTAATAATGCTTCGGTATTCATGTTAACAAAAAAAAATTCCACTTATAACGATGTAAACTATTCTGTGCGCTTTAAACTTCTGCATAATTAATGCCGCCTCGTGCAATGGACGGAGAGTCCATTTTTGGCGAGACCGCTCGATTGATTTCCATCAACGCCTTATTTTATTCATAATTTCTTAGAAATATTGAGGTGAAATGCCAACGCACACAGCTTTTGTCTAACATCACGCAAATTCAATGAGTCATTCCTCAAATATTTTTTTAGTGTATATAATCAAATATGCAAACTACCCTTCAAATCAATCGGTAAATTCTGGACCCTTTTCCATGAAATTGTTTTATTGGCTGTAAAGACCTGTAGTGCACTTGAGGGTGGCGCACTCAAGGGTCGCTTGATGTGAACAGACAGGTGTTCGATTGACGTGGTTGGATAGGGTGGAAATATAAAATTGGCGAGCAGGTGCCGCCTAATCATTACGATCATCTTTCTGAAGGGTTGTTATGGTCAATTTAATACTGATTATGAATATTTTATTTTAATAATGTTTATTTTATAATAAATTATGAATAAATTAATCGTTATTTATTGTTTGAATTGTAATACAATTTGTCGATTTTTCATTTACTAAAACCATGTCATTTTCCAGATGTTTCATCAATTATTCTTGCATAATTTTGCCAAAGGAACGTGTACTTTAATTTAATAAATTATAAATTGATAGGACCTTGAGCTTATTTATCAGCATAAGATAAAAATTTACGTTCCTAGAATATAGTTCGCCTATCTTGTAATTACTTTCAGGTCGATTTCTCTTTCTTAAAAATTGGCTTCATCAATATTTCACGCCAAACTACCGATCAATACTTTTATATTGCATATTTAAATTAGCAGCATACGCTTCCTCATTTTATTCGATTTATTATTTATCTCTTTCTATCCATTTATTGTTTTGTTTTGTTCAACATAAAATTAAAAACTAATTATTGTCGTCCCGCGTGTGCACACGCACGCCACTGCTGAAAATGGGGATGTTGATGTATGCCGGACCCCCCCACTTACCTTCCCACGGCAAAAATATTGATCCAGGTGCCGGGAATGACCATTTGGTGACGTCACTGTGGTCGAATCGACCAGTTTTCTCTTATTTTCTCGCGGACGCCGCAGATCGAATACAACGCGCGCGGTTTTTCCCAACACAGATTGAACTAAATAAAATCAGTTGGTTTAAAAAAAATTGTGAATCCAAAATTTTGGTTATATTTTGGTCAAGGATAAAGTTTGCAGATTTTGGCTTAAAGGGGTGAGTTTTAATTTTTGGTTATTTTTTGCAAACCCAAATATGTGTTGTATGATGTTTGTAAAGTTGTTTTTGCTTTTTTGGTTTTGATTTTGTTGAGATTTTTATAAGCGCCATGTTGGTTATTCCTTATCGGAAAATCTTTAGTGTGGCAATTGAGGACGCTTCTTGTGGGCGTTGGGTGAGTGATTTTAAAACTGATATGTATGGAAATTTTTCTAAGGACATCTATTTTGTTCTACTATTTATTTTTAGAATATTTCGATTGATACCAAAATAAATTATTGTAACAAAATTTATTTTAGAGTTCAGAGTATGTTGTAAAATAATATTGCAAAATATGATCTTTAATTGAAAATTAGATGATGGGCACTATTTTTATTTTTGCAGAAGAGTTTCTATTAATGTTACAATCCAACTGTGATATTCAAACAATAATTACTGGTTAATGTGAATTCTTTATTGTAGTTTGGGTTAGTTGATGCAAAAACAATTATTGTTTCTGTGTTATGTGTGTAGAATCATCTGAGTTTTACAAATTTGTTGTTACTGAAGTAGAGCTCATTTATCATTAACACTTTTCTCTACAAATGTTTTTAGTTTTTTCTAGGATGATGTTGTTTGTTTTCAATATTGTTTACCATTTCATCTTCCGGAATCCTGGATAGAACGTCAGGTAGAATAAAAATTGAAGCTTTCCAGGGTTTGTCCGACGGTAAAAGTAAACTCCTGCAGAAGCAAATACCACCAGGTTAGTTTGGCCTTGGCGTCCATAGAATTATTTAATCCGATCAAGCCTCTGTTATCGGCGTAAAGAGATTGTTTTCTAAGTAAGCTCTAAACTTCTTCATCGCCCACATAATCGCCATACAATCCAATTTGTTCAAGAAAAAATTCATCTAAGATGTTTCTGTTTGTTCTCCTTTTAAAATAATACGGCTTCAAGACCCAGGTTACACTCGTCAGTTTCGAGAACAAACAATAATCTTGATCGGGGTCTAGCTTATTAAAGAGATCAAGCCAGTTCTGCCTTCACCGCTTCAAACGCCTGCACTTTGGTTTTAGTCCAAACAAAGAGCTTCTTAGCTCCTTGCAGTTCCATAAAGAAGCTGGCTATAAACAACAATTCTGGAACGTATTAGAGCTAGGTGCAGATTTTTGTTATTCGGTTTAAGCTAGTTTCCTTTGGCACTAAACTTGTAACCGTTCAAGGACTCGGCGGAGATGGTGAATATGCTCCTCATATTTTTTGGGAGTAGACCATGATATCTTTCAGATAAACCAAGACAATAATACCTTAGAGTCCATTCAGTAATCTGGACATACATTTTTAGAAGGTAAAGGGTAGGTGTCTCCATCCGATACCACAAAGGAGGTATATGGCTTGTGGCTTTCCTCCATCACTATTTATCAATAGCCGGTAGTCAAGTCAAACTTGGTAATGACTTGGGAACTTCTAAAGTCCTTTAAGATCTCCTGGATTTTTGAAAACGGAGCTAATTTGGTTTTGGACACATTGTTTAGTTTTCGGTAATCAATGCAGAAACGTGGCTTGCTATATTTTTTATTAATCAGTACTACCGGAGCATTGTAACTGCTGCTACTTCTTTTGATAATTCTATTTGTGAGCAACTCGTGGATTTGTTTAAAGATCTGGGCCTTTTGGCGAGCATTATGTGTGTATCGGAGAACTTGTATCGAAGTTTTGTCCACAAGGTCTATTTGGTAGGTGATGATCTTGTTTTCCGTTGGTTCTATGCTATCATTAAATACCATATAGAGTAGGTTTTTTTCTTGGCCAGAATTTGGTTTAGTTGTAGTTGTGACCAGTATATAGTAGACCAGCGTTCTTTCCCGTACTGCAAGTATTTACAGCAATGCGGAGCAGAGTTATGGTTCATACTCTGTCAATTAGTGCTGGATGTTTGGTGACCTTTTGGTGTTTCCTTTAGAAGTTGGTTTACTTTTGGGGTTTTGTTCTTATTGTTCTTAAGCAATGTTTGTTGTTGTTGGGTCAAATCGGAAGATTTTCGCTTATTGGTTGGACCTTATACTCTTTTCCCGGCTGTTCAGAATTTGTTGCGTTTGCCGTGATTGATGATCAATGGTTAGTTTACAATAAACCAAGTTGGTTTCTACTTTGATGGCGGATTCTACTAGTTTCTCAAAATTTTTGAAAATGATTTCAAAAGATTTTGACATAACCTTCTCTAAGTAATGAGGGTACACTTGTTGATGTAGAGCAGCCTGGCGTTGTAGGTAACTCACAACTGGTTATTTTGGCTTGTGAGAAGAAGTGGGTAGTTGGCTGACCATTCTGAAAGCTCCCACCGGGTTTGGGCACTGCTTTAAAAGTTGTTGTTTGGAGTTTACATAGATTGGGGAAAACTCTTTCAAAGGTTTTGATTGTTTCTTCAAATTGTTGAGTCAGCACTTTGGAATTTCCTGATCTTGGAAATATTGTCCAATTGCTTCAAAGAATACTTCAAAGTTTTTGCAAAACTCTCCGCTAAAGCAAAGTAATTCTGGCGGGTACCGTTAACTTTTCTGATATGTGGATAAAGTAAATTTTCAACTTTTATCAGGACATCTGTCTGCGCCTTTATGAAGTTTTCTTGATCAAACATGTTATTTTTCCCATATTTTGTTTTTCTTCTCCTCTTCGTCCATCTTCTCCTTATAGTTTATCTTTTCCACTTAGCCCATCTTTTCCTATTAGCCCATCTTCTTTCCTTCTTCCTTTTTCTTCTTTTAATTTTTCTTTTGATTCTTTGTTCTTCTTTTTTGTTGTTTCTTTGAGTTACATTGTAAATATCTTTGCTGCGCTTGCAACAACTCTCCCTATTTATGAAGTATGGTTTTGAAGTAGTGTCTTCGGCGCCGCTTGATCTAGAACGGGTTTATCTAATACTACTTGTGATGAAAAATTTCCGTTTTGGTCTTTTCTGTGTCCGGTGATTTTGGTAGTTGTTTGGCAATGACAGCTCGATTTCCAGGATTGGTAAGAAAATGTGTTTTCCGTCGACTTAGATTTGAGTAGGGTAGTCTTGGCTTGCTTGGCAACGTTTCTTCTCGGGGTGATTTGGAAAACCAAAATGTTGGTATTTTTTTTGCTATTTGTTTGATCTTAGAGGTCAAGTTGATTAAAACTAAATTTTGTTTGTTGGCCTAGTTCCAGTGTATCTAGAGAACTCCTCACTTTGTTGATCATACGGTTTGTACGAGTGCTATGACCTGTTCTTTCAATAGTCGATAGTCATTGTCATTTGTTGCTGCAACTAAGGTAGATCAACCATCGATGCTACTTGCATTGCAGCTTTGGCTCAGTTTATAGTTGGTGTCTTATAGGCTCACAAGGACCTTATTAATACCAAATAGTCTAATTAGGTGTCCTTAGTTCAATTTTCGGGAAAGTCTTTTCAAATCTTGAATAAATCCTTTCCAATCTTGATAGCTATACCCAATTAGGTTATTATAGATTTAAAGAATCTTTGGTAGGCCATCTTAGACATTCTTAAGTGCATTAAAACTTCCGTAAAAAAAACTTTTACAATAGTAAAACAACGTCATATTGACGTCATTGCAATGCAATCAGCATGGGGGAGTGTCAGCCCAAATTAGAGTTTCTCCTCTCTGCTAGCGTTGAAAGTTTCTATGTCAGAGAAGGCAATGGAGATACAAATTTCTAGATAACCAACAGTTGGGTGGTGAAGTGGGACACTCCATAACATGTTTACCTGCCGGTATTTGGAACTGGAGTGCCCACCCACCCGCCCAAATGTTGGTGATACAGAAATTTATATCTCCATTGCCTTCTCTAATATAGAAACTTTTTCAAAGCTAGCAGAGTGGACAAACTCTAATTTTTGGATCACCTACACTTGGGCGGGTGGGTGGGCACTCTAGTTCAAAATACCGGCTGGTAATTCTGTTCTGGAGTGTCCCACCCAACCAAGTGTTGGTAATATCTAACAATCTCCATCGCCTCTTCTGACATAGAAACTTTCAACGCTAACAGAAAGAAAAAACTCTAATTTCTGGATCACCATCACTTGGGCGGGTGGGTGGGCACTCCGGGTCAAAATACCGGCAGAAAATAAAGTTATGGAGTGACCCATCCACCCTCTCAACTGTTGGTTATCTAGAAATTTGTATTGTAACTTTAATTTCTGGATCACTAACACTTGGGCGGGTGGGTAGGCACTCCAGTTCAAAATACCACTCAAGTGTTGGTTGTACAGAAATTTGTATTTCCATTGCCTTTTGACATAGGGACTTCCAACGCCAGCAAAGAGGAGAAAAAAAATTTTGGATCACTAAAATTTGGGCGGGTGGGCACTCCATGTTTAAAATACTGGTTGGTAATCATATTATAAAGTTTTTAAAATTTTGTATTTCCATCTCTGACTAGAGACTTTCAACGCTAACAGAGAGGAGAAACTATAATTTCTGGATCACCAACACTTGGGCGGGTGGGTGGGTACTCCAGTTTAAAATACCGGTTGGTAATTATAATATGAAGTGTACCACTCGCCCTCCCAACTATTGGTTATTCAGAGTTTTCTATTTTCATCGCCTACTCTGACATAGAGACTGTCAACGCTAGCAGAGAGAAGAGAAACTTTAATTTCTGGGTCACCAACACTTGGGCGGGTGGGTGGGCACTCCAGTTAAAAATACCGACTGGTAATCATGTTATAGAGTGTCCACTCATCCAACGGTTGGTGAGAAATTTGTATCCTCATCACCTCTTCTGACATAGAGACTTTCAACGCTAGCAGGAAGGAGAAACTCCAATTTCTAGATCAGCAACAATTAGGCGGGTGGGTAAACACTCCAGTCTAAAATACCAGTTAGTAATCATGTTATAGAGTGTCCCCACCCACTCACCCAACTGTTGGTTATACAAAAATTTGTATCTCCATCGCCTCTTCTGACATAGAGACTTCCAAAGCTAACAGAGAAGAGAAACTGTAATTTCTGGATCACCAACACTTATGGTGGGCACTTTAGTTTAAAATACAGGCAGGTAATCATGTTATGAAATGTCCCAACCACCCACCCAGATGTTGGTTATTCAGAGTTTGTAACTCCATTACCACCTCTAACATAGAGACTTTCAACGCTAGCAGAGAGTAGAAACTCTAATTTCTGAATCACCAACATTTGGGCGGGTGGGTGGGTACTCCAGTTTAAAATACCGGTTGGTAATCATGGAGTGTCCCACCCACTCACCCAAGTGTTGGTGATACAGAAATTTGTATCTCTATCGCTTCCTTTAACATAGAAACTTTCAACGCTAACATTTTCTGGATCACAAACACTTGAGCGGGTGGGTGGGTAATCCAGTTAAATATACCGGTTGGTAATCATGTTATGAGGTGTCCCACCCACCCACCCAGCTGTTGGTGATACAGAAATTTGTATCTCCATCGCCTCCTTTAACATAGAAACTTTCAACGCTAACAGAGAGGAGGAACTCTAATTTTCTGGATCACAAACACTTGGGCGGGTGGTTGGGTACTTCAGTTAAATATACCGGTTGGTAATCATGTTATGAGGTGTCCCACTCACCCACAGAATAATGTTGGTAATACAGAAATTTGTTTATCCATCACTTCCTCTGACATAGAGACTTTCAACACTAGCAGAGAAGAGAAACTCTAGTTTCTGGATCACCAACACTTGGGCGGGTGGGTAAGAACTCCAGTTTAAATTACCGACTGGTAATTATGTTATGGAGTGTCCCACCCACCCACCCAAGTGTTGGTGATACAGAAATTTATATATCCATTGCCTTTTCTGACATAGAAACTTTTAACGCTAACAGAGAGGAGAAACTCCAATACCGGCTGGTAATCATGTTATGAAGTGTCACACCCACCCACCCAACTGTTGGTTATTCAGAATTTTGTATCGCCATCGCCTCCTCTGATGTAGAAACTTGCAACGCTAGTAGAAAAGAGAAAAAAATAAAAAACGTGAAAAAAAATTAAAATAAACGGCAAATATCAGATGAAGAACAATGAAAATTAATGAAAAACAAAGCAATGATATGAATGATAACATACTAAAAACCACAAAATGCAAACATAAATGGTAAAAACAAACAAAAATTAATGAAAAACAGAAAAAACCTAAAAAATAAAGAGAAATCATTGAAAATATACAGAAAAATGCAATAAACAAATATAAGATGTTAAAACATTGCAAAATTTGTAAAAAACTGCAAAAATTAGATAGTAAATAGTAAAAATAAAATGAAAATTACCAAAAAACAAAGTAAATTAATGAAAAACGGCAAGTATTAGAAGAAAAACAATAAAAATGAAAGAAAAACAAAATAAATTGAATAAAAATTTACAAAAAATAGTGAAAAGTAAAATGAAAACAAAGCAAATTAAATGAAAATGCAAAAAAATGGTTAAAACATTACAGAGATTAGTAAAAAAAGTTGAAAATAAAATAAAAAACAATGAAAATATACTAAAAACACAATCAGCAGATGGAAATTATTAAAACATTGCAAAATCAGTAAAAATTGGCAAATATCAGATAAAACAATAAAAATAAAATAAAACACATTAAAAATTTAAAGTAGAAGGGTATAGGTAGAAGGGTAGAAGGATAAGGGTAGAAGAGTGAGGGTAGAAGGGTAGAAGAGTAAAGGTAGAATGGTAAGCGTAGAAGGGTAAAGGTAGAAGGGTATGGATAGAATGGTAAGGGTAGAAGGATAAAGGTATAAAGGTAAGGGTAGAAGCGTAAAGGTAGAAGGGTAAAGGTAGAAGGGTAAGGATGGAAGGGTAAAAGTAGAAGGGTAAACGTGGAAAGGTAAGGGTAGTAGAGTAAAGGTAGAATGTCAAGGGTAGAAGGGTAAGGGTAGAAGAGTAAGGGTAAAAGGGTAGAAAAATAAGTGTAAAAGAGTAAAGGTAAAGGGTAGAAGCGTAAAGGTAGAAGGGTAAAGGTGGAAAGGTAAGGGTAGAAGAGTAAAGATAGAATGGTAAGGGTAGAAGAGTAAGGGTAGAAAGGTAAGGGTAAAAGGGTAAGGGTAGAAGGGTAAAGGTAGAAGAGTAAAGGTAGAAAGGTAAAGGTAAAAGGGTAAAAATAGAAGGGTAAAGGTAGAAGGGTAAGGGTAGAAGGGTAAAAGAATAAGTGTAAAAGGGTAAGGTTAAAAGAGTAAGAGTAGATAGAAGGGTAAAAGTAGAATAGTAACAGTAGAGAGGTAATAGTAGAAGGGTAAGGGTAAAAGGGTAAAAGTAGAAAGATAAGGGTCAAGGGTACAAGGTCAAATGTCTCACCCAAAAACAATATTAGAATTAGAACTTAAATCTAAAATAATTCTACATTTTTTTTGTAAACTAATTCAAAAACACAATTAAAAACCATAACCTAGAATTCATATCTGACATTTATTAACAAAAAAATGTCACTAATTAACAAACTAAAATTATTATCAAACATTTATAGTAAGCATTTACTATTTATAAAATAAAATAATACATTATTTACGTGTGTAGTACACACTTTGTTTACACCAATTGATGTGCAATAACATAAACCTTAAACAACATGCAAAACAAACATTTCCCTATCGCGTTACTTATAACAATATTTGTAAATCATGTTAAAACTCTATTATTCATTCCAGATGAAACCAACTGGCGCACGAATCTCCATCCAAACGATGTGATACAAAAACTCAACAAAAATGAAAATCCGAGCTCAAACCAATCAAATGAAACTTATAAACTTATGTGATATCAAAAGTATTGATCCAAAAACAATGGACATTATCAGAAAAGATAACAAAGAAATCCCAATGGAATTCCAAACCAATTTGGTCGTCCTTAATGAAGATGAAGATATTTTATTAGAGCCCGCTGAAAATTACGTTACTGAAATCACAGAAGATGGTATTTTACGAATACCTGAAAATCAGATAGTTAAAATTCAATACCAAAATGCAAGCGGGTTGATTAATACTGAATATATAGTCAATGAAGAAATTATAAATACATCCATGGAAGGTCCTTTTATGGATGATATTAATTTATATGAAGAACAAGTGCCTTATAGGAGTGATGATGAAATGTTTGATATGCAATTATCGGAGCAATCATTTGATGTTTCTTCGGATGCAGATTTTGTAACACAAGAAACACCAGTACAATCACCCAAGAGTGAAATTAAAACGCCTATGCCGAGTCCTAGAGGTAACGATGAAGTTACCAATGAAACCGATTTGACTAGTTTGAACTGGTTGCATAATATTACTAACATTATGGCCGTGCCTAATTTACCAACACCTCCAGTCAGTCCAAAACCAAAGAAGAAACCAGCAACTTCCGGTCAAGAAGATCTCACTATTAATATTAATTTTTATAAAAAGAATGGTGAAAAGAAGCCACCATTTTCATACGCTACACTTATTTGCATGGCTATGGGGAAAAATGGGAATAAGATGACTTTAAGTGCAATCTATCATTGGATTAGGGAAAATTTTCTTTATTACCGGAAAGCACACCCTAGTTGGCAGGTAAATTTTTAATTATTATTACAATAAATTAAAAAATTATATAAAATTATTTTTAGAATTCCATAAGACACAATCTTTCCTTAAATAAATGCTTCGTAAAAGTAGCCCGATCAAAAGATGAGCCTGGTAAAGGTGGTTTTTGGAAATTGGATTTGGAACGTTTGGAAGAATCCAGGCGTTCAAAACGGCGCTCGAGTTTAACAGTACGCGTACCAAGAAGACATCCGCAAGAAGTACTAAAACCCATTCGCAAACCAAAACGTTACAGACCGACCCAAAACACAGGTGAACGCAAACACAATATTTTATCTAACATTTCAATATGTGGAGAAACAGAAATTGAAAATTTCGATACCTACGCTAAAGATAAAGAAGTTAAAGTAAAGAAAGAACCCAAAACATTTCAAGAAGAAAATACTAAAACGGTGCCTTCTTCAATGCCCAATCAAAGCGTCGTTACTGAACCAATCAATCCTTTAGTATCGGAAGATGAACTTACAGGACTCCTCCTTGCCACGAATGGATGGGACGAGTGCCAACTTGAACTGTTAGATTCCCTATTGGATTCATTGTAATATACGGTGAGGTGTTTATGTATTAAAGAATTATTTGTGATTTAGCCGTACGAAATTTTGAACCGATTTCAAGCAAATATTTTTCTGAAGCTCAAACTTTAGGCTCAATAAAATCTTGAAAAGATGTGAAACATATCCGTCCATTATGTTTAGCTCAATTTTGTGTTTTGAGCAGATCAAAACAATGAAAGTATTAATTAAATCAAATTTGCTCACTGTAATCGGTTAAAAAATTATTATTGTAATAAGTTGGCGATGGAAGTAAAAAAAAATTGTAAGCAATTCTATAGTCTATTAGATTTTTGATATTTATTAAATGTTAAGGAATGCCTTTATAGAGTCATAAATAAATAGATTTTGTGTGTGTGCAGGGGATTAGAAGCATTTTTCAAATATTTTACAGTTTTGAATTTGGTTGAGTTATGAGTGTACGAAAAAAAAAAGAAATTTATCAGAATAAACTTTAGAAAGCAAATTGAGGATTAAATTAACTGAATTGGACTATTAAACTGAGGTTATTTTATAAAATTGTTTTGTAATATTTCTGTAAATTAAAATGTTAACGTTTAAAAACTGAGGTTAACATAGTAACAAGGTTCAAACAATATGTTACAAACACATTAATTTAAAAAAAAAATTACATGGGAACTGAGGTTACATAATTAAGTTATTTATATGCAATAAAAAAAACTGAGGTCAAAGTGATTACAAAAAATATTTTTTTTAATTTTTCCAATACAAAGATAATGTAAAAAAAATTATATTGCTTAAAATCTGAGGTTATTATAATTTTACATAGAAACTGAGGTTACACAATTGAAAACTATACATTGTTTATTATACATGTTTAAGTCAATTATAGTCACAAAGTGCATGTAAATTGCTACAACAATAATTTTTTAAAAACACAATGTTACAAAAGTAACGGAATAATTAAAAAACTGAGGTCAAAATGAATACACAAACAAACTGAAGCACATAATTAAAATACGATTATTAAAAAGCAAGGTCAACATTATTACACAGCTTATAAATTAGAACAAAATTAATTATTGACAAATGACATTGTTAAAAAACTGAGGTCAAAATTAATACACTGGTTTTAAAGCCTAGTATCTAATCCACCCACACTCTCATATTAAATGTAATTATGGTTAAATGGACATTAACGTCTTGAATTAATAAATACCATAATTTCTTAAAATTTTCTACCGGAGCTGGGGCTCGAACCTGCGACAAATTATGCTCCAAGATTCGAGTTAGGAGCTTTACCCAATTGAGCCATTCTGCGGGAAATAATAAAATGTGAAATTTCAAATTTCTGAGTGCAAAAATTCGCGTTTTTTTTTCGCTTTCTTTTAGACTTTGAATCAATTCTTTTGTCAGTTTTTCACAAAGTACAAGTACTGTCTAAAAATACCCGTGTTTGTTTTGCATTGGGGTGAACACTAAATGCTTTTTCTGTTTGTCTACTCTACTGTCTAGTTTTTTCTAAATTTGTTTGGACTTTGATCATTGCTTAGACCAATTCTTTTGTTATTGTTTTCCGCAAAGTACATGTATTGTCCAAAGCAGTCGTGTTTGTTGAACATTTTTGTTTGGACTTTGGATCATTTTTGAGACCAATTATTTTGTCATTGTTTTCCGCAAAGTACAAAAACTATCGAAAACATGCAAGTTTGTTGAACATCAAGAAAAAGACGTTAGAGTATTTTCTGTTTGCTCAATCATTTAATTCTAGTATGAGTCGTCTGCTTCTTCTGGATTTGTTTGGACTTTGATCATTGCTCAAACCAATTTATTTATCATTGTTTACAACTACAAATATTGTTCAAAACGTCCGTGTATGTTGAACATATGGGTAAGCATTTTTTCTTTTCTTACCATTAATTCTAGTTTTGTGTTTGTTTTTGGATTATTGCCCTGATCAATTTTTTCTCACTGTTTTCTGCTGGTTTCTACTAGTAGGTCTTGCGCAATGCTGGTACTAAGCAATTTCTACCCCTAAAAGTCAAGCAACGCACCTACTATTCCGATACTTTTTAGCCTATCCCAGTTTCTATGTACTTTTATTCATGCTGCTTATATAGATGCAGCAAATATTAGCCTCAACACTTGAAACTTTTCGATAGCCTAATTTAGCTTACTTACTTTGTACACAATGAACAATTCTTGCCTCTGCATTGGTCGCACCGGCTTTCTTGGTTGGTTTTAAAGGTACTTTACACCACCAAAAAAACGCACAACAATCTGACCTGTAAGTTAAGACTACTACATCTGGACATTTTTCTCCAAATTCAGGAGTTCCAACCTAAATTATTGGGTACTTTAACGTGCACGCTACTTCGAAGAAAGTACCCGGGACCTACTCTTCTTATTCGATAGAAGGCGTACCCATCACAACACATCTTTTCTTAACCAAAAAGACTAACCTTCCAGAGAGAGGACTCAAACCCAAGACCCCTAGTGTAGCTGCCAAATACGCTAACTATCTGTGTGGTCCAAGGTCTATCAGAACGATGAGCATTATGTCATTTGCAACAAGTGATTTTTGTTCTACAATTTTAGTTTGGATTTTTGGCATATCAGCCTAAGAAGACTATTAATGTTTGCCCCACAATGCTCCGTTTACGAGATATTGGCGTTTTTTCCGGGTTTTCAATTGGGCCAAATGGCGCAGACAAATTGAGACCGGAAAGGATCAGACCTTGCGTGCGCAAACCAAAGTCAAACTCAATTCTGATATGAGCTGACGCGTTTTTTCCGCCCTTGTTTGGATTTTTGTCACCGTTTTCCACAATGTATAAATACTGTCTCTGTTGAACATCTCAGTAGGAACGTAAGAGCATTTTCTGTTTTTCCACTTCAAATGAGTGTTCTGGTACAAACCGTAGCGTTTTTTTCCTCGTTGGTTTGAACTTCGTATTATCGCTCAAACCAATTCTGTTACTTTTTCCGTAAAGTAAAATTTAAGTCCAAATCATCCGTGCTTGTTGAACATCTGAGTAAGCATAAAAGCATAAAAGCATTTTCTGTTTGCTTACTCATTTCATTCTGGTCTGAGCCGTCGCGTTTTTTTCGCGTTTATTTGAATTTTGTATCATTGCTCAAACTAATTTTGTTGTTACTGTTTTTCCTAAAGTACAATTTAAGTTCTTTGTTGAAGATCTGGATGAATACGAAAGAACATTTTTGTTTGATCATGAGTATGAGTCAAGTTTGTTTAGATTGATCAGCTTAGACCAAATTTTACCAACCAAATTTTTTTTTCAGACTTTGTTTAGACCTTGAGTATGTCTTTATCGATTCAGCGTACAGTAGCGTTAGCCTTTCAGAAGCTTTCGGTTAGCTTATTCTGAATCACCCTTATTTGACACAAAATGAACAAACTCTGTCTCCGCTATTGCAGTAGTTGATTACACCTGCCAGTTGGTCTACCGATTAGATTCTATAGTGACTCCTTTAAATTAAAGAAAGTTGCGCACCAGTTTTTCATTAACTGAAGTAGTTTCTACTTTTTTTGATAATTTGCGTTGTTTTTGTAACCATAATCTGGAGTCACCTACCCACCCACCCCCCAAGTGTTGGTCATCAAGAAATTAAAAATCACCTCTTACTTTTAACACTTTCCAAGAGAAAAACTTCCAATTTTTTGATAACAAACACTTGGGCTGGTAGGTGAACATTTCAGTTAAAACTACTCGCTGGTAATTATTATCTGAAGTGACACACCCACCTGCCCAATAGTTGGTCATCAAAAGATTGAACATCACCTACTCCTCTTCTAACTGAAAAATTTCTAACACTTGCAAAAAAAAGAAATTTTTTATTCTTTTATAACAAACATTCGGGCGGGTGGGTGAGCATTTTAGTTCAAAGTACTCGCTGGTAATTATTACCAACACACCCGTCCAAGTGCTGGTCATCAAAAAATTGGATATCACCGCCTGCTCTTGTACAAAAAAACTTCTAACGCTTGAAATGAGGAGAAACATACAATTTCTTAATAACAAACTCTTAGGCGGGTAGGTGGGCACTTCAGTAGTTCATCATGATCTGAAGCGACCCACCCACCCATCCAAATGTTGGTCATTAAGAGATTGAATATTACCTCCTTCTCGTCTGAGTAAAGGACTTCCAATTTCTTAATAACAAACTTTTGGGTGGACTTGTAATCATAATCTGAAGCGACCTACCCACCCGCTCAAATGTTGGTCATAAAAAGTATGAATATATAATAACTTTTTGCTGGTAATCAATATCTGAAGTGACCGATCTACCCGCCCAAGCGTTGATCATCAAAAGATTAGATCACCTTCTCTTTCTTGAACAAAAAGAATTATAATGCTTGCATTTTTTTTTTTTTTAATTTTAAAATGAAATCTATATATGTATTATAAAAAACTAAACTTTTAGTTCTTTGATAAGAAACACTCGGGCGGGAGGCAGGGAACTCCAGTTCATACTACTCAATGATAATTATAATCTACAGTGGCCTACCCACCTAACAAATGAGAACTCACAATTTTTTTTTTTTTAGTTTTTTTGAAGATATTAAACTTCGTTTTCCACGGTTTGATTGTTTGCAAATTTTGGTCCAAAGTCCGTCGAAAAGTTAGAATATCTGCATTCATGACGCCGCAACGCTTCGTTTGCAAAACATTATCTTTTTTTGAGATTCCGATCGGACTAGTGGTGAGCAAAAACAAATCCCCACTCAGAGATCGACCCCAAAAGCTTTGTTTAAATTCGTGTTCAAAGTTGAGTAATTTTTTTTTGCAAGCTCATATTGGTAATGTTTAGCCTTATACTGCTTTTATATTTTTTGGCCGTGCGCACTACCTGTACCGCATTAATACTACTACTGTCAAGTCAAGCGCAAATTGTGGTGTTTTTGATCTTTGGTTTGGATCATCGCAGTTTATAAATATTCGGCTAGTAGTTTGATACACTGTTCCCAAGTGACCCTCCCAAGTGACACTTATCAAGAAATTTTCTTATTCTCACACTTGTTGCGTTTCTGCCGTTTTTAATATGACAGAGTGAATGACAGTTGTCACTAATACGTCAGAGGTGGGTACAATATCAAATTTCATGATAACTAACACTTGTGCGGGTGGGCGGGAACACAGTTTATAAATATTAGGCCGGTGGTTTAATACAGTATTCCCGCCCACCCGCCCAAATGTTTGTTATCAAGAAATTTGCTTATTCTTACACTTGTTGCGTTTCTGCTGTTTTTAATATGACAGTTTGAATGACAGTTGTCACTAATACGTCAGAAGTTGGTATAAAATCAAATTTCTTGATAACTAACACTTGGGCGGGTGGGCGGAAACACTGTATCAAACCACCGGTTCAATATTTATAAACTGGGTTCCCTGCGTTTCTGCTATTTTTTATTTGACAGCTTGAATGACAGTTGTCACTAATACGTCAGAGATGGGTACAATATCAAATTTCTGTATCAAACCACTGAGCCAATATTTATAAACTGTGTTCCCGCCCACCCGCCCAAGTGATAGTTATCAAAAAATTTGCTTATTCTTACACATGTTGCGTTTCTGCTATTTTTTAATATGACAGATTGAATGACAGTTGTCACAAATACGTCAGGGGTGGGTACAATATTAAATTTCTTGATCATTAACACTTGGGCGGGTGGGCGGGAACACAGTTTATAAATATTAGGCCGGTGGTTTAATACAGTATTCCCGCCCACCCGCCCAAGTGTTTGTTATCAAGAAATTTGCTTATTCTTACACTTGTTGCGTTTCTGCTGTTTTTAATATGACAGAATGAATGACAGCTGTCACTAATACGTCAGAGGTGGGTACAATATCAAATTTCATGATAACTAACACTTGGGCGGGTGGGCGGGAACACAGTTTATAAATATTAGGCCGGTGGTTTAATACAGTATTCTCGCCCACCCGCCCAAGTGTTTGTTATCAAGAAATTTGCTTATTCTTACACTTGTTGCGTTTCTGCTGTTTTTAATATGACAGTTTGAATGACAGTTGTCACTAATACGTCAGAAGTTGGTATAAAATCAAATTTCTTGATAACTAACACTTGGGCGGGTGGGCGGAAACACTGTATCAAACCACCGGTTCAATATTTATAAACTGGGTTCCCTAGGTTTCTGCTATTTTTTATTTGACAGCTTGAATGACAGTTGTCACTAATACGTCAGAGGTGGGTACAATATCAAATTTCTGTATCAAACCACTGAGCCAATATTTATAAACTGTGTTCCCGCCCACCCGCCCAAGTG
The DNA here is from genome assembly GCA_963932245.1 of Tachinus rufipes. Lineage (NCBI taxonomy): Eukaryota > Metazoa > Arthropoda > Insecta > Coleoptera > Staphylinidae > Tachinus > Tachinus rufipes. The sequence goes on along the minus strand of OZ010747.1, from coordinate 94,766,659 downwards.
ATAGTTATCAAGAAATTTGCTTATTCTTACACATGTTGCGTTTCTGCTGTTTTTAATATGACAGATTGAATGACAGTTGTCACAAATACGTCAGGGGTGGGTACAATATTAAATTTCTTGATCATTAACACTTGGGCGGGTGGGCGGGAACACAGTTTATAAATATTAGGCCGGTGGTTTGATACAGTGTTCCCGCCCACTCGCCCAAGTGTTTGTTATTAAGAATGTTGCTTATTCTTACACTTGTTGCGTTTCTGCTGTTTTTAATATGACAGAGTGAATGACAAATGTCACTATTACATCAGAGGTGGGTACAATAACAAATTTCTTGATAACTAACACTTGGGCGGGTGGGCGGGAACACAGATTGTAAATATTGAGCCGGTGATTTGATACAGTGTTCCCGCCCACCCGCCCAAGTGTTTGTTATCAAGAAATTTGCTTATTCTTACACTTGTTGCGTTTCTGCTGTTTTTAATATGACAGTTTGAATGACAGTTGTCACTAATACGTCAGAAGTTGGTATAAAATCAAATTTCTTGATAACTAACACTTGGGCGGGTGGGCGGGAACACAGATTGTAAATATTGAGCCGGTGGTTTAATACAGTGGTCCCGCCCACCCGCCCAAGTGTTTGTTGTCAAGATATTTGCTTATTCTTACACTTGCTGCGTTGCTGCTGTTATTAATATGACAGCTTAAATGACAGTTGTCACTAATACGTCAAAGGTGGGTACAATGACAAATTTCTTGATAACTAACGCTTGGGCGGGTGGGCGGGAACACTGTATCAAACCACCGGTCCAATATTTATAAACTGTGTTTCCGCCCACCCGCCCATGTGACAATGATCAAAAACCTTGCTTATTTTCATACTTGTTGCGTTTCTGCCGTTTTTAATATGACAGATTGTATGGCAGTTCTCACTAATATGTCAGAGGTGGGTACAATATCAAATTTCTTGATAACTAACACTTGGGCGGGTGGCCGGGAACACAGTTTATAAATATTAGGCCGGTGGTTTGATACAATTTCGTTTCTGCTGTTTTCAATATGACATATTGAATGACAATTGTCGCTAATACGTCAGAGGTAGGTACAACAACAAATTTCTTGATAACTAACACTTGGGCGGGTGGGCGCAAACACTGTATCAAACCACCTGTCCAACATTTATAAATTGTGTTTCCGCCCACCCGCCCAAGTGACAGTTATCAAGAAATTTGTTTATTCTCACACTTGTTGCGTTGCTGCCGTTTTTAATATGACAGATTGAATGACAGTTGTCACTTATACGTCAGAGGTGGGTACAATAACATATTCCTTGATAACTAACAATTGGACGGGTGGGGCAGAACACAATTTATGAATATTGAGCCGGTGGTTTGATACAGTGTTCCCACCCACCCGCCCAAGTGTTTGTTATCAAGAAATTTGCTTATTCTTACACTTGTTGCGTTTCTGCTGTTTTTAATAGAGCATAGACCAATATTTGTTTTCACTTTTTTCTTTAATCTTGCTTCTACTAGTAGGCTTTTGCGTAATGCTGAAGGTAAAAAGATACTTAACATCACCGGAAACGCGTTTGCAAATCAATTAAAAAGCACAAAAATCTGACTCTAGTTCAAACTATTTGTTGGTAATCCTAATCTGGACTAACCCACCCACCTGCCCAAGTGTTGATCATTAAGAAATTTGATATTGCCTTTTCCTTTTTTGACTAAATGTCTTCTAACACTTGCAGAATGGAGAAATTTTCAATTCTTTGATAATAAACACTTGGGCCGGTGGGTGGGCACTTTAGTTTAAACTACTCAATGGTAATAATGATCTGGAGTGACCCATCCACCTGCCCAAGTGTTGGTCATCAAAAGATTGAATATCGCCACCTCCTCCTCTAACTATAAGTTTACTAACACTTGTAGAGAGAAGTAACTTTTAATTTTTTAATAGCAATCACGGCGCATAGGTAGATGTGTACTCTAGTTTAAACTACTTGCTGGTAATCATGATCTGGAGTAACCAATCCATCCTCCCGAGTGTTGGTCATCAAGAGATGGAATATCACCACCTCCTCTAGCTAAAGGGCTTCTATCACTTGTGAAGAAGACTTTTTAATTCTTTAATAAAAAACACTTGGGCGGGTGGGTGTGCATTCTAGTTCAAACTATTTGCTGGTAATTATAATCTGGAGTAACCCATCCACACGCCCTTTTACTTTGACTAAAGACTTCTAACACTAGCCGAAAGCAAAAATTCTCAATTCTTTAATAACAAACACATGGGCGGGTGGGTGGGCACTCCAGTTTAAACTATTCGCTGGTAATCATAATCTAGAGTGACCTTCCTACCCGCCCAAGTGTTCGCCATTAGAAGATTGGATATTGCTTCCCCTCTTTTGACAAAATGACTTCTAACACTTGCAAAATGAAGAAACTAGAAACTAGGTGGTCACTCCAGTTTAAACTACTTGCTGGTAATCATGATTTGGAGTAGACCCAACCACCCGCCCAAGTATTGGTCATCAAGAAATTGAATATCACCACCTCCTCCTCTGACTTAAGGACTTCTAACACTTGTGGAGAGGAGTAACTTTTAATTGTTTGATAACAAACAATAGGAAGGGGGGGGACACTCTAGTTTAAACTATTTCCTGGTAATCCTGATCTGGAGTGACCCACCCACCTGCCCAAGTGTTGTTCATAAGAAGATTGGATATTGCCTCCTCATGTTTTGAAAAGTGCTAAAAACCGCATTGGGCTTTTTCAAAAATATCTCCGTTGCCCGCCGTCAGTTTGTCTTTAAATTTTGGCGCTCTGATTAATCTAATTGCAAAAAGTGCCGAAACTGAAACCAAAATTTTGGGCACTAAAATTAACCAAATCCAATGATTTGGCACTAAAATTAATATAAAACAATAAAATATAATGACCCGTTACATTTATTTTATAAAATGTTTAGATTTCTTCATACTTTGATCTACAAGTTTATCTAAATCTTTATTTTATTTTATAAAACTCTTCAAATCCAATAGACCAATGACATTTTTTTTGGAAATCCTGATTTTATTTTCTATTTTGATCAAAATCTTTGGATTTTATTAATTCTTTAATTTTAAAAGTATCTAAATTAGTTCAAAAACGTCTAAATTAAAGACCAATTGCATTTTTTCTTACCAAATTTTTATATTTTATCAAATTTTTGGTTTTAAATTAAGTAAACTATTTAAAAAATACCTGAAACTACATGATTTGTTATTAAAACCAATTTCTAAATTGTATTTTTCTTATAAAAACCTTGTATAGAATAAAAATAATGCTCCAAATTGTACTAAATTGATTGAAAAAAATAAGTAATGAAGCTTTTCAATGTTAAATGTATTGAAATAAGTTAAATAGTAATATAATTATGAGCTCAAAATGATTGAATTGATGTTGCTCAAAAATAGCCCAACCAAATAATTTTGAAAAATGTTACCCTGTACACAAAAATATTTACACTTGGTGGTTTGTGCCTTTGTGTGTATCACAGTGTGCGTAATATATGTTCATTGAGATATTTCTCATCCTGAATATCAATTAAATATAAATAATAAACCAGCTGCAATAACACGGTCCGTTACATTCAAGGGTGCACCGTTAATGCCCGCCCATTCAGGATGTGAAATATTTCTCCCTATTACCCAAAAAAAAATCATTTAAATATTAGTGACTTATCTCGTATTTCTTCCGTCCAAATGTAAACTGAGATAGATTTTTTTTAATGTATAGTATTTTTATCACTCAAAGTGGGTTATATATCAGTATAGTCCGTCCAGAAAAAAATATATAATGTAATAAATATATAGAGATATAGTAGATTAAGATTTTTTTTCTATGGATACCTTGGTACAATTAATATTAAAAAAAATGTATTATACACAAATTTAGTTTTGATGAGAGAAAAATAAATCGAGCAGTATTGTATTTTTAATTTTTTCAATCAAAATCGCTCAAATTTGTTTGTAAATATATAATTTTGTCTAGTCTTTAACTTATTATTTTAATTAATTGTAATGTGTACTAAGTCAATGTGTTTTTTTTTTTAATTAGGTTTAGTTGTTTTAATATTTATTTAAACTAAAATGGTCGGAGCGTGCTTTTGTGGCGTGCGAATAATCGGCTGATTATCTAGTCTTGCAATATTTATTGAAAACGATACCAATTATTCGGACGAAACGCTCCGACCAAATTGATCGATAAAGTTGTGAAGAAGGGAGTTGTATGAATTGTTTATATACTTGTTGTAAATTTTTAAGTGAAATAGAAGTGGTATGCTTTAGATCACATAATGGTTTTATATAAAATTCCTTTTTATGTATTTTTTTACTAGTTTGGTAAGTAATTGTTTGCAACATTATGGAGAAGACTACAAAAAAACCTTAATTTTGCATAATCAGGTGCTGTAATGCTTGAATAGGCGATTAGTAGAAGGATTAAGGGTAAGTAGATGGGCTATAACAAGGCTGAGGGGAAAAATATTGAAGTCAGTGGCGGCGTAAATACAATTTTTTTATCGCAAAATATTGGTTAAAAAATGTTTTTTTTTTAACTTTACTTTCCGCATTGCAGAAAAAGGCAAAAATACAATAAGTACAGTAATCCCAAACAAAGTTCAAAAAAATTGGACCGGTGGTTTCAAACTTTGTTTCCGCCCAAGTGTTTGTCACAAAGAAATTAGATATAAGTACCACCAGCCGTGTTTCTGCAGTTAAAAACCTTAACAAGAAAACTGACAGAAGTCATTAAAGTACAAGAGAGTAATGACGTAAACAATTCTTTGATAACAAACACTTGGGTGAGCGAAGGGAACAAAGTTCAAAAAAATTTGTCCGGTGATTTCAAACTGTGCTCCCGCCCGCCCGAGCGAGTGTTTGTCATAAAGAAATTAAAAATTACCACAACTTGCAGTATTCCTGCAGCTAAAAACCTTAACAGAAGAACTGGCAGAATAGAGTGATGACGTAAACAATTTCTTGATAAAATACTATTCATAAAGTCTAAAATAGTTGAAAAATAATATCAGAACGCACTAAAATCCGGCCATAAACTGTTGAAAAATTAAAAATTTACTTCATAAAATTTCAAAAATAGCAAAATTGGACTTTAAAATATTAAAAGATTGTTAAAAAGTAACAACATTTGGCTATAAATTATTGAAAAGTGCAAAGAATTTCAAAAATTAGTCATTATCTATTAAAAAGTACAAAATTCTTCACAAAAAGTCAAAAATTACTAAATTCGGTCTAAAACAATAAAATATTTGCAAATAGAAGCAAAATCCGGCCAAAAAATCCAAAATATTTATTTTTTTATAATATCAAAAATAGCAAATTCCGGCCAGAAACCATTAAAGTATTGCTGAAAAACACCAAAATTCGGTTAAAAAAAAGTGTACAAAATCCTAAAATCCCAAAAATAGCAAAATCCGGCTATGAAATATCAAAATTTTGTCATAAAATTGCCAAATTGTATTCATAGAATAATAACAAAATTTAGCGGTAAAGTATATTTTCATACTTTATCGTTAAATTTTGCTACTGTTGAAGTAAATAGGTTAGGTTAGGTTAGGTTAGGTTTTGCGGTGCTTTTCACAACTAGCTCAAACAATAAGACTACAATTATAAATCAACCAAGCCAGTCGGAACAGATGCCAAGGCGCATCGAAGTAGAAGAGCTAGTAGTAGCAGCAAAAAGGCTTCCAAACAAGAAAGCTGCTGGACCGGATGAATTACCAAATAAAGTAATTAAAGCAGTAGTAGAGTGCTACCCAAAAGAGTTGCAGCCTCTTTACAACCAATGTCTGGAGAAAGGCGTATTTCCAGCCAGGTGGAAAGTAGCCAGATTAGTCTTACTAAAGAAGCCAGACAAAGCGTCAGAAGAACCTTCGTCGTATAAGCCAATCTGCCTACTTGACGGAGCAGGCAAAATTCTAGAAAAAATTGTGGTTGATAGGCTAAACAAAGAATTAGAGACTACAGATGGCATATCAGATAGGCAGTTTGGCTTCAGAAAAGGAAGATCTACCGTGGACGCAATTTACGCGATCCAAGAAATTGCAAAAGCGGTAAACAGCGGTCCGTTATGAAAAAGAAAACACTGTATCATTGTGGCACTAGATGTCAAAAATGCATTTAACTCAATACAATGGCATGTAATAGTTAATGCACTGAGTAAAATAAATATATCGGAGGGCATCAGGCGATTAATAGGAAGTTACCTGAGTAACAGAAAACTAGAGTATAACGACAGAAATAACGACACGGTGAGAATAGAGGTGACAGGCGGGGTGCCACAAGGATCGGTGCTAGGACCACTATTATGGAACTTGGCATACAATGGAGTGCTAAGGCTCAAATTACCGGAGAGAGTCCAAATAATAGGATTATCGATAAAGTCATCGAGAATGTAGAAGAGGGAATTGTGATGGTGTTGGAATGGCTGGCAGCAAACGGGCTAAACTTGGCTGCTCAAAAACAGAGGCTGCTTGGTTATCGACCAAGCGAAGCGGTCGAAAGGGCGACGAAAATATAATGGTAGAAGATAACCTAGTGTAAATAGGTAAAAGCCTTAAATACTTGCGAGTAATACTAGAAGCTAATAAATGGCATAGTCAACAGGTGGCAGCGGCAGTAGACAAAGCCTCAAAAACAGTAATGGCAGTATCTAGATTAATGCCAAATATAGAAGGACCTAGCCAAGCAAGCAGAACACTGCTAGCAAGCGTAGCCAGATCTAGGTTACTTTACGCCGCGCCAACGTGGCCGGTAGGGGCGGGTGTACAGAGAAATAAGGACAGGAACGCTGTTGAAGTGTTGGCGGCGGTACTTCCGGGTGACCTTTGTGTAGAAGAAAGGGAGAGAATATTCTATGCTGTTAAACAAGGACTTCCAAGGCCAGAAGCAGCAAAAACAGAAAGAGCAGAAACAATAAAATGATGGCAGGAAAAGTGGTCAACGACGGATTTGTGCGCAGCATGCCTAATTCCATCAATCAGCAACTGGATAGACAGAAAGCATGGCGATTGCTCATACCACCTCACGCAGCTACTCATCAGCCACGGATGCTTTGGTAAATACTTATGCCGAATAAAAAACGCACTAGTGAAAAATGTATGTACTGCGACTTGCCTTGCGATGATGCCGAACATACTCTTTTCCAATGTCCGAGGTGGGCAAATTACAGGTTATCGATAACCAAGGCTTTTGGTGAAATGCCAACAGCATCAAATGTAGTAAGCCATATGCTGCAGACAACTGCTAAGTGGAATGCAGTAAATGAGTTCGCAATAACAGTGCTTACAATAAAAGATCTGGACGAACGAGAGCGGATCTAAATCAATTTTAAATGTATAGTAACCCCAGAGTAGTGTGAAGTATTACCGAGAGGCAGTTCCGCATTACTACTGGTAAAGAAGGGAGTTTTTAGTCGGTAGAAAACCGACACTACTGCCTGAGCTGGCAGTGTCTTAGCTGAAGATTTTCCTCCTTTGGTTATATATATATAAAAAAAAAGGTTAGGTTAGGTTTTGCGGTTGTTGATGAGTTTTTATATATTTGATGCTACAAACATAATTTTTGAGCAATTTTAAATATATTTTAAATGATTAATAAGATTTATTGCGCAAATATTAAGAATTTTTTTGAGGTAAATAGGTTAGGTTAGGTTAGGTTAGGTTTTGCGGTTGATGATGAGATTTTTATAAATTTGATGCTACAAACATAATTTTTGAGCGATTTTAGTTATATTTTGTATGATTAATAAGATTTTTTGCGCAATTGTTTCTGATTTTTTTGAGATAAATAGGTTAGGTTAGGTTTCGCGGTTGCGGAGTTTTTTATAGATTTGATGCTACAAACATGATTTTTGAGCGATTTTAGATATTTTTTGTATAATTCATAAATTTTTTTTTAAGGTAAATAAGTTAGGTTAGGTTTGGGTTAGGTTAGGTTTAGGTTAGGTTTTGCGGTTGATGAGTTTTTTATAGATTTAAAGCTACAAACATGATTTTTGAGGGATTTTAGTTATATTTTGTATGATTTATAAAAATTTTGCGAAATTATTATTAATTTTTTTTAGGTAGATAGGTTAGGTTAGGTTAGGTTAGGTTTTCGGTTGTTGATGAGTTTTTTATAGATTTGATGTTACAAACATGGTTTTTGAGCGCTTTTAGACATATTTTGTATGATTAATAAAATTTTTGCGCAAATGTTATTGATTTTCTTGAGATAAATAGGTTAGGTTAGGTTTTGCAGTTGTTGATAAGTTTTTTATAGATTTGATGCTACAAACATGGTCGTTGAGCAAATTCAGTTATATTTTGTATGATTATTAAGATATTTTGCGCAATTAATTTAGATTTTTTTAAGGTTAATAGGTTAGGTTAGGTCAGGTTAGGTTAGGTTTTGCGGTTGTTGATAAGTTTTGAATAGATTTGATGCTACAAACATGGTTTATGAGCAATTTTAGTTATATTTTGTATGAATAATATGGTTTTTTGCTCAATTATTATTTTTTTTAGGTCAATAGATTAGGTTAGCTCAGGTTAAGTTTTGCGTTTGATAATGAGTTTTTTATAAATTTGATGCTACAAACATGATTTTTGAGCGATTTTAGTTATATTTTGTATGATTAATAAAAATTTTTGAGCAATTGTTTATGATTTTCTTGAGATAAATAGGTAAAGTTAGGTTTTGCGGTTGTTAATGAACTTTTTATAGATTTGATGCTACAAACATGGTTTTTGAGCAATTTTAGTTATATTTTATATAATAAATAAGATTTTTTGCGGAATTGTTATTACTTTTTTTAGGGTAAATAATTTAGGTTAGGTTAGGTTAGGTTAACTGTTAAATTATACAAAATATATCTAAAATCGCTCAAAAATCATGTTTGTAGCTTCAAATCTATAAAAAACTCATCAACAACTTTAAAACCTAACCTAACCTATCCTATTTACTTAAAAAAAATTATTAATAAAAACGCAAATTTTTTTATTAATTATACAAAATATAACTGTTAAAAAGTACAAAATTGTATCATAAAAAGTCAATAATTACTAAATCCAGTCTAAAACATTGAAATATTTGCAAATAGAAGCAAAATCCGGCCAAAAATTCAAAAAATATATTTTTTTATATAACATCAAAAATAGCAAATTTCGGCCATCATCATCAAGTATTGCTAGAAAACACCAAAATCCGGCAAAAAAGTGTGACAAATTTATAAAATCCCAAAAAAATATTGTCAGAAAATTGCCAAATTTTATTCATAAAATGCTAAAAATAGCAAAATTTAGCGATAAAGTATAAAAATGTTGAGGTAAATAGGTTAGGTTAGGTAAGGTTAAGTTAGGTTTTGCGGTTGTTGATGAGTTTTTTATAGATTTGATGCTAGAAACATGATTTTTGAGCAATTTTAGTTATATTTTGTATAACTAATAAGATTTTATGCGCAATTGTTGTTTTTTTTTTTAAGGTAAGGTTAGGTTTTGCGGTTGTTGATAAGTTTTTTATAGATTTGATGCTAGAAACATGATTTCTGAGCATTTTTAGTTATATTTTGTATGATTAATAAGATTTTTTGCGCAATTAATATTGATTTTTTTTAGGGAAATCGGTTAGGTTAGGTTAAGTTTGCGGTTGTTGATAAATTAATAGATTTGATGCTACAAATATGATTTTTGAGCGAATTTAGTTATATTTTGTATAATTATTAAATTTTTTTGAGCAGATGTTATTGATTATTTTGAAGTAAATAGGTTAGGTTAGGTTAGGTAGGGTTAGGTTTTGCGGTTAATGATAAGTTTTTTGTAGATTTGAAGCTACAAACATGGTTTTTGAGCAATTTTAGTTATATTATGTATGATTTATAAGATTTTTTGCGCAATTATTAATAATTTTTTTGAGGTAAAATAAGTTAGGTTAGGTTAAGTTTGCTGTTGTTGATGAGTTTTTTATAGATTGATGCTACAAACATCATTTTTAAGCGATTTTAGATATATTTTGTATAATTAATAAATTTTTTTGCGCTATTTTTAATAATTTTTTCAAAGTAAATAGGTTAGTTTATGTTAAGGTTAGGTTTTGAGGTTGTTGGTAAGTTAGTAACATGATTTTTGAGCGATTTTAGATATATTTTGTATATTTAATGAAAATTTTTGTGCTATTATTAATAATTTTTTTGAAGTAAATAAGTTAGGTTAGGTTAGGTTTTGACGTTGTTGATGAGTTTTATATAGATTTGATGCTACAAAAATGATTTTTGAGCAATTTTAGTTATATTTTGTATGATTAATAAGATTTTATGCGCATTTTTTGTTGTTTTTTGTGAGATAATTAGATAATAATGTATTTTTCATAGGTTTGATGCTATAAAAATGATTTTTGAGCGATATTAGTTACATTTTGTATGACTAATAATTTTTTATGCGCAATTGTTGTTGATTTTTTTGAGACAAAAGGATTAGTTTAGGTTAGGTTAGGTTAGGTTTTGCGGTTGTTGATGAGTTTTTTACAGATTTGATGCTACAAACATGATTTTTGAGTGATTTCAGATATCATATGTATGATTATACATTTTTTTAGACTATTGTTATTGATTTTTTTAAGGTTAATAGGTTAGGTTAGGTTAGGTTAGGTTTGCAGTTGTTGCTACAAACATGATTTTTGAGCAATTTTAGTTATGTTTTGTATGTTTATTAAGATTTTTAGCGCAAATGTTATTGATTTTTTTTAGATAAATAAGTTAGGTTAGGTTAGGTTTTGCGGTGGTTGATGAATTTTTTATAGATTTGAAGCTACAAACATGATTTTTGAGCAATTTTAGATATATTTTTTTAAATAATAAAAAAATTTGCGCTATTATTAATAATTTTTTTGAAGTAAATAGATTAGGTTAGGTTAGGTTTTGGGGTTGTTGATGAGTTTTTTTATAGATTTGATGCTAAAAACATGATTTTTGAGCGATTTTATTTATATTTGTAAATTTTACACGCAATTGTTGTTGATTTTTTTGAGATAAAAAGGTTAGGTTAGGTTAGGTTTTGTGGTTGTTGAGTTTTTTATAGATTTAAAGCTACAAACATGATTTTTGAGCGATTTTAGATATATTTTGTATAATTATTAAAAAAATTTACGCTATTATTAATAACTTTATTGAAGTAAATAGGTTAGGTTAGGTGTTAGGTTAAAATACGCAAACAAATGAAGTTGTAATCCCGAAAACGGATAAAAAAATTAAAAACAATTCAAGCGATAATAAAGTGCAGTTGACTAAAGAAATTAAAAATAGTGCACCATCAAAAAATACTGAATTTACCACAGTAAGTTACCGCAAAAAACATACAAAAAAACCTATATTTATAGGAACAAAGCAGTTAAAGGCAGATGAAACTGCACATTTGCTGCAATTGAACGATGGCTACATGTGCATCGAGTAGAACCAGGAACCAAATAAAAAACAATTGCTAATTATGTAATGAATATTTTAAACATCAAAGACGTTAAATGCCATTGTCTAACATCAACGGATGACGTCTGTTCATTTAAAGTAGGAATAAAAGTAACGTTTATACCAAAATTACTAGTACCAGATGTGTGGCCACCCGGAGTAGCTATTCGTGAATTTATCTCGTATAATAAATCATCAAAAAATATTAATGGAAATTTTCGGCAACCGACATTGCAGAAACCTCAATCTTAAGAAAGAAGATAACTGAAGAAAACATTCCAGGTTATTTTTCATTATTTCACATTAATCACAAAGATTTTGAACTAGAGAGATATATTATTCCGCGTAATTTAGATGTAGTATCGGTTAATGAACATTTTTTACGACAAGAAGAAGTTGGTCTGCTTCAAATTGGAGGGTGTATTGTGGCTAGTTCATTTAACAAGAAGTTTACCATTCATGGAGGGACATTATTACTAGTGAAAGACACACTTCAATATAAGAACTTACCAAATATTGAAGTTTTCTGTAGAAGTTGCTTGTGAGGTCTGTGGCATATTATTAAAAGACTGTGACACTATCTTTTTCTCTTTGTATAGATCTCCATTAGGGGATATTCAACTATTTTTAAACACTATAAACGAGTTACTGAGAGAACTAGATAAATTTAATAAATCTGTAGTTATAGCTGGAGATTTTAACATTGATTTTAATACACAATCTCCCCTTAAACAAACTTTTTGTGATATTATTAGTAGTTTCAATTTTAGACACATTGTCCATGAAAATACTAGAGTTACAAAAACATCAGCAACATGCATTGACAACATATTAGTCAATCGTCATTATCATTGAGAGGTTGAAGTAGTACAGCCTTTTTTCAGATCATTATGGAATTAATTTGAGAGTTGGAACACAAAAGGTTGATGCAATAACTTGTAAGCCAGTAAGATTATTAACACATAGCAAGTATGTTTGGAAAATGACTACTCACAAACATTATTATGTAATGATCCGCAAAGGTGTTATGATATGTTTCATGACATTTTAATTCATGAATTTAATAGTAGTTAACAACTAAAAATAATAGTAAGGTTAAACATAAGCATTTATGGTACAACCAAGATCTTGCTTTACAAATGAAACATTAAATCTATTGAGAACAATAAGTAAAGCTAGTCCCTCAAATAAGGTTAATAATCTTATTGTCCAGTTAAAGAAAAGCTATTTTTTAATTAATTATTACTCTTGCAAAAAAATTATACACTATTAAAAAAATTGCCTTATCTCTGAATAAACGCAGACAAATGTGGCAAATTATTAATAGTTTGAGTAACAATAATAGCTCAAATAATCAGACTACAGACTTACGGTCAGATGATTTTCAGAGTTACTTTATAGATGCAGTTACTAAAATTGTTAGTAATCTGCAACCACAAGATGATTATATAACATTGTTAAAATAATCAAAACATTTTACAAAATCAATCCTTTTTTATGTCACCATGAATGAAGTAACATAACACATCTAAAAAATTCTAACGCATTGGATTTCTATGGCATGAATGCATCGGTTTTAAAGTGTATCTGCAACGAAGTAGTGGACGTTCTTACACACATTATTAATGTATGCTTAGAAAATGGTCATTTTCCAAATCAGTTAAAGTTTGCCAAAGTAACCCCAGTTTACAAAAAAGGGGACAGATCACAGGCAACCAACTTTCGACCATTTGCCATAATACCAATTATAGCTTAAGTTTTTGAGAACATTATATTTGAGAGATTATATTCCTACATGAATAAAAAATTTAGCAATGCTCAGTTTGGATATCGAAAAGGAAAATCTACGTTATGTGTGAATTAGTCAAAAATATAACAGAATCTTTTGAAATTGAAACCAGTTTAGATTCCGCTTATATTGATTTAAGTAAAGCTTTCGACTGTGTGTGTCATGATCAATTATTAAAAAAACTAGAGTATTATAGAGTGAGGGGTAATGCCCTAGATTTGTTTAAATCATACATTTCAAATAGACAACAAATTGTATTATTTAACAGCGAAGCATCAAACATAGCTACTCTAACGCGCGGTGTCCCTCAAGGGTCAATTTTAGGACCACTTTTATTTCTAGTTTATGTGAACGACTTAGCGGGCAATGTTCACACAAAAACATATATGTTTGCAGATGATACCACAATAGTACAAGACCTCGCAAATGATAACTCTAGTATAAACGATGGAGTGGCACAAGCAGAACGCTGGTTTAAAGCTAATAAGCTTGCAATGAACAGATATAAAACAGATTACCTTACATTTGATCTGAATAGCAGACATAAAAATAACAGCATTAAGTTTTTAAGAGTTTATTTTCAACCAAAGCTCACTTGGGAAGTTCAAATAAACAATTTGAGCACAAAAATTAATAGAAACATATATCTATTACAAAAAATTGCAGATAATTCAAACAACAGTATTACAAAAATGGCATAGTATGCATATATTCACTCACTAATTGGCCAAAGTATCTTACTATGGGGAAGTTTACCGCTAACAGAGCGAATATTAATACTACAAAAAAAAAGCAGTGCGAATAATTGTGAGAGTAAATAATTTAGTGTCATGTAAGTCATACTTTGCAGATCTAGGTATAATAACATCGCCGGGATTGTATGTGTTACAATGCCTATTATACATAAAACAAAATTTAACAAAACTACAAAAAGTTGTTGATGTACTTAACCATAACACAAGGTTAAAACATAACTTAATGTTGCCCAAAGTAAGACTGCAAAAAACTATGAATAATTATGATTATTTATCTAAGAAAATGTTTAATAAACTACTTCAGCATATTCAGGAACTTCCAATTAAAAAATTTAAGACTATTATTAAAACAATGTTAACAAACAAAGTTCTTTATTCTTATAAAGACATTTTTAACATAATATGGTGAAAAATCTGTGATAAAATATGTGTTCTATGTTTTAAATTGTCTATACTATGCATGTGTATTCGCTTACTTCTAATTATTTTAATCTGAACTTTATATTTGAACGAGAATAATTTGTTTCAATGTTATCATAGCCATATACAAACTTCACTACAGTTTGCATTTTTTTTTTGTTGATGTTCAATTTTACATATTATATTTCGTGATTCTGTACGTTTAGTTAATTATGACTGTTATTTTGTACTTATTTTGACGATGTTATACCTGTTTTTTTTTGGTGATTACAAATAAATATATTATTATTATTATTATATATTATTATTATATTATTATTGATAAGTTTTTCATAGATAAGATGCTACAAACATGATTATTGAGCGATTTTAGATAAATTTTGTATGATTAATAAGATTTTTTGCGCAATTATTAATCATTTTTTGAGGTGAATAGGTTAGGTTAAGTTTTGCGGTTGTTGATAAGTTTTTATAGATTTGATGCTACCAACATAATTTTTGAGCGATTTTAGTTATATTTTGTATGATTAATAAGATTTTTTGCGCAATTATTAATATTTTTTGAGGTAAATAAGTTAGGTTAGGTTAGGTTGTGCGGTTGTTGATGAGTTTTTTATAGATTTGATGCTACAAACATGATTTTTGAGCAATTTTAGATTTATTTTGTATGACTAATAAGATTTTATGCGCAATTGTTGTTGATTTTTTAGAAATAAATAGGTTAGGTTAAGTTAGCGGTTGTTGATGAGTTTTTTACAGATTTGATGCTACAAACATGATTTTTTTGAGCGGTTTTAGATATATTTTGTATGATTAATAAGATTTTATGCACAATTGTTATTACTTTTATTGAGGTAAATAGGTTAGGTTAGCGGTTGTTGATAATTTTTTTATAGATTTGATGCTACAAACATAATTTTTGATCTACAACATTTCATTTTTTAATTTTGTCATAACATAAAATTTATGAAATATTAAAAATTAGTGACAACAAAATCGTCCAGAAAACTCAAGTCTACTATAAAAATTACTGTAAAAATTTGAATACTATAAAAATCGTGCAAAAAAATATGTGATCACGACCTGCTCTTGTGACAAAATGAATTCTGATGTTCACATAGAAGACAAACATTCAATTTCTTAATAACAAACACTTGGGTGGGTGGGTAAGACACTCCAAACTATGGTAACACGCCAATAATTTGGATTTGTCAAAGCCGAGGCAGAAAACCTATTGCACAAAATTTACCTTAAATACCTTAAAATTGCCTCAATTTGAGCGTAAAAGCGCTTGTGAATCACAAAAACAAAAAAATTATCTTATTTCGCATAAAAGACCCAAATATCGCATAAGATTTACTTAGAAAACCCTAAAATTATACAGAAAAAACATTTATAGAAAAAAAAATGTTTCCCTTAAATCCCTGGCTTCGGCGTTATTTTGCACTTCCGCCAGTGCTGCATGCAAAACACCTGGTGCGGTGGTAAAATTCGCAGCAAGTAAGGCTTCACTCAGTGGTAGACCTGAAAAGTGACCATTGATAACAACTCATCTCATTTTCGATCTTAACCAGCTCAGACAAGTGATTTCCGCATCAACATATAGAGAAAATGTCCGAGTCATTTGCGATCTAAGACAGGAACAGGTATAAGTCGAATATTTAAAAACCAAAAAATATTTTATTTATTTATACAAATTGATTAATTAGACTTAGCAAAAGGTTGCATACAGTTTATCGTATAATTAATGAAATGCAAATCCTGCATCATCTGCGTGACTCGTTTAAAATGCCTCTCAGTATAAGGCAACGCTCCTTCAATAATACTCGACAATCCAACAGGTCTAAACTCACCAGTTTGCAACTCATTTATTAAAATATTTAAAACAAGTTGAGCTGAATGACAATTCCTACTATTTGTATTCCAATCAGTAGCACACTTCAGCAAAGTCTCCTTTTGCTCATTACTCAATTCCTTAATCGAATCCGCCAAACCAGATTCACCCTTCTTAATAACTCCTTGTATTATTTTCAAAACACTATAAGGTTTATTTAGTTTCAAAGCTAATTTTAACGCTTTTAACAAATCATCACTTTGAATATAATTGCTTAATTGTTGCTCCTCTAAGGTAACTTTTTGTATTTCTTCGATTTTTTTAATGCGTTCTTCTTCGCTTATATCTTTCCATTTTATTATAGTAGAATCAGATCCTCCAGTTACAAACATGCTTTCATCCTGTTTAATACTAAGTGCCCAAATTCGAGCTTCATGTTCATCATATGTTTTGGTTGCTTCTGATGTTTTAAGATTGAATAATTTCAATAGACCATCAGCTCCTGCACTTAGTATTTGCATTCCATTTGATATAAATTCAGCCCTAATTACACTAGATTCGTGGCCTTCTATTGTTTTTAAACAGCTTAGGGTAGTTATCGACCATAGTTTTAATGTGCAATCAGCTGATGATGTTAAAACTACTTGATCCACTGGAGAAAATCTAACACACCAAACACCTCTTCGGTGCCCTTTAAGTACACCCAAAAATGTTAAATTTTCAGTCCATAATTTAGCAGTTTTATCCTGTGATGCAGTTGCTATGATTTTATCATTAGGTGATACGCAGACGCAATTTATATCTTTTTGATGGGCTATTTCGGTGGCTCTACAAGTTAGATTTGTATTTTCTTCTAATTTATCAGGTAAATCCCATATTTTAAGACATGTATCCTGACTTGCAGAAACAGCAAACTTTGTGGTATGTGAGAAAGCAACTGTGCCTACCGATCCTGTATGCCGCATACCCACTCCAACACATTTAACTTCTCCTCCTAACAACCACAATCGGATAGTGTTGTCTTTACTGGATGATATTAGCAAATTAGGATTGAAATCAGCTTTATTTAAAGCAAGTACTAAATCGGTATGACCTTTCAACAATTGGCAATTCATGGTGGAATTTTCGTATAATTGGATATCATTGGAATTAGTAGCTACAGCCATGTGAGAATCATTCTCGCCTAGATAAATAACATCCAAGATTTCATCACTGAATCCGATGAATTGTTTCATAACTACAAAGCTTTTTAGGCGGTGGAGGATTATATTTTGCTCTACACTTACAACTCCAATTGTTTTACAATCTTCACTCATTAATAATCGTATAATTGCTAAGCCTCCTTCTTCCTTAGCTTTAGTAACTAGTGAATTTTCCTGTACGTAAATTTCCTTAGCGGCTTCCATATCCCAAAATCTTATAACCCCATTTTCTCCACCTGACGCCACATAAATTCCACCGGTACATGCAAAATTTGGTAATTTGCATTTTTTAGGCAAACTCAAAACTGATTCAATTCCTTCATAAATTGGAATCGTTTTTAATGCTGTTGGTTCATTTAAAGTCCATAATATTAAAACCTTATCTCTTCCAGCACTAACAAAATGTTTCAAATCGTAATGGAAAGCAATCGAAGTAACTTTGCTAAAGTGGGCGTTGTAAACCACAGATGGATTCTTATTAACCCAACTAATTATTTTACCATCATCACCTGATCCAAATATAACATCTTCTGTCGGATGAAACTCTACCAAATTAACAACCCCAGTACAACCTTTAAGTCCGGCCAAACAAGCTTGATGTTGTAAATCCCAAATGCGGACAACTCCATCAGACCCACCACTAGCCAAAACATCGCCTTTTAATCTTAATCTTGCTATTGGGCCCTTGTGAATATACTTCCACATCTTTTCAACTTCATTTTTCATGTTCCATAATTTTAATAATCCACTTTTGTGTGATGTGACGACTTTATCTTCGCTACATGTAAATGTTTGTATGGTGTCTGCATCTTCTGATGTTTCTTCCCCAATTTTATCAACTACTGTGCCGGTTTCTATGTCGATTCTAGATACTGCGCATTCTGTTTGGCAGTAAATTGTTGTATCGTGCCATTCTACGTTGCCTCCTGTGTAGAAAGCTCCATGTTTTGTTTCAACTGCAAATCTGTAAATGATAAATTAGTAAATTAATTAATTTTCAAATAGAATCTGCTTAAGCAATGCAAATACTCAGAAAATTAGCAAAATTTATTACACTTGAAATGTGTTGGTCACACCAAACGCAAAAATTTGTTGCCTCCTCCACCATGATTATTCAAGCTAGTTTAGAAGAACGTTTTCTAGGCTTCGTAAAGTCTGGTGATGTGTATGGCAACCTTCTAGAGTGTAAAAAAACCTCTTTTTGTCTATGAACATAAAAACCTTAACAGCTCACGGATATTGCAAAGACTGAGAAGAGCATCGAGAAGATTCGGAAAGTGTTCGTGGAAGATCGACTCTTCAGCTAATCTTCGATGATAAAATACCGTGTTCTTTCTGTACAAAAAAAAAATTCTCTACCATTCATCATTGGCAAATAAAATAAACTTCCTCCTCGAGACTTGTAACAGGACCAACAATCAAAATTCAATTTTTCCCAACTTGACATAGACCCAAATACCATCGTCGTCCAACAACACCCAGAAAGAACCAAAAGCCCCATGTTATCCATATCGATATAGAGTAGGCTTCATACTCCAAAATCCTCGAAAAACTAAAGAAAAGGGTCGAGAGAGATCTAGCTTACAATGAATCGGCTAAGAAGGCAAAAAATTGAAACAGGATCACAATCCAGACGACAAAGAGAGTAGAGATAATGCAAATTGCCAAAAAAGTAGCAGGAGACAAGGCGATCCAGTTCAGAAGCGACGTGATGAAGTTAGAGATCTAAGACCTCAACAAGCAGGGCGACGCGGCAGAAGTCCTCAAAGCGCTGGAGAATGTTTTCACAGATAGCGAAAAACACCAAAAAAATCACACTCGTCAAGGCGCCAAAAGTCATCTCCTTCCTTAGCGATAAAAAATTAGTTATAATATAAATAATAATAAAAATATAGTCAGAGCGCTTAACTAAATACTTTCGCTGCCAAAACTACAAGCACAAGACAAAAAATTGCAAATGGTTAGATCGCAAAGCGAACTGGACTGCAGCAACAAAGCCAATTGCATTCTTTGCAAAAACAAGGATACCTAAGTTGCAATACTTACTAAAAGGCATTCCAAAAAAGCAAACCAGACTGACCCAGCCTCAGGAAGGATGAATGATGTATCACCAACGCGGCGGACAAGACTCCAGCTCAAAGTAAAAATTACGATTAGGCTGCTCCAGATAAACTTAAAGAAGCGCAATATCTTCTGGAAGCTACCACCAGGGCGTCGACATAGTGTTGGCATCTAAACAAAACGGTAGAACAGAAACAAATCGGCGGCAATATTGGCCCTTAAGTGCATAGAGCACAACCGCCCAAAAGGATCCCTTCTATAACTGCTACACATCCCCAAACACAACAAAGAACAAGTTTAGAACATGACTCAACAAATTCAAAGGTAACAGTAGGAAGCCAAAAAATAATAACAGGCAAGAACCTAAACACCAAGGTGCTCCACCATATGAACAGCAGAAGCAATGCAGTCCTCAAAATTAAAACAAACCTGAGCCTAGAAGCATGCAACCAAGGCAGCACCCCGACCTTCAGACAGTAGGTATCAGTACAGTTCGGTCAGTCAATTAAACCGTTAGCATTCGTTCGATAACTACTAGTCAGTTCTTGCATCAACATGTCAGGTAGAGAAAAAATAGACAAAGTTAAAGGAAAAGCAAAGTCTCGTTCAAGCCGCGCCAGACTCCAGTTCCTGGCCGGGCGTATCAACAAGCTGCTCCGCAAGAGCAACTACGGCAAGCATGTCGGTGTCGAAGCCCCGGTCTATCTGGCCGCCGTCATAAAATACTATACGCCAAAGTGCTCAAGTTAGCCGGTGACGCAGCCAGAGACAACAAAAAAACCCGTATCACCCCGCGTCATCTTCAACTCGCCATCCGTAACGACAAAATTCTTTCTGGAATCACAATCGCACTGCCAAACATCCAAGCCGTACTCCTCACCAAAAAGACCAAGAAGAAACTTTAAGTCGTCTCTGAGGTAAACTAAAGTTTACACACTGGCGCCCAAAAACATTTGCAAAAAATACAGCAACAAAGGTACGTTCAGCATCAGTCATAGAGTCGCAACAGAAATCGACCCATCCACGAAAACAGTTGGAAAGCTTTAAAAAAAGATGATGCAAAACTGTAATTGCTGGCGTCGATTCTGATAGAGATTGTGCCAATGTCACAACCTTCTTTTGTGGCAAAATGACTTCTGACGTCCGCAGAGAGGTCAAATATTTAATTTTTTGATAACAAATATTTGGGTGGGTGGTGGGCCACTCCAGTCCAAACTACTGACTCATTATCATAGCATAGAATGGCCCACCCACCCACCCAAATGTTAGTTATCAAAAAGTTAAATCACGACTTTCTTTTGTGACAAAATGACTTTTGACGTCCGCAAAGAGGCATAACATTTAATCTCTTGATAACCAACACTTGGGTGGATGGGTGGGCTACTCCAGTCTAAACTACTGACGACTCGTTATCATAGCACGTGACCCACCCACCCACCCACCCAAATGTTAGTTATCAAAAAGTTGGATCACAACGAACATTTGGGTGGGCGAGTGGTGCACTCCAGTCTAAACTACTGACTCGTTATCATAGTATGGAGTGGCCCACCCGCCCACCCAAATGTTAGTTATCAAAAAGTTGGATCACGACTTTCTTTTGTGGCAAAATGACTTTTGACGTCCGCAAAGAGGCATAACATTTAATCTCTTAATAACCAACACTTGGGCGAGTGGGTGGGGTACTCCAGTCCAAACTACTGACTCGTTATCATAGTATGGAGTAGCCCACCCATCCACCCACCAAAGTGTTAGTTATGAAAAAGTTGGATCACAATCTTTTTTTGTGGCACAATAACTTTTGACGTTCGCAGAGGACAAACATTTAATTTCTTGATGACTAACACTTAGTTGGACAGATGGGCAACTCCAGTCCAAACTACTGACTCGTTATAATAGTATAGAGTGGCCCACCCATCCACCCAAGTGTTAGTTATCAAAAGGTTAGATCACGACCTTCTTTTGAACAAAATGACTTTTGACGTCCGCAGAAAAGTATAACATTTATTCTTTTGATAACCAACACTTTAATGAGTGGGTGGGCCACTCCAGTCAAAACTGCTAACTCTTTATCATAGTATAGAGTGGCCCACCCGCCCACGCAAGCGTTAGATATTAAAAGATTAGATCACAACCTTCTTTTGTGGCAAAATAACTTTTGACGTCCGCAGAAAGATATAACATTTAATCTCTTGATGACCAACACGTGGGTGGGTGGGTGCACCTCTCCAGTCTAAATTACCGACTCGTTATCATAGTATAGAGTGGCCTACCCACCCACCCAAGTGTTAGTTATCAAAAAATTAGATCACGACCATCTTTTGTAGCAAAATGACTTCTGACGTCCGCAGAGAAGTCAAACATTTAATCTCTTGATGATGAACACTTGGGTGGGTAGGTTGGCCACTCCAGTATAAACTACTGACTCTTTATTATAGTATGGACTAGCCCACCCACCCACCCACGTGTTAGTTATCAAAATGTTGGATCACGACCTTTTTTTGTGACAAAATGACTTTTGACGTCTGAAGCCATTGTGGCCAAAGCAGAAACTGTGCCAACGTCATGGATGCCATTCAAACCGCATGCATGGCTACCGAGAAAGTACCCAAAAAGGCGCCGCATAGTGTACTAAAACTGACTTGTGTAAAAAAGTCCACAGAGCCTGCCGGAACACGACCAAAGCCCAGAGGAACTGCTGCCGTTCTTCTCCTCTGGTCAAAGCAGAGGCAAAAACAAAAGCCCGGAGAAAAAACCTCAAAACCAAAATCGCGGCCAGCAACAGGAGATTCTAAAAGAAGCAATGTTGCAATGTGGTTGATGATCCACGGAGCATTCCATACCGATTGGTAGCAAAAAAAGTAAGCGCCAGATCACCAGGTTAAGAAGCATACGTGCCGGTCGGAACAACGGCCATAGTAGATGCCGCAGCGTGTCCAAAGCAACAAGCTAAAAGAGATAGCGAAAAAGCTTCCGCTGTGCCCAATAAACTGAAAATCGACGTAATAAAGAAAGTGATGCAGAGCGGTATGTTCCCGGCAATGTAGAAAGTGGCTACATTGATCCTACTTCATATGTGCCAATCTTCCTGCTAACTGAAACAGGCAAATCGCTCAAAAAACAGTAGCCGACAAGTTGAGTTGGCGGTGTCAGAGCTTATTCAGCTCTTTGGGTATACCATAAAGCCCCGTCATCGTACTAACAGTGTAAAACGTCCTGTATGGCGGCGTACTGAGGTAAGGTGTCAAAAAAGCTTTCTACAACATTTGCAATTTTAGGTTAGGCACTCCAGTTCAAAGTATTTGGTGATGTGCTGTGGCTTGTGATTATTTTTTATGGAAACAATTAAGGTAAATATCTACGTCGATAAACCCCAAAACCTGCAAGAGTTGAAAAAGACCATCACAACAGAAGTTGTTATCGTCTTTGGCGAGAAGTTGATGCAGAACTTTGAGGAACGACTACACATCAATCTAATATCATTTTATTTCATTTGTTAAATGATAAAAAGTAAGCTTTCGTTTTTCATAATTAATTTTTTAAAGTTCAAAAACAGAGTTATGTTCATTTCCAAAGCGTTTTTTAATTCTGCCCCACCCTGTACAAAAGGTTATTATAATATTACTCAATAATATTTATTAGCATCAGCAAACTACTAATAAAGTATTAGCAGAATAACCTATTAAACAAATTAAATGATATGTTAATCTACTAACAGTCTAATTGTAATAAAAAAATTTAGTCCGGACCTGGAACAAATGCGGACCTGATATTTAATAGGAGTATATTATATACAATAATATCCAATCCAATTCAATTCAAATAATTTATTTATCCGATAAATGTTTACTACAAATATAAAATTTTAGAAACCGGAAGATAAGCTGTTAAACCGTAGAAATTTAATATCCACCTCAAGTCAACGAGTATAAACTATTTTAATTTTCCCGCTTTCTTAAACTAAAAACAGGATACCAAAACCAAAATTCCCCTACTTAATCGATGAACAATTCAATGTTGCCAACTAAAGAAAAATAAAATAAAAACACATGTTTGCAAACCTAACCTAAATTTGGGTTTTATAATTGCTTTTATCGAATAAAATAAGAATTATATAAAAAGTACGTACGCTTCCTTTAGTTTCACATTAGTAGTCATCTTAGTTTCTATTGTTGCCTTATTAAATTACTATCAATTAATAATTACAAAATGAAGAGTTGCTTCTGTATTTATTCTTGTTTGGATTATTATAACCTCACTTAAAAATTTCAGTGATGCCAACATAAAATATTTAAATTTTTTACAGAAATGTTAAAATTGGTTTCCAATTTTATAAAAATCAACCGATTAACAATATCAAATCAAAAATTTATAGCTACACAATGCTTTAAATGTAATCAACATAACGATATACAATCAAGCGACTTTATTCCTGTTTATAAATTTCCACAAATACGAATTGTATCCTTATTTAATCGCATGAAATGGTACCAAACTTTAATAACAGTAGGTGGAATACCGTTGACTTATGCATTAAGTCTAAATAACGTAATAGATAATGATATGTTTACGATTACTTCTATTATAGGTAAGAATAATATTGGATTAGTTTGCAAAATTTAATATTATTTTATAGGTATTACTGGTTGTGTCGCATTATACACTGCAGGATTTGTCACTAATAAATTCGTTGGAATTATATATATAAACAAAGATGGAAATCAAGCAAAAATATCGTATTTGGATTTTTGGGGTAGAAGAAAAGATATTATCGTTGATTTAAATGATATCGTACCTATGTGTGATATGTCAGCTGCATTTACAGACCCAATTTATTTGCGATTGCAACGATACTCTGTAAAAGATACCTTAAAAATATCTTTCAGATTCGGAAAAATTGTAGACCAAAATGGTTTCAATAAAGTATTTCTGAAAGATGTGTAAATAGAATAAATTAGACAAATATTAAAGATTACGAAATATATTTACATTTAACTAAATAAAAAAAACATTTAACTCCATCTATAATGAGCATAAGCACGATTCGCTTCACATTGCTTATGCAAATCCTGTTTCCTTTTAATAACCCTTCCAGCATTATTCGAAGCATCAATCAATTCATGAGCAAGTTTCTCAGGAAAATGTATCGTCCGTTCTTTATCCTTAGCAGCATCAATCAACCATTTCATCGATATAAATTGCGCTCGCTTATCTGTAATAGGTACAGGAACTTGATACCTAACTCCACCTCGCTTAATAGGAGTCAACTGCAATACAGGTTTACAATTTTCAACGGCTTTATGAAATATGGATTTAGGATCAAGATCAATTTGCGCTCGATCTTCTTCCGTCGAAGCTTTATGATAACGTTCCAATTGTGAACGTTTAACTTTTTCAAATGCCTTTTCAACAATTTCACGGGCTAATAATTTTTGACCTTTACGCATAACATAATTTGTAAATAAGCGTATTAAATCATCGTAGAATAAGGAACTGGTTTGGTCGACTAGAGCTGCTCGTGTTGGTATATGAGCCATTTTTTGTGCTTCGCCTGATTTAAACATTTCTTCCTGTTGATCTTTTCTGAATATTGGTTTGACATAGAAATTGGGATATTGGGACATGCCATTTTGTTGAATAAATGTACTAAAATGAAAATTATAGGTTATAATTTTGGTTAATTATTTTATATAAAATTATTACTTTAAAGTTTATTCTGTTTAAGTTTAAACTTAAATTATAATGTATATTTACCTTAAAATTGGGGAAATATTAAATAATTGACACTTTCCTAGCACCGCTTTAAGCGACGCCATTTTTAAACTAATCATTATTCATTGTTGCCAACCCCTATAAGAAATATATTAAAATCCCTCTGTAATAAGGATTATATCATAAAATGTAAGAATTAATAAATACGAAAAATATATATAAAATAAGTAAATTTACCATTAATAAAATATTATAAAAGAACTTAGTAAGTAATAGAAAAAAAGGTTTCCCCACCAAGTCAATGTTGCCAGCCCTACTATAAGAAATATAATGATATTACTAAAAAGTTTTGTTATTTTAATTAACCTATGTTGGCGACACTACTAAATCAGTAAAAATATTTACATGAAATTATCAACAATAACAAAGTATAATTTAATTTAATCAACTAATATTATTATTTTTATATATCATGGTAAGAAGCTGTATTATTATTATTATGAGTACAAGTATTTAAATTAATTAATACTATTCTTGAAATACGCAACCAAACGTACACTTATGTTGTGATATTGCTTAAATAATAAAGTCAATTAAAAATATTTGAAAATTTACTATATATATTTCATTTAAACTTGAATCTATTTTATAATGTTTATCATTTTGTTCTAGTCTGACTGCAAAATCAATCTTGATCCAACAACAAACACTCGGTTAACTATAAAACTCTTCCGTAATGTTCGAAACACACAAACCCTTCGAAAACAAATCATGGATGGTACTCTAAAATGTTGTTTTGTTAAACCATCATTAATTCCAGACCCATTTATCATAATAATAGCTGCTAATAAAGCATTAGTAGCTGAAAAAATTACCACCAAATCAATCTTTACTGAAATTTTATATAATTTATCAATTTCCAAAAATATTACACAAAGTTTAACATCGTTTGGTATCCACGATGATGATACTGATTTATTGGTTGTTGTTATGGGTGATGAGGGTCCTAATGTGTTTGCTGTAATCGATGGTGATGAAGTAGATATTAAGTTATTGGATGATTTGATGGATGTTAAGGCGATTCAGAAAACTTATAAATTGAAGGATAGTGAAGTGAAGAACGATTTGTTGAGTGCTGTATGCAATAAGATTGTAATTAAGGATTTTGCTTGAATAAATTTATTTTTAAAAAAGTTTTATTTTATTATCTAATCTATGCAAATTCTTTCTTAATGTATCAAGACCATAACCCTTTCATTCTCATTTTAAATTTATTCTGTTATAATAATAGCTTGAACACGTTATTGGTCAAACACTTTTTTAATTAAATTTTAATCCTATCCTCTTCTAACACTTTCAATTTAGGATTAAATTATTAATATCAATAACGTATCGCACTATGTACTATTCGGAATGATTCGCGCTTGATGCATATTTTCGCACGATATGCATCATTTGGGAGGGATTTACAGAATGTGTTGTAAATTGTTGGTAATAAATGAGAAAAAAAATATTTGGTAACGCCACTGGCAATTTTCCAGTGGCGACACCAAAAATTACAGAGTTTAAAAATTATTTTATAAGTTTCCAGAATATAAAACTGTTTGAGTTGCTGCCGATCTGCGTTTTTCTTAAAAGTTCCTGAAGCCGCCCCAAATTGTTCGGGTCCAAAGAATCGAAAAATCAATTGTTTCAACATTTTTTTTTTTCAAAAACCGATTACTAATGACTGCGCCCATTTAGGATCCAAACCTTATTCCAAATTTACATGCAAGAGAGGCGGCAATGGGAAAGATAACGTTGCAAACCGTAAACCGGTGAAGCCTCTTGTCGTTTGCCCTAAAAAATTCTTCAATTTTGGTCTTTTTGTCTTTGGATAGAATACAACCCGCGTTCCTGAACCAACCAAAATCTAAACAGTTCATAATATTTGTGGTAAGAGCCTTGTTGACAATAGTACGATTTGGAATGTGCAAACAACCAACCGCACAACTAAATCCCGTCCCAATCTTAGAACGCCTATATCCGGATACAATCTGCCTGAAAAACAATCATCTCAAGGAACAAGGCGAGTTAATAAATGTCATTGTGGAGCATACTTCACTACCTTCGGTCGTCTGTCCTGCACTTCCCTGAGTCTGAACAAAATCCGACAAGATTGTTAGAAAACCTGCGTCTGACTACGTTTGCAGCCAGGTATGACTGGGGTAAACGCAGGTTTAAATAACCCACAACAACTGCCTGGCCTGCAGCCTGCTTCAAGCAGCCCGAGACCTTAGACATATCTTGCATTAGCCAGGTTACTACCTAAGTAGCCTGGTATGAGTAATACTTGCTGCCAACAAACATCAAACTAACCCATCAACAGCAATCCGCCACCTTCAGTAAATGCGAGGGCAACAAAGAAATCGGAAAACTTTAGCTCGAACATAATAGTGGTAATACTTGCCTTATTTCCAAATTCAGCTAAATCAACACAACTGAAGTCAAACTAGCAAACAAGATGTGTTGTGGTCGACCAATATAAACTAAAAAACTTAATTATATTGCACCTCCCGCCACCAATGCATTTCTAACGACCTCTTAGCGAGTCCACAAACTAGCAAAACGTCGTTAAACTCCGCACCCTCTGGTTGCGCATAAGATCCACCTAGAAAACTTCCCCAAAAGCCTCTGACCAAAATCTACAAATCAGCTTTCAACAACACCATAGTCAAAAGCCCTTCCATGCTTCGTCCCCGTGTTGTACAAATGCCCTTCAAACCACTTGCAGAGAACGCCCCGGTAACATAATAAGTGATGCCAATAAAGAGGTGAGGTTTGATTAGCCAAATCGGAATGATGCTCTAGGTAGAACCTACAACTAGACACAAGTTGGTTTAAATAAAAGCAATTTTGTAACGGTGCTAGATGGCGCTATCCGCCGTCACACACGCCTTCTTAGCAATGAACTGAACAAACCACAAGCAAACAAAAAGAGTAAAAGAAATTCCACATAAAAGATTACCCACCTAGATCACAAATAGAAACATCAGTTAAGATAACATAACAACCGAAAACGTGTAGGACCGTCCAAAAACCGACCAACATGGCCTTTAACTTTAAGCAACCTCATTCATAAAAAAACAATTTTACGGTGGCCAGCGTAATTCCCCCGGACAACTCTCCAGGAACTCCACTCACACCATCGCCAGAGTCTAAATTTCACTTCAAATTCTCGACTGCTGGATCACGGCACAACATAATTATTCGTATGGATCCACAACTACCATCTCTGCAGGGACTTATTGTACCGTAGGAAACACCACTGTCACCTCCTAGATCAACTCCTGGGAGAATGCCGGTAGCATTTGAGCATTTAGTTAGGAATCACTACCAGAACTACTTATGTTATAACTCCGTAGGTCCAATACTTCTCAGTGAAAAATTCATATGGAGTGACAATGCACAAACAAAGCAATTGTGAGACAAAAACAAACTTAGCAATGTCTATGGCCAACGAACTATAGTTAATCAATCTTACAGAAAAAAAGATAACCCCAACCTCCGCGCCACGAGCGCTTGGTCTTAAATTTCCCAACGCCAGCTACTTTTAGGATGACCACTTGGCTAGCCTTTGAGTTATCTCAACAACACCACCAAAACGCTTTCAACACCTAGATGACCCTGCCAGAAAATAAACCATTTCAGAAGACTTCTAACTTTTGGTCATCAAAAAAAAAACAAAAAAGTCTTCTTAAAAACTTCCTCATAGAACTTCTACTAATCCAGCAAAATTCCACAAAATAGCAAACTTACACGCTTAAACATGGGACAACCAAAACGACTGGAGTTCCATACAAAAACTTTGTTGTAAATTTCTTTAACCACTTCTGACAGCTTTCAATACGTTTAAGCTGTATACACGCCAAAGGTGGCACGGCCTTTTCTCTGCCCCTAATCCTGGAAACTTAAGGCCTAGTTACACAGTGCGAGCTAGCATCCAAGCTGGCCTAATCAGTTACTGCAATGCAGCTCCTCGCATCGTGTGACCGCATTATAAGAGTTACTGTCACTCGCCATTATTGTAATCAGGACTTAACATTACCGTTAGACCTACAGTTTAAAATAAACTCCAAACCACTAAAGAGATTATTGATCTACTCCGGACCAGAAAAAAACTTAGTCGTAAAACCCCACGCTGACAAGGCGGATTAGAGAGTAGAAAATGTTTGAAAATGATTTCTGGTGTGAGGTTTGAACCCACTATCGTTGGTGCAGCTGTCTGATGCCTAGACTACTGAGTCACGTTTGCCCTTCAGTTTCCAAAAATGGCTGTCGACTTCTGCTTCCAGAGCAGAAAGCCGGTGAGAAGTGATTGTCCAAAAGGCCAATCAACATCAATTTTGAACAATTGAGAACAACGTCCCTTACACCTGAGAAACTACTCCAGAGAATTTTATACATAAATGCACACCTAGCAATGCCACTTGCCGGTCTGCCGACGACGCCTTTTTCCAATTCCAAAAAATGTGCTTATTAGTTTAGATTTTTAGCATATCAACCAGTAAGGTTTGAAAAAGGTTCGTTAAGTAAAACCTATGGCTAGATACGAGATAAGCTGTATGTGTAGCAATCCCAAGTTAAAAACTCTGAATTGAAAGTAAAGCCACCAAGGTCAGACCAATAACAACTGTCCCCTGACCCAAGTCACTACACAACTTACAGTGTTCCAGAAAAAACTCCACCTAGTGTAACACCCCAAACCAACTCCTAGTACACAGAGGCTGAAAACATTAACCTTATTAAACAGTCAAACTTTTATATTTCCAAGAATTGATCGGATGTACAACAAGCAGTCAGTGCAAGTACAATAACAATGCAGAAAGTACTGGGGCTGCACGACGGAAAACATCTACCCCGTCACCAAGTAGCAATGAGAAAAAAGAACGTGCGTTTGGTAATAAATTACTCCACCTTCTAAGGTTAATCCAAGAACCCAGGCAGTAGACCCAATGCCAAAAACCACCTGGACTGCACACCAAAAATCTGCCAACGTTTAGAGGAGAGACACATGCCAAGCCCAAAGAATTACTGCAAAGATTGAAATTGACTACTTTTGCCGTCACCGCATCCCGATATTGGCGTACCACAAAGCGTACCTACAAAGCATGAAAAACAAAGCCAAAAATTTTAAAGAACAATTCAAGCAAAAATCATGAAGTCAAAAAACTAATCAAAGCATTTCTGCACCAATAAGCAACGTTATTCCATCAAATATGCCCTGACCAATACCAAGCCACAATGGTCAACACATTAAATTCTAGCCAAAACTCAAACTCAACAATAGACAGATACCAGGCTCAATTAAAAAATTAGTAGAAGTGGTCATCCAAGTAAAGGTCGCTATTGAATGCCAAAAAATGGCACAAATCTTTGCTCAAAAGATCCTTAGACTTCAAAGTCGGTCCAAAAACAAACCTCAGCGATCAACCCAGAAACAAAGCCGACGCCCGCCGCTAGAAATTTGACAGTATATCTGTCCAGATTAACGACCTAAACTACAAGGCGTCAATTAACTTCAGGGCCAACCGCTATTTTACCCGGCTAAACCTCCGCAAGGCAAAAGCAAAATCCAGCAGCATCAAACAAGCCGACCCAAACACGGTCTTGAACACCACCGCTCAAGCTCAAACAAAAGTCACCATCGGTTGATAACCAACAAAAAGAAAAATTTCTCATGGTTTCCGACTTGGGCAAGGACGTGATCCTCGAAAACTTCTGGCTGAACAACAATGATGTCAATATGGGTTAGAAATAAAAATGTCTGCACTTTGATAGCTCAGAAACAGTTATTGACAGTTTCTGATAGCTCACTTTCATTTTATAACGTTTATAACATTTTCTAAACATTTTATGACCGCTTAAAAACGTTTTATGACGTTTATAACAGTTCAAAAACATTTTATGGCGTTTATAATAGCTCAGAAACAATTACTGACAAATTCTGACAGCTCACGGACATTTTATGACGTTTATAACATCTTTCAAACATTTTATGACCGCCTGAGAACGTTTTATGACAGTTCAAAAACATTTTATGGCGTTTACGATAGCTTAAAAACAATTATTGACAAATTTTTCAATCATTTTATGACCGCTTAAGAACGTTTTATGACGTTTATGACAGTTCAAACACATTTTATGGCGTTTATGATAGCTCAGGAACAATTACTGACAGTTCACAAAGATTTTGTGACGTTTTCGACAGCTCACGGACATTTTATGACGTTTATAACATTTTCTAAACTTTTTTACAACCGTTTAAGAACATTTTATGACGTTTATGACAGTTCAAAAACGTTTTATAGAGTTTATGATAGCTCAGAAACAGTTGACAGTTTCTGATAGCTCACTTTCATTTTATGACGTTTATAAAACTTTCCAAACATTTTATGACCGTTTAAGAACGTTTTATGACATTTATGACAGTTCAAAAACATTTTATGGCGTTTATGATAGCTCAGAAACAATTTCTGAAAAATTCTGACAGCTCACGGACATTTTATAGCGTTTATAACATCTTTCATACATTTTATGACCGCTTAAGAATGTTTTATAACGTTTATGACAATTCAAAAACATTTTATGGCGTTTATGATAGCTCAGAAACAATTTCTGACAAATTGTGACAGCTCACGGACATTTGATAACGTTTATAACATCTTTCAAACATTTTATGACCGCTTAAGAACGTTTTATAACGTTTATGACAATTCAAAAACGTTTTATAAAGTTTATGATAGCTCAGAAACAGTTATTGACAGTTTATGATAGCTCAGAAACAGTTATTGACAGTTTCTGATAGCTCACTTTAATTTTATAACGTTTATAACATTTTCTAAACATTTTATGACCGCTTAAAAACGTTTTATGACGTTTATAACAGTTCAAAAACATTTTATGGCGTTTATAATAGCTCAGAAACAATTACTGACAAATTCTGACAGCTCACGGACATTTTATGACGTTTATAACATCTTTCAAACATTTTATGACCGCCTGAGAACGTTATATGACGTTTATGACAGTTCAAAAACATTTTATGGCGTTTACGATAGCTTAAAAACAATTATTGACAATTTTTTCAATCATTTTATGACCGCTTAAGAACGTTTTATAACGTTTATGACAGTTCAAACACATTTTATGACGTTTATGATAGCTCAGGAACAATTACTGACAGTTCACAAAGATTTTGAGACGTTTTCGACAGCTCACGGACATTTTATGACGTTTATAACATTTTCTAAACTTTTTTACAACCGTTTAAGAACATTTTATGACGTTTATGACAGTTCAAAAACATTTTATGACGTTTATGATAGCTTAGAAACAATCATTGACAGATTTCTGACAGTTCACGGACATTTTATGACATTTATAACATCTTTTAAACATTTTATGACTTTTTAAGTACACTTTACGACATTTATGATAGTTCAAAAACATTTTATGGCGTTTACGATAGCTTAAAAACAATTATTGACAAATTTTTCAATCATTTTATGACCGCTTAAGAACGTTTTATGACGTTTATGACAGTTCAAACACATTTTATGGCGTTTATGATAGCTCAGGAACAATTACTGACAGTTCACAAAGATTTTGTGACGTTTTCGACAGCTCACGGACATTTTATGACGTTTATAACATTTTCTAAACATTTTTACAACCGTTTAAGAACATTTTATGACGTTTATGACAGTTCAAAAACATTTTATGACGTTTATGATAGCTTAGAAACAATCATTGACAGTTTTCTGACAGCTCACGGACATTTTATGACGTTTATAACATCTTTTAAACATTTTATGACCGTTTAAAAACGTTTTGTGACGTTTATGACAGTTCAAAAACATTTTATGGCGTTTACGATAACTTAAAAACAATTATTGACAAATTTTTCAATCATTTTATGACCGCTTAAGAACGTTTTATGACGTTTATGACAGTTCAAACACATTTTATGGCGTTTATGATAGCTCAGGAACAATTACTGACAGTTCACAAAGATTTTGTGACGTTTTCGACAGCTCACGGACATTTTATGACGTTTATAACATTTTCTAAACATTTTTACAACCGTTTAAGAACACTTTATGACGTTTATGACAGTTCAAAAACATTTTATGACGTTTATGATAGCTTAGAAACAATCATTGACAGTTTTCTGACAGCTCACGGACATTTTATGACGTTTATAACATCTTTCAAACATTTTATGACCGTTTAAGAACGTTTTATGACGTTTATGACAGTTCAAAAACGTTTTATAGAGTTTATGATAGCTCAGACACAGATATTGACAGTTTCTGATAGCTCACTCACATTTTATAACGTTTATAACATCTTCTAAACATTTTATAACCGCTTAATAAGTCAGTCTTCAATAAAAACCCAAAACCCACCGCCACGCAGATCAGCACGCATAAGATAAGATTGGCCGATAACACTCCGAAAAGATTAGAAAGACCCTCAAAGTATTTGTAGATGCAAAGGTCTTCACAAAGATAGACCTGACCACAAGTTATTAACAAATGCCCATGCACAACTGTCGCAAGCACCTGACTACCTACCAATATAAGGTAATGTTATTTGGGTTCAGAACGCCTCAGCAACTTTTTAAAAGATAGTGTTGCAGATTTTGGTCGGCCTACTAAGCAAATGCGTCCTGGTCTACCTAAACAATATTTTGGTCTAATCAAACAATAAACACTAGCACCAAGATCACCTACGTTTAGTCCTCAAAAGACTCTAGAAACATGGGTTGCGCTGCAATCTAGCAAAATGCAAAATCAGGAAAAAAGAAGTAAAGTATCACGGTAGATAGCATCAAACCTAAAGTTGATACGAAACTACCCCAAGCTTAACACCAAGGAACAACTACAAAGATTTCTTAGTTTATGCAAGTGCTCAGAGAGAATATACTAACGGGACCGCTGGTAGCCATGCAAAGTCCAAAGCCAATAAACGGCCAACATTTCCACGGCTTTCGACCAGCTCAAACAAGCCATTAATCAGCCCTTTAAATTAGCAAAACCACAGCCTAACCTACACTTGATTCTCCAAATCGATGCTTGCTACATGGGCGTCGGCGTAGTGCAGATAGATGGTCTCAAAAGGCACATCATATCGTATAATAGCGCAAAGCTAACGAACCGACAGACCCGTTACCACTTTAAATAAATATAAATGACCATAGTCTAGTAGAAGTATCAACCGTACTTCAAAAACTAGGTCTTTATGCTGAGAATGGACAATATAAGGAGCTCGTGTGGTTAAACACCTCCACCGATGCAAAGGCCAAGCTCATCAGGTGGTTCTTCTTGCACAAAAAATTCAATTATATAGTCAAGCACACCCTTTGAGCAATAAGCCTTATCCAGGCACCTTATACGTCCTTCCGCAAAACCTAAACCTAGTCAACATTTAGCCGAAGCCGCCTTGTGCCGACACCATTCAACCTTATTAAGCACCAGCCAGTAATGCAACCGCCACAATAAATAAATAAAAAATGAATAAATAGGCGGTACATAATGTGTTAAAGAAAAGTTAAGTTACAACAGGTGCTTAACATTTTAACCTTTTAATCCAATTTTGTTAAAATTATTTGGTATTCTTTTTTAATTATTCATTCCAAATGATAAGGGGAAGACATACCATAATGTAATAAACAACAATAAGTTCTATTTATGGACGAACAAATTGCACATTTATTTACTTCTCCCCTCTTAGTTTTAAATCTAAATGTAGGTTATAACTTCCCCCAAAGCACATTTTGTCTACCTAGACTTCCCAAATAATATCTCCACCACTAGTACTAAATATAGTGCAGCTAATAGGTGCTTTCCTTGTCAAGTGAGGTAAGCCAAAATACTCACTTAACCTCGCAAATATGTGTTTTTGTATTAATTAAAATTCACTTGTTGTTGTTGTTTACAATTTTATATATTTTTAAATGATTTTAAAATATTACTTAATTAATTTTCATCCCGTGATAGGACGTCGTGAGCAAGAGGGAAGTAAAATTCTTACTTTGGCTTATTTGCTATTTTACAAATAGAACGGTAAGTAAGATAAGTAAGAATTACTGAGAATAGTGGCAAAAGGAAAGCATCTTATGTGTCATAAGACTATGATTTATTGATTAAATTATTACTTTGCTTGTTGAAATTTCGATCAAATATTATCCAAAGATGTGAAACTAATTGAATACTGATTATAATTGCATACATGCAGCCAAACTAATTAGGGTAGATATAGTACAAATTGTACAAACAGCGCCGTAGGTATGGCCCCGCAGGCGAGGAGTTTTTGGGGCCCCCAAACGTCATGCAAAAAGACCCAAAAATTAATTAAACCGACTCTAAGGAGACCCCTTAGAGTCGGTTTAATTAATTTTTCGGGAAGACCTATATTGAAAAGATCATTAAAAGAATAATTGAGTTTACAATAGCAATTTAACATATTTTATTCTAGTTCTATAAAGCATACAATCAAGCAAATTGATCAAAATTTGGCAATACTGAAATTATTAATTACATAAATCACACATAATATGAATTTAATTACCTTAATACAATATCCATCGATGTTGACTAACATTAATCCGATGGCACTGAACACTCGAAGCACAAAAAACACCATCACTACTCCACAACACATCACGCCAGACCGACCGTAAATCACTGACTGAAGTAGGAGATGCGCGGCGCAAACGTCATTCACATAGCCTCGGTTTCCACCTCCCTAACAGCTGTTAAGATAAGTAATTAAAAAATCAACAAATTGCATTTTTATTACAAAATAGGCATCCTGGAAACATTTCCATGAAGAAAACCATACAGAAAAATCTCAGCTTTCTTATGGTTACAACGCAATTTGTTTACAAACTTGTAATCAACCCCAAAACAATAAAAAATAGTAGATACTATTTTATAATTATCAAATTAATTGTATAATTATCCGAAATAAGATGCCTTCAATTTAATCAATAAAAATAATTACATCAACCCTTATTAAATTATCAAAATATAACCAATCAACATTATTTAATTTCCTGAATACGATTCTGTTATCACCAAAACTATAATTTATCTAATTTTGTCCATTCGGCTACATCAATATTGGTTAACCTCAATAAAATTTCTATAAAATCATGCATATTATGAAAAGCCAATAGCATATTAAATAAGTTTGCATTCCAACCTCTAAAATGATTATGATGTGATTTAATTTTGTTAATTTATAGACGCTAAATTGAAGATTGTTAGGGCTCAGAGAGACTTGAGTTTTGGTTTGTGTGTTTTTAAATATACCGATTAGTCTTGTATGAGTGAATAGTTTTCAGAAATATAATTTTTAGGTTGTAACCATATATTTTGGATTACCAACTACCGGGTTCCTGCAACTAACTGACATGACAGAATGACTGACAGATGTCATTAAGTTTAAAGAGGGAGTTGAAGTTATTAATTTCTTAATAATAACACTTGGGCGAGAACACAGTTTATAAATACTGAGCCGGTAGTTTGATATTGTGTCCCCGCTCACCCGCCCAAGTGTTTGGTGTAAAGAAATTTGATATTAGTACCAATTTTAGCGTTCTTTCTGGTAAGAAACATGACAGAATGACTGACAGATGTCATTAAGTTTGAAGAAGAAGTTAAAGTTATTAATTTTTTGATAACAAACACTTTATGAATATTGGGCCGGTAGTTTGATATTGTG
This sequence comes from Tachinus rufipes, assembly GCA_963932245.1. Taxonomy (NCBI): domain Eukaryota; kingdom Metazoa; phylum Arthropoda; class Insecta; order Coleoptera; family Staphylinidae; genus Tachinus; species Tachinus rufipes. The sequence goes on along the minus strand of OZ010747.1, from coordinate 94,729,628 downwards.
TCCCCGCCCAAGTGTTTTGGTGTAAAGAAATTTGATATTAATACCACCTTTAGCGTTCTTGCAGGTAAAATCATGACTGTTGTGTATGTGCGGTGGCAACGCGGCGCTCACGGCGAACCGGCAACCGCGCGCCGCCTGCCGGGAGTCTCGGTAGACACGTCGGGCGGACCATATAGTAATGGCAGTCATCCATGTCGTTTAGCCAGTGCTAGTTTTAGTCCGCGGAAATTATACTTAGTTACCATTATTGTAAGTTACATGTCAATAAAGATCTTGTTATTAAGTAAACATAACAATTGGCGACGAGGATGGGATCCACGCGAGGTTAAATAGACGGGACGAAAAAAAAGTGAACACGCGTTCAAGAAGGCACAGCCGGCAATAAAAATGGCGAACCTGGGTAGTTTGGAGCCGTTTAACCCGACCAACCCTGAAGCGTGGAGTGCTTATAGTGAACGTATGGAGTTCTTTTTCGAAGCAAATCAGATTAAAAGTGACGGCGATAAACGGGCGGCGTTTGTGAGTATCTGTGGATCCGCAACGTACGACCTGCTGAGATCGTTGTTAGCGCCCACGGCGATAAAGGATGCAGCTTTCGACGTGATGATCAAGGCATTAAAGGACTATTTCACCCCACGCACACCGACAGTGGTGTGCAGGTTCAATTTTCACAAAAGAGTGCAGAAAAGTGACGAGTCAATCGCAACATTCATTAGTGAGTTACGCCATCTCTCAGAAAACTGTGAATTTGGTACATCCTTAAGTGACATGTTGCGCGATCGTATAGTGTGCGGAGTGCGCGACGAAGGCCTACAACGCCGGTTACTATCAGAAGCGGGATTGACACTAGACAAGGCACAGACAATAGCAATCAGTCATGAAGCGGCCATTAAGAATGCGGCTAACATTCGCGATCAAGCGGGAGCATCAATCAGTCAAACATCGAGTAACGCGTACGCAAATAACGGTGACAATTACCAAAGGCGATGTTTTCGATGTAACGGAGCACACCGACCAGACATCTGCAGGTTCAAGGAAGCCATCTGCAGACACTGCTCAAAGAAAGGGCATATAGAGCGAGCATGTCTTACGAAACGACGCGCGGGCGACACTAATTCGAGGCAAAACGGAATGGGGTCGGAACCGAAAGCAAACCAAGGTACGAATCGGCAACACCAAGTACAAGATTGTGACGTGCGGGAAAACGCGGAGGAATACGAGGACATGTATAACGTGAGTGACAGGTCAAATCATGACAAGTTTCAAATCAAACTGAAATTGAACAATCGGAACTGTGTATTCGAAGTGGACTCGGGCGCAGCGTACACAATAGTGAGTTGGAACAGTTTTTGTAAATTGTGGCCGAATAATAAGCCAAATTTACGCGATTTCGAAATAGTACTACGAGATTACCAACGGAAGGAAATCAACGTGATGGGCGAAGGTATAGTGAGAGTGCAACACAAAGGCAAAGAACATAGTCTACCGATGCTGGTAGTAAGGGGCAACTTTGCAAATTTACTGGGGCAAAATTGGTTCAACGCGTTAAACATTCAAGTGTCCGGAATATATGTGATAAACAAAGCGACAGACGGGGACAAAGGGCCGATTGAAAAACGTTTCGCGGAAGTGTTTAAAAATGAATTGGGACAGTTTCGCGGACCAGCGGTGAGTTTTCAACTACCAAGAGACGTTAAACCAATCGTGTGCAAAGTACGAAAGGTACCCTTTGCCCTAAAGCCGCTCGTCGAACAAGAGTTAGAACGGCTAGTGCAACAAAACGTGTTGGAACCAGTAGCGCATCCAAGATGGGCAACACCCATAGTAACGGTGCTCAAGGCAACAAATGAGATTCGGATTTGCGGGGACTACAGATCGACAGTCAACAAGGTCCTAACTACGGATCCATATCCAGTCCCCAGTGTACAAGACATGTTGGCTACCCTAGCAGGAGGTAAATATTTCGCAAAGTTAGACCTCAAGCAAGCCTACCAGCAACTATCGGTGGACGAGCAAACAGCTGACGCACAGACAATCATAACGCATAAAGGGGCTTTCCGAGTTAAGCGGCTACAATTCGGAATCAGTACCGCTCCGCAGATTTTCCAAAAATTTATAGAGGGTCGCCTAACAGGTATTCCAGGTGTGTTACCTTACTACGACGACATCCTGTGCAGTGCACCATCGGCAGCAGAATTGTACAATAGAGTATGTGAAATTCTTACAAGATTTCAAGAAGACGGGCTGAGATTACGAAAGGACAAGTGTATCCTACATACCACCGAGATAGAATTTTTGGGCTACAAAATTGATAGTAACGGACTACGCCCAATAACCGAGAAAGTTGAAGCCATCACCCAAGCACCAAGTCCAAAGAACGTGCAGGAATTACAGGCATTCCTTGGGATGATCAACTTCTATGCAACATTTCTGAAAGGGAAAGCAGATATTGCAGAGCCACTGCATAGACTACTACATAGGAATACCGAATTCAGATGGACCACGAGAGAGGAAAAGGCCTTTAACGGCCTGAAGCAACTTCTAGCAGCGGAAACACTTCTGGTACATTACAATGAAAAATCCAAGTTAATACTCACCTGCGACGCCAGTCCCTACGGTGTGGGAATGGTTCTAAGCCAAGTGCAGACTAATGGAGAAGAAGCACCAGTAGCCTATCACAGCCGAACAATGTCAGATACGGAACGAAGATATGCACAGCTCGACAAGGAAGCATTAGCCATCATAACGAGAATCAAAAAGTTCCACAACTACATCTACGGACGGAAAGTAGAGATCAGAACGGATCACAAACCACTTCTGGGCATTTTAGGAGAAGACAAGGCCTTTCCAGAAGTCCTATCACCACGCATGCTGCGGTGGAGACTGATGATGGGAGCATACGAGTACAACTTACGGTACGTTCCTGGCAAAGATATTTCAAACGCGGACGCTCTAAGCAGGGTACCACGTGAAGTAAATGTGGCAAACCCTCCACCAGCCCCAGACGTACTGATGTTGGAAGCACTGGATGAGCTAATCTGGACTGCTAAAATGGTAGCAAAGGAAACTATTAAGTGCCCAGTATTGGCCCGAGTAGTTAGTTGGGCTCAGAAGGGGTGGCCAACCTACAAGGACAACCTAAGTAAAGAGCTAGAACCATTTTGGAACAGGCGAAACGAAATTTCAGTTTACAATAACTGTTTACTGTGGGGAGTGAGGACCATAATTCCACCGGGAGGGAGGAAAGAGATATTGGACACACTACATGAGACGCATCCTGGAATTGTACGAATGAAAGCAATAGCGAGAAGCCACGTTTGGTGGCCTGGAATAGACAAGGATATCGATGACAAAGTGGCACTATGCCACACATGCCAGCAACAGAGACACATGCCATCGAGATCCGCAGTCCACCCATGGGAATACGCAAGAGAACCTTGGAAGCGTTTACACATTGATCACGCGGGACCAACGAAGGGGAAATACTTCATAATTGTAGTGGATGCTTTTTCAAAATGGTTGGAAGTGAGAAAGGTAACATCAACGTCTTCCGCAGACACAATCAAAGTTTTGCGATCACTGTTTGCATCACATGGGCTACCAGATGTTATCGTCAGCGATAACGGAACATCATTCGCGTCAGAGGAATTCAAGACATTTGCAAGAAGAAATAACATTTGGTTGGCAAAAATAGCACCTTACCACCCAGCATCCAACGGACAAGCTGAGCGAATGGTACAAACCACAAAGGAATCGTTACAGAAAATGGAACCAATAGATATCGAAACAACCATTTGCCGTTTTATCCTAAATCAACACACCACACCACATTGCACCACAGGTTTGAGCCCCGCTGAATTACTAATGGGTCGGAAGCTTACTACTTGTTTAGATCGAGTACATCCAAACTTCTTGCGGGACATGGATTACAAAACAGAGTTGAGAACCAAAGAAGACAAGAGACCACGAGAGTTTATGGAAGCAGAACCTGTTTTTGCACGAAACTACGCATCGGGAGAAAAATGGATCCCAGGAAACATCCAAGATCAAACCGGGCCCGTGTCATATAAGGTCCGAACACCAGATGGGAAACAACTGCATCGACACACAGATCAACTCAGGAGACGAATGGACAGCACAGGAGAACCAGAGCCTGAAGTCGTGGAGAATGACGGACAGGACGCGAACATCGAACAACCAGAACACCCTGTATCTCGTCACTGCACACCAGTCAAACGCCCGACCAGGGAAAGTCGACGTCCAGCATACCTGCGTGATTTTGTCTAGGAGGGAGGAGTGTTGTGTATGTGCGGTGGCAACGCGGCGCTCACGGCCAACCGGCAACCGCGCGCCGCCTGCCGGGAGTCTCGGTAGACACGTCGGGCGGACCATATAGTAATGGCAGTCATCCATGTCGTTTAGCCAGTGCTAGTTTTAGTCCGCGGAAATTATACTTAGTTACCATTATTGTAAGTTACATGTCAATAAAGATCTTGTTATTAAGTAAACATAACAATGACAAAATGACTGACAAATGTCAATAAGTTTAAAGAGAAAGTTGACATTATTAATTTCTTGATAATAAACACTTGGGCGGGTGAGCGAAAACACAGTTTATAAATAATGAGCCGGTAGTTTAATATTGTGTTTCCGCCCACCCGCCCTCATGTTTGGTGTAAAAAAATTTAATACTAGTACTACCTTTAGCGTTATTGCAGGTAACAAACATGACCGAATGACTGACAGATGTCATTAAGTTTGAAAAGAGAGTTGACGTTATTAATTTCTTAATAATAAACACTTGGGCGGGTGGGCAAAAACACAGTTTACGAATACTCAGCCGGTAGTTTGATATTGTGTCCCCGGCCCCCCGCCCAAGGGTTTGGTGTAAAGAAATTTGATATTAGTACCACCTTTAACGTTCTTGCAGGTAACACACATGACAAAAGTCATTAACTTTGAAGAAGAAGTTAACGTTATTAATTTCAAAGAAAGTAAACACTTGGACAAATTGGTTTGATATTGTGTTTCCCACCCAAATGTTTGGTGTAACAAAGTTTGATATTAGTACCACTTTTAGCGTTCTTGTAGGTAACAAATATGACAGAATGACTAACAGATGTCATTAAGTTTGAAGAAGGAGATGACGTTGCCAATTTCTTGATAATAAACACTTGGACGGGTGGACGGAAACACAGTTTATAAATATTGGGACGGTAATTTGATATTATGACACCTTTAGCGTTCTTGCATGTAATTAACATGACAGAATGACTGACAGATGTCATTAAGTTTGAAGAGAGAATTTACGTTGTCAGTTTTTTGATAATAAACACTAGGACAGGTACGCAGTTTATGAATACTGGTTCAGTAGTTTGATATTGTGTCTTCGCCCACCCGCCCAAGTGTTTGGTGTAAATTTTCTTAACACTATTACCACCTTTAGCGTTCTTGCAGGTAACAAACATGACAGATTGACTAACAGTCATTAAGTTTAAAGAGCGAGTTGACGTTATTAATTTCTTGATAATAAAGATATGGGTGGGCGGGAACACAGTTTATTAATACTGAGACGGTAATTTGATATTGTGTCCCCGCTCACCCGCCCAAGTGTTTGGTGTAAAGAAATTTGATATTAGTACCAATTTTAGCGTTCTTTCTGGTAAGAAACATGACAGAATGACTGACAGATGTCATTAAGTTTGAAGAGAGAATTGATGTTATTAATTTCTTGATAATAAACTCTTGGGCGAGAACACAGTTTATGAATACTAAGCCGGTAGTTTGATATTGTGTACCTGGATAGTAGCAGGAATAAGCAAAAGTCAAACCATACGATAAAGAACAAAAAAAGAAAGCTTTTAACCTATTCTCAGTGAATGAGTCAACAGAATTAATAAAATATTATTATTATTATTATTCTTTAACCACAAACCCAAGATATGTACACAACTGGAGATATACACCAAAGCAATACCTATCTGCACTTTAGAGGAAGTAACGGCCGAGAGCAGTAGGCTGAAACCCGGCAAAGCACCGGACATTCCACCGGAATTTGCGAAAGCAATTGGGCTGTATCGCCAAAAATCTCGGGGAAGTGATCTGCAAAAACGGGAGTATTCCCACCACGGTGGAAAGTCGGTAAACTTACACTGATAGAGAAACCGACCAGATCCAGAGAAACAAAGGCTTACCGACCAATATGCCTCCTAAACGTGATGGGCAAACTTTTAAAACAATTACTAAATAAGCAACTTCTCAAAGAGATCGAAAGACTGGGTTTTGAGAGGGAAGATCAACGATGGACGCCATACAAAGGCTAGAAGCTAAAGTCGACTGAAAGCAAGAGTACGTCGCGCTCGTACAAAATGCCTTTGACCCTGCAAGGCAAATAGTTTCCCCATAATGGGATTAATTTACCTGCAAGACAGACATATTCTGATTGGCATAAGCCAAAGGATGCAAATGACATGCGGTGTACCTCAGGGCTCCGTGATCAGGCCGACACTCTGGAACATTTTATAGTCTGTGGGAAAGGAAGAGAAGCCAATATTGAACATAAAATAGAAACCTAGATGGCCAAAAGGGGTTTACAGCTTGCACACCATAAAACTGATGCTGTATTCGACTTCTTTGCGCGACAACATTCTAAAGGAATTTGTCTACATATCTTCTTATACCTACAGTTTAACGTGGAATCCAAACCACACCACTAGAGGGGTTTACTAGGCAAATACTTTGCTGGTTTGCCATGCAAAGGAGACGACCGCATCGAAATATATTTGACAAATTAGATACTGCCTCTGCCGGGAATCGAACCCGGGCTGCCTGCACAACAGTCCTCGCACTAGACTATTGTCGTCTACAAATAAAGTACAGTAATAAAACTGCAATAGAAGGTAAAAAATTGCGTCATAATACGTCATACTCTTTATAATAATTATAAATGACTTATACACACATTTACAGATAGATATCATTTATTAATATTACATCACAAATTTCAAATAATATAAAAATAACCATAGCTGAATCTGATAATAAATACATATTTCTAAAATATAAAATAAAATTCTAAATGGCATTTCTCAAGTCAGCAGACATAAGTCAATAATGTTAATCTAAGGTTGCAAACACAAAAGAGATCCTCGTTCCAATCATAGATTCGTCATCGGAGCCTAGAAATATATAAATACGAGAATTGGAGCAATAATCAAGACTACCACGCTTGAATCAAAGGTACAATGCTATGATCGGAGCAATGGTCTCCATTATATCTGCTTTAGTACGACTAGTTGACTTATGTGCTTAAGTTTGCCAAATCACTGAAACAATTAATTGATTATAATGACATACATAAATATATTTTTTTAATGATAAGGTACATCCTGCCCTAACATAAATTATGATATTAATCACAATCTTTATCAAAATCGTCGTACGCATCCAAATCTATAGCACCTGAATCTTCAAATGTAATAAGCTCAATAATAGCCCTAAAAAATAAGTTAGGTTAATAAATTAATTAATATTTATAGGAAAGTAAGTAAATGGCGTTTGTAATGACTATAACAATTACTTCTAAGTATCAAAAATATAAAAAACTTTGACAAGTTTTCAATGAGGTTCACTAAACCTGACATATCTTAGATTGATCTGACTTCTCTAACCTGATATCACTAACCAAAACTGCCCAACATGATAGAACTAATATAAAAATGTTTTTGTTACACTCATTAAAAACAACACCAAAATAGATTCCAACTATACAATTACCTTAACATTGAAACTTCATCATCATTGCTCCAATCAACATACTTAGGATGCGCTACCTTATGTTCCAAAAACCAATTCAATCTATTCCTCAATTCCATAATAATCCTACTCGTACTTTCGGAACATTTAAATTTAATATTATTGTTAACAGAAATAGTATTAACATTATTTTCATTATGTTCAGCAAACTTATCCCCAAAAAAGATCAAAGGTAATGGAAACACCATTGTAGCATCATGAACATAATCCGAATTAGATTTCAGTTTCAAATAATAAACCAAAAGAGGTGAATCAAAATGTCGTACAGTATTCAAAATCGATTTCGGATGTAATTCAACTCTTTTACCTTCAGTAGTAAAGAAATGGTTTCTAACCTCTCCTCTAACCATTTTATGCCTGAAATAAAATATTTTAAACTCCATGCATTGTTATATTAAAAAAATACAAACCTATTGACAATAACATTGGGATACAATCCGGCACATATTATAGCTTTAATTAAGCCAATATTTTCAGAATTTATATTATTTTCAGGTGCATAAGGATCAGCATTTTGAAGGAAATTTAATTCATATAAATATGTGCAGAATTGAGATTTCATATTCTTCAACAATGACATAGTGCTGAAGCTTAAAAAGTATTCCCAACAAAATTGTCTGGGATTGTATACTTCCTCAAATTTCTTCATTGCATTAGCAATTAAGATGTGGTCACTTTTTTCACCATTTGTTAAACCTTGTCGTTTAATATCAATTTTATACTGATCCACATTTAAAGGCATTTGAAATGGATCTTTGAATTCCAATGTAGCTGCTACTCCTAAAATTGGATCCAAACAGCTAAAAATTGAACCCAATAGGATCATTTTACCGACTTGCGGACCAACGGGTAATCTTGCCAAATGAAAACCTAAAGGTGTTAAATTTTCATCTTCATCCAATGCATTTAGACGTTTCAATAATTCAACTGATAAGGTTATAGTTTCAGGATCGGGAGCATCTAATAGCGATGATAGGAAATCTTGTGCTTTACCCAATTGCAATACCTTTAGGGTTAAAACATCACTTTCCAACCGTTTACGTAAAATTTCAGGTTTTTGATATTTATTCATCATCATTTTTCTAGCTTGTGAAAACAAATGGTAACAAACACCCGGACGGACACGACCAGCACGTCCGCGACGTTGATCGGCGTTTGCTAGAGATACCCATTCGGGATATAATGTTTGCTGATTTGTTTCAACGTTAAAATTGCTTATTTTAATTTTGCCACAATCTATGACAAACACGACGTCATCAATGGTGATACTTGTTTCGGCTATGTTTGTTGATAATATAATTTTTCTCACGCCTTTAGGTGGTGGTTCAAATATGTATTTCTGTTCGATTGTTGGTAGTTGGGAATGCAATGGTATTATTAGGAATTTGCTTGCTGGGAATTTGTTCGATGCTATCATGTCGTTGTTCAAATTGTTTATGTCGCCGTAGCCGGTTAAGAAGACTAGTATCGCACCTTTGTCTTTTTCCTGAAAAAAAATGAAATTTCAAATAAGTTACATGTGATCTTTAAATAAACTAAGTAATTAAGCATTAAAGTTATCTTGACACGTACGTTAACTGTCCGCAGCTCGTAATTGCAGCAATGTTACTCCCCCAAAACGTTACGCATACAGTCAAGCAAAAAAATCTACAAGGAAAAGTCTAACTCGATCGCCTCAAAGTACTAGGACGCAATCATTGCAGTTGGAAACCTACATAGTACGACAAAACAAGAAGAATTTGAAGAAGACACCAAAAAGGAAACGCGAAGACACGTCAAAACCAAAGCAGGACAACCCAAATTGGTAAAGAAAAGAATGAAGGACTTCCAGCAAAAAAAATCTATTGTAAAGTTTGTACTGTCAAACCCCACCTTTAGAACAAACCAACAACACGGCTTTGACATCAGATCTGCAGCGGCTAGATCTGATCATGAGAACCCCCTGGAACTAAACCCTAGCTGAAGTCAACCACTGGTGTTATACCACCGCATATACCGAGCCCATCATCAAACGACGATGACCAACACGTTCCCCTCGCCGAACCTCGGATATAACAGTCCATTGACACGAAACAATTCGAAGAATTAGCGGAGATAGCCACCAGGGTAGAAGTAGCGATAGAACTCCAAAAAATAGAGCACGCTTTTGTGCAGACATCTCAGAACATCGGAAAACGAGTCGGTCATTATTGAACGTGCTCGTCGTAATTATCAAAAAGAAAGACGGATATCCCAGATTTTGCATAGACTACCGCCAACTGAATAAATCCACCGAATACAAGATGACCCTGCCATCCAAAGATTAGAGTGATGCTGGGTAAAGCAAAGGTTTTTACAAAAATGGTTCTCACCACGGGCTATTGGCAGACTCCAAAGCACGAGCCCCACACACCTAACCACCATTTCCGACGAGATCATATACCAATTTAAGGTAATGCAAAAATGCCGCTGCTAAAACGATGTTGCAAGCCCTGTTCTACCTAAATGCCATAATGTTATACTCCAACGATGAGCACAAACACAAAGATCACGTCCGACCAGACTAGAACGGCTCTAGGAGCACGAGTTGCGCTGCAATTAGATAAAGTGCAAATTTGGAAAAAGTGAAGTGGAGTATCTGATCGCATAACGGCTGATGGCAACGAGCCCTTAGAACACCAGCTAAAACTGATCTGAGATTACCACCCAAGCCAAAATTTTGTAAAAATAGCGGAACCACTGATGGAAATGCATAGGCCAAAGCAAAATTTTCATTCGAACAACTCAAAGCTTCGACCTGAAGTTCGTGCTGCAAACCGACGTCTGCAACACTAGCGTCGGCGCGGTCGTCTATCAAAAAGACCGACTGACACGCTATCACTCAAACAAACTAGAACGCATGGCCATTGTCTGAGCCATAAAAGGTATCTTCCGTACCTAGATGACAAAGTTTTCACGCTACGCACCTCCACCGACAAAAAAGCCAAGTTCACCAGGTGGTCACTGTTGCTCGAGGGGTTTAACTACACCATAAAGCACACCCCTGGATCCATCAAAAACCGTGGCAAAAATTATCACTCTGATGCCACCGCCTGGGTGGGCGTGCCAGGTGACATCAGGATCAACCAATCAGAGCCAAACAAGAAGCAAATCCGGTGGAACGCCGCCACGCCGAGCTCAAAAAGACAACGCTCGACAAACATCACCCCAGGAGGCGCTCTTGGGCCGAGCTATTGTCGTTGGCTACCTATCATAACAATAGACGGACCAACGCCTAAGTTACCTGCTGTTAGAGCAGGATCTCCACCAACCAGAAGGTTGAAACAAGAACCCGACCAAACAAAAGCCGTGCGTCTTGGAGCATCGACTCCAACAGGCCAAACACCGTCACTGAGACCGTCGATACCCCCAGAAGGCCGACATCCAACAAGGCTGTCAACCAGGAGACGAAGTCATGGTTCGGAAACAAACGATAAGTTCCATCATAAATGAATGGGCCCCAAACTCCTCATCACAGACGCAGGAAGAAATTGTTTCTAGATTGAAGACTTGTGCTAGCCCTACTTGAATTGCACGTAATCATCATCATCCAGGTTGGCACCCAACAACAAACTGTTACCATCCCTTAGCAAAGAAGCAATTTTAGGTAACACAAAACCAAGCCACTTTCGATTACGTCCGCCACCTTGTCCATTTCGAGTGCGACACTCAAGAAGTAATCTAATGTGCTTACCCCCAAATCAAACCTTTAACAATACCAATAACGACATGCCTAAATACACATATTCCAACCGCCCCGGATTACACAAGCTGGTGCAGAAATTTGCAAAGAAGGTTTGGGACCACCTACTACTAACGCGGTGACACAACGTACCAAACTGCAGTACACTACCCACATACGGATCCGACCGACCATACGCAGACAACGTTGAACAGAAGGCACTAATTTACGACAAAGTAGGCAAGATGCTCGCTAAAGGCATAATTGAACTCTCCACCAGCGACTAGTGGGCCCAAGTGGTTATCATAAAAAAAATACGGCAAACTGCGCTTTTGCGTCGACTTCCCCCCTCAACAAAGCCAACCGCTTCAAAAAATCCATAAGACGTTGCCGTATTCTATAAGTTGAACTTGACCACCAGGTACTGGCAGATACCCGTGCACAAAAATAGCTTAAACATCTGTCTTTGCCACCTACCACTTTAAGGTTATGCCTTTTGGCCTTAAAAATGCCCCGGATACCTTCCAAAAGCTAATGGTCAAGGTCCTAGCGGGGTGGATAGACAAATTCGTGTTATTGTATCTCGACGACATTCTTCGTATATTCAACCAACTACTAAGACCACACTTAAGGCGACTGATAGTAAGGTTACTTGACTTGACTTCCAACAACCCGAGATCGAGTACCTGAGACGTACAGTCACGGCTCAAGAAAATCAGGCGTTAAAACATCATCTTTAACTTATCCGCAAACACCTGAACACAACTACGCAGCTTCATGGGTATCTGCATAAAGCTACGGGAATTCGTCGACAACTTTGCATAAACCGCCTCCCCCTCATAGACTTACAAAAAGGAAACGTCCATTCTTTTGAGACAACAAGGCCAAACGCGTCTTTGTAGCCGTTGGAAGCTACTCGACCAACTCTTGAGCCTAGTGCGCCCACGCCCCCGCCTGATCTGCAACCGACGGTTGCAAGGTGGGCATGAAAGCAATACTGAAGCAAACAGAAAATGAATGATCAGTTATCCCAGCTCAAGCAAGAATGATACGCTATAGTGTAAAACAGTAATAAGTACCGGGAAAACACTGTCGGTTGCTGCTGAAAACCGACACCCAAGACACCGAGCCCAAGTTTATGTGTACTCGCCGAATTTTCTTTTGATAGCAAACCTACTCCAAGAGCTAAAATCCATCTATATGATGTGCTATCTCAAGCAAACAGCGACAAAGAAGCCGGAAGCAAAGCCAACAAATAGTACCTCTCAGCCATAGCTAGACCTGTTAGCCTCATGGGACTATACCAACGGCTTTCACGGCAAAACCAAAGACCGGTCATTCAAGGCAAGATAAAACCTGTCGCAACATCTTGAGAAGTTCCCACTCGCCAGGAGTCAGGTACAACGTCATACGCCCGGAGGTGCATCACAGTCTTCATCCGCGCGCAGAATGAAGACTATGTGGACCCTTTGGACAATACCCCCACGGGACATCGCTTCATTCCAACACACCACCAGTGACGTAACCATTCCAATGGAACAAAAGGCTTTTTGTCAATTTGGGCTGATGTCGTCCCCCAATTTGTTAGTCACAAGTTCCGAGAAGCCACCACAAAATAGAAATGCCATCATCACGCATCATCCTCTGGCTAACCCCGTGGAAGAAAGCCAAGCGGAGTTGAAGAAGTCGTTACGGTGCTTACTGAACAGCCACCCCGGCACCCCATGGAACGAGCTGTTACACTTTCAACTTCGCCGCCGCACCAATACGGCCACCAATCTCACCTCGAGTAAAGCTCTACTGGGGGCAAAAATCGCCACACAAAGAGCTTGTGATACACCTTAAGCAAAAAGACTTAACGACGCCAAAGCCAGAGACCGGAAGTTACGATTACCACAGACAAGATACCCGAATTACAAAGTGGACCACAGCAGTAAGTAATCTTGTAACCTCAAATTTTAGTGTAAAGCGGCAACCGCACAACCTAAAGTCGAAGCAAACTAGACCGCACAGATGTACGGTACTTACCGAAGCGCACAATCATCATCTTCGGAACGAAAACGATGTCGAGAAAGTGAGGAAGAGGAATGGATTCAAAAATTAAGTGGCCGAAGCCTCACGGACCAATCCAAACGTTCCCAAGCAGATTCCCCTATAAATATGAAACTCAAATGTTGCAGGCACGTGACCGCAAGGGGCGAGGGGCAGCCGCTAACATCGTTCCATTCCCTGAGGCATTCCCTATGAGAAACAATTCCGAACTGCACTAACCCCATTATTACTCTCTGAACGCTTATGAGGCATAAAACCAGTCGAAGAACTGCAGCCGTCAACCACCTTCAACCAAAAACTATTGAAGACCGTGACAATTGGCGCCCAACGAAATGGCAACTTAGTGTATCTTTTCAGCCGTTTGAGTCCACTGCAGGACATAAGCCTCTTCTCTGCTTGTATGCTGGCAACTTACATTACAAGGGACCTACAGTTTTAAGTGGATTCCGAACCACTGGAGAGAATTATCACTCCTCAGAGAAGGTATTATAGCCGTAAAACCCCACGCTGGCAAGACGGGTTGGGGAGTGGGAGAGCGTATAGAACGTGAAAAGTATATCACGGTATATGGGAATCGAACCCACGATCTTCGGTACAGCGGCCGGATGCCTAGACCACTGCGCCACGCTCTCCTCTTAGTGTATAGGCGCCCCAAACCCCACGGACCTGGCATATCAAAGAACCCCAATCAAAACCTGTTGAAAGAAGTCGGTCAAGACTTTGATCCGGATCCGGAGAGAGAAACCCTCAAATATTATCTGCAATGGAAACTTCTGGAACCCAAACAACATCCGAGAGAAAGCCCTCAGCTGGAAAGCTTAAAATCCAACCTTCCAGGGCTCAAGCAATGCTACTGGTTAACCGCCGAGCACCTCCCACACCAAGTTCCGAACCAACATTGCACACTGTTGGTCGGATAGCGTCTGAATCCAATAGAAAATACTTCATGTAGCTCAATGAACAAAACCACTAACGTTTTGGAACCAAAACGCAACCGAGATCAACCATCACTAGTGACTGACATAGTTTCCTTGCTAAGAGATGTGGACCTAGAACCCCGTGACGTGGCAGTCAGGGGGCAGCACCAGGCTAGGTAACCACGTAGTCAACACCGACTCAGTGACAATACCTAAAAGTGACCCTTAAACATAACTATAGTGGTAAGAAAATTGAGCTCACCACAAACTGTGATCTAACCTGGATGAACAACCCCAGGAAGATTAACATTTTTTACTTGCTGCAAAGACTATAGTGCATAGCCCAGAGGGCGCACAACCATCCGTAAACCCTCGGGGATGGCAGCAGAGCAGCGAAAGTAAAAGGGGTTGTTGTAGGCACAATTCCAAAACCCTGGTGCCAACATGGGACCTGGCAGCGGTTACGTACTGCGGTGCATGGCTACACTGCCCATGCCCGCAGCGCGTTTTCAACCACTGGAGAACCGCACCACGTCGCCCACCTGCACCAGGTAAACTAGAGGTCCTATCCCTCTGGTAAACAAGGTACACACGTACCAAAAACCCACCGCACCAGTTGGAAAACAGAAGCTACATACTTCACAACACACTGCACTATCGAAAGGAACAATGCTGCCCCCTCCACACCCATCGACCCCCTCCCCTATCACTATGTAGGCAGGAAGCCGGTAACACGACACACGACTCGACTCTTCATTCAGTTTTTACGACACCTTCGTGTGACGACATCGTTCCAAAAGCAACATCATTTCGAGGACCTTTTCGGAGGATCATCCGCCCCCGCAGCTCCTCCAATATAGCCATATTCAACTGCGGACTTGGAGCTACGTACGCACGAGTTGGAAAAAAGTATTATATCCCTAGATGCACTGCTTAGGGCCCCCAACAAATCCCAAAAATGATTTATCAACCCCAGCACCCAGATCACCACCTCCAGGCGATAATATATTTCAAACGAGATATGTTTCCGATTCAAACTCTAGAATACGACGCATCTACAGGCATTGAATATATCGTAGAAGATGAATTCTTCGATGAGCAAACAATACTCCAAACCGACCACTACGATGACGACTACCAACCACTACGATGACGACTACCAACCACTACGATGACGACTACCAACCACTACGATGACGACTACCGATACGACTCTAGCCTACCCTATGACGAACTTGTACGCTCTAGCGCCTGCATCGGAAGAATACCACAGTACGTCACGCTGAACAAAACGTGGTCTTGCACCCCGGACACTTAAGAAACATTCCTCAAGCGTCATTGAACCGGGACACCAACTTAAACCCATTCCATGTCAGCGAGAGGCACCCTCGCCCCACTGGGACCACCGACGTCGCCCCACTATCACCTACGGCACTGGTAACATTCCAGAACTCAACCAGCTTCAAGGCCACAACATTGAACTCTGAGTCATCAGTCAAAAATATAAAATCTCTACAGAATGCAAAAAAACGATTTCAAAAAATTAAATTGAGCAAGTTGACACTCAAAATACCGCGCCCTTAATACATAGTTTCAGAATTGTCGATTAGATTACCCCAATGACCTAATAATATTCCAACATTTTAACTGCCCCTTCCTAATTAACTTATTACATTTTAACAAATAATAAAAACACTTACCTTCTCACAAATATCATATATCAACTCTAAAATCAGTTCTAAATTCAAATCCTCCGAACTCATCTTAGCTAATTCCCTGCAAACTCTTCTTGAATAATACTTTTCACTTTCCAACTTCCTAATATGAGGCATAATAAAATCAGTATATTCCCTTTTTACCTTCAAAGTTTTGCCATATTGTTTATCAGGTAAAAACTCAAAATGATTAATTCTCATCAACACATCTTCCATATAATACTCCTTCACTTCAAACGTAAATCCAGGAATTTCTAAAATACTATCCACACCAAAATATCGAGCAAATTTTTGCGCATTCAATGTGGCACTCATTAAAATAACCTTGAGATCCTTACGTTTCTGAACGATTTGTTTGAGCAATGCTATGAGAAAATCGGAAAGGACATTACGTTCATGAATTTCATCCAGGATTAAATGTGATATATTATTTAATGCAAGATTATCTTCCATTACTTTCAATATAACCCCAGTGGTACAAAACAGAATTGATGCTTTATCTCTCGGCAAAACCCTACAAATTCAGTTATTTATATAAAGTTATTTAATTTAATTTATTCATACTTTTCCAATCGTATTTGGTATCCTACGCTCGCTCCTAATTTCTCAGCTCTTTCAGATGCTACACGTTCGGCTACAGAAACAGCTGAAATTCGTCTCGGTTGTGTGCAAACTATATTGCATAAAGATCCTTTTCCTTCCTCTATATAATGATCCAAAATAAATTGTGAAACCTGTGTGGTTTTTCCGCATCCAGTTTCACCACTAATTATAACAATTTGATTTTCTTCTATCATTTTAACAATGTCTTCTTTCATTTTGTATGCAGGTAGACGAATCCTTTGTTTTTGCATTTGTTCATAGGCTAGTTTCTTCATTCTGCAAGTATAATCTTGCAGCAATTCAGCATCCAGGTTTGAATTACGTTTTAATGTTTGTGAGGTTGCTAACTTTTCAGCTATACTTCCTTTAATTGTTTTTAAAAATTTCGTTTTGAAACGTGAACTCTCAACATGTTCGTAATTTTTACTATCTGATATAAAATGTGTAGGTATGTGCGCATCAAGCAAAGATTTAATTTGTTGTTTCTTATCATCTGATAATAAAACGCATCCTATCTGAAATTTTCGATTAATTTAACGCTTTAATTTATAATATATACATACCGGCTTTAAATTCTTCTCTTTAGTACGCTGTTTATTCTGTTTTGCATACCATAATCCAATTTCCTTTCCTTTTAAGCCTTTGGGATGATTCTTCATTCGCTTTTCGCGGACTCTACCTGGAGATTGTTCCTGTGATCCTTCACCCGATGATCTATCTCGAGATCTGTTTTTGTTTTTATTTCTTCCGTCTAATCTATAAAAATTGTTCATCATATTATCATGGAATCCTCCGCGTCCTCGAAATCCTCTTCCGCGTCCTCGGAACTCTCC
This sequence comes from Tachinus rufipes, assembly GCA_963932245.1. NCBI lineage: Eukaryota > Metazoa > Arthropoda > Insecta > Coleoptera > Staphylinidae > Tachinus > Tachinus rufipes. Next base: position 94,711,993 of record OZ010747.1, on the reverse strand, counting down.
ATGTTCTCGAAATCCTCCGCGTCCACGAAATTTATGATCTCCGCGTCTTCGTCCTCCACGACCACCGCGTCCTTCACGAGCATCACGTTCTTCACGACCATCACGTCCTTCAGGAGGCCACCCATAGTCGGCATGGCCTCTACTTGTTGACATAATTTAATAATATCAAAAATAGAGAATATTTATTTGAAAATAATAAAAGGTTAGGTTATGTTAGTTTGACATTAAATGTCAGAGTGTACAACATTAGGAAAATTAAAGCTTCAAAACTAAATGTACGAGGGATAATCAAGGAGTATTTGAATGAGTAGAATTTCTCTATTATATGATATAAAAAGCACAAAATTTGTATACGTCTAATATTATATTATACATAAAACTTAAAAAAATATGCACAAATAATCATCAGTTTTATTGGAGATTTAATTAAGTACATTTTTAGATTTTCTTTATAATTAACATATAAAATGTGAGAAATAGCATTTATAATATAACCCAATTATTTTAAGTGTAAAACTTTACTCATAAAATGTTAAAAATAGCAAAATCCGGTCTTAAAAAATCAAAATATTGTCAAAAAGCACTGAAATTAGAACATTAACTGTTGAAAAATGTAAAAAAAATAAAAACTTTAAAATCTGGCTATGAAACATTAACATAATGTTAAAAGAAATGCAAATTTTTATTAATGAAGTGTTAAAAATTGCAAAATCTGGCCTTAAAACATCAAAATATTGTTAGAAAGCACTAAAATCCGGCTATAATCTGTTGAAAAGTGCAAAACTTTATCAATAAAATGTCAAAAATAGTAAATTAAAGCAAAGAAACATCAAAATATTGTCAGAAAACACAAAAATCCGGCTATAAACTGCAAAAAACTAAAAAATTTTTTTAATAAACTGTCAAAAATTATAAAATCCAGTCCTAAAATGTAAAAATATTGTTAAAAAAGCAAAATCCGGCCAGAACTTACGAAAAAGTGCAAAACTCTATAAATACAATGTCAAAAATAGCAAAATCCGTCACAGAAACATCAAAAAATATTTTTGTTAAATAAAATTTAAAAAATAGCAAAATCCGTCAAACAAAATGTAAAAACAATATTAGAAAGCATCAAAATTTGACCATAAAATGTAAACAACAGCTAAATCTGACTATAACATTTAAATATTGTTAAAAAGCACTAAGATTGAGTCATAAACTGTTACAAATGCAATTTTTCTTTTATAAAATGTCAATAATAGTTAAATCCGGTCATAAAATATCAAAATTATCTAAAAAGTACTAAAACCCAACCATAAAATTCTTCTAAAATGTAAAATTCTACTCATAAAATGACACAAATAATAAAATCTAAATTACCTTTATAGTCAAAAATGTAAAATTATATTATAAAAAATTAAAAAAATGCAAAATCCGGCCATAAAATATCAACATGAAAAGAAACAAATTTTTGCCATAAACTCAAAATACAAGTTTCTATTTAAGAAATGTCAAAAATGGCAAAATTTGGCCTTAAAACATAAAAAACCCAGCTTAAAACTGTTAAAAACTGTAAAAAAATTAAAAAATCCAATAAATAAGAAAAATCCGGCATTAAAATATCAAAATATTGTTCAAAATAGCAACATTTTGGTAATAAATGTCAAAAAATTAAAAATTCTGATTATAAAAAGTTAAAAACTGCAAAACCCGGCTGAATAGTTTTTTAAAAGTGCAAAATTCTAACTATAGAATGTCAAAAATAACAAAATCCGGCCATAAAGTATGAAAATACTGCGGAAAAACACCAAAGTTTGATAATAAATTGTTAAAAATACAAAATTGTGGTAAAAAATGTAAAATTCTATTATAAAAATGTTAAAAATTGCAAATTCTGCTATAAAATATTGTTAAAAATAACCAAAATCCGGCCATAAACTGTTTAAAAGTGCAAAATATTGTATACGAGTCAATAATAAATCAAATTATTGTTCGAAATAACAACATTTTAGTAATAACTGTAAAAAAATTATTCATTAAAAGTCAAAAACTGCAAAACCCAGTTAAATAGTTTTTTAAAAAGTGTAAAATTCTATTTATAGAATGACAAAAATAACAAAATCCGGCCATAAAGTATAAAAATACTGTCAAAAAGCACTAAAGTATGATATAAAGTTGTTAAAAATACAAAATTTTATTTATAAAAACTTAATAATGGCAGAATCAATTAAAAAATGTAACATTCTATTATTAAAATGTCAAAAATTGCCAATTCTGCCATAAAATAATGTTAAAAATAACCAAAATCCGGCCATAAACTGTTTAAATGTGCAAAATATTGTATACGATACAATAAAATATCTAAATATTGTTTAAAATAGCAACATTTTGATAACAATTGTAAAAAAATATTCATAAAAAGTCAAAAACTGCAATGCCCGGCTAAACATTTTTTTAAAAAGTGCAAAAATCTATTTATACAAAGTCAAAAATAACAAAATCTAACCAAAAAGTATGAAAATACTGTAAAAAAGCACCAAAGTTTTATTATATATTGTTAAAAACGCAAAATTCTATTTAAAAAAGTTAATAATAGCAGAATCTAGTAAAAAAAAATTAAAATTGTATTATTAAAATGTCAAAAATTTCAAATCCTGCCATAAAATATTGTTAAAAATAACCAAAATCCAGCTATCAACTGTTTAAAAGTGCAGGATATTGTATACGATGCAATAAAATATCAAAATAACAAATGTAAAAAATAAAAAAAATCTATTCATAAAAAGTCTAAAACTGCAAAACCCGGCTAAATAATTTTTCAAAAAGTTTAAAATTCTTTTTGTAAATGTCAAAAGTAAGAAAATCCGGCCAGAAAATATAAAAATGCTGTAAAAAGCACCAAAGTTTGATAAAAAATTGTTAAAAATTCAAAATTCTATTTATAAAAAATTAATAATAGAAGAATTTAGTAAAAAATGTAAAATTGTGTTAATAAAATGTCAAAAATTGCAATTTTTGCAGTAAAATATTGTTAAAAATAAAGATAATCCGGCTATAAACTGTTTAAAAGTGCAAAGTATTGTATACGAGGCAATATAATATCAAAATATTGTTCTAAATTTAGTGATAACTGTTAAAAAATTAAAAAAAAATTATTCAAAAAAAGTCAAAAACTGCAAATCCCGGTTAAATACTTTTTTGAAAAGTGCAAAATTTTATTCATAGAATGTCAATATAAACAAAATCCGGCCATAAAGTAGAAAAATATTGTAAAAAAGCACCAAAGTTTGATAATAAATTGTTAAAAATACAAAATTCTATTTATAATAAGTTAATAATGGCAAAATCTAGTAAAAAATGTAAAATTCTACTAATAAAATATCAGAAAATGCAAATTCTGCCATAAAATATTGTTAAAAATAACTAAAATTCGGCCAAACTGTTTAAAAGTGCAAAATATTGTATACAAAGCAATAAAATATGAAAATATTGTTCAAAATAGCAACATTTTTGTAAGAACTGTAGAAAAATTATTCATATAAAATCAAAAACTGCAAAATCCGGCAAAATAATTTTTTAAAAAGTGCAAAATTATATTTATAAAATTTTAAAAATAACAAAATCCGGCCATAAAGTTTGAAAATACTGTGAAAAAGCACCAAAGTTTGATAATAAATGGTTAGAAATACAAAATTTTATTTATAAAAGGTTAAAAATGGCAGAACCTAGTTAAAAAATGTAAAATTCTATTAATAAAATGTCAAACATTGCAAATTCTGCTATAAAATATTGTTAAAAATAACCAAAACCAAGCCATAAACTGTTTAAAAGTTTAAAATATTATATACAAGACAATAAAATATCAAAATATTGTTCAAAATAGCATTATTTCAGTAATAATGTAAAAAAATTATTCTTAAAAAGACAAAAACTGCAAAACCCTGTTAAATAGTTTTCCAAAAAGTGCAAAATTTTATTTATAGAATGTCAAATATAACAAAATTTTGCCATAAAGTATGAAAATACTCTAAAGAAGCACCAAAGTTTGAAAATAAATTGTTAAAAAATACAAAATTCTATTTATAAAAAGTTAATAATGGGAGAATCTAGTAAAAAATGTAAAATTCTATTAATAAAATGTCAAAAATTGCAAACTCTACTATAAATTATTGTTAAAAATAACCAAAATCCGGCTATAAACTGTTTAAAAGTGAAAATATTTTATACGAGACAATAAAATATCAAAATATTGTTGTTCAAAATGGCAATTTTTCTGTAATAACTGTTAAAAATATATTCATAAAAAGTAAAAAACTGCAAAATCCGGCTAACTAATTTTTTAAAAAGTGCAAAATTTTATTTATAGAATGTCAAAAATAACAAAACCTGTCTATAAAGTATGAAAACAATGTAAAAAAGCACCAAAGTTAAATCATAAATTGTTAAAAATACAAATTTCTTGTAAAAAATGTAAAATTTTATTAATAAAATGTCAAAAATTACTAATTCTGCCATAAAAAATTGTTAAAAATAATTAAAATCCGGCTATAAACTGTTTAAAAGTGCAAAATATTGTATACGAGACAATAAAATATCAAAATATTGTTAGAAATAACAAATTTTGATAATAAATGTAAAAAAATGATTTAAAAATAGTCAAAAACTGCAAATCTTAGCTAAATAGTTAAAAAAAAAGCAAAATTCCATTTATAGAATGTCAAAAATAATAAAATCCGGCCATAAAGTATGAAAATACCGTAAAAATGCACCAAAGTTTGATAATAAAATTAAAAAACAAAAAAATACAAAATTCTATTAATAAAAAGTCAGAATATAGTAACAAATGTAAAATTCTATTAATAAAATGTCAAAATTTGCAATTTCTGCCATAAAATTATGTTAAAAATAACCAAAATCCGGCCATAAACTGTTTAAAAGTGCAAAATGTTGTATATGAAGCAATAGAATACCAAAATGGCAACATTTTGCAAATAACTGTAAAAAAATTATTCATAAAAAATGAAAAACTGCAAAACCCGGCCAATTAGTTTTTCAAAAAGTGCAAAATTTTATTTATAGAATGTCAATATAAACAAAATCCGGCCATAAAGTATGAAAATATTGTAAAAAAGCACTAAAGGTTAAAAATGACAGAACTTAGTTAAAAAATGTAAAATTCTATTAAAAACTTATCAACAATTGCAAACTCTGCACTAAATTAATAAAAATAACCAAAATCCGGCCATAAACTGTTTAAAAGTGCAAAATATTGTAAACAAAGCAATTAAATATCAAAATATTGTTCGAATTAGCAACATTTCGGTAATAATTATTCATAAAAAGTCAAAAACTGCAAAAAACGGCTGAATAATTTTTTTTAAATTTTATTTAAAATAACAAAACCCGGCCATAAAGTCTAAAAAAGCAATAAACTTTGATCATAAATTGTTAAAAATACAAAATTTTATTTATAAAAAGTTAATAATGGCAGAATCTAGTAAAAAATGTAAAAATCTATTAATAAAATATCAAAAACTGCAAATTTTGCAATAAAATATTGTAAAAAATAACCAAAATCCAACCATAAACTGTTTAAAAGTGCAAAATATTGTAGGCAAGGCAATAAAATATCAAAATATTGTTTAAAATAGCAACATTTTGGTAATAACTAAAAAAAATTTATAAAAAGTCAAAAACTGAAAAATTCGGACAAATAGTTTTTAAAAAGTGCAAAATTTAATTTATAGAATGTCATAAATAACAAAAAGGATAAAAATACTGTAAAAAGCACCAAAGTTTAATAGTAAATTGTTAAAAATACAGAATTCTATTTATAAAAAGTTAATAAGAGCAGAATATAATAAAAAATTTAAAATTCTATTAATAAAATACTTAAAATTGCAAATTTTCCTATAAAATATTGTTAAAAATAACAAAAATCCCGGCCATAAACTATTTAGAAGTGCAAAATATTGTATACGAGACAATAAAATATTGTTCTAAATAGCAACAATTTAATAATAACTATTAAAAAATTAAAAAAAATTATTCATAAAAAGTAAAAAACTGCAAATTCCGGTTAAATACTTTCTCAAAAAGTGCAAAATTCTACTTATAAAATGTCAAAAATAATAAAAAACGACCATAATGTGTGAAAATACTGTAAAATAGCACCAAAGTTTGATCATAAATTGTTAAAAATACAAAATTCTATTTATCAAAAGTTAATAATGGCAAAATCTAGTAAAAAATGTAAAATTTTATTAATAAAATGTCAAAAATTGCAATTTCTTCTATAAAATATTATTAAAAATAACTAAAATCCGGCCATAAACAGTTGAAAAGTGCACAACATTGTATTTGTATACAATAAAATATCAAAATATTGTTCAAAATATCAAGATTTTGGTAATAACTGTAAAAAATATTTATAAAAAGTCAAAAAATATTAAAACTCGGCTAAATAGTTAAAAAAAAATGCAAAATTCTATTTATAGAATGTCAAAAATAACAAAATCCGGCCATAAAGTATAAAAATATTATCAAAAAGCACCAAAATTTTATCATAAATTGTTAAAAATTCTATTTATAAAAAGGTAAAAATTGCAAAATTTAGTAAGAAATGTAAAATTCTATTAATAAAATATCAAAAATTGCAAATTCTGTTATAAAAAAATGTTAAAAATATCCTAAATCAGGCCATAAACTGTTTAAAAGTGCAAAATATTGTATACGAGGCAATAAAATATCAAAATATTGTTCTAAATAGCAACAATTTAATAACAACTGTTAAAAAATTAAAAAAATAATTTATAAAAAGTCAAAAACTGTAAATCCTAGTTGAATACTTTTTTAAAAAGTGCAAAATTTTACTTATAGAATGTCAAAAATATCAAAATTCGGCCATAAAGTATGAAAATACTGTAAAAAAGCAACAAAGTTTAATCATAAATTGTTAAACATACAAAATTCTATTAATAAAAAGTCAGAACCTAGTAAATATGTAAAATTCTATTAATAAAATGTGCAAAATATTGTATACGAGGCAATAAATTATCAAAATATAGTTTAAAATAGCAACATTTTGGTAATAACTGTAAAAAATATTTATAAAAAGTCAAAAACTTCAAAACACGGCTAAATAGTTTTTCAAAAAATGCAAAATTTTATTTATAGAATGTCAAAAATAACAAAATCTGGCCATAAAGTATAAAAATACTATCAAAAAGCACCAAAATTTAATCATAAGCTGTTAAAAATACAAAATTCTACTTATAAAAAGTTAAAAATTGCAAAATCTAGTAAAAAATGTATATTAATAAAATGTCAAAAAATGCAAATTCTCCTATAAAGTATTGTTAAAAATAACCAAAATTCGGCCATAAACTATTTAAAAGTGCAAAATATTGTATACAAAGCAATACAATATCAAAATATTGTTCGAAATAGCAACATTTTGGTAATAACTGTAAAAAAATTATTTATAAAAAGTAAGAAACTGCAAAACTCGCTTAAATAATTTTGAATTTTGAATTTTTAATATTTAGTTTTTAATTTTGAATTCTTGATTTTTGATTTTTAGTTTGAGATTTTGAATTTAAGGTTTTGATATATTTTTATAATTTTATACTTTTAGATATTAAAGATAAACTGTTTTATTTTGTTATTTTAATATGTCTTTATAGTTAAATTTCTCAAGTGACTGCCACATTTTTACCTTAATTAAATGATTTATTATATGTATATATATATTTATTTTTTTGTAATGTAATATAGAAATTTTCTGTGACGTATGTAAACACTATACTTTGTGTGGCATTAATAAATTTACCATACTTTACCATACTATACCATACCATACCATACCAAAATTTGATAATAAACTGTTAAAAATACAAAACTCTATTTATAAAAAGTTAAAAATAGCAGAATCTAGTAAAAAATGTAAAATTCTATTATTAAAATGTCAAAAATTGCAAAATCCGGCCATAAAATATCAAGATATTGTTAAAAATAATCAAAATCCGGCCATAAACTGTTTAAAAATATAAAATATTGTACACAAGCTTTATAGTCAAATATGTAAAATTATATTTATAAAAAAAAATAAAAAATCTGTCAGAAAACACCAAAATTCAGTCATAAGCTGATCAAAAAAAGCAAAATTTTATTTATAGAATGTCAAAAATAGCAAAATATAGTATAAAAATATTGTCAGAAAACAGCAAAACTTAGCTATTGATCGTTAAAAAATTCAAAACTTTTATTGTAAAAAAACCAAAAATTGTAAAATCCGGCCATGTTGCCAAATTTTTAGATCAAATTAAAACAATTAAAACTAATTAAAAAAACGTACAGAACAAAATACAACTTAGCGATAAAAAATGCTCGGCTTAATGATAATAATAAGTATGTAACTATTCATTGTAACTCTCAAAAAGCTATGTGGAGAATCATTAATCCAATTAATATAAACTGTGATACAACATGTGATATTAGCGCTAATGATTTTAATAATTTCTATTTAAATATACCTTCTACTTTAATAGGATCTTTATCTAAATCTGTTGTAGATCTTATTATTTTAATGTGTAGTGAAGTTAACAATGTAAATGTACCAAACTATTTTAATTTTTGTGAATCAACTTTTATTGAAATGAGAGATACAATCAAACTTCTGAAAATAAGTAAGTGTTTTGATTGTTATGGTATCACTGCTGCTATGATACAGCAGGTGTCACATTTTTTAATAGTTCCACTTACTAAACTGTTTAATGAATGTATTAATAGTCAAACATTTTCCGAATCTTTAAAACTAGTTAAACATTTATTTTCTGATAGCCAGTTTAGATTTCGAAAAGGATTGTCTACAACACAAGTTATACTAAACATTGTGAGCTACACAATTGAATGTTTTGAAAATGGTGAATATTCAGTAACATCTTTTATCGATCTGACCAAGGCATTTGATTGTGTTGATCACGAAATTTTACTACGTAAGTTATATATGTATAATATTAAGCCAGAAAGCTGTCGTTTGTTGTCGTCCTATTTGCATAATAGGAAACAGCTTGTTTACCACAATGAAACACATTCGGAATTTGGTTGTCTAACTACAGGTGTACCACAAGGTTCAGTACTGGGTCCAGTGCTGTTCCTTATCTATATCAATGATCTTCCTCAACTTTTTAAAGATGAACATGTTGTTCTTTTTGCGGATGATACTACCATCTCATTTAAGCATAAATATATCAATATTGCTAAGAATGGATATAATGCAGCTATCATTATAGCAGAGAGATGGTTTTGCAGTAATCTTTTAACTGTAAATCCTCAGAAATCCATCACTGTTACATTTTCGTTACAAAATCATCAGGAAACTAGTAACAATTTAAAGTTTTTAGGTCAGTATATTGATCCAGATCTGAAATGGTCAATGCATAGAGATGGACTAGCAAAGAAGTTATGCAGCAATATCTTTTTATTAAGAAATTTGAGCGGTACTGTTTCTATCTTTCCTTTAAAAACGGCCTACATTGCTCTGTGCCAATCACATCTAACGTACGGTTGATTGATATGGGGACATTCTGCTATTCGTAACAGGATGTTCTCCCTACAAAGAAGAGTCATCAAGGTAATATCAAGCTTTGGTTATAGGGATGATTGTTTGAATCAATTTTGTGTATTAAAGTTAATGACATTTCCGAGCTTGTATATATATGAGTGTATAAAATATAGCAACCTCAATAAATTCCAACTTTATGAAAGCAATCATTTACATAACACTAGGAATAAAGTTGATATTTACCCAAACCAGCTAAGATTGTCAAAATTGCAAATGGGCTCTAACTACTACTGCATCAAATTTTACAACATAATTCCAAACCATATTAGAAATCTTCCTGAGAAAGCTTTCTTAAAATATATGAAAGACTATCTAATAAAAGAGGCTTTTTATTCTATCGATGATTTTGTTGGAAGTACTTTTAATTAAATTTATTTGTTTTGTCTTACTTTGTATTGTATTACTGTATTTTTTATATTTTTAATGTACTTTTATTTCTGTAACATATTTTTCTTGCTTAAATATTTCATTGTATATTTTATTTGTTAATTCAAACCATGTGACCTGACTTGTGTAATACTTTTTGTAGTTGGCACTAATAAATTATTATTATTATTATTTTGTCTTTTTTGGCATTATATGAACCAAAATTTGCTTAAAAACGGGTAAAAACTGCAAAATTTTGTTTATAAAATTTCAAAAATAGCAAAATTTAGCAAATTTAAGTATCAAATAGCACAATAACTCTTAAAAGTGTAAAAACCTTCTTAAAATCTTTAAACAGCAAAATCCAGCAACAAAATTAAAAAAAAAATAGTCAAAAAGAATCAAAATCCGGCAATAAACTGTCTAAAAATGCTGTTGTTTGAATTTTCCTTCTTTCTTTTTACAAAAATTGCAATTTAGCCTCAAATTTTATAGTTTTTATTCAAAGTTATTTTTCAAAAATTTTAAACATGTTTAAATTTTTTAAATCGTTTTCAATTTTTTTTTACAAAATTTTTTAAAAACTTATATTCAAAATTTTGTCGCACACGTTGCTACCACATTTCAAAAATTTTTTGTTACACATGTTTTCAATAATTTCCTTAAACAGTTTCCAAAGTTTTGTAATTTTTCAAAAAATCCTAAACATGTTTTTTGAATTTTCAAAAATGTTTTTTTTACAAAAATTGTAATTACAGCTACAATACTCAAAATTTGTATTTAATTTTTTTTATTTATGTTGTCAATAAGTTTTTTAATCAATTTCTAACATTTTTTTTAAAAATTTGAAACATATTTTATGAAAATTTTCAAAATTGTTTTCTTTTTACAAAAATTGCCGCACATGTTGCAAAAAGTTCCTTAATTAACTTCCAACTCAAATTTCCAAAATTGTTTTATTATAATTTTGGAGTGAAGTTTGTTAATTGTTAAACCACCAATTAGGAATTATACAATTGAATTAAATACACAGTAAATTTGTTTAAAAAATACTGAATTATTTAAACTGCGCACAGAAAATTAAAGTAATAAGATAAACAAAACATATTTATTTGTAAAAAATTATAATTATAAAATACAATCAAATTAAACAAATTATAAATCATTTATAAAAATTAACATTTTAATAAATAAAACAAATTTAATATTTCTTTAAGAATAAACATAGTTTTACAAACTACTTACTTAAACATGTCTATTCAGTTAATCATTTCTCTCCGTGTACTCTAAATCTGTATATGCAAGTGTATTCGTTATTGCCGTAATTGCTTGAAATATGCAGCTCCACGAATCCGTAGCGCTTCCTATTCATGTCCTTATTAATCCAAAACGTCTGCAGCGAGTTTCCGGTTGCATCGTACGAAAATTGCCCAAGCACATCACCCCCGCCGTCCTCATTATGTAAACCCTTGAAAAGAAAAAATAAATAAATTCATGATTAAAATTGTACAAAAAAAATATTTACAATAACTTCAAACGTTTTAGGTGCTGTAGACATATCATCTACTAATCGTTCATGAGTATGCTCTAATGTAACTGCAGTTATAATTATTTGATTGGATAGTTTAATTCTGATCCTTCCTTCGCTTCCATAAAACGCATAACAATGTCCTGGGAGTATTTCCGGTTGCAAAAGCATTCTTGGATTTAAATTCATTTCTAAAGAGTATAAACCGAATATTTTGTAAATACTATTGGAAGGATAGGATTTTGTATTTGGGGTAGAAACTATACTCCCACCTCCTGATTCCATTGCGTAATCTACAACCAAATTTATTAAAGCAAAAATAACTAATTTAGAAATTACCAACTAACCAGCCATTCCTGTTTTATCAGCATCGTATATTAGTAATGCTTTTTTAATTTTACCTTCTATGTCTTCATATGTACTAAAATTGTTTGAGCAATATGGTTGAAAGTTTCTGTAATTAGTGAAATATGTTTTAAAAAAATTTGTATTTTTTTTGCAACTTACCTCCAACGATTTAGTTTGTTTATTTGGTCGGCGAGTATTAAATTATTCCTTTGCAATTCGATTATTTTTTGGGCCATTATTTGGAATTCATCTGGGGTTTCGTAGAAATTTACTGATGGGTTTATAATATTTATTAGAATTGCTAAAAACAATGTAATTGGAATTTAAAAATAATAAAAAAAAACTTTAGCTCCAGAAAACGTGTTTGTTTGTAATAATCATAAAATCAGTTTTGACGCTAAAGCCATAGAGTCTGGCGTACAACAGAGTAAATTAGATTGTTAAAACCATGAAACAGTTAAAGTTACTCATATATTGCTTTGGTTTCTGAATGTTTTTTTGCAAAATTGGTTTAGTTTGATTAGTTTTGAGTATAGTACATTCATCATAAAATTAGATTTGACATCATGTATTTAAAAAAATCAAAAAAGGGGAAACTGAATGGGTTACCCAATGTAGTTAAAAAAGTTGTACTTTTTTTTTTAATATTTTACTAATTTTCGGTACAGCTTAAAAATCTTAGCTCCGCCACTGATGCGTAATGCTTATGCAAACAATATTTGCGTGCATAATAAGTTGCCTATTATAAAGCCAATCATGTTGAATAGATTAAAAAGCATGTTCTAAATAGCAAGTAATTTGCATTTTTTAGATCTTACTTGTCACTACAGCTATTAATCCACATATTTGTTTAATTTTCTACTTACCCTAACTAATAATTTGGTTTTATTTATAAATTTAATAAAACATAAACTTACATACATTATTTCGAATCTATTCCATTTAAGCTACATAAAGCAAGTCCAAAGTAGAGTACAAATACATCAATTTTACTTGATATATATATGTATAAAGTAAAAGTTTGCAACACATGAAAAAAAAAATAATACTTACGCAAAATATAACTGAGAACATACCCTACAACAAGGGCATGATTCATCAAAATAAATATTTGTGTAATCTTTTTAAAAAATGTGAAACCTAAAAAAATAATCATTAATATAAGCAAAATGATCTAAACCTAGAACAACAACCACTTAAGGCTAATATTTCAATAATAGATTAATCCTATTTTAACTCAGTTTGTGATCTGAGATTGATATAATAAATGTATTTTAAGTTGGTAGTAAAATCTCTGAAATATCTTTTATTTCTAACTTCATTTTATTTATGACATTTTATTCTGTAAAATGTTAACATATTTAAACTGCAATATTACTACATTTTTAAGAATATTGTTAACTAAAAACATGTAATGCACAATATTTTCAAACAATTATCATAATTTTATCAAAATTTATTTTAAATGTCCCGCTTTTTTCCGACTCAAAGCATGATACATAACCTATTTACAAATAATGCATTATGACAAATTACATTGACAAACTCAGTTAAACTGATTTGAAAAAAGCTCAAACTCCAATCAAGTTCAAAATAAAAGACCCGCTCTTAACATATTTTAAAATGTGTTTTAATAGAAATTATATAATTATTGCGTTTTAAATTTAAAATTTATGTTTTTTTTATAAAATATAGATGGCGCTGTTTGTACACAGCTGATTTAAAAATGGATTCTGTTTAGAGTAAAAGATATCAAAAAATGCTTTACATAAAATGTTATTGAAATGTTTGTATTTGTAAACAATTTACCTTCATATCCTGGTTCTCGTTGATTTGGTATAATCATATCCACATTACACAAAATTTCATCCTCATCGGCATACGAACTAGCTCGACTAGATATGCTAGTATTAGACGGAAAGTATTTCATCATTGCAGTTTCTATACAATAAATTAATCAATTAACATAATAATTAATAAAACATTAACTTACTTGAACCACTATTACATCGCAGACTTTTTCTACTCATAATATGGGCAAACTTGACGTTAATATTTTTTGCAGAATTAAATTGACAGATTTGTAGCAGTTTCACCAACTGCTGATAAATAACATGAAGTTAGCATCGTTTAAATAAAGATGGCCGTTTACAACGTTGCCTAATAAAAAGTAAACATAATATTTACAAAGTAAAGTTTGTAGTTAGGCAACCAAATTAACATTATTGTTTAGCAAAAAATATACTTTAACTTAATAATTAATTAAAAAATAAGTACCTCAAATTTTATTTAAAATAATTAACTAGTATGCAATTTAAAGTTATAAACATGTTTTTTGAAGTTATCAATTGTTCCGTGTAAGAATAACAATAGTTATTATTTTTTAATTAAAAATTAAAAATAAATTCTTTTATTACATTATAAAATTTTGTGAAAGTGAAAATAATACTTTGACCGGATACAAGAATATTTATCGGATAAGAAATTTTGTTTATTATAAATTGTGCAACAAAATAAAGTTTGCAGTTAATTTAAGGGGAATTATTATGAAATGAGCTCCAAAATGAAGTTAGTAGTTATTTCAGGCAAAACACAATGAAGTGTGCTACAAAATGAAGTTTGCAGTTAATTTAATTGCCCGTATTAAGCCTCGTTCATACTCATCCGATTTGCGTTTTGCGATTTTTTTTATTGTAACAAAATATTTCTCGCAAAATCTCGTTCATACTGATCCGATTTTTTTATTGCGATTTTTTCTAGTGACATTTTGTTTTTATTTTAGTAACTTTTATATTTATACTAATATTTGATTTAAAAATTAGATCTATAATACCTTTCAAAACTTAAAAATATGTTTTAATTTAATTATACTTGTTTTAAACAATAATTATTTTATTGTATTTAAACATTATTTAATGTTTAAAAGTAAAATTATTTATTTTTAGTATTTATATGAACCAATTTTCACCACATATTTAAAACTAATTATTTTTGTAAACATAGTTTTATGTAATTTGTAATAATCAGTAAAATTATTATTTTTTTAAATACATAACCTATATGACATATCAACTTTTAAATGAAATGAAGTTAGGCACTTTTATTAAAAATAAAATCGCACAATGTTCAAACTGATTCAACTTTGTCCAATTGATAAAAATACAAAATATCATCAAAAATGACTTTCGAAAATACAATTTAAAAAAATAAATTTTATCAATGTTAACCTCGAGAACACATAAACAAATGTAGATATGTTACAAAACGCGTAATTTTTTTTAAATATTTTTGTTATATTGTTGGAATTGAATTATTTTACTTTATTTGATGTTTTAATTAATAATTAACATTGGAGATTGTTAGTATTTAATAAATAAATTGTTTTTAGCTTTAAATTATTGTACGTAAGTTTGGCAACAGCGCGCGTTACGTCGGTTCAACAAAGAGTATAATGAAGTGAAGTTACAAATAATCTGATCTGTTTCATTACAGTACTGGCATTTGATTTAATAACTGTAAAATCTGATTTAAATTTAGCGAAACTTTCAATTACAGTTATTTTAACAATAATATTTAATTACAATTCATTTAATTACATTATTAATAAAAATTCAATGGCATGAAGTTAGGTACACTCTTAAAAAAATCGCAAAATGTTAAAATAATCGCAATTTTTTGGTTTGACACAAAATGAAGTTAGTAGTTATTTCAGAGAAAACACAATGAAGTGTGCTACAAAATGAAGTTTGCAGTTAATTTAAGGGGAATCATTATGAAGTATGTTACAAAATAAAATTAATAATTATTTTAGGAGATTATGCTTTACATTGAAGTTTGCAGTTAATTTTTTTTCAAAACGTAATTAGTGTACAAAGGCTTATTTTATTGGAAAGTCATTAGACTTAATAAAAAATACAAATATAGTTTTATTTTATTTAAAAATTACAAATATTACAGCAATCAGTCTAATATCAATTACCTACATAATCACCAACAATATTTCTATAAGATTGACGTTGCCTTGTATCTGCAGTTTTATCATTACGATATGTAACAACTGAATTTTCTTTTGGATTGTTATAACTTTCACCAGGATATACATAATTTGCATTACTTGATTGATCACTAACTCTATAATAATTATTTTTATTGTAACCATAATTTGGCTTATTATAACTATTTTGTCCGTAACTATTTTGTCCATAACTATTTTGACCATAACTATTTTGTCCGTAACTATTTTGTCCGTAATTATTTGATCCCGCATATCCAATTTGCTGATAATCATCATTTGGTTGCATAAACCATATTAAAAAAACGATAGCACCGGCAACAATTCCTACTACTGATCCTGGCACCAAAAATGTTTTAAAAAATCTATTTTTTTGCAATAATGTAATAAGGTATTGAATTTTTGTTAGAAACTTTAATACCATCATTGGCATTAAGCCAAACATTCCAAATCCTCTAAAAGCTTTTTGCAACTCATATTCATTTCTATAATTGTTGTCATAATTATTGCCATTATTGTCATAATTATTATCATATCCATCATCAGAAAAAGATTTTTTAAAACTATCAGGACCAAAAAATAATCTATCTACTATTTTAGGAGCTGCTTTACCTACTTTATCAATTATTTTATCTAAAATTTTGTCAAATATTTTATCAAAAAATTTGTTTGATTTCTTCTTTTTATCTTTTTTTTCTTTAGAAAAATCTTTTTCTTTAATTTGGTGATTATTGTAGTTGTTGTTGTAGTCGTAATTGTTGTAATTATAGTTGTCGCGTTGTTTCGGCATCAGTTTCTGGCCTAAAATTAATAAATTATGATTACAAATACAGTCTGAACCAAACCGGGCGTACCTAACTGATTCCTTAAAGCCACAATCTTTTCATTAACTTCCTGAAGCGTATGCGGCATAGCATTTTTTGGTTTACTTTCTAATTTTTCATTTGAATCCATAACTGATGAAAATAATGATGCAAATTTATGAAGAACATTATCGGTTTCCTCATCAGCATCATCATCATCCGTAGCTCGTTTTTTTCTATTTTGATTTTTAAAATCAATACCAAATAATGTTTCCAAAGTTTCCATCACTGTTTTATTGTTGAAATTAGTAGTAAGATCTTTAATTTTACTACTTAACTTATCTGATAAGAAAGAATCTAATGAATCAATAATTGATTCCTGAAATTTGGGTGAGTATTTGACATCATCATCGTTTTCTTCTGAGGAAAATGGTTTAAAATCTTTTAGCATTTCATTGTCTAAAATTATTTAAATTAGTTGATTAAGTTTGTTATAAATTTAAACTTACCTTGAAGTTGTGGAAAATTAATTTCAATTCTTTCTTCTTTTCCGTTTTGATGCAGTATTGGAACATAATTTATATTTCTTTTAGAGCGTGAAAATCTTTTTTTGTAATTATTATTACGAACAGCAGGAGCGTAATCAATTTTTGAATCACCTATATTAGGAGTGTAATTATTTGGATCTCTAGGTGGAGCTGGATTATAAGCAGGCGGTGCTGAATCAACAAATGGTTTAGGATCTGCATTATTATAATCCTGCAAATTACCAATAACATGTTTCAAATCTTTAATTTGCTTATCTAAATTATAAACGGTTTCTTTATCTTCAGGTTTTTGTAAATATTCTGGTTTATTAAAAGTATCAATAACATTTTGAAGCCCATATATTTGGCTTTTTAAATCATCAACTTTTTGCTGAGTGTAAGTATCAGGTTGTGTATTAGGCGCTGATTGTTGTGCACTTGGAGGTACATAAGAAGCTCCTTCTTTATAATCAGTTTTAAGAGATGACTGGGGGGCCTGAAAAAAATCATCTTGCTTGTAATTGTTGTTGATGGATTCAAAAACCTTATGTAAACTAACATCGGAATCTTTTTTATTTTGAGTGTAGCTTGCGGATGAGCTTGCTTCGTTTCCTGGAATGTTGGGAGCGTAAGGATTGTTGGCGTTGTAAAAATTTGGACTGTGAGATCCAGTTACGTAATTTGATTGTCCAGTTTGAATAGCAGCAGGATTTCCTCCGTATCCTGTTGCGCTATTTGTATCATAACCATTGCTTCCTTTTGTATTACTTGAACCGTAGTTTCCTAATCCAGGTCCTACAAAACCACCAGTTGCGTATCCTGAAGAAGGTTGTCCTCCATATCCACCACCAATTCCAGATGGACTATTATATCCTCCTGATATTGCATTGTATCCGCCACCATATCCCCCTAAGGATCCAGCATATCCTCCACTTCCTGATCCATATCCTAGATTACTTAATCCTCTATATCCTGCACCTCCTAATCCATATCCGTTACTTGGTGATCCTCCATATCCGTTACTAGGTGATCCTCCTGCATACCCACTACCTGATGATACTCCTCCATATCCGCCAATTCCTGATCCTCCTCCATATCCACCACCTGCTGACCCTCCTCCATATCCCGCTGTACTTCCATACCCCCCTACTCCTGAGTTAGCTGCTCCAAAACCATATCCCTGACTAGTTCCATATCCTCTTACAGAATTGCCACCACCTCTATATCCTCCAACTCCTAAACCATATCCTATTCCTGCATTGCTTCCATAATCTCCCACATTACCATTATTACCATATAACCCTTTATATCCTCCTCCACCTACTCCTACTCCATAACTGCCTGATCCACCTCCATAACCTATTGCTGCCCCACTAGCACCATTTCCACTATAACCACCTCCACTACTGCCATAACCACTACCACCAATACCATAATTTCCACCTTTATGATGTCCACCCGCTCCATACCTTCCACCATTACCTCCATGATGGTGGTGTCCTTCAGAATAATCATCATCATCATCATCAATTGCCTCATAACTATAATACTTATTAGGCAAATGAAGACTAGTACCACCATCATTACCACCACTATAGCCACTTTTAGTCCCCATTAATTTCTTTCTTATAGTTTGAGCTTGTATTTGAGATAACTTCTTATGACCCTGCAATTTTTCCAATGCTAACTCAATATTTTTCTCTTCCAAATCAAAATCATCCAAATCATCTTTAGGTTGCAATCCTTTTATAGCTTTCTCTAAGCTTTTTAGGTCTAAATCTACATCATCATCATCATCACTTTTGCCTATTTTTTTAAGAACCTTTTTTATCTTACTAATATCAACTTCATCATCATCAAAGCTTTTACTTTCCAACTGTTTTTTCTTTAACAATTTTAATAATTGTTCATTAGCACTTGGAGATTTCTTCTTTTTTAATTGTTTTGCTATCAATCGCTCCAAATTTGAATCTAATTCTAATGAATCGGTTTTTGATTGTTTATCTAAAGATTTTAACATTTTTGAAATATCTTCATTGCTATCTGATTTTCCGGTAAGTAAATCTAATAATGAATCAACTTCATCAGGAGCTCTTCTGCCTAATTTGGTTTGATTTTCTTGTTGGTAGGGGTACATAAAAGTATTGTTTAGCCCAAACGGACCACCTACAGTTTCATCATTGCTACTGTATTGATTAATTTTATGATTAATTTGATTTATACGGCGTATTATATCATCATCCGAATCAGCTTCCCTATGTTTTGGAATTTCTGTTGTAGTATTATGAATTTTAGAGTTTTCCAAATTTTCAACCATGCTTCTTAGCAAAGCAATTTGCTCTTTTTGAGTACGCATTTCATTAATTAATTTATTAGGATTTTCTGATGTTCTTGAAGTTTTTCCAACTAAATTTCTCAAATCTGCAATTTCTTTATGAAGTTTTAATATTTCCATTTTTTCTTTATTATTTTCAATAGGTATGCTATTATCTATTTGATCATCTTTACTCAATTTATTTAGATCGGTTACCATATTGTTAATTCCTTTATTGGGGTTGGCTTTCATGTCGCTTAAAATACTTATTATATATTGTTGGTCTCTTAAAACTTGTACTAAATCTTGTAATTTAACTATTTCTAATTTTAAGGTTTTTGAAGTTTGGTGGTTTAATTCACTTCTATCTTCTAGATTGTATTTGCGCATGCATTGGGTTTTTCCATCTATGTAGTCATCATTGCTTGATAATCTTTGGTTAGGTTCTAGGTCGTTTAAATCTAAGTAATCAAATGTGCGTGATATTATTGGGTTTTCTGATTGAATTGGTGCTTGATGTTGTAGGTTATGATTAGGAAAGTTTGAATTATCTGAAACAGAAGATGTTAATTATAATAACTAACGGATGTTATTATTTAATACTTAAAGTAGATTAAAAATAAAATAACACTTATGTTAGTAAAAAATAGTTGACTATCTAAGCATTGACTACTCGGACTCTTAGTTTTGGAAGATGTAAATAGCTTTTGAGCGCGGTTCTTGGTGGTGGAAAGTAGATTGCATTTTGACTAACACTATTGTACGGTAGCTTTGCCTAGGCAGTGAAAGTACCTACTCTTTCTTTTTTTCTTTTTATTTTTTCCTTTTTTTTTTAAATTTCATTCTATGAGCTATTAACCTTTCTGGGAGAATATCGTTTATTAAGTTTGCAATAAATGTTAAGAGTAGAGTTAGGTTAGGTTAGGTTAGGTTAGGTTAGGTTAGGTTAGGTTAGGTTAGGTTAGGTTAGGTTAGGTTAGGTTAGGTTAGGTTAGGTTAGGTTAGGTTAGGTTAGGTTAGGTTAGGTTAGGTTAGGTTAGGTTAGGTTAGGTTAGGTTGGTGGGCAAGGAGCTGGCAGGATGATAAGTCCAACTCCAGTCAACCTCGCCTGCACGCGGTGCCTGCTGCATGGAAACTAAAGAGGCTCTGGCGAAATACTTTCTCTTCAATCTCCGCTATGATCTGTCGACCTCTCTTGGTCAAACTCTTCGATCTACCCTGGATCACACTCAGGCAACCGATGCAACTAGGTCTCTAGAGCTAGGGAGCCAAACAGCTTTTATTTCCCTTCTTTTCTCCCTTTTTTTTCTAGGGCGAAACTCGACGCCGACTAAAGAAACAAGAAGAGTGCGCGGCCGCCGGTAGCCAAAACCGGAAGAACTAAACCCTCCAGCGGTAGGTCACGAAGCAAGTAGTGACCCGATAGGGCTCTGCCGCTGGAGGAGTAACCACCCTATAGGCTTCTAGCAGCCTTAAAAAAATGGAAATGGTAAAATGGAAGACGACAATAATAAAACAGCCTCGGAAAAAAAATCACCGGACGGGGGGGCTCCCTCCGGTGAATTTCCCAAGCCTCAAATCCACGACGACAACGCAACGAAAAATGATACTGAGAATGATACTGAGAATGATACTGAGAAGGAAGAGCGGGACCTAACTTCCCACTCCAAAGAGTCTTCCTCTGGGGGGCCTAATCAAAAGGAACCGAGCGAGGATGGAGGCTCAGAGCCGGATGATTCGCCAGACTGGATCTCGCAGGAAGACGAGGCAAAGCAGGAGATCCGTAGAAAATACGCAAAGGATGACCCAATAACACCAAAAGCGGAAAAAACGTTGAAAATACTGGCACAAACAGCAGCCATGGCTTTGGCTTTCATCGACAGCACAAAAGGAAAGAACGTTAACATCAACGTGAAGGGTCATATCAAAACCTTAGCTACCAACATAAAAGCTTTAAAGAATGACCTACAAGCAAAGCCTGATAAAAAAGAAAAAACTTTGGAAAGCCAGCAGAAGCTAACTGATGAGGACGAGACCTCAAATCTAAAGGGGGAATTAGCGACTCTCAAACTACAACAGAGAGAGAGCACGGAGGAAATGCGGAAAGAGATAAAAAAGCTGAAAACCCAATTAGCTAATAGAAAGAAAGACCAAGAAAATATGCAGATGGAGGAGACAGAGAAACTAAAACTAGAAGTAGATGCCCTCAAAAAACTTCTTGAGACTGAGAGGAAGACCAAGAAGCGAAGCCTTCTACCAAAGAAAACCCCAATGAGGGAAAGAGTCTCGGAGAAGAAATGCCTAGAAAATGCACTGGAGCTACTTGCTTTGGACTGGGAAGAAGAAGACTTTCCAAACACAAGACAAGTAGAAGGGACAATGGGGGAACTCCAGAAAAACCAAGACACAGTAAGGGTAGTAGATAAGGAATGTAATCTCATCTACTGGAAACCGGAACGAAACGGCAGCATGCAAATCGAGGAGGTAAAGACTCAAAGAGTAACTCCAGGAGAGATGGCCTGCATTAAATACACAACGCAAACCCCAACAAGCGAGCTCGAATGGGAAACAAAAGAAAGATATAGCTATTACCTGATGATCGACCTCGAGGAAAGCGACAACACGCAACTCCAGCAGGCATACAAAGGGCTAACGGCGGTAAAAGATAGGATGAAAGCGGACCGGAGAAACCACATCGTGGCAGAGCTACCCGGAAAAAACACTGCTACGGTCCAAAAACTGATGGAATACATAATGGGCGGAGAGGGCATTACGGTCCAGATAGCCTCCCCAAAACCAAAGGAGGACAAAAGCAGTAAGAAGTCTGAGGCTAAAGGAGAGGGTAAAACTACAAAGGACGACCCTAACCAGAAGTGGAAAACTCAGAAAGGAAGAAGAAGAGATCCGCAGAAAAACAAGGACAATAGACCGAGGACGACTGAGGCAATCATCGTCAAAGCGGCGGGCTGCACCTACGCCGACCTGGTGAAAAAGGTAAAAGGAAAGGCGAATCCACTCCAGGAAGGGGAAGGCGTCAAGTCTATGAGGCAGACAAAGAATGGGGATCTGCTCATAGTGACCGAAAAGGGAAGATCGGAGGGACTGAAAAACGTCCTCCAAAAAGAACTAAGAAAACAGCAAGTCCGGAGCGGCAGCGGGAACTCTGGAGAGAGTAAGACGCTGCACGTCTCAAACATCGACGGAGATGCCACCCAAGAACAAATAGAAAACGCGATAAGGAACAAGCTTTCAGATCTAGGGATGAAAGAAGAGCCTCTTGAGCTAAAGAACTTAAGACCGACCAAGAGCGGAAACCAGAACGCGACTTTGGTCATTGGCGAGAAACCTGCCAGCCTGCTGACAAAAGGAGAGAAGGTGAAAATAGGATGGGTCAAATGCACCATTAGGGAGAGGTTCCGCATCCCTCGATGCACCAACTGCCTAGAAGTCGGGCACACGCGGGCGTACTGCCCCGACAAGAAAGCAGAAGTACAGGGCTGCCTGAACTGCTGCAAAACCGGGCACCAGGCAAAAGACTGCAAAAGCGCAGCTTATTGCAGGCACTGCAGCAAGGAGCATAGGCCAGACTCGACAGCGTGTCCAAACTTCAGAAAACTCCTAGACCGCTGCAGGCGGGAGCAGTCGGACCAAAATGATTAAATTTCTACAAATAAACGTCGGGACCGGAAGGGCTGCCCACGACGTAGCAGCAGCCCAGGCAAGACGAATGGGAGCAGACGTCATCTTGTTCCAGGAACCCAATAAGACCATAGCTAAAAAACAGGGTCTGCTGACGGACAACGGAGCGGACGTGGCGGTTCAGATAATGAACAAAAAAAGAGCCAAAATAATTAGCCACCAACCAGAAAATGGCTTCCAAATTATTAGCCTGACAGACTATGAGATCATAAACGCATACGTCTCGCCTAACATAACACTGCCCGCCTATATGTCTAGAGTGGACAACATCATGGAGGCCATCAGGACCAGAAAGAAGGGAGTAATCCTGGCGGGCGATTTTAATTTGAAATCACCAGCGTGGGGCTCAGCAAAGGAGGATAAAAGGGGCGAGTACCTCACACGTTGGATGGCGGCCTTAAACCTAATCCTAATAAATGACGGACTCACGCCAACCTTTGCAAGGAAGGAAAGCGTATCGTTCATTGACCTAACGATTGCCACAAACAACATCTCGGTAAGGAAATGGAAGGTGGAAGAGGACGAGGAATCCCTAAGCCTGCACCGATATCTCTCTTTTGAGGTTGGCAATCGTTACAACAACCAGGATCAAAGATCAGAATGGGAATGGGCAATGAACGCAGAAAAAGCGAGGAACGAACTTAGAGGCCTCCGGTACAACCAGAACTTTTTCCAGAAACTTAAAGAAGTTCAGGACTGGGCCAGCTACAAGATCCGCGGCCAATCAAACAACTTGCCCTACTGGTGGAGCGATACTATTGACGCAAAAAGAAAGAAATGTACCGAAATACGAAGGCTTCTGACAAGATCTAGGGCGAAAGGAGAACCGGATAGGGTCAAAGAACTCGAAGCACAGCTCAAAACCACCAGAAAAGAGTACCAAACAGCTATCCGCAGGAGCAAGATAGAAAAATGGAGAAACCTGGTCGACGACCTTGAGAGCGATGCTTTTGGACAGGGCTACCAGATACTGGTGAAAAGGCTGGCTATAAAGCCGAACCATATAACTCTAGAGGACAGCAGGAAGAAGGAGATTATTGAGGAGCTATTCCCGGATGTTATTGAGCAAGCAGCTCCGCTGACAACCGGAGACGCAGAAGACCCGACTCCTTTTACCGCCGACGAGCTGAATGAGGCTATTAGAAAACTAAAGCCTAAAAAAGCCTCGGGACTCGACGGAATCCACTGCCAAATCACCAAGCTTGCGCACGAAGTCATTCCCGACGTGCTGCTGGAAGCGTACAACAAGCACCTGGACGAAAGAATCTTTCCAAAACCTTGGAAAAAAGCAAAGATAGCGCTGATCCCTAAAGGAGAAGACAAATTTAGGGCTATCAGTCTGCTAAGCGTACCCGGCAAGTTGTACGAACACCTGATAAAGAAGAGGCTTGAGGAGGAACTGGAAGAAAAAGAAGCCATACCAAGCACCCAATATGGTTTCAGAAAGGGCCGCTCAACAGTCGACGCCATCATGAAAGCAAGAGAGCTTTGCGAGGACAGCACAAGCGCGTGGACCGCAATCATCCTGCTGGACGTAAGAAACGCTTTCAACACCGCTAGCTGGGAACAAATTAAAAGAAGGCTGACAGAGATAGGAACGAACCGGTATCTCCTAGACCTTATAGCAAGCTACCTGGGGGAACGAACCATCCTAATCGCCCCCGGGAAGGAGAAGAACCTAACCCAGGGGGTTCCGCAGGGCTCCGTCCTAGGACCTACTTTGTGGAACGTCGTCTACGACCCCGTGCTGAGCCTACAACTCTTAAGAGAATGCAGAACGGTCGCCTACGCAGACGACCTAGCGGTGGTGATCAGAGCGAAAAGCATGCAGGAGATGCAGAAGGCTGCGAACAAAGCCCTAAAGGCGGTAGACAAATGGATGACGGGAATCGGCCTGGAACTGGCTCCCGAGAAAACCGAGGCACTGGTCGTGAAAGGAACGAGGAAAAACACCGAAGTCGCCTTCGTCTTAAGAGGAGAAACCATCATCCCAAAAAAATCTGTCAAGTACTTGGGAGTATGGTTGGACTCAAACTGGATCTTTGGCCCGCACGTTCAAAACACCATCGGCAAAGCAGAGAAGACCATGACTGCTCTAATGAAGATAATGCCAAACGTAAGCGGGCAAAGCGCTAAGAGAAGAGCGATTTACCACTCCGTGATCCAATCCATACTGACCTACGCGGCGCCGGTCTGGAAGCGGGCTCTCGGCGTAAACAGGCACCTGACAGCGCTATTATCCACACAAAGAAAAGTCGTACTGAGAGTCATCAGCGCTTATCGAACGACAAGTGGCAAGGGTGCCTGCGTCATTGCAGCGATCCCGCCGATTGACCTGAAAGTGGAGGAGCTGGCAGAGAAGCACCAAGCCAGAAAGGAAGGGCGCAAAGCCACGTATAACGTCGTAGAGCAGTGGCAGCGTACATGGGACGACACCCATGACACGGCACAATGGACAAAGAAGCTTATCCCCTCAATAGAAAGATGGGTGAGATGCCAGCACAGAAACACCGACTACTTCCTGACACAATTCCTGACAGGCCACGGGAGCTTTGGCACCTACACCAAGAAGATTGGAAAGACCCAGAGCGACGATTGTCACTACTGCGGCGAAACCGATTCTCCGGAGCACACCATCCTCCATTGCAC
The DNA here is from genome assembly GCA_963932245.1 of Tachinus rufipes. NCBI lineage: Eukaryota > Metazoa > Arthropoda > Insecta > Coleoptera > Staphylinidae > Tachinus > Tachinus rufipes. The sequence goes on along the minus strand of OZ010747.1, from coordinate 94,686,140 downwards.
GCGATGGCACGTCGGAAGACATAAAGCAGAGGTAGCTGTAGGAAAGGCACTGACGATCGACAGCCTAATGAACGTCCTACTTGAAAACAAGCACAACTGGAAGCAGGTACACTTATTTGTGAGAGACACAATGAGCACAAAGGAACGAGAAGAACTGGCCAGGCAGAAAGCCGCACAACAGGCAAATTAAATTAATTGAGACCAGACGGGTAGGTGATGCAAACCCTTATCGGGGTATTCCGCTTACTCGTTGAGAAGAATTGAGGTTTTTTAGTGGGTAAAAGTCCCACACTCCTGGGCGCGTTGAACCAAGCGCCCAGGGAGCAGTAGCGTTTCCCTCACCAAAAAAAAAAAAAAAAAAAAGGTTAGGTTAGGTTAGGTTAGGTTAGGTTAGGTTAGGTTAGGTTAGGTTAGGTTAAGTTAGGTTAGGTTAGGTTAGGTAACATAACACATAACATTTTTTAACTATTTTTGACAATCATATCAACAAACTTGAAGAGTATTTCTTACAAAATTGTTAAAATAGTTTTTACACTTTTGTAAAGTTCTTTTAAATTTTATTATATTTTTAGAACATTTTTAATGATTTTGGAAAATATCAACAGACTTTAGAAAACATTTTTAATATTTTTAAAACATTTTTGACAATTTTGAAACGATTTTGACAGTTTGAAATATTTATTACACTTTTGAAACATTTTTGACAATTTTTGCAACTTTGAAAAACATCAACATACCTGAGAAAACATTTTTGACAATTTTGGACAAATTTTGACAATTTTGAAACATTTTTGACAAGTTTGGAACATTTATCACACATTTGAAATATGTTTGACAATTTTAGAACACTTTTGACACTTTTGGAATAAGGTTAGGTTGTTAGCTATTAGCGGGGTCCACAGGTGGCGGATAGTGAAACGGCTTTGAGATATCAGGATGTAGTGGAGATTGCTAAGGATGCGTTCTCTTAAAAAAATGCTGCAATATTTTAAGACGACTCTGCGACATGACAAGTAAAAGCCGCCAGAAAAGCCTTCCCCTGATAGTGGACAGCAGAAGCAGCAAAACCATATGACAGTACAAAGGCTCCTAAATACAGACACAGACAGGCGGAGTTGAAGACAACGTAAATGCTGGACATACTGCGTATGACAAAAAGCAACGGAAAACCACCGTCATTATTTATTCCTAGTAAATTATTATCAATAAATACAAAATTAAACAATAGCCCCGAGTGCAAGTAAAATCCACAAAGAGTAATGAAATAAATATAATAATAAGAACGTACGCAAAGGTAGGAAAAGGAAAAGTACCGGAGATCGTGGTACGGTTTGGCCTGAGCAACAGAAATGATAGAAGAGATTTGATGATTCAATTCTGCCAAAAGAAACAGATAGCAATTATAAATACGTACTTTAAGCTTTCTCCCCGCAGGTTATATACGTGGACAGCTCCGAAGAACACAGAAGACAACATTATAAAGAACCAAACTGACTACGTATTAATAAATTAAAAATTTAGCAATTGCATAATAAGTGCAAAAACATATCCAGGAGCGAACGTCAACTCTGATCATAACCCAGTCCCCCCATCTGCAAACTAGATGAAAGTTAAAAGCAATTAAAAGAAAAAAATCAAATAAAAAAGTAAATATAAAGAAACTTAAGATACCCAAAATAAGTCAGGAAGTCATAGAAAAACTAGACCTTTGGACCAGAAAAACTCGAAAACTTACAGACAAAAGAAACGATGTGGAAAAATATTAAGAAGTCAACAATTGAATAGGGCAGGACATATTAGGACCAGAACGTAAAGATTAAGGAGAAGAGCGGATGACAGACAAAATACTAGATCTCATAGACAAAAGAAGAATTCATAAAAACAACAACTATAAATACAAAAAATTAAATACGGAAATAAGAAGAGAAGTCCGGTATGCAAAGAACAATTGGCTCAAAGAACAATAGAAAAGAATTAAAGAACTACAAAGAAAATACAATTTATTTAACCTACACAAAGAAATCAAAGTTATGACAGGAAGAAAAAAACGCATTCCGTTATAATGGACAACAATAATAAAATTATTACAGATAGCAAAGAAAAAAGAGCACCTGGGTGGCGTACATACAAAAACTATTTGCTGATGACAGATCACATGAAGCCCATAGACAAAATCAGAGAGAAACAAGGAATACTGATAACGATGGTCCTCCAATTATAGCAGCAGAAGTATGGAAAGCACTTAAAAACTCCAAAGACGGAAAAGCATTAAGTCCCGATGAAGTTAACATAAAAGTTTTAAAAGCCATAAACAAAGAAAACATAGATTTACTACTTCATTATTCAATCGCATTTATTAGCTGAAATCAACGTTTATTACACTATCAAAAAAAACAAAATGCTAAGAGATGTGAGAAGCACCGTACCATCAGCATTATGAGCCAATGCTTAAAGATATTTTAAGATTATAAAAAACCAAATAAGAACAAAGTGTAAGGAGAATTAAAGCGACAATCAATTTAACCTCCGGGCAAGAGTGGATACAAGAGAGGCGCTGTTCTTACTACAAGTTTTGGCACAGAAATGTAGAGAAATGCAGCAAAATGATTTTGTGCTTTATAGACTACAAAAAAACATTCGATAAAGTAAAACGCAATAAACTAATCGAAATATTGCAAAATATAAACCTTGATAACAAAGATATACAAATAATCACAAACTGGAACCAAAAATCAGCGGTGAGAATAGGCAACAACACCACAGACTATGTAAAAATTAAGAAAAGAGTACGGCAAGGTTGTATTCTATATTCTGAGGCTATAATAACGGAAAAACTGTACAAAGGAGAAGAAAGAATAAAAGTCAATAGGAAAGTAAAAAACAACCTTTGATATGCAGATAATACCGTTTTGATTGCGTCGACGCAGAAAGAAACGCAAAATATGCTCAATATGAACATTCAAATAACAAAATTCATGATAATAAACAATAGGCAGAATAGAAATGTAACACTAAATCTAAACGGAGGAAGTCTAATCAAAGTGCAAAAATACAAATATTTAGGAATGTGGCTAAACAAAGAAAGGAAAAGTGAGGGCAAAATAAAAACCAGATTAGAAATTGCAAAAACAAGTTTTCAGGAGATGAAGCACCTTTTATGCAATAATAACATTAACATCAAACTAAGAGCAAGACTGTCAAAATGTTATATTTGGCCTTAGCTTAGAGATTACCAAACAGCAACTCGAAGCCTTCAAAATGTGGTTATATAAGCAAATGATAGAAATATCTTGAGTCGACAAAATAACTAACCTCAAAATACTTAACTGCAATACCTAGGTCATATAATGCGACATAATCGGTACGAGCTACTGCAGAAGATCATGATAGGGAAGATTGAAGATAGCAGAGCAGTAAAAAGAATGGCCAAAGATAAAATTAAATAGGAATTGATGATATCCAATTTTTACTAGTTGGAGATAAACTTTAAGAAGAAGAAGGAATATTTTTATACTATTTTTGAAAATTTTATCAACAAATTTCAGGATTATTTTTTACAAAACTGTCAAAATTTAAATTTGATTTTGAAACATTTTTGTCAAATTTATTATATTTTTAAAACATTTTTGACAATGTACCAACATTTTTATGGAAAATATCAACAGAATTGTACAATTTTAGAACATTCTTAGAACATTTTTGACAATTTATTAACATAACACATACCTTACATTTTTCTACTATATTTGACAATCATATCAACAAATTTGAGAAATATTTTTTACAAAATTGTCAAAATCATTTTTCACACTTATGAAACGTTTTTGTCAATTTTGTTATATTTTTAGAACATTTTTGACAATGTTTTTCAACATTTTTGACAGTTTTTGAAAATAACAACTAATTTGAAAAAAACATTTTTTACAATTTTAGAAGTTATTTTAACAATTCTGAAACAGTTATTACACTTTTGATTTTTATTTGACAATTTTAGAACATTTTTGACGAATTTAAAAAATGTTTCACAATTTGAAACATTTATTACATTATTAAAACATTTTTGACTATCTTAGATCAGTTTTGGAATATTTTTGACAATTCAATAACATAACATAACATTTTTATACTCTTTTTGTCAATCATATCAACAGATTTGAGAGTAATTTTTCAGAAAATTGTCAAAAACATTTTTCACATTTTTAAAAAGTTTTAATATTCTTAAAACATTTTTGACAATATTAAAAAATATTAAACAGACTTACTTGTAAAAAAACATTTTTAAAAACTTTAAAATATTTTTGACGATTTTAAAACATTTATTACACATTTGAAACAATTTTGACAATTTTGGAATATTTTTGAAAAATTAATAACATAACACGTAACATTTTTATACTATATTTGACAATCATATCAACAAATTTGAGAAATTTCTTCACAAATATTTTAAATTAATTTTTACACTTTCAAAACGTTTTTTTTTTTTAATTATATTTTTAGAATATTTTTGATAATGTTTTTCAACATTTTTGGAAAATATCAACAAATTTGAGAAAACATTTTTTACAATTTTAGAACATTTTTGACAATTTTGTAACATTTATTACACTTTAAAAACATTTTTGACAATTTTAGAACATTTTTGACAATTTTGGAATATTTTTGACGAATTAATAACATAACACATAACATTTTTATACTATTTTTGACTATCATATCAACAAATTTGAGGATTTTTTTTTACAAATTTGTCAAAATCATTTTTCACACTTTTGAAACGTTTTTGTTAATTATATTATATTTTTGAAAATTTTGAAAAATGTTTAGAAACTTGAGAAAACAATTTTGACAATTTTGGAAAAAAATGACAATTTTGAAACATTTATTATACTTTTAAAACATTTTTGACAATTTTAAAATATTTTTGATAGTTTAATAACGTAACACAACATTTTTATACTATTTTATTATACTTTACAACATTTTTGACAATGTATTTTATCATTTTTGACAATTTTAGAAAATTTGAAAAAACTTGAAAAACATTTTTGACAATTTTGAAATATTTTTAACAATTTTGAAACATTTTTGACAATTTTGGAATATTTTTGACAATTTTATAACATTATTTTTATTATTTTTGATAAACATATCAACAAACTTAATTTTTTTTTTACAAAATTTTTAAAACAATTTTTTACACTTTTGAAACGTATTTGTCAATTTTATTATATTTTTAGAACATTTTTGACAATGTATTTCAACATTTTTGACAATTTTGGAAAATATTTACAATCTTAAAAAAACATTTTTGACTTTTTTGAAACATTTTTAAAAATTTTGAAACATTTATTACAATTTTGAAACATTTTTGTTGATTTTAAAACTTTTTGACATTTTTGGAATAGCTTTGACATTTTAATAACATAATACAACATATTTATTCTATTTTTGACAATCATATCAACAAATTTGAGTATTATTTTTTACAAAATTGTCAAAAAAATTGTTTACACTTTTGAAACGTTTTTGTCAATTTTATTATATTTTTAAAACATTTTTGACAATATACTTCAGCTTTATTGACAATTTTGGAAAATATCAACAAACTTAAAAAAACATTTTTAAATACTTTGGAACATTTATTACACTTTTGAAACAATTTTAAAACATTTTTGACAATTTTAGAATAATTTTGACAATTTTAGAACATTTTTATAATAATACTTTATTGACGGTATAATCTTACCATTTACATCTACATCAAATATACATAAACAATGATGTTTTACAATACAAAAATAAAGAATACAAATATACCATTCATAAAAGCGCACATATTAGACATTAGTCAGCATGACTTAGCTGACTTTCTGAACGTAGATTTAGAGACACAAAATACATTAATATCAGTTGGTAAATTATTTGCAAATCTACACTATCTACCGAGTGGATTGTTGAAACCATAATTAGTAGAATGAGTAGACTCGCGAAATAAAGAAGAATGTCTGCTATGTCTATTATTAGGTGCTACATGGAATGGAAGAGTACCAAGTAGCTCCGGACAATCAATCTCAGACATAATTAAATTACGCAAGAACGACAAATCAGCTCTTTTGCGGCGAATCTTCAATGGCGGTAGGTTGTAAAATAAAGCAATGTAGCAGTAATCATAATTTACAGATAATATGCCGGATTTATAAGACAATAAACGACAAAACTTTTTTTGAATTTGTTCAATACTACGGTTATGAATTTCATAAACAGGACTCCAAACTGACGGAGCATACTCTAAATGCGAACGCACCAAAGCACAATATAAAAGTTTAAGTGTACTGGCTGATAAATCCGCGGACATTCTATATACAAATCCTAACATTTTTATGGCACGATTGCACATGATGTTTATATGTTCAACAAATGTAAGTTTATGATCAAAAATAACGCCTAAATCTTTTATTTGTGTGACTTTGTTTAACACTTTAGTGTCAATTATATAGTTAAATAAAATTTTAGTTAAAGTTCTATGGAAACTTATTGAAAAACATTTATCAGCATTAAAAAATATAAAACACCAAGTATTTATAGAATCCAAGTCCAGTTGTAAAAGATGGCAGTCATTGAGAGATGATATTCTTTTATATATTTTTAAATCATCCGCAAATAAAAGAAATGACGATGAATTGATATACTGTGGGATATCATTAATGAAAAGCAAAAATAAAATTGGTCCACAATGAGATCCTTGAGGAACACCAGATGGAACAAGAATGGGCTGTGACAAAAAGTTATTAATTTTTACACACTGCGTGCGATTTTTCAAAAAGCTGAATAACCAGGAAGTTACATCATGATGAAATCCCAGAGCACTGAGCTTGGCAATCAAAATATTATGACTCACACGATCAAACGCCTTTGAAAAATCGGTGTAGATTGAGTCAACTTGTACTTTAGATTCAAATGCATTTAAAATATCATTTTCATAACAGAGTAAATTAGTAAGTGTGGAACGTCCTTCACGAAATCCATGCTGCTCTTCTATTAAGATGCTTTTGCACATCCATTGCAACTGACTAGTTACAATTTTATCGAACAATTTAGGTATAGCAGATTTTTCACACTTTTGAAAAGTTTTAATATTTTTAAAACAATTTTGACAATGTTGTTTAATATTTTTGACAATATTAAAAAATATTAACAGAATTACTTGCAAAAAAAAAATTTAACAACTTTTTTTGACAATTTTGAAACATTTATTACACTTTTGAAACAATTTTGACAATTTTGGAATATTTTTGACAATTTAATAACATAACACGTAACATTTTTATACTATTTTTGACAATCATATCAACAAATTTGAAAAAAAAATTCACAAATATTTTAAAGTAATTTTGATACTTTCAAAACGTTTTTTTCAATTTTATTATATTTTTAGGTCATTTTTGATAATGTTTTTCAACATTTTTGAAAAATATCAACAAATTTGAGAAAACAATTTTGACAATTTTAGAACATTTTTGATAGTTTTAAAACATTTAGTACACTTTAAAAACATTTTTGACAATTTTAGAACATTTTTAACAATTTTGGAATATTTTTGCCAATTTAATAACATAAAACGTAACATTTTTATACTATTTTTGACTACCATATCAACAAATTTTTTTTAAAATCATTTTTCACACATTTGAAACGTTTTTGTTAATTATATTATATTTTTGACAATTTTGAAAAATGTTTAGAAACTTGAGAAAACAATTTTGACAATTTTGGAAAAAAAATTGACAATTTTGAAACATTTATTTTAAAAGTCTATTTTAAAACATTTTTGACAATTTTAAAATATTTTTGATGGAATAACGTATCACAACATTTTTATACTATTTTTGATAATTATGTTATCGTTTTTGTCAATTTTATTATACTTTACAACATTTTTGACAATGTATTTTATCATTTTTGACAATTTTAGAAAATTTAAAAAAACTTGAAAAAAATTTTTGACAATTTTGAAATATTTTTAACAATTTTGAAACATTTTTGACAATTTTATAACATTATTTTTATTATTTTTGATAAACATATCAACAAACTTAATTTTTTTTTTGACAAAATTTTTAAAACAATTTTTTACACTTTTGAAACGTATTTGTCAATTTTATTATATTTTTAGAACATTTTTGACAATGTATTTCAACATTTTTGACAATTTTGGAAAATATCTACAATCCTGAAAAAAGATTTTTGACTTTTTTGAAACATTTTTAAAAATTTTGAAACATTTATTACAATTTTGAAACATTTTTGACGATTTTAAAACTTTTTGACAATTTTGAAATATTTTTGACATTTTAATAACATAATACAACATTTTTATACTACTTTTGACAATCATATCAACAAATTTCAGGATTATTTTTTACAAAATTGTCAAAATAATTGTTTACACTTTTGAAACGTTTTTGTCAATTTTATTATATTTTTAAAACATTTTTGACAATATACTTCAGCTTTTTTGACAATTTTGAAAAATAACAACAAACTTAAAAATACATTTTTAAAAACTTTGGAACATTTATTACACTTTTGAAACAATTTTAAAACATTTTTGACAATTTTAGAATAATTTTGACAATTTTAGAACATTTTTATAATAATACTTTATTGACGGTATAATCTTACCATTTACATCTACATCAAATATACATAAACAATGATGTTTTACAATACAAAAATAAAGAATACAAATATACCATTCATAAAAGCGCACATATTAGACATTAGTCAGCATCACTGACTTCTGAACGTAGATTTAGAGACACAAAATACATTAATATCAGTTGGTAAATTATTTGCAAATCTACACATTCTACCGAGTGGATTGTTGAAACCATAATTAGTAGAATGAGTAGACTCGCGAAATAAAGAAGAATGTCTGCTATGTCTATTATTAGGTGCTACATGGAATGGAAGAGTACCAAGTAGCTCCGGACAATCAATCTCAGACATAATTAAATTACGCAAGAACGACAAATCAGCTCTTTTGCGGCGAATCTTCAATGGCGGTAGATTGTACAATAAAGCAATGTAGCAGTAATCATAATTTAAAGATAATATGCCGGATTTATAAGACAATAAACGACAAAACTTTTTTTGAATTTGTTCAATACTACGGTTATGAATTTCATAAACAGGACTCCAAACTGACGGAGCATACTCTAAATGCGAACGCACCAAAGCACAATATAAAAGTTTAAGTGTATTAGCTGATAAATCCGCGGACAATTTTGGAATATTTTTGACAACTTAATAACGTAACACATAACATTTCTATATTATTTTTGACAATATTATCAACAAATTTCAGGATATTTTTAAAAAATTGTCAAAATCACATTTTACACTTTTGAAATGTTTTTGTTGATTTTAAAATATTTATAAAACATTTTTGACAATTTTGGAAAATATCAACAAACTCGAGAAAATAATGTTGACAATTTTGGAATATTTTTGCCAATTTTGGAACATTTTTGACAATTTTTATATAATTTTGACAATTCAATAACATAACACATAACATTTTTATACTATTTTTGCCAATCATATCAACAAATTTTGAAGATAATTTTATACTAAATTGTCAAAATTATTTTTCACATTTTCGAAACGTTTTTGTCAGTTTTATTATATTTTTAGGACATTTTTGAAAATGTATTTCAACATTTTTGATAATTTTAGAACATTTTGACAATTCTTATACATTTATTACACTTTTGAAACTTTTTTAAAACAATTTTAGAACATTTTTGACAATTTTGGAATATATTAAAAAAAATTGATAAATTCTATTTAATAAAAATTTAGTTTTTTTCGTCTAATTTAAGGTTTTAAAAGTAATTTTTGTGTACATTTTCAGAGCAATTTTCATGTTATAAATGTTTTTTCTGTAATTTTAAAAAGTTTTTAAAAATAAATTTTATATTATATTATAGTTTTCTGCCACAGTTGTTTAGTAAGTTTTGTGTGGTAAACGTTATTTTTTATAAAAATTTTTAAGCAAATTTTACGCAAATTTTGATAAATTGTTGTTTTAGTAACTTATAGGTAATTTTATGCTCAAATTGTGTTTTTTATTTTACAAAAGTTTCTTTCATACAATTTTAAAGTCTTCAAGGGAAATTTTGTCTTATAAATCAGTTTTCTGTACTAGTTTTGACAAATTTGATGCTAAAAATTAGTTTTGAGGGCAATTTTATGTGATAAATATGATTTTTTAGCAAATTTTATGCAAAAAATAAGTTTTTTACGCAATTTTCATGGTATAAATGCTTTTTCAGTATAACTTTTGGATTTTTTAAGCAATATTTAAGTTTTTACGCAAATTTTGATACATTTTATGTGGTATTTTTCATTCACAATCAAATTTTATGCAAAAAATAATTTTTTTGTCAAATTTTTATAGTGCAATTGCTTATTTAATTTAATTTTAAAGTTTTTCAAGCTACAAATAAGTTTTATGAGAGCAAAGTAGCTAAAAGTGAGTTTTGTGGACAATTTTTTGTTACAAATGTGTATTTTTAATGTTTTTTAAGTAAATTTTATGGTTTAAATGAAGTTTTTGTTTCAGTTTTATCTTAGGAATGAGTTTTCTGAGCAATTTTAATATTATAAATGTTTATTTTATCCAATTTTGCAAGTTTTAAAGCAAATTTTATGCTAAAAAAATATGTATTATATACTTCTATGCATTTTTGAGGTTTTTGAAGTTAATTTTGATAATTTTTGAGCAAATTTTATCCTAGAATTAAATTTTCTTAGTAACTATGATGTCAAAAAAGTATATTCTGTGTGATTTTAAGTTTTTTTGAAACAAATTTTAAACTATAATAGAGCTTTGCTTACAAATTTTGATAAAGTTTTTGTAGTTTTTGTGCAATTTTGATGTTATAAATGTTTATTCTGTGCAACTTTGCTGTTTTAGAAGCAAATTTTGTGCTAATAATAAGTTTTTTTGCGCAATGTTTATGATATAAATGTTTTTTCTGTACATTTTTGAGGTTTGTTGCGTTCATTTTAGCAAATTTTTTATGATAAACGTGACTTTTGAGCAAATTTGTTGCTAGAATTAAGTTTTCTACAAGATATTGATGTTATAAAAGTCTATTCTGTGTAATGTAAAAGTTTTTTTAACAAATTTTATTCTTTAAATAAGTTTTCTGTGTAAATTTTGATAAAGTTTGCTTGGTAAACATATTTTTTTACGGATTCGGCAAATTTTATGCAAAAAATTATTATTTTTTGTTTATTTTTCAAACCAATCTTCTAACTTCTAAGACAGTAAATGTTACTAAAAAAGAGTACATATTTGTGATGACTTAAGTATCTACAGTATATAAAAATTACCAACGTTGCACAAAAAAAGGTCATTGACTTACTACGGTTTTTTAATTAGTATTAATCATTTACTCAAACTATTCTGTAGTATTTTAATGAACAAGATTTTAATTACAAACCACTTTTATTGCTAGATTAACTCTGCAAATTTTTTTTTAAGTTTATTTTTTAGTGTACACTTGTTCACTATTAAAACCAGCCCTGTTAATTAAACACTGTAATTACCTTTAAAACCATTATCCACGAATTGTCCATTGACAGCACCTTCATCACCTCTGAAGCCAATATTAGCCCCCGAACTAATTCCCACACCGGCAATCATCACAAGTAATTTAACCGCGAACATGTCACGTCTTTGCTGTATTATTTTTTCCTCTCCTCGTCCTGTTGTTAATATTTTTCTTGAACGTCCGCTCAACACATTTCGCGCCCTATTTGTTTATTTTTCTATTTTTTGCTCTTTCCAGCAGTGAGAAGAAGCGAGAGAGGGCGGCGTCGGTGAAAAAGGCGAATTGCCACTGCGACGGATTTTATTGCCGCCGCTTAAAATGCAACCAAGAAATTTTTGCAATAAACTCCTTCCGTTCCGCGAGCGCCCCGGCTTAGCAGCAGTACTCTATTTTTTTCTGCTGCCGTCTACTGGATTTTTATAATGTGCTTATGGCACGGAAATTGTATTGTTTTCAGAACAAATTGCCAACGCTCTCTAAAATAATTTATTTTTATTATGCTTTACGATGGACTTAAACTATGGCTATGTTTGTTTTATTTATTCTTCAGTTTTATGTCGCTCTGAATTAACTTAATATTTAATAAGCAAATGAGAATTTATCATACAATTTCAAAATGTTTATTGTATTCAATAAAATATCTATTTAAAATATTAACAAAAATACCCTCTTCATCTTTTGAGACGTTATATGAGAACCATTTAATGATCTTATAGATAACAACATTCAATAACTTAATGTACAATGTCAAGATTTTCTTGCAGTCTTATAAAACCTACTTCCACTTCAGGTAACAAACAAAAATGTTTATGTAATATTTAAAAGATGTAATATTAAATATTTTTTTTATTTAATTATATAATAACAATACATAAATTTACAACTTATTTTAGCATCTCTTGTATTTCAATAGTAGTTTTGCCTTTAGTTTCAGGTACAAACAATAAAATAAAAATAATTGCAAAAACATTACAAACTGAAAACAACCAAAATGAACCACCGATACCAATAAAATTACTAATATCTGTATAGAAATATGTAAGGAAAAATGAAGTAATCCAACAAACACTTGCAGCAATAGCAGAACCATATGACATCATATTAGGAGGAAAAACTTCTGCTGTAAAAGTCCACACAATTGGACCAGAACCTATATTAAATGCCATCATATAAACAACCAAACATGTAATAGGTAACCAATATAAATTACTAACATCAAAATTGTCATCTTTTAGATAAAAATATACACCTAATGGTACTTCAGATATTAACATACAAATTGTTGATAATATTAATAAAATTTTTCTTCCCAAACTGTCTACAAAAAATGGAACAATACAGCTTGCTCCTATTTGCACAGCTCCAGTAATCATTGAGGATATATCAGAAGGTATTGAACTACCAGATTCTTCAAAAATAGTTTGTGTATTAACAGTAACAATATTAACTCCTGATAGTTGTTGAAATGCAACTAAAAATGAACATATGATTAATGCTTTAAAATTACTACTTAGTTTAAAAATATCACAAATACTTCCATCAGAATTTTTGTTTTCAGTCTCAATCATTAATTCAAATTCAATATCAACTAAAATAGTACCTCTTAATTTTTGCAATATTTGTTTAGCTTCTAATTTTCTTTGTTTAGTTATTAAATAAACCGGACTTTCAGGCATAAAACTAAAAGCAATTACAAAAACTATAGATAAACCAGCACAAATCATATTTAAATCAAAAATTGAAACATATGGCCCTATACAGTATGGTATCATTATACCAATTACAATAAAAATATTAAATAATGAGCCCATTGCACCTCTAACATCATCTGGTGATACGTCGGCTATATAAGGTGGTAAAACTGAATAAACACTTCCCATTGCCAAACCTGCTAATATTCTTGCTATCAAATATGCGGTTATGTCATTGATAAATGCAAGCATTAAGAATGATATTACATATGCAAGTCCTATCCCAATTAAAGTATATTTTAATCCTGTAAACTTTGTTGTAAACATGGTTAAAAAAGGTCCAACAACTGCTCCTAGACATAATAATGATATTATCCATGACGATTCTGTTGCATTAATTGGATTGGGTAATGGATTTGCTGATGTAGATCCTTCCAATATAGGTATTACAGGTGATGTCCATGCTAATGGCAATCCTGATATTAAACCCAATAAACATCCTAAAAATATTTATAATAATATGTTATATAATAAATGATTAGAATTACCTGTAAACACACAGATATATAAATATGTACGATTTTCTTTGTGCATTTGTATTGCTTATTTGCAATATCTTATCGTAAAGACTACTAGAAATATACTTCAATAATTTGATTAATTGTTTATGTTGTTTTATCAATGATTAAGATTAGCATCAGACAATTAATTAGCAAGATTAAAATGAATTAAAATCACTATAGACTAGTATAATATCAAAGTAGTTTAATAAGCAACAAATGTGGTTTTGAGAGAGATATAGCTTGGTTTGCGAATGTTGTATAAATTTTTTTTTAAGTGGTTACTTAGCAGGTAATTGATTTTTTTTCTGATTGTACAAGTTGATCTTAAAGATCGTTTTTATCAATTTGTTTTTGTATACCATGGGAAACAAAATTGCTTAGATAATTTTAAATTTTGCACTAACAATAGATTTATCAAAATTGCTTAGAAATTTTATATCTTGCTCAAAATTAAGACAAAAACGTCTAGAAAATTGACCAATAATTGTTTAAAAAACTCAAATACTAAACAAATTAAAAAAAAAAAAATACTAAGAAAATCTAAATATTGCAAAATATTTATTAAAAGCGACTCCAAGTTTTGACAAAAATTTAAATGTTGCACAAAATCTGTAAGTATTCTACAATTTTGATCAAACAAATCTAAAAAATTTAATTATTGTCTAAAATTAATCTAAAATTGCTCTGAAAACAAATTAGTACAAAATTAAATTAAACAAAACTTAATTTATTTTTGTATCCCACCCACCAGCCCGAGTGTTTATGGTCAATAAAATTATATTTTCTTTCTTCTTGCGCATATTTTTGTTACTACCATCTCTACTGTCTTAGTTTATCAACTACAGCTGAAACATCAGCAGTAGTTGATAAACTAAGACCTAGACAACAAACACTTAGGTGGTTGGGTAGGCTACAGTAGTCCAACAATTGAACGAGAATTATTTTTTTTTTGGGCAAGAGTGAAAAGTCTTCTAAAGACTTCACAAATGTTGGATTTACTTTTTTGAGGGCGCCTATCAACTAAACTCAGCTGTGAATGCTTGTTAGGCTTATAACCTTCTATTAAAAAAAAAATTGGGAATAAAGATGGGACGCACTATAGGCTGAGGGATGAGGCGTTTTTTCTTCTATCTCTTTTATAAAATTTTCTTTTTTGAGCCTCTATCTGCTGCATTTGAACAAAATGTGTTCAGGATTTTTTATCTTTTGACACACTTTGCACATACTTTCTTCCGAAATATGAAAACGACTGAGGTAAGATTTGAAATCTCCTTGTCCGCTCAAGGCTTGGGTTAGAAAATAATCTGCAACTCTATGTTTTCATTTTTAATTAGCCTTTTTGTCTAATTTGCTTTGTTTGAGTTCATTTTTCAAAAAATTTGTCACTTTTCCATCATTTCTTTTTTTTTTTTTTTTTTTCTTGTACTCTCTGCTCCTTAGCTCTACTTAGAGTTCTATGGGCATTATTGACGCTATCACAAGTATAGCTTTGGTTGACAATGTTTTATAGCCGCAGGTTACTTTAATAGCTAGTTTCCTTTGTTGTCTGCTTAGCATTGCTTTATATTTTTGAAATTTTATGGTTCTGTTCCAGATTTGGGCACCATATAGGAAGTGTGGTACACTTGCTAGAAGTTTCCGTTTGGGTTCACTTAGTCCTCTGATGTCATAAGCTTTGTTAGTGAAATTATTAATTTATCTGCTTTCAGAATCGTTTTCCTTATGTGTTTCGTCAAACCAGATTCCCAGATATTTAATTTTCTTTTTGGACTTAATCATAGTGTTTCCTATTTGAACTTTTATCTCACCGAGTTTCTTACCACCGTACAAAATAAGACATTCCGTTTTCTCCTCGGCTATCTCCAAGCTTAGGTCCTCAATTGTGGATTTTATCTTGGCCAGCGCAATGTTAGTGTTTGCAACTACCTCATTCTTTTCCTGTAGTTACAATTCCAGTATCGTCCGCAAAGCATGCTTTTTGGCACGTAGTATGCTACCCACAGCAGCAGTCCTAGTATTGATCCTTGTGGTACCCCATATGTAATTGTCATTTTTTCTGTTTCCCCTATTAGCAATTATCTGCTTTCCAGATATCTAGTCAGCACTTTTATAAAACTTAGGTTTATTCTCTTCTCTCTGAGCGCCTGCACCACTCTTTTCCACAGCACTGCTCCAAATGCATTTTTGATATCTTCAGTATAGATCTTTGATTTTGTTTACAGACTCTATTATTTCTTTTATTGCGTCTATTGTTGACATGTCTTTTTGGAAGCAGAATTGGTTGGTAGCAATTTTTTTTTCTACTTCATCTCTCAGTCTTTCTGCTATGAGATGTTTATACAATTTCCCAGAAGTGTTTAGCATGCATAGTGGCCTGTACTTTGTTATTCTTTTTTGGTTTTTCTATGAGCCTGTTTCCACACTTTTGAGAACTTGCATTCAGCAAATTTTTTCTTGAACATCTTTAGTATTTTTCCGGAAGCTGTCTTAACCACTTTTTTAGTAATTAATGGCAGGATTTGATCCGCTCCTGACGCCTTGTTTACTTTTATTTTGTTTAGTATTCATAGTAAATAGTATTGTCTTTTCTTTTTTGATTAGTTTTGCCTATCTTAAAAGCGGCCTTTTTAGGAATAGTAACTTAGCAATGTCTTTTTGTTTTTTGTTGTCTAGTTTATGACCGCTTTTGCTGGCTGGTTTTTGTGTGACTATCTTGTAGCCTAATTCCCAGACGTTTTTTTCCACCTTTATCTATGACTTCCTTCCTAGCTGCAATTTTTTTTTTAGTTTTTTTTTTTTCCTGAAGTCTTAAGCTGCTTTTTCTTTTTTCTGAATGTTTTGGTTTTTTAATTTCTTCTGGACAACTTCCTTTTTGCGAGGTTACATTCAGCTTTCATTTTTGAAAGTTTTTTGCTTCTTCTGCGATTTGTGCGCCTCTTCCTCTTAAAAGTTTCACCGAGTGCCGTCGTAATGATCTTTTCTATTATTTACGGATATTGGCTTGCACACTTTTTATTTTTTGTAGTTTTGGTTGATTGCTTATCTTTAGACGCGCACAAATTTTACACTTAACCTAACCTAACTTAGCCTTTTTTTTTGGTGAGGAAAACGCTACTGCTCCCTGGGCGCTTGGTTCAACGCGCCTAAGAGTGTGTGACTTTCACCCACTAAAAAACCTCAAATCTTCTCAACAAGTAGGCGGAATATCCCGATAAGGGTTTGCATCACCTACCCATCTGGTCTCAATTTATTTGCTTGTTGTACGGCTTTCTGCCTGGCTAGTTCTTCTCGTTCTTTTGTACTCATTATGTCCTTCACAAATGAGTGTATCTGCTTCCAGTTGTGCTTACTTTGAAGAAGAAAGTTTATTAGGCTGTCGATCGTCAGTGCTTTTCCCACAGCTATCTATGCTTCATGTCTTTTGACGTGCCATCGCGTGCTATGGAAGATGATATGCTCCGGGGAATCGGTTTTGCCGCACTAGTGACAATTGTCGCTCTGAGTCTTTCCAATCCTCTTGGTGTAAGTGCCAAAGTACCCGTGACCTGTCAGAAAGTAGTCGGTATTTCTGTGCGAGCATCTCACCCATCTTTCTATTGGGGGGATAAGCGTCTTTGTCCACTGCGCCGTGTCATGGGTGTCGTTTCATTTACGCTGCCACTGCTCTACAATGTTGTACGTGGCTTCGCGGCTTTCCTTTCTGGCTTGATGCTTCTTTGCTAGCTCCTCCACTTTCAGGTCGATTGGCGTGATTGCCGCAATGACGCAGGCGCCCTTGCTACTTGTTGTTCGATATGCGCTGATGACTCTCAGTACGATTTTTCTTTGTGTGGATAAGAGCGCTGTCAGGTGTTTGTTTACGCCCAGATCCCGCCTCCAGACCGGCGCCGCGTAGGTCAATATGGATTGGAACACGAAGTGGTAAATTCTTTTAGCGCCTTGTCCGCTTACGTTTGGCATTATCTTCATTAGGGCAATCGTAGTCTTCTCTGCTTTGCCAATGGTGTTTTGAACGTGCGATCCAAAGATCCAGTTCGAGTCCAACCATACTCCCAAGTACTTGACGGATTTTTTCGGGGTAATGGTTTCACCTCTTAGAACAAAGGCGGCTTCAGTCTTTTTCCTTGTTCCTTTGACGACCAGTGCTTCCGTTTTCTTGGGAACCAGTTCCAGGCCGTTTCCCGTCATCCATTTGTCTACTGCCTTAAAGGCGTTGTTTTCAGCCTTTTGCATCTCCTGCATGCTATTTGCTCTAACTATGATTGCCTCTGTCGTTCTTGGCCTATTATTCTTGTTTTTCTGGGGGTCTCTTCTCTTTCCTTTCTGGGTTTTCCACTCTTGGTTAGGGTTGTCCTTTGCTGTTTTTTCCTTTTCTTTTAACTCCGACTTTTTTCTGCTTTTGTCCTCTTTTGGTTTTGGGGAGGCTATCTGGACCATAATGCCTTCTTCGCTCATTACGTATTCCATTAGTTTTCTGACCGTAGCAGTATTTTTCCCTGGTAGCTCTACCACGATGTGATTTCTCAGGTCTGCTTTCATTTTCTCTTTTATTGCCGTTAGCCCTTTGTACGCCTGCTGTAGTTGCGTGTTGTCGTTCTCCTTGAGATCGACCATCAGGTAGTAGCTATATCTTTCCTTAGTTTTCCAGTTGTTCTTGCTTGTTGGGGTTTGCGCTGTGTACTTAATATAGGCCATCTTTCATAGTAATACCTTTTGGGTCTTTACTTCTTCAATTTGCTTGCTGCCGTTTTGTTCCGGTTTTCAGTAGATAAACTTGCTTTCCTTATCTACTAACCTTACTGTGTCTTGGTCTTTCTGGAGTTCCCCATTGTTTTTTCTACTTGTTTTGTGGATTTTTATTTGGTAGAGGTCTTTGCTTTTTGGCCTTCCTCTCCGTCTCGAGAAGTTTTTTGAGGGCATCTTCTTCTTGATTTAGATTCTCTGTCTCCTCCTTCTGCCTATGTTCCTGGTCTTTATTTCTAGTCGCTAATTGGGCTTTCAAATTTTTGATCTCGTTCCGCATTTTTCAGTGCTCTCTCTCTACTGTTGTTTGAAAGTTGCTAATTCTTTCTTTAGCTTTGCGGTCTCGTCATCATCAGTTGACTTCTGTTGGCTTCCCGGAGTTTATTCTTTTTTATCAGGCTTTGCCTCTAGGTCATTCTTTAGCGCTTTTATGTTGGGAGCTAATGTTCTGATAAGGCCCTTTACGTTGACATTAACGTTTTTTCCTTTTGCGCTGTCGATGAAAGCTATAGCAATAGCTGCTGTGTGTGTCAGCATTTTCAACGTTTTTTTCGCTTTTGGTGTTTTTGAGTCATCTTTTGCGTATTTTCTGCGGATCTCCTGATTTACATCATCTTCCTGTGGGATCCAGACTATCGAATCATCTGACTTTGAGCCTTTATCCTTGCTCGGTTCTTTTTAAGTAGACCCCCAGGAAAAGACTTTTTTGAGTGGGGAGTTAAGTCCCGCTCTTTCTCTCTAGTATCATTTTTCGTAGCGTTGTCGTTGTAATTTTGAGGCTTGGGAGATTCACCGGAGGAAGCCCCCCCTCCAGTGATTTTTTTCCGAGACTGTTTTGTTCTTATCTTCCATTCTATTCTGTTCCATTTTTTTAAGACTGCTGGAAGCCTATAGGGTGGTTACGTCTCCAGCGGCAGAGCCCTATCGGGTTACTACTTGCTTTGTGACCTATCACTGGAGGGTTGAACTCTTCCGGCTTTGGCTACCGGCGGCCGCGCACTCTTCTTGTTTCTTTTGTCGGCGTCGAGTTTTGCCGTAGAAAAAAAAAAGAGAAAAGAAGGGAAAGAGAAAGCTGTTTGGCTCCCTAGCCCTAGAGACCTAGTTGCATCGGTTGCCTGAGTGTGATTCAGGGTAGATCGAAGAGTTTGACTAAAAGAGGTTGACAGATCATAGCGGAGATTGAAGAGAAAGTGTTTTGCCAGAGCCTTTTTAGTTTCCATGCAGCGGGCACCGCGTGCAGGCGAGGTTGACTGGAGTTGGACTTATCATCCTGCCAGTTTCTTGCCCACCAACCTAACCTAACCTAATCTAACCTAACCTAACCTAACCTATCGTATAGATGGCGGTTGTTGTTTCAAAAATATGTATTGTTTTCAATTTTAATCAGTTTTTTGTATTTATTGCATATTTCATTAACCCCACCATAATTGCATTTGTTTCTAATGTCCGAGTGTCTAAAGTGTCCACCTCAAAATAGTCTAACGATGTTCTTGCAAAAATTACTGTGTAACGCTTCTAATTCATCACCAATGTTTCCAAATTGGTAAAATTATTTAAGATTCTCGTGCCAGAGGCAATAATTTGATTCACTCATAAACATGACGTCAATTTCCAGGACAAAAAAATTTTTTTACACTTTGCCCAATTTCTCTGGAATGCTGTTGGCATTTCAGAAGCATACTTTTGTGTGACAAAGTTTAGTAGTAATTCTTTTACCGCTTAGCCAAAAATTGTCTAAAAATAAGCCCAAAAACATACCTAACATTACCAACAAAATTAGGAAAAAAAGCCTAAAAAATTAAAAAGCTAAAAAAGGCGGGACCGGCTAGTATTTCATTTAAAGTTATCATTATAAAAGGTGCCCAAAAACTCTACAGACCACTCTCAACAATTTTCAGACCAAAAGTATCTTTTTAGCAGTGCAGAAAATGGCCACACTAATCCTGATATAAAAACTTGCAAAAAAAATAAATCAAAAATGCTTTCAACTCTGCACAACATAGTAGAATGTCAAACTATTTAATTAAAATTACTTGCAGCTTCTTAAAGAACCGCAATATTCTAATGAGTAATAGTTGCTGTAATTACACAAGGTTCAGTCAAGAACCCAATACTATAGAACGTAAAGTACAACAGCGTCCGGAAACTAAAAATGCCAAACAACATCAAGGTCATAGTTATTGCCAAAAACAACGCAGAAAAACTGGTCAAAATGAGCAGTTGAAAGGCTAGTAAGATAATAAAAACAATAGATACTTATTACCAGACTGGAGTCTACTATAAACATGGCTTCAGTATGCACAAAACTTTGCCGCGCAAATTCTTGTTAGCCAGTTTTACCGCAACAACTCTTCTGCTTCTTAATCAAAAACTTCTGGCGCATCAGTAAAAGTTTGCAAAACACATACCTGTTTTAGGACGACTTACAAATTGGAATCTCAAAGCATCTAGAAATAGAATCCCGTAGCTTTTTTGACGTTTTGACGGACGCAATTTGGAATCCAAAAAACTTTTGATTGATTAGTTTTTTACGCAGTTTAGTTGATGCACATTAGAGTTACGCCCGAGAAAGGTCCAAAAAGGTTGGTTAGGTTGCCTACGACACCGTTGGAGTTGAGTTTCAAAGCGGCAGGCTTTAAGCTTACTTTGGCCTTTTCTTTTTTGGCGGCGCATTTTTTTGAAGGTGCCCTTCCTTAAGCTTTATGGCCTAAAAGGCCAAAAAAGTAAGCCGTTTATAGCTGTTGGTCCACAGTTGCTGGAAGCATTTTTAATTAATTTTAAAGGTAGTGACTCATCACGTGTTTTTCTCCGCTTCCGTTGAACAATCTGAAAACTTTTGCTACCTTTTCCAGCGGTAGCAGGAGAGTTAGATGCTTTTTTGGAGATTGTAAAATTTGTAGCAGCGGCAATGATGTCCTCATCAAAAACAACTTTGAGTTTTTGCTCTCTTCCTACAAGCAGGAGTTTTGCGTGGTTGGACGCTTAAAAAAATTAGTGAAGTTAGTATAGTGGCGTTCTGCTCCATAGTTTGATAGCAAAGGTTGGCGGTTGTAGTGAGACTAATCCTTAGACATAGAGCGGTTCTTTCTTTTTTTTTTTGGTATTTTTTTTTTTGGAGTTGTTAAACGGTTGGAATATTTTTGTTCATCTCAATAGGAAACTGGTGCTGCTGTGCTTTTAAAGAAATCATTGCGTTGTTATTAATATCAATCATTTAGTTGTATAGTGGTCTTCTTAATCCAGATTCCAAAATTGCGTTAAGTGTGGCCTGGTAATATGCGTTGAGTTACAAATCATTTTTTTGTTATGCTTTGGGTAAATCGTTATAAAGTTTTACTTGTTTTAATAATTTCTTATACTGGCCGGGGGTATAGAGTCCTAAAAAACCTACTTAAAAAATAAAAATGTTTAATTATGTAATATTATTACATTTAAAGGATGTAATACTAACAATTATTTTATATTAATTATATAATAACAATACATAAATTGACAACTTATTTCAGCATCTCTTGTATTTCAATAGTAGTTTTTCCTTTAGTTTCTGGCACAAACAATAAAATAAAAATAATTGCAAAAACATTACAAACTGAAAACAACCAAAATGATCCACCAATACCAATTAAATTGATAATATCTGCATAGAAATATGTAAGAAAAAATGAAATAATCCAACAAACACTTGCAGCAATGGCAGAACCATATGACATCATATTAGGAGGAAAAACTTCTGCTGTAATAGTCCACACAATTGGACCAGAACCTATATTGAATGCCATTACATAAAAAACCAAGCATGTAATAGGTAACCAATATAAATTACTAACATCAAAGTTGTCATCTTTAAGATAAAAATATACACCTAATGGTACTTCAGATATTAACATAATAATTGTTGATAATATTAATAAAATTCTTCTTCCCAATCTGTCTACAAAAAATGGAACAATACAGCTTGCTCCTATTTGCACAGCTCCAATAATTATTGAAGATATATCTGATGGTATAGAGCTACCCGATTCTTCAAAAATAGTTTGTGTATTAACAGTAACAATTCTAACTCCTGATAACTGTTGGAACGCAACTAAAGATAAAGATATGATTAATGCTTTAAAATTACTACTGATTTTAAAAATATCACTAATACCTCTATCAGTATTTTTGTTCTCAGTCTCAATCATTAATTCAAATTCAATATCAACTAATACGTTACCTCTTAATTTTTGCAATATTTGTTTAGCTTCTGATTTTCTTTGTTTGGTTATTAAATAAACTGGACTTTCAGGCATAAATATAAAAGCAATTACAAAAATTATGGATAAACCAGCACAAACCATATTTAAAACAAAAATTGAAACATATGGCCCTACACAGTATGGTATCATTATACCAATAACAATAAAAATATTAAACAATGAGCCCATTGTACCTCTAACATCATCTGGTGATACGTCGGCTATATAAGGTGGCAAAACTGAATAAACACTTCCCATTGCCAAACCTGCTAATATTCTTGCTATCAAATATGCGGTTATGTCATTGATAAATGCAAGAATTAAGAATGATATTACATATGCAATTCCTATTCCAATTAAAGTATATTTTAATCCTGTAAGCTTTGTTGTAAACATGGTTAAAAAAGGTCCAACAACTGCTCCTAGACATAATAATGATATTATCCATGACGATTCCGTTGCATCAATTGGATTGGGTAATGGATTTGCTGATGTAGATCCTTCCAATATAGGTATTACAGGTGATGTCCATGATAATGGCAATCCTGATATTAAAGCCAATAAACATGCTAAAAATATTTATATTATTATTTGATATAATATAAGATTTAAATTACCTGTAAGCACACAGATATATAAATATGTACGATTTTCTTTGTGCATTTGTATTGCTATATTGGCATTATTTTATCGTAAAGACTACTAGAAATATATACTTCAATAACTTAATTAATTGTTTATGTTCTTTTATCTATGATTAAGATTAGACTAGTATAATATTAAAGTAGTGCAATAAGCAATAAATTTCTTTTAAGTGCCTGTGGTTAAATAGCAGATAATTAAATTTTTTTTGATTGTACAATTTGATCTTAAATGCGGATAATCTTTTTTATCAATTTGTTTTCGTAAGCAAAATTCCTTTTAAATTTTGCACAAACAATATTTTTATCAAAATTGCTTAGAAAATTTATATCTTGTTCAAGATTAAGATAAAAACGTCCAGAAAATTAACCAATAATTGTTTCTAAAACTCAATTTTTTTTTAAATTACCAAGACAATCTAAATATTTCAAAATATTTATGGGCAATTCCGTTACTTTTCGACTAATTTGAAAAAATCGACTTCTTTGATTTTGCTCAAATTTTCAGGGATCAACATTTAGATGAAAAAAATTAGATTCCCAAAATTTTGGGCCTTAGAATATTTCCTGTTCAAAATGACACACATTTAAAGGTCAGAAATTTTACAATAAAACGTCTTTTTTAGCTTAATTTGTATCTCAATTTTTGAGCTTCTGGAAAAAGATAAAAAAGTCCACGATGGCTCAAATTATTTCTTATTACATGTATTTTAAAACTCATATTTTTATGTTTAATATTGTGGCAGTCATTTTGATATAATAAGCTTCAAACATTATTCCAAAAATACTCGTAAATTTAGCAGAATCGCAAAACTTTGCTTTCTTTAAACCGTTCCAACTTTGTCAAATCTTAACAAAATTTGATTTGCGATGTCTAGATTTTTTCGTGTTTAATCTCTTTTTAAAGTGATCACACAATACTTATAGAATCAATACGTATACACCATTATTTTGATGCAGGAAGTTGCACATGTTTTTGCAATCTTCAAAACTTGTAACTTTCAGGTCCCAAAAAATCGCTGTTACCCTATGTCGATTTTAGTCAAAATTTTAGTTTCATTTGTTCCATTCTTTTCTAGGTTTTCCTTTTTTTTGTTTTCCTGTTACTCTTGTCTCGTATATTTTTTTGGTGTTTCTTTCTTCACTCATTCTTCTGATATGTCCATACCATCTCATTTGGCCTTCCGTTATTTTTTCTTGAATTGGTTTTATTTGTAAATTCATCCTGTATGTCTCGTTCCTTATTTTGTTTATTCTTGTTTTGTTTTCGGTCTTCCTAAGAAATCTCATCTCCATTGCATCGTTCTATTTGTTTTCTTGTCATAGTCCATGTTTTGCTACTATATGTTAATGTTGGTCTAATTACTTTTTTAACTATTTCTATTTTTGTAGTTTTTGTTATTTCCTTTCTGTTGAAGAAAGTGTTTTTTAGCACGTTCTATATTTTTGCTGTTTTTCCTATTTTGTCATCTATCTCTTTGTCAAATTTTCCGTTGCTCTGTATTACTGTTCCAAGGTATCTGTACACCTGTTCTATTATTCTTCCTTTTATTTTTATTTTGTGATTCAGTTTATTTCTCGCAATTATCATAGTCTTTGTTTTTTTATAGTTTATTTTAATGTTTATTTTTTTAGTTGTTCCTCTATTATTTCCATGTTGTGTTGTAGCTTTTCTTCAGTCTCTGCAATCACTGTCATATTGTCTGCAAATAGTAGTTCTGCTATTCTTGTTATTTCCATCTTCCAATACCCTATTTTTATTGCTTTCATATTTTTCTTTGCTTGTTTTATAGCTTTATCTAAAACAATTAAAAATAGCAATGCGCTTAGCACGCATCCTTGCTTCACCTCTTTCTTTGTAATGAATTCTTTTGATTCCTCGTTGTTCATTCTTACTACGTTTTTGTTTTCTGTGTACATGTTTTTAATTACGTTTATTATTTCTTTTTCAATTCCTCTGTCTACTAGTTCTTTCCATATATCCTTTGTTTTGATCCTGTCAAATGCTTTTTCAAAATCCACAAAGCATACGTGCATTATTCTATTCTTTTTTTATCATCTTCTCACTTAACTGTCTTATTATAAATATTAGGTCTTGTGTGCTTATCCTCTTCTAAATCCACATTGGCTGTTTTCTATTGTAATTTTTAATTTGTCTCTTATCCTTTTTTGTAAATATCTTGCTTGGTATGCTTGTTAGTGTTATTCCTCTGTAATTTTCACAAGTTCTTTTATCTCCTTTTTTATGTATGGGTAGGATTATTCCTTTCCCTTGGCGTTTTCCCATTTCTGATGATGTCATTTATTAGTTCTGTTATTTGTGCAATTAACTCATCACCCATAAATTTCATCATTTCCGGCGTTAAATCAGCTGTTTCTGGTGCCTTCCCGTTCTTTAATTTTTTAATTTCTTCTATTTCTTCCGTTCTTCTTTCCTGTATCACTCCTTCATCTTCTTTTGTTTTGTGTTCTTCTACTTCTTGTTCAGTTAAATCTTGAAAGTATTGCTCTTCCGTTATTACTTTTCTATTTTTATCTTTTATGTTCATCATATTGTGTTCTTTCTTTTTTCTTAGATGTTTTAACGTTCCGTAAAATAATTTTTGGTTTCTGTTGAACTTCTCCTTCAATTCTTTTCTAAATTTTGTTCATGATTTTATCTTTTCTTTTTTTATTATTTTCTTTGCTTCATTTCTTTTTTCTCTGTATTTTTCATAGTCTTCTTTTTTTTTTGTTTGTTGGAATCTTTTCTATTTTTTGTCTCTTATCTCTTCTGTCCACCAACTGTTTTTTCTTATATTTTTGTTTACAGTTTTTGTTGTTCTACAGCTCTCTTTTGCAACTTCTAGTATGATTCGTTTGAAAGTTTCCCATTTATCTTCAATGCACGTTCTTATTTTTTTTTCTTTAAATTTGTTTTGTAGTATTTCTTGGTATTTCATTATAATAATAATAATAATAATACTTTATTACGGATAACTCCAGTTTACAATGTAGATAACAATACAAAAGACTATAATATAATAATTTGTTAAAACTAAATTGACACACACACACACACACCCTCGCACACACACACTCACACGCACGCATACATAATACTATAAATGTATACATAACTAATTAACAATAATGGTATGAGTAAATTTAAATTTGCTTTACACATTGCTTAAATTGATAAAATGTACATTTAAAAATATCAACATCGCAAGTATTATAATTGCGTAATATTCTAGAGACGGGACTGTAAAAACCATAGTAGAATAAAACTTAATTTTAAATAGATAACTATTTCTGGTAATATGCAATGTGTTAAAGTCTATAAGGTTTAAAAGTGTTGGACAATTTATATCAAAACTTAATAATTTGTACAAAAATGACATATCTGCAAGAAAACGTCTCTTTTCTAATGTATCCATATTAAGAATGGCAAGAGTACTAACTGCATCAAAACTTTCTAAGTTAGTATTATGTTTAAAATGAGCTTGTTTTAAAAATTTTATTTGAATTTTTTCAATGTTTTGAATGTGTATGTTATAATTAGGCGACCATACTACTGAACAGTATTCAAGACCAGATCGTACTAATGAACAAAACAGAGTTTTTAGTATTCTTACACTAAAATCGCTTCCATATCTATTGATGAAACCAAGCATTTTATATCCGTGGCAAATTGTACTGTTAATATGATTTATAAAAGTTAATTCAGAGTCAAATATAACTCCTTGATCTCGAATTTCTTTGACACGTTTTAAAGAAAGGTTGTCAATATGATAATTGTAATTTAAAATATTTTTAGATCTGGTAAATGATATAGTGCAGCATTTATTGATATTTAGATTAAGTTGATTATTGATAGACCATTAAAAAAGTCTGCACAGATCTTCTTGTAGCAATATCTGATCTTGAACATTTTCAACAACTTTATATATTTTTAGATCATCAGCAAACAGCTTGCAATTACTATTTTTAATGCAATCAGTAATGTTGTTTATAAAAAGTAGAAAGAGCAAAGGACCCGCATGAGATCCTTGGGATACCCCAGACTCTACAGAGATTGGACAGGAAATAAAGTTGTTTATTCGTACAAATTGTGTTCTACCACTTAAAAAGCTGTATGTCCATGCACATAAATGTTCACCAAAACCAATTGAAATTAGGCGTTGAATAAGTAGAAAATGATTAACGCGGTCAAATGCTTTGGAAAAATCAGTATAAATACATTCTATTTCAGTATTATTTTCCAAGGCATTAATAATATCATTTTGATAGCAAATTAAGTTTGTTACTGGACTTACTACGGCAAAAACCATGTTGCTCATCAATAATAATATTACGGCATTCCCATGATAATTGTAATGTAAATAAGTAGTCAAAAAGTTTTGGAATAGCGGATTGAATACTTATTCCACGATAATTTTTAATATCTTCTCTTTTGATGGATTTATGAATTGGAGTTATATAACTAGTTTTACAATAGTCTGGAAACACACTTAAGTTTAAAGACAAATTAAAAAGGTAATGTAAAGGTTTACACAATGTAAATGTACAAGCTTTTAATATAAAGTTAGGAATCCCATCTAGGCCACAAGAAAAAGAATTCTTAAGATGACTAATACCATCAAAAATGTCAGTGCAGCTTATTGAACAACTTGCCATATCAGTAAGATTTTGTTTAGGAAAATTGCTGACAATCGGATTTTGGTTTGTGTAAATATCTGAAAAGTATTCCGCAAACAAGTTAACTGTATCTGAGCCTTTATTACTGATTTTGTCATCTAGAAACATAGTGTTTGGATACCCATTTGTTTTCCTAACTGTTTTTACATGACTCCAAAAACATGAACTATCGGTAGAAATGTTATTTTCTATTTCAAATATATAATCATTATAGCATTTTTGATTTACTAATTTGCATCTTGACTTAAGATTAGAAAAAATTTGGTAATCAGTATCAAGACCAGTTTATTTGTACTTTTTATGGGCTTTCTTTTTCATATAAACTAATCTTTTTAAATCCGTTGAAAACCACTTTGGAAAATTAGAAGGATTGGTATATCTAATTGGAACAAACTTATCTAGCGCTGAATATAAAACATTATAAAAATTAGCAATACAATCATCTATATTATATTTATAATTACATAGAACTAAATCCCAGGCTGTGGAAGCAAAATATTCATTCATTCCAACAATGTCCGCATTTTTAAAATCATAATATATGTTTTTAGAATAAAGTTCATCACTATTAGTCATAAGGGGAACATCAAAATTATACGCGTTGTGATGAAAATTATTTTTTAGTAAAAGGTCGCAAGCTGCAGTAACTTCAATTGTATCTTTTATTCTTTCCGGAGCTATTATCATTCCAACTCCTCCTTTAGCTCTTTTCTTTTCCTCTACTCCTGTCCACATTAACCAGTATCCTCTATGTATTCTTACTATCCCTTGCTCTTTTTTTTTGTTTCCGTTATTTCTAGTATTTCTATTTTTTGGTTTATCATTTCTTCCACCAGTTCAGCTTCTTTTCCCATATATCCTCTTATATTCCATGTTTCTATTCTTTCTTTTTTATTTTTTTTTTCTCTTCTTTTTTTTCCTTTTCTGTATTTTTTCTAGTTATGTTTCTTTTATTCGCATTGGTCTTTGTACTATTTATCTTATTTCTTGTACCATGTTTCAATTTTTTTTTGTACGTATTTTTCTTCATGTGTTAAGTCATTGTCGATGTAAATCCTGGTCTCTTTCAGATTTCTTTTGGCTTTCATTATTTGTTGCTTTGTTTCCCATGTTTCGATTTCTACTCTTAATATTTGTTCATCTTTATGTATTAGATAAGCTTTTTCTATTTTGGCTATTATCTGAAGTTTTTCTTTCAAAAAGTTCTCCACTCCCTTTTGTTCTTCATTCTCATTTATTTTTATGCCTGTTATTATAATGTTATTTCTTTTTTTCTGTCTTTCATCTTTTTCAGCTTTGTTTTCTAGGTTTTCGATTTTTTGGATCATCTGTATTTTTTCTTGTTCCCACTTTACTTCTTTATACTTTATTTCCTTCTTTAACTCTCTAATCTCTTCTTTTAATTCCTTTATGTTTTTTGCCATCTCATTCATTAATTCTTTAAGCATGCTCTTTAGTTCTTCCATTTCCATTTCCTTTTCTGTATTTGTATTGACTTTGTATTCTTCTCTGTTTTATCCTTGTTTTCTTCTACCTTCTCTTTATTTTCTATATTTTCTGAATTGATTTTCTACTGTCGTTTTTCTATCTTTCTCTATTTTCTTTTGTTCTAGAAATCTCAATATTTTTTTGCTTTTTTAAAACTCTTTTACTTCTTTTTTATGGCTTTCTATATCGACTTCTTCTCTCTCGTATCTTCTTTCTTGTTTTGCACTCATTTGGTATTGTCTCTTTTTACCTTCCTTCTTATTATTAATTTATTCAATAAATTTTTATTTCGGCTTTTATTAAGATTAAAAACGAAAAAATCTAGACCTTAGGAATCAAATTTTGTTAAGATTTGACAAAGTTAGAACGGTTTAAAGAAAACAAAGTTTTGCAATTCTGCTAAATTTACGTTTTTTTTTGGAATAATGTTTGAAGTTTATTATATCAAAATGACTGCCTCAATATTAAACATAAAAATATGAGTTTTAAAGTACATGTAATAAGGAATAATTTGAACCATCGCGGACCTTTTTATCTTTTTCCAGAAACCCAAAAATTGAGATACAAAATAAGCTAAAAAAGACTTTTTATTGAGAAATTTTTGACTTTTAAATGTGTGTCATTTTGAACAGGCAATATTCCAAAATTTTGGAAATTAAATTTTTTTCATCCATATTTTGATTCCAGAAAATTTGAGAAAAATCAAAAAAGTTGACTTTTTTAAATTAGTCGAAAAGTAATGGAATTACCCATATACGCAACATTTATAAACAAAAATTTGTCCTAATTGTTGCTTAAAATGTATCAAATATTGTTCAAAAAACTCAAACTGCACTACTTTAATCTATAATTGTTTAGGAAAACTCTAAAATAATTCACAAAACTGGTCAATACTTGCTAAAAGATAAAATATTGCTCAAAATTAATCCGACATTTTTTAGAAAATCTAATTATTGCACAAAATTAACTAAAAAAAAACTAAGAAAGCAAAAATGCTTTTCAAAATTTTACAAAAATTACTTAAATTTGTAATTAATGAAATTATATTATCTCTCATCTTGCGCATATTTTTGTTTCTATTTTTGTATTTTATAACAGCAGAAACATTAGCAGTAATTGATTAACCAATTTTTGGACAACAAACAGTTGGGTGGATGAGTGGGCGGACCACAGTAGTCCAACAAAGAGGCGTGATTTGATTTACTTTTTGTAACCCACCTACCCGCCCGAGTGTTTATGGTCAATAATAATAATATAGTCATATTTTTGTCAACTTTCACTTCTACTGTTGTACTTTTTAACAGCTGGAACATCAGCAGTGGTTAATTAGCCAATTTTTGAACAACTAACGCTTGGGTTACAGTAGTCCAACAATTAAGCGTAACTTGATTTATTTTTGTGACTCACTCACACGCCCAAGTGTTTATGGTTAATGAAATTATATTTTTGCCACCTTGCGCATATTTTTATTACTGTCACCTCAATTGTCGTATTTTATAACAGATGAAACATCAGCAGTAATTGACTAATTCTTAAACAACAAACACTTGGGTGATTGGATGGGCCACAGTAGTTCAACAATTGAGCATGACTAAATTTTTTTTGGTGCGTGGGTGTGTCGGATTCATTCTTCCAGGGACACCTACTGACTAAACCCCACTCATCTGTAAATGCCTGAAAGTTTGATCTGTTAGGCAACTAAAAATATTGAAAAGAAAGAGGATAAGGCGCACTATAGGCTTATAAATAAAATTGTTAAGTAACCCACTTTTATGATGAAATTAACAGGACTTCTATAGAAGTGTGTTTTTTTGTCTGGTTTAGAAAACTTGACCAAATCAAAATTTGAGTGGAATTCAAGATGTGCAAAGTATTTTTTGGTCAAGGAATGCCTAAGTCGTTACAATTTTTTTTGTTTCTAACGTGAAATACTTTGAGACATTGATGTTTGATAGTTTGCCGCTGTCCTCTAGACTAAAGATGCAAACGTCAATAATGCTTGTATAATCCCGAAGTTTATTTCTGATTGACATCCCATGAGTACTAACAGGTTTTTGCCAACTTGGTTTTGTCTAGAGTAGCTCGGAAGTGCAATTTGTGGTGCTTTTTTTGTTTTTGGCGTTAGATTCCATTAATGCCGCTTTATAGCATAAAATGGTGTCATCAGTAGTTTGAACTGAAGTAGTTAGATCACGACTTTCTTCTTGTGACAAAATGACTTTTGACAATTACAGAAATGTCAAATATCAAATTTTTTGATAACGAACTTCTAAGCGGGTAGGTAGAACATTCCATATCATAATAACAAATCAGTAGTTTGAACTGAAGTAGCCCACCCACCCACCCACCTAAATGTTTGTTATCAAAAAGTTGGATCACAACTATCTCTTGTAACAAAATAAGTTTCAACGTCCGCAGAGATGTCAAATATTAAATTCTTTGATGACGAACACTTGGGCGGGTGGTTGGGACACTTTATATTATTATAACAAGTTAATAGTTTGAGTCAACTTTTTCTTGTGACAAAATAAACTTGGGCGGGTGGGTGGGTCGGACACTCCATAGCGTGATAACAAGTCAGTAATTTGAGCTAAAGTTTGGATCACGACTTTTCTCTTGTCAAAATGACTTTTGATGTCTGCCATTAACTTTTTGTACACTTTACAACCTAGACAGTTGGCTGAGTGAAGTGTTCCTTATTTGGCAAACAGCGTAGAAGACAAGACTTTGTTTGGTGGGGCCCGAGCAGATCCTACAAATAAACCCTGCTTTGTAGCAGCGTTTGGTGATGCTCATGGCACTGGCATCTTAAAAAATGCCACTGTCTTTGTTTTTTGCTACTGGTATAGTAAGGTTTAAAAATTTTGTCAATTTTCTAATCTTCTCGTTTTTGCTTCTTTTTGGCAGTTGCACGACAACTAGTAAAAACCGAACAAACTCGTTTCTTATTCTGTAAAGTTAGTTTTTGCCGAGACGTCCCAGAAAACCACTTCTAGACATTGCACGTCTGAAGTAATCTACGTGTAGAAGCAGTTGCGTTCCAATGGTTGGCGTTGATACCCAAAATCATTTAAATCTTTTCATGCGTGTTTCGGGATGACAATATCTCAATATTGTTATCCTTACAATATTTTGATAGATACAAGAACTCGGCTTTGTTGTTTACAACAAATGCCGGTGAGCAAAATTTGGATGAATCGGGAATTTGGGTCAAGTTGGATTCCACGTTTTTATTTTATTTTTGTATTTTGTTTGCCTGCCCCAAAAAACCTCTTAATTTTTGAAATTTGTGCGCAGATTGTTAAAGTACTTTATAGCTTGTTTGCCAATGTTGCATTTGCTGATCTTATAAGAAAAAGTCATATTTCTGGAGACTTTCTATGACAAATCGCAGCTGTTGTAGATTATTTTTGTAGCTGTTTGAGTAGACTATGTTGTTTTAAATAAACTACGACAAACTTTCAATGCCAGTCATCAATTTTTGGTAAACTTGAAGTGCATAATTTTGAAACTATATGTGACTCCGTTAAGTGTTTGTTTGTGTTTGCGCAAAACAAGAGAACTTTCTTGGGTACTGTGCAAAGTTAGTCTAAAAATATTAATTTTTATTGCGTGAGCGTTAAACTACGCCTGGAAGTTGCCCAACTAAAATATTCCCCGTGCATTCTAGCAGGGACAACTCTTGCTTTATTTTAGGCTAGGCTCATGATGGTTTCTGCAACCTCCTTTTACCAACTAATAGTACTAGTAAATTAAAGTCTATTATAAGTAGCAGCAGTGCAGCAAAAATCTGGTGTTAATGTTGGTGTAGATACATTTTAAATCAAATTAAAAGCTAAAATAAAATTGGTTAGTGTAAGTCAAAAAAACTTCTTGTAGTATTTTTGCTAAAACGGAAACAAAACTTGAGATAACAAACTTATATAAAAGCAGTGCTACCTTATTTTTTGCATGTTATTACAGTTTTATGCTATACAGTGCTCAGTCTTCCGTGTACTATGAATTGGGTTTGAAGTGCACTAGGTACAATGAAACGTATATCTAGTCTACAATTACTTTTGTCATGTAAAATACACAGAAGAATCAACCTTGTTTGAGCTTTTTTAAAAGTTAAATCTTAATATGATTAAAAAGAAAAGTATACAGACTTTAACACGACAAAAAAACTTGATAACCGGTAACAATTTAGAATAAATGTGAGATTAATACAACAAATGTATTGCTTATTTAGC
Source organism: Tachinus rufipes (assembly GCA_963932245.1). NCBI lineage: Eukaryota > Metazoa > Arthropoda > Insecta > Coleoptera > Staphylinidae > Tachinus > Tachinus rufipes. The sequence continues at coordinate 94,652,240 of OZ010747.1, read as the reverse complement.
TAGGAAATGTTTACAATGCACTATTTGAATAGTACGTGTCATTATCAATGCTTTGATTGCTGTGTTTTTTATAGATATGTAATTATTGTTTCATGTTTATTTTTATAAAACTATTTCCATCCACTTGAAAGAAGCATTTCGTTAACAATATGTAGGTAATCAAGATTAAATCAAACTATTTAATTAATATTTAAAAAAATTTAATTAAAATATACAAACAAAAAATTAATAAAGCATTTCTTGAATTTCCATAGTAGTTTTTCCATTAGTTTCCGGCACACAAACAATAACAAATATTAATGCAGCAATATTAAAACAACAATACATTAAAAACAAACCACCAACTCCAATAAATTCATTAAAATCATTATAAAAATGTATTAAAAAAAATGAAATAATCCAACTAACTGATGCTGCTATTGAACATGCGAATGATACAACATTTGGAGGAAATAATTCAGCAGTTATAGTCCATGGTATTACTCCAAAACCTACATTATAACCTACTATATAAATAACTAAACTAACAATTGGTAACCAATATATAACTTCAGTATTATTATTATTCTCTTTTAAAAAGAAATAAGTTGATAAACAAAGTTGAGAAAATGCCATTGTAATTGCTGATATTATTAAAAGAACTTTTCTACCCACTCTATCAACAAACAATGGAGCTATAAAACTAGTCAAAACTTGCATACCACTTATTATAATTGAAGATATATCTGATCGTATATGACTGCCAGTTGCTTCAAAAATTGATTGTGAATTACTAAGTACAACATTAATACCGGAAAGTTGTTGCAAAATTATTAAAATTAATGTTATTGATAATGCTTTAAAGTTAGTTTTTATTTGAAATAAATCAACGAATTTACCCAAATTTTTCATCCTTGTAGCTATCATAATTTCTAATTCATTATCAACTTCCGTAGTACCTCTTAATTTTATTAAAATTCTTTTGGCTTTAATTTCATTTTGTTTTGTTATTAAATGTACTGGACTTTCAGGCATGAAAAAATAAAATATTAAAAAACTGGTTGAAATGGCAGCACATATTAAATTAAATACCATTATTGAAACAAAAGGTCCTATACTGTAAGGTAAAAAAAATCCGAATACACATGTAACTCCTAAAATTGTTGTCATAGTTCCTCTAATTGTATGTGGAGATACATCGGCTACATATGGAGTAACTGTAGCATAACTACACCCTACACTAATACCAGATATGAATCTAGCTGTAAAAAATAACCAAACTGTTTGAGCAAATGCTAATATAAGAAAGGAAATTATATATCCAACAGCTATAAACAGCATAGTTATTTTAGGTCCAAATTTATTTGTAGCAAAAGCTGTAATTATTGGTCCAATTGCAGCTCCGATTGACATCAATGACATTATCCATGATGATTCGGTTGGTGTTATTGGGTTTTTTAAAGGATTCTCAGTGCTGTTGCTTTCCAGAATTGGTATTACCGGTGAAGTCCATGCTATTGGAAAACTTTGTAATAGTCCCAATATGCTAGCTGGAATAAAAAATTGATTTATTTATGTTAGTTTATTATTTTTATTATTACCAGAAAATACTGTAAAGTATAAAAAAATACGATTGGGCTTCTTCATGTTTGATATAAAATGATTTAGTGGGTTTATCTATTTGGTTGATTTATCTAAAGATAATACAATGATTTGAGATTAATCTAATCTTTATTTAGTTATTACAAAACAAACTAATTTAATTTGTTAACTAGGACTACATCAATTTTAGTACTACAATCACTTGAAACATATTTTATAAAATTTGAAACGTGTTACAAAATAATATTTAATCTGTAAATATCATAACTGCACAAATTAGATAAAATAATAATTTTTTTTTGGGTTTATAATTTTTTTTTAAATTTAAATGTTGATGTCTGGGTGTACTAATTTGACACTTTTGTAGAAACTAGAAAATGTAATCGGCAACCAATGCTGATTGTTAAGCATTGCAGTCACTAAAAGAGGTTTGCACAAGTTTTTGCAATATAACATTTATGGCAAACTAAACATAGTAGATTTTCAAATTTAGAGCAAGGTTAGTATCACAATCTGAAACATATAAATAAAACGGCAATAAAAATCAAATTTTATATGAGGCTATGAGAGCAATAGTGGCCTAACCCACAAAAAATTCAAAATAGGAAAACTAATATTTTTACAGTAAAGTTTTCTAAGATTAGATTAGAATATTTTAAAAATTGCAAACATTTCGTAGATAAAAAAAAAATTAAAATTAAAATCTAAAAAATAACATTTAGGTCTATTAAATATGCTAATGGGTTAGGCTATTGTTGCTCTTATAGTCTCATATTACATTAGCAATAAACCAACTAAACGCAAAACATAACAAAAAAAGAACTTTGCAGTCAAATCACGTATAATGTTTCAGCAGTTTGAAGTGCTCAGCATGTGTGTCAGAATGTTTTTTGGCTTAAAGCCATTTTTACTTAGGTTTCAGCCGTTCTCCGTTTGTCATTCCATCAATAGCATTTGAAGAAAGAGTGTTCCACATTATCCGTATCCAGTCAATAAGCACATACTGGGCTTGCTCTTATCTTAAATCTGTAAAAATATGCCTCAAAACATTTATGCCCGGTCAACATCTGTGTCAAGAAGTAGTTCTTTGTCTATTAGCCTACATTTTCTAATTTCTTTCACTAATTTTGCTAATTTTTTAAAGTTAGTTTTTTTGCTTATTTTTTTCATACTTGCTTTCCTCTCTTTCATTTTACTAGAAGGTCTATGAATGGCAAATATTGCTTCAATGAGGGCGCTGCATACGCATATAGCTACCTTTTGCTTCATCTTTAGTAGCATATCTTGTACTTCTGGTGTGTCAGGTCTCTTGCAAGATAGATGCAGCATAAAAAAATATTGAACGCGTTACTGAGCATAACACACTTCTTTTTCTTGCTGAAAGAAAAGCAAGTATCCTGGCAGATAATTCTGCTTTTTTGTTGGAATTTATTATTTGCCTTAAGTCAAAAGTTACGCTTAGGTATTTTATCTCAAGGCTGTTAGTGATATATTTGCTTAGCACTTCTACGGTAAGTTTTTTGATTTTCTTAGTTTTGCTTATGAATACTGCTTCTGTTTTTTTTGTAGCTATTTCCAGTCTATTTTCTTTTTGCTGTATTGTACAGTTTGCAGAAACTGTTAGGGTTTGCTTTGTCTTTACTGCTTTTTCAATGTTTTTTGGAAGCAGTAACCTTTCACCATTTGCTACAGGTGTAGTGAAATGTTTCTTTCTTTTAGAGACCTAACAATACCTTTTCAAGAAGTCAAATTAAAGGCATTTTTAACATCTGTTGTGAGTTTTCTTGCCACTTTCCAATTCTTGTCGTCTATTTCTTCTAGCACTTGACTTGCCTTTTACAAAGTTATTCTGTTACATGTAACTTAGTTAAACTTCCAGTTTTTCTAGATTTTCCAAGATCCTGTCTCTTAGCATCTGCTTTAATAGCTTTTCCATACAGTCTAAAAAACAAAATGGTTTGTAAGTTGGTTTATCTTTGCTTTGTTTTTCTAGCAGTACTAGTCTAGCGGTTATCCAGATTTGTAGAAACTTGCCAATTCGTAACAGCTTGTTCATTATGTGCAGGCAGTTTCTTGTTAGTAATTTAGCCACCATTTTTACAACTTTGGAAAGTCATTAGATCTAGATGCTTTTTTGGCTTAATTTTACTTGCCGCATTGGTTACCTCTTCTTTTGTAAAAGAAGAAACGCTTGAATACTTATTTGATTTTCTAGAAGAAGCATTTTTGCTTTTTAGCAGCTACTTCTTTTGGAATGTTATTTTGTAGTCTTATGCGGAATGAGCTGGTTACAATTTGGTAACTTTTCTCCTAAATGTCCTCTTCTACTTCTTCTATGATTTTATTTTAACCTTTTTGTTTTGCGATGTTAATTGCCTTTTTAAACTTTGTTTGCTGTTGTTTGTATAGTTCTTCTGAAGTTTTTTTTTTTTTTTCCATACTGCTTGGGCGTTTGTTTGTCCGAGTCTTAATTCTTTTTTGGGCAGACATTCTCTCCGGATTTTTGTAATTTGTGATGTCCACTAAGTTAGATTTTTTTTGCGTACTCTGATTTTTCTTGTGCCAAGTAATAAGTTAAAAAAAAACGTTTGTGATGTTTGAAGCTTACACTGCATTCCCAAACTTTGGACACTGTTGTTCCTGAACTTTGCAGCGGTTTAAACTCAAAAGTTATATTTTTATAGTCTGAGATTTTTTTTCTAGCATTTTTCATTATTCTGTTTTGCTATGGTGTTTGCATCAAAGATAACATACCCTCTACAAAAAGTGGAAACACCGCTAGTATTTGTCACTACTAAATCTGTTTTTGATGCCCATTTGGCTAGTAAATCTACTTTTTGATTATTTTTTGCCGAGCCACACATTGTTGATTTGGCATTAAAATTTTCTTTTATAATACATTAACGCTGGACTTTAGTCAGTGTATAAAATTTTTACATTACATTTGGAGATATATAGCAGCTATATGTATAGTTTTATTTTTCAACTCTATCTATAAATTCTACTTCTAGCCCGTTTTGTATACTTTGCACTACCAATTTACAATGGCTATTTCTGCATCTAAGTTTTTATCAAGTTTCGTTTTGTAGCAATGTTTCTAGAGAGCATTGAGAGTGCTTGGCATATATTTTTTTTAGAATTTAGTGCTGTGCATCGTACTTTAAGGTCTACCGTTTTTCTGTTTTTCTTACTCTTTTACCTTTTTCTAGGTTGGACATTTCATATTATTTATTCTGTAGCCTTCTTTTTTGCAACTTAGGCAATATTTTTGTTTGTTTGTGATTTTTCTTTTCACTCTTCTGGCATATTTTTTTATTTTCTGGTTCTTGTCTATATATAGAGCCAAATGTCCGTATTTTTGGCATTTATAACATTTAATTAGTGTAACATGTTTTATACTCAGCAGCTCATTTATCCAATTTTAGTTTTTTTGGTTTTGAGCAAGGTCCGTGTTGCATTTTTGCTTAGCTTAATTGCAGAATTTTAATTATTGCATAATAACTAGTCAACAGTTTGGATTGGAATGACATACCCTCTCACCCAAGTATCAGTTATAAAAAAATTAGATTACTATCTTCTCTTGTAATAAAGTTACTTCTGACATCCACAAAGCAGTCAAACATTCAATCTCTTGTTTACAAACAGCTAGGTGGGTAGGTGGGTCACTCCATAGTATAATATTTATTTATTTATTTATTTATTCAATTGCCTTTTTTACCTTTCGGTGTCAGGCGTATACATTATTAGTTTGTGTAATATTTTCTCCATTTCTTCCTATCCTTTGCTATCTCTTTTATTTCTTCCCACGTGTTTCCTTTTCTTGTAGCTTCTTCCTTTATTGCGCTGTTCCATTCTTTTCTGGGTCTTCCTCTTTTTTGTTCTCCTCCTTTTGCTCTATTTTTATCTTCTGTCCCTGACCATATCAGCATGTAACCCTTGTGTATCGTATTTATCCCCCTTCCTTTCTTTTTTGTTTCCGTAATTCCTAGTATTGCTGTTTTATGTTTTATCATTTCTTCGACTATTTCTTCCTCTTTTCCTTTTACGCTTCTTACATTCCATGTTCCTATTCTAATTTTGTTTTCGTAATCAGTATCCTTTTTCGTTTCCTTTTCCATCGCATTTCCTCTGTTTCTTTTTTCTTTGGCCGATATTTTTCTTTTTTCTTCTAATAGTTTTTTGAATTTTTTGCACCCTGTTCCCCCCTTTCTATCAATCCTTTTTCTTTCTCGTCCCATGTGTATTGTATTCCATTCATTTCCATTTTTCTGTATCCTGCTTTTACTCTATTTCCCTTTTCTCTCTCTTCTTTGGCAATATTTCTTATTTGTTTTTGAACATTTCTTTCTTCTATTGTTAGGTCGTTATCTATGTAGATTTTTTTCCCTCTTAAGTTGCTTTTTGCTTTCATGATTTCTTGTTTTTTTTCCCATGTTTCAATTTCAGCTACCACTACTTTTACCTTCCCTTCTTTATTTATCTTGTATGCCTTCTTAATTTTCACGTTCACTTTCAACTCTTCTTTTATGAACTTTTCTATGTCTTCAATCGTGTTTTCTGTCTGTTCTTCTCTTCCTGTTATTATTATATTATTCTTCCTCTCTCTTTTCTCTTTTTCGTTTTCTTTTGTTTCTAATAAATCAATTCTTCTCATCATTTCCATCTTCACCGTTTTCCATTCCTCTTCCTTCTCTTCATGTTCTTTTTTCATTTGTTTTAACTCGTTTTTCACGCTTTGTATCTCTTCTTTTAGTTCTTCTGTCCCTTTTTTGACTTCCTTTATCATTTCTTTCATCATTTCTTTAAGTTCATCCATTTCCTTATTTGTATTTTCCACTTTTACTTCTTTATTATCCTTTCCAAAATCCACTCTTTTATTCTCTTCTCTTTTTCTTTGCTCTGGTGTATCCTTTCCAAAATCCACTCTTTTATTCTCTTCTCTTTTTCTTTGCTCTGGTGATCTCAGTATCTTTTTAGATTTTCTAAAGTGATTTTCTCCCTCTTTGTTCATTATTTCTTCCTCTCTTTTCCTTTTAGTTATATCTTCTTCAACTTCCTTCATTTATTTGTTATTCAGAATATATTTATTTTTATATTTAAATATATTTAATTTATTTAATTTTATTTATTTCAATTAATTAAATAAATTTAATATAATTTATTTCACTTTTATTTCTTTTTTTTAGTATAATTTTTTACTTAGCAGATTACTTTTTTGTCGTCTGGTTGAGTCGCAGCTGTTCCCTAGTCGCTTTTCTCTCTTTCTAGCGCGGCGCGCATGCTGTGGGTCTGTCTCTCTTCCACACTGACTGGCAATTTTATTTGTATTTGTTGGTGTTTATTATTATTACAACTTTTACTTTAATTTTGTTTACTCACTGCACTTCATTTACACTAGAGTTAGTATCAAATTGATTTTTCCCGTTTTGTTTTGGCGATAAGTCTCGTATTTACGAGTTGTTTGTCGGCCGTAACAAAACGTGTGTTCGCAGAGCGAGTACTCGAGACTGACTGACATAGTATAATAACCAATCAATAACTTAGATTGGAACCTACCCGCTCAAGCGTTAGTTCTTAAGAAGTTGGATCATGACCTTTTCTTGTGATTAAGTGACTTAACAAATATTTAAGTGAGTGGTTGGGTAACTTCATAGCATAATAACCTGTTAATAGTTTAGATTGGAGTGGCCCATCCTAACTTTCTCTTGTGATAAAGTAACTTCTGACGTCCGCAGAGAAGTCAATCATTTAATCTCTTGTTCACAAACAGCTGAGTGGGTAGGTGGGTCACTCCATAGCATAATAACTAAACAATAACTAAGATTTAAACCTACCCGCTCAAGTGTTACTTGTCAAGAAGTTGGATCACGATCTTCTTTTGTGATTAAGTGACTTAACAAACACCTACTCACCTACCTAAGTGTTAGTTGTCAAGAAATTAGATCACAACTTTTTCTTGTGAATAAATGACATTTGACGCTTGCAGAAAAGTTTAACATTAAATCTCATGTTCACAAACTCTTGGGTGGGTGGTTGGGTCACTCCATAGCATGATAACCAATTAGTAGTTTGGATTGGAGTGACCAGAAGTTAAATCACAACTTAAGTGACTTCTAACGCTTGCATAGAGTTTAAACATTTAATTTCTTAATAACAAACAGTTGTGTAAATAGGTCATAAATCAGTTCATAGCATAATAACCAGTCAATAATTTAGGTTAAAATGGGCCACCCACCCGCGAAAGTGTTACTTGCTAAGAAGTTGGATCACGACTTACTATTGTGATTAAGTAACTTCTGACGCTCGCAGAAAAGTCAAACATTCAATTCCTTGTTTACAAACACTTGGGTAGATAAGTGGGTCATTCCATAGCATAATAACCAGTCAATATTTTGAATTGGAGTGGTCCACCTACCCAAGTTATTTCTCAAGAAATTGAATCACAACCGTCTCTAGTGATTAAGTGACTTTTGACGCTTGCAAAGACATCAAACATCTTATCTTTTGACAACCAACACTTGAGAGGGTGGGTGAGTTACTTCATAGCATGATAACCAGTCAACAATGGAGAATGAAGTAGCCCACTCACCCACCCAAGTGTTAGTTATCAAGAAATGGGATCACAATCTTCCCTTGTGATCAAGTAACTTTTGACGTTCGCAAAGAAGTCAAACATGCAATCTTTTGATAACAAACAGTTGGGTGGGTGAGTGGACTACATCATAGCGTAACAACTAGCAACAGCTTGGATTGGAATGGTGCACTCACTCACTCAAGTGTCAGTTATTAAAAAAAGGAATTGTAATTAAGTAATTTTGGACAGTTGCAGAAAGGTCAAATATGCAATCTCTTAATAACCAACACTTGAATGTGTGGCTGGGTCACTTCATAGCATAATAACTAGTCAATAATTTAAATTGAAGTGGCCTACCCACTCACCCAATTGTTAGTTGCCAAGAAATTAGATCACAACTTTCTTTTGTGAATAAGTAATTTTGCTTGCAGAGAGACCAAACAATAAATTTTATGTTTACAAACACTTGGGTGAGTGGGTGGGTCACTCCATAGCATAATAACCAGTCAGTAATTTAGATTGGAGTGGTTAGTTATCAAGAAATGAGATTACGACCTTCTCTTGTAATCCAGTAGTCAAGCATGCAAACTTTTGATAACAAACATTTTGGTGGGTGGGTGGTCTACTCCTTACCACGATTAAGTGACTTTTGACACTTGCAGAAAGGTCAAATATGCAATCTCTTAACAACACTTGGGTAGATAACTGGGTAACTCTATAACATAATAACTAATCAATGGTTTGGATTAAACTGGCCCAAGCACTCATCTGAGTGTTAGTTATTAAAAGTTGGATCACAACCTTCTCTAGTGATCAAGTAACTTTTAAGTAACATTTAATCTCTTATTTACAAACACTTGTGTGGGTAGATGGAGCACTCCATAGAATGATAACAAGTCAATAGTTTGGATTGGAGTGAAATCATGATTTTCTCTGCTGGTACCGACATTGCTTCGACTCACATTGTACAGAAGGCTAACATTGTCAAGACATACCAATTTCCCGTGTGGATTGCGTTAATAGGACCAATGTGGTCATTGGCTTTTTTTTCACGGCCGCAAATGTTTGAATGTTCTGTTGCACGTTTGGCCAATGCTAGGCTTAGAAGATGGCGGCTGTAATTTTGTCATTCCAGTAATGCTTTGCTGTGACGATTGAGTAATGCTCTTTAATGCTGCATTTCAGGAAGTACAACTAGTTGGTTGTAGCCTGCAGTAGTTTGAATTAACTCGTGTTTCCCAGTTTATAGCCTAAGTTTGTACTTTTGAGATGTTTTGAGTTATTTGTCGTTTCTTGCCATTCTTTAATGATGTTTTGTGTTTGCTGACATGCTTGTTGTTCTTGACTTACTGACGCGGCTAAGATTTTATCTTCTAGTAAATTTAGTTTGGCTTGGTTCGAGTTCTAAGATTATAAACGCCGCAGGTTTGTCGGTAGTCGGGTTTTTGGGTAGTGTTGACCCGTAATTTTACAATTGCTTGTGGTTTTCTACTCTGATCACTGTAATTGCATGTGTTGTTACTTTGTCTGTTTCTATAATGTGATGAGTTTTTTTTGCTGCCCATCTTTGTTACTTTTTTTACCATCTTTATCTTATAATTTGTTTTTTAGATTTTGAGAATGTCAGCGTACTCCCGTCCTGCTAACTTGACTATCACAGTTCCCATAACTGCAGAATTTCTGAAGTACCTGTCTTATCTTTTCTAGTATTGTGATCTTTTTTTGGGTTGTCTTTTGTACCTGTATTATGAGTTTTTTTAAATACTTTCTTTACTTTACTACTTTCTTCATTTGTGATTGATCTGCGGAACCTCTTATTTATAAAGATGCAGTCTATTTAGTTGCGGACTGTTTTATTCTTTGATCAATTGAAAATGAAATTGAATATTAATATTAAATAGTTTACCAAAAAGTTGTAGTAAAATACTTGGATTAGTCAACAGTATAAAATTTAGAAGATTGCATTTGGTAATATTTTAACTTAATTAAATTATCTTTTGTACTTAACATTTTACCTTGATTTGTAGTTTGGATATCTTACTAAGACATAAATGTTGTAATGCAAAATGCTATAAGCTAATGTAGTTTGTTTACAACTACAACTACCCAGCTATCGTACAACTCAATGACTTTCATAAGTTTGTAAAAAAATATTGATTGCCATTAGTTAGGTTTGTAACATTTATATTGAAAGTTACTGTAAATAATTACAGAAATTTGATTCCAGAAGTAGCTATTAATAGTTTAGAATATGTAATGTAAACTGAACACGTTTTCTTTTTAAATATATAATTACAAAATTGTACAATACAAAATTTGGTAAATTTTTAATTAAAAATAAGTAATATTAACTCAATATCTTTTGTATTTCCAGCATGGTCTTACCTTTAGTTTCCGGTACATAAAATAAAACAAAAATAATTGCTAATATATTAAATACAGAAAACATCCAAGATAACCGTGCCATACCCACAAAGTTAGCAATATCAACATAAAAACGTGCAAGAATAAATGAAGAACTCCCACAAAAAAATGCTACCAATGCGGAACCAATATGAAACATAAAACTGGTAACCAATATAAACTACTAACATCAATACCATTATCTTTTAAATAAAAATAAACGCCTAGTGATACGCACGATAATAACATAAAAATTGCTGATATTTGTAATAAGATTTTTCTACCTAAGCTTTCTATATAAAAAGGAATAACAAAGCTAGGTAATAATTGTACAGCACCAATAATCATTGATGATATATTTGATGGTATAGAGCTTCCAGTTTTTTCAAAAATAGTTTGACTACTTACTGTTATAACTCTAATACCTGATAGTTGTTGAAACGCAACTAAACTGCATGATATGAATAATGCTTTAAAATTACTTTTTATTTTAAAAATATTACACATATCTATTTGTTTATTGTTTTCTACAGTTTGAATTATTAAATCCATCTCTGTATCAACATTATTACAACCTCTTAATTTTTTTAACAAATTGTTCGCTTTTGATTGCTTATTCATAGATATTAAATAAACTGGACTCTCAGGCATAAATAAGAAAGCAATTACAAATACTACGGAAATAGCAGCACATATAATATTTAATCCTAATATTCAAGTATATGGTCCTATACAGTATGGTATTAAAATACCAAAAATTATAACGGTATTAAAGATAGAACCCATTGCACCTCTTATATCAACTGGTGATACGTGAGCTATATAATATGGTAACACTGAGTATACACTTCCTAATGCCATACCTGATAACAATCTTGCTATAAAATATAAAATTACATTTTTAGCAAATGCCAAGGTTAAGAAAGATATTGCAAATGTAACTCCTATTCCGATTAAGGTATATTTTAATCCTATTAGTTTGGTGGTTGTAGGTGTTAATAATGGTCCTATTGCTGTACCTAAAACCATCAATGATATAATCCATGATGATTGAGTTGCATCTATTGCTTCTGGTAAAGGGTTGGCATTGGTTGATCCATCCAAAATTGGTATTATTGGTGATGACCATGATAATGGTATGCCTGATATTAAGCCTAATAAACAAGCTAAAAGTATAAAAATATAAAAATCTAGCTGAATTAACTTGCTGTAACTTGATAATTAAAGTTTGTTTTATATTATTGAGACAACATTTTAAAGCGTGCGTTAATAAAAATTATTTAATTACCTGTAAACACACAAATATATAAAAAAGTTCGATTTTCTTCATTCATTGCTTTTTGTTTTATCAACCTATTTTTAAAACTATTATACTTAAGGCTTCTATATTATAACTAACACAAAATGTTTTCTTATTTATCTATGCAAATAATATAGATAACAAATTTAAGTTTTTTTCAACAATAATATACAGGGTGTTTAAACGAGTAGTAGTACAAACCACAACAAACAAAAAAGTCTAAATAAACATGGGTTGTCATAGCATTTTCTTATCATAGTTGGTTGATGTTTTGTGAAATAAACATTTAGTATTTGGCAGTTGTTGTTAGTGCACAAGTTATCATTGCTATGGCTGATTATTCTAATGCAGAACTAGCCGACATGCATTTCATATATGGTCGTGATAATGGGATTGCCACCAAAGCGCAACGTCTTTATGTAGAAGCTTATCCAAATTGCCAGATTTCTTCACATCGTATGTTTAGAAGAATTTACCAAAGATTGAGTGATACCGCTTAACTTTGAAAACAGTGCTATCTTTCCGGCAGATCAAGATCGGTTTTACTCATGATAGAAACAATGTTTGCCCACAAATTTTAAACAAACCCATTTTCAAATTTTATGATCGATTTATGTTTATTTAAAAAAAAATAAAAATTGTTAAACAAACTCAAATAATTTGGTTATTTTACAAAAATTTGATAAATACTTTGTAGTCATTTGATAGAAAATTTTATCGACCACAAACTTTATTTAAAACTATTTTCAAAATTCACAGCTGTTTTAGATTTATTTAAAAAAAAAATTTTTAGAAAGTTTTAAATAATTTGTTTAATTTATAATAATTAGTATTCTATAATTTTATAAAAATTTTGATTTTACATAAATTATATTTAAAACAATTTTTAAAATTGACTGCTCTTTTTAATTTATATTGAAAAAATTGAAAAATTTTGAGAAAAACTTTTACAAAATTTGAATAAAAACTATTCAAGTAATTTGATAAAAAATTGTGTTGCCCACAAATTTTATTTGAAACTATTTTCAAAATTTGTGCTGTTTTTGATTTATTTTGAAAAAAAAGAAGTAATTTAAAAAAAAAAACTCAAATAACCTGATTATTTTACAAAATTTTGATAAACTATCACTGTCATTTTTAAGCAATTTAAAACAAAAACAAAAATTGCAAAAAAAATAAATTTGATATTTGACAAAGTTTTGTTGTTAATATCATTTTAATTTAATTGAAAATTTTGTTGCTCACAAACTCTATTTAAAACTACTTTCAAAATTCATGACCATTTTTGATTTATCTTGAAAAAATTGAGAAAACTAAAGTCAAAACTACTGTTTTGCAAAGAAAGAGTTGAGGCGGGCCACCCACTCAAGTGTTAGTAATTAAAAATTTGGATAACAGACGCTTGGGTGGGTGGGCGGGAAGTGTTAATTTAAAAAAAAATTGATCACAAACACTTGGGAGGGTGGGCGTAAACTAAAAAACATATTTTGGTTCAATCGAAACGGATAACCGGTGGCATCAGCAAACACATTGTCAAACCGCACGCCGCACACAATTATTACCAAATCAAATGGTCCTTCGTGCAGCAGCAATCAAACTAAAATTATCAAAAAACATTATCATCTCGTGCCTCCAACAGCATTGCACCCAAACAAGGTCAAGGTTAGTTATCCCATACTATAAATATTCTTAGTCCAGTGGTCCTTAGAATGACGGAAGAAACCGCAACATTTTTAACTTTTTTTAAACACAAGCGAGCGTATTTAAAACGCCATGTTACGACACCAACATAGGTAATCGAATCTTAGCCACGGACATTCTATTTGACAAATATGCTGCGTTTGAAGAAAATTCATTTACGGAAGAGTTACAGGGCGAGCTAGATGCCGATATTGAGGAATTTAGCAATTTAAAAACGCATTGGCATCGGCTTAAAGCCACAGTAATATCAAGTACGAAAGTAACTAATTTTCTAACTGGCAATTTAACAAAACTACCACAAATAAGCCTGCCAATATTCGACGACAAGTATGACAATTGGACAACAATAGCTATTTTAACATTCAAATTAAACATTCTCTTGAGTAAAGATTTTGAGGAGAAAATTGCGATCAATCAACCTCCAACATTTAGCGATTTTCATACATTTTTAAATCAGAAGGCCATCACTTTGGAGAGCATCTACGGTAAAGAGTCAAAGACAAAACGTTCATTTAACGCAACTGTCAAAACATACAAATGCTCATTTTGTCAAAAAAACCATACAATTTTTTCATGTGACGTTTTTGTAAAATTGTCTCGGAACGCAAGAGCTATCCAAAAAGAGAAAGCTATGTTTAAACTGCCTTAGACCTGGCCATGCCAATAAGGAATGTAAATCTTCAAAATGCAAGCGCTGCAGCCAAAATCACCACACATTGCTGCATTTTGAACAACGCGAGCGCAAATTGACATTCGAAAATAACCCGAAGGAAGCTAATGCACTATTTTCAAATTACAAAGCGCCTTCTACTGTTTTGTTGGCTACGTCAATTGTTTTTATTCAAGATGACAGCAGAAAGGTTTACGAAGCAAGAGCATTGCTTGACTCCGGTTCACAAATTAATTTGATGACCACACAATTTGCCACGCGTCTCAACGCAATATTTATAAAAACGGATTTAGTAATTTAGGGCATAAGAGCTAAAAGCAACACGTCAAAATCAAAAGTCAATGATTACTCATTTAAAATTTTATTTGATAAACAAAATATCAGGTAGCTTACCACATTTCACTTTCGATCAGTCGCATATAGACATTCCTGATAACATTCAGCTAAGCGATCCTGAATTTTACATCGCGAGCCATGTAGATTTGTTGTTGGGAGCGCAAGTATTTTTTGAAATTATGTCTTTGGGACGAATCAAGAATAATTTTGCAAAACACTAAATTGGGCTGGGTAGTAACTGGCGGTTTAACAGATAACTCAAACTCTCGCGCCAGCTGTAATGTTGTCAGCACTAAGCATTTGGATTGGACATTGATAAAGTTTTGGAAGTTAGAAAAGGAAACAGTTACTAATCGGAAGACCAAAAATGCAAGGAGCATTTCGTAAATAACTTCAATAGAGACATGTCGGGCAGATTTATAGTTGCTTTGCCATTCAAAGTCGAACCGCGGTTAGGCAAATCGTATGATAATGCTAAATGTCGTTTCCTCTCGAGTAAAAGCAAGCTATTTAAAAATCCAACTCTAAAAGCTGAACATCAAAATTTTATGAATGAATATATCAAGTTAGGTCACATGATCAATATTAACGACTCAGATCAAGACGGTTATTATCTTCCGCATCACGCAGTGCTAAAAGAACAAAGCCTTACTACTTGTTTAAGAGTCGTTTTTGATGCTTCAATGACAACGGACATAGACAATTTACTAAATGATGTGCTATTGGTCGGGCCGGTTTTATAAAGCAACTTATTTGACATATTGATTTGGTTTAGAAGTCATCAGTTTGTGCTGAGTAGCAACATTAGTAAAAGTCAGATCAAATGACACGAAATATCAGCGCATTTTCTGGAGAGAATAGCCGGATAATGATTTGGAAGTTTTTGAACTGAAGACCGTAACGTACGGGACAGGTCCTGCGTTGTTTTTAGCTATAAGATGCTTATTTGAATTAGCAGATTTCACGCAAAAACACAAACCAAAAATCGCTGAAATACTTAGATCGAATTTTCACATAGACAACCTAATAACGGGTTTAGAAATTCAAAAATTTGAGACAGCATAAATGAAGTTTTATTGGGGAGTGGTTTTGAGCTAAGAAAATGGGCGTCCAATGAACCCAAAGCTTTGGTAAATTTTTAAAGCACTTCAGAAGAAAACTTTATATTAAATGAAAGTCAAAACATCAAAACACTAGGCTTATCGTGGAACGCAAATGCAGATGCTATAGAATACACCTTTCGATATGCAAAAGATTCGGATTCTATCACAAAACGCAATATATTATCCACCATCTCTCAAATTTTTAATTCTCTTGGTATGCTAGGACCGACTATTGTTTTAGCAAAAATTATAATGCAGAAATTGTGGCAATCGCATGTTGGGTGAGACGATTCAGTACCAAAAGAATTGCGCAAAATCTGGTGCAATTTTTTGAATCAATTAGAAAATATGAGCACATTTGCGAAAGGTTTTTATTTCCAATTACAATACAATTGAGTTACACGGGTTTAATGATGCTAGCGAGCAAGCGTACTGAGCTTGTATTTATCTCAAATCAATCAACACGTTTGGAAACGTTCAAATATCTCTGTTATGTTCTAAATCTCGAGTAGCACCATTAAAAACTCAATCTTTACCAAGGCTCAAATTTTTGATGGTCCTCCCTTTTCGGCATCCATTCATGATTCTACTCATAAGGAATGAGCATATTAGAAATTTTCACATCGGACCGCAGCCTACATTGACTGCAATCCGCAACAAATACTGGCTTTTATCAGCCCGCAAGGATATACGAAACGTTACTCGCAAGTGCATTATTTGTTTTAAAGCCAAGCCTAGAAATCGTATGCCTATGATGGGAGACTTACCATTAGCACGTACTGAAACGTCACGACCATTTTTCAATACGGGAATTGATTATTTCGGTCCTCTTCTCTTGAAGGAGGGCACGCAAAAAAACGCGAGGTTTAAGAAAGCGTATGGAGCGTTATTCATCTGTATGACTACAAAGGCTGTGCACATAGAGTTAGTGACGGAATTGTCAACACCTGCTTTTCTAGCAGCGCTAAAACGTTTTTTCTCAAGACGAGGTTGTACCTAGACATTATACAGCAATAATGCAACTAACTTCGTGGGAGCTAATAACGAGCTTTGCGCCGTATACGAATTTTTTAGAAACGCTGAGTTCAATAAAATTATAGATCATTTCTGAAATCGTCTCATAGAATGGTGTTTCATTCCGCCACGCGCGCCTCACTTCGGTGGTTTGTGGGAAGCGGCCGTCAAGAGTGTCTAATTTCATTTAAAGCGAATAGTTGGCTCAGCTTATTTAACATTCGAAAAAATGATAACAATTTTAAGTCAATCCAAAGCTATTCTTAATTCTAGATCGCTAATACCTATTTTATCCGATCCAAACAATCTCTTTTTCCTCTCACCTGCTCATTTCCTGATAAGAGGACCCTTAACTGTCTTGCCTGAACATGACTTTACACCTTTGCACATATCAAGACTTAATCGCTGGCAGAGATTGCAGCAGATCCAGCAGCATTTTTGGACGAGATGGTCGAAAGAATACCTTACCGAGCTACAGAAGATGTCTAAGTGGAGACAATTCGGCGGCACTATTGAAATCGGCTAATTGGTGCTTCTGAAAGAAGATAATATACTACCATGTGGATGGAAAGTGGGTCGCGTCTGTGAAGTGCATCCTGGTGAATATGGGGTGGTGCGAGTAGTGACAGTGCGATATGGAAACAATACTTGTAAGCGCGCCTTATCTAAGATATGAGCATTTCAAGAATAATTGACAATGATAATTAATTAAAAAGATTTGTATTCATGTATTGTTTATTATTACTTGAAGTATTTATTGAAGCAGAGTTTCAATGGGGAGCGGCATGTTTGCACCAAAACACATAAGCAGCGACAATTGCGCCTGCATCTGGCAACATCGCGTCTGCTCCCTATTGCAGCCAGTGCCAGTCTACCATCAGACCCCGTTCGCAACAGAGCAAATATTGTAATAATTGCATAGTCTTTAATTTATACAAATTGTCAATATTAATAGTCATTGTGGCAAATAAAACTTAATGAAAACCACTTTTTTACTCAACAATCATTGTAGTGAGTGGCCCGCTTACCTACCCAAATGTTAATTATTAAGAAATTTGATTACAAGCTCTTAGGCGGGTGGGCGGAAACTAAAATCAAAGCTATTGACGCAAAATCATTGAGCTGAGTGCCCCGGCCACCCACTCAAAAGTTAGTTAATAAAAAATTTGATCACAAACACTTGGGCGGGTGAGCGCGAACTAAAGTTAATACTACTGCGCAAAATCATTAAACTGAGTGCCCCGCCTACCCACCTAAAAATTAGTTATTAAAAAACTTGATCACAAACATTTGAGCAGAAACTTAAGTTGAAACTACTGACGCAAAATCATTGAAGTGAGTTAATAAAAAATTTGAGAACTAAAGTAAAAACTACCGTCACGTAATTATAGAACTGAGTGTAGTGATTTTGATAAAGTTTTGTTGTCTTTGCAAAGACTTTTCAGACAGTTTTTTATAATTTATTTGCAACAATTACTTCTGCAAATAATGCAAAAAGCGTTAGGCGTCTAAATATCACTTATATCATCATTATCGTTTACAGTTAATTGTTATTCAAACAAAAGCAAAATTTTTTATTGCAAACAGAAAAAAAAAGCCAAATTGCTAAACTTAAACTTAAAATTTAAATTTTTTTCTAGAAGCATTGACTATGAACAATTGACTTTTATTGGTCAAATAATTTGGTCTTTTTTGACTAAAATTTTAGTTTTGTGAGTATTAGGTATTGAAGCCCAATTTTTACTTAAAAAAAAAAAAACATTTTTCCATAAAATAAAAAAAAAAATGTTATGAGATGTCCGAAATAATTAAAGCTACTCACCTAGTACAAAATTGTTTGACAAATTCAAAAAATTAAAATTAGGTGACAAAACCAAACATAAAATAATACAATAAAAAAAATAGGGAAAAAAAAAATTCTTTTTTTTTAAACTTTTTAGTCCGCATTTAGAGGTAAACAAAAAACAAATTGTATAATAATTATAAACAAATACAAGTAATATGTATTCAATTATATATAATTTATGTTAGGAAAAATTTAAATTTGCTATCTATATCATTTGCATAGATAAATTAAAAAAACATTTTAGTATCAGTTATAATATGGAAGCCTTAAGGTTCGGGTATTTTGATGCGCCGTAAATGGAAAAGATTCATAGTAACCTTTTTCACACTCACAAGCAAACTACACAACCGATCATATCGTGCTATGCATACTTTAAAAGGTTGAACATTTGCGCAAGTTTTAATTAAGTTTTCAATTTTTTAAGTTTACTACAGATTTTTATATTAATTATTATAAACTATTGTACTTATTTTCGACTAAATAACGCCGTTAACACATTTCTTGGTTGATTTATGATAACTAAACTAATATAAGACCCGATGTCAGTGACATATCTTTCATTTAAAACCAGTTTTACAAAAATATAACTTGTATTTTTTAAATAAACCTGAAAACAAGTTTTCAATCATTTTTATTATAAAATAATTGTATTTTTAGGCTACTTCTTATGCAAACGACAGCCGGCAGTTTGGGCTCTTGGTCATAGAGGGCAAGTTGTCTCATGTGTTTGTTAGATTGATATTTACCTTTATTACAAACTCCCCCCGGACCGTTCTTTCCAATAATTTCAATGCATCGCTAACGAAAGACACGGTTCGGGCACATTCGGCCACATACTTGATGACAATTGATAACAATATACAGAGACGTAGAAATAAAAGTAGTTTAATTTTAAATTGATATTTTATTAAAAATAAATACGAACAATTTGTTTAAAAATATTAAACCAGTAAATACTATTTTATTTTGATAAATATTATTGTATTTTACCATATATTTCCTGCATACAATAAATTGAATTGAAAATATAGAATAATATTATTGTATTGTTAATTATAATAAATATACAGGAACATTTATTTATATTGCTGTATATTTATTATAATTAACAATACAATATACAGGATGTTAGACATAAACGTATGGATGAATAATTTTGTTTTAAACCGATGTGTATGATTCAAAAACCATAAGACTAAAACTGTTTTTTTTATAATCACTAATAATAATTAAACAATGTCAAATTCTGTAAATTTTTGATTTACACTTTTATGCTAGTTTGTTGCAAGATACGTTAAGCATACAAAACTTAAACCATTCATGTGGTGTAATTGGATTTTTGATTACATAGATTCTTTGTACGCCAGTGGCGTTGGACTGAATATTTATTCCGCAGAAAAATGTTTTTTTTTTATATTACCAGGAGTATTTTGGTTGCAAATGATTATGTTTCTGTTTGGTGTTTTTGTTGACATAAATTTTATTAGGGGTATTTTAGTGGCACTAAGCAAGGCCAACATTAGCTTAAAACTTATTGATCCTGCGTTTCTACGTACGGAATATGATAATCTTACTAGTGGGCCTCGTTGAAGGGGTACCTATCCAAACTCTAAACTTACAATTTAGTAAACAAAATTTTAGAACAAAACTAGTTGTTTGAGTCACCGCTGATATGTAAAATATCATTTAAGACACCTTATTGCAATACTTTTGAGTATAGTAAAATATGACAAAACAGTATCTCACTCTCAACACTGAAAATATTACAGCCCAAAAACAGTTTCAAGATGTGGGTATTATAAACATCTAATTGCTTTCATTTAATCTTTTCTAAAGACATATGTTGTGGAACGTTTTAAAAAAGTATAGGGTAAATGGATGTTTAGTAAAGCCATGTTTGCTAGAAAACAAAATGTAACGACTGCTATGTTACCAAAGCATACTTGAGTAAGGTTGCCAAAATACGAGTAAGGTGTAACTAAAAAACTAACCAAAGCTTACTATTTTTGCTAAAAAACTCTAGTCACTTTACAAAACCACAATAAAACTGAATTTAATGGAAATTTAAAATTTGTGTAACGGTGTTTTATTACATTAAAAATTAATAATATAATTAACATGCATTTATAAACTAATTGGGTTTTTACATTTTTGCGACATATAATATAATAAAATAAGGCCTTTCACCTTTAAATAAATGTAATAAAATTCAAATATGGTCTTTTTGTTTACTCCGTCTCCGTGCTATCTCGAGTTTGTGCATGTGGAGTAAACTTCGTATACTCTACTCTATCATATCCGAACGCCTAAAATTTCCGAACGCGTAAAGAGCAATTAAAGTTAAAGGACCAAGTAAAAAAAATAAACAAACGGTAGATAAAACTTTAAAAGTTTCTAAAATACAGAAAAAATCACAAGTATTATTGTAGATTGAAATTTAAAAACATGTTTAAGTTTTTCTTTATAAACGACGCAAAAAAATTACGCATTAACAGTTCCAACAAAATAGTTGGGTTATATTATAAATGTTACTTCTCACATTTTTATTTGTAAAGAAAAATTAAAAATGTACTTAACATTTTAATCTACAATAAAACTGATAATTATTTGTGCATTTTAAAAACTTATAAGCCGGGAATACACATGCCAGCTACTTGCACAATTTCATACCAGCTTCTTGTACATGCCAGCTCACGTGTATTCTATCAAAAGGCATGCTTCTCGATGGCACCAAATCAAAAAGATTTGATTTTTTGGATGGCAAAGGCATGCCATAAAGCATGTATAAACACACACAACAAGTACTGGCATGCTAGTAGACAGTAAAAAAATCTGGAAGCATTCTTAAATGGTTTCTATAACCACTTATATCTTCTTACCCTATTTATTTAAACAAACAACTGTTCGTTCCATAATTGTTTCTTCTGTTGATTCAATCTTTTACCCAAATACGTTTTCTTTTTTTTGTTCCGTCAAATTATGTTACGAACGCAATCTGTTGCAAGTAACAATATAACACTATTTATTTCAATTCAAATTCTTCCTATGTTTTTGCCAGTTGTGAAAACTTGTAACACTTTTAAAATATGCTTATGTAACTAAAAAAAGATTGACAAATAAATGGCATATGTGTCGTCTTTTTTCTGCTGTTTGTCTTAGCAGTACATGTATCCTCACTGTGGCATTAATTGGCATTGGCATTATTTATAGTTTTAACTATAGTTATATATGGCCATGTATGAGTCAAGTGTACGGAATAAAAACGTGCTTTTATATGTGCAAAAGATACCCTGAAAATTTCAGTGAATGCCGTGTACTACGCTCCGAGACATCTTACAATGTATCCACAGAACTACTTAAAAATAGCAAAAAAGGCTTAAATTTTAAGTATTTAAAAAAAACTGTTCTTTAAAGTTCTAGTAAATTTTCAAATACCATTCAAAAACATTTTTGGCTGTGAAAAATTATTCTTTGAACACAAGCAGTTCCTTACAATTTTTTCCTAAAAATGCATTCTTGAGTTACAATCGATCAAAAAATGTAAAAATGCGCAAAAAAACAATTTTTTTCAAATTTTGATTGCTTATTACTTGGAAATGGTTCACTGAAAATGAAAAAATCTGATAAAATTCACATAATCAAGATTCATGTAAAAGAAGGCATTTTCAGTAGTTAGGGGCAAGAAAAAAATTATTTTGTACACTTGACTCATACATGGCCATATGTATATATGTAATTCAAGATGTGATTTTTGTCAGTAACATATTGGCATTACATATAATATACATAATTTGCGTCATCTTAAGCCTGTTAGTTGCACAATTTCATACCAGCTACTAGCTCGTGTATTCTGTCAAATGGCATGCTTTTTGATGGCATGCAAGTCGATTGCACCAAATTAAAAAGAATTTGATTTTTTGGCATGCCATGTGCAAGTAAGGTGAGGGACGTCAAAAAGCATTCCATAAATAAAGCATGTATGAACGCACACGATAGCAATTGCTATATGTGGAGCTGCAGTGGTACAATTGAACAAAAATAAGTAAAAACCAAATGTAATGCGCAATAGACGTTTGCGTCGATTATAGATGGGAAAATTGAACATGTTCTAGCTTTTCAAGATATAATTGTGATCTTGATAATTTGTGTGTTTTACACACGTGAATAATCTGATCTATAACTATACAGGTGAGTCGGGAGGAACAGGCCAAACTTTAAGAGTGTATTGTACACGTGAAAATAATATAAAAAAACTCAAATGTTGTTATCCGATTTTCATTTGTTTTTAAGTTATAGCGTAACTAAAAATGTTGTTCTAGTATGCCACAAAAGCATTCCAGGGCGTTATAATTGGTTGTGGTGGTCTTATTAGATGTCTACAGATCTCTTAGCACTAAATTATTGTTTATGGGGGCGGGTTTAAAGATGAAGTGTACAAAGTAAAAGCAGACACTCGGGATGCACTAATAGAACGCATTAAAAATGTTGCAGCCGATCTTAAACAAAGACATAACTCAATCAGGAGTGCAACAGGCGCCTTTTGTAGACAAAACAGAAAATGTTTAGAGGTAAATGACGGTGTTTTTGAACATTTATTATAAAAAGGCAATGATTACCAAAACTTAAAAACATTTAAGTTTTTTTTTATAATATTTTCATGTATACAATACACTCCTGAAGTTTGGTCCGTTCCTCCCGACTCACCTGTATATATAATTCAAGACAATTATGAACAGTGTCATACGGGTTTAAGTTGATTTTATTTACAGAGCAGGGTATAGTTTAATAGTCTATAAAATAGATTAAAAAGTTCATAAAATATTATATTATTAATTTACTATGCGGTTTATATGATTAAATCTAAAGTTACACTAATGCTCTACACAAGTATTAAAAAAAAAAATTAATTTGTTCAATACTTTGATTATGTAGTGATCGAAAATAACTGATAAATTGTAAAAATTCAATTTTCGGGACTGCTGTTTAATTACAAACATCATACATAAATTAATAAAAGTTATTTTAATTATGTATTTGTAAATATACTAAATTAATGATTATAAAATATAAAATCAATAATAAAAATTCAATCGTAATATATATTTTAAGCGCGCCCCTGATGCAAATCTATATAAAAACGTAAATACATAATATAATTTTGTAAAAGTACGAATTGTTTTCGTACCCTAGAGGGGTGCGGAGATGTAGTCTATAAATAAATATCTAACCGGCTATGATGCGCACTAGCTTGAGTAAGTTATGTTATTC
Organism: Tachinus rufipes; assembly: GCA_963932245.1. Classification (NCBI taxonomy): domain Eukaryota; kingdom Metazoa; phylum Arthropoda; class Insecta; order Coleoptera; family Staphylinidae; genus Tachinus; species Tachinus rufipes. The sequence continues at coordinate 94,628,444 of OZ010747.1, read as the reverse complement.
TGCGCGAGTTAGTGCACAACTTAGTTCAACTATTTAGCACCTGGAGCCAGCACATGTCGGACAAATTTTAATTTGCTTGGTTTCGCGCGTTGACGCTGCCCTTAAGTATTAGTTCTAAAAAAAAGTTGCTAAAACAAAAAGCAATGAATGAAGAAAATCGAACTTTTTTATATATTTGTGTGTCTACAGGTAATTGATAAATTCAATGCTATTTTTTTTTATTTATTTATTTTATTTATTATTTCATATGTTTTTATTATTTATTAATTAATATATTATTTTACACAACATGTTTTGTTATTTTAATAACATTTTCAAGTAAGTATATAATATATTAAAAAAAAAGTTTTATTAACGCAATTCTTTGTGAAATAACGTTTATTATGTAAAAGGTATGGAAAGAATAAAAATAGAAAGATTTTTATATTTTTATACTTTTAGCTTGTCTATTGGGTTTAATATCAGGAATACCATTATCATGGTCATCACCAATAATACCAATTTTGGAAGGATCAACCAATGCCAACCCTTTGTCAGAACCAATAGATGCAACTCAATCATCATGGATTATATCATTGATGGTTTTAGGTACAGCAATAGGACCATTATTAACAGCTACAACAACCAAGCTAATAGGATTAAAATATACATTAATTGGAATAGGTGTTACATTTGCAATTACTTTTTTGATTTTAGCATTTGCTACAAATGTTATTTTATATTTTATAGCAAGATTGTTATCAGGTATGGCAGTTGGATGTGTATACTCAGTGTTACCATCTTATATAACTCACGTATCTCCAGTTGATATAAGAGGTGCAATGGGTTCTATCTTTAGTATTGTTAAAATTGTTGGTCTTTTAATACCATACTGTATAGGACCCTATACTTCAATTTTAGTATTGAATGTTATATGTGCTGGCATTTCCGTAGTATTTGTAATTGCTTTCTTATTTATGCCTGAAAGTCCAATTTATTTAATAATTAAGAATAAGCTATTAAAAGCAAACGACACATTAAAAAAATTAAGAGGTTGTAATGATGTTGATAGAGAATTGGATTTAATGATTCAAACTGTAGAAAACAATAAAAAAGGAAATATGTGTAATCTTTTAAAATAAAAAGTAATTTTAAAGCATTATTCATATCATGCAGTTTAGTTGTGCTTCAACAACTATCAGGTGTTAGAGTTTTAACAGTAAGTACTCAAACTATTTTTGAAAAAACTGGAAGCTCCATACCATCAAATATATCATCAATGATTGTTGGTGTTGTACAATTATTGCCTACTTTTATTATTCCTTTTTATATAGAAAGCTTAGGTAGAAAAATTTTATTACTAATATCAGCAATTTTTATGTTAATACCGTGCGTGCTACTGGGCGTCTATTTTTATTTAAAAGATAATGATATTGATGTTAGTAGTTTATATTGGTTGCCAATTTTATGTTTAACTGTTTTTATGATAGCGTATAATACAGGTTCTGGACCAGTTTCATGGATTGTGTCGGCCGAGATATTACCTCCAAATGTGGCACATATTGGTTCAGCATTGGTAGCGTTTCTTTGTGGGAGTTTTTCATTTATTCTTACGCGTTTTTATGTTGATATTGCTAACATTGTAGGTATGGCAGGGTTATTTTGGATGTTTTCTGCATTTAATTTATTAGCAATTATTTTTGTTTTATATTATGTGCCGGAAACTAAAGGTAAAACTATGCTGGAAATACAAAAGATGATGAGTTAATATTAGATTGATACAATTTACCAAATTTTGTGTTGTAAATTTTGTAATTATATATTTAATAAATTTGTTATTTTTATCAAGGTACTTATTCTGGGATATCAATAGCTACTTTTGGAATTAAGTCAACAAGTGAATAGATTTTAATATAGATGTGGCCACCCTAGCTAATCACAATTGGTAGTTTTGTACAATTTAGCTAGAAATATTAAGACATGCAAACTTACTTTAAAAGAAATGCTTTTGCCAAGCTACCGCAATACTGAGCAGAGATTGCTTCAACAATATGTTAATCTTATTTTTTTTTAAATTTTTTGAGAGATGGAAAAAACCTTTAAAAGGCAAAGCCCTCAAACGGAATTTGGGCAACAGGGATTGGACTGTTAAGCAGCCCGACCCAACTAAAACAACCATATCTCTTACTACACACCTTACACCGGAATCTGCTTTCGCATTTTTTCAGTGCAAAGGTTGTCCTTTCAACGTCGACTGTCTTTCTCTTTGGACTCAATAATATTGCGTATCGTGGTGTACGCCTGTCTTCAGGTGTCTTCCGACTTTACAAGGCTCTCCATCATATTTGTAGCGGTAAATTTTTTTTCCGTCATATCCGTATAAGCTGATCTTACACTATTCCACTTGGGACAACTAAACAAGGTATGATTTGCGTCATCTATTTCTTTGTAGTAGGTACACTCGTTTGATTCCGCTCTCCTGCGGTCGTGGAAATATTTTCCGAAGCAACCGTGTCCTGAAAGAGCTTGGGTAAATAGTCTGCATCCCCATAGGGTCTGTCAAGCTACTTTTAGATCTGTGATATCAGTGTCCAAGTCCATCTGGCCATTTGCATTTGTTTGGCAGTGTTCCTTGGTGTTCCACTGTACACCTCAACTCTTTCCTTAATCTGAAATTTGATAGGCGGTATTCCAGCAATAACCCCAACAGCTTCCGCAAATATAGATCTGTATGCACTACATACTCGGATGGACATTGAATTCTGAATTCTTGTTAGTTTTTGGGACAGCTTTTTGTTGCATGCCATGCTGGTGAGGCATACAGCAACTGCGACTGGACAACAATTGCAAGAATCTTCTTTTTGAAACTCTAGTTCCTCCAACGTTAGACATTATACTGCTTAGGGCTGTTACCGTTTTTTTGGCCTTTTTGATTGTCTTTATGATATAATCGGCAAACGGTAGTTTAGTGTCAAAACATACTCCTAGGTATTTAACTGCCTTGCACAGCATAACTACCGTACCAAAGATGTCAAAATAAATCGGAGCTAGTTTTAGCCCCTTCTTGTCCATCCAATTTGTCATACGCAGTAGTCCAGTGTTGACTGTGTGTATTAACGTTACACTTTTTGCCGTCGTCACTATTGCCACGTCGTCCGTAAAGTCAACCAAAACCGTTCCCTCGGGCATCTTGGTCTGAAGTGAGTGAATCGGTGAGATGGCTCAGTTATAGAGCGTTAACGTAGCACGCTAACAGTCCGAGGTTTGATCCCCAAATATGACTAAAATAATAACTTTGCTCTTTATCCACCGGGGTGATTTGGAAGTCACCTAATAAGCCGTTGGTCCCATCAACCCCCTTCATACAAGTCGTAAGACTTCTGGGGCGATGTAAAATAGCTGTAAAACGAAAAATAAAGAAGAAGTAGATTGTCGTAAAAAATATTTCAAAGTGTTGGACCCAGCACTGACCCTTGTGGCACCCCACTGCTTACTTCGACGGTTTTGGTCGTGTTCTCTGATTTTAGAGTTATTTTCCTCTCAGTTAAATAGGACGCTATAATGGCGTTTAGGTTTTCTTGAACCCTTCTTTTTCTCAGCTCATCTAGGATCAACTGCCTCGATGCGCTGTTAAACGCATTTTGGACATCGAGAGTTACCATCACGCAAAGTTTCCGGTGCGCTGCTGAAAACGCAACCGCTTGCCTGGCAATGTTAATTACTTCCTTGAGAGCATCCACTGTTTGCCGTTTTTCTTGAAATCCAAATTGTTCTTCTGAAAGACCGCCCGTACGCTCAAGTGCCTTATTAAGCCGACGTAGAGCTTTCCCTTTGCATTCAAAAAGCTAATTGGTCTAAAAGACCCAGGCTCTTCCAGAGTTGATTTATTTCTTTTTTGTAGCAGAACAAGTAGCGCCTGTTTCCACACCGTTGAATGTTGCTGTGGCTGCAAGGTTGTTATATACTCTCAGCACCAGATTTGGACTGCTCAGAGCTACCTCCTTCAGTACCGCAGGAATATTTTCGAGTCCTGGAAATTTGTTGTGCTTCAGTTTTGCACATGCTTCACATAGCTTTTCGCTCGTAAAATCAATAAAACTGGTGCTAATGGCATAGTCATGCTTTATTTTTGGTTGGGCTGGAAACTAGTGCTTAACTACTTTTTCCGTGGCTTCCATCGTCAGCTTTGGTCTCGGCGGGAATCCTGTCATCATTTTCATGACTATTCTGTAACCGTCGCCCCAGATGTCAGAGTCTACATTTTGACAGAGGTTTTTTCAGCTAGCTCTTTTAGCCTTTTTTATCTAGTACTTCAGTTTCTTTTTGCAAGATTTATACTTCTCCCATAATTGGTGTTTTGCAAAAAGCAAAATTTGTTTAAAGTTTCTGGTGTACTCTCTTCTACAGTCATCCTCTTGCAGGAAATTTTCTTTTCGGCATCGATTTGCCGCAGATCTTGGCCACGGTTTTAGAGAACTATTCGGCCAAAGTTGTTTCTCCGTTTAACACGATTTCCTTCAAATCATCCTGGAGTTTTTTCTTGTCAAACTTCTTAACCTGCCAACCTTTGTTTAGATCCTTAGGGCATACCAGATGTTTCCCTTTTCCATTGTTAAAAACAATATAATTGTGATTGCTCAGAGATTCTCGTTTACTAACCTCCCATTCCGAAACACTCAGTTTGAAAACGTTGCTCTATTGCCTTGATTTACCACGCATAGGTCGTTCGTAGCTATCCAGTTCGTCACAATCTGTCTTCTGTCGGTGAGGTGCATACCCCACTGAGGCGATTTCGCATTAAAGTCTCCGGTAACAATTGCACTCTCTCTGTTGCACCTGATTTGCATTCCTATTCTGTGCAGGTTATCTTTTAGGTCCTGTATATCATCGTTTCCCGAGGAGTAGCAACTATATATATAGTGACAGCTGTTGTCGTTATGAAGGTATATCCAAGATTTTTTGTTTATTTTGTCCCTGATTTGGCTTATTTTTTATTTTCTGGCTGGTTTTTTTTAATAAATTTTATAATTTATTATTTATCACAGTCTAAAATTTAAAAATAGCAAATTATCAGTTCTTAAACACTATAAAATTATCAGAAAGAATCAAAATCCAGCTATAAACTGTTAAAAAACGCAAAATTTTATTTATAAAACGTTAAAATTAACAAAATATGAAACATAAAATGTTAAAAATGAAACGAAATTCCAAAATATTGTTGGAAAAAACTAAATACTGGTCATAAACTTTTAAAATGTACATAACTTTATTCATAAAATATCAAAAAAAGCCAAATCCGGTCTTAAAATATCAAAATATTGTTGGAAAGAACTAAAATCTGGCCTTAAACTGTTAAAATGTACAAAACTCTATTCATAAAATATCAAAAAAGGCAAATCCGGTCTTAAAATATCAAAATATTGTCAAAAAGTACTAAAATTTTGCCAAAATCTGTTATAAAACGCAAAATTTGTTTATAAATTGATAAAAATTACAAAATTTGGTAATAAAACATCAAAATTAAGTCAGAAAAAAAAAGGATTTTATTTTTTTTTTGCCAAATATTTGTATTTCTTGATTTTACATTTTATGGCCAAGTTTTTGATATCATGGCCGGATTTTTGTTCTTTTTGATAAATTTATACATTTTATTGCTGAATATTGGTACTTTTTGAACAATTTAATATATTCTGATGAATTTATACATTTCATAGCCGGATTTTTGTATTTTTATTGTTTATTTTGAACTTGATTTAGTAATTTTAGTACTTTTTAAACAATCTTGACATTTTTCGGCCGAATGTTTTGTGTTTTTTTATTATTTTGAACCTGATTTAGTTATTTTTTTATTTTATGGTCTGGTCTTTTTTCTTTTGTATAAGTTTTCATATTTTATTACTGCATTTTGGTACTTTTTGACCAAATTGTTGTGCTTTTTGATCAGTTTATTTGTTTCATGGCCGGATTTTTGTATTTTTGAATCTTATTTAGCAATTTTTAATTTGATGGCTGGATTTTTATATTTTTCGTGCTTTATTTGGGTAATTTTTTGTCTGAATCTTGGATTTTTATGACCAAATTTTTGTACTTTTTGATTAATTAATACATTTTATGGTCTGGCTTTTGTGTATTTAGCAATCTTTGAATTTATGGCCGGATTTTTGTAGTTTTTGATCAATTTACACATTTTATGTCCGGATTTTTTTGTTTATTTTGTGTCTGATTTCGCTATTTACAATTTTATGGTCAAAATTATTTTTTTTGCTACATTTTTATACTTTTTGATCAGTTTATAAATTTTATAGCCAGATTTTTGTACTTTTTGGCTCAATTTTGATTTTATGGCCGGATTTTTGATTACATTTTATGGCTGAATTTTTATATCTTTTTTTAATTTTTTTTTTCTGATTTTGGTTATTTTCAATTTTGTTTGTTTTTTTTTTTCATTTTATTGCTGAATTCTGGTACTATTTGTATTTTTTAACCAATTTATACATTTTATGGCTATTTACAATGTTATAGCCGGATTTTCAAATCATTTTTTTGTAATTTTTGGTCAATCGATACGTTTTATTGCCGGATTTTTGAATTTTTTGTTAATTTTATTTCTAATTTGGCTATTTTAAATTTTATGGCCGGAGTTTTTTTTAAATTGTTTTTTGGTGTTTTTGATTTTTTGGTTTTGGTAAGTTTTTACATTTTATTGCTAAATTTTGGTACTATTTTGGTTTAGCAGTTTTTGATTTTATTGGCCGAATTTTTTGACAAAATGTTTGTACTTTTTGATTAATTTATACATTTTATAGTCGGTTCTTTTTTATATTTTTGTTTATTTTGTGCCTGATTTGGACAGCTTTGATTTGATGGCCGGATTTTTGTAGTTTTTGTGTTTGATTTGCTAATTATCAATTTTATGGCCGGATTTTTTAATTTTTTGTTTGTTTTTTGCTTGATTTGGCTATTTTTAGTTTAAAGGCTGGATTTTTTTTCTTTTTGACCAACTTTTTTACTTTTTGATCAGTTCATACATTTTATAGCTATTTTTTTGATCAATTTTATCATTCCATTGCTAAAGTATGGTACAGTTTATACGATTTATGGTTATTTTTGCTTTTAGGGCCGGATTTTTGTTTTTTTTAACAAATTTTTGTATCTTTTGATCAATTTATACATTTTATGGCCGGATTTTTGTTCTTTTTGATAAATTTGTAAAAAAAATTACATTTGCTGAATTTTGGTACTTTTTGAAAAAAAATATGAATTCTGATTAATTTATACACTTCATAACCGGATTTTTGTATGTTTTTGTTTATTTTTAATTTTGTAATTTTGGTACTTTTTGATCAATTTTGACATTTTATGACCGAATGTTTTGTATTTTTTGTTTATCTTGTACCTAACATGCTTATTTTTTATTTGATGGCCTGATTTTTGTACTTTTTGATCAATTTACACATTTTATGGCCGGATTTTTGTATTTTTTTGTTTATTTTGTGTCTGGTTTGACTATATACAATTTTATGGTCAGTTTTTTTTTTGTACTTTCTGATCAGTTTATACATTTTATGGCCGGATTTTTGTATTTTTTGGCTATTTTTTGTTTGGTTTGATTATTTACAGTATTATGGCCGGATTTTTATCATTTTGTTTTTTATTTTTTGGTAAATTGATTTATTTTATGGCCGGATTTTTGCATTTTTTGTTTATTTTACTCTTGATTTGGCTATTTTTAATTTTATGGCCGGATTTTTGTTTTTTTTTTTTAATCAGTTTTTGCTTTTTATTGCTCAATGTTAGTACTTCTTAACCATTTTTTTTATTTTTTGGTTGATTGATACAGTTTATGGCCGGATTTTTGTATGTTTTGTATATTTTACTTCTGATTTGGTTTTTATTAATTTTATGGCCGGTTTTTTGTTCTTTTTGATCAATTTTTGCATTTCATGGCTGAATGTTAGTACCTGTTGAACAAATTGTTGTACTTTTTGATCAATTTATACATTTTATTGCCACGTTTTTGTATTTTTTTGTTAATTTTGTGCCTTATTTAGCTATTTCTAATTTTATTGCCGGATTTTCATTCTTTTTGACCAAACTTTTAGTATTTTTTTATAAGTTTATACATTTTATGACCAGATGTTCGTACTTTTTTGTTTATTTTGCGCTTGATTTGGCTATTTTTGATTTTATGGCCGGATTTTTAGGCTTTTTTGATACATTTTTACATTTTATTGCCGAATTTTGTGTATTAGTTTTTTTATTTGGTTTTTGATTTGGCTATTTTTGACTTGATGGTCGGAGTTTTGTATTATTGATGCCTGATTTGGCTTTTTTAGTTTTATAGACTATTGATCTTTTTGAACAAATTTTTCTACTTTTTGATCAAGAGCCGGATTTTTGTTTATTTTGTACCCGATTTAGCAATATTTTTGTTGTTCTTGGTAAATTTTATTTTTATTGCTGAATTTTGGTACTGTTTGCCAAATTTATTTTTGGTTTTATGGCATTTTGTTGATACTTTTTGATCAAATTTATACATTTTGTGGCCGGATTTTTTTTGGTTTTATGGTCGAGTTTTTGTGTTTTTTGATAAACTTTTACATTTTATTGCTAAATGTTGGTACATTTTGACCAAATTTTTGTTGCCCATGTGTTTTAATGACTAGGTTAGTATCTATAGTATCTTTATTGCCGTATCCATCTTCTCGTCACAGAGCCAGTCTTTTCTATTTCTAATAGCATTTTGGTTAGGTTTACTGATTATTAGTATCTATTGCAGTGGCAAGTGCTAGATCGTGAGCAAGGCGGCTTCTGTTCGTATTGATCTGAAGGATTTTGGTCATTTGGTTTTTGTTTGTCTTAACAATTTCCCTTTTCTCTTGGCATTTAGGGTTTCCGGATTGGTAACCCTCTTTCTTGCAGTGCACGCAGTATGCATTATTTTTGCATTTAGCTGCTCTGTGTTCCTTTTTGCACACCTTAGGCACAGGTTTTCTCTGTCTGGGCTTTCGCAGACCGCTTTTACATGGCCATTTTCCAAGCACTTGAAGCATTTGACTTCGATTTTTCTTTCTAGGATTCTACACAATGACCAGCCAATTTTAATTGTCTCTATTTTAATCAGCTTTTCGCTTTTTTAGTCTGGTCGACTCTTTGGTGAGTTAAAAAAAATTTTATTAAATCAAAAATGTATAAAGCAATTTAACATTATCAAAGAAATTGTGCCATTGTCTGCCTCTACCAAAACCATCTGTTTTGGCACTAAAAAGCGGCCATGATTTCAGTAAAAGCAAACAAAATGCAAATGTCCAATTATTTAGAAACATATTCAAATTTATTCCATTATATATTATTTATGTTAAGAAACATTTAAACTTGTAATCTATCTCATTTGCATAGATAAATAAAAAACATTTTAGTGTTAGTTAAAATATGGAAACCTTAAGTAATAGTTCGAACAAACAGAACAAAAAGCAATGAATGAAGGAAATCAAACTTTTTTATATATTTGTGTGTTTACAGGTAATTGATAAAATTTTATTATATTCTTTTTTAAGTTTTTTTGTTTGTTATTTGAGTTTATTATTATTTTAATAATCAAGTCAGACTAGTTTTTATAATTTTATACTTTTAGCTTGTTTATTGGGTTTAATATCAGGCATACCATTATCATGGTCATCACCAATAATACCAATTTTGAAAGGATCAACAAATGCCAACCCTTTACCAGAAGCAATAAATGAAACCCAATCATCATGGATTATATCATTGATGCTTTTAGGTTTAGCAATAGGACCATTATTAACAGCTACAACAACCAAACTAATAGGATTAAAATACACTTTAATCGGAATAGGAGTTACATTTGCAATATCCTTCTTAATCTTAGCGTTTGCTAATAATGTAAATTTATATTTCATAGCAAGATTGTTATCAGGTATGGCATTAGGAAGTGTATACTCAGTATTACCATCTTATATAGCCCACGTATCACCAGTTGATATAAGAGGTGCAATGGGTTCTATTTTTAATATTGTTATAATTTTAGGTATTTTAATACCATACTGTATAGGACCATATACTTCAATTTTAGGATTAAATATTATATGTGCTGCAATATCCGTAGTATTTGTAATTGCTTTCTTGTTTATGCCTGAAAGTCCAGTTTATTTAATATCTAAAAATAAGCCATCAAAAGCAAAAGATATATTAAAAAAATTAAGAGGTTGTAATGATGTTGATAAAGAGTTTAATTTAATAATTCAAACTGTAGAAAAAAATAAACAAAAAAACATTAGTAATCTTTTTAAAATAAAAAGTAACTTAAAAGCATTATTCATATCATCTAGTTTAGTTGCCCTTCAACAACTATCAGGTATTATAATTATAATAGTAAATGCTCAAACTATTTTTGAAAAAACTGGAAGCTCCATACCATCAAACATATCATCAATGATAATTGGTACTGTGCAATTATTGCCTAGTTTTATCATTCCTTTTTTTATAGAAACCTTAGGTAGAAAAATCTTATTGTTAATATCTGCATTTTTTATGTTAATTGCGTGTCTGCCACTAGGTTTCTATTTCTATTTAAAAGATAATGATAGTAATGTTAGTAGTTTATATTGGTTGCCCATTTTATGTTTAGTTGTTTTTATGATAGCATATACTATAGGTTTTGGGCCAATTGTATGGATTGTTTTGGCCGAAATATTTCCTCCAAATGTAGCACATATTGGTTCCGCATTAGTAGCATTTCTTTGTGGAAGTTTTTCATTTATTTTTACGCATTTTTCTGTTAATATTGTAAATTTTGTAGGCATGGCTGGGTTGTTTTGGGTATTTTCTGCTTTTAATATGTTAGCAATTATTTTTGTTTTATTTTATGTACCGGAAACTAAAGGTAAAACCATGCTGGAAATACAAAAGATGCTGAGTTAATATTAGACAATTATTTAATTTTATTAAACAATTTACCAAATTTTGTATTGTTCGATTTTGTAATTAAATAAAAAAAAAATTTTTATCACATTATTTATTTTAATCTAATTTAGCTGGAAACAAAAAAAGTACATTTTAAAAAAAATTTGAACAGGCCAATATGCAAAACATCATTAAGTAAAATAAACAAATTTACACCTTTGTTGGCTTATTGAGTAGTAACGCTTATAATATTGAAAACATATTTATTAATGGATATAGTAAAAACTAAAAGCTTACCACGGTCTTATTTATAGTAACCTAAGTTTGAAGTGTGTGAGAGTGTGCTTTGATTGTGTTACCGCCCACCTACCCAAGTGTTTGTGATCCAATTTTTATATCACAAACACTTGGGTAGTTAGGCGGGAACTAAGTTTAAATGTTGTAAGCGTGTGATTTAAAATTGTGTTCCCGCCCGCCGACCCAAATGTTTGTGAATCAATTTTTTTACCACAAACATTTGGGTGATTACTGTTTTGCACTCAAGTGTTTGTGATAAAATAGTTGAATAAGTAAGTGGGCAAAAAGACAAGTTCAATTTACACGCTTACAAAATTTGAACTAAGTTTAAAACTTGTAGGAGCGTGTGATTAGATTAGTGTTTTCACTCACCCGCCTAAGTGTTTATGTTTCTTTTGATCACAAACACTTGGATGGTTGGGCGGAAACTAAGTTCAAATTTTGTGGGCGTGCAATTCAAACTTGTGTTTTTGCCCACCCGCTTAAGTGGGTGCAAAACAGTAGATTAGATAAGCCTACAAGATTTATACTTAATTTTACGCCGCCCACTCAAGTGTTTGTGATAAGAAAATTGGATCACTAACACTTGGGTGGGTGGGCGGGAGCACAAGTTCAAATCACACGCCCACAAAAGTTGAAATAAGTTTAAAACTTGTAGACGTATGATTTAGATTGGTATTCTCACTCACCCGCCCAAATATTTATAGTTCAATCTTTTGATTACAAACACATGAGTGGGTAGGTGGGATCTAAATTCAATAAAGTGTTTGGATAAAAAAAAAATCAAAACTCAAAAAATTGCCAGAAAGTGACACTTTTGGTGTATTTGTAATTTTAAGATGCTAAAACTTAATAGAGCAAATTAAAACTAATCTCAAAAGATGAGCAATTTAATGTAAATTTATGTGCTTAAGTTGGTTTATGTAGGTCCAGAACAAAGTTTTTGAGTAAAACGCAACTGACACTTTTGGTGCACATGTTGTGTTTGTGTCTGTCGATAGAATACTAAAAGTCAACAGAACAAACTAAACTGAGTTTTAAAAAATGCGCAATTTAATCTAGATTTACGTGCTTAAACTGGTTTATGTAGACCTGGTACAAAGTTTTTGAGTAAAACGCAAAAAATTGTCAGAAAAACACGTTTAGTGCAAATGTTGTGTTTGAGTCTATTGTTAGAATACTAACAAAACAAACTGAAACTAGTCTCAAAATAAATAAATCGGTTTATGTAAGTCCGCTACAAAGTTTTTAAATAAAACGCCAAACACTGTCAAAAAATGACAATTTTGATGCAAATGTTGTGTTCATGTCTGTAATTAGAATACTAAAACTTGGTGGTCCAGTACATAATATCAAACTACCGGCTCAATATTTATAAACTGTGTTCCCGCCCACCCGCCTAAGTGTTTAGTGTAATAAAATTTAATATTAGTACCACCTTTAGCGTTCTTGTAAGTAACAAACATGACAGAATGACTGATAAATGTCATTAAGTTTGAAGAGGGAGTTGACGTTATTAATTTTTTAATAATAAACACTTAGGCGGGTGGGCGGGAACACAGTTTATAAATATCAAAGCGGTAATTTGATATTGTGTCCCCGCCCACCCGCCCAAGTGTTTGGTTTAATAAAATTTACTATTAGTACCACTTTTAGCGTTCTTGTAAGTAACAAACATGACAGAATGACTGACAAATGTCATTAAGTTTGAAGAAGGAGTTAACGTTATTATTTTTTTGATAATAACACTTGGGCGGGTGGGCGGGAACACAGTTTATAAATATTAAAGCGGTAGTTTGATATTGTGTCCCCGCCCACCCGCCCAAGTGTTTGGTTTAATAAAATTTAATATTAGTACCACTTTTAGCGTTCTTGTAAGTAACAAACATGACAAAATGACTGACAAATATCATTAAGTTTGAAGAAGGAGTTGACGTTATTAATTTTTTAATAATAAACACTTGGGCGGGTGGGCGGGAAAACAGTTTATAAATAATAAGGCGGTAATTTGATATTGTGTTCCCGCCCACCCGCCTAAGTGTTTGGTTTAATAAAATTTAATATTAGTACCACTTTTAGCGTTCTTGTAAGTAACAAACATGACAGAATGACTGACAAATATTATTAAGTTTGAAGAGGGAATTGACGTTATTAATTTTTTAATAATAAACACTTGGGCGGGTGGGCGGGAACACAGTTTATAAATATTAAAGCGGTAGTTTGATATTGTGTCCCCGCCCACCCGACCAAGTGTTTGGTGTAATAAATTTTAATATTAGAACCACCTTTAGCGTTCTTGTAAGTAACAAACATGACAGAATGACTGACAAATGTCATTAAGTTTGAAGAGGGAGTTGACGTTATTATTTTTTGATAATAAACACTTGGGCGGGTGGGCGGGAACACAGTTTATAAATATTAAAGCGGTAGTTTGATATTGTATTCCCGCCCACCCGCCCAAGTGTTTGGTGTAATAAAATTTAATATTAGTACCATCTTTAGCGCTCTTGTAAGTAACAAACATGACAGAATGACTGACAAATGTCATTAAGTTTGAGGAGGGAGTTGACGTTATTATTTTTCTGATAATAAACACTTGAGCGGGTGGGCGGGAACACAGTTTATAAATATTAAGGCGGTAGTTTGATATTGTGTCCCCGCCCACCCGCCCAAAAATTTGATTTAATAAAATTTAATATTAGTACCACCTTTAGCGTTCTTGTAAGTAACAAACATGACAGAATGACTGACAAATGTCATTAAGTTTGAGGAGGGAGTTGACGTTATTATTTTTCTGATAATAAACACTTGAGCGGGTGGGCGGGAACACAGTTTATAAATATTAAGGCGGTAGTTTGATATTGTGTCCCCGCCCACCCGCCCAAAGATTTGATTTAATAAAATTTAATATTAGTACCACCTTTAGCGTTCTTGTAAGTAACAAACATGACAGAATGACTGACAAATGTCATTAAGTTTGAAGAAAAAGTTGATGTTATTAATTTTTTAATAATAAACACTTGGGCGGTAGGGTGGGAACACAGTTTATAAATATTAAAGCGGTAATTTGATATTGTGTGGGGCCCACCCGCTTCAGTGTTTGGTTTTAATAAAATTTAATAATAGTACCACTTTTACCGTTCTTGTAAGTAACAAACATGACAGAATGACTGACAAATGTCATTAAATTTGAAGAGGGAGTTGACGTTATTTTTTTTTTGATAATAAACACTTGGGCGGGTGGGCGGGAACACAATTTATGAATATTAAGGCGGTAGTTTGATATTGTGTCCCCGACCACTTGCCCAAAGGTTTGGTTTAATAAAATTTAATATTAATACCACCTTTAGCGTTCTTGTTAGTAACAAACATGACAGAATGACTGACAAATGTCATTAGGTTTGAAGAGGAAGTTGACGTTATTAATTTTTTGATAATAAACACTTGGGCGGGTGGGCGGGGACACAGTTTATAAATATTAAGGCGGTAGTTTGATATTGTGTCCCCGCCCACCCGCCTAAGTGTTTGGTTTAATAAAATTTAATATTAGTACCACCTTTAGCGTTCTTGTAAGTAACAAACATGACAGAATGACTGACAAATGTCATTAAGTTTGAAGAGGGAGTTGACGTTATTAATTTTTTGATAATAAACACTTGGGCGGGTGGGCGGGGACACAGTTTATAAATATTAAGGCGGTAGTTTGATATTATGTCCCCGCCCACCCGCCCAAGTGTTAGGTTTAATAAAATTTAATATTAGTACCACCTTTAGCGTTCTTGTAAGTAACAAACATGACAGAATGACTGACAAATGTCAATAAGTTTTGAAAAGTGAATTGACGTTATTAATTTTTTGATAATAAACACTTGGGCGGGTGGGCGGGAACACAGTTTATAAATATTAAGGCAGTAGTTTGATTTTGTGTCCCCGCCCACCCGCCCAAGTGTTTGGTTTAATAAAATTTAATATTAGTACCACCTTTAGCGTTCTTGTAAGTAACAAACATGACAGAATGACTGACATATGTCGTTAAGTTTGAAGAGGGAGTTGACGTTATTAATTTTTTGATAATAAACACTTGGGCGGGTGGGCGGGGACACTGTTTATAAATATTAAGGCGGTAGTTTAATATTGTGTCCCCGCCCACCCGCCCAAGTGTTTAGTGTAATAAAATTTAATATTAATACCACCTTTAGCGTTCTTGTAAGTAATAAACATGACAGAATGACTGACAAATGTCATTAAGTTTGAAGAGGGAGTTGACGTTATTATTTTTTTGATAATAAACACTTGGGCGGGTGGGCGGGAACAAAATTTATAAATATTAAGGCGGTAATTTGATATTGTGTCCCCGCCCACCCAAAAGTTTGGTTTAATAAAAGTTAATATTAGTACCACCTTTAGCGTTCTTGTAAGTAACAAACATGACAGAATGACTGACAAATGTCATTAAGTTTGAAGAGGGAGTTGACGTTATTAATTTTTTAATAATAAACACTTGGGCGGGTGGGCAAAAACACAGTTTATAAATATTAAGGCGGTAATTTGATATTGTGTCCCCGCCCACCCGCCCAAGTGTTTAAAATTTAATTTTAGTACCACTTTTAGCGTTCTTGTAAGTAACAAACATGACAGAATGACTGACATATGTCATTAAGTTTGAAGAGGGAGTTGACGTTATTAATTTTTTAATAATAAACACTTGGGCGGGTGGGCGGGGACACTGTTTATAAATATTAAGGCGGTAGTTTAATATTGTGTCCCCGCCCACCCGCCCAAGTGTTTAGTGTAATAAAATTTAATATTAGTACCACCTTTAGCGTTCTTGTAAGTAATAAACATGACAGAATGACTGACAAATGTCATTAAGTTTGAAGAGGGAGTTGACGTTATTATTTTTTTGATAATAAACACTTGGGCGGGTGGGCGGGAACAAAATTTATAAATATTAAGGCGGTAATTTGATATTGTGTCCCCGCCCACCCAAAAGTTTGGTTTAATAAAAGTTAATATTAGTACCACCTTTAGCGTTCTTGTAAGTAACAAACATGACAGAATGACTGACAAATGTCATTAAGTTTGAAGAGGGAGTTGACGTTATTAATTTTTTAATAATAAACACTTGGGCGGGTGGGCAAAAACACAGTTTATAAATATTAAGGCGGTAATTTGATATTGTGTCCCCGCCCACCCGCCCAAGTGTTTGGTTTAATAAAATTTAATATTAGTACCACTTTTAGCGTTCTTGTAAGTAACAAACATGACAGAATAACTGACATATGTCGTTAAGTTTGAAGAGGGAGTTGACGTTATTAATTTTTTGATAATAAACAATTGGGCGGGTGGGCGGAAACACAGTTTATAAATATTCAAGCGGTAGTTTGATATTGTGTCCCCGCTCACCCGCCCAAGTGTTTGGTTTAATAAAATTTAATATTAGTACCACCTTTAGCATTCTTGTAAGTAACAAACATGACAGAATGACTGACAAATGTCATTAAGTTTGAAGAGAGAGTTGACGTTATTAATTTTTTGATAATAAACACTTGGGCGAGAACACAGTTTATAAATATTAAGGCGGTAGTTTGATATTGTGTCCCCGCCCACCCGCCCAAGTGTTTGGTGTAATAAAATTTAATATTAGTACCACCTTTAGCGTTCTTGTAAGTAACAAACATGACAGAATGACTGACAAATGTCATTAAGTTTGAAGAGGGAGTTGACGTTATTAATTTTCTGATAATAAACACTTGGATGGGTGGGCGGGAACACATTTTATAAATATTAAAGCGGTAATTTGATATTGAGTCCCCGCCATTTCGCCCAAAGGTTTGGTTTAATAAAATCTAATATTAGTACCACCTTTAGCGTTCTTGTAAGTAACAAACATGACAAAATGACTGACAAATGTCATTAAGTTTGAAGAGGGAGTTGACGTTATTAATTTTTTGATAATAAACACTTGTGCGGGTGGGCGGAAACACAGTTTATAAATATTAAGGCGGTAGTTTAATATTGTGTCTCCGCCCACCCGCCCAAATGTTTGGTGTAATAAAATTTGATATTAGTATTAATTTTAGCGTTCTTGCAGGTAGCAAACATGACAGAATGACTGACAGTTGTCATTAAGTTTGAAGTGGGAATTGACGTTATTAATTTTTTGATAATAAACACTTGGGCGGGCGGGTGAGAACACAGTTTATAAACACTAAGGCGGTAGTTTGATATTGTGTTCTCTCCCGCTCACCAGCCAAAGTGTTTAGTGTAACAAAGTTTGATATTTGTACTACTTTCTTGCAGATAACAAACAAAAATAGTGTTCCCGCCCACCCGTTCAAATATATCTATAAAACCGTGCATTTCAAAAGGTGAATAGTTAGCATCACTTTTCTTTTCAATTGAGGTAAACAATATTATGGCTAGTGGGTACACTTGTATTTATTGATTTTCTGCAACAAAAACTTTGTGCTGGCATTTTTGCTCACAGGGTCTTCGCGTTTGTTTTGCAAAATTACAAAATCACGTGATTTTTAGGACTTGTTCTAGAAAGAATTTTTTTGTTGACCCTTATTATTAAATAAATTACAAAGTGCAAACAAATCCTTGAACGTGATCATGTGTTTCACCAACATTAACTGGAGTGCAAGAAGAAAAGTGCTATTGAGGTTAAACAAAGCCCAAAATTTACAACGATTAAACGGTTTTTTCA
The DNA here is from genome assembly GCA_963932245.1 of Tachinus rufipes. NCBI lineage: Eukaryota > Metazoa > Arthropoda > Insecta > Coleoptera > Staphylinidae > Tachinus > Tachinus rufipes. The sequence continues at coordinate 94,610,533 of OZ010747.1, read as the reverse complement.
TTTTTCAAAAAAAATCCAGTTTAAACTTTTTACACAGTTCGTAACGCAGGCATTAGATACGCCACGGGAACATTTTGGACAAATCCAGCACCAAGTTTTTGCTGCAAATTGGGTGTACGCGGCGTAATGCATAAAAACGTAAGCCACAGCATTTGCCAATAAAACGCAGCAACGCAAATACCTACCGTCTCAGTATTAAGTATTCAAAGTCAACTCTAGCAAGTTTCTGCAAAAACCCAGATCAAACAAAAAACTTGGATTAACGTTTTGAGAAGCAAGTTTTTTGAAATCGTTGCTAAATAGCCAAAGCTTTTGAGCAGATTGAAAAGTGTTTTTTTTAAAGCCCATTCTAAAAAAACTTTCGTATAATTAAAACATTTAAACAAACTTAACTTATTTTATTTTTATACACGTTTTTCTTTATTTAATTATTTAATAATACATAAATTTACATTTTATTTCAGCATCTCTTGTATTTCAATAGTAGTTTTTCCTTTAGTTTCTGGTACATACAATAAAATAAAAATAATTGCAAAAACATTAAAAACAGAAAATAACCAAAACGAACCACCAATACCAATAAAATTTGTAATATCTGCATAAAAATATGTAAGAAAAAATGAAGCAATCCAACAAACACTTGAAGTAAACGCAGAATCATAAGACATCATATTAGGAGGAAAAACTTCCGCTGTAATAGTCCACAAAATTGGACCAGAACCTATATTGAATGCCATTATATAAACAATTAAACACGTTATGGGTAACCAATATATATCACCAACATCAAAATTGTCATCTTTTAAATAAAAATATACACCTAATGGTACTTCAGATAAGAACATACCAATTGTTGATAATATTAATAAAAATTTTCTTCCCGAACTGTCTACAAAGAATGGAACTATACAGCAAGCTACTATTTGCACAGCTCCAATAATCATTGAGGATATATCTGATGGTATAGAGCTACCAGATTCTTCAAAAATAGTTTGTGTATTAACAGTAACAATATTAATACCTGATAATTGTTGAAGTATAGCCAAAGATGAACATATGATTAATGCTTTTAAATTACTACTTAGTTTAAAAATATCACCAATACTTCCATCAGTATTTTTGTTATCAGTCTTAATCATTAATTCAAATTCAGAATCAACTAATACACTACCTCTTAATTTTTGCAATATTTCTTTAGCTTCTGATTTTCTTTGTTTAGTTATTAAATAAACCGGGCTTTCAGGCATAAAAATAAAAGCAATTACAAAAATAATAGATAAACTAGCACAAAACATATTTAAAGCAAAAATTGAGATATATGGTCCTAAACAGTATGGTAACAACATACCAGTAACAATAAAAATATTAAACAAGGCGTTCATTGTACCTCTAATATTATCTGGTGATAAGTCGGCTATATAAGGTGGTAAAACTGAATAAACACTTCCCATTGCCAAACCTGCTAATATTCTTGCTATCAAATATGCGGTTACGTCATTGATAAATGCAAGCATTAAGAATGATATTACAAATGCAATTCCTATCCCAATTAAAGTAAATTTTAATCCTGAAAGCTTTGTTGTAAATATTGTTAAGATTGGTCCAAGAGCTGCTCCTAGACTTAATATTGCTATTATCCATGACGATTCTGTTGCATTAAGTGGATTGGGTAATGGATTTGCTGATGTAGATCCTTCCAATATAGGTATTACAGGTGATGTCCATGTTAATGGAAATCCTGATATAAAACCCAATAAACATCCTAAAAATATTTATATTAATATTTGCTATAATAAAAGATTTGTATTACCTGTAATTACACAGACATATAAATATGTATGATTTTCTTTGTGCATTTAAAAATATTATATTGCTTTATATTTACAATGTCTTATCGCAAAGACTACTGTAAGTATACCTGCAATAATTTAATCATCTGCTTATGTCGTTTTATCTTACGTTAAGATTAGCATCAAACATATTAAGTGGCTCTTGATTGAAATATATATATATAATACTATAAAAAATGTTGTGTCATAGCTTGAATAGGATTTTTAATTAGCAATTGAAGATTACAATGAATTAAAATCACTAACTTAGTGAGTGCATTTTAGGGTTATATAAGATATTTATTGTTGTACATTTTACAAGTGTGTTGCGTGTTTTCCAATTTGTTTTAAAAGTCAAGGTTAATTAATAATAGAGGCAAATTATTATTATTATCATTATTATTGAAGACACAACTTTTTATTTTCTAACCATTCAGTATTTGCGTTTTTTGCATTTTTCTGTATTGATTTTCTGCTGTTTAATTTCAATTCATTTCTCTTTTTATATTTAAAGAAAATAAATTATTTTTTATTTACTATTGATCTCATTTATTCACTATCACATGTTTTCTTATTTTTAAAACTGCTGCCTCATGATGAAGTTCTTGCATAATTAATTCAATAATACGTAATTTTCTGCGCGGTAAGTTTTTCTTATATATTTATCTTCTTCTTATTTATCTTTAATATTTTATTTGCATAATCACAAACTTCCCATGTGGCATGGCTTACATTTAAATTATATTTTTAGTTTTTAAGAATAAATTTTTATCTTTATTATACTACTTAAATAAAGACAGACTACGTCTTATAAGTTTTCTACCCACACGCTGATCTGATTCACATTTATGAATACCGACAAGCACACAGAGGTTTTGTTACAATTAATTTTAATCTGTTGTTCTTTCTTATTCAATTCTCTCATCTGCTTCTTTTTTTTTCAGGATTGATTTATGCAATGTTGTTTCATTTATTAATGTTTTTTGGTATTTCATTTACATTCTACCTTTTCTAATTTAACACATACGCTAAATAAACTAGTTCATCTCTACAAAAAGCATATTTATTTCTATTTAGAGATCTTTATGTAAGTATCAAAGCTAAGGGTAGTAATGATTATGTTGTCAAAGTATTTAAATATGTAAGACTCTAACTTGAGGCTTGAAAAAAAAGCTTAAAATTTTTTAGATGTTTTACATGGGTTAAAGAGTATTTTCCTGAATTGGAAGAGTCTTTGGTCAGGAATAGCAACTGCAATACATTTTTTGTTATCTTCTGCTATTAAAATCTACTAATAAACCAACAAGATTTTTAATATTAAGGTACCATAAGTTTTCCAGAATTGTCAATAGGGAGTTGATGCTTGGTATAGGGTGTACGCAAAGTTGTAAGACTGTGTTTAACTTCTAGTAGTTCTCATAAAAGTGGTAACTATTATTACTTTTGGAGACCATTTGGATCAAAGAACTTCATCTACTTGAGCTTCTCTAGATTACCACAAGGTCTAATATTGCTGGTTATCTTATCATCAACTAACTGCTGCTACATGTGAGGACTAACCGGACAATACTTTGACGTAATGGTTGAACTATTGGTAACAATCTGATGTTTAACTTCCGCCGTACATTCCAACCTTATTTTTTCAATTTAAACAAAAAACTTGTTCTATCTTTTGTAATCTAAATATTTCTCTAACAGTTAGATCCACCATGGAATCGACCACTAACTTATTTTTGTTTTCACTTTTGACCTCGTCACTACTAAAAATGTAACTCTTCTTTGTCTTTAAATTTGGAATTACCTTTATTTTCTTCCAAAAATCAAGGCTATGGTTTAATTGAAAGACCACGTTTAAAAGTTTGACCGCACAATAAATTGCACTATCGTTTGCCACTCAATAGATGATTTAAAAAAATCTAATACTTTCAAATAAATATTCTATTAGCCTCGGAGTTTAATAATCCTAACATTAAAACTCCGTACACCCGCACCGATAGATAAGGATACTCATATTTCTTTGATTGTTTAAGAATAAAACTTAAACAAAATTTATTTATTTGTGTGTCTTTACTTTTTACCAAATTTATCTGAAAAAATGTGTCCAATTTTTCCGCACCTAAAACACTTTACTATGTATTCCATACATAAACAAACCACGTGTTCTTTTGACACCAAAAACAAGTTATTTCTTGCTTTTTGTTTTACTTTTTGAGTGTATTCTTTGAGTAGTTTATTACACCTTTGTTTCAAAAAGAATGTATTTTTTTATTAACTCTTCTATGGTAGTTGTATCTTAGTTGATTAAAAAACCTTAGTAAAGAGGTAGCACGTTATTTTTTTTATTTTTCCGACATTTGTGTGCTCATACGGTTAAAGAAGTTGAGCATGAATGCAAAGTACAACAGTCCAAAAGCTGAAAACTGTCTTTTAGTCTAGCACAAAAATCTTGCCAATTGTTTAATTTGTGTTTATTGGCTTGAAACTAGACCAAAACGTCTTGCATAATCTTAATTGCATTGTAAAATAATATTGCTTTGTTTACTTTTTTAGACTTTGATTCTTGGCTTAATTTTTCTACTTGAACCCATTTACGCCTTTCTCTAACTTATTGTAAAACTATATGTCCCAGTTTGCACGTTTGCTTTCTCTACTTGTCTAATTTGTTTAATAATCCAATTTACCTTAAAACTTAATGTCTCAGTTTCCACCTATTTTATTCTTCTACCCGTTCAATAATCCTGTCCACGTTTGCTTTCTTAATTTGTTGCATTAAATACTTTTTGTCCGGACTAGGTAACATTGTTGTGTTTCTATCAACTTCACCAGAGCAAATTCTATATGGGTATCTGTCCTCCTTTTTACTGTATAAAATCAGTTTTTGTGTTATTGTCGCTGCTACTTCTACCAGTTTACCTTTACACGTTTTAACCTCTGTATTTGTTGTCCGTTTTTAAACGCTTACAAACACATTTTCCAATTTATTAAGTTGTTGCAGGTTTTTAAAAGTTTTTTTATTCCCATTTTTTTGTCCTACTTCTTACACTGACATTCATCTCTCCTTTCTCCCATTCTTGCGTTATTTAGCCTAAATATTTGCTTTGTCTTTAGGTATCTTCTCAGTTTTTCTGTATCTTTATTCTTTAACTTATTTTTTGTAGTATCTTTTTTCTTTCATAAATAATTTGTGTAGCTTTATTAAATGTATTTTTTTTAGTAGTCCTAGATTTGCCAGTTTTACTTCTAGTGAGATTTTAGAATCTATGTTTAGAGTTGTATCCTCTGGTTGCCAGATATACTTTGACTATTTTGAAAGTTGCATTGTCTGTCAACTTTGAGATAGCGTGTCTGCCGTATGGAAATTGCTTAGTCAATTTATTTAGTTTGCTTTCCTTGCGCAATTTTTTTCTTTAATTCAATTCTTTTTATTTCTGCAATTTTGGTTGGTACTAATGTTTATGGAAGCTTAGCCAGCTTAGCTTTTTTCTGAGCAACTTTTTTAGCTCTAACTTTACATTCTGACGATTCACTACCAAAGAAGAACATGTTTGAGATCTGCACAATTACATTATATAATAAATAGAAGGGTTGAAGAGTTTTTCTTGGTTTAGGATTTTTTGCACGGTTTCCACGTGAGATGGATATTTAGTACTAACTTCTTTGTTTGCTCTTATTCCATTTCTCTTGTCATTTGAAGAACGTTTTGTCTTTTTGTTTATTTTTGGCGGTTGCAGTTTGTATTTTTGCTTGAAAGGTAGAGAAAATCCTTTTAGAGCTTCCTCCAAGATGTTTCAGTACTTTTGATATTTTATGGCCTTCACCCTTATTTTGGCGCTGTAAAGAATTATTAATTCAGCCACTTATCACAACATTTTTCTTTGGTTTTTGCCAGCGATTTGTATCTTTATGCAACAAATACGCCCACTTCTTTTCCTGTATTGCCAACTATGCCTTCTAAAGTCCAGATAATTGGCCAGTGCTATGCATGGGTATTTGATGGTATTTTTGGAATTTACTTTGGATTTGTTCTTTATGCATTCTACGTTCTTTCTGCCTGTTAGTAGTACTGTATTTAGTTACTTTTCTGCAAGATTTAGTTTGTTTTTAGTTATTTATTTATTTATTTGTCCCAAGATTAGGCTTACTAGTATAGTCAGTTCTTTTTTTGTTTTTACTAGAACAATAATTGCCAGATTATTTGCGTATGCCATAAAGTCAATGTTTTTTGGTAAATCTAAAATTTAGTTGTAAAAGACTTTCCATGGTGAAGCAGCGGTTAAGATACTAATTACAGTACTAGATGTTCTAGGTTCAAATCCCGAGTAAAGCATAGATGTTTTTAAATTTATATACTCACATGGTTGTGACTTAATGAGTGTCATGTTCAAAGAAAAAAAATGACCTTTCATAGTATTGGTCCAAAGACCTACTCTAGCAAAGTTTGTCAATTATGAATCTGTCCGTAAAGTAACGTTTTCTTAGATTTCTTCTAATAATCTTCCAGGATGCAGTTTTAAAGTCATTTTTAATGTCTACAGTGAATGCTGAGTCTTTTAATTTATTGATTTTTGTTTGCTTTATTTTTTTGACGTCAGGTTTTTGCTGAATCTTTGCAACTATTTTTTAGCAACTTTCCTATAGTGTTTAGAAGACATATCAGTCTGTAAGACCCAGGTTTATTACTAAACTTGTTAGGTTTTTTTATTAATACTAGTTAAAACTTTTTTTAACTGTTTAAGACGTTTTCTTCTTACAGTATTCCGTTTATAGAATTTATTAAGACGTCTTTTCTTTTTAACAAAGATCTTCAATATTTTTGCATGAATGTTGTCGGGTTTTCTTGCCTTTTTTCTATGCAGTTTTAAGTTTGTTTTATGTGTTCTATTTCTGTTTTATAACCTTTTTTAGTTATTCAGTTGATTTTTATAGCTTTTGGCAAAAAAGTTTTGATAGTTTTTATTCTAAAGTCATTGGGTATGCTTATATTGTTTCTTTTGTACAATTTTATAGCTTTCTTTCTATATGTTAAATTCCACTTAATATTTGCATATACATCAGTATTTTTAGTTTTTCTTTCTGATTTGTGGGACAGTTTTTTCCTCGCAAGTTTATTTTTATCTTGATCTTGCTTATTAATTCTGGTTATCTCCCTTCTAAGATCCAGGCATTTTTGTTTCAATATCTTCTCATTTGATCAGAAATTGGCGTGTTTTTATTATGTTTTTATTGGCATTGCTGTCACAGACTTTTCTGATGATTTTAATATGCGACTTTTTTTCGGAGGGTTTTATGTTTATGCGTATGCTTAGTTTTTTCTGTCTAGTTTATTCAAGTGGAATTTTTGTAGGTTTTGTTTCTGATTATGTGGTTTCTATTACTTTATATGCTATGTATTGGTAAAAACTTAGTGTCTCTCCATTCAAAATGATGTAGTTTGCAATCTAGCCGTCTTTTAAAGCTGAAAGTTTTTTTTTATAAAAGTTAGAGCTTTATTTTTGTTCAAAGTTCCTAAGCTATTTTCTTAATAAATATTTTATTTTATCTTTGTTATGGCCACATTTGGGCAATTTTGAGTTATCTTTTTTATGTCAACTTCAGTTTTTTTTTCAGGTATTTGTCCTAGAATAGGATGTTTGTTGAAATAAGCTTTTTTATCTGGTTTGATAAGTCGGGCCAAATTAAAATTGGGACAAATTGCAATATTATCAAAGTACTTTTTAGTCAAAATTTTGATGTGTTGTAGTAGTAGGGAAAGTAAAAATTAGTTTATTTTTTTTCTGTTTTGGGCAAATTATAAAGCTACAACGAGCATCCGTAAAGTTGTACTTTAAAAAGTTATTTTGGTCTAAACTGTACGCGCAACTTGTACGTAAAACTATTATCAAAGATTATCTTGGACAAAGGCATATCAGCCAAGAAAAGGTTAAAGGCAAGTGAAGCTTTGAGAAACTTCTGCCGTGATTTGATGTGAGGTAAAATGTAGTTTTCAAGCTTTACGGCCAAATTTCTGCGGTTTAGAAACAAAATTATTAGCCTTACAAAACGTAAAAAAAAAATTTGTTTAATTATTTTTAAAAGAAAGCTTTTGTTAATAGTTTATTCAACGTCAAAGGGGGTTAGTCTCCTGTTAGTTTCAATTATGTGGTCTGTCATTCTCTTATCTGAACCTATGCTAATAAGAAAAAATAAAATGATTAGTTTCTGTGTGATCTTAAATTATGTTCAAAATCACCTTTTCTAGTATCATTTGGAAAAACTTGCGGTCTTTTTCAGGTTTTGGGATATTTATTACCAGAGAGCCTTTTCTATTCTGTAGAAAAGTGCAAAATTCTAAAAATTGTTGGTAAGCGCCATTATTGCTTTATGCAAAAACAATTTTAGAGCTCTGTTAGGATTTTATCAGGTCCGGGAGCAGACTAAAATTTGAAGTTTTTGACTATTTCTTTGATTTGAGATAAAGGAATTAACGCTGTTTAGTGGGGTCAGAGTTTTTTAGAAAATCTTTGATTTCTAGGTGGATCCTTTCAACGTGCTCCAGATCAGTTTTCTTGGTGATTGAGAGGAAGCATTTGAATTCAAGGCTGTTAGTTTTTCAAGAATTTAAAAATCTTCTACATAAGATTGTTATTTTTAGTAATAGATTTTATGTTGATCTTTCAGCATTATTTTTTGTGCATCTTTATAGTCTTTCTGACTATGTTGTGATGTCAACTTAAGATCTGTTGGGGTCAGAAACTATTGATTTTTATAAATTTGGCTTAAAAGTTGACGTTTTTGAGTATTGCTACGTCAAAAACGTTCTTTCAATTGATGGCAAAACTGTAGAAGGTGGGTTTATCCAAACCCAGTAAACTGTTTTGTTTTACGTAGATCAATCTTTAATATTGGTTTGTAAGCAGTTTTACTTTGAATGCTTTAAATTAAAGTCTTCAGCAACTATTGTGGAAAAAGGATTAGCAAAGACCATATCAAAATCTACCGTTTCAATACAATTTTACGCGTTGTGGGTACTACCAATGTTTTCAAATACGTAAAGGTATTTAGAAATTTCAGGTTTGAATGATATACAAGTTCTGTTCAAAGAAAAGCTTTTTTATTTTTCTTATTTAAGAAGCAAACTTGAAATAATTCTGGGGAAAGAGTTGTTTTGCTTCCTTTTCTAGCTCCTTATCCGTCAGGCTTACCGGCAAGCGCATTCCGGTTTTGTCAATTACAATTTTGTAGCCTCTGCCCCAGAGGTTATTGTCCACATTTTTGCACAATGATTTTTATGCACTTTTTTGGCATTTAATTCTCTGTGACTTTGTTTGTAGATTTTTGTCAAAAAGTCTACCCTATTCTGCTCCAAACTGTATTTTCTGCGTGCGCGCGTAAAATCTTGCCTAGCTCCTACGCATTTGCTCTATAAAGTGGCAATGTTACTGTTTTACCAGTAGACTGCTTGTTTGTTCTTTTCTGTTTTTTTTTTTTTTGGGAAGGACGCTGTTACAGGTTTTTACTAGGGCCGCCATTAAGTCAAGAACTGTGTGTGCAAAGGACTTCCATTTGGTTGCTTCGGTAAAATAGTTTACCAGCTTATTCGATAGTTTGGGTTTAAAATACTAGATTTTTTTACTAGTAAAACACTTTTGATTGCCTTTGTTTGGGTTTTGACTTTTGAATTAATTGTTTTGTGAAAACTAAGGCGCTACCTTTGCGGTTTTTGGTTGGGAAACACCAGTTATTGGACTTTGCATTGAAATTGTCTTTAATCAAGATTGAATATTTCTTTAAAATTGTCTGCTTGGGTTTTAGGTAAGAGGTAGCATAAGTAAAAAACGGTATTATTGCTCTCCATCCATTAGTATTCCTTTCCATTGCCCGTTTTGTAAACCTTAGTGTGGGTATGTGGTACGTAGGTAGCCGCGTCTGCGTCTTGGTCTGTCAACAATCGCGCTCTCGTCCTCGCAATGCTTTGTGTTAGTTCTAAAGCAAAGGCAGCATTTTCTTTAGCGCATTTACTTATTAGAAAATCCATGGCTCTCCTACTCTTACCAAAGTTTACTTGCACAATTTTTGTGAATATTTTAGTAGATTGGCTTCTCCCTCTTCTTTTTTTCTGCGCTTTGACAAATTGCAGAGATAGCATTTTTGGGGGTTGGAGCAGTCTTGTATTTTGTGACTTTTTACTCTACACTTGTAACAAATATTTTTTCTTTGAACATTCTCTTGTCATGTGCCCTATACGGTGGCATTTGTGGCATTTCTGTAGGGTTTTTAGTTTGCTCTGTTTTAGTCTTTGCCAATAGTTTAGTTAAGCAAGATGACCGTGCCTTTGCGGACCGTCACAAAGGCATGTATTGCCTCATCTCTGTTTGTGTTGTTTCCAAATCTCAGGTATTTTTCTTTCAGGGGGGGGGTCTGTTCTAGCAAGCGCTTTTTCTATTTCCTCTTTTTATTTCTAAAAGCATAAAAGTTTTTGGGTCCCATCTGGGGCCGACATTTGCCATCTTCTTCATGTTTTTGTGAGCGCTTTGCTGAAGGCTAACTTGTTTTTCAAATCTTTTTTTTTTATGGCCAGTCTTACTCCATTTTTGCTGGATCTGATTATTTTTGCAACTGAAACCCCTTAGTGTCGACATGTGTCTTTATATGCTTAATTATGTCCGCATAGAAGGCCTGTTGGTGCAATTATTATTGTCTCCTCATTTCTGCGACCTCTTTTTTTGACTTTTGTCATCTCGTTTTCTACTTTTTGGTGGTTTGCTTCTTTTTTTCTTTTATTTGTGTCTTTTCTCTTCTGTCTATATACTCAAGGACCTTTTTAGCGTCTTCGTGGTTTGTGTCCTTATATGTTAGGTAAACCTCCTGTTTTTTTTTCTTTTTTTTAGCAATGGCAGCAGTTCTACGCAGTACTGAGACTTTATCACTATCCAGCAAGTCATCTTTGTTCATTCCTTTTTGAGTTTTGGGGACTTTCTCGAGTTGATCTACTAATTTTGCGATCTTCTGTTAGTCTCCCTACCAGGGTAACTGAGGTGTCGTGTTCTATTTTCATTTTTTTTTAGGAATTTATTTGCTTTCGTTGTTCTTTTCTTTGGAGTGCCTATATTATTGTATGTTAACGATCTCATTGTTTGGTATTAGTTTGCAAGGTAACAAATGTGGGAGTAGCTTTCTAGTGTTTCCTGGATATAGCACCTCTTCTGTTGTCTTGTTTGAATTATTTGTCGTTTCGTGTTTGAGTACCATTGCCATAGCAAACTCTGCTGCCTTGAAAACGTCATTTGCCAAGTTTTTACTTTCAACGGAGGTACTCACTAGGTCTTGCCATTTGACAAGATTTTTCTGATCAGGTTTCATCATCATTTGTGTTTGTACTTGAACTGTCATTTGCTACCGAGGTTGATCTAGTAAGTGACCTACTGATGCTCTATTGCAGATCTATTTCTGCTTCTGTAAGGTCTTTTTTTTTTGGATGAGCCACGTCTGCTCAGCGAATTGCTATTTAGTATTGTTTTGTTCAATTTGCTCTACACTTAATCCTCGGAGCAGCTCACTGTTACCAGTGGAGAGGAATTCCCCGTGTTTGCGGGACCCTCCTCGATATCAATTGAAATTAAACTATTTTTTATATTCTATTTTTGGCTAAGGACAGCTGTTGTTCCATTTTCTGACTATCGCGCATCTTTAAAGTTGTTTAAAGTGTTGGGTTCCACTGTAAGAGAAAGATTTGAAGCTGTTATGGTTACCAAGCCCTCAAAACCTAATAGCGTTGGTAACCAGATAGTGGGTCAAGGAAAACCAAAAAGTTGTTCAAGGGCAAACGATAGTTCAAAGAGGAAAGCAAAGAAGTGGTGGTATCATTACCGAGGTAAAGGCTACTGTGCAATGGTGTTGGTCCGCGTGTGCAATTCCTTATCCGCCACTTGGAACGCGTCTGGTAGGGGTTTCACGCAGGACCTAACCTAACCTAACCTAACTTAACCTTACCTAACCAAACAAAACTGAAAGTAATGGCAGAAGATTATAAACTTCATTAAACCTAAAAGAGTGCATAATAGGATCAGCAGATCGCGGTGCAAGAAGATAAAAACCGCATCAAAGAAAAAAAAAAGTGGGTTTTAGTCAGTAAAAATCTGGACATACTGATTATACGTATTTGCAATTGCTATCAATTAATCATAATACAGCAATACACATAGATCATATTAGTGACCTTGAATTATTGTAAAACTGCAATTATTATATCTTCTTAGTATATAAAAACTGTTTGCTCATCATCATCACATGAGAAAAATATTTATTTCTAATATCAAAACAATCATAACGACATATTCATAGCAATAACAAAAATAATATTATATTTATTAATTTAAAAATTTAGTTTCAAAATCAATTATTACTTGCCTCAGTGGTCTATCAACATTTAAATGAATCAATCAAATGATTAGTAAATAATCATAACATACTTAATTACTTATAAAAGATTATAATACAATCCAGTTATTCTCTTGACACGAACTTCAAATTAATAATTTCCAATCAGAATGATAATAAACAATGTACAACATATCTTATTAGATCTATCAATATTTAATGTATATAATGGCCACTTAATCAATGCGATAACAAAGAAATCCACATAGTTTATAATATTTTCAATACAAACAAGTCGGTTTAAAATAAATAAATTTATAATGGAACCAGAAAACCGCAAATTTTTATATATTTTAGTAATAACAGGTAAATTTAATTAATTATTTTATTGCATTTTACAATTAATTTAATTTTAGGAAGCCTATTAGGATTTATATCAAGTTTGCCACAAACATGGACATCACCAGTAGTACCAATTTTGGAAGGAAACTCAACAGATAATCCATTAGATAGACCAATAACTGTAAGCGAATCTTCATGGATGGTTTCATTAATATCACTTGGTGCTGCTATTGGTCCACTTTTAACAGCATTCACTACAAAGTTAACTGGATTAAAATATACTTTAATAGGACTCGGAGTGGCATTTACAGTATCTTTCCTGATGTTGGCTTTTATTGACAATTTAACAGTATATTTCATAGCAAGAGTATTAGCTGGATTTGGAGTTGGAAGTGTTTATTCTGTAATGCCACCTTATTTAGCAGACGCATCTCCTGATGATATTCGAGGAACTAGTAGCGCTGTTTTTAATATTTTTGTAATGACTGGATTGTGGATTCCATATTGTGTAGGACCATTTATACCAATAATAGGATTAAATTTATTATCAGCTGCTATTTCGTTTAGTTTTGTAATTGCTTTCTTTTTTATGCCAGAAAGTCCGGTTTATTTAATTACTAAGAAAAAAGAATCAGAAGCTAAAACAATATTACAGAAGTTAAGAGGGCGTAAAAATGTTGATAAAGAATTTGAATTGATGATGGAAACTGAAAAACAAAATTTAGGTGGAAAAATTAGTGATATATTTACAATAAAAAGTAATTTTAAAGGATTGATTATGTCTTCAAGTTTAGTTGCCTTACAACAACTTTCTGGAATTAATATTGTACTCTATAATTCGCAAACTATTTTTGATGCAACAGGAAGCTCTATACCATCAGATATATCATCTATAATAATGGGTGGTGTGCAAGTTTTGGCCAGTTGTGTGTGTCCTTTCTTTATTGATACGCGCGGTAGAAAAATTTTACTACTCATTTCAGCTATTGGAATGTTAATATCTGAAGCACCTTTAGGAGTCTATTTTTATTTAAGTGAAAATGGTTATAATGTTGATGATATTTATTGGATGCCTATATTATGTTTAATGTTGTATGTTATTACATTTAATATTGGTTTTGGACCAATAGTATGGACTGTTACTTCAGAAGTTTTTCCTCCTAATATGATGTCAATTGGTTCTGCTTTAACGGCATGTGTTTGTTGGACTACTTCGTATTTTTTAACGCAATTTAGTACTGATCTTACAACTTCTGTTGGTAATGCTGGTTTGTTTTGGATGTTTTCTGCTTTTAATGTTGTAGCGATAGTGTTTGTTGCTTTTTATTTACCTGAAACTAAAGGTAAAAGTACAATGGATATACAAAAAATGTTGAGATGATTTAGTATTAAGTTTATTTATTGTTATTATTTATAAAATTAATTGTTTGGAATAATTATGTTGATTGTTATTGATTGATTGGTGTATTTTATACTCTATTGACCTTACCCAACTAATTTAAATAATTTTATTCTATGTGAAGTTGTTTTAATACTGTTCACAGATTAACAGTTTAGTAATTAAAAAAATGCTGTAATTTTTAAATGTACTAATTTGCATTCATTAATAGTAATTATAAATCCATGGACAATTGAATCGACCAATACATGATTATGTTATCCGCTATATAAATACGAATCCAATTAAAATAAATTTTGTTTTAATTGCTGGCCATTATGAAATAATTGTATGTTTCGTGTTTACAATAAAAAAACCTAGTAATCAGCGTTTTGTGCAAATAAAGTAGCCAACAAACTAGGTCGAGTGGCGACCGACAATTTCGCTTGTATATGGAAAATAAATAAATTAATAATATAAAATCGGACAAGGTTGCAAAAATAAAATTATTAACAATATTAAATAATCACCTGTTGATTGTGTAGTGTGGCGATTGCAATGCATTGTTGCTGTGTTTGCAAATTTATGACAAAAAAATTAATTATTGTTTGTACATATTAATATTATTTACCATTATTCATGGCTGTATAGTAATTATCTTTATTGTTTATTGTATTGTGGTCAATCTTGTTTTTTAACTTATTTACATGAATTATATATATTATTTATTTTTGTTTTATTTTATTTCTAATTAATTTAATTCAAAATGATTATTAATTTAATTAATTTATATCTACACACAAATCACTGACTGAGTAATTTGTTGATAAATATTAAAGCACTTATAAATTATCAGTAAAAGATAAAACATTTTGACATGATTTATAAAAAAATACTGACCATAATAATAATTGAAATATTTACTTATCAAATACAAATATGTTGGCAAAAACTAATTGTGCGTATTCTTATCAGTCACTTGAGGTGATAATTCAAATTTGTTAGTTTAATTTTTAAAAGTAATTTGTATTTTTATAATGAAATGGAAGCAAGTAAAAAATAGAAAAATAGATTATTTCTATATATTTGTATTTATTTATATTTTTATATTATTTTTAATTACTAATTCTGTGCTGAGTTTAAATATACGAAAGAAGCTTTTTTATGTCATCTACTTTTTATAAATAGTAAAAGAAACTACTCGCCCATAATTTAATCTTGGTTCCCGCCCGCCCACTCAAGCGATTGTTATTAACAAATTTATTGTAAACTAATCCTCTGTTGTATTGCTAACAATTTACAATAATTTGTGTTAGTTACTAGAACACAAACGGTGGTTGAAGTAATAAATCTTTAGATTACCAACACTTGGGTGGGTGGGTGGGGCCACAATAGAAAAAGCTACCCGCCCACAATTTAAACTTAGTTTCCGCCTGCCCACCCAAGCGTTTGTTATCAAGAAATACATTGTAAACTTATCTTGTTGGCCACAGTAGAAAAAGTTTCCCGCTTACAATTTAACTTGAGTTAAAAATTTACAATAATTTTTTTGTTAAGAATAGTTACAAAAACATCTTTAAATTAACAACACTTGGGTGGGTGGGTGGGCCACAGTAGAAGAAACTACTTGCTCATAATTTATACTTGGTTCCCACCCGCTTACACAAGCAATTGTTATTAAAAAAATTGTTGTAAACTAATTCTCTGTTGTATTGTTAACAATTTACAATAATTCTCTTGTTAAGAACAGCTGCAGGAACACAAACGATGGTTTAAGTAAAAGAAGTTATTTTCCCACAATTTAAAATTAGTTTTGTTATGGCCCAAATTAATCCATATGGACCTAGAAATGTGGTTCCAGCAGGACGTTCGTTTGTTCATTCTTCTTGTTTTCATCTGTAATGTGGATAAAGAAGTAGATACATTCCGTTATGGCTCTCCACAATGTTAACATAAGTCACTTTTCTAAATTTTAAATTTTTTCAGGTAACTACCAAAGCATTCATACCACCAAAGATGTAAGTAAAGTAGTATTTTACCTTCTCGTAGTCTCTGTTGATCTACATCTTTATGTTTTTGATCAATGTTTATAATATCAAACGTTGCCATAGAGCAAAATTTTACTCTTCTTTGATCTCTTTTATAATCTCCTTATGTGAACTATTGTTGATTTGTTTTTCCTAAAGCCATATTGTTGTTGGAAAGCTTTCTTTGTGATTTCTTGTCCAGTCGAGTTTTGATCAGTTCTCCTAACAACTTACCTATAGTTTGTATTGCTTTTTTTCTTTCCCAATAAAAATAAGTTTTTACAGTTTCCAGTTTCATGCTTAATTCATCAGTTCTAAAATATTTTCACTGTGGTCTTGATTTGCTGCTAGAAAATTTTGTTGAACCCAAGTGTTATCAAGTCTTTTAGCTTCTTTGTTCACTCCGTAAATTGCGGTATGTTCTTTTTATCGACGCTGATGAAGGGTCTTACAACTATGTTGTCTTTGAACAATAGATTTTTGGTTCTTTAAAAGTTTCTTGGTTTTTATTCTGTAACCATTTCCGTCTGAGAAAATTGTTGTCAATTTCTTTGCAGTTGTTGATCCAGACTTATCTCTTGGTAAAGTTGGTAAGGGCTTTGTATCGATTGTGCACAAAGCCTTTGTATTTATATTCTCATTTTTGCCGCTAAGTAAATTTTTCTTAGGGTTGCAATTTCTCCGATCCAACAGTAAACTTGCTTCTTGACTTCTGTTTTCGTTTCGAAAATTTAGTCTACAGCTATTACTCGCCCAAACATCCAAGCGATTTATAGTTACTACCTTCTGTAGTGTTTTGTTAACATTTTACACTGTTTTTATTGCATATAATAGTTACAAAAACACGAGAGGTGGAATATATATATATTTTTTTTATAACTAACATTTGGGCGGGTGGGTGGGACACAGTATTAAAAGCCACCCGCACATAAATTAAACTTAGTGCCCGCCCACCCAAGTGTTTGTCATCAAAGGTTTTATTGTTATAACCTTCTCTAGTGTTTTGTTAACATTTTACACTCTTTCTATTGCGTACATAGTTACAGGAACACGAGAGGTGGGAGATGTTAAATTTTATTTAATCACTTGGGCGAGTGGGTGGGACACAGTATTAAAAGCCACCCGCCCACAATTTGAACTCAGTTCCTGCCCACCCACCCAATTGTTTGTTATCAAGAGTTCTATTGTTACAACCTTCTTTAGTGTTTTGTTAACATTTTACACTCTGTCTGTTGCTTATAATAGTTACAGGAGCACGAAAAGTAGAAGATTAAATTTTTTTTAATCATTTACATTTGGGCGGGTGGGTGAGACATTAAAACCACCCGCCCACAATTTTAGCTTAATGTTATAAAAAAAAAAATTGTAAACTAATCTTTTGTTGTATTGTTAACAATTTACAATAATTCTTTTGTTAAGAATAGCTGCAAGAACACAAACGGTGGTTGAAATAATATATTTTTAGATCACCAACATTTGGGTAGGTGGGTAGAAAGAGCTACTTGCCTAAAATTTAAAATTGTTTTCTGTTTTTCAACCCAAGCGTTTGCTTTAAATTTTTTTATTGTAAACTAATCCTCTGTTGCATTACTAACAATTTACAATAATTCTCTTGTTAAGAATAGTTACAAGAACACAAACGTTGGTGTGTGGTCTCAGTAAAAAAAGCTACCAGCCCTTAATTAAAAAATGATTTATGTCATAAAATTAATCATAAATTGCACAAAAAACTCATTTATTGCAAAAAATTAGCACAAAAACTGATCTAATGTAATATATAATAATAATAATAATAATATCATTTATTCACGTGGCCAAAACAATTTACATATACATAGAACAAATATATACAAAATTTGGATGTGAGTGTCAAAAAGAAACAATTAAGTAATAAGTATACAACCTTAACAATTATTTAAAAATTCATTTGTGGAGTAGTATGCATTTTTCATTAATAAGTTTTTTAGTTTAAATTTAAATCGGGTATAATTAAGTTGTTTAATGTTGATATCCAAAGAATTATACATTTTGATTCCTTGGAAAAAATAAGATTGCTCAAAAAGTGCCGTTCTGTGATATTCAACCAGTAGTTTATTTCCATTCCGTGTGTGATAATTATGGGTATGATTTAGAAGTTGAAACCTGTATTGGTTTAAGTGTATGTAACAAAGAGTTTTGTAAATATATATACTTGGAAAAGTTAGTATTTGTGTGTTTTTAAAGACAGGTTTACATGACTCTCTATACGGTAGTCCATAAATTAGTCGTATGATTTTCTTCTGTAGTATAAAAACCCGTTCATGAGTTACCGCTTTACCCCAGATGAGTACATTGTTTGACATATACGAGTAGGCCAATGCATAATAAACACTCAAAATGCTTTTTTCATTGCAACATGATTTTAATGAAAGTATAGCATAATATGCTTTACTTAATTTATTACATACATAGTCTACCTGTGTACTCCAGTTAAGTTTACTGTCGAGAAATATACCAAGATATTTGCAGTTGTCACTGTATGTGTACTTTTCATTATTTACTATTAATTCCGTTTTTTCTGGCATTTGTTTACGTTTTGAAAAATATATGCATTGCGTCTTTGATTCATTTACAACCAATGAATTTTGGTTACACCAGTTGTTAAATTTTGAAATAACAACTTTTGTTTTATTTATTAAGTTCTCTTGGTTTTGTGCTGAAATTCCAATTGCTGTATCGTCTGCATACAAAATGACAAGATCATTTGGAAATGATTCTGGCAGATCATTAATAAATAATAAAAACAACAATGGACCCAGCACAGATCCTTGAGGAACACCTAGCATTACGTTAAATGTATGAGATCGATGGTTGTTAACATTGACATATAATTTTCTATCACTTAAGTAAGATTTGATTAGCATTAAAAAATTTCCTCGAAATCCTAGAGCTTCTAGTTTTGATAAAACAAAATTAATATTGATGGTATCAAATGCACGAGACAAGTCGAAAAATAATACATTAACGTGTTTATTTTGATCTACTTCTCGAATAATAAAATTAATTAACTCACAGGCAGCTGTTTCAATTGACCTATCAGATGTAAAACCATGTTGCGATTTTGTTAGAAGATCAAATTTTTTTAAAAACATGATAATTTTATTTGAAATTATTTTTTCAAATAATTTACTTATTGAGGATAGTTCGGATATAGGTCTGTAATTGCTTATTAAACTTTTATCACCTTTTTTAAAAATAGGTTTAACCGAAGCTATTTTTAGAATTGATGGAAAAACACCTACATCAATCGACCAATTAAACATAAAAACTAGTGGTGACATTAAATCTTCTATTAATATTTTCATTATCTTTATTGGAACATCATCTGGACCTTTAGCATTATTGTTAGTTAAACCCCTTAATGCATCTATTATATCGTGTTCGGTAATCGGAGATATGTAAAAAGTATTATTTGAAATATTAGTAGTAGTTGTACATGTAGTAATAAACTTATTATAAAAGACAAACCAACAGAAGCCGACAGATACAAATAAAGTTTTGTGCAAATTTTTTGAAGTTAATTTAATTTTTATGCTAATTTTTAAAATTTGATGCAATACGTTTTTTTTTGTGTGCAATTAATGATGAATTTTGTGAGTTAATTAATTTTGTGCAATAAAGGTTTTTTGCGCCTGAAAATTACAAGTTTTGAAGATTGCGAAAATATGTGCAACTTCCTACATCAAAATAGTGGTGTGTACGTATTGATTCTATAAGTTTTGTGTGATCACTTTAAAAAGAGATTAAACACAAAGAAATCTAGACCTTGTGGATTAAATTTTGTAAAGATTTGACAAAGTTAGAACGGTTTAAAAAAAGCAAAGTTTTGCGATTCTTCTAAATTTACGGGTTTTTTTGGAATAATGTTTGAAGCTTAATATATCAAAATGACTGCCACGATATTAAACATAAAAATATGGGTTTTAAAGTACATGTAATAAGAAATAATTTGAGACATCGTGGACCTTTTTATCTTTTTTCAGAAGCCCAAAAATTGAGATACAAAATAAGCTACAAAAGACGTTTTATTGTAAAATTTCTGACTTTTAAATGTGTGTCATTTTGAACAGGCATTATTCTAAGGTTGGGAATCTCATTTTTTTCATCTATATTTTGATCGCTAAAAATTTGAGCAAAATTAAAAAGGTCGACTTTTTTAAATTGGTCGAAAAGTAATGGAATTACTCATATATATTCAATGACCTTTTTTACCCTCCAGGATGTAAGGTTAATTTTCTAATAAAAATCATATAATAAAAAAATTTATTTCACAAATTTAGTACAAAACTCAAAAAGTATATTATAATTTGTGTAGAATTTTTTTTATTGCATAGAATGAGCACAAAAAATTAATTTATTGCGGAAACTTTATCATAAATTGCCCAAAAAAATAATTTATGAGAATTTTTGTTGTTGTTCAATAATAGGAATTTTTGCTACTAATTTCATACAATAAAAAGTTTCTTTACGCAATTTATTATAAATTTTAAAATATAATTTAGTTTTTTTATACAATTTAATAATATAAACAATTTTTTGCACTAATTTTATGCACGGAATAAGTTTTTTGCGCAATTTATGATAATTCAATCAATTAACTTTTTGTTTATATTCTCCAACCGTCCAAATGTTGGTCATCAAAAGATTAGATATCATCTCTTCCTCTAAGTAAGAAACTTCTAACTAACACTTGCAGAGAGAAAACACTTACAGTTTTTTGATAATAAACACTTGGTTGGGTAGGAAAGCACTCCAGTTCAAACTACTCGCTGGTAATCATAATTTCCAAGTGTTGGTAATCATGAGAAAATATGAGAAAATATTACATCCTGTTTTTTTAACTTCTGACTATTTGCAAAGAAAAGAAACTTTCAAATTTTTGGTAATAAACACTCGGTCAGGTAAGTGGGCATTTTATATCAAAATAACTCACTGGTAAAAATGATCTAAAAAGAAACACTTACCTGCTCAAGTGTTGGTCATTAAAAGATTAAATATCACCTCTTCCTTCTCTGACTAAAAAACTTTTAATATTTGCATAGAGGACAAACTACATATTTTTTATAACAAATACTTGGGCGGGTATCATAATCATAATCTAGAGTGACCTACCCACTCGACAAATTGTTGGTCATCAAAAGATTGGATACGACATGTTCCTTCTTAAACAAAACGATTTTTAACGCTTACAAAAAGATAAAAACACTTATATGATAACAAACTTTTGAGCGGGTGAATGGTCATTCCAGTTTATACCACTAAATGGTAATCATGTCATAGAGTGACTCACCTACTCGCTCTAATGTTAGTCACCAAGAAATTGGATATCATTTCCTCCTCTAACTAAAGAACTTCTAACACTTGCAGAGATGAGAAACTATTAATTCTTTGATAACTAGCGGGTTGGTGGTTGTGCACTTTAGTTCAAACTACTTGCAAGTAATCATAATCTGGAATAAACCACCCACCCGCCAAAGTGTTAGTCTAAAAAGGTCATATATCACCTTACCATTCTTAGACAAAAGAATGGAGTTTTAACACTTGCAAAACAAGAAAAACAGTTTTTTGATAAAAACTCTTAAAAACATGAAAGCACAAAGTTCAAACTCCTTAATGGTACCCATGATCTCTCCCATCCAACATTTCTAACGCTTGCAAAGAGGAGAAAATTCCGATTTCTTGTTACCAAACTTTTGGCGGGTAAGTTTTAATCTAGTTCAAACTTCTGAATGGTAATCAAACTACTCGCTAGAAATCATGTTTAAGAGTAATCCACGTACCCGCCCAAGTATAAGTTATCAAAAGATTGTATATCACCTTATCTTCCTCGGACAAAAAGACTTCTAACGTTGGCAAAGAGAAAAAACTTTCTTAATAACAAACACTCGGACTAGGTGAGAACCCCGGAGCAAGATTAAAACAAATAGTTTGAACTAGAGATTAATTATTACTTTTTTTATGATAACTATTTGGAAATTACTTTATTTCATATTTTTTGCATTTTGATAAGATAATGATTTCTGCTAATATTTGAAAGGTTTTTTATGATTCAATAGAGCAGTCTTACATTCTACATCTTCTTTTTGCATATCTAGAATTTTGGATGCAAGCAAAAATATAACAAAATGATTTTTTTGATGTGAAATTTAAATTTATTTTATAAAGACATCATTTTTTTCATTAATTTAGTTTTTGGTTTTACCAACACAATTAAATCTGATAAATAAGGTCAATCAAATCTAATTAGTTGAAGATACTATACTATATATCGTGATTAAATTGCTACAATTATGTTTGAACTTTTAAACATTTTTATGTATTGTTATGTCTTGGTTCATAAATAATTATTAAAAAAGTGAATAAATCTGAAATCAATGATTGATAACATACCGTGTAGGTGTTAGAGCAAGATTATTCATCAAACGTGCTGTGAATCTATCTATAGCTTTAGCTTGAAAATTTTGAGGCAAACCTATAAATAAAAGATAAATCCAATTCCTCGCCGAAGGCTATAATAAATTTACGCAAATTTCGGTCCAGTTCCCAGAACCGCCAATAAACAAAATGGAAACGAGTAGTGCGGTTTTCTCCAATGCCATATAAAAGATGTCTGCGCAATTTATGATAAGTTTTCTGAGTAAAATTAGTTTTTTATGCGGATTTCCTACAATAAATAAGTTTTTTGTGCAATTTATAAAAATTTAAAAAAAATGTATGCCAGTTTTATGCATTTTTTTATTTCAAATAAATTTTATGAGATAAATAAACTTTATGTGCAAAATTATTCAATAAAAAAGTTTTTTGTGCAATTTATAATGAGTTTTATTAAATAAACTGTTTTTTGTGCTGTTATTAATAAATTGCTTTGTGCATTTTCTTAGTTAAATCAGTATTTGTATATAAAGTTAAATTTGTATGCTAATTTCTAAAATTTTATGCAATTTAAAAGTTTTTTGTGCAATTAATGATTATATTTAAATTTGAGAGATAAATAATTTTTTGTATTAACTTTGTGCATTACATGGATTTTTTGCGCATTTATTACAAATTTAATAAAAAAATCGTTGTTGTGCTAATTTTATGCTAAAAAAAATTATCTACGCAACTTATGATTTTTTTGCAATAATTTAGTTTTTGGTGCTAATTTTATGTAATAAAAAACGTTTTTGTGCAATTTATAATAATTTAACCAAAATTAGATCAGTTTTTTGTGCTATTTTTTTGCAATAAATGTGTTATCTGCGCAATTATTGATTAATTTTATAAAATAAATTATTTTTTGTGTTAATTTTATTCAATAAAAAAACGTTTTGCTTAATTTATAATAAATTTCACAACGTAAATTAGTTTTTTGTGCTAATTTTATGCAATAAAATGGGTTTTTGTGCAATTTATAATCAATTTTGTAAAACAAGCTACTTTTTGTGTCATTTATTGCATATAAATGACTATTTTGTAAAATTTAATAAGTTAATTAGTTTTTGTGATGTTATTATCAAAATAAATAAGTTTTCTGAGATAATTTCTAATAAATTTTATAATATAGATAATTATTTTGTGGTTCTTTTATGCAATAAATTTTTTTGTGTAATTTATAATAAAAAATTTAAAATATATTTGATTATTGTTATTTTTTAAAATTTTAGTTAATTAAAAAAAAATTGTGCATTTTTAATTTTATAAGTTACAAAATTTTGGATTTATTTTGTGCCAAAAATATTTTTTTTTTGCACATTTAATAAGAAATTGTTTTTTGTCTATGTTTTTTGCGCATTGTTTTGTTTTTTTATTTGTTTTAATCTGCAATATATGTTTTTGAAAAAAAACTAATTGAATTGAATAAATAGGCTTTTTGTGCAATTTGAAGTAAATAAGATAAATCAGTTTTTTGTGCTAAATTTAAGCAATAAATGGTTTTATTTTGCAATTTAATGTGCATTTTATGAAATAAATGTTGAATAGGTTTTTATCGCAATTTATAATAAATCAGGTTATTGTACTAATTTTATGCAACAAAAACATTTTTTTTGTACAATTTATGATAAATTCCATGCAAAAAAATTTCTTCAAATAAATGACTTTTTGTATGCAATAAATAATATTTTTGAAATAACTTTATGAATATTATTTAATAAAAAATCAGTTTTTTGTGCTATTTTTATGCAATAATTTAGTTTTTTGGGCAGTTTGTAATAAATATTTTTTTATGTTCAATCCATTTAATAAAAATGGGTTTTTGCACAACTTATAGTACATTTCTTGGGTTAAATCAGTTTATGTGCAATAGTTTAAGTTTGTGTTTAATTTATAATAAATGTTTTGAAACACATTGTTTGTTTGTTTTAAATTTATGCAATTAATGCGTTTTTTGTGCAATTTATAATAAATTTAATACAAAATCAGTGATTTGTGCTAATTTTATTTAATAAATAAGTTTTTTGTGCAATTTATAATTAAATTCTTGAAATAAATCAGTTTTTTGTGCTAATTTTATGCAATAATAAATTGTTTTGTGCAACTTATAATTAATTTCTTAAAATAAATTAGCTTTGTATCCAATAAATGAGTTTTTTGAGCAATTTATAATAAGTTTAATAAACAAAAAAATGTTTGTGCTAATTTATGCAATAATTAAGTTTGTTGCGCAATTTTTAATAAATTGTTTGCAATACAAAAGTTTTTTATGTTTATTCCATGTAACAAAAAAGTGATTTGTTTCAATTTAATATTTTTTAATTATTATAAATTTTAAAAAATAATTTAGTTTTTTGTGCAATTTATGCAAAACAAGTTTAAAATTGTGATAAAAAACATTGTAAATTGTTTTATCAGTTTTTGATAAATTTTATAAGTTAAATAAAGTTTTATGCAGTAAAAAGTTTTTTGTTCAATTTACTATCATTTTTTTACAATTTTTTTTTAATTTTTACTTTTTTGCATAAAAAAATTTAAGTTGAATTTCCTAGTTATAACTAGTTTATGTGCAATAATTTTTTTTTTAAATTTGCATTGATATTCTTATACACCATTTTTGTGTACTCAAAAATCTATTTGGACTATCTGAACCAGTCGCGGCTTTAAACACCAAATTAAGCACAAATTTTAAAGTGTAGTAAGTTTGCCAAGTTAAAAGTAGAGTATTAAGGTCATCAAATTACTGCTAAAAAAATAAGTTTTTAGAACACTAAAAAAAGGTAAGGAAACAGCCATTTATACGCCACTGCTAGCGTCTTAGCCTCTTTCTCTGCTTGTAGTGCTGGCAACTTACATTACAAGGGACCTACAGTTTTAAGCTGGGGGTATCAATAGGTATAGCGGATATGGCCACACGTATAATTCACGAACTGCACTGACCCAGGATCCAAGCAGTGGCTCGAATAATGGTTTTATTTTATTTCCGTCAAGGTCGAACAGCTGTTTATTTAGACGCACAATTTCATGCGCATCATGCCATGAATGCCGGCGTAACGGGCATAACCTATTCGCGTTTACTTCGATGTTTCCATAGTTTTTAGCACGATCATACAATAGGTTTTTAGTTATTATTGTTATTAGTTTTATAGTTTAGTTTTAGGGATTGCCTCAAAGGCAATGTCACCACCAGGTATTTGCAAATATAAATTAAAAGTGTCATTTTGTAATAATATATATTACAGTTCTATAACTGATAGCAGTTATAGGACTATAATATGTATTATTATTTATTTTTTCAGAATTTATATTTTGTTTATTTTAAAGAATTATTATTTATTTTAATAGAATTTTTATTTATTTGCAAATTCTGTGAGGATCTGCCATTTTTAACTCTGCCGTTGTTAGTTCCCAGCCCGAAAATAAAGAGGGAAAATGGCAAGCAACGTAACTCAGCGCCGCTAGGCGTCCGTTTTACAAACTTAATGTTTCTTCCCAGGAGCGAAGAGGCGCTAAAACTCGTGGCGAAATATTTATAGGGAATTGACTTATCTTCTATTGTATGATCTGTGGTTTTAAGTAGATTTCGAACCACTGGAGAGAATTCATCACTCCATCAGAGAAGGTTTTTAGCCGTAAAACCCCACGCTGGCAAGGCGGCTTGGGGAGTGGGAGAGCTTATAGAAAGTGAAAAGTATATCACGGTATATGGGAATCAAACCACTGCGCCACGCTCTCTCCTTTAGAACACTATCTGACATTAATTTGCAAACCTGCTAGACCAACACAACAAAAATTAAAGTAGTTTTTTTAGATTATGTACAAAAATTATGCTTAGATAGTAATGCTTGTAATAAAAATGCAAATTGCAAAAAACTTTTGAGTAGAACAAAACGGCAAAACAAATATTCAAGCAGTCTTAAAAGAAAATAAATTTGCCACCTTTAACGGTTGTAAAAGTGGCTAAAATTACGCTTTGCTACAAACGGAAGCTATCAAGATAGGCATAGTAGCAGTTGTTGCTAAAAATTAAAAAATACGAATATGAAATCTTAAATGTCAGTGCTACACTAACCGACTTTACATTACCACTGTATGAATCATAATAAAATGTTAATTATATTTAAACAATGGTGCGTTACACGTTAAAAAAATTTAACATAAATTTTATAAATTAAACCAAACACAAAATCAACAACATTTTTATTTAATAAATATTACAATATATAAAACATATCATAACAATTATCGAAGCATTTCTTGTATTTTGATCGTACTCTTTCCTTTAGTTTCCGGAACAAAGAAAAACGTAAATAAAATAGCCAAAACATTACAAGCTGAAAAAAGCCAAAACGTACCATAAAGACCTATACTTTCAGACATACTATTATAAAAATAATTTAAAAGAAACGATGCCATCCAGCATACAAACGCTGTTAGCGCTGAAGCTATTGATGTAACATTTGGTGGAAATAATTCCGCCATTACAGTCCAAGGTAATCCACCAAAACCAAAAACATAGGTAGCTATATAAGCAATCAAACATACTATAGGAAGCCAACCAATATTTTCAACATCTTGATTATCATCTTTAAGATAAAAATAAACTCCTAAAGGTACTTCTGATAATAACATTCCTACTGCTGATATTAATAATAGAATTTTTCTACCAGCTCTATCAACAAATATTGGTGTTGCAAAACTCGCCAGTATTTGCACAGCTCCTACTATCATTGATGCTATCTCGGATGGTATACTACTACCTGTTGCTTCAAATATAACTTGCGTGTTAGCTAAAACTACATTAATACCTGAAAGTTGTTGAAATAATACTAAGCTGAATGATATTATTAATGCTTTTAAATTACTACGTATTGTAAAGACATCGGCTATGCTACCACTTTGATTTTGTTCTTCTGTTTCTAACATTTTTTTAAATTCGCTATCAACATTCTGAGTTCCTCTTAATCTTTTTAAAATAGTTTTGGCTTCTGATTCTTTTTGTTTAGAAATTAAATAAACTGGACTTTCAGGCATAAATATAAAATTAATTATAAAAAGCACTGCAATACCTGCGCAAACTAAATTAAAATCTAATAAAGGCATGTAAGGGCCTATACAGTAAGGTAACATTAAACCTGTTACTACAAATATATTAAAAATTGAGCTCATAACTCCTCTAATTTCATCAGGTGATGCGTTGGCTATGTAAGGTGGTACAATTGAATATGTGCTTCCTACACCTAAACCGGCTATAAATCTAGCGGCATAAAATAATTCAACAGTTTCAGCAAACGCTAATATCATAAAAGATGTTCCAAATAACAGTGCTATAATTAGTATTGTGAATTTTAATCCTATTTGTTTGCTAACGGGAGCTGCTAATAATGGTCCGAATGATGCTCCAAGTGATAGTAAAGATTTGATCCATGATGAATCTGTAGCGTCTATTGGATGTGGTAGTGGATTTGCTGAAACATCATTTTCTAATATTGGCATTACTGGTGACGGCCATGTTAAATTCAAACTGGATACAAAAGCCAATAAACTTGCTAAAACAAATAAAAAAGTTATATAATTTAATTATAGAATACTATAATAGTAAACAAAACACATTTTTAAGTTGATGCTGGAAATAGTTTATCCGAATGTCACTACAAATGATAATTTTAGTGAATGTGTTGTGAATTATGACAATTCTTCTGTGTATACAAACTCCATGATTGTTTTTTGTAGTTTCATAATTGGTTATATTTCTGTTGAAACGTTAATTAATATTTTATAAAAGTAAAAAGTTTTGCGTAAGTTTTAATTGTAATAAATTAATTTAATTAGAAACATTTTTTTTAATAATTTAGTTAAACTTGGAACGGTTGCTGGGACTGTTGGTATATGCTTATAGTTTTCTCAAAATGCTGCAACTACAATAGCACTTAAGTCTTTTATTACTGTAAATAGAATCAATACTACTGTGATGCTGACTATAGTTCTTGATTGCATTCCTAAGTAAGTTGTTTGTATTTTATATTCTATCGACCTAATTCAATTTCATTCTAAACTATTGGATCGTTTTTATGCTTTGCAGTGTTCTACTTTGTTTTCTGTGCGGACGTCAGAAATCATTTTGTTGCAAGAGGAAGTTGTGATCTAACTTCTTGAAATTGACATTTGAGTGGGTGGGTGGGACACTCTATTCTAAACTATTGGTTTGTTTTTATGCTTTGGAGTATCCCTCCCACTTCACCCATGTGTTTGTTATCAAGGAATTTAATTTCTTCTCTGCGGACGTCATTTTGTTGCAAGAAAAGGTTAAGATCTAACTTCTTAATAATTAACATTTGGGTGGGTCACTATATTTTAAAATATTGGCTTGTTTTCCCGCTTTGGAGTGTCCGACCTACCCACCCAAGTGTTTGTCATCTAGGAATTTAAGTCTTCTCTGCGGACGTCAATAGTCATTTTGCGCAAGAATAGATTGTGATCTAACCTTTTGATAACTAACATATGAGTGGGTGAGTGGGACTTTCCATAGCATGGTACCAAGCCAATAGTTTAGAATGAAGTGTCCCATCCACCCGCACAAGTGTTACTTATCAATAGGTTAGATCACAACCTTTTCTTGCGACAAAATGACTTCTAACATCCGCATAGAATACAAAATTAAATTTAGATAACGGACACTTAGGTGGGTGGGTGAGTGGGACACTTCAAAACATGATAACGAGCCAATAGTTTAGAATGGAGTGTCCCAAAATGACTTCTGACGTTTGCAGAGAAGACAAACATTTAGTTCCTTAATAACAAACTCTTAGGTGGGGAGGTAGAATACTTCTAAACATGATAACAAGCCAATAGCTTGGAATGAAGTGTCTCACTTACCCACCCATGTCTTAGTTATCAAGAAGTTAGACTACAACTAACTCTTGCGACAAAATGACTTCTGACGTCCGCAAAAGACAAACATTTAGTTTTTTGATAACAACACTTGAGCTGGTGGGGGGACACTCCATAGCATAGTAGGGGGCCAATTCTTTGGAATAGAATGTCCCACCCACCCACCCAAATGTTAGATATCAAGAGGTTAGATCACGCCCTTCTCTTGCAACAAAATGACTTCTGGCGTCCGCAGAAAAAACAAACATTTAGTTCATTGATAACGAACACTTGGGTGGATGGGTGGGACACTCCAAAACATGCTAACAAACCAATAGTTTAGAATAGAGTGTCCCACCTATCCACCCAAGTTTTAGTCATTAAGAGGTTAGATCACAACTTTCTCTTGCTAAAAAATGACTTCTGACGTTTGCAGAGAAGACTAACATTTAGTTCCTTGATAACGAAAACTTGGGTGAGTGGGTAGGACACTCCAAAACATGATAACAAGCCAATAGATTGGAATGAAGTGTCTCACTTACCCACCCATGTCTTAGTTATCAAGAAGTTAGACCACGACTTACTCTTGCGGCCAAATGACTTCTGACGTCCGCAGAAGACAAACATTTAGTTTTTTAATAACAACACTTAGGCGGGTGGGGGGACACTCCATAGCACAGTAGGGGGCCAATACTTTGAAATAGAGTGTCCCACCCACCCACCCAAATGTTAGTTATCAAGAGGTTAGATCACGCCCTTCTCTTGCAACAAAATGACTTCTGGCGTCCGCAAAAAAGACAAACATTCAGTTTATTGATAACGAACACTTGGGTGGGACACTCCAAAACATGATAACAAGTCAATAGTTTAGAATGAAGTGTCCCACCTACCCACCCAAGTGTTAGTCATTAAGAGGTTAGATCACAACTTTCTCTTGCTACAAAATGACTTCTGACGTTTGCAGAGAAGACAAACATTTAGTTCCTTAATTATCGAACACTTGGGTGGGTGGGTAAGACACTCCGAAACATGTTAACAAGCTAAAAGTTTAGAATAGAGTGTCCCACCTACCCACCCAAGTGTTACTCATTAAGAGGTTAGATCACAACTTTCTCTTGCGACAAAATGACTTCTGACGTTTGCAGAGAAGACAAACATTTAGTTCCTTGATAACAAACACTTAATTGGGTGGAGGATACTTCAAAACATGATAACAAGCCAATAGTTTGGAATGATGTGTCTCACTCACTCACCCATGTCTTAGTTATCAAGAAGTCAGACCACGACTTACTCTTGCAACAAAATAACTTCTGACGTCCGTAGAGAAGACAAACATGTAGTTTCTTGATGACAACACTTAGGGGGGGGGGGGCGCACTCCATATGATACTAGGAGGCCAATATTTTGGAATAGAATGTCCCATCCACCCAAATGTTAGTTATCAAGAAGTTAGATCACACCCATCTCTTGCAACAAAATGACTTCTGGCGTCCGCAAAAAATACAAACATTCAGTTCATTGATAACGAACACTTGGGTGGGACACTCCAAAACATGATAACAAGTCAATAGTTTAGAATAGAGTGTCCCACCTACCCACCTAAGTGTTAGTCATTAAGAGGTTAGATCACAACTTTCTCTTGCTACAAAATAACTTCTGACGTTTGCAGAGAAGACAAACATTTAGTTCCTTGATAACTAACACTTAAGTAGGTGGGTAGAACACTCCAAAACATGATAACAAGCTAATAGTTTGGAATAAAGTGTCTCACTCACCCACCCATGTCTTAGTTATCAAGAAGTTAAACCACGACTTACTCTTGCGACAAAATGACTTCTGACGTCCGCAGAAAAAACAAACATTTAGTTTCTTGATGACATCACTTGGGCGGGTGGGTGGGACACTCTATAGCATAGTAGGGGGCCAATATTCTAAAATAGAGTGTCCCACTCACCCACCCACCCAAATGTTAGTTACCAAGAGGTAGGTTAGATCACGCCTTTCTCTTGCAATAAACATAATGACTTCTGGCGTCCGCAGAAAAGACAAACACTCAGTTCATTGATAACAAACACTTGGGTGAGACACTCCAAAACATGATAACAAGCCAATAGTTTAAAATGGAGTGTCCCACCTACCCACCCAAGTGTTAGTCATTAAAAGGGTAGATCACAACTTTCTCTTGCTAAAAAATGACTTCTGACGTTTGCAGAGAAGACAAACATTTAATTCCTTGATAACAAAAACTTAGGTGGGTGGGTAGGACACTCCAAAACATGATAACAAGCCAATAGTTTAGAATGGAGTGTCATACTTACCCACCCAAGTTTTAGTCAATAGATTGGAATGAAGTGTCTCATTTACCCACCCATGTCTTAGTTATCAAAAAGTTAGAGCACGACTTACTCTTGCGTCAAAATGACTTTTGACGTCCGCAGAAGATAAACATTTAGTTTCTTAATAACAACACTTAGGCGGGTGGAAGGACACTCCATAGCATAGTAGGGGGCCAAT
The DNA here is from genome assembly GCA_963932245.1 of Tachinus rufipes. Classification (NCBI taxonomy): domain Eukaryota; kingdom Metazoa; phylum Arthropoda; class Insecta; order Coleoptera; family Staphylinidae; genus Tachinus; species Tachinus rufipes. Next base: position 94,578,764 of record OZ010747.1, on the reverse strand, counting down.
ACTTTGGAATAGAGTGTCCCACCCACCCACCCAAATGTTAGTTATCAAGAGGTTAGATCACACCCTTCTTTTGCAACAAAATGACTTCTGGCATCCGCAAAAAAATACAAACATTCAGTTCATTAATAACAAACACTTGGGTGGATAGGTGGGACACTCCAAAATATGATAACAAGCCAATAGTTAAGAATGGAGTGTCCCACCTACCCACCCAAGTTTTAGTCATTAAGAGGTTAGATCACAACTTTCTCTTGCTACAAAATTTCTTCTGACGTTTGAAGAGAAGACAAACATTTAATTTCTTGATAACGAAAACTTAGGTGGGTGGGTAGGACACTCCAAAACATAATAACAAGCCAATAGATTGGAATGAAGTCTCTGACTTACCCACCCATGTCTTAGTTATCAAGAAATTAGACCACGACTTACTGACGTCCGCAGAAGACAAACATTTAGTTTCTTGATAACAACACTTGGGCGGCTAAGGGGGACACTCCATAGCATAGTAGAGGGCCAATACTTTAGAATAGAGTGTCCCACCCACCCACCCACCCAAATGTTAGTTATTAAGAGGTTAGATCACGCCCTTCTCTTGCAACAAAATGACGTCTGGCGGCCGCAGAAAAGACAAACATTCAGTTTATTGATAACGAACACTTGGGTAAATCGGTGGGACACTCCAAAACATGATAACAAGCCAATAGTTTAAAATGAAGTGTTCCACCTACCCACCTAAGTTTTAGTCATTAAGAGGTTAGATCACAACTTTCTTTTGCTACAAAATGACTTCTGACGTTCGCAGAGAAGACAAACATTTAGTTCTTTGATAACTAACACTTAGATAGGTGGGTAGAACACTCCAAAACATGATAACAAGCTAATAGTTTGGAATAAAGTGTCTCACTCACCCACCCATGTCTAAGTTATCAAGAAGTTAGACCACGACTTACTTTTGCAACAAAATGTCCTCTGACGTCCGCAGAAAAGACAAACATTTAGTTTCTTGATGACAACACTTGAGCGGGTGGGTGGGACACTCCATAGCATAGTAGGGGGCCAATATTTTGGAATAGAGTGTGTACTCAATAACTTTAAACTGAGTATATGTAAACCAAACTTAACTACATAAATCTACATTGAATTGTGCATCTTTAGACATTGGTTTTGTTAAAATAGTTTAGTTGATTTTTAAACAAAAAACTTGCAACACAAATAATATTTTTTAGCCTATATAAGCCAATTTAACTACTCAAATGTATATTAATTTGTGCATTTTTTACATTAGTTTGACTTTTAAACAAAACTTTCAACAAATTGCAACTTTTTGACGTTATTTTGCATTTTACTCAAAATGTTTGAACTGGGTTTTAGATAAGCCAATTTAACTATGTAAATTTACATTAAATTATGCATATTTTGATTTTGTAGTGTTAAAACAATATTTGATTTTTTACCAAAAATAACAACCTTTCTAGATCAATAAGACATATGTGTAGATTTTTTCCTTTTCTGAGTGTCTTGTCTGTTAGTTGTCTCATTATGTGAATCAGATCCTGCGTGCTTTTGTTTTTCCATGTTTGTCTTTTTTTAGTTGTGGATCTAGTTTTTTTTTTTAATTCTTTCTTTTATTATTTTTTTGAATATTTTATCTGGTATACTTGATAATGTAATCCTTCTATAATTGTCACATATCTTTGTGTCTCCTTTTTTATGTATCGGTACTAATATGCCTTTATTCCAATCCTCTGGTATTTCTTTTATTTCTATTATGTTTTTTTTTATTTCTATGTACTTTATCATTTCTGCTGTTACTCCTGGGGCCTATTTTTGTTTTTTTTAATTGATTTCTCTATTTCTTCTTAAATTATTTTTTTGTTTTCTACTTTCGTTTTATTTTCGTCTTGTCCATCTTTTTCTTGTCTTGTTTTTGCAATTTTGCTGTAGTATTTTTTCTATCTTTCCATTATTTCTTTTTCTCCTGCCAGTTTTTTGTTGCTTTGTGTTCTTTATTTGTGTTATTGTGCTGTAGAACATCTTTTAGTTTTCGTGAAAGTTTTTTTCCGTTTAATTTCCGAATTCTGTTCATGTTTTCTGTTTTGCTTTTTTATTGTAATCTCTACTTTTTTCTTCTTTTGCTGTATTCTTTGTAATCTTCTTCTATCCCTGTTTTGATGTATTTTTTTTGTTTATCTTTCTTGTATTTTACTTCTAATTTTATCTCTTTGTTCCACCATCTACTTATCTTTATGGTATTGTTTGTTATTTTACTTATTACTTTTAAGAATTCTTTCTATTTTTCTTCTACATTTTCTTCAGAAAAATTAAGCTGGTGGTTTCAAACTGTGTTCCCGCCCACCCGCCCAAGTGTTTTCAAAATTAAATATCTGCATGCGAAACGCGTAAAAACAAAAATGTTTCAGTTTTTTACTTGACTTTTGAAACCTAACCTAACCTGATCTAACTTTTTTTTTGCAAAACGCGTAAAAAACGGAAATTTTTATATTTTTGAAAATTTTATTTTTTTTGTAAAACGCAAAGAAACTGATTTTTTTCAACTTTTTGCTCAATTTTTGAAAATTTCAAATTTTTTCAAGATTGACTATTTTCTCGCAAAACGCGTAACGTTTAATTTTTTTTTTCAATATTAACTATCTGCATGCGAAACGTGTAAAAAACAAACTTTTTGAAACCTAACCTAACCTGATCTAACCTAACTTTATTGAAATTTCTAATTTTTTCAAAACTATTTTCTTGCAAAACCCGTAAAAAGCGGAAATTTTTCAATTTTTGGAAATTTCAATTTTTTTCAAGATTGACTATTTTTTTGCAAAACGCGTAAAAACTACCATTTTTCAACTTTTTACTCGATTTTTGAAAATTTCATTTTTTTTTTATAATTTACCATATTCTTGCAAAGCGCGTAAAAAACAAAATTTTTTGACATTTTACTTGTTTTTTGATTATTTTTTTTTAATATTGCTTGCAAAACTCGTAAAAAACAAAAAAAATTAGCTTTTCACTTGATTTTTGAAACCTAACCATTTTTTTCAAGATTATTTGCATGCAAAACGCGTAAAAAAACAATTTTTTTTAGCTTTTTACTTAATTTTTAAAACTTAACCTAACTTGACCTAACATAACCTAACCTTGCCTAACCTAACCTAACCTAACCAAACCTAACCTAATCTAATTTTATTAAAATTTATTTCAAACTATTTTTTTGCAAAACGCGTAAAAAACGGAAATTTTTCAATTTAAATTTTTTTTTTTTTTTAAGATCGACTATATTCTTGCAAAACGTGTAAAAAACAAACATTTTTCAACTTTCTACTCGATTTTTGAAAATTTCACCTTTTTTCATGATTTACCATTTTCTTGCAAAACGCGTAAAAATAAAAAAAAAACGACTTTTTACTCGATTTTTGATTTTTTTTTTCAATATTGACTATTTGCATGCGACACGCGTAAATAACAAAAAAAAATTGACTTATCACTTCATTTTTGAAACCTAACATAACCTAACCATATTGAAAATTCCATTTTTTTAAAGATTATTTGCATGAGAAACGGTTAAAAGACAATTTGTTTTAAGCTTTTTACTTGATTTTTGAAACTTAACCTAACCTAACATAATTGAAAATTTCATTTTTTTTTAAGATTGACTACTTTTTTGGAAAACGCAAAAAAAATTTTTTCGACTTTTTACTCAATTTTTGAAAATTTCAACTTTCTACTATCTGCATGCAAAACGCGTAAAAAACAAAAAAAAATCAGTTTTTTAATTGATTTTTGAAACCTAACCTAACCTAACTTTTATGAAATTTCCAATTTTTTTCAAAACTATTTTCTTGCAAAACGTGTAAAAAACGGAAATTTTTCAATTATTAAAAATTTCAATTTTTTTCAAGATTGACTATTTTCTCGCAAAACGCGTTTTTTTTTTCAATATTAACTATCTGCATGCAAAACGCGTAAAAACAAAAATGTTTCAGTTTTTTACTTGACTTTTGAAACCTAACCTGACCTAACCTAACCAAACTTTTTTTTTGCAAAACGCGTAAAAAACGGAAATTTTTATATTTTTGAAAATTTTATTTTTTTTAAGATCGACTACTTTTTTGCAAAACGCAAAAAAACTGATTTTTTTTCAACTTTTCACTCAATTTTTGAAAATTTCATTTTTTTTCAAGATTGACTATTTTCTCGCATAACGTGTAAGTTTATTTTTTTTTCAATATTAACTATCTGCATGCGAAACGCTTAAAAAACAAAACAAATATCTGTTTTTTACTTGATTTTTGAAACCTAACCTAACCTGATCTAACCTAACCTAACCTAACTTTATTGAATGTCATAAAAAAGTTAAAAACTACCGCCCGCTGCCGTGTTCCTGCAGCTAAAAACCCAAACAAAAAAACTGACAGAAACAATTAAGATACAAGAGAATGATGACGTAAACATTTTTTTAATAACAAACACTTGGGCTGGCGGGCGGGAACACAGTTCAAAAAAATTGGACCGGTGGTTTTAAACTGTGTTCCCGCCCACCCGCCTAAGTGTTAGTCACAAAGAAATTAGAAGTTACCACCACTTGCCGTGTTTCTGCAGCTAAAAACCCTAACAGAAGTCATTAAGATACAAAAAAGTGATGACGTAAACAATTTCTTAATAACAAACACTTAGGCGGGCAAGCAAAAATACAGTTTAGAAAAATTGGACCGGTGGTAACAAACCGTGTTTCCGCCCACCCGCCCAATTGTTTGTAATAAAAAAATTAAAAATAATCACCACTTGCCATATTCCTGCAGCTAAAAACCCAAACAGAAAATCTGAGAAAAGTCATTACGGTACGCCCACCCACCTGAGTGTTTGTCATAAAAAAATTGAAAATCACCACCACCTGCGGATCAGACCAAAAAAGATAATTGACGTAACAGAAAACTGCTAATAGATAAAAGGCAACTACTACAGATTTCCAACTAAAGCCAAGATACAATTTCTCAAAGTCCAGATAGAGACACAGATATTTCTACCACATGTGAAAAGTTAAGCGGCAAACTGGACTCCAGGACACAATAATCAGTTTCTAAGCAAACTATGGACTAGTTAGCCACTTTGCCGCTGATAGTTACCGATTTGTTGAGATAACTAGAGTCTATTAGAGGACTTACAGCAAAATTTGCTTTTGTTCAAATGCACAAACAAATTTTGTTTGAACCATTTATCCAGCAGCTTGCAAGCGTTGTTTAACATCTTCAAATTCAGACTTCTTGTTTTGTGTGTCGCTACAAAACTCAATTTTTTTATGATTGCTAGCTTAACACTTAATACGTTAATAGTTAAATGTGGCGGATCACTAATTTAAAAGTTATCTAATAATTGCTGCATTGATTTAATTTAATATTATACAGTTGGTAGCAATGAAGTTTGTCTGCATTGTTGCCAAATCTAATGTATAGTTCTTAAGCTATAAATTTCTGTTTTAACACGCTAAAAGTAATGTATTACTAAATTGGAGATTATATAAAAACTGCCAAATCAATTTTATTAAATTTTATACTGTCAGTAGTAATAATGTTTAGCTACAATGTTGCCAATTTTAATAAAATCCAAGAAATGATGATTTTTTGTTAATACTTTACACTTTGACATTTATTGATAACAAATCACTAAATTAGAGGTTACGTCAAAATAATCGTGTTGTTTTAATTGATTTATTTGCAATTGGTAGTAATGATTTTTGGCTACAATGTTGCCAAATTTTATCTAAATCCAATGTACAGTTTTTAGTTTATCAATTTTTGTTAATATCTGAAACATTAACAATTAATGGTAACAGGTCACTAAATTGAAGGTTATGCCAAATTACCGTGTTGATTTAATTGAATTTTTTTCAGTTCTTAGTAGTGATCTTTGGCTACAACGTTGCCAAATTCTATTTAAATTCAATGTACAGTTTTGATTTTATGAATTTTTATTAATACCTAACACATTAACATTTAATGGCAACTAGTCACTAAATTAGAGGTTATGTCAAAATTACCGTGTTGATTTAATTAATTTTTTTGCAGTTGGTAGTAATGATGTTTGACTAGAGTGTTGCCAAATTTCAATAAAATCTAATGTACAGTTTTGAAGAATTAATTTTTTGTTAATAACTAACACATTAACATTTAATGATAACAAGTCACTAAATTAGAGGTTATGTTAAAATTACCGTGTTGATTTAATTGTTTTTTTTTACGTTGGTGTAATGATGATTGACTACAGTGTTGCCAAATTTCAATAAAATCTAATGTACAGTTTTGAAGAAATGATTTTATGTTAATAACTAACACATTAACATTTAATGATAACAAGTCACTAAATTAGAGGTTATGTCAAAATTACCGTGTTAATTTAATTGATTTTTTTGCAGTTGGTAGTAATGATGTTTGGCCACAGTGTTGCCAAATTTCAATAAAATCTAATGTACAGTTTTAAAGAAATGATTTTTTGTTAATACCTAACATATTGACATTTAATGATAACAAGTCACTAAATTAGAGGTTATGTCAAAATTACCGTGGTAATTTAATTGAATTTTTTGCAGTTGGTAGTAATAATGTTTGGCTACAGTGTTGCCAAATTTCAATAAAATCTAATGTACAGTTTTGAAGAAATGATTTTTTGTTAATAACTAACACATTGACATTTAATGATAACAAGTCACTAAATTAGAGGTTATGTTAAAATTACCGTGTTGATTTAATTGATTTTTTTTCAGTTGGGAGTAATGATGTTTGGTTACAATGTTGCAAAATTTGTGGTCAAGAAAATTATAATTTCTTCAACCTTGCTTGTATTTTTAACAAATGTCAATCAACATTGTTGATTAGCTAGTTTTTGGATCACCAACACTTGGGTGGGTAGGCGGGTTACAGTGTCTCAACAATAAAGCGTGACTCAGTTTATACTTGTGTTTTGCCCACCCGCTCAAGTGTTTGTGGGCAAGAAAATTGTAATTTCTTCAACCTTGCTCGTACTTTTAACAAATGTCATTTAACAATTGTTGATTAGTTAATATCTAGATCACCAACACTTGGTTGGGTAGGCGGGTACAGTATTTCAACAATAAAGCATGCGCAGTTTACCCACAATTGTTTCAGTCTCGTTATTTAATAGACACACCTTAAACTTGCTTTCTAACAATTGTTAAACAGTCAAGGCTTAAAATAAAAACAATATTTGACTTCTAAATAAAAGTTGGAAATACAAAATGCAATAAAAATTTGATTTCCTGACAACATTTTAAATGTTACTAAAAAACTTTCAAGTGTGCCTATATAAATCAACAAATTTTACATCTTTTAGTATAAACAAAATAGTTGTACAACCATGCCTACAAGCCAGAACAATTTGGCTTTATATATTTAAATTACTAATTTGATTGACTTCAAAAAGATCAAAGATATTAAGTTTTATAACTAAACTTATTAATAAAAAATATTTAATGTGTCGATTGTTTTGATAAAAAACCTTTTTACAAGTTTTACACTTTATTCTGTTTATTTAACACATTTAAAATCCTATTATATAAATTACCTGAGACAACACAGATGTATAAAAATCTTCTATTTTCTTTATTAGTTTCCATGTTATTACATTAAAAATTACTAGTAACTATATTGTGACTATTTATTCTCAATTCAATCAATTTATATTATAGAACAATCGACATGCAAACACATACTAATGAAATTATTGATAATGTTTCAAGAATTAAAATTATCACAAGTGGCTAGAAATACCAATACAATAGTAGCAGATAAGTATGTAAATAATTATGCTATCTCATTTTTTTTGATTAATAACAATATAAGGATCAATAACCAATTTTGTGATTTGATTGATGTCGAGATTGTGTAATTAAGTTGAGATATTTAATTTCAGTGATTTTTATATAAAATTGTTTACAATTATACAATCAGTAAATATTCAAGGTCAATGTTTACAAACTTTGTTTTTAATTAAGTTATTATGACATTTTAAATAATTCTTAAATAAAAAAAAAATTAAAAAAGAATTGTTTTAAATAATTAGTGTTAAGGGCGCGGTTTAGGGAGTGTACTCACGTAATTTAAATCCTAAAAGTCTACTAAATTTAATGTTTAATGAAGTATGACTCTTAAAGTTTATACAAATATTTCGACAAAAAAATTAAAATTAAATTTCAAAATAGACAATTAAAAATTTTGAATTTTCATATACTTCATTAGACTGAAATTGTTAAACGTTGCAAAAAACCGATTTAAAAACAAAGTTAAATTGTGTGAGTTCCGCTCGTAGTTTTTGACACTTCTTAAACCGCGCCCTTAAACTGTTTTCCTGGTAGAATGTGCATTTTCTGTATTGCAAAGTGTACAAATACAAAAAAATTAAAATAATTTAAAAAAAGCAACAAAACTAAATTTATAGTATAAAAAAATCGCTGCGGACAGGATTCGAACCTGTGCGGGCAAAGCCCAATGGATTTCAAGTCCATCTCCTTAACCACTCGGACACCGCAGCTTATACCTTCAGCATCGCTAAATGATAACGCGGCATTGCTAATAAGATTAATCTATACTAAAACGTTATCTGTTTTAAAATAAACAAATTATTATCTACGTGATAACCATCTCCATTACAAACATTAAACAGCCGCAATTCTTCTCTATTTGCATCCAGATTTCATGCTCGCTCAAAAGCCCCTTACCTCCTTATTGCAAATTCCGCAAATGCTTCGCGAATATCAAGAGCCCTGCAAATGGTTCAATTACAAAGCTAAATCATTTACTTGCAGCGCAAACATAAACATGAGGGCATCGTGCGCACCAGGGCGCAAAACCTATAAATTAATATGCCAGGAAATTAAATGTGTCAAGCGAGGCTAAGTGTATCGCTTGCATCGGAATTATGATGTTGGAATGCACGTCTGCATGCAAATAATATTATGATTATTGTGTGCTTATACGATTGGACCGTAGCCCGATATATGTATCGATCCAATAATTCAGGTATATGTATTTTCAAGAGGTGCAATATAGAATAAATTTGGATAAAATAAAATAGATATATTTAAACAAAGCAAGGTAGAAGCTTCAATTGAATCATCGAAAGTTAAATTATGTAATGAGTTTAAAATAGTTGATTAATAAGCTGAAACATATTTCAATAAAATGTACGCAAAAAATAGTCTGGAGCACATAAAATAATTTGCAAACAAATTTTTATCTCAACTTAATTCCAGAATTTATTAAAGTAAAAGCTACATTTACGAGTATAACTGTGCTTTTATAGATCACTGCACACAGAGATTGAATAGCATCAGTAAAACTATATTTTCATCTATTTTATAGCCAATCGTTCAGATACGATTAGTCTCTCGAACCTGAAGTTATGACGTTTTGGTAGTAGAATTGCATCCCAAATTTAATGTTAAAAAAAAATAATTGGTAAGTGGAAGAAAGCAAGCTTTGAAATTAGTGTTTAATAGGACTGCGATGTTGCCGTTTACCATAAAGCCTCGCCCATAGAGATAAAAAACGTCTTAGTAAAAGAAGAAAAAAGTTAAAAAAATTGAAGATAAAATTAGGTGAATCCTCTTCAGTAACTTTTGCTAACAGGCATCAATCTTCTCATTACGTCAAGTAGTTTTAGCATCAAAATCCGGCTTTGATACGCCAAAATATAGTAAAAAATCACCAAAATTCGGCCAAAATCCGGCTATAAATTGTTGAAATTAATTTTTATGTCAAAAAACAGCCATGACCGGATTATTAAGTATAAAAATATTCTCAAAAAGCTCTAAAATTTAGTTACTAACTGTTTAAAAATTCAAAATTTTATTCATAAAAAGTTAAAAATAGCTAAATCCGGTCAAATTAAATCAAAATCCGACCATAAACGGTTAAAAAGTAGCAAATTCTAGCCTTAAAACATTAAAAAAATATTAAATTTGATTAAAAATGTTTTTTTTTTTTAATAAAATTTCAAAAAATAGCAAAATCCAAATAAAATATCAAAAAAATTTCAAAAAAATTTAAAATCTGGTCATAAACTGTCAAAAAGTGCAGAATTATATTCATATAATTTTACAAACTGTCAAAAAGTGCAGAATTTTATTCATAAAATGTCAAAAAGTGCAGAACTCTATTCATAAAATGTCAGAAACAAGCAAATCCTGCCATAAAGCTAAAAAATATTGTCGAAAAGCACCAAAATTTAGTCACTAACTGGAAAAAAGTGCAAAATTTCATTCATAAAAAATTGAAAATAGTTAAATCCGGCGTTGAAGCGCCAATATATTGTAAAAAATCACCAAAATTCGCCTAAAACCGGCTTTAAATTGTTAAAAAGTCCAAAATTTTATTCTTAAAATGTCATAAGTAGCAAATTCTAGCCTTAAAACATTAAAAAACTATTAAATTTGCTTAAAAAAATATTTTTTTAAATAAAATTTCAAAAAATAGCAAAATCCAAATAAAAATATCAAAAAAATTTATAAAAAATTTCAAAAAGATTAAAAATCTGGTCATAAACTGTCAAAAAGTGCAGAATTACATTCATATAATTTTATAAACTGTCAAAAAGTGCAAAATTCTATTCATAAAATGTTAAAAAGTGCAGAACTTTATTCATAAAATGTCAGATACAATCAAATCCTGCCATAAAGCTAAAAAATATTGTCAAAAAGCACCAAAATTTAGTCACTAACTGGAAAAAAGAGCAAAATTTCATTAATAAAGAGTTAAAAATAGCTAAATCCGTTCAGATTAAATTAAAATCAAACAAAAATCTGTTAAAAAGTTTAAAATTTTATTCTTAAATTATCAAAAATAGCAAATTCTGGCCTTAAAACATAGAAAAACTGTTGGAATTTGTCAAAAAATGTATTTTTTTTAATAAAATTTCAAAAAATTGCTAAATCCTGCTATAAAATATCAAAAAAATTTCAAAAAGATTTAAAATTCGGTAAATCCGGAAAAATTTAATCAAAATCCGGCCAACTTAAATTAAAATCCGGCTATAAATTGTTGAAATTATTTTTTTTGTCAAAAACAGCCATGACCGGATTATTAAGTATAAAAATATTGTCAAAAAGCACTAAAATTTAGTTATTAACTGTTTAAAAATGCAAAATTTTATTTATAAAAAGTTAAAAATAGCTAAATCCGGCCAAATTAAATCAAAATCCGACCAAAAACGGTTAAAAAATCCAAAATTTTATTCTTAAAATGTCAAAAGTAGCAAATTCTAGCCTTAAAACATTAAAATACTATTAAATTTGCTTAAAAATGTATTTTTTTTAATAAAATTTCAAAAAATAGCAAAATCCAAATAAAATATCAAAAAAATTTCAAAAAAATTTCAAAAAAATTTAAAATCTGGTCATAAATTGTCAAAAAGTGCAGAATTATATTCATATAATTTCACAAACTGTCAAAAAATGCAGAATTTTATTCATAAAATGTCAAAAAGTGCAGAACTCTATTCATAAAATGTCAGAAACAATCAAATCCTGCCATAAAGCTAAAAAATATTATCAAAAAGCACCAAAATTTAGTCACTAACTAGAAAAAAAGAGCAAAATTTCATTAATAAAGAGTTAAAAATAGCTAAATCCGTTCAGATTAAATTAAAATCAAACAAAAATCTGTTAAAAAGTTATAAAATATCAAAAAAATTTCAAAAAGATTTAAAATTCGGTAAATCCGGAAAAATTTAATCAAAATCCGGCCAACTTAAATTAAAATCCGGCTATAAATTGTTGAAATTATTTTTTTTGTCAAAAACAGCCATGACCGGATTATTAAGTATAAAAATATTGTCAAAAAGCACTAAAATTTAGTTATTAACTGTTTAAAAATGCAAAATTTTATTTATAAAAAGTTAAAAATAGCTAAATCCGGCCAAATTAAATCAAAATCCGACCAAAAACGGTTAAAAAATCCAAAATTTTATTCTTAAATTATCAAAAATAGCAAATTCTGGCCTTAAAACATTGAAAAACTGTTGAAATTTGTCAAAAAATGTATTTTTTTTAATAAAATTTCAAAAAATTGCTAAATACTGCTATAAAATATCAAAAAAATTTAATTAATTTAATTAAATAAAATTAATTTTTTTGTCAAAAACAGCCATGACCGGATTATTAAGTATAAAAATATTGTCAAAAAGCACTAAAATTTAGTTACTAACTGTTTAAAAATTCAAAATTTTATTCATAAAAAGTTAAAAATAGCTAAAAAATAATTTTAAAAAGTCCAAAATTTTATTCTTAAAATGTCAAAAGTAGCAAATTCTAGCCTTAAAACATTAAAAAACTATTAAATTTGCTAAAAAATGTATTTTGTAAATAAAATTTAAAAAAATAGCAAATCCAAATAAAAATATCAAAAAAATTTCAAAATTTTTTAAAATCTGGTCATAAACTATCAAAAAGTGCAGAATTACATTCATAAAATGTTAAAAAGTGCAGAACTCTATTCATAAAATGTCAGAAACAAGCAAATCCAGCTATAAAGCTAAAACTATTGTCAAAAAACACCAAAATTTAGTCACTAACTGTTAAAAAGTGCAAAATTTCATTCATGAAAGTTAAAAATAGTTAAATCCAATCAGTTTAAAATAAAATCTAACAAAAAGCGGCTAAAAAGTTCAAAAATCTATTGTTAAAATGTCAAAAATAACAAATTCCGGTCTTGAAACATTAATATACCCTTAGAATTTGTTAAAAAATGTATTTTTTTAATAAAATTTCAAAAAATAGCATAATCCAGTTATAAAATATTACATTTTTTTCAAAAAGATTTAAAATCCTGTCATAAACTGTCAAAAAGTGCAGAATTATATTCATAAAATGTCAGAAACAGGCAAATTCTGCCATAAATTTTTTTTATAGAAAGTTAAAAATAGCAAAATCCGTTCAGATTGAATTAAAATCTAACCAAATTCAGTTAAAAATTGAAAATTTTATTTCTAAAATGTCAGAAATAGCAAATTCTAATTTTAAACCATGGAAACACTGTTAGATTTTGTTAAAAAATGTAAATTTTTATTTAGAATTTTAAAAAATAGCAAAATCCAAATTAAATTAAAATTTTGTCCGAAAGCAGCCAAATTAGAGCATAAAATATCAAAATTATGTTAAATACTAACAAAGTTTGGCCACAATTTATTAAAAAGTACAAAATTCTATTTATGCAATAACAAAAATAGCAACTTCCGGCCTTAAAACATCAAAATATTGTCAAAAAACATCAAAATCCGTCCGTAAACTGTTAAAGAGTGTGAATTTTTATTCATAAAATGTCAAAAATAGCTAAATCAAGTTTTGAAACATCAAAACATCAGAAAGCACCAAAATATAGTCAAAAACTGTTAAAAAGTGCAAATACTTTCTAAAAAATTTAAAAAAATAACTGAATCTGGTTATAAAACATTAAAAAACATGCCAAAAATAATTAAAAAATTCACACATTTATACATACAAATTTTAAAATAGCTCAATCTTGTCTTTAAATATCAAGATATTGTTAAAAATAGTAAAATTTGATTATAATCTGTTGAAAAGTGCAAAAATAGTAGAAAATCAAAATCTGGTATAAAATATTAAACCAAAATCCGGCCATAAACTGCTAAAAACTGTAAACAACGATTTATCAAAAATAGCAAAATCCGGCCTTAAAACTTTAAAATATTGTCTTATTATTAAGAATTAAGTCATAAAACATTAAAATAATTTTAAAAAAAATCAAAATTTTATTCATAAACTGTCCAAAATAGCAAAATTCGGTATTTTAACATCAAAATACTGTTAGAAAGCACTAAAATTTGGCCTTAAACTGTTAAAAATCGTAGAAACAATCATGAAAAAGCAAGTTGTGGTTATAAACTATTAAAAAGTGCAAAATTCCATTTATAAAAATTTAAAATTAGAAAAATTTAGTTATAAAATATTACAATTTTGTTAAAAAGAACCAAAATTTGGCCATAAACAGTTAAAAATGTCAAAAATAGCAAAATCCGGTCTTAAAACATCAAAATATTGTCTGGAAGCTTCAAAACTTAGCCATAAACTGTAGAAGTATGTTGAAAAATTTATTAAATTTCAAAAACAGCAAAATCAGACCATAATCTGCCAAAAACTGCAAGTTCTATTTATAAAAATCAAAAGTTGTTAAAAATGTCAAGTCTCGTTAAAAAACCAAAATTCTGCCATAAATGATCAAAAAGTGCAAAATTCTATTTATAGATGTAATCTAGTGATAGATTTGAACTAAGCTGTCAGTATACATTTGATTTGATGTAATTTCTTCAAATACTAAATTAATTTCAGATGAACATAAGGAGGAAAAAATCATATCTAACGTGTATGAATAAGAACTGAATAAAAATTCGTTTAATCAGTCAAATTAAAAAATCTCATTGAACACCAAGAAAATGAGAGGAATATCAAATAATCTAAATAAAGCCGTTTACGTTTACTGTTCAAATATAAAGTAAATTAAAAAACTTAAAACAAACAAAAATGTCAAAAAAAATTTCAATACTTTGCAGTGGTTCTCAAAAAACTCAAAATTCAACAATAAATGCATAACAATTTTATTTATTGCATAAAATTGCAATCCAAACTACTCACTCGTTATCAGAATTAAGAATGTCTCAAGTTATTAATGTTTAATTTCTTTGCAAGCATCAGAAGTCATTTTGTCACAAGAAAAAGTCGTAATCTAATATTTTGATAACTAATACTACTAATTTGTTATCAGGATATGGAGTGTCAAACCCACTCACCCAAGTGTCTGCCATCAAGAAGTTAGATGTTTAACCTCTCGACGAATGTCAGAAATTACTTAACTACAAGAGTAGTTTGTAATCCAATCTCTTGATAACTAACACTTGGGTAGGTGGGCTACTTCTATCAAAACTACTGACTCGTTATCATGCTATAAAGTAACCCACCCACTCACCCAAGTGATCTGCCTTTAAGAGATTATATATTTAAACTCTCTGCAAACATCAGAAGTCATTTTGTCACAAAAAAAGTTGTAACTTAATATTTTGATACCAAACATTTGGGTGGGTGAGTAGGTCTACTGGCTCGTTATCATGCTGTAAAGTGTTCCACCCACCCAAGTTTCCGCCATTAAGAAGTTTAATGTTGACCTTTCGACAAACGTCAAAAATCACTTAATCACAAGAGAAAGTCGTGATCTAATCTCTTGATAACTAACACTTGGGTGGGTAGGTTGGCCACTCCTATCAAAACTACTGACTTGTTATCATGCTATAAAGTAACCCATCCACTCACCCAAGTGATCTGTCTTCAAGAGATTATATATTTAAACTCTCTGCAAGCATCAGAAGTCATTTTGTCAGAAAAGAAGATTGTGATCTAACATTTTGATAACTAACACTTAGTGAGTGGGCCATTTCAATCCAAACTATTTTTACAAAAAAAAATATTTTTTTACATAATTTTTTGCTATAATATTTTTGATAGCATATCTGTCATTTAAAAATGTTGGACTAAATTTTCAGTTTTTGCATTTTTGATAATCTGACATTTAAAAAAAAAATTGAGCTTTTACTAAGTTTTCAGTTTTTGCAGTTTTGATAGGTTAGGTTAGGTTAAATTAAGTTAAAAAAATTGAAATTTTATTAAGTTAAGTTTTACAGATTTTTTTTAAATTTTCTACTAAATTTCCAATTTTTGCAGTTTTGATACGTTAAATTAGGTTAGATTATGTAAAAAAAAAACATTTTATTAATGTTTCAGTTTTTGCATTTTAGTTGTAATTAATTTTTAAGACATTTAAAAAAAATTGGTTTTTTACTAAATTTTTTAGAAATTTTTTGTTGTACTTTTTACAACATTTTTTGTTTTTGCATTTTTTATGGTAAATCTGAAATTTTCACAAAAAAAATGTCATAATCATAAACATTTTCCCAAAACAAAAATTGACTTTTTTCCAAGTTTTCAGTTTTGATAGGTTAGGTTAGGTTTAACAAAAAATATGTTTGATTAAAAGTACTAAATTTTCAGTTTTTGCAGTTTTGATCATTTAAAATGACTTTTTCAAAAAAAAAAAAATTTTTTAAATTTTTTACAAAATTTTTTAGAAATAAAATTTTGGACCTTTTACTAAATTTGCTGTTTTTGCATTTTTCATGGTAAATCTGATTTTTTTTTTATTTTTTACCAAATTTTCTGGTTTGCATATTTGATAATCTGATATTTTTCTAAAAAAAATTTAGTTTTTTACTAAGTTTTCAGTTTTTGCAGTTTTGATAGGTTAGGTTAGGTTAGGTTAGGTTAGGTTAGATTAGGTTAGGTTAAGTTAGATTAGGGTAGGTTAGGTTAGATTTTTTTAACTAAATATTTTGTTTTAGCTTTTTTAAAGATAAATCTGACTTAAAAAAAATATTTTTTTTGTTCTTTGAATTTTTTGTTCTTTGAATTTTTGATGATCAATTTTACAAAAAAAATATTTTTGACATTTGATTATAGTTTTTTTTTAAATGTCAGATTTTATTTGTAAATCTGACATTTAAAAAAAAAATTTAAAAAATTTTTAATTACAAAATTTTTTGTAAAATTTTTTGTTTTTTAGTTTTGATGGATATGTTATTATTACAAAAAATATTCTTTTTAATTTTTTCTAAATTTTGTGGTTTGTATTTTTGATAATCTGATACTTTTTCAATTTTTTTTTTTGATTTCTTACTAAGTTTTTAGTTTTTGCAGTTTTGATAGGTTAGGTTAGGTTTAATAAAATTTTTTTTTTGATTAAAATTACTAAACTTTCAGTTATTGCAGTTTTGATATGGTAGGTTAGGATAAATTTTTTTTTTTGTTTTTTGAATTTTTGATAATCTAACAATTTTACAAAAAAAAATATTTTTGACATTTTATTATAGTTTCAATTTTTGCATTTTATTTGTAAATCTGACATTTAAAAAAAAAAAAATTCAAAATTTTATTTGTCATTTTACCAAAAATTTTTTTTGATTTTTTATTAATTTTCCAGCAATTGCATTTTTGATAATTAATGACATCTTATCAAAATTTTGTTTAAATTTATTGCTAAATTTTTAGTTTTTGAGTTTTGATGAATCTGTTATTTTTACAAAAAAATTTTTTCACAAAATTTTTTTTTGATTTTTTATTAATTTTCCAGCAATTGCATTTTTGATAATTAATGACATCTTATCAAAATTTTGTTTAAATTTATTGTTAAATTTTTAGTTTTTGCAGTTTTGATAGGTTACGTTAGGTTTAATAAAAAAAATGTTTGATTAAAAGTACTAAATTTTCAGTTTTTGCAGTTTTGATAACTAATATGACTTAAAAAAAAAAAAAAAATATTTTTTACAAAATTTTTTAGAAATACTTTTTACTAAATTTGCTGTTTTTGCATTTTTTATGGTAAATCTGATTTTTTTATTTATTATGGTAGGTTAGGTTAGATTTTTTTAACTAAATCTTTTGTTTTAGCTTTTTTAAAGATAAATCTGACATAAAATAAATATTTTTTTTTGTTCTTTGAATTTTTGATGATCTAACAATTTTACAAAAAAAATATTTTTGACATATGATTATAGTTTCAATTTTTTTTTTTTAATGTCAGATTTACAAATAAAATTTGACATTTAAAAAAAAAAAAAATTACAAAATTTTTTGTAAAATTTTTTGTTTTTGAGTTTTGATGGATCTGTTATTATTACAAAAAATATTCTTTTTAATTTTTTCTAAATTTTGTGGTTTGCATTTTTGATAATCTGATACTTTTTCAATTTTTTTTTGATTTATACTAAGATTTTAGTTTTTGCAGTTTTGATAGGTTAGGTTAAGTTTAATAAAATTTTTTTTTTATTAAAATTACTAAACTTTCAGTTATTGCAGTTTTGATATGGTAGGTTAGGTTAATTTTTTTTTTGTTATTTTATTAATGTTTCAGTTTTTGCATTTTAGTTCTAAATCTGACATTTTTACAAAAAAAGTAATTTTTTACAAAATTTTAATTTTTTGCGGTTTTGATGGTATATCTGTCAGTTTTTACAATTTTAATAAATTTTTAGATTTTGCATTTTTGATAATTAATGACATTTTTCCAAACAATTTTTTTTTTATTTTTAACAAAATTTTTAGAATTAAATTTTTGCAATTTTTATGGTAAATCTGAAATTTTTACAATTTATTAACATTTTGATAACTAACACTTGGGTGGATAGGTAAACCACTCCAATCAAAACCATAAAATATCAAAGTTTTTTCATAACAATTTAAAATCCGGCCATAAACTGTCAAAAAGTGCTAAATTCTATTCATAAAATGTCAAAAACAGACAAATCCGGCCATTAAACTTAAAAATATTGTCAAAAAGCACTAAAATTTAGTCACTAACTGTCAAAAAGTGCAAAATTTTATTCAAAAAAAGTTAAAAATAGCAAAATCTGTTAAAATTGAATTAAAATTTAACAAAAAACGGTTGAAAAGTTTAAAATTTTATTGCTAAAATTTCAAAAATTAGCAAAATCCAGTCCTAAAATATCAAAAAAATTTCATAATATTTTAAAACCCGCTCATAAACTATCAAAAAGTGCAGAATTATATTCATATTATGTCATAAACTGTCAAAAAGTGCAAAATTCTTATCATAAAATTTCATAAACTGTCAAAAAGCGCACAATTCTATTTGTAAAATGTCAGAAACAGGTAAATCCGGCCTAAAAACTTTAAAAAATTGTCAAAAAGCATCAAAATTTAGTTACTTACTGTTAAAAAGGGCAAATTTTTTTTTATATAAAATTAAAAACAGCTAAATTCGTTCAGATTGAATTAAAATCCAACCAAAATCTGTTAAAAAGTTTTATAATTTTATTCCTAAAATGTCAAAAATAGCAACTTCCAGCCTTAAAACATTAAAATACTGTTGGAATTTGTTAAAAAATGTATTTTATCAAAAAGAATTTAAAAAAATAGCACAAGCCAGCTCTAAAAAATCAAAAAAAAAAATTATAAAAATTTAAAACCCGGTTATATATTGTCGAAAGGTGCAGAATTATATTTATAATATCTCATAAACTGTCAAAAAATGCACAATTTTATTAATAAAATGTCAGAAACAGGCAAATCAAGCTATAAAGGTTAAAAATATATTCAAAGATCACCAAAATTTGGTCACTAACTGTTAAAAAAAGCAAAGCTTTTTTCATAAAAAGTTATAAAATAAAAAAAAAAAAGATCAAAATTTTATTCTTAAAATGTCATAAATAGCAAATTTCGGCTTTGAAACATTGAAATACTGTTGGAATTTGTTAAAAAATGTAAATTTTTATATAATATTTAAAAAAATAGCAAATTCTAAAATAAATTTAAATTTTGTCAAAAAGCAGCCAAATTAGAGCAAAAAAATATCAAAATTATGTTAAAAATTAACAAAATTCGGCTACAATTTATCAAAAAGTACAAAATTCTATTTATGAAATAAGAAAAATAGCAAATTCCGGCCTTAAAACATATTGTCAAAATATTGTCAAAAAACATCAAAATCCGTCCGTAAACTGTTAAAGACTGTAAACTTTTATTCTTAAAATGTCAAAAATAGCAAAATCAAGTTTTGAAACATCAAACCATCGTCAGAAAGCACTAAAGTTCTAAATCTAAAACTGTTAAAATGTGCAAATAAAATCATAAAAAATAAAAAAAATAACTGAATCTGGTTATAAAACATGCCAAAAATAGTAAAAAAGTGCACAATTTTATACATAAAAATTTTAAAATAGCTCAATCCGGTCTTTAAACATTAAAATATTGTTAAAAATAGTAACATTTTATTGTAATCTGTTGAAAAGTGCAAAAATAGTAAAAAATAGCAAAATCTGGTTAAAAAATATTAAATTTTATTTTAGAAAGACCCAAAATCCAGCCATAAACTGCTAAAAACTGTAAATAACAGTTTATAAAATGTCAAAAATAGCAAAATTTGGCCTTAAAACATTAAAATATTATCAAATAAAATTAAAATTTTATTCATAAAATGTCCAAAATAGGAAAATCGGTCCTTCAACATCAAAATACTGTTAGAAAGCAGTAAAATTTGGCCATAAACTGTTGAAAACTGTAGAAACAATAATTAAAAAGCAAAATTTGGTTATAAAGTATTAAAAAATGCAACATTCTATTAAAAAAAAACAAAAAAAATTAATTTAAATATTACAATAATGTTAAAAAAAAAAACAAAATCCAGCCATATTTAGTTAAAAATGTTAAAAATAGCAAAATCCGGTCTTAAAACATTAAAATATTGTCTGAAAGCTCTAAAACTTAGCCATATACTGTGAAGTATGTAAAAGCATCCATAATCTGAAAAAAACTGCAAGTTTTATTTATAGAATGTCAAAAGTTGTCAAAAAGTCAAGTCAAGGCTATGAAATACTAAGAAATTGTTAAAAAAACCAAAACTCTATTTATAGATTCTAGTGATAGATTTGAACCAAGCTGACAGCTATACTGACAGTATAGATTTCATTTAAAGTAAATTCTTCAAATACGGAATAATTTCAGATAAACATAAGGAGACAAAAATCATATCTAAAGTGTTTGAATAAGAACTGAAAAAAAAAAAATAATCGGTTAAATTGAAAAATTTCATTAAACTAAGAAAATTAAAGGACAACCTCCTAATATCAAATAATTTAAAGCCGTTTACGTTTACTATTTAAATATAAAGTAAATTAAAAAACTTAAAACAAACTAAAATTTCAAAAAATTTCTCAAATTTCATTTATTGCATAAAATTGCAATCTAAAGTACTGACTCGTTATTAGGACAAAGAATGTCCCACCCCTTCCAAGTGCCCATCATCAAGAAGTTATGTGTTTGACCTCTCGAAAAACGTCGAAAGTCAAATAATTACAAGAAAAAGTCGTGGCCCAATTTCTTGATAATTAACTCCAATCCAAATTACTAACTTGTTATTAGGATATGGAATGTCCCACCCACCCAACCAAGTGTTCGTCATCAAGAGATTAATATTTGATCTTTTTGCGAGCATCAGAAGTTATTTTGTCACAAGAAAAAGTTGTAATCTAATATTTTTATAACTAATACTCTAATTAAAACTACTGACTCGACACTTAAGTGCCTGCTAGAAAGAAGTTGGATGTTGACCTCTCGACATCGTCAAAAATCCTTTAATCACAAGAGAAGGTCGTGATCTTATCTCTTGATAACTAAAACTTAGATGGGTAGATAGGCCACTCTTATTAATAATAATAATACGTTTATTTTTTGCCTTTCGGCCTTGAAAATTACATTTACAAATACATTTACAACTTCCTAAAATAATAAAACTTAATCCTTATAAAATTAACACAATTAAGAATATGTTCTTCTCTGTTCGTCTATTTCTTTTCTTCGTTTTTTAACTGCCCTCATCCATTCTACTCCTCTTCCGTCCCCTTTCAATATCTCATTTTTTCCCATCTGTTCTTTTCTCATTTCGTTACACTCTTTCAACATATGTTCTATAGATTCCTTAGTTTTTCTGCACATTTTGCACATTTTCAAATCCTCTTCCATCCAAAATCTTGTCACTTGCTCTTCATTACCACATCTGAATCTTGCAATCATCTTTTTGTTATCTTTACTATATCTATCGCTCTCTAAGTACATTGACAATTCACTTTCTATAATATGTTCATAATTTGCGTTGTACCTAGACTCTTTCACTCGCATTCTCCTTTCTTGTCTTTGTATATCTCTATCTCTTTCCA
The DNA here is from genome assembly GCA_963932245.1 of Tachinus rufipes. NCBI lineage: Eukaryota > Metazoa > Arthropoda > Insecta > Coleoptera > Staphylinidae > Tachinus > Tachinus rufipes. Next base: position 94,556,957 of record OZ010747.1, on the reverse strand, counting down.
TAATTTTGTACCATGTTTCTCTCCCAGATTCTCTCATTTTTTCAATTTCTTATCTCGCATATCCATTTCTATTGTAATATGATTTTCTCTTTCATGCATTCTTGTAATATTTTGCATTCGTGTCTCTGTCTCATTTTTTCTTCATACTTAATTGCTCTTTTTCCCGCTTCTACTCTTAACTTATCTTTTTTGACTTCCTCCAGCACAATATATGCTGAAGTTTTTCTATTTAAACCTAGCACCCATTTCCAATATTTTACATGTATTGCTTCTTGTTCCTTCCATCCCCATATTTCTGACCCATACAATATCATACTCCTAACTAAACTATCAAACATAAGCCCTTTTATTCTCATACATTCAAATTTTCTTTCACTTATTCCCCAAACTTGTCCCACTACTCGGTGTTACTCGTACAAAAAACATATCCCAAATATTTAAAAGATTTTACTTCCATAATACCTTGCCCATTCCATTTCCAGTCCTCCATCTTTTTTCTCCCACCCCCCTTTCTGAACACCATAGTTTTTGTTTTTTCTACATTAACTTCTAAACTTTTTTTTCTAAAATATTTTTCTAAACTTTTTATCATCTCTTTCATTTCCTTCGCTTCTTTTGCTAGTATTACCATGTCGTCTGCATATGCTAGCGACCTCACTTTTTCTCTACCAACTATTACCCCTTCTGCTTGAGCCAACCTCAATTTTTTTTCTACATCTGCTATGTAAGTTGCAAATAAAGTAGGACTTAATGGACAGCCCTGTCTTACTCCTTTTGTTGTCCAAAATCTGTCACTCATTTTTTTTTTTTTTTTTTTTAACAGATAGGCCACTCTTATGAAAACTAATGACTCGTTATTATGTTATAGAGTAACCCACCCATCCACCCATGTGTTCCGTATTCAAGAGATTAGACATTTAAACTCTCTACAAGCATCCGAAGTCATTTTGTCACAAGAGAAGATTGTAATCCAATCTCTTGATAACTAACATTTTTGTGAGTGAGTGAACCACTTTAATCAAAACTACTGATTCGATATCATGTTATAAAGTGTTCCACCCACCCACCTACCCACCTAAGTGTTCGTCTGCAAGAGATTAAATATTGAATCTCTCTGCGAGCATAAGTCATTTTGTCACAAAAAAAAGTTGTGATCTAATAATTTGATAACAAACAATTGGGTGAGTGAGTGAGCCACTTCAATCTAAACTACTGACTCGTTATTAAGATATAGAGTGTCTTACCTACCCATCCAAGTGTCCGCCATCAAGAAGTTGGATGTTGATCTCTCGAAGAACGTGAAAAATCACTTAATCACAAAAGAAAGTTGTGATCCAATCTTTTGATAACAAACACTTAAGTGTGTGGGTGGGCGACTCCAGTCAAAACTACTGACTCGTTACCAAAATATGAAGTGTCCCACCCACCCACCCAAGTGTTCGTCTGCAAAAAATTAAATATTTGAATTCTCTGCAAGCATTAGAAGTCATTTGTCACAAAAAAAGTTGTGATCTAATCTAGTCAACACTACTGAATTGTTATCAGGATATAAAATGTCTTACCTACCCACCAAAGTGTCTGACATCAAGAAGTTAAATGTTAACCTCTCTACAAACGTCAGAAATCACTTAATCACAAGAGAAGGTTGTAATCCAATCTCTTGATAACTAACACTTGGGTGGATGGCTGGGCCACTCAAAACTACTGATTTGTTAACAGAATATGGAGTAATCCACCCAACCACCCAAGTGTTCCGTTTTTAAAAAATTATAAATTTAAACTCTCTGCAAGTCTCAGAAGTCATTTTATCACCAGAGAAGATTGTGATCTAACATTTTGATAACTAACACTTGGGTGAGTGAATGGGTCATTTTAATAAAAACTACTGACTTGTTATCATGCTATGGAATGACCCATTCATCCAAGTGTTTGTCATAAAGAGATTTAATATTTGATTTCTCTGCAAGCATCAGAAGTCATTTTGTTACAAGAAAAGATTGTAATCAAACTTCTTGATAACCTAACATTTGAGTGAGCGGCAGGTCCAATCCATTTAAAACTACTAACTTGTTATCATAGTGTGGAGTATTAAAACCACTCACCTAAGTGTCATAAACTGTTTAGAAGTACAGAATTTTATTTATAAAATTTCATAAACTATTAAAAAGTGCAAAATTCTGTTCATAAAATGTCAAAAACAAGCAAATCCGACCATAGAAAATGCAAAAATTTATTCAAAAAAGTTAAAAATAGCTAAATTTGTTCATATTGAATTAAAATTTAACTAAAAACGTTCAAATATTTATTTCTAAATTGTCATAAATATCAAATTCCAGTTTTAAAACCTTACGGTGAGATAGCTCAGTTATAGAGCGTTAGTGTAGCACGCTAACAGACCCGGGTTTGATCCCCGAATATAACTAAAATAATAACTTTGCTCTTTATCCACCGGGGTGATTCGGAAGCCGTTAGTCCTATCAACCCTCTTCAAACAAGTTGTAAAATAGCTGTAAAACGCGAAATAAAGAAGGAGGAGAAAATAATGTTGAAATTTGTTAAAAAATGTAAATTTTTATATAAAATTTAAAAAAATAGCAAAATCTAGTTATAAAATATTAAAGTTTTTTCATAAAGATTTAAAATCCGGTCATAAACTGTCAAAAAGTGCAGAAATATACTCATAAACTGTCAAAAAATGCAAAAATATATTCATAAAATGTCATAAACTGTCAAAAAGTGCAGAATTTTATTCATAAATTTTATAAACTATCAAAAAGTGCACAATTCTATTAATAAAATGTCAGAAACAGGCAAATTCTGACTTAAAGCATTGACAAAAAGCACAAAAATTTAGTCACTAACTGTTAAAAAGTATAACATTTCATTCTTAGAAAGTTAAAAATAGCTAATTCCGTGCTTGAATTAAAATCCAACCAAAATCTGTTAAAAAGTTTAAAATTTTATTCTTAAAATGTAAAAAATAGCAAATTCTGGCCTTGAACAAAACATATATAATCCAGTCAATGTAGATTTTACTTCTAAAAAATTTTACAAGTTTTAAGACTTTGTACACTGATTTATAAGTATATAGTATGATTTATAAGTATCTAGTAAAAAATATACTAAAAATCCGGCACAATATGTAATTTATTGAAGATGCCACAAAGCTAGAAAAAAATAAGTGTATTTTTTATCATCATTTGTTAGATACTTGTAAATCGTTATTTGACAATGTTTTGCTTACACTTTTGGATACGTTGAATCATTGTGGGAGGGTGGTTATACATTTGCAAGAAATGAGATTGAGGACTGCCTCAGGTTCTGCTGCGTCTTTTGTAATTACTGGGATCAACCGGCTGGCTCAAACTTCCAACCCCACTATTCTGGAAGAAGTTCATTTCCTAGCTCAATTTGGATTTGATAGTATACACAAAAAGCATGGTGCATTGCTGCTTTTTCTGTGAGCGACAGCGCAAAGAGGTCTAGTTTAGCATTCAAAACTGATTTGATAAAAACTTTGTAACAATGCATGTTAAGGGAAGTTTGCTTGTAAGGTGCATTGTACCATGTCAGGAATATTTTGTTTTCAGCTTTAGCTTTATTACATCAGTAATTCTTTGCAGTGTAGCTCGCTTCTTGAACAAATTAAAACAGACAAGTTTCTATTTTTGATATGCAGCGGAATTCATATCATCCGTTGAATGCATGCACAAGAAGTATGCAGTTTTTTATTCTTATAGTTTGCAATTGCTGACTTGAATATACCTTTCTACTCTGCCGAGGCTTGGTTTAACAAATAATATCAATCTTTCAGATGGGGTTAAAGCCATGGACAATAAGATCAACATCTTTGCCAGCTATTGCTATTTTGTTACTAGTTTAGGAATTTATGACTCCTGTGCGGATGATCAATTTACCAGCGTTACTAGATGATTGTTTGTTTTCATGGTTGTGAAGAACAGTTAACAGTCTGGATTTATTGTGTTCATTAGAAAGGAAACCATTCTGTTTGACTGTGATTTGTTTTTTGTGTTTAAAGTTTATGTCAACTGACCTCTTTAGCTTGTACTTTTGTTCTATTCAGCTGTCTACGTACTGGATGGTGCTGCTGAATAGCCATCAAACGCAACGGTTCAGCTCTTGCCGGCATAATGCTTGAGAATATAGGCTATATTCCATTGGCAAATTGTTGAGATTGAAGATATTTGAACCACACCACCTTGTGTAACAGTAATCTTCAATCCAAAATGTCAAAATCAAAACGATTAGTTATTTCTTGTAGTACAGGAAAAGTATCGTATAAGGGGAGTATGTTTGTTTTCAGCATTCCAGTTTCCTCAAATAAAAATAAAAGGTAAGGAGCAAGCTTATTAGTAGTTGTTTAAGTCCTTATTACTTTGCTTGTTGATAGCTATTTTTAGAAACATCGTTAAAGGGTTGATTACCACTTTTCTCCATGAACAAAGAAGGCAAAAGAGAGACCGCACTAACACTACAGTTTGACGCGTATACCAAAACTAAACAAAAAAGACCGGCTTCTTGGCTTGTAATAATACAAAAAACTTTTTATTTTATTTTTTAGCTCAGTAACCGCTGTGAATACAAAAAAAATATAAATAATCAAATTTATTGCAAATTTATCAGCTTTCATTATGTATGTAGTCAACTTTTACCTGCTACTTACAGTTCTTGAGATATTAACAAAAACCGAAAAAAAATTCCCTGTTTTTGGTCATTACCGCTAAAGCTCGTGTCATATTTGTTAGGACTTTTAGTATATTCTTCATTAGGTACCTATAAATCAGTTTACAAAGTTTTAGAACTTTTAGAATTTTTTAGAGGTGAGATCAATATTTGAGCATATTTGACTAGACTAATATTTTTAGATTTGCTAATTTTAGGTACTCAAAATTCTTCATATTTTGAATAAAAATTTTGAAATGTATTTACCTGTAATCATTGTCTTTTTTATCAGCTGCGGTGTCCGAGTGGTTAAGGAGATGGACTTGAAATCCATTGGGCTTTGCCCGCACAGGTTCGAATCCTGTCCGCAGCGCAATCATTTTTTATTTATACATTTCAAATTCTGTAGTTCTAAACTGTTCAATGTTTTATTTGTTATAAATGTTTATATTAAAAATATATTTATATGGTCTTAGGTTAAATTGATTCTCCAACATAACATTTAACCAAGTATGCATAAAATGGTTAACCGAAATAATAAGAATATATTTAATTAGCTGTCCATAAATTTGAATAAAATACATTACGCTAAAAATAGGTATAAGAAGTTCGATACTGGGTCCATCAATATGCTTATAATTATGATTATCTCTGTAAGAGTAAATTGTGATCTAAATCAAATGTATTCTTATTAAACTTTTAAAAAGTCATAATTAGTCTCAAATTGATTAAATGCTTTATAAAATCGAAAAATAATATTAGAACTTATTTTTTCAAAATAATATAACTTCCTTTGAATTTATTGAAATAGACATGTTTACTTGTCTTTAAATTTGATTACAATTTTAATAATACATTTTTAATTACTAATTTGCAAACTATGTATTAAGCATGTCCTATATATACACTTATTAAACTAGTTGCTAATATCAGCTGGGGTGTCCGAGTGGTTAAGGAGTTTGACTCGAAATCAAATGGGCTCTGCCCGCACAGGTTCGAATCCTGTCCACAGCGATCTTTTTTATTAAAAATTATTATACATAATTTAGTCAACAAATTTAAAATTTATCTAAATTTAAATTAATTAGTTCATTAGCTAGTTTTGTTTACAATTTAGTTAATTATCATTTATAATTGTTGTGGTTTTGGCTTAATTATATTTAAACGCGGCATAGTATGTAAACGTAATTAAATCTACTATAAAATAATTAATTATTAAATTAAGGTAACATTAACATAATATGTTAATAATAATAATAATATTTGTTGGCGGTATATTACCCAATTTATATTATAATTAGTAATTTATATTTGGGGAGTAGAATAGATTATTAAATTGACGTTTTAATACTTTTTACAAATTTAAGCAAGATCTTTGTTGTTTGACAAAAGTTTACCAAATTTTATTTTTATTATCTTATCTGTTGCCACCTCTAGGTTTTATTTAAATAAAGGGTAGGCCATCTTACTTTTAAAATTTGAATCGGTATAATTAAAAAAATGTTAAATATTTTTTCAAAATTATGAGTTTATTAGAAATACTAAACATTTTCATTTAAGAATGAAACACATCATTCAAATGACTGCCATGGCTGGCTTAACAGTAACCGATCCAATTAACCTAAGTTTTTAGTACATTTTTGATTGTTTGGGCTCCAATTGCATGAATGGCAACTTCGATTTCGTCTTTCAAGGCATCAATCGTTTCTGGTTAGGTTAGGTTAGATTAGGTTAGGTTAGGTTAGGTTATGTTATGTTATGTTATGTTAGGTTAGGTTTGGTTAGGTTATGTTATGTTATGTTATGTTAGGTTAGATTAGGTTAGGTTTGGTTAGGTTTGGTTAGGTTTGGTTAGGTTTGGTTAGGTTTGGTTAGGTTTGGTTAGGTTTGGTTAGGTTTGGTTAGGTTTGGTTAGGTTTGGTTAGGTTTGGTTAGGTTTGGTTAGGTTTGGTTAGGTTTGGTTAGGTTAGGTTAGGTTAGGTAAGGTGCGCAAAAGATCGATGATTACGTTGGCTGTATGGCAAGTTTCATACTCTTCAATTTTTGGAAACAAAAATTTGTTTAGCGTTTCACAGTATCGTTTGCTATTGACAGTAATGGCGGTTCCTTGCTCATTTTTGAAGAAGAATGGCCCAATAATGCCGCCGGACCAAAAACCTCACTAAACGGTTACTCGTTGTGGATGCATGGGCTGTTCAATAGTCATGTGTGGATTTTCCGATCCACAAATGCAACAATTTTGCTTATTGACATAGCCTTTAGGATAAAAATGAGTTTCATCAAAAACCACAATTTTTTAATAAAACTGCTCATTTTTGCCCAAACAATCATTAGCTCATTGGGCGAACTGAAAACGCATTGGATGGTCATGAGGCTTTATTTCTTGGACTAATTGAACTTTGTAGGCCTTCAAACCAAGGTCTTTATGCAATATTCTCTTCAGAGAAGTGCGAGAAATGTTCAATTCCTGAGAACGATGACGAGTTGATGTTGATGCATGTTCACGCTCACTCTGAGCAACAGCATTAATTTTTTAGAACGTGAACAAGTTGTTTTATACACTAAAAATCCAGTTTTACAAACACGCTTTACAAATTGGTCCACAAAGGCACTTCTTTTCTATCAAATTTGTTTCGTAAATTTTTTCCGTTTGAGTAGAAGACTCACTTTAGAAGTAAATTTTCATTATTTCCTAACTTTGTTCCAGTGTAAAGCGTCCTATTTCGTAAATTTTAAACTTAAAATTAAATTTCTGTCAACTCATAAATGTCATTATAGCTTTAAATACAAAATAAACGCTAGTTCAAATTCCAAACGTTGGCCCACCATTAATAAAAAATTTGAAACTAAATTAACAATTACTTATCTTAAAAATAATCAGTCTGTCTATGTTTAGTTGTATCTATCCCTCAATTTCTATAAAGCTTCTTTTTATAGTTTTTAACCTACGTTTAGAATTTTTTTTATTTAGATTATTTTTTTATTTTAAATTTAATTATTCCTTTTTAACAGTACGCCTATGGAATATTTGATTCTTTTAGCTAAGTAATCAAAGTGTAAGTTTGGTTGCCTAAACTCAACCTCACACACTCAATGTAAGTGTTATAAATGTTTAACTTTTTCTACTTAACTTTATTATTATAATTATGATTATAATAAATAAATAATAATTAGAATTTAATATATCATAATAAAATAAATCGTTTTAACTTTTTTAGTGTTGGCTATACTGTAAGAAATTATACAGTTGGCAGCGGCTATACCTTGACTTTACTTTATTAGTAGAGTGAATTAAGTAATAATACATTAAAATTAATTATATAAAGAATATTTAATATATAAAAGTAAGTGCGGTCAAATTTGTTTCGTCGGCAAACTTTTCTGTGCAGCGAAATCGCGAACAGTTCCATTAATTTTTCTTTAAAGTAAACTATAGCTGTGTTCGTTTTACAATTTATTTAAATAAAACTACTCAGATAAATGCTTCGGTGTATTTCAGTTTTGCGGAGTGAAGGTAATAATGGTAAAAGAAACAACAAAGCTAAAAAATTATCTGACATAAATTGGTTTAAGATTCAATATTAAAAATTTAGTAATTGCCGTGTGGTTGGTAATACTGACCTTAACACAATTGACATAATTAGCAAGTGTTTAGTTTATAAACATAGTAAGTGATATGTCTGCCAATATCAATGTTGATCAAGTGAAATGTACCAGCACGGATAAACGCTGAGGAACAATCGGTTCATACGCATCGGGCACAGGATCAGCTGACGACTCAAGTCGGTAAACTTGTTTCATAAATCGTGTGTCGGAAGTGTCGGAAAGTGATAAAAACTTTTGAACGCTAGTGTTGGACTTTTTTATATAAAAATATGGATGATGCTGTCGGTGGATTGGGGACCACATCCTTATCAGGTAAATACAATAATCTATAATATTAAATTTTGTAATTTAATTTGCGTATGTAATAAAATTTGTTGATAATTCCTTATTCTATAAAATTTTATAATGATTTATAAAATTATAATACAATATTTACAGTACAAATAAACATGGGTAATGTTTGTCCATCTTTTTTAATCCATTTTAATTGTTTACATTTAATTATATTTTTTAATAAAAAATGTACCGTCTAATTTCTTAGAATTGAATAATCATTTTCTAACTATAACAATTTGATATTTCTTTAACTATAGCCAAACAAAACAAAATTTTAGAAATCAAAAGAAGATTTAAAATTCCATTTTTTGGAGTTGCATTTTCTTTCATTGCTTAATGGGTAATTCCACGATAGTTCGGACAATCGTTCCCACATCGACATTTCCGATTTTGCTCAAATTTTGTACACATGTAAAAAATTTTGGATCTCTAAGTGCAATACAGTGTAAATGGCGGCCATTTTAATTTTTTAAGAATATTTTGTCTCATTTCAGTTTTTGTGCTGTAAATAAGCAAAAAATAGTCAAAAACCATATTCAAAAGAGTGTATCTTATAGAAATTTTTCTGTAGAACACAATCCCATCAATAGTTTTCCAAAATTTTCTGAGAAAAATAGAAAAAATACTATTTTATTGAAAATTGATATTTTTGATTTCGCTACACCTGGAGACTTAAAATTTGAATATAAATCATAGTACCTTTGATTGCAAAAATAAAAAAAAAACTGGATTTGCTTGCTTTAGGGTAAAATATAACACATAATTGCTAAAAATGGGTTACTTTTAAAGAATTTATCTCGGATTTTCCGTATTTTTACTAATTTTCCGGTTTTTTCATGAGGATTTTAAAAAACGGACATAAAGATCGCGTTCGCCTTCAACAACCTTGACGTTTTCTAATAAACGCCATTCACCGTAGTATTTTTTTTAATCAATTATTAAGATGCCCCTACAATCCCAAAAGATTGTGCCTAATTTTATTTTGGTTGACAAAATTACATGTTTTTTTTTTGGACAGACGATCATAGATTGCGAAACTTTTTTTTGTCGCTCCTCACAGAGCTTTAAAAAAGATTAAGCACAATCAACTTGATTCTCTTTTTAAACAACAACAAAAATTTTGAGACTTATCTTGCACTTACTTTATTTATACCCAAATAGTCTTAGAGTATTTGGTGAATTGATGTATTTGACATCTGACATTGCTGAAAATTCCTTCATATTTAGTTGGCTGGCTATCACTTTAGACCAGTTTTTTTATAAAAGCAATTGACTTTTCTATAATTACTTCAGCTGATCGACTAGAACGTGAGTCATCTTCTAAAGACTTCAACTTTTTGGCCCATTTTTTTACGATGGAATAAGAAGGCTTTGTTTAACTAGATGAAAGATAGGACCGTCAAATGTGAAGAATTTGATGAGATTTAAAACAGCACATATACGTTAATAAAGCATCACACTTTACAATATTTGACATTTGCTTTGAAGTGCATATATGGCGCTTTTCTTGTAATTTTGTTATCTTCTAACTTCTCAATTTCTATTTCTGTAAATCTTTTCTGTACATTTCAAATATAATAACTTTAAATGTCTAGGCAAAGATGGAATGTAGTGCCAACAACATAGAATCAAAAGCTTCTAGATGAGCTTTACTTAGGTTTATCTGTAATGACTCCTATTGACAGTAACTTTCTATAAAGTCTAGCATTGAACTTTGTTGGAACTCTAAAAATAAATTTGAAAAAAGCTAACAGCGATCAATTTGAGCTGCAAATTTGTGTTGCCTGGGCAGTATCAAACTAATACCACAAACACGGATGCATAAAGATAAGAATTTGACTTTTAAAGTCTACAACAACAAGGTAAAAAGAATTAAAAATTAAAGCAAACTGAAGGTCAAATTTGGGTTTAAAGATAGAGAGTTTATACTTAAACTGCTGGATCTGGCTAAATGAATGCAACAACACACACGATCCACAATATCTTGCCGTCATGCTATCAATGGTACTCAAAATAGTTTAATTATTTTAGACATTATAGAACAAAGTTATAAATTAAAGTCAGAACCCAAAATGACCTACAAGAAGCCAAAGACGCAGATATTAGTAGAAGATTAAAAGCCAAAAAGATTGATTTCTAGAAACTTGGAATAAACTGGGTTAATTTTAGCAAAACGTGCACTTAGTGTCTTACTACAACGCAGACGCAGCTTTTTTATGCAACACCAGAGCAACAACTGTTGTGAACTTGGTAGCTCTTAATTAGACTCAACGGGCGTGAGTCAAGACATATTATTTGGCTTGCAACACCCAGATACCAAAACAAAAGATAAAAGAGCAATCATAAATTAAAAAAAAGTAGGTCACGCAAAAAAGCCTGTTAAAACAGCAATTATGGCTTTTACCGCCATTAAAAACAAATTTGGATTTTGCAAAAAAAATGTAAAATACTTTGCTGGTTTGCTATTAACTTGAGAATGAGACAACCGCATCGAAATATGTTTGACAAATTAGATATTACAACAGTCTTTGCACCATTGTGCTACGGTCGCCATTGTGCCCGGCTTTTTTTTTTTTTTTTTTTTCTCTTTAGGAGGGGGGGGAAATCTTCTAAAGACGTTGTGCCGGATTCCTTTGGGACGCCACCACCAAACGCCTACCGACTAAAAACCCCTCTTCCGGTCTACCCTAGTCGACAGCGGGGTTACCTCGCGGTGTTGCTACACTGTCGTCTGGTCTATTTCTTTATTTTTGTTGGAGTTCCCTTTCATCCTTTTCCTTCGTCTTCATGATGTGTACCAACATAGTTTCTACGGCTGACCACTGTTCTTCACTTTCCAGCATAGTGTCGACAATGTTTTCGACTGTCAGTTCTTTACCAACTACTCGGTAAGTCGTTTTTCTTATGTTTGTCCACTTGTCGCATACCAGCATTGTGTGTTCAGTAGTATCCGACTGTTCGCAGTACATGCACTTGTCTGTATCGGTAATGTTCTTCCGCTTCAAGTAAGCTCCAAAACATCCGTGTCCCGTCAGGAATTGTGTTACGAAGTACCCTATTTCACCATGTTTCCTGCTGATCCAGGTCGCAACACTCCTGATACACCTCCTCGTCCATTCTCCTGTGGCTCCAGGCGTGCTCCATTCGGCTTCCCAGCTAGCTATGGAATTCTGTCTGGCTATGGCTTTCTGCCCTTTCTTGTTCTCTTCTGAATAGACCACTGTGCGCTCTTTTGCAAGGAGGTGTATTGGGATTACACCCGCCACTACCTGAATAGCTCTCGTCGACACGGTTCTGTAGGCTCCGGCAATCTTGATTGCGGCTTTTCTTTGAGCTTTTGCCAGCAAATTCTCGTATTTTTTGAAGCGGAGAGACTCGTACCATACCGGTGCCTGCTTTGGCGCCTCCCATGTTTGGCATCAATCTGCCGAGTGCGTTCATCGCCCTGACCGCCTTGGCTGTCACTTCTGTGATGTGCTGCCCCATATGGAAGAGTTTGCTTATGGTTACCCCTAGATACTTTAGGCTTCTTTGACTTTCTATCGGCACTTTACCCACTTTCAGTGTAAACTTATTGAGATGTCGTCCCGCTATTATCACCGCTTCGGTCTTTCGATGCTCCAGTCGTAGGCCTTTACGCTCCAGCCAGTCTTCGATCCGTTCTATTGCGAGTTCGGCATCGCCAAGGGTGTGTGCTAATATTCCTCCGCTTACGATGAGTGCCAAGTCGTCGGCATAGCCAATCAGCAGAACGCCTTCTGGTAATCTGAGCTTCAGCACGCCGTCGTAGTAAATGTTCCACTGTGTTGGTCCTAGGACCGAACCCTGTGGGACACCACACGTCATTTCTAGTTTTAGGTGTCTTCCAACAAGCACCCCTCTATCTTCCAGATAAGCACCTATAAGTTTTATAAGGTACTCAGGTACGCCCCTTTCTTCTAACGTTCTAACAATACCAGCCCATGGAACTGTATTGAACGCGTTTCTAACGTCCAGCGTCACCAAGATAGCATACAATCTATGTCTTTTCGCTGCTTCTGCAGCTTTCTTCACTTCATTCATAGCATCCACAGTTGAGTGTTTGCTTCTGAAGCCGTGCTGGTGTTCAGACAGCCCGCCTCTCTTCTCGACCTCTTCGATTAGCCTTCTATTCAACACCTGTTCATACAGTTTGCCCATTGTGTTTATTAGGCACAGCGGTCTGTACGTAACAGGGTCTTCTTTGTCCTTTTTTGGTTTCTCGAGGAGGGTGAGCCTAGCTACCTTCCATTCTTCAGGAAAGATTCCGTCTGTTATGAGCTTGTTAAATACTGTTGCTAGCAGCTCGGGGTTTCCTTCCGCGATGACTTTTACGACTTCTGGCGGAATGCCGTCTGGTCCTGCTGCTTTGCCTGCCTTTAGCCTGCAAGCCGCTTTTATTATTTCTTCTTTGGTGCAGGTTGGGACGTTGCTCTTATCGATCATTCTTTCTTTCCAGACGTTTTTTTTTATGAGAAGGAAATAATTTTTCGGCAATTTTAAGTTGTTCTACGTCTGCCAGGTTAATTGGGCTGTGTCCTAGTTTCCCTGTCACAATCTTATACCCTTTTCCCCATATGTCATTGTCTACGTCCTTACATAGGTCTTTCCAGGCGTTCTCTTTTGATTTCTTGATCAACTTCTTGAGATTTAGCCTGTGGGTTTTGTATATTTGCCTCAGTTCTTCGATCCGGGTTTCTGCAAGTTTTTTGCCGTTTGCTCTAGTTAGCTGCCGCTTAGAGGCAATACATGTCTTTCTTGCGCACTCAATTTCATTATTCCACCAAAAGGTTGGTCTTCTACCTGGTTTCGTACTTTTCTTTCGGAATACGTTGTTGCACACTTTGGTTATTATTTTCATCAGGTCGGTGGGGCTGCAAACATGCTGGCCATCGGTTTTCACTCTAATCTGTTCGATCAGCTGAGATTTCTTGTCCGGGTCAAAGCGCCAACCTTTTTTGTTGTTCTCCCGTTTGTTGCACTTTGCACCGTTGTCGGTTAAGCTCATGAATATATTCTTGTGATCGCTCAAGTTTTCTTCATTGCTGACATGCCATTCATTAATTCTGCTTGCTAGCCTTCTCGAACAGATGGAGACGTCTATAAAAGACACACTGCCGCGCCTCTCGAAAGTGGGGTTGTCGCCCTTATTTATTACGCAAAAATCCATTTCGTCACACCATTCGCTGAGGATGCTGCCACGCTTATCCTCTTTTTTGGAGCCCCACAGTGGTGACTTAGCGTTGAAGTCGCCACATATGAGGGATGGTTTACTTGTGCTTTTGACTACATGGCTTATTTCCCTGATGACTTTTTCCAGATGTTCTGTCGCTGTGTTTGGTGACACGTAACAAGAGAAGATTATTGCCTGATTCATTTCTACCCAGACAAAGCCCGTTCCCCTGCCTGTCGCTGTTGCCTTCTGTTGCGGTAGGTATATTGCGGCATCTTCATTAACGTCTGTTAGCCATTTTTTGTTTTGGGTCATAAATTTGTTCGGCTCTTGAACTAAAGCAACGTTAATGTCCTTGGTAGAACAGGTGTGCTTCAACAGGTCCATTGCCCTCTTGTCCCTGTTGGTGTTCACTTGTATAAGTTTCAGGTTCACCCTCCTCACTGGCTTTACATGAGTTTACCGTGTGGCCAACTCTCCGACAACGGAAACATTTTGGGGGAGTGATGATCTCTTTGGTTCTCCACCTATTCCATCCTTCGCCGATTCTTCTCTTGTCAATTAGGATTCTAGCTCCGTGTTTCTCTACAGTAAGAAACGCTTGTTTGCTTTCCCTCCTGCTGTTCTGGAGGAGCCTTATGTTGCCAGTTTCTATACTGATTTTCTGCTCTTGCAGTGCTTTGTTGACCACTTGGCTCACTTCCTCTACCGTAGTGGTTGCGTCCAGGTCAAGAAGCATAACTGTTTGCATTGGCTGTTTGGTGGTTACTACTGCCACGCTTTCAAGTTTGTTGCATAGCGCCTCCTTAAAACTGGTCCCAATATCCGACCTATTTCCTTTCAGTTTTATTAGTATTTCGCCATCTCTCGTCTTTGTGACGCTACTTATGTTGACACCATCAGTGTCCACATTTCGTTTTATTCTCTGCATTATTTCGGCGTATGTGCTGCCCTGCTTCGGTTTGACCATAATTGTTTCGAGATCTTTCGGGGCTCTTTGTTTACCAGTACCACTCGGTTTTGGTCCTTCTTTCCTCACATATAGCTTAATGTTGATGTCGTCATTTCGGAATACGTACTCTATTACCTTCCTTACCTCGTTTTCTTCGTTTAACGAGGAGGAGATAACAAACTTTATGGTTTTTCTGCCTCTCATTACCATTATGTCTCTTGCTTTTAAGGTTGTTTCAAAGATGTTGCGTCTTCCCACTTCCGTTTTTGCTCCTTCGTTATTTACAACTAGCGCGAAGACATAGATTTCGTCATCGCCATGGAATTCTCCGGTTTCGGTCAGGTAAGTATTACTACTTGCGCAGCAAAGTAGCTTGCCCGGGGCTATTTCAGTGTCCTTGAGTACGTTACCAAAACCCGGGAATATCACTCTGGTTTTTTCCACAACTTTGTCTTCGCGATCGCCTTCTGCCCTCATCATGATTGCAATATCTCCATGTGTCTCATGCTTGATGTCCTCTTTTGTTTTCTGGCACTTTTTAAAAGCTTCCTCTGGCCATTCTATGTTGATAACGCTTTCTAAGTTGTCGATGCTTGTATGTTTTGCCATTACTTCTTCTATCGCGGTTACCGCGAGCCGTCTTTTTTCTTGCAGCTTGCTTTCTGTTTGTACCTCAATGTCTCTGCTCTCTACCGTTTGCTGTGTTTGTTGTTCTATGCCCGCCCTTACCGCCGGCACTATGTTACGGCACAAGTTAATTAGTTGCGTCGTTGGCATTTCGTCCTCCTCAGGTAACCATGTCACAAATAGTGCGAGTGTTGCCACGGATTCCTTGATTCCTTTCTTCGTGTTTTGGCTATCCTTGGTCATCTTCTTCAGTGAGTCTACCTCTTTTGCGATGTCTGTAATGACTTTTGCCATCCTCTGGCATTCCCTCTGTAGTTGTTCCATTGTTGTCAATGCTTCCTGTAAGTCAGAGATTATCATCTCCTTTTTAGGGGTTCCTGGGCTGTCAAGCCTTTTCCTTTTTGTGTCTCTCTGCTCCTTTTCATCTTGTTCACATCTTATCCACATCGCGATGCTGGCTGCCTTAAATACGCTTCCTGTCCTGCCTAATTCTGACATAGAATGTCTCCTTTCAGAATTTGGTGACGCAGCCCTGGGTCGGGTCCCTTGCACCGGTTTGTTGAGTCCACCTAGGTTTCCCAAGTCTATGTGCTCCGGTTTCCCATTCTTGTCCTCTGTTTGAGTAGCAGGTGCTTCTACCTTTGCATCCGGGGTCCTCCTAGTAGGTGACCTGCTCAGGCTACCCCGTCTGCCCTGTGCCTTCAAAAGCTCCAATTCATATCTTCTAGTTTCATCTTTCTGCTCCCTCTCCGGGTCGTCATCTTCCTTGCGGTAATGGATTGACGATTGAGGTGCGCCCGCTTGGTCGCGCTTTTCCTCAACCGAGGTTATTTTGGCGTAGTCATTGGATGTCGATCGTAAGTGGTCTACTACCTCGCCACTATCGACCGGTTCTGGGGATCCGACCCCTGTCCCGTAAACGTTTGTTTCTTGCGTAGTACCTTCCATAATGTCTAAAATCTTGTTCTTGTCCATTCTTTTACGCCTATCTGGACTGAAAGGTGGTAGTCGTTGGGGGTCCATTTGGGAGGGGTTTTTGGAGAGAGGGGATGTCGGGTTACTTTTTTTTTTTTTTTTTTTTTTAAGAGTAAGAGAAAGTGCGTTTTTGGTTCTCTAGCCCTCGATACCTAATAGCGTCGGGAACCGAAAGGTGGTCTAGATTAGGCCGAAGAGTTTGACCAAGGGAGGTCGACAGATCACAGCGGAAAATGAAGAGAAAGTGTTCGCCAGAGCCCCTTTAGTTTCCATGCAGCGGGCACCGCGCGCAGGCGAGGTTGACTAGAGTTGGGCTTATCATCGTGCCATCTCCTTACCCACCATTGTGCCCGGCCTAGCTCTCAGCATAATATGCTAGCTCACACATGTACTCCAAACATTTTTACAAACTTTACTACCGCTGACGGAGACAAAATCAAACAGAACCCGTCAAAACGAGAGCTTTTTACAGCATTTAAAACATTTGTGCGCAAACCAAGGAAACTTAAGTAGACAGTATGTCTGAACCTGGACCATGCCTAGTTTAGGACGGCTTGTGCCGCAAGTGTTTTAAACATTGCAAACCACCGCAACTCTAAGACTTAAAAAACTTTTGTAAACTCTTTTATTTACCGACTACTTTCTTCAATAGTGTCAATAAATAAACCAAATCAACGTTATCTTAACACAATTTTAAAAATTATTTTTTCAAAATTTTAATTTTTGACAATTTATTAAAACAAATTTAATAATTTGTCTAACAATATAAGCTCTACTGGTTAGAATTTTTGAAATTAATTGATCAAATTTGTATCAAATTTAGTTAAAACTATGCTGATTACAAATAAAAATTTATAAATTATTTTTGTTTTTTACAAATTTTCAAATTTTTATAAAAAAATTCAACAATATAAGCTCTACTGGTTAGAATTTTTGAAATTAATTGATCAAATTTGCATCAAATATAGTTGAAACTATGCTGATTACAAATAGAATTTTTATTTTTTTTATTTTTATTTTTTTTATATTTTTTTGAAAATGTATAAGAAATTGTTCAACAATTTAAGCTCTACTGGTTAGAATTTTTGAAGGGAATTGATAAAATTTGCTTCAAATTTAGTTAAAGCTATGCTGATTAAAAATAAAATTTCAAAAAATTAGTTTTTAATTATTTTCAGTTTTTACAGTTTTTTGAAAAAAAAAAAAATTATGAAATTGGCCAACAATATAAGCCTTACTGGTTAAAATTTTGAAACTATATTGATCAAATTTAGTTGAAACTATGCAGATTACAAATAAATTCTTTTTTTTTCAAATTTTGATTTTTTTTTTTGCAAAATTCAATGTCCAACAGTTTAAGCTCAACCGGTTAGAATTTTTGAAGTAATTTGACCAAATTTAGTTGAAACTATACTGATTACAAATAAAATTTCAGTTTTTTACATTTTTTTGAAAAAATTATAAGAAGTTGCCCAATTTTAGCTCTACTTGTAAGAATTAAAGCTCAGTTTCAGTTTTCAGTGGGGGGGGGGGGATTGGTGCTGCAAATGAGCAAAACCTCACACCCCTATTAGACTAACCGTAGTATGTTAATCTAGACTACTACTAAAATGATATATTAAAAAACTTGCGTTTATACTTTCATAGTTCTTTTTGGTTCCGAGCTTTTGGTCTAAAAGATTTAAGATACTTATGTTTTCACATTTTTTTCTTCTTCAAATTTGGATACCCAATGACAACCTTTTTTGATAAAGAAAACTGAAAGACAGGTAATAAAAATGATAAACTTTTGAGAGCTAACGAAAACAGACATGGTAAACTGCTCCAAAGATTTTGGGGGTCAAACAACGCAGACGACATATCAAAAACAAACAGGAAACACAAAAACGACAACAAAACCGGCAACTCAAATAAAAAAATGGCAGCTATGGCAAAGCAGAGAAATACAACAAAACGCCAAAATCCCTTAAAAGACAGAGGAAACGTTACAGGAGCTTTTTGATAAGCAAAGACTTTGGATGGATGGATGGTAACTTTGACCTAGATACTATTGTCACTGAAGCTAGCCAACGGCCGGGTAGTTCACTGCTCAATAAAGAAGCCCTGATCAGTGAAACTGTTATAGTCTAAAAAAAAGGAAATGTAACTTCAGTGAGCCAAAACCTACAAACCAATATAAAGAATTAATGTACATAAGCTCAAGAATGACTTATCACGCTAAGCAAAATCAGCAAAAATTATATATGCAAAAAAGAAAACAGATATGGAATAAGAACTGCGTTTAGAAATAAATTATCTAAAAACTCAACTAGACTAAAAAAGAAACAAAACCAAATCCAGTAAAACGGAAGGTCACAGGAGATTTTTGATAAGCAAAGACAAAATGAATGGTAGCTCTGACTTAGAAACTACCGTCACTGAAGCTAGCCAACGTCTGGTTAGCCTATTACATAATAAAGAGAACCTGACCAGTAAAACTGTTATAGTCCAGCAAAAAAAATTAACATTAGAAAGCCAAAGCTTACAAACCAAAATAAAGAATTGATGTACATAAGCTCAAAAATAACTTATTACGCTAAGCAGACTCAAATAGAAAAAAAGATATGAAACAAAATCTGCGTTTAAAAATAAATTATCTAAAGACTCAACTGAACTAAAAAAAGAAACAAAATAAAACTTACCGGAACGGAAACCAAAACGGTAAAACATAAGCAGACTTAAAGATATTCAAAAAAAAGTTAAATTTAAAATTATGCTCAACATAAGTAAATTGTTGAGCAATAAAAGGCAACTTTGCTATTAAGTCAACAACTTTTTTTAGTGCACGCCATAATTTTTTTTTTATTGTTTAGTCAGTATGCATAGGAAAACGTTATTGGGGGTAACATGCGCATACAGGACAGTCTTAAAAGCCCTTTAAGTGGAGCAATTCCAATTAATCTGCAGACTGAAGAAAGAAAAAGATTGTACGTACGAAAGAGACGATTTAATACCACCAAAGGCTATTGAAAAAAAAGAAAAACCATCAAACAATATAGCAAGACTCGCACAATAGACCAAACAATTAATACCAAATATTGGAAGTTGGTTTAAATGGAATTTTAGACTATTTTTTGGCTTAAGCCTGGACAAAACAAAACATTTTGCTAACACATTATTGAGTAGCATTTAATTAAATTTATTTTGCTTGAATTCAAATTTCACTTTCCAAAAAAGTGTAAATTTGACTTTTTGGTTATTTTTAGATACATTTATTTTGTATGATGCAAGTATGTCGTTTCTTAATGTTTCTCACTCCTTCTTGTTGATAACTTAGTAATAGTAAGATAAAATCTACAATTATTGGAGAATAATACACACAATTTGCATTATGTTTTGTTTGCGTGCAAACTCCAATTAAATTGCACAGTATAAACCTTTACATAAATAAATAATTTATAAAACAACAACAGATTTGATATAACCTCAATTTAATCGATCTCAGTTCATTAATTTTTTAAAAACTGGCGTATTGAAATAAATTTATAACTTCCAATTCATGCATTGGATTTGGATGCAATTTATTGAGAATATGCTTCAATACTATTACTACCAACTGTATAAATTGTAACAACTTTGATACGATAGATTTAACATAACCTCAATTTATTCGATCTCAGTCCATTCATTCTTTAAAAGCTGGCGTATTGAAATAAATTTATAACTTTTAATTCATACATAGGATTTGGATGCAATTTATTGACAATACGCTTTAATACTACTACTACCAATTGTAAAAATTGTAACAACTTTGATACAACAAATTTGACATAACCTCAAATAAATCGATTTCAATCAATTCATTCCTTTAAAGCTGGCGTATTGAAATAAATTTATATCTTTTAAGCTATCCATTAGATTTGGTTGCAATTTATTGACAATATGCTTTAATACCTTTACTACCTACTGTATAAATTGTAACAACTTTGATTTGATAAATTTGACATAACTTCATTTTAATCATCTTAATTCATTTTTTGAAACCTGGAGTATTTAACTTTTTATATACAATAAACCTGTAAAGATTGCACAAATAATTTTTTTTTAAATAAATATGTTGTAGAATTCAATTTTGCTCAAATTACTTTAATTAGTTTTTTTGTAAAGTTGGTATTAAGTGAGTTATTCAACAAAATTTAGTTAAGTTTTTATCCAATAACTAAAAATTGCTTGAATAATGTTTTGAAGGAATTTAATTCTTAATAATTTTTGTTGTTAAGTTGGTATTAAGCAAGTTATTCAACTAATATTAAAAAAAAACTTAGGTTTTATGAAAATTGTTTTAATGTATAAGAATTGGTTAAGAGAATTTGGGTTTTCTCAAACGTTGTTGATGACTTATATGAGAAAGACTATAAAAATTTCTGAAAACTGTTATAGGGTTTTAAGAAATAGTTTTTTGAATAAAAAAATTGATGACAAAATTTAAAGTTTCCTAAATTTTAATGTGGCCTATTTAGGGTAGACTTTAGAAATTTTATAATTTTTTTATTGGCTCTTAATAAATAGCTTGTGCCAAAAAAAGAATTGATGGCAAAAATTAAAATTTTTAAAATTTTGAAATTTTGTTGATAGCCTATATGAGTAAGACTTTAGAAATTTGAGAAAATTGTTATTGGATTTTAATAAAGTTTTTACATTGTGTAAGAATTGATAACAAAAAATTGTTTTTCCTAAGTTTTTAAATTTTGTTGTCAGCTTAGATTGTCAAAACTATAGACATTTGAAAAAAATACTGTTGGGTTTTAAAAAGCCTTTATGCTATCTCAAAATTAATTTAAAAAAATTTTGTTCTTTCTAAAATTTGTTGAAAAAAAATTATAAACGGTCAAAAAGTGCACAATTCTATTCATAAAATGTCAGAAACATGCAAATCCTGCCATAAAGCTTGAAAATATTGTCAAAAAACACCAAAATTTTAACTGTTAAAAAGTAAACAAAATTTATTCATATAAAGTTAAAAATAGCTAAATTTGTTCAGATTGAACTAAAATTCAACAAAATTCTGTTAAAAAGTTAAAAAATGTATTCCTCAAATGTCAAAAATGGCAATATTCGGCCTTGAAATATTAAAATACTGTTGGAATTTGTTAAATAATGTAAATTTTTTAATAATATTTTAAAAAACAGCAAAATCGAGTTATAAAATATCAATTTTTCTATAAAAGGATTTAAAATTTGGACTTAAACTGTCAAAAACTGCGGAATTAAATTCATAAATCGTCATAAACTGTAAAAAAGTGCAGAAATTTATTCATAAAATGTCAAAAACAGTCAAATCCGGCCATATAGCTTGAAAATATTGTCAAAAAGCACTAAAATTTAATCACCGGCCATCATAATAAAGACAAACGGCAGCACTTATGCAAAGCTCCTTAGGGGTATAAAGAAAAAAGTTGATTTTCTCCAAAAGGGGACAGAGATCAGGTCGATCAGGAAGACGGATGACGGAGACCTCATCATTGTTACAGACAAAAACGAACTGAGGACATAAAAACGGTCTTGCAGAGGGAAAAGATTAGAAGCGCCTACGTATTGGGCGTCAGAAACGACAATAGTACCAAAACCCTCTACGTCAGCAAATAGAACAAAGCACAGTCAAAAAAGCAATCAAAGAAAAGCTTCTCACTTTAAACCTGGTTGACGCGTGGTTTGAAGTGAAGCACCTTAGGGCAACCAAGAGTGGCAATCAAAACGCCACTCTTATTGCCTTCCAAGTTAAAGATTGGCTGGTTCCGGGCAACAATCAAAGAAAAGATCAAGAACTGTCTCAAGATTAGGCACACGTGAGTAAAATGTCCTGAATAAAAGGTGGAAAACCAGAGCTGCCTGAAATGCAGTAAAACATAAGACAAAAAAATGTCAACATTTTGCTCATTGCATAAAATGCAACAAAAAGCACACGACAAACTCAATAATGTGCTCAATTAAAAAAAAAAAACTAGATAGATGTAAGCAAAAGCATGACAAAGCCTATCAAAATGAGGATTATAGCTCTACAAATCAACATTGGTACCGTAAAAGCCGCATACGACGACGCAGAGGTACAAGCAAAGCAAGTTGGACTAAAAGAAGGACCTGCAAAGAGGACCGTATTAGAACTCTTTGGTCTAAGGGGGTCATCCTAACCGGAGATTTTGATGGACAAAATGGGAAAGTATCTGTCGGAGTAGATGGCAACACTAAACCTAGTGCTCGGAAAACAAGCAACTCACACGTTGACTTAACGTTGCCCACAAGCAATGTGACGTTGGCAAAATGGAAGGTCGGCAAGGAGGAAGAGTCGCTGAGCCTCCACAGGTACCTTTTCTTTGAAGTGGCATGCGGAAGCCGCTTGGAGTGGCAGTAAGCGTTGAACGTTGAAAAGGCAAGAAGAGTACTCCAAAGACTAAAAAAATAAAAAAAGGTTTTCAAAACATTAAAGCAGGTACAGGATTAGGCCTGTTACAGGCTGAGAAATAAATTTTAAAATTTTGTTGTCAGCTTAGGTTATCAAAACTAAAAATTTGAAAAAAATTCTATTGGGCTTTAGTAAGATTATGGCCATGTCAAAATTAATTAAAAAAAAAAAATCTTTTTCCTTAATTTTGTTGCAAAAAAATGGTATTATCTTAATACCATACCTGAAATTAGCTTTTTTGATAGAACTTTCATTTGCGGTTTTTACGACCGCTTTTATAAGACTTTCTTCTTTTAGATCGTTCTTTATTCTTAATATTTTGCACGTTTTTACCAAACTGCATCTTCGTCTCAAGTCTGTTGATATTGTAGACTTAGATTGACTTTGTAGCTGATTTTCTACTACAATATACGGTGTGGTACGTTTTTATCATATCTATGATGTTTTACCTACCTACAAAAATCAGGCTGAGTTTTGCTATGTAGTTAAGCGTCAGCCAACGTCTCTTGGCTTAACTTTTGGTATTCCAGTTTGGGGATTTGCTATCAAATTTTTTCCAAATACAACTTTTAGGTTTTATTACGCTTTGGTCTAGCTTGTAAAAGTGTGTATTGAACTCATTTTGTTGTAAACCCTGCCTAAGATAAAAGTACCAGATTACAGCCACTTCAGTATGATTTAGACAACAAAAACCATGGCCATTGGCAGATTTCGGCTGTCTGTAGTTTTAATTACGTTTAGGTTCTAGAATTCTAAAACACTAAAATTCTAAAATTCTAAAATTTTAAAATTCTAAAATTCTAAAATTCTAAAGTTCTAAAATTCTAAAATTCTAAAATTCTAAAATTCTAAAATTCTAAAATTCTAAAATTCTAAAATTCTAAAATTCTAAAATTCTAAAATTCTAAAATTCTAAAACTCTAAAATTCTAAAATTCTAAAATTCTAAAATTCTAAAATTCTAAAATTCTAAAATTCTAAAATTCTAAAATTAAAACTATAAAACTCTAAAACTCTTATTGTTAAAAAAAAATTACGCAAGTTTTGTTGTTGAAATTTTTGAAAATCTTATTTAATACTGAATCGATTGTTTAAAATTTGTTTACTCCTGCATGATTGCAGTTTTATGTTGAGGTGACTAGTAACCATTCTAATAAATCTTTTGCTAACTTAATGCTGAAAATGTTTGCATTGAACGGCTTGTGTCAATTTAGATCAATTTTGTAAATGTAAGTTTGACCATTTTTGTATAAATTTATTTTACATAACTCTTTCTTGTGATAAAATCTACATTCATCGAAGAGTAAAACACACATTTTGCATTTATCTAGTTTAAACGTTTGCGTGCAAACTTCAATTAAGTTGTTCAATGTAAGCAGGTTAACACAGAGGCGCCTTGCTTTTTTAAATCAATTTGATACAAACTTCATACTAACATTTGTACTTATATAAATCTGTTCCAGTAGTGCGTTCAGATCACTTATAAAGAACAAGCAACCATTAGTATTTTTTGTCAACAACTAATACCCTTAAATAGTTCTCACAACCATGACCAACGCTTAGTTAAGCAGCATTTTTACAACAAATTGTAGATTCTAAAACTAAAAAATAATTTATAAATGTAACTAATACTTTCTTCTTTATTTTTTTTTAAATTTTTGTGCGTATATAAAGTTAGTTCAGGTTACTATATGATGTATAATTTGCTCATATACAAAAAACTAAATTTAGTTCTTCCAAAATACTATATAAATTTAAATTACAAATTTTTAATGATATTCTACAACGACCTATATTATTTTATGATTTCATAATATTTTCATAAAATTCCCCAGAGAACAAAATAAACTTGTATTTATGTATATGATTTATTTATATAAATGTGCTTCCCTTATTCAACAGTAAAATAATAACCGACGTACATGTAAAATAAAAATATACTAAAATAAAGAAAAAGTGATCCGTCCTACTTATTTCCATCGCACCGTGTATTGTGCGTAGAAGAAAATAAAACCACTCACCCCCTATAAATAACAACATCAGAAAAAAAGACAAAAAAAAAACAAATTTCCTCCGTTTTATTGACTGTACCCAGACTTTTAATAATAACAAAACTCTCCCTCGCGGACTGTACGGAATATTGAGCGCGCACACTCCTCGCATATTGACTGTGCTGCCATTGTGGCTGCTACGAAGACATTCCGGCAGAGTGCGCTGACGGACCGGCGCTTTAAAGGCGGCGCCAAGCGTCGCGAAAAGCCGCCCCACTGCACATCTTCGTTTTGTGGTATATTAGACGTGCTTTATAGATACGATTGTGTGGGTATATAGGTAAATGGGTACCGTAGAAGTAGGGTGAAACTGTCATTACAAATTGTGTTGTTGCTATTAAAAAGAATTGCGAGAGATTTTTATAGGTTTTCGGTAAAGTTCCTCACACATTATTGCTGTAAAGAGATTGCGGAAAGTTGAAATTAAATTGGTAGGGATTGTTGCGAAAGTTGGTTTATTTCAATAAGAAATATGTTAAATACGTTAGATTTATAGCTAACTTAATCGAACAAGACATAATCGTTTAATCTTTCCAAGAATGTTTGAGTTTAAAATGTTCTAACAATTTAATGCAAATAAAATGTACATTTATAACTTCTAAGCTAATGATATAATCTGTTCACATAATAATGAGATTTGTATGTATGATAGAAAACTAATTAATTTTTTTCTTTGGGAATAAAACTATAATTTAAAAAAAAAAAGCTATATAAATAACAAATATAAAAAAAGAAGACACCGACAAAGACTTTTTGAGATACTAAGAAGAAAAGAAAGGGTAATGAAGAAAATAACACCACGGCTAACAGTAACCTAGAAAATATTTTACATTGAAAGCTTTTGGAATAATTGAGTACCATGTTGACTACAACGCACTACCACTTAACTAAATTTTAATTACTAATTTTTTAAAAATGCAAAATTTTATTCATAAAAAGATAAAAATAGCTAAATCCGTTCAAATTTAATCAAAATCCGACCAAAAGCGGTTAAAAAGTCAAAAATTTCATTCTTAAAATGTCATAAATAGCAAATTCCGACTTTAAAACATTAAAATACTGTTGGAATTTGTTAAAAAATGTAATTTTTTTTATGAAATTTCTAAAAATATCAAAATCCAGTTATAAAATATCAAAATTTTTTCATAATGATATAAAATCCGGCCATAAACTGTCAAAAAGTGCTCAATTATATAAACAATATGTCATAAAACGTCAAAAAGTGCAAAATTCTATTCATAAAATTTCATAAACTGTCAAAAATGCACAATTCTATTTATAAAATGTCAAAAACAGGCAAATCCGGCCATAAAGCTTAAAATATTGTCAAAAAGTACCAAAATTTAGTCACTAACTGTTAAAAAGTGCAAAATTTCACTTATAAAAATTTAAAAATTGCTAAATCCGTTCAGATTGAAACAAAATCCAACCAAAATCTGTTAAAAAGTCCAAAATTTTATTCCAAAAATGTCAAAAATAGCAAATTCCGGCCTTGAAACATTAAAATGTTGTTGGAATTTGTTTGTACACATCTACAGTAGATAATCAATCTTTTAATTAAAAAATTTAAATTTTGTGGGCGTATAGATTGGTGATCATTGATCATTTGCTGAAGTGTTTGTTATCCAGATTCTTGATCACAATCACTTGGGAAGGTGAGCGGGAACTAAGTTCAAATTAAGCGGACGTGTGCTTTTGATTTGTGTTACCCACCCGCCCGCTTAATTGTTTGTGATCCAATTTTTTAATTACAAACCTTTGGGCGGGCGGGCGAGAACTAAATTTAAAATTAGAGCAAGGACTCGTTGGTGGTTTTGGTGTTGCCGTGTAGTGGCATAGTAGCTGCCCTTCTTTTAGGGTTATAAAACGCTTAAACTAATAATATGTAAATATAAACTGACCTACCAAAAGTACTTTGCCGATACAGCATATTTTAATCAGTTTATCAACACAAGCCACATTGAAGAAATGCTGGATCAGCAAGTACTTGGTATATATATATTGATCCAATATCATAAAATCCAATAACAAAAAAATTGAATAATAATATGTAGATCAATGATAATATGTAAATCAATAATTGTACACTAATGAAGTAAAATACAGCCGCGACAGCCGATCTTAGAGACCCGTAAGGCTAACAGGTCAAGCCATGACGTTGGGAAGTACATGCCGGTCCAAATTATTGGTTTAGCTGGTGGCTATTTTGTCACTTTTTGCTTAGGATAAAGTATTTGGCAGATGGTTCTAAACTCCGGGACTATGCTCAAATGTAAATTCGGCAATAAGTAGTGACCACTGCATAGACTTGGACTTAATGTCTTGTCTAGGGTGCTGGTTAACCACACCAAAGCTTGGTTGTTGGTTTTGTAACATTCTTGCTCATTGCTGTGGTACCGTTTGGTAGTCGTTAAGCTGGTATAATTGACAGCTTTCTCCTGGTCGGTTTGCAAAAAAAACTATCTATCTATCTATCTACTGCTACGGCTAATCACCAATGCCATAGGTCAAGAGTACTACATCTAAAAATTTTGTCGTTAATTCAAGAATACCTAAATTATTGGATCTTTAACGTGCACGCAACATTGAAGCAGTACACGGGACCTACTAAAATTTCTCTTCTTATCCGAAAAAAGACGTACTAATCACAACACATTTTTAAATTGGTGGACAACTGAATGCCCTCATCTAAACACATGTTGATAGGCGGAAAAAAAATTGTTAGCTTTCGTGTTGACTTGAATTATGTGCAAGATTACTTTTACTTAACTTAAATTGTATAGCAGACTAATAAGTTGGTAATTTTGTGAAAACTGCCGGTTTGTCCCTGGTTTTGGGATGTTGATCACCAATAAGCCTTTTTATTCTGAAAAAAAGTGCCCGGTTTGAAGAACCGCGTTAACAATGTTGGTAAACGCCATCATTGCTTTATGCAAAAACCATTTAAGAGCCCTATTTGGTATTTTGTTGGAATTTTAAGTCTGTTTATAATTTCTCTAATTCTTGAAGGTCTAATGCTTTTTAACGTAGTCTTGTTGTCAACGGTTTTCAGGAAGTTGTTGATTTTTTGATGAATTCTTTTGACGTGCTTCAGATTTGTATCTTTAGTAGTTGAGGGGAAGCATTAGATTTTGAGGCTGTCTGCATATATTTTGGATTTTCCTTTAATAGTGTATTGAATCCCAAATTTGCCATGAATGGCTGAACTAGAGATTTGTCTGTTTTGTAAGGTTTTAGAGATTATGCATACTGGATTGTCATTCTTTGTGATGAGTTTTAAAGTGTTTTTTGTTTAACTTAGGGCCAATATCACTTCTTTGTGATGCAAGTTTAAGATTGTGCGGTCTTTAGGGTTGCAATGCTTTTGGCATTGATGCCTGACGGCATTTCTTCTAGAATCAATGTCTTTCTTTCCAAAAATATTGTAAAAAGGTTATTAGCGCAAACTTGATAAGTTTTAGAAGTTTTTACCCAGTTTTGGTAGAATTGAAGTGTACAAAGTTTGACGGCTCTTTCTATTTCTTTAACCTTTTCTTACTGGGACCAGGTTACCAATGCTTTCTTTCAGAGATCGTAATAAAAAGGGCAAATCTGTATGTGTTAAAAATCTTTTTTTTTTAATGCGATAAACGTGATTTTTGAACAAACTTTACACAAAAAACATGTTTTTTACACAGTTTTTAAGTTAAAGTAGTCTTTTCTGCGTGGTTTTTAAGTAAATTTGGTACATTTTATGCATAAAATAGATATTTTACAACAAATTTAGTAAATTTTATGTAACAAACGTAATTTTTAAACTAAATTATAATTAAATTTTATGTTATAATAGAATTTTCTGATTAATTTTAAAAGTTTTTGAGCAATTATTGTTATAAATGGGTATTCTATGCTAATTTTGATGAATGTATGCGTTAAGATAATAATTTTTGAGTAAATTTGATGCCGATAATAAGTTTTTTGTTTGATTATTTTGTTATAAATGTTTTTTTTGGCATTTTAAAAATGTTTAAAGTAAATTTCGCCTAGAAATGGGTTATCTAAGAAAAATTTTATAAACTTTGTATGGTAAACGTGATTTCTGAGCAAATTTTATGTTAAAAATAAATTTTTTGCTTGGTTTTTATGTTATAAATAACTTTTTTGTGCAGTTTTTAGGCAAATTTTATGTTATAAATAAGTTTTTCAAGTAAATAATTGTGTTTAAAGTACAATTTTAAAGTAAATATTATGCATACATATATTTTTACACCAAATTTAATAGTAGTACTGGGTGGTTAGACATTCCTATTCAAAATACCAAAATTTTGTAGCTCTATTGCCTCTTCTGACATAGAAACTTCCAACGCTAGCAAAAAAGAGAAACTCCAGTTTAAAATACTGGCTGGTAATCATGCTATGGAGTGTCCCATCTAACTATTGGTTATCTATAATGTGCCTCTATTGCTTTCTCTGATATATCGCTAGCCGAGAAAAAAAACTCTAATTTCTGGATCACTAATACTTGGGCGGGTGGGTAGGCACTTTAGTTCAAAATACCGGCTAATAGTCATCTAATGAAGTGTCCCACCCTTTGTGACAAAATGACTTCTGATGCTCGCAAGAAGATTAAATATGAATCTCTTGATGACAAACACTTAGATGGGTGGGTAAGACATTCCATATCCTGACAACGAGTCAGTAGTTTGGATTGGAGTGACTCACCCACCCACTTACCCAAAAGTTACTTATCAAGAGATTGGATTACGACCTTTTTTTGTGATTATTTGACTTCTGACATTTGTCGAGAAGTCAAACAAATAACTTCTTGATGAAGGGCACCTGGGAGGGTAAGACATTCTTTATCCTGATAACGAGTTAGTAGTTTGGATTGCAATTTTATGCAATAAATGATATTTCTATGCATTTATTGTTAAATTTTTCGGAATAATTATGTTTTTTGCAGTTTTTTGAAATTTTTGTTTGTTTTAAGTTTTTTAATTTACTTTATACTTGAATAGTAAACGTAAACGGCTTTAAATTATTTGATATTGGAAACACTTTTGGCAAACCTTTTGACCCTATAAAGGTTGTCCTTTCATGTTTTTGGTGTTTAATAAGATTTTTCAATTTGACCGATTAAACAAATTTTTATTCAGTTCTTATTCATACACGTTAGATATGATATTTTTCTTTTTATGTTTATCTAAAATTAACTTACTTCAAATCAAATCTATACTAACAGCTTGGATCAAATCAATCACTTTTTGAAAAATTATGGCAGAATTTTGTTTTTTTTTTACAATATGTTAATATTTCATAGCCGGACTTAAGAATTTTGGCAATTTTTGGCAGATTATGTTTGGATATTGCTGTTTTTAATATATAATAATTTTTTCTACATACTTCTACAGTTTATGGCAAAGTTTTGGAGCTTTCAGACAATATTTTGATATTTTAAGACCAGATTTTGCTATTTTTGACATTTTCACCTGTTTGTGGCCGGATTTTGTTTTTTTTGACAATATTGTAATATTTTATAACCAAATTTTCTTATTTTTAAGTGTTTATAAACAGAATGTTGCACTTTTTAATAGTTTATAACGCAATTTTGCTATTTCATAATTGTTTTTACGGTTTTTAACAGTTTATGGTCGAATTTTAGTGCTTTCTAACAGTGTTTTGATGTTGAAAGACCAGATTTTGCTGTTTTGGACATTTTATGAATAAAATTTTAACTTTATTAGAATAGATTTTATATTTTCTATTTTTATTTTATAAAATCCTTTTATATTATTCATATTAATAAGGTAATGATTTTATTTTATTTATTTATTTTATTTTATTTTTACATACATGTTTTGATGAGTGAGATCATTATTTTCAATGTATTTATTGTATATAATATTTCAAATATTATATACAATAAATACATTGAAAATGATGATCTCACTCATCGAAACATGTATGTAAAAATAAAATAAAATAAATAAATAAAATAAAATCATTACCTTATTATTAGAATAGGTTTTAATGATTTAGTTGTTTTTGACTTTTTATAATTCTGTTTGCATTTTTTATCAGTTTTAGACCAAATGTTTGTGTTTTATGACAATATTTTGATGTTTTAAAGCCGTATTTTGTTGTTTTTGACATTTATAAACTGTTATTTACAGTTTTTAGCAGTTTATGGCCTGATTTTAGTTTTGTCTAAAAAAAATAATATTTTATAACCAGATTTTGCTATTTTTGACTATTTTTGCGCTTTTCAACAGATTATAATCAAATTTGACTATTTTTAACAATATTTTGTTATTTAAAGACCGAATTAGTTTGTTTTTAAAATTTTATTAATAAAATCGTCCACTTTTTAACCGTTTTAGGCATGTTTTTTAATGTTTTATAACCGGATTCAGTTATTTTTTTACTTTTTATGAATTTTTTTGCACTTTTTACCAGTTTTAGACTAAATTTTGGTGTTTTTTGACAATGTTTTGATGTTTCAAATCGTGATTATGCTATTTTTGACATTTAATAAATAAATGTTTACACTCTTTCAACACTTAACAGTTTACGGCCGGATTTTGATGCTTTTTGACAATATTTTGATATTTTAAGGCCGGAATTTGCTATTTTTGTGATTCCTTGAATAAAATTTTGCACTTTTTGATAAATTGTAGCCGAATTTTGTTAGTTTTTAACATAGTTTTGATATTTTATGCTTTAATTTGGCTGAGAAAATTTGAATTTAATCTGGGTTTTGCTATTTTTTTAAATTTTATACAAAAATTTACATTTTTAACAAATTCCAACCGTATTTTAATGTTTCAAGATAAGAATTTGCTATTTATGACATTTTAAGAATGAAATTTTGAACTTTTTAACAGATTTTGGTTGGATTTTAATTTAATTTGAACAAATTTAGCTATTTTTAAATTTTTATGAATGCATTTTTCTACTTTTTAACAGTTAGTGACTAAATTTTTGTGTTTTATGACAATATTTTTAAGCTTTATCCTAGGATTTGCCTATTTCTAACATTTTATTAATAGATTTGTGCATTTTTTGACAGTTTATGACGTTTTACATCTATCTATAATTTTTATGAAAAACTTTGAAATTTTGTACTGGATTTTGCTATTTTTTGAAGTTTTATATAAAAATTTACAATTTTTTTTTAAACTCTAACTGTATTATATATAATGTAATGTAATAATTTGAACTTTTTAACTGATTTTGGTGGGATTTTAATTTAATCTGAACGGATTTTGCTACTTTTAACTTTTTGTGAATGAAATGTTGCACTTTTTAACAGTAATGACTAAATTTTTTTTTGAAAATATTTTTAAACTTTATGGCAGGATTTGCTTGTTTCTAACCTTTTATGAATAGATTTGTGCACTTTTTGACAGTTTATAAAATTTTATAATTAGAATTCTGCATTTTTTGACAGTTTATGACCCACCTAACTGTTGGTTATTCATAAATTCAAACTCTTGATGACTAACATTAGGGCGGGTCACTTTAGATCATGATGACCAACAATTAGTTTGAACTGAAGTATCCACTTACCTGCCTAAAAATTTGTTATCAAAAATTGGTTTCTTTTTGGGTCACTACATATCATGATTACCATTGAGTAACTGGAAAGCCCACGTATTTACTTAAAATGTACTGAACTGATGCGGAATAACCTATTAAACTAATCCGAATTGATATAATGTAGTCCAAAGAAATTCAAAATACTTCAAATTAGTCTCAAATTGTGATGAAAGTAGGGCAGCGTGTGCCAGCGCCTTTTGTAAGTGCTGATAAAGTTGAAGTGTGCGAGGAAGAACCTTGAAAGTTAGTAGTTGGGCCGGAGTTGGTCTTTATTGTTTTTTGTTTGTTTTGGAGGGAAGGCTGGAGTTTACCGGGTTTTTGGCAGTCTTCTTGAGAGAAATTTGAACCTGGAATTCTGGGGTTTTGGTGGAAAAAGGCTTAGCAGGCGAGGAGAGGTTTAGGTTAGAGCTGAAGCTAAAGTTTCCGGTGACGTGGTTGGTTTTAGATGAGTAAAAACGGCAGCTTTACTTTTGCATAATGTTCTTTTGAAGGACGATGAGCGTTTCTCTTAGCTTCAACTTATTCATTTTAAAGTCGATGATAACGGTGTCTATTCTCTTCGTTTCTTTTTTTATCAGTTTGGAAAAGAATCAGTCCAGGTTATTTATTTTCATGTCCATCTTCTTCAACTGATCAGTTTTTGGGTTTCGACGTAGAGGAGCGTTAGGATTTGACCATCGGACAAATTGGGTGTGAAACAAACAAATTTCAGATAATTTACAAAATAGCGGATAATTTTAAATCCTAATAAAATCCAACTGGAACCAAAAAAGTGCATAACTCTCTTAATTTTTGCAGAATTTTTATGAAATTTTTGTTTTAGATAACCTACAAATTTACAAATATAACCTTATTATTAAATTTATAAAAATTTTAAAACTTACAAAATGGCGGATATTTTTTGAGTCTCAACATAATGCGACTAAAACTAAAAATAGTGCATAACTTTCTTAATTCCCGCTAAATTTTAATGAAATTTCAGTTTTACATAACTTATAAATCTGCAAATAAAACCCTTTTATTGAATTTTTAAATTTTTAAAAACTTACAAAATGGCGGATAATTTTTGAATCCTAACAAAATCCAACTGGAACCAAAAAAGTGCATAACTCTCTTAATTTTTGCAGAATTTTTATGAAATTTTTGTTTTAGATAACCTACAAATTTACAAATATAACCTTATTATTAAATTTATAAAAATTTTAAAACTTACAAAATGGCGGATATTTTTTGAGTCTCAACATAATGCGACTAAAACTAAAAATAGTGCATAACTTTCTTAATTCCCGCTAAATTTTAATGAAATTTCAGTTTTACATAACTTATAAATCTGCAAATATAACCCTTTTATTGAATTTATAAATTTTGAAAAACTTACAAAATGGCGGATAATTTTTGAATCCTAACAAAATCCAACTGGAACCAAAAAAGTGCATAACTCTCTTAATTTTTGCAGAATTTTTATGAAATTTTTGTTTTAGATAACCTACAAATTTACAACCCTTTTATTGAATTTATAAATTTTTAAAAACTTACAAAATGGCGGATAATTTTTGAATCTTTACAAAATCTAACTAAAACCAAAAATAATGCATAACTTTTTAAATTAACTCTAGATTTTAATAAAATTTAATTATAACATAACCTACAAATTTGCTAGTGTAACCTTTTTATTAAATTTATGACTTTTTAAAAATTTACAAAATGGCGGATAATTTTTAAGTTTTATCAAAATCTTACTGAAACCAAAAATGGTGCAAATTATTTCTTCCAGAATTTTAATAAAATTTCAGTTTTACATAACCTACAAATTTGCAAATATAACCCTGTTATTGAATTTATAAATTATTAAAAATTTACAAAATGGCGGATAATTTTTGAATCTTAACAAAATCCAAGTAAAACCAAAAATAGTGCATAACTTTTTTATTTCTCGCAGAATTTTAATGAAATTTTAGTTTTACATAACCTACAAATCTGCAAATATAACGCTTTTATTGGATTTATAAATTTTTAAAAATTTACAAAATGGCGGATAATTTATGAGTCTTAACAAAATCCAACTGCAACCAAAAAGAGTGCATAACTTTTTTAATTTTTGCAGAATTTTAATGAAATTTGAGTTTCATATAATCTACAAATTTGCAATAATAACCCTTTTATTAAATTTATAAATTTTTGAAAATTTACAAAATGGCGGATAATTTTTAAGTTTTATCAAAATCTTACTGAAACCAAAAACGGTGCATAACTTTCTTATTTCTCTTAGAATTTTAATGAAATTTTAGTTTTACGTAATCTATAAATCTGCAAACATAACATTTTTATTGGATTTATAAATTTTTAAAAATTTACAAAATGGTTTATAATTTTTGAGTCTTAACAAAATTTAACTGAAACTAAAAATATTGCATAACTTTCTTAATTCCTGCTTACATTTGATAAAATTTCAGTTTTACATAACCTACAAATTTGCAAACATGACCTCTGTATTGAATTTCAAAATTTTTAAAATCTTAAAAAATAGCGGATAATTTTTGAGTCTGAACAAAATTCAACTGAAACCAAAAAAAGTGGATAACTTTTTTATTTCTCTCAGAATTTTAATGAAATTTGAGTTTCACATAACCTACAAATCCGCAAATTTAACCCTTTTATTGAATTAATAAATTTTTAAAAATTTACAATATGGCGGATAATTTTTGAATCCTAACAAAACCTAACTAAAACCAAAAATAGTGCATAACTTTCTTAATTTTTGCTGATTTTTAATAAAATTTAGGTATCACATAACATGCAAAAATGCCAATATAAAATTTTTATTGAATTTATAAATTTCAAAAAATTTACAAAATGGCGGATAAATTTTGAATCTTAACAAAATCCAACTGAAATCAAAAAGAGTGCATAACTTTTTTAACTTTTGCAGAATTTTAATGAAATTTAAGTTGCATATAACCTATAAATCTGCAAATATAATTTTATTATTAAATTTTTAAACTTTTAAAAACTTACAAAATGGCGGATTTTTTTTTAAACTTAACAAAATCCAAGTGAAACTAAAAAAAGTGCATAACTTTCTTAATTCCTGCTAGATTTTAATAAAATTTGAGTTTCACATAACTTATAAATCTGCAAATATAACCTTTTTATTAAAATTGTAAATTTCAAAAAATTAACAAATTGGCGGATAATTTTTGAGTCTTAACTGAATCCAACTGAAACCAAAAAGAGTGCATAACTTTCTTAATTTTCGCTGAATTTTAATAAAACTTAGGTATCACATAACTTACAAATTTGCCAATATAACCTTTTTATTAAATTTATAAATTTTTAAAAACTTACAAAATGGCGGATAATTTTTGAGTATTAACAAAATCCAACTAAATCCAAAAATAGTGCATAACTTTCTTAATTTCTGGTAGATTTTAATAAAATTCAGGTATCGCATAACTTTCAAATTTACTGATATAACACTTTTATTAAATTATAAATTTTTAAAGACTTACAAAATGGCGGATAATTTTTGAATCCTAACAAAATCCAACTGAAACCAAAAAGAGTGCATAACTTTCTTAATTCTTTAAGAAAGCATTTTTTTGTTTTTAAAAGTACAATAAAAAGAAAATAGACTATGATTATCAAATATCATCAACGACTTTGTCTATAATAATATTTTTATTAATTTTTCTTTTGTTAATTACTTTAAAATTTATTTTTTTTATAAATGTATCTAAGATGTATATTTTCTATGAATGACCTAGTGGCAAAATCCCCATAAACAGCATCTCCTTTTTCTTTATGTCAATGAACTTCCCACCCCCGATTGCTGCCGTCAGTCCGGACGCACGTCGATTCTGCCGCTGCCAGTAGCTTTATGTGTGCCGTATAGTCGAGGCATACGAGAACGGCTATTTATGCCATTAAGTCCGGGTAGCGGCCGAAAAAAAAACCGCGTTTGGTGTGGAAAAAGCGGTGGAAAATCGGGGGACAATTAAAAAAATCGTCGATCCGGAGGTGGCGAGTGTCCGGATTCCGCCCGCAGTGCGTCCACGACGCCGTATATCGGCCAGGTAGACATCAGTGGGTGTTTATCCGCAGCTCGCCATTACAAGTACAGCCAATACATTAGGACGGATAAGTTATTATTTGTTATAAATTAATAGTTAACAAAACAGTGTAGTTTAAGTGCGTTTTGAAAATTACGAGTAAAATCGGGTGCGGGCGCGTTGTTGTTGTGCGATTTTCCGGTGGCAGCTGAGAGGTTCGCCATTTTGCCATGTAGCCGTTAGGCGTTTACAGTTCGCGTTCGTTTTTGGAATTTACTCTCACACACGGGGATGTTTGGCGATTTATTACAACCGCAGTGCTACACTCAAACCTTTGGGGATTTAAACTGAATCTTATTGTGTTCTGCTATCATTACGGTACGTAAATATCAATTGAATTTCTGTGAACAACATTGAAGCCTAATTTTGCAACAAAATAACATTCGAATCGATTTTGACTAGTAATCAAGCAAATATTTACTGTAAGAATGTGTAATATCTACTAAATGATTAAAATATTTGTAAATAATGTTTCAATATAAGCAATTTCTAATAAAAATGAATCATGTGCAATTTGTCAACAATGACGACAATCTATATAGTATTATTCACTCTTTATAGAACTATTCTAAATATAACCTTTATTTTTCATATAGCACAATATATAATATCGTTTTTGTTTGCCCATCCAAAAGTTTATTTAATAAATTAAAACTTTGCTAATGTTCCTTTGGGAGTAAGGAGTTTTTTTTATTCTACTGGGGTTTGACCAAAGTTGTTCAATTCAAGACAGGTTCAGAGCATAAATTTATATAAGTTCTGTAGTATAAAATAGAATATAATTTTATTCTGCAATAATTAATAATAATTTATGGCATATTTATTTTGTCATTATATTGCTTTTTATAAATTAGTAAATTGTTAATTAGTTTGAGCACTAAATATACATTGTAAATTTGATTATTTTGCAATTGGAATTAAATTTGAAATTTTATTTTATTTAATTAAAAGATTACAATTAAAAATGATCAGATATTATAATTTAATTGACATTTCTTTCTAAAATGATTAAAACTGTTTTGGTTTATTATATTTTAATATCATTACATTAATGATTTCAATTTGTCAAAAACGATGATTGAAAATAGTAGTAAATACAAAAATTGCTAATCGTTTCCCAGTGTTACAACTGTTCAGAAGTCGATCAAATAAAACTGTTTAATGGCAGTTTTATATCAAACAAATGTAGCACTCATAAACATCAAAGCGAATCAATGTTTTTTATGCTTGTCACTTCATTTGAGATTAGATTTATTTGAAAAATTAAAACTAATCGTCTGTGGCATGTGGTGATATACTAGTTATAATGCTTTTGATGATTCTAAAGCAATTTTATCAAATGTTTATAGATAAGTGATTCAATTGAACAAGAATCTAAAATTGCTAAATAGCACAATAAAAAAAAAAAATTAAAAAAACTATTAGATTTTTTATAGTTTCAGCAACATTTTTAAAAACAATTGGTCTCTACGTTTTTCTGTCTTTACACACTTCTTTTGCTTCAGCAATATCCATACATCTGGTCATGCATGCTTTCTTATTCTTTCCACAACATTGAACCAACTTTTTAGTTTTTCTTTGTATTTTAATCCAAATACATTTCCATCATATTCTATCCTCACTAGTTCTCTCGAAATGGCTAAACCAACGTAGAATACTACTACACTGATCTGTCGCTGTTATTTTCAAACTACATTTGTTCTTCACCACTCATTTATAACTTTGTCCGTACACATTTTTTTGCACATATTTCCTAAGTACTCCATTCCAATCGCATTTATTTTTCTTTTGTGTTTCTTTTGATATTAATATTGCTATAAACTGTTGAAAACTTTAAAATTTTAATAATAAAATTTCAAAAATAACAAAAACCGGTTTAAATTATTCTAGAAAAACAAAAAAAAACGACCAAAAAACGGTTTAAAAGTGCAAAATTTTATTCACAAAAGTCAAAATACGGCTAAAAATAGCAATATCTGATCACAAAATATTACAGTATTGTCATAAAGAAAACTGCAAAAATTTGTTTAAAATAAGTCAGAAATAGCTCAATCCGGCCTTAAAACATCAAAGTATTGTCAAAAATCACCAAAATCTTGCCATAAACTATTGAATAAAGCAAAAAACATATTAATACATTGTTAGAATAGCAAAATCAATTAAATATGCAAAATTTGATTTATAGAATGTCAAAATCAAGCCATAAAGTGAAAACATATTATTAAAATTAAAAGCTGGTCATATAGTAAAAAATGGTCATAATATATTAAATAAACAAAAAAAAAATTTCAAAAGTAATTAAAAATTGCACAATTCTGTTCTTAAAATGTTAAAACAGCAAAATCTGTCCTTCAAATTTTAAACAATTGTCAGAAATCACAAAAAAAATTATAATCCAAAAAAATAAAAAAAAATAAAAAAATATTTTTTAAAAATATTTTTGGATACAGTAGCATATTAAGCAATGCTTAAACTAAGTTTTGTACAATTTTTGAGATTTTAACTATAAAATTGTGTCCATGGCATCAATTTATACAAGGCTATAATTTAAGTTAAAATCTAAAATGTCTTAAAAAATATAGAAATTTATCTATACTTTTTGAAAATTATTTTTGAATACAGTAGCATGTTAAACAATGCTTGAACTAAGTTTTGTACTATTTTTGAGTTTCTAACTTTAAAACTGTGTTTTTGGCATCAATTTATGCAAGACTATAATTTAAGTTAAAATACAAAATGTCTTAAAAAATTATCTATTAATTTTGAAAATTATTTTTGAATACAGTAACATGTTAAGCAATGCTTAAACTAAGTTTTGTACTATTTTTGAATTTCCTACTTTAAAATTGTGTCATTGGCATCAATTTATGCAAGACTATAATTTAATTTAAAATCCAAAATGTCTTAGAAAATTATAAAAAAAATATCTTTAAATTTTGTAAATTATTGTTGGATACAGTAGCGTTTTAAGCAATGCTTTAACTAAGTTTTGTACAATTTTTAAGCTCTTAACTTTAAAATTGTGTTCTTGGCATCAATTTATGCAAGACTATAATTTAAGTTAAAATCCAAAATGTTTTAAAACATTATAAAATTTATCAATAAATTTTAAAAATAATTTTTGGATACAGTAACATGTTAAGCAATGCTTAAACTAAATTTTGAACAATTTTTGAGCTTTTTACTTTAAAATTGTGTTCTTGGCATCAATTTTTGCAAGACTATAATTTAAGTTAAAATCCAAAAGGAATTTAAAAAATATAAATTTTTTTTTATTAATTTTGAAAATTATTTTTAGATACAGTAACATGTTAAGCAATGCTTATACTAAATTTTCTATAATTTTTGAGTTTCTATTTTTGAAATTGTGTCCTCGGCATCAATTTATGCAAGACTATAATTTAAGTTAAAATCCAAAAAGAATTTAAAAAATATAAAAAAATTTCTATTAATTTTGAAAATTATTTTTAGATACAGTAACATGTTAAGCAATGCTTATACTAAATTTTCTATAATTTTTGAGTTTCTATCTTTAAAATTGTGTCTTCGGCATTAATTTATGCAAGACTATAATTTAGGTTAAAATGCAAAATGTCCTAAAAATTATAAAAAATTATCTATACATTTTGAAAATTGTTTTTGGATACATAAGCATGTTATGCAATGCTTAAACTAAATTTTGTACAACTTTTGAGTTCCTACTTTTAAAATTATGACCTCGACATCAATTTATGTAAGACTGTTGAAATCCAAAATGTCTTAAAAATTATAAAAGTTATCTATAAATTTTAAAAAATATTTTTGGATACGGTAGCATGTTAAGCAATGCTTAAACTAAATTTTGTACAATTTTTGAGCTCTTAACTTTAAAATTGTGTTCTTGGCATCAATTTATGCAAGACTATAATTTAAGATAAAATCCAAAATGTCTTAAACATTATAAACATTATCTACAAGATTTGAAAATTATTTTTGAATGCAGTAGCATGTTAATCAATGCTTAAACTAAGTTTTGTACAATTTTTGAGCTCATAACTTTAAAATTGTGTTTTTGGAATTAATTTATGAAAGACTATAATTTAAGTTAAAATCCAAAATGTCTAAAAAACTATAAAAAATATCTATAAATTTTGAAAGTTATTTTTGGATACAGTACCATGTTAAGCAATGCTTAAACTAAGTTTTGTACTATTTTTGAGTTTTTAACTTAAAAATTGTGTCTTCGGCATCAATTTATGCAAGACAATAATTTAAGTTAAAATCTAAAATGTCTTAGAAAATTATAAAAAATTTGTATAAATTTTGTAAATTATTTTTGGATACAGTAGCATGTTAAGCAATGCTAATACTAAATTTTGTATAATTTTTGAGTTTCTATCTCTGAAATTGTGTCTTCGGCATCGATTTATGCAAGACTATAATTTAAGTTAAAATGCAAAATGTCTTAAAAATTATAAAAAAATATCTATAGATTTTGAAAATTATTTTTGGATACAGTAACATGTTAAACAATGCTTAAACTAAGTTTTGTACTATTTTCGAGTTTCTAACTTTAAAATTGTGTCCTCGGCATTAATTTATGCAAGATTATAAAATTTAAGTTAAAATGCGAAATGTCTTAAAAATTATTTAAAAAAGTCAATACATTCTGAAAACTATTT
Organism: Tachinus rufipes; assembly: GCA_963932245.1. Taxonomy (NCBI): domain Eukaryota; kingdom Metazoa; phylum Arthropoda; class Insecta; order Coleoptera; family Staphylinidae; genus Tachinus; species Tachinus rufipes. The sequence goes on along the minus strand of OZ010747.1, from coordinate 94,515,750 downwards.
TTGGATACAATAGCATATTAAACAATGATTAAACTAAGTTTTGTACAACTTTTAAGCTTGTAACTTTAAAATTGTGTCCTCAGCATTAATTTATGCAAGACTATAATTTAAGTTAAAATATAAAATGTCTTAAAACATTATAAAAACTATCAATACATTTTGAAAATTATTTTTGGATACAGTAGCATGTTAAGCAATGCTTAAACTAAGTTTTGTACTATTTTTGAGTTTCTAACTTTAAATTTGTGTTCTCGGCATCAATTTATGCAAGACTATGATTTAAGTTAAAATCCAAAATGTCTTAGAAAATTAAAAAAAATATATTTATAAATTTTGTAAATTATTTTTGGATTCAGTAGCATGTTAAGCAATGCTTATACTAAGTTTTGTATAATTTTTGAGTTTCTATCTTTAAAATTATGTCTTTGGCATCAATTTATGCAAGACTATAATTTAAGTTAAAACCCAAAATGTTTTTAAAAATTATCTATAAATTTTAATTTTTTTTTTGGATACAGTAGCATGTTAAGCAATGCTTAAACTAAGTTTTGTACTACTTTTGAGTTCATACCTTTAAAATTGTGTCCTCGGCATCAATTTATGCAACACTATAATTTAAGTTAAAATCCAAAAATTTTTAAAAATTATAAAAAAATATCTATAAATTTTGAAAATTATTTTTGAATACAGTAGCATGTTAAATATTGTTTAAACTAAGGTTTGTACAATTTTTGAGCACTTAACTTTAAAATTGTGTTCTTAGCATCAATTTATGCAAGACTATAATTTAAGTTAAAATCTACGTCTTAGAAAATTATAAAAAAATATCTATAAACTTTGAAAATTATTTTTGGATACAGTAACATGTTAAGCAATGCTTAAACTAAGTTTTGTACAATTTTTGAGCTCTTAACTTTAAAACTGTGTTCTTGGCATCAATTTATGCAAGACTATAATTTAAGTTAAAATCCAAAATGTCTTAAAAAATTATAAAAAATATTTATAATATTTTTGAATACGGTAGCATCTTAGGCAATGCCTAAATTAATTTTAGTACAATTTTTAAGTTTTAAATTTTAAAACTGTGTCCTTATCATCAACTTATGCAAGACTAGAATTAATTAAGTTAAACTCCAAAATGCTTTAGAAAATTATAAATTTAAAAAATTATTTTTGATTACAGTAGCATGTTAGCAATGCTTAAATTAAGTTTTGTATAATTTTTGAGTTTTTAATTCAAAAATTGTGTCTTCCATAGTTAAAAAAAAACCACAATCCGGCATCAACTGTTGAAAAATGCAATAACCGACCACAATATTTTAAATAATTGTTAGAAAGCACCAAAATCCGGCTATAAACTATGGAAAAGTGTAAAAATCTTTATAAATTTGCAAAATTCAGGTATAAAATATAATACCTATTGTTAAAAAAAACTAAACTTCGGCCAATAAAAGTAAAAAAAATCGCTAAAGTTTATTTACAGAGTATCAAAAATAACAAAATTTGAAATAGATAGCTTACAAATAGCTATCTTTTGAGTTATCATTTTATAAAATTTATGATCTTTGTCTGGAGAGCTCCATCTTATATTTAGTTTATTTTTTAGAATCAACCTTACCCAGGTTCAACAACAATTTTTTTTTGGTAAAAGAATATATTCATTAAAGAAAGGTTTTGCATTGCAAAAAAAAGTACCTTAAATCATTTTTTGTTTCTGTCTCATGACTTTAAATTTTGCTTCAGTTTTGTTTGCTTTCGTGCTAATTTTATCATTATACTGAGTTTGTCATTTCGGGCACAAGTAATATAGTTTTCATCTTTGCCGTCATCATAACTAGATGTAGGTGCATTGGCATGTATAATGTTTATGCTTTATCCAGAATTTAGCTTAAGTACTAGGTATATGACGTTTGGGGATACATTTTTTGTAGTCATAATGCAATAGGCATGTTTTTGTTTGTGAAGACATCTGCTTTTGCCAATTTATAAGATTCAAAGTTCTTATTTCGTTTCCTTGATTCTTTACTTCACACTATCGGATTATGTCAAATACCACCAACATATGATTTTAAATTTTTGAAAATGCAAATTTTTATTTATAAGAATTCAAGAAAAAAATTAATACGGTTATAAAACATATATAATTAATCAAATATAGCTTTTATATGTAAAGCACGTTTTTATCCATATTTGAAAAAAAAAACTTTTTTTTTAATCTTTTCTTTAAGAAAAACTATTACTCAATTTTTTTTGTAAAAACTTATTCTTTAGGCAATTTTGAAGAAAAAACTCATTTTTTTCTAAAAATGCAATCTTGAAATGTTACAAACGATCAAAAAATGTAAATTTAAAATTTAAACTTTTTTTTGCTATTTTTAAGTAATTCTGTGGATACACTTCCTGAGTTTTTCAGGGTATCTTTTTCACATATAAAAACACGTTTTTATCTATATTTGAGAAAAAAAATTACGCGTCATATTTTTTTAGGAAAAACTGTCTTTTAAAGTTCTGCAAAACTTTTAAAATTCAAGGTAAAATTTTTGGCTATGAAAACTTATTTTTTGGATCATTTTAAAGAAAACAGTTTCTTATAATTTTTTCCTAAAAATGCAATCTTGAGAAGTTACAAAAATGTAAAAAAACTTAAAAACCTTAATTATTTCAAATTTTAATTGCTCATTACTTAGAAATGGCTCAATAAAAAAATTTGAAAAAATTCATGTAGAAGAAGGCATTTTCAATGGATTGAACAAAAACAAATTTTTATTCCGTGCACTTGACTCATAAATGGCCTTATATAAAACAATGTTATAAGTTGATAATTTAAGAAGTCTTCAGATGTTTGTATTGCACAATTTTCTAGTTGGTGATTTTAATGATAAATTTATTTACACAAGCCCCAACAAAAGTCATTTTATTTCTTCTACAAGTTGTTTGAATAAAGCTCAAATATCGTCGTAAAAAAGGTATAAAAGAAAAAATAGAACTCTCAGCCTTATATAGATATATATATATCAATACATATTTAATAAAATCAATAAACAAGTTTAATTAATAATAATTTAACAACGTATTTTTTCAATTAAAATTGCATTAGTGGAACCAATATTAAAAAAGGTAATACTAACAAAGCAACAATTTATAAACCAATTAGTTTTTTGCCAATTGTCTCAAAAATATTTTAAAAGCTATTATATGAACAACTAACTTTAATGTCCATAAAAAAATTAAAAAATTACAGGAGCTATAAAAACAAATCAAATGCACAACATTAAAGACACAAATGTTAATCTTATCCCAGAGTAGGGCAAAGTGTAATCTGACTAACGATTAAAAAGATACTGACTAACAAATCATTGCCAGCACAAATAAAGAATAATGACTAATAATTATAAATAAGTTTGTTTTGATTAACGACTATCCGTACTTCAGACAATTGCTGATCTTCTTGTTTAATTTTTTGGCATTTTTAACGTTAGTGACACAATTATTGACGTAAAAAGTATCTTGTAATTTAAGAATAATGTGTGCAAAAAAAGAAAGGCCCCTGCTTGATGAGATGTAAATTTAATGTAGCTCTTAAAAGAAAAGGGCTACTCGACTTTTTTATGTCAAAATATCTTTAGTTAACCATCTTTGTCAATTACAAAAATTTCAAGAAATCTTTGTCTTTTTTGTGTATCTCAATTTTCTAGAAGGCTTTTCTTATGTTGGCTACAGCACTAATCTTTTAAGTCTAAACCTCAAAATAATTCTAAGTGTGAGTTCTATAAGATTTAGATTTTTTTATGACAATGATTGAGAAAAAGCTGATTTTTTTCCCGCGTTGAAGCATCAAATACTAATACTAATACTAAATCTTAAAGGTTAATTTTTTTTTACCATTGCCCTAAGTGGTAAATAATGCTTTGGCAGATTTTGGATTAACTTTTTTGTATTCTGAATGATGCCTTCTTCTTGCCAGTCAATTAATATCTTTTTGTAATTTGTGAAGATACCATCGTTTTTTAGTAGTGCTTTATAGTTTTTTTATTGCAAGTTCTAACCATGACAAACTAACTTTGGTCACAGTCTTTAAAAAATGGAATCGGTTATCCAGAGCTTCCATAGATCCTACAGTGCAATGTTTTTGGCCAACAAAACAGTGGTCATGGTTGTAACAAAGAACCTTTCTTATCAAGATTTATTCAAGGAATGTATGTACTGTAACTAACCTAGGTTTTAATACCAAGTTATTACCTGAAAGCAACTTGCCAGCAATATCAGCGCTAATTAAAATTTCTATTGTTCCATGTAATTTGTCAGCATTTTTTTTTACTGTAATTTGTTCATCCAATTGCCATTTGTAATATGAGGCAGGGTGGTACAAATTATCTGCTGACTCAAAGCTTCAAACTTGCAAACTACCATCTGGATTAGCTAATCGTATCTCGTAACACAAATGTTGCTCCCGTACGCTAGCTACACCGCCAAACAAAGCATGAATAATTTTTTCTGTACTTTTTCACGGTACTCAAGCTTTTCAGCAAGGTTTTGCCGTAGAATTTAGAAAAAAAAGCCATTTGCGGTGTTTGATTGACTGTACTTTGGAAGTAGGATAAAGTAATTCACCTCAAATATAATAACTATTGTATTAAAATCTGATTTGTCAAAATAAAATTTAACAATTCATATAACAGAATTGTAAAGCAGTAGATAAAAGCTTTGATATATTGACAATTTATTTATAACACATTTATTGAAAATAATGTTTATATGTTAAACGATGCACATGCCAGATTTGATAAATAGTTGACAGTTGCTTTATGAAATTGACAGTTTGTTGGATAGTGATAGACAAATCTTTTGCCAAACAAACAATTGATATTTTAAATAACAGACATCTGTATCTGCAGTTTTATCATTACGATATGTAACAACTGGATTTTCTCTTTGATTCATGTATCTACCACCAGAATGTATACAATTTGCATTAGTTGATTGATTAATTATTTTGTCCATAACTATTTTGACCAAAACTGTTTTGTCCGAAACTATTTTGTCCGTAATTGTTTGATCCCGCATATCCAATTTGCTAATAATCATCATTTGGTTACATAAACCATACCAAAAAAAACAATAACACTGGCAACAATTCCTAACACTGATCTTGGCACCAAAAATGTTTAATTTTTTTTTGCAAATATATAATAAGGTATTGAATTCTTGTTAGAACTTTTATACCATCATTGGCATTAAGCCAAACATTCCAAATTTTTTAAAAGCTTTTTGCAACTTATATTCATTTCCATAATTGTTGCCATAATTATTGCCATTATTGCCATAATCATTATCATATCCATTATCAGAAAAGGATTTTTTTTAATTATCAGAATCGAAAAACAATCTATCTAGGTACTATTTTAGAACCGGCTTTACCAACTTTATCAATTATTTTATCTAAAGTTTTGTCAAATATTTTATCAAAAAACTTTTTTTAATTTGGATTTCTTTTTATCTTTGAAGTTTTTTTTTATTTGATGATTATTGTAATTGTTGTTGTAGTCGTACTAATTGTAATTATAGTTGTCGCGTTATTTTGACATCAGTTTTTTTCAGTAAAGTTTTTTTGGCCCAAAGGTTTCTAAATCGGCTTTGGTAGAGGCATACAAAAAAAGCATTTTGGTACAATAATAATTCCACGATAGTTCGTACAATCGTCTCCACAATGACATCTCTAATATTGTTCAAATTTTGTACACGTGTTTGGGGTAACAAAATATGACAATTCTTAAAATTTTAGATCTCTTGGAGAAATACAGTGTAAATGGCGGTCATTTTAATTTTTTAGGAATATTTTGTCTTCTTTCAGTTTTTGTGTTGTAAATAAGCAAAAAATAGTCATCATATTCAAAAGTATCATATAGCAAATTTTCCGTAGAACACGATCCCGCCCTTGGTTTTCCAAAATGTCTTGCAAAAATGGGAAAATTATTATTTTATCGAAAATTTGATATTAGTTCTCCTATATGGCATATGCAAAAGAAAACAGTTTTTAAGTAAACGTGGAGTCATATGAATATCTATCATATCAAGGATGTTCTTAGAACAGATAGCAGATTAACCCGTTATTTTAGGTATTTTAAACACAAATTTTGATCTTTTACTTTTAGTTTAAATTTACATATTAATTTAAAAACTGTCATCATATCTTGCACCTACGCAGTAGAGTTATGATATACTACTTTCACTATATTAGTAGATGTTCTTTGTAGAATATGCACTTAATTTATTATATCAATTAGCTAAAAGTTGTTAATCACACGTTATTTCTGACACTTTATTTTTACATAAAGACAAAGTTTTCTAATAGCGCATTAGAAGAGGGAATTTATATCAATGCTTTTGTTCAGCCTACAAAGATTTTCTTTGCTTTTGGCTATGTTCGTTGTTTTAAGTTAAACGAAAGTGATGATGTAGTCGATGCAGGTTTGGCCAACTTGAAAACGTGCTTGCTGTTTAATATTACTTATATTTATATTCAATATTCTTTAATTCTGTTATTGTTACAATATTTTAATAATAAGTTTTATTTTCATTAATATATAAACTATAAACACATACATTGACCAAACAATTATATAAAATGAAATGTAATTATATTAATACATAACAATTAACTCTATATTCAAATTAATTACATTTTGTCTATACGCTTCGACTCGTTTCATCGATTGTAGACTACCAACCAGCAAAACCAATTAAAATGTATTTTAACGAATAAAACCAATTTTTATATAATAATTTATTAAAGCAAATATTAATTATTGAATAACAACATAAAATTTTGTAAGTGTACTAAAAATATATTAATTTTTGCAATAATTTTGAATCATATATACAAAGTGTTAGGTAAACATGCGGCAAAAATTGAAGGAGTTATTCCCCTTAAAAAACATTGAGATGCTAGGCGCACTGATGATAGATGCATTTCCTGTGTCTCACACTGGGTAAAAATTAAATTTATATTATTAATTTAAATTTGTTTAGGGAATTTATATATACAATTGTATGCTGTGATATTGAATTACTTAATAAATTAAAGCAATTTCTTCCGGCTATTAGCTATACATTTGCAATGGTTAATTTAAATATTTGTTTACATTTTTTGAGTTTTATATTAAAAGCTAATTCATTGCTGTTATTATTATATGAATTGTTTGATATAGAATTGCACAAAGAGAACCGTTTGTTATTAAATATTATGTTTCTGACAGAACCATTATAAATCCAATCATACTGATTTCATTTTTATATATTTGAACATTTTTAAACCAATTTAATACAAAAACCTTTTAATTTTATTTTATTCAACACGAGTTTGATTAGATTCAAGCTTATGTAGTAGATTTTTAATTTTAAAAACGCTCATTAGGTTAGCTCTGTTAAATATATTTTTAACTTTATTGACTTGAATAGAATAAAAAACTCTGACCCAAAATAAAAATAACTATGGTCTAAAATTATTAATATCCAACACGAACAAGTGGGAAAACGTATTATTAATAAGGCAATAAATGATGTATCAATTTGTAGTATTCTTAAAATAAAATTTATTGATTTAAGTTTTTATATGATATCTATTTTTAAATAGATTTAGCGTTTCTTAAGTGGATTAATAAAATATTTACATTTTATATAAAAAAAGTACGCTGCGGACAGGATTCGAACCTGTGCGGGCAAAGCCCAATAGATTTCAAGTCTATCTTGCAATTTATTTTTTTTGCAATTTAAAAATTCTTTATTTACTATTATGTACATATTTACAAAAAGAAGAAGCAAATTTATGGTAATGAAAAATATATACAACATGACTCCTACCCAGAAATTTGGGGCATTCTTGTACAACTTAAGTTAAACATATTTACATATATAAGAAAAACAACCAAAGAAAAAGAAAATTAATTAAATTTCAATTTTGAACAATTACATATATATTTACAGGTTTACAATTAATATACAGGGAAAGCTTCGAAAACCCTGTTTTCAAAACTTATGTTTTTGCCTTATAAAGGCTGATTGAAAATAGGCAGTTTTTGGTATGTCAGCCTATGTTTTGGGTTAATGATTGATGAGCGTCGGTTGGTGATTGTCTTTGTTAGTCGGTTATGCTTCAGTTGTGTGAGATAAAATTTTTGTGATTGTGTGTTTATGTAGTCACCAATTCTAGGTATGTTTGATCTGTCATGAAGGTCATCAATTCTCGTGTATCTGTCTTGGTTCAAAATTAGTCTCAAAAGTTTATTCTGGTAAACTTGAAGTTTTCTAATGTGTGTTTTTGCAGCACCGCACCAGATTGGTGCTGCGTATGTCATGATTGGTCTGATGAGTGCCGTGTAAATCAGTCGTTTATTGGTCTGATTGAGCTTACTAGTTTTGCTCATCAGCGGGTAGAGTGCTCTAAGTGCCCCATAGCATTTCGCCAGTGTACTGTCTATGTGGTCCTTGTAGGTTAGTCTTTTGTCCATCTTTACACCTAGATATTTGACGCTTTTTGACTCTCTCACCGCTCCATCATGCAGTTTCAGCGGTACAAACACCGTTGTACCGGTAAATTTTCGAGAGAATGTGATTGCTTCCGCTTTGGCAGCGTTTAGCTTAATCTGCCATCTCTCAAAATATTTAACCAGCACATCGGCGTGTATCTGCACTTGCTTACTTGACACAATAGCATTGTGAGAGTGAGCGTATATCGCTGTATCGTCGGCGTAAAGTGCTGTCTTTGTCTTAAAATTAGTCGGCATGTCATTAATGAAGATGTTAAACAGCTTAGGTCCCAAGATAGAACCTTGGGGTACCCCAGCTGCAATGTGTTGTGAACCTGATAGACTCTCGTTCACCTTGACCTTGAACGAGCGCCCATCAAGGTATGATTTAATAAGTTTTATGATGTTGTCCGGAAAATGGTACATTATGAGTTTGTAGATGAGACCGGTTTGCCAAACTTTGTCAAACGCTTTTTCAATGTCTAGTAGCAGCATTGTTGTCACATTATTCTTATTGAAATTCGTAAGAATATCATGTGCAATGCGTACTACTTGCTGGGTGGTGTTGTGTTTGGTCTTAAATCCAAACTGATAGTCATTTATGACTTTGTTTTTATGATCATACTGGTCTAATCGATTCAGTACAATTCTTTCCGCCAGTTTACCCAGAACATTAAGCAAGCTTATTGGTCGATAATTAATTGGCAATGTTTTATCCTTGCCAGGCTTTGGTATGGGGATGATAATGGCTGACTTCCATACTTTTGGAAAGTATGAAAGTTTCAGCATGCTATTAATGATATATGTCAGCTGTACTATGGCCTTTTTTGTGAGGTTTTTTAGTACAGCGTTGGTGATCGTGTCCGGTCCAGGTGCTTTTCGTGAACTTTGTCTTGTTATGAATGATCGGATTTCCCTTGGACTTGTCAGTTGTTTATGGTGCGCCGTTAGCGGTATATTTAGATTTTCTAAATATTGCTGAACTGTCTCTTCAATCAGTCTATGTTCGTCGTTGTTTGTGGCGTCTAGTCTGTGTACCTCTCTAAACACTTCAGCAAGAGCATTTGCCTTGTCGTGATCGGGCAAGACAATCTCGCCTCCGTGATTAAGGGCAGGCATTGGATCGTATTTTGTCTTTAATGACTTTGTCAATTTCCACAAAGAATTATCTTTTGTGGATAGGTTCTGTAATTTATTTGTCCATCTGTCATTGTTAAATCTGTTAATTGTCGCCTTAATGAGTTTGTTAAGTTCATTAAGGTTATGTCTGTCTGCTGGATTTCTTGTTCGTTGCCATGTCTTTCTGGTACGGTTTCTCTCGTTTATGAGTTGTGAAACTTCACGAGAGATGACCACTTTGTACGGAAAAATTGTCTTTTTCCTTACAGATCTGTCCCTAGCACTTTGAATAGCTTCTGTCAGTTTGACTGTTTCAGCGTCTAGTTCGTCAGTCGATTGAATGTCATTTTTTAATAATAATTTTGTGTCTAATATTACCCGAAAATTAGTCCAGTCTGCGTTTTTGTAGTCGTACACAGTTCTCGTCTTTTCGTTTTTTACGTGCCTCAGTAAAGAGAATAGTATGGGGTCATGGTCAGAGTCAAGTTCTTGTACAGTCCGTGCTTGTGAACAGTCTACGTTTTTAATAATCGCCAAGTCAATTGTCGTTGGTGTCGATCCATTTGGTGGAAAATGAGTAGGGTCATCCGGATGATTGATAATGCAGTGATAATGTTGAGTAAAATGAAAAAGTTTGTTACCGTTTGTGTTGTTTAGGTGACACTTCCATGTGAAGTGTCTGGCGTTAAAGTCTCCTACAACTATCACTTTTTGTCCAACGTCAAGTAAGTTGCTTATGTCGTTGTCAGTGAATTTGTTCAGCGGTCTGTTGTAAATTGAGAAAATTATTGTGTTGTCGGCGAGTTTAATAGCAGTATGCTCTAAAGTCGTGTCAATGATATTATTGATGATTACATGTGGAATGGAGTTCTTGACAAGAATGGCCACCCCGCCGTATCCGTCAGCTCTGTCGCTTCGGATGCAAGTGTATCCTCTAACTTTAAACTTTTGTGATACATTGAGTTTTGTCTCCGAAACGGTTAAGACGTCAATGTCCATTCTTGTCAAAAACTCCATTAAAATAGCTTTTTTGGTCGTGAGACCATTTGCATTCCAGCCACAGACAAGTAAGTTATCCATGGCTGCTTTCTAGTTTAGCGTAAAATTCCGCCATAACATGAAACTTGTCTGTGACTGAATTGCATCGGTCCAATAATGAGTTTAATTCTCTCACAGCTTCCAGCATAAAATTTAGGTCTACCTTAGTGTTCAAAATAGCAAACTCATTCTGTAGCTCTGAAAAGTTGTTGTTGCTAGGTGCTGATTGGGTGTATGTATGTTGAGAGGGTTTTGGGGCATTCCAATCAAATAGTGGACGCTGTTGTGGTGTGGGACGTGGTGGTGGTTGCGTCTGCTGCTGCCAGTTGCTCCATCTTGGCTGTGGGAACTCCCTATTGTTGGTACCGTTATAGCCTATGGATGTTCTTGTTGCTGCTGCTTTGGGCTGGCGTATGTTTTTTATCCGGTCCAGGTAAACAGGACATTTGGAATAGTTGGCAGGGTGATCCTGCTTGCAGTTCGCACATGTCGGTTTTTCCTCCAGTGTTTTAGTGCACTCGTGCGTCCAATGTTGTTTTGCGCATTTGACGCAACGCGGTAGAACATTACAATTAGATGTGGAGTGACCAAATTCTTGGCACCTTCGGCATTGAGTAATTTCCCTGGTGCTGTGATACCTTTCCCAGGTTGCTCGTGTGTGCAATAAATATTTGCAATTTGTATTTAGCAATATTTCTGTAACATCTTTACTTGTTACTACAAGGTAGTAGTTGTCCGTCTTAGTTTTCATTTTAAAGCACTTTGTTGCTGGAATTTTGTTTTGTTGCAGGGCCTGTAGGATTTCTTCTGGCTGTGTGTCTTCTGCAAAGCCTTTAGCGACAAACGTGTGCGATTTGTTGTCTTTTCTAGTATAAGAATGATATTGAACGTTCTGTGTTTTTAGATCTTCTTTCATTCTCAGCCAGTCATCGTTGTTTGTTGTTTGAATAATCGTATTGTTTTTAGTGTGTTTGATATTGAAGTCATTGTTAGTGACTTTTTTAATGCTGTTGACAAGCTGTTTGTGACTGAGAGTTTTTCCATGAATAATGATCGGCGGTACATATTTGTTAGATTTTGTTGGTGCCGAGTCGGGTTGTGCGGGCGGTTGCTCCGTCGTATCCATGGTTGTGGCTTCCATTTCGCTATTCCATAACACGCTGTAACGGTTTTGCAGCGGTATCGGTCTGTCTTCTATTTTATTATTAATATTGTTTTTATCTTTATAAATAAATGTATATCCCCCTACGTCTGTGGGAATTTCAGGAGCAATCTGGTTTGTTGCAGTACCACTGCAGCTTGCAATCTGTTTTGTATTATTTATATTGGTATTATTCATATCTGGATTTAAATCAGATGTTTTATTTGTATTAAAAATTATATTATTCTGTAATAATAAATTTTTGTTAGGTTTAGATAAACTTTTCAACCTTTCCGTATTTATTTTTATTTGTGCGGGTTTTTTGTTCGCCGCGCGAGTGCGTCTCCTGCTTCCCATCTCGCGATGCGGCCGTTGGAATGTTTGGTCGTCGTCCGTCTCTGTCTGCGCCCCGTCGGTGACTATCTCTATCACCTCTCTGTCGCTCTCCGTGGAGTATTGTCGCTTCGTAGGTATATTTGCCACTTTATTCGGAGTTGTGTTATTATGGTTATCGCTCATATCTAATACGTTTAACATACACTTTTATAAGGGACAAGCAGAAGGCTTGTCCCTTAATATCAAAATTAATTAAATTACAATTAATCCAGTGGCGTGCCGGATTAAGATTAAAAATAAAAATTAAATTAAATAATTTTATTACTGAATTATTATACCGATTCTTGTCGCGTTTGTACTATAGAGAGGTCTTTACTCTCACGCGGCTAGAGTAAGACTTCAAGTCTATCTCCTTAACCACTCGGACACCGCAGCCGATAAAAATACCGCTATATAAGTTGGGATTCAAATTGCTGTATAGTTATGCTGATTATAGTCATTTTAGTAAATTATCTAATTAATTATTCATATTATTAAAGTAATGATTTTATTTTATTTATTTATTTTATTTTATTTTTACATACATGTTTCAATGAGTTATCATCATTTTCAATGTATTTAAATTATATAATATTTCAAACTGATTTATTATTATTTAAAAAATTGTTTTTTCCCGCTACCCTGATATCCGTTTTTATTTATTTAAATTACTATATTCCCGCTGACTTGAATTTTGATTTTGTCATTTATTAACGTCTAATAAATGACAAAATCAAAATTCAAGTCATAAAATAAAAACAGAAAATATAAAATATCTAATTAATACTTAAATATTATTTTGATATTAAATTAAATTCTATTTAGCATTTATAGACTGATAACACTTTTTCATTATTTAATATTAACATGTTCTGCTTGCATAATTTAATATCTAAACTTATATTAATTAATATCATAATATATTATTTTATATTTATAGATTGTTATTAATATTCAAACAATACGATCAATATTCTTAATTAATCCCCCCTAATAATTAATAGATATAATAGATTAATGATTTACCACGATTAAACCGTACAAGCATCTGCATAAATTATTTAAATTTATATGATACAATGATCAACTGATTTAACTAATTAACAAACAAATTATTTAAAACGATATATTACGGATATTCCAGTTAAGAAGGCAACGCTTGTATTATACAGGGTGTTCAAAAAAGAACGTAAAATATTTAAGGGGGTGGTACAAACCACAACAAACAAAAAAGTCTTAATATATATTTTATTATTATTTTATATTAATAAGTATTTTTATTTTTATTATTCTTTTTCCCTTCCATTTTTTATTTTGCAAAAACGTGCATCTTCTTATCATAGTTGACTGATGTTTTGTGAAATAAACATTCAGTATTTGACAGTTGTTGTTAGTACACAAGTTTGCAATGCAATGGTTGATTACTCTAATGCAGAACTAGCCGACATGCATTTTATGTATGGTTGTGCTAATGGAATTGCCATCAATGCGCAACGTCTTTATGTAGAAGCTTATTCAAATCGCCAGATTTTTTCACATCGTATGTTTGGAAGAATTCACCAGAGATTGAGAAATATCGGTTCACTTCAAAAACAGTGACAAATTTCCGGCAGTCTAAAATCGGTATCTAGTCTTAGAGCAGAACAAAAAATTATCTCATAGATAGAGCAAAATTCAGGGACGAGTGTGCGAAGAATATCAGCTGAAGTAGGAATTGGTGCTACTCCTGTTTAGAGAACATATTTTATGACGTTTATAGCATTACACAAACATTTTATGACTGCTTAAGAATATTTTATGACGTTTATGTTAGTTCAAAAACATTTTATCGCAATTATGATAGCTCAGAAACAATTAATAACAATTTACAAAAAAATTATGACGTTCCTGACAGTTTATAAACATTTTATGACGTTTATAGGATCATGTTTGGAAGATGCTATAGACATCTTCCAAACATTTTATGACCTCTTAAAAACATTTTATGACGTTATTGACAGTTCCAAATCATTTTATAGCGTTTATGATACAATTATTAACAGTTTCTGACAGTCAACGGACATTTCATGACGTTTATAACATTTTTCAAACATTTTATGACCTCTTGAGTACATTTTCCGTCATTTATGACAGTTCAAAAACATTTTAAAAACATTTTGATAGTTTATGAACAATTATTGACAATTTACAAAAAATGTATGACGTTTCTGACAGTTCACAGACATTTTATGACGTTTATAGCATCTTCTATACATTTTATAACCGCTTAAAAACATTTTATAACGTTTATGACAGTTTTAAAGCATTTTATAGCGTCTATAATACAATTAGTAACAGTTTCTGACAGTCAACGGACATTTTATGACGTTTATAACATTTTTTAAACATTTTATGATTTCTTAAGTGCATCTTACAACGTTTATGACAGTTCAAAAACATTTTATAAAAATTATGATAGCTAAACAACATTATTGACAATTTACAAGAATTTTATGACGTTTTTGACAGTTCACAAACATTTTATGACGTTTATAGCATTTTCCAAACATTTTATGACCGCTTAAAAACATTCTATGACGTTTATGACAGTTTAAAAGCATTTTATAGCGTTTATAATACAATTAATAACCGTTTCTGACAGTTAACAAACATTTTATGACGTTTATAACATTTTTTAAACATTTTATGACCTCTTAAGTACATTTTACAACGTTTATGACAGTTCAAAAACATTTTATAACAATTATGATAGTTCAGGAACAATTATGCACAATTTACAAAAAAATTATGACGTTTCTGACAGTTCACAGACATTTTTAGACGTTTATAGCAATTTCCAAACATTTTATGACCGCATAAAAACATTTTATGACGTTATTGACAGTTCAAAATTATCAACAGTTTCTAACAGTCAACGGACATTTTATGACGTTTATAACATTTTTCAAACATTTTATGACTGTTTTAAATACATTTTTGACATTTATAACAGTTCTAAAACATTTTATAGCAATTATGATAGCTCAGGAACAATTATTGACAATTTACAATAAAATTATGACGTTTCTGACAATTCACAAACATTTTATGACGTTTATAGCATCTTCTAAACATTTTATGACTGCTTATAAACATTCTATGACGTTTATGACAGTTTAAATTCATTTTATAGTGTTTATGATACAACTATTAACAATTTATGACAGTCAACGGACAGTTTATAACGTTTATAACATTTTTTAAACGTTTTATGACTTCTTAAATGTATTTTACGACGTGTATAACAGTTCAAAAACATTTTATATCATTTTTGAAAGCTCAGGAACAATTATTGACAATTTAGAAAAACTTTATGACGTTTCTGACAGTTCAGAGACATTATATAACGTTTATAGCTTTTTTTAAATATTTTATCACCGCTTAAAAACATTGTATGACGTTTATGACAGTTCAAAAGCATTTTATAGCGTTTATGATACAATTATCAACAGTTTCTAACAGTCAACGGATATTTTATGACAATTATAACATTTTTCCAACATTTTATGACCTCTTAAATACCTTTTACGACGTTTATGATAGTTTAAAAACATTTTATAACAATTATGATAGCTCAGGAACAATTATTGACAATTTACAAAAAAGTTATAACGTTTCTGACAATTCACAAACATTTTATGACGTTTATAGCATCTTCCAAACATTGTATGACTGCTTATAAACATTCCATGACGTTTATGACAGTTTGAAAGCTTTTTATAGCGTTTATGATACAATTAGTGACAGTTTCTGACAGCTCACGGACATTTTATGACGTTTATAACATTTTATGACTTCTTAAGTACATTTTACGACGTTATAGCAACTTTTAAACATTTTATGACCGCTTAAAAACATTTTATGATACAATTATCAATAGTTTCTAACAGTCAACGGACATTTTATGACGTTTATAAAATCTTTTAAGTATTTTGCAACGTTTATGACAATTCAAAAATGTTTTATAGCATTTATGATAGCTTAGGAACAATTAATGACAATTTACAAAAAAATTATGACGTTTCTGACAGTTTACAAACATTTTATGACGTTCATAGCATTTCCCAAACATTTTATGACCGCTTAAAAACATTTTATGACGTTTATGACAGTTCAAAAGCATTTTTTAGAGTTTATGATACAATTAATAACAGTTTCTGATAGTCTACGGACATTTTATAACGTTCATAACATTTTTCAAACACTTTATGATCTCTTAAGTGCATTTTACGACGCTTATGACAGTTCAAATTATTTTATAACAATTATGATAGCTCAAGAACAATTATTGACAATTTACAAAAACTTTATGACTTTTCTGACAGTTTACAGACATTTTATGACGTTTAAAGCATCTTTTCAACATTTTATGACCGCTTAAAAACACTTTATGACGTTTATGACAGTTCAAAAGTATTTTATAGCGTTTATGATACAATTATCAACAGTTTTTAACAGTCAACGGACATTTTATAATCTCTTAAGTGCATTTTACGACGTTTATGACAGATCAAAAACATTTTATAACATTTATGATAGCTCAGAAACAATTATTGACAATTTAGAAGACTTTTATGACATTTCTGACAGTTTACAGATATTTTATGACGTTTATAGCATCTTCTATACATTTTATGACCGCTTAAAAACATTTTATAACGTTTATGACTGTTTAAAAGCATTTTATAGCGTCTATAATACAAATATTAACAGTTTCTGACAGTCAACGGACATTTTATGACGTTTATAACATTTTTTAAACATTTTTTGATTTCTTAAGTGTTTTTTTACAACGTTTATGACAGTTCAAAAACATTTTATTACAATTATGATAGCTCAGGAACAATTTTTGACAATTTACAAAAATTTTATGACGTTTTTTACAGTTCACAAACATTTTATGACGTTTGTAGCATCTTTCAAACATTTTATGACAGCTTATAAACATTTTATGGGGTTTATGATAGTTCAAAAGCATTTTATAGCGTTTATGATACAATTATTGACAGTTTCTAACAGTCAACGGACATTTTATAAAGTTTATAACATTTTTCAAACATTTTATTGTCTCTTACGTGCATTTTACAATGTTTATGACAGTTCAAAAACGTTTTATAGCATTTTTGATAGCTCAGAAACAATTATAAACAATTTACAAAGACTTTATGACGTTTCTGGCAGCTTACGGACAATTTATGACGTTTATAGCATTTTATGATCGCTTAAAAACACTTGATGACGTTTATGACAGTTCAAAAGCATTTTGTAGCGTTAATGATACTATTAGTGACAGTTTTTGATAGCTCACGGACATTTTATGACGTATATAACATCTTTCAAACGTTTTATAATTGCTTAAAAACATCTTATAACGTTTATGGCAGTTCAAAAACATTTTATGGCGTTTATGATAGCCTAGAAACAATCATTGACAGTTTCTGACAGCTCACGGACATTTTATAACGTTTATAACATCTCCTAAACATTTTATGACTGCTTAAGAACATTTTAGGACGTTAATGGCAGTTTAAAAAACATTTTATGGCGTTTATGATAGCTCAGGAACAATTGCTGACAGTTCACAAAAATTTTGTGACGTTTTCGACAGCTCGCGGACATTTTATGACGTTTATAACATTTTCTAAACATTAAATGACCGTTTAAAAACATTTTATGACGTTTATGACAATTTAACAACATTTTATGGTGTTTATGATAGCTTAGAAACAATCATTGACAGTTTTTGACAGCTCACGGACATTTTATGACGTTTATAACATTTTCTAAACATTTAATGACCGTTTAAGAACGTTTTATGACGTTTATGACAGTTCAAAAACGTTTTATAGAGTTTATGATAGCTCAGACACAGTTATTGACAGTTTCTGATAGATCACTCACATTTTATAACGTTTATAACATCTTCTAAACATTTTATAACCGCTTAATAACATTTTATGACGTTTATGACAGTTCAAAAACTTTTATGGCGTTTATGATAGCTCAGGAACAATTACTGACAGCTCACGGACATTTTATGACGTTTATAACATGTTCTAAACGTTTTATGACCGTTTAAAATCATTTTATGACGTTTATGACAATTCATCAATATTGTATGGCGTTTATGTTAGCTTAGAAACAATTACTGACAAATTCTGTTAGCTCACAAACATTTTATGACGTTTATAACATCCTTCAAACATTTTATGGCCGCTTAAGAACGTTTTATGACGTTTATGACAGTTCAAAAACATTTTATGGCGTTTATGATAGTTCAGAAACAATTACTGACAAATTCTGTCAGTTCACGAACATTTTATGGCGTTTATAACATTTTTCAAACATTTTATGAGCGCTTAAGAACGTTTTATGACGTTTAGGACAGTTCAAAAACAATTTATGGCGTTTATGATAGCTCAGAAACAATTACTGACAAATTCTGATTGTTCACGGACATTTTATGACGTTTATAACATTTTCTAAACATTTTATGACCGCTTAAGAACATTTTATGACGTTTATGACAGTTTAAAAACATTTTATAGTTTTTATGTTAACTCAGAAACAGTTATTGACAGTTTCTGATAGCTCACTTTCATTTTATGACATTTATAAAATTTTCCAAACATTTTATGACCGCTTAAGAACGTTTTATGACGTTTATGACAGTTTTAAAACGTTTTATAAAGTTTATAATAGCACAGAAACAGTTATTGACAGTTTCTGATAGCTCACTCACATTTTATAACGTTTATAACATTTTCTAAACATTTTGTGACCGTTGAAGAAAACTTTATGACGTTTATAACAATTCAAAAACATTTTATGGCGTTTTGATAGCTCAGAAACAATTATTGACAAATTCTGTCAGCTCACGGACATTTCATGACGTTTATAAACTTTTCCAAACATTTTATGACCGCTTAAAAACATTTTATGACGTTTATGACAGTTTAAATACATTTTATAGTTTTTATGTTAACTCAGAAACAGTTATTGACAGTTTCTGACAGCTTAAGGACATTTTATGACGTTTATAAAATCTTTCAAACCTTTATGACCTCTTAAGAACGTTTTGTGACGTTTATGACAGTTTAAAAAACATTTTATGGCGTATATGATAGCTCAGGAACAATTACTGACAGTTCACAAAAATTTTGTGTCGTTTTTGACAGCTCGCGGACATTTTATGACGTTTCTAACATTTTCTAAACATTTAATGACCGTTTAAAAACATTTTATGACGTTTATGACGTTTATGACAATTCAACAACATTTTATGGCGTTTATGATAGCTCAGAAACAATTACTGACAAATTCTGATAGCTTACGGACGTTTTATGACGTTTATAACATCTTCTAAACATTTTATGACCGCTTAATAACATTTTATGAAGTTTATGACAGTTCAAAAACATTTTATGGCGTTTATGATAGCTCAGGAACAACTACTGACAGCTCACGGACATTTTATGACGTTTATAACATGTTCTAAACAATTTATGACCGTTTAAAATCATAATATGACGTTTATGACAATTCATCAATATTGTATGGCGTTTATGTTAGCTTAGAAACAATTACTGACAAATTCTGTTAGCTCACAAACATTTTATGACGTTTATAACATCTTTCAAACATTTTATGGCTGCTTAAGAACGTTTTATGACGTTTATGACAGTTCAAAAACATTTTATGGCGTTTATGATAGTTCAGAAACAATTACTGACAAATTTTGTCAGTTCACGAACATTTTATGGCGTTTATAACATATTCTAAACATTTTAGGATTGCTTAAGAACATTTGATGACGTTTATGACAGTTCAAAAACATTTTATAGCGTTTATGATAGCTCAAAAACAATTATTGACAAATTCTGTCAGCTCACGGACATTTTATGACGTTTATAACATTTTATGACTGGTCATGAACATTTTATGACAGCTCACGGATTTTTTATGACGTTTATAACATCTTTCAAACATTTTATGACCGCTTAAAAACGTTTTATGACGTTTATGACAGTTCATAATCATTTTATGACGTTTATGATAGCTCAAAAACAATTATTGACAAATCTTTTAAACATTTTATGACCGCTTAAGTACGTTTTATAACGTTTATCACAGTTCAAAAACATTTTATGGCGTTTATGATAGCTCAGAAACAATAACTGACAGTTCACAAAGATTTTGTGACGTTTTTGACAGCTCACGGACATTTTATGACGTTTATAACATTTTCTAAACATTTTTACGACCGTTTAAGAACATTTCATGACGTTTATGACAGTTCAAAACATTTTATGGCGTTTATGATAGCTTAGAAACAATTATTGACATTTTTCTGACAGCTCACGGACATTTTATGACGTTTATAACATCTTTCAAACATTTTATGACCGTTTAAGAACGTTTTATGACGTTTATGACCGTTCAAACACGTGTTATAGAGTTTATGATAGCTCAGACACAGTTATTGACAGTTTCTGATAGCTCACTCACATTTTATAACGTTTATAACATCTTCTAAACATTTTATAACCGCTTAATAACATTTTATGAAGTTTATGACAGTTCAAAAACATTTTATGGCGTTTATGATAGCTCAGGAACAATTACTGACAGCTCACGGACATTTTATGACGTTTATAACATGTTCTAAACGTTTTATGACCGTTTAAAATCATTTTATGACGATTATGACAATTCATCAATATTGGATGGCGTCTATGTTAGCTTAGAAACAATTACTGACAAATTCTGTTAGCTCACAAACATTTTATGACGTTTATAACATCTTTCAAACATTTTATGGCCGCTTAAGAACGTTTTATGACGTTTATGACAGTTCAAAAATATTTTATGGCGTTTATGATAGCTCAGAAACAATTACTGACAAATTTTGTCAGTTCACGAACATTTTATGGCGTTTATAACATATTCTAAACATTTTAGGACATTTTATGACGTTTATGACAGTTCAAAAACATTTTATGGCGTTTATGATAGCTCAGAAACAATTACTGACAAATTCTGATTGTTCACGGACATTTTATGACGTTTATAACATTTTCTAAACATTTTATGACCGCTTAAGAACATTTTATGACGTTTATGACAGTTTAAAAACATTTTATAGTTTTTATGTTAACTCAGAAACAGTTATTGACAGTTTCTGACAGCTTAAGGACATATTATGACGTTTATAAAATCTTTCAAACCATTATGACCGCTTAAGAACGTTTTGTGACGTTTATGACAGTTTAAAAAACATTTTATGGCGTATATGATAGCTCAGGAACAATTACTGACAGTTCACAAAAATTTTGTGTCGTTTTTGACAGCTCGCGGACATTTTATGACGTTTATAACATTTTCTAAACATTTAATGACCGTTTAAAAACATTTTATGACGTTTATGACAATTCAACAACATTTTATGGCGTTTATGATAGCTCAGAAACAATTACTGACAAATTCTGATAGCTTACGGACGTTTTATGACGTTTATAACATCTTCTAAACATTTTATGACCGCTTAAGAACATTGTATGACGTTTACGACAGTTCAAAAACATTTTATGGCGTTTATGATAGCTCAGGAACAATTACTGACAGCGCACAGACATTTTATGACGTTTATAACATGTTCTAAACATTTTATGACCGTTTAAGATCATTTTCTGACGTTTATGACAATTCATCAATATTGTATGGCGTTTATGTTAGCTTAGAAACAATTACTGACAAATTCTGACAGTTCACGGACATTTTATGACTTTTATAACATTTTCTAAACATTTTATGACCGTTTAAGAACTTTTTATTACGTTTATGACAGTTCAAAAACATTTTATAGCGTTTATGATAGCTCAGAAACAATTACTGACAAATTCTGTCAGTTCACGAACATTTTATGAAGTTTATAACATTTTTCAAACATTTTATGACCGCTTAAGAACGTTTTATGACGTTTATGACAGTTCAAAAACATTTTATGGCGTTAATGATAGCTCAAAAACAATTATTGACAAATTCTGTCAGCTTACGGACATTTTTTGACGTTTATAAAATGTTTCAAACATTTTATGACCAATTAAAAACATTTTATGACATTTATGACAGTTCAAAAATATTTTATGGCGTAATAGTAGAAAAAAGATTATTTTATGTATTTTAAGCATTAAGATTTTTTTAAAATTAAAGTAAACTTATGCATCATCTTTGTTTGCTACTTTAATCATAAATTAAATTAAATTTTGTTAATAATTTTAAATTAAATAAAACAAATATTTGTAAATAGAAACATGCAAGGGCACAAATAATTATACTTTATTGACTCACTGTTAATATACAATTGCCTTAGCATTGGGGCAACCTTGAAAAACTCTGATCGATTAACCACAAATTAAATAACAGTTAAAAGGTGGACATAAAGACTTCGGTCGATATCTCTTTACATATTCATATTTTTGTTATTAACATAACGTATTGTATTAAGTTAACTTTTGTGCATACATAAATATAAAATAAATGAATTATTTAAACATTATTAGTTTTTACTAAATATATGTTATGTATGTATAATTGTTAATGTGCTGATAAGATAGTTTTACTTCTTTATCGCTAAACACATATTTGGGTAATTACTAGTTTATTTGTCTACGTAGCTGAAATATAATAATTATATTATGCGCAGTTGCTTTTACAAGCTGCGGTGTCCGAGTGGTTAAGGAGATAGACTTGAAATCTATTGGGCTTTGCCCGCACAGGTTCGAATCCTGTCCGCAGCGTTTATTTTTAGTTAAAAATAACAAATTTAATATAAACGTTTAATTTGAATTGTATTATTATTAAAACATTGCGAGAAACTACTTTCTTTCACTAATAATTTAATTCAAACGTAAGAAATATCATTTTATATGTAAAATGTTAAAGTTTATAAAGGGTTTTCCAATAAGAAGTTTAATTTTGAATAGCAGGATATTTGGGCAGCTGTCAATTTTGAAATCTTTTAACATTTGACAAGTGAAAACTACGCTATTATTAAAAATGGAACGATACACGCTTCAACAACGCATTAAAATTATTAAAATTTACTACAAAAATGGTGACATTTTTTCAGTCACAGTTCGCAAAACTAAAGCACTTTTTGGTCGTCGTAAACCTGGTGAAAAAATTTGAGCTGTTGGGACAAGTTTGTGATGTGAAGAATCAAAACCGTGTGCATCGCTCAAGAACACATGAGAATATTGCTGATGTAGCCTGTAGTGTTGAAGAAAACCCAGATTTGTCGATTCTTCGTCGATATTTGGAATTAGACATTCCACAAACGACATTACACCGTATTTTGCATAAACATCGTATCTTTGCTGATTGGGTCCTTCAAATGCATCAAAATGATCCGGAATTTTATCTAAAAATCATCTTCAGTGATGAGGCCCATTTTCACCTCAGAGGCTACGTTAATAAGAAGAATTGTCGCATTTGGGGCTCAGAAAATCTAAGAATGATTGTTGAAAAGTCTTTGCATCCTCAACGTGTTACTGCTTGGTGCGGTTTTTGGGCTTGAGTGTGATTAGACTCTACTTTTTCAAAAATGAGGCTGGTACAACTGTTACAGTGAATGGATGGCGCTACCAAGCTATGATTTTTTCTAGCCGGAATTAGAAGATATTGATGTGGACGACGTTTATTTTCAGCAAGACGGCGCTACGTGCCACACAAGCAACGAAACAATCGCAATTTTGCAAGCAAAGTTTCCTGACCGTATTATTTTACAATTGGGCACCGAGATCTTGTGATTGAACACCTTTAGACTTTTTTCTTTGGGGCCACGTGAAAGATAAGGTCTATTTAATGCTTCACAATCGATTTAAGATCTTAATGATGGAATTTGTGAAGTTATCGAGAACATACAGCCGCAAATGTGCAAATTGGTCATGGAAAATTTTATGAAAAGAATGTGGTACTGCAACCGTAACCGTTGCGGCCATTTGACTGATATCGTTTTTAAACGTTAATGGCATACCCTTCTCTTTACAATGAAATAAACATTTATTGATTTCTCTTAAAAAATACCCGGTTTTTTTAATTTTAAAATGAAACCTCTTATTGGAAAACCCTACAATCACAAATTAGATTTTAATAAAGCAATATTATACAACAATTCAATCAAACACAGACATATATTATTTCAACTGCAGTTTACATTACATTACATTAATATGATCAAATGTATTCCAGTTACCTTTAGTTTGAATTGCTACTATGTAACACTATCAGTACAAAGTTGTTGCTACAAGCTGCGGTGTCCGAGTGGTTAAGGAGATAGACTTGAAATCTATTGGGCTTTGCCCGCACAGGTTCGAATCCTGTCCGCAGCGCATAATTTTAAATTCATGCGGATAGTTTTATTGAAATATTATTAAAAGCAAATATTGAAATCATATCTGATTTACTATGGTTATTATAACAATGTATTTATGCATGCTATATGGCTAGTAATCTTTATTGCTTTCTCACTCGGTTATCAAATGCATTTGTTGCATGTTTTAAAACATTAGACGTTTTTGTTAGGTGTATCAAATATACCAATAGTAAACTATTTGAGTGGGAAATTAACTTGACGTTTGAATGTTTTTTAAACGTAAGTTGATTTCGATTAAAAGTTGTAATAGATTTATTGAATTTTGTGAAGAGCATGACCTCATAACAAATACGTTTTTCAAATTACCACCAAGAAGACTCTATACGTGGAAATCTAATGCCGATAACTCACAGATTAGTACGTAATCAAATTGATTATGTATTAATCAAGAAACGGTTTAGAAACTGCATAACATCTGCAAAAACTTACCCCGGAAGCGACATAGGTTCTGATCATAACCCAGTAGTAGTTTCTGCACGGCTTAGACTTAAGAAATGTAACGTCCGTCGTCTGCAGAAGAAAATAGATATCTCACGATTATCAGACATAAATATCAAAGCAAATACAAGAACAGAACTAAATACAAGACTTCAAACCATCAAGATTACAGAAGATGCAGTGGAATTGGCGTGGAACAACATCAAAGATGTAATTCTGAGTACGGGCAAGAAATATCTTAAACCAGACCCACAAATCAAAAAGAAAACATGGATGACTTTTGAAATACTGCAACTAATGGATAATAGACGAGCGGCAAAGCATGACTGTGAAGCTTATAAAGTATTGCAACGGAATATCCGTAAAAAGATCAGAAAAGCAAAAATGCAATGCCTAAGTAAGGAGTGCAAAGAGATAGAAAGATTGGATAATAAATACGACACACTCGGCATGCACAAGAAAGTAAAAGAAGCTGCCGGCCTCAGCAAACCCAGGAAATATGCAATGCTGCTTGCCAATCAAGAAAAAGTTATTCTAGACCTAGAAAAGAAGCTAGCAAAATGGAAAAACTATATCCAAGAACTTTTTCAAGATCAAAGAGTGGATCATCCAGCAGAATACGATGTGACAGAAGGACCCGCAATAACCAAAGTAATACATGCAATAAAAATGTCTAAAAAAGGTAAAGCACATCATCAGAAATGTTAAAACTCATTGAAGAAGATCGAGCTTTAAACGTACTTGTAGACTTCTTTAATATCATTTATGCAACCGGAAACATTCCTAAGGACTGGTTAACCTTCGTTTTTGTAACACTGCCAAAGATAGCAGCTGCTTAAAACTGTAGTTGCTATAGAACCATCAGCCTTATGAGCCACGTCTTGAAGATTTTTTTGAAGATCATCCAAACAAGAATATATCGTAAATGTGAAGCTTGCCTAAGTGATACTCAATTTGGGTTTTTTGATGGGATGGGAACACGTGAAGCTTTGTTCAGTATTCAGGTACTAATTCAGCGTTGCCAAGACGTGTCTGTAGACGTGTACGCGTGCTTTATAGACTATCGAAAAGCGTGTAAAACATAACAAGTTCATAGTGATCCTGCAAGAACTAGGTTTAGATGGCAGAGACATTCGTATCATTGAAAAACTTTACTGGCACCAATCCGCATCCGTGAGAGTAGATAACACCAATACAGATGAAGTAGAAATCCAAAGACATATACTCCAAACAAATATTTGCCGAAGCCTTGGATGGAAAATCTGAAGGTATCTTACTAAACGGGCAGGTGGTGAATAACTTGCGGTACGCAGATGATACGATCCTGCTGGCAAATACGGAGAAAGATCTTCAAGAATTGTTGAATTGTGTCGTGGCTAATAGTGAACAAGCACGCCTAGAACTAAACATAAACAAGACCAAGGTCATCGTAGTCAGTAAGGAGCGCAATGTTGCAAGCGCTCACATAGCACGACAAACTGTAGAGTTTATGACCAGTAACAACATCCAATTAATGGCTCATTGCCCATATTTGTCTGATTTATTGCCCAATAACTTCTTCCTATTTCGACAAAAATAAAATGCGTGGCGAGCGTTTTTCATCGCCTGAAGAGGCCGTTGAAGCATTTAAACCACTTGTTTTAGAGGTATCTTGCTCAGAGTAGCAAAATTGTTTTGAAAATTGGTTTCATCGGATGCAAAAGTGTATAGATTTTAAAGGAGAATATTTTGAGAAGCAAATAAAGCGATTTACATAACGTAATTTGTGTTTTGCTTTACATTTCTTGCAAACTTTGGCAGTGTCCCTCGTAACACTAAATTTGCTTAAAAACTGCACAGAAAAGATATTCAGAATTTGAGAATTGCGCTGAAAACTTATTGTTGGCATGATGTTTACTTGAAAATTACACAAATCTGATCAAAATTTGCTTAGAAAACCTGCTTTTAGGAAAAAAATATTTTAAAAATCTTAAAAATGTACATGACAAACATTTATGACAAAATAATCTGACATAAAACTCAATTGCTTCAAAATTTACATAAAATTTATGCAAATTTTTTAAAAAGCTTAAAAAAAATTTGAAAACTTAAAAAATAAAAAAAAAAATATATTTTGTAAAAACCATTTTATCCTAACCACTAAAAATACATTTTTTTAAATAATTTTTTTTTTTAATTATACATTAAAAATAAATTGTCAGTGAGCATATTTGTACAATTAGAACAAATATCAATTCAATTGTAATTTGTTTGAGTAAATTGCACAATATTAGCGTCAGCAAAATAAGTAAACATTAACATAATTCTATTATATATTTGCACTTTTCATCATTGAACACATATTATATTTCATTGTAACAATGCAGGTATAGCATCAACAGCTGCGGTGTCCGAGTGGTTAAGGAGATAGACTTGAAATCTATTGGGCTTTGCCCGCACAGGTTCGAATCCTGTCCGCAGCGATTATTTTTTATAAATAGTTTATTCGCACTGTACGGGCTTGAACTATTAAATTTATTATTTGTAAACATAAAAATACTCTCATTAAACAACTATAAGTACGCTTAAAGTAATTTACGGTAATGAAAGCCTTTCAAACAAATTTACTATGTTTTTTACCACAAATTAATTCTTACTAGTTTTGGCTCTACTAGAGCCTTCTACAGATGTAATAAATTAAATGAATTTATTTAATTTATTACATTACAGAATAAAATTGTGATAAAAAAACATATTAAATTGTTTTATTATTTCATAAACATAAATGATCACGTAGTAGAGGTCACAACTATGAATTATATATTATTTATTACTTTTATTTATAGACTAATTTTAGTGAAGTTTTTATAGTATTTACCTTGAAACTATTATATTTTATACTAACATACAGTCTGATTTTAAGCATGATTTTTTTTTAAGTTTTACTCTAATATTTGCTAAAGTTTTGTTAGTGTTAGTACTATTTTTGTGCGTAACTTTGCATTTAATTCATTTTGTATATCACATAAATAAATTAAAAAGAAAAATTTAATTGGATCATATTGTATATTTACTTATATTTAGGTATACAAACCCTAAATTGACTAATTTGTCAGAGTTAAAAGAACTGCAACATTTGCTATAAGAAGTTTTTAGTTTTTACAAAATCTGAATGATTGTTAATATTTATGCTAGTATATTAGTTGCTACAGCTTATCATTAAACAAATATTTTACTTAACTTAACAATTTGCATTGTTACCATAAGTTTTACAAGCTGCGGTGTCCGAGTGGTTAAGGAGATAGACTTGAAATCTATTGGGCTTTGCCCGCACAGGTTCGAATCCTGTCCGCAGCGTTATTTTTAATTTTATTATATTTTTTTTAATTATAATAAGTTTTAATCAATTCGTAATTTGCGTAAAAGTCTCAGTACTTGTCTATACAAGTAATATAATACTCAAACAGAAATCAACATTCAAACTAACCCTAAACATTTTTGGAAATTTGTTAGTGACACTAGAAAAACTAATGATTTTCCAGCTACAATGTATTTTAAACAACAAATTTGCAGTAATGGAGATGACTAGAATAGTTTTGATAAATTATTTTCTTCTATTACGATACACAAATTTATCCAACTCCATGGTTTGACTTTAATTAAAACGTATTACAAAAAGCATTTTTAATTAGTCTGTTCATTATATTGAAATGGATTGGGAACATTAAATGTAGATTTAGCACTAGACTGGACCGGGCGGCTTTTCATCTATGCTGTTAATACAATGTATCTATCTACTTTGTAAGGCTTCTCTTAATAAAGCTAAGTTTCCTCAAGTTTGAAAACAGAGCTGCATTATGCCTTTGCATAAATCTGGAGCTAAGGAGGTTATTACTAATTATAGAGGTATATGCATCTCGTCTGACATTCTTAAGTTAATTGATTAAATTGTAACTGGTCAAATACAATGGATGTGCAAAAGCATTTTAGTGGAACAGCAACATGGGTTTTGTGAGGGTCGTTTTACTCTCACAAATCTTTTTTGTTACGAATATGATCTCTTAAATGCTTTTCAATCATATACACAGATTTTTCAAAAGCTTTTGATCGCGTTAATCATAGAATTTTGATTGCTAAGTTTTGGGCTCTGGGATTTCATGAATCTGTTTTTGCGTGGTTTTTGAGCATTTTGAAAAATAGTATACAATGTGTGAAAATTAATAACTTTTTATCACAACCAATTATTGTTTCATTTTGGGTACCTCAAGGATCTCATTGGGAACCAATTTTGTTTTTACTCTTTAACTAAAGTATCGTATGACTATACTATCAATAATAATGTTTGAGAACATGTTACACAAATAAAAAATTTGGGCGTAATTTTTGACCCAAAACTAACTTTTGTTGAGCATATAAACTATATGCGCAACCGTGCTATAAAAATGTTAAGGTTTGGGTACAGTATTTATTTTGCCTTGGTACACTCTCATTTAGAGTACGCTCTGTCAGTTTGGTGATCATTCTACAGCATTGATATGCAAAAATAAAACGCATTCAAACAATTTTTTCTGTTTATTATCATACAAATTAGGCATTTTATCCACAAATTACATTGCAATATTATTACCGCCGCTGAAAATTCGGCGCAAAAGAGCCGATTTATAATTTTTACGTGGACTTATGATTGATTGCCAAGAGTCACTAGTAACTTTCAAGTACCCAACAATAATCGCGGAACTAGGCAGTTTCCATTATTTAGAGAATCTATACATTCTACCAATTATGGATTCAATAATCCAATTGTAGAATGTGCAGAATTGCGAATAGCTTTTTTAATAATATTGATTTATTTTGTGTTTCATAATGTACTTTTAAGAGTCAATTAAAAAGTGTTGATGCATTATTTTATATTTTGTTTTTAGATATGTTTATATTTTATTAATGTTATTATATTATATATTGCTTGCAATTCATCATTATTTATGTACATAATGATGTAGATGTAAATGGTATTTTTTACCATCAATATAGTATTATTATTATAATTTTTTATTGTAATTAATATGCATTGGCTAACATAAATACAGACATTTTATTATTCTCTCCCTAAGCATTGCGATATCAATTTTTACTTTTATTACTTTCAAAATATATTGCTTTTTATATATATTTTGATTTTTTTATATTAACGCCAACTAAACTTAAAATTAATAATATATATAAATATTGTAATAATAGTTGGTACAAATAAAATAAAATGGTTCAAGTACCTGAATTATTTACGATATCAATTTAAGGGTATAAGCTGTGGTGTCCGAGTGGTTAAGGAGTTTGACTCGAAATCAAATGGGCTCTGCCCGCACAGGTTCGAATCCTGTCCACAGCGCTTAAATTTTGTTAAATGTTCTTTAAAAAGATTAGTTATACACATATTACACTAAATGAATTTATATTTTATATGTAGTTCCTTCTTATTTTCTTATAAACAATTTGATACTAATTTTTAAACATAGTTTGTTATAACATAGATAAAATTATTAATTAATGTTATTATTTTATTTTTTTATCTAATTTTGCAACACATCCTTAGCTTATTTTATTTTTTAAATGATTTTGTATGCTTTGTTGTTTTGAAAACAAAATTATGGTTTTTCTTAAGTTTTATAATTAAACAAATTCATGGAGGTTTAGTTCTTAAATGTTCAATTTAACTATTATGTTTTTTTTGGGAACTTAATTGTGTGTTTTCTCAAAATTGTTTGTAATGTTTTTTGTTTAATTATCAAATTATGTTTACAAGACAGTTTATAAACAAAATTATATTTCTTGACTACATTTTTAACTAACATTGCATTCAAAGTTAAATAAACATCTAATACGTTACCACATTTAAATCTGCCAGCACAATTTAAACTTCTGGCATTTATTAGCGCTATATTCATAGCAAAAACGATATAAAAATTGAAGGCAAAATAATATATTAAATTACTTTATTTTAGTTTTTAATTTTATATTTAAACGGATTCATGAAAATTTTGTTTATAGTCGAGCATGTTAATGGTTTTGTATTCAGAAACTTTGTTTTATGCCTAGTTAATAATTTCTTTTTATACAACTGACGCAACGAATGCTATACCTACCATCCACCACACAGTGCGTATACGCCATTTATAAATTAATTAAACACTTATTTTGCTTTGCCTTTTTTTTGTTCCTCTTTGATTTGTAAATACCTAACTGTGCTTTTTTGTGCCAGTCCAGTTTATCTATTCTTGACGCAGTAGTTTGTTAGTGCTACTGCTCGATATTGTTCCCGCTTTTCTATAAATTGAACTTGTACATAATTATTAACATATTTTGTGCAATTAACAAACATGTCATTTCTTTCTAGCTTAAGACTAACTGTAACTAGTAGTCATGCCAGAATCCCTATAATTACATCAATACACAGTATACTATATTGCCAATCACCTAATTAACATATCCCCAAGGTATAGTCTAACAAAAAGTGTTCTAAAATTAACGCAAGATTTGAATTAAATAGAAAACACAGTTTTTAGACTTTAGATGATATTGAATCATAAAGTGCATAGGATAGGGTTATTTATAGAATAACACATTGGGCAAATGACCTCCACAGCTTTGCTGGCGTTTACGCAATCATTTGTCAAAATTTCCATTTATTTATTCTGCATAAATGTAGCTAAATTTTGTTGATACAGCGTTTAATTTCATTTTGTAATGCACCGGTAGTTGTGGGTGTTGACATAGACTTTTGACTTTAAATAACTCCATAAATTCAGGAAGTGTTTCATGTAGTAATTGAATTATTTTACGTGCTACATGGCATGTGGCATTGTGTACGGCTTTATATTTACTAACCCTAAACTCAATTGTTTTTTTAGGGTAGCCAACAATTTACTGCACAAACGGCGGCAAATTTAAATCTAGCGTTAATTTTGGGACACTCTTTATATTAATTCATTATTTAAAAAAAAAATTGATTTATTATTTATCTGTTAATTTAATTTAAGATCTTTAATTTATTATTATTTTTATTGACTGAAGCAACAAACGTTTATCCTCCCGTCCACCACACCGTGCATCTTACATCAGCGCGTCACCGCTACTACATGCCATGGTTTACGAGCGCTTTTCTATAAATTGACTTTGCACACAATTACCAATATATTCTGTAAAATTAGCAAATAACAATAGGTCGTGATGATAAAATTCCTATTATAATATCAACACAATAGTGTACCATAATACTAGTCACTTAATTAATACAACCCCAAGGATACTCTAATACCAGTGTATTTATAACTCCTCCTTACTAATGTTATGTGCCTTGTGTAAGCTTGACAACCTTTTGCAGCTAATGTGTAACTTAAAGCTTCAACTGTCTGTGCACAACATACGTTTGGCTATTACGTATAAAACTTTACTGCTATATTAAACCTTAACATTGCTATTGTATGAGTAAAAATCTTTTACAGCATGTTTGGAGGCTAATGCTGTTAATACCTTGGTAAATTTACAGCCAATTTGTCAAAGATTTACCAATATTTTCCATCAAGAAATATTATCAACAATCTACAACTAGTCCACTGCTTATCTATTCTTAACACAAAATTAGACGCCCTACCTGCACGCAAATGTCAATGTATTTGGTACAAGAACCAATATAAACAAATAACACTGATAATGATAAAAAACTATTAAAATAAATTTAATTAAGATTAATAAAGATGATATTTCAGAGATAAAGGCCAGAACAATATATTGATTTTCAATTTTTTTACATTTATGATTATGTTTAAACTTTTAAAAACAAATTTGATTAAAGTTAGTTTTGGTTCTACGTTGTCTTACGTCAAAATTCTGCCGTTTTTAGTAGTTTTATGACTAAACTATTTAAAAATGTTACAATTTTTATTTTTTTTACATTTTTAAACAAGTTGACGTTTTAACCATCAATTTTTTTTTAAATTGCTTTTTTTTGCACTTTTTTAATTATAAAAACTGTTTTTTCTTAACAATATTTTTTATTTTTTTTAATTCTTTAACATTTGGAGACATGCTGGTCTTCTAACAAACAAATTTGATCAAAGTTGTTCTATTAATTTTTGTTTTACGCCGTTTTACGTCAGAGTTTTGCAATTTTTTTCTACTTTTATGACTATAAAATTCATTTTACTCTAACAATATTACAATTTTTACTTTTTTCACATTTGGAAACAAATAGGCGTTTTAACCAGCTTTTATACAACTTATTTGATTGTTTTTTTAGAAACATGTTGGCTTTTCAACCAGCAAAATTTATAAAACTTATTTAATTGGTTTTATTTTTACGGTGTATTACGTCAATTTTACCGTTTTTTGATATTTACTGCTTATTTAAACAATTTTACCGTTACGTTTTTTTATTTTTTTAAACAATTTGTTACATGCTGGCACTTGATTTAGCAAGTTTCATAAAAATGTCCAAATAGTTTTTATTTTACAACGTATTACGTTAACATTTTACCGTTTTGCGTTATTTAAACAATTTTACCGTTACAAAGTTACGTATTTAATTTTTTTTTAATTTTAAAACATGTTGGCATTTTAACCAGCAAATTTTATAAAAATTGTCAAATTGGTTTTTGTTTTACGGCATATTACGTTAAGATTTTACCGTTTTTTGCAATTTAATGCTTATTTAAACAATTTTACCGTTACAATGTTACATTTTTTTAATCGTTTGAGAACATGTTTGCTTTTTAATCAAAAATTTGTATAAAAATTGTCTAATTTGTTTTTGTTTTACGGCATATTACGTTAAGATTTTACCGTTTTTTGCAAATTAATGCTTGTTTAAACAGTTTTACCGTTACAATGTTACAATGTTACGTTTTTTATTATTGTTGTAACATTTAGAATGGTGTTGCTTATTAACTAGCAAATTTGATAAAAATTGGCCAACTTATTTTTGTTTTACGGCATATTACTTTAAGATTTTACCGTTTTTTGAAATTTAATGCTTATTTAAACAATTTTACCGTTACCGTGTTAACGATTAAAAATATGTTAGTTTTTCAACTAGTAAATTTTATAAAAATTGTCTAATTGGTTTCTGTTTTACGGCATCTTACTCTAAGATTTTACCGTTTTTTGCAATTAAATGCTTTTTTAAACAAATTTACCGTTACAATGTTACAGTTTTTAATATTTTTTACATTTGGAAATGTGTTAGCCTTTTAATCAAAATTTTTTTAAACAAT
Organism: Tachinus rufipes; assembly: GCA_963932245.1. Lineage (NCBI taxonomy): Eukaryota > Metazoa > Arthropoda > Insecta > Coleoptera > Staphylinidae > Tachinus > Tachinus rufipes. Next base: position 94,481,394 of record OZ010747.1, on the reverse strand, counting down.
TGTTTGATTCGTTTTTGTTTTACATTGCATTATATTAAGTTTTTACCGCTTTTTGCATTTATATGCTTATAAAATCTATTTTACCGTAACAATATTACGGTTTCTAAACAAATTCTGCATCTTGGCTTATTATTCAAATTTTTTTATAAAAATTGTTTAATTAATTTTTGTTTTAAGGCATATAACGTTAAGATTTTAATATTTTTTGCAGTTTAGTGCCTATTTAAACAATTTTACCGTTACAATGCTACGTTTTTTAAATATTTTTCAACATTTTGCTGTTTAAAAAGCCAACATGTTTTGTTGGCTTTTTAAACAGCAATTTTTATAAAAATTGTTTAATTGGTTTTTGTTTTACGGCATATTACGTTAAGATGTTACCGTTTTTTGCAATTTAATGCTTAATTAAACAACTACCGTTACAATGTTACATTTTATATTTTCTGTTACTATTTGAAAATATGTTGGCTCTTCAACCAGCTAAATTTATAAATATTGTTCTGTTATTTTATGTTTTACGGCATATTACGTTAAGATTTTACCGATTTTTGCTATTTAATGCTTATTTAAACAACTTTACCGTTACAATGTTACATTTTATATTTTTTGTTACTATTTAAAAACATGTTGGCTCTTTAACCAGCTAAATTTCTAGATGTTGTTTAATTATTTTATGATTTACGGCATATTACGTTAAGATTTTACCGTTTTTTGCAATTTAATGCTTATTTAAACAACTTAACCGTTACAATGTTACATTTTATATTTTTTGTTACTATTTGAAAACATGTTGGCTCTTCAACCAGTTAAATTTATAAAAGTTGTTCAGTTATTTTATGTTTTATGACATATTACGTTAAGATTTTACCGTTTTTTTGCAACTAAATGCTTTTTTAAACAAATTTACCGTTACAATGTTACAGTTTTTAATAATTTTTTACATTTGAAAATGTGTTAGCCTTTTAATCAACAAATTTTTAAACAATTGATTGATTGGTTTTTGTTTTACATTGCATAATATTAAGTTTTAACCGTTTTTTGCATTTTATGCTTATAAAATCTATTTACCGTAACAATATTACGGTTTCTAAACAAAGTTTGCATCTTGGCTTATTATTCAAATTTTTCTATAAAAATTGTCTAATTAATTTTTGTTTTACGGCATATTACGTTAAGATTTTACTATTTTTTGCAATTTTATGCTTATTTAAACAATTTCACCGTTACAATACTACGTGTTTTAATTTTTTTTTTAACATTTAAAAACATGTTGGCTTTTTAAATAGCAATTTTTATAAAAATTGTTCAATTGGTTTTTGTTTTACGGCATATTACGTTAAGATTTTACCGTTTTTTGTAATTTAATGCTTATTTAAACAACTTTACCGTTACAATGTTACATTTTATATTTTTTGTTACTATTTGAAAACATGTTGGCTCTTCAACCAGCTAAAATTATAAAAGTTGTTCAGTTATTTTATGTTTTACGGCATATTACGTTAAGATTTTATAGTTTTTTGCAATTTAATGCTTATTTAAACAATTTTACCGTTACAAAGCTACGTTTTTTTATTTTTTTAAAATTTGGAAACATGTTTGCTTTTTAACTAGCAAATTTTATAAAAATTGTCGGTTTAGATTTTGTTTTACGGCATATTACGTTATGATTTTACCGTTTTTTGCAATTTAATGCTTAATTGTACACTTTTACCGTTACAATGCTACGTTTTTTATTTTTTTTTAACTATTGAAAACTTGTTGGCCTTCTAACCAACAAATTTTTATAAAGTTGTTTGATCGGTTTTTGTTTTACGGCGCATTATGTTAAGGTTTTGCCGTTTTTTGCACTTTTATGTACATGAAAACCATTTTACCGTATCAATATTACGGTTTCTAAACATTTTTTGCATTTAGAACTATCTTAGCTTATTGTTTAAAAAAATTTATACAAATTGTTTGATTGGTTTTTGTTCTGCGTCTTATTACGTTAAAAATTTACCGTTTTTTGTAATTTAATGCTTACGCAAATTATTTTACCGTAACTGTATAACCTAACATTACCTAACGAAAAAAAAAATGTTAAAAATTGTTCGATTAGTTTTTGTTTTTTAGACTGTTATTTGTTTATTAAGTAAAACGTAGGTTATATATATTTTGTTAAAAGATAATCTTTATAAATTCTCTGGGCATTATCTGTTACACATATTTAGCAATTATCATACTGATTTGAATCATATTTACAGCAATTTGGATCTATTGCAAATTATTGTGTAATGTAAACACGATAATTTGAGTATACATCGATATGGCTTTAATTAACTTGAAATATTCATTACCATAATAACAATGTAGAGAAGACGAATAATTGTTGAAGGTTGACTCTTAAAAACTTTTAATCAAAACAAAAAGAGATTCTTGTCTAGTTAGTTTTTTTTTTTGGTTAAATGGAATATAAAAAATAATATAATTTCCTAACTAAATTATTCCATGATTATGAAATGAGTTAGGTTAAGATAAACACGCGAATAAATTTCAAGTAACTTAATGGTTTAATAATGAGTTTTTATTGAAATTAGATTGTAAATGTTTAAAGTTTAAAAAAAATTTCCATTGAATAAATTATTATGGTTTCCGTACTGAAAATAATAAATTAATGCAATTTTCCAATGTACATATTTCATGCAACAAATAACACTAAAATATAAAACATTAATTGATTTGGAATAAATGTTTATTATTGAAGCTAAAATGTATTACATTCATAATAAATATGTAATCCATTACATTAAAGCGTACGTATATAGTAGATTGAATTAAATTGTGTTTTATTAAAAATATTAAACGATTGATGAGTTAATGGATTTAATATTTATTTATGTTTTTTTTTGTTCAAATGTAATTTTTAAATTAATAATACATTTATTTTTGTTTCAGGTGAGTTAATCTGTCGACTACATGCTAATTATATTGTGTAAGTAAGTTCAAACTTTTAATATTCAGTTATGGGTAATTCCACGATAGTTTGGACAATCGTCTCCGATTTTGCTCAAATTTTGTACACATGTTTGAGGTACCAAAATATGACAATTCCTAAAATTATAGATCTCTAAGTACAATAGGTGTTAATGGCGGTTTTTTTATTTTTTTTGGAATATTTTGTTTTCTTTCAGTTTTTGTGCAAAAATAGTCAAAATTTATATTCAAATTTGCCTTTGGTTTTCCAAAATTTTCTGCAAAAAATTGGAAAATGACCATTTAATCAAAAATTTGCTACACCTGGAGACTTAAAATTTGAATATGATACTCCTGAATCATTGTACTTTTGATTGCAAAAATAAAAAAAAAAACTGAATTTGCTAGCCATAGGATAAAATAAAACACATAATTGCTAAAAATAGGTTACTTTTAAGGGTTTTTCTTGGATTTTCCGTAATTTTCCGGTTTTTTTCGGGAGAATTTTTAAAAACGGACGTAAAGATTGCGTTCTATTTTTTTGAATCAATCATCAAAATGCCCTTACATTTAAAAAAATTTGGACATGATCTTTTTGATCAAATTACCTTAGCTTTTCTTGGTTTCTTGGTAATAGTTTGCCCGCCACCATTCAATAGATTCCTTTTTAGACCATAGTTTTATCCTGCGTAACAATAGATTGCAGAACTTCTTCAAACAGAAGTTTTGGGGCCTATCTAGCACTTATTTTATTCATACTCAAATGGGTATGGAGTATTCGGCAATTTAAGGTATCTGGCATCCCTGACATTGCTAAAAAAAATCACATTTGTCGCCGATTTTTTTAAAACTAGTTCTTCAATAAAAGCAATTAACTCTTCTGTGATCACATTTTCTAAAGACTCATAGCCTATCTTAAACCTTTTGGCCCATTCTTTCACAGTGGAATACAAAATTGAATCTTTGTTTGAAACCTCTTTTTGAGTTGTAGCCTGTTTAGCTGCTGGAGTTGAGCTTTTATATTTTGCAACGCTTTTTAAGTGGTGGAGATTATTCCGCAAGTTTTCTGTTGCATTGCATGCCCATAAAAGGTGCGTAAAAATCTGTAAATTAGAACAAGTAACCAAACACATACACACAAGGACTAAATTTAATTTGTAGCTAGTAGCTTTTTCTACTGTAACCTCTCCACCCACTAAAGTGTTTGTTATCAAAAGATTTGCTTATTGTCCCACTTTTTGTGTACTTGATCTTAGATATCAAATAATTGATTAATATTAAACCTCTTGATAACTAACGCTGGGGTGGGTGGGCGGGAACTAAGTTTAATTTGTAGCAAGAAACGTTTTCTACTGTAACCTACCCGTCCACCCTCTTAAGTGTTAGTCATCAAAGGATCTACTTACTGTCCCACCTTTTGTGAGCTTCATATTAGATATCAAAAAATAGTTTAACAATAAATCTCTTGATAAGTAACGCTGGAGTGGATAGGCGGGAAATAATTCAATTTGTGCCCACAGAATAACTTTTTCTGCTGTAATTTACCCAGCCGCCTAGGTGTTAGTTTTCAAAAAATTTATTGTTTTTTTTTCTAACGCTTGCAAAAAGGAGAACCTTCAAATCTCCTAATAACAAACTCTTGGGCGGGTGAAAAAGCACTCCAGTTTAAACTACTTGATGGTAACTATTATCTGAAGTAACTCACCCACCCGCCCACGTTTGGTTATTAAAAAACTAGACGTTCCCTATTTTTTTTTTTGGACAGAGAGACGTCCGCAAAAAAGGAACATTTTCAATTTCTTGATAACCAAGGCTTAAGAGGGTGGGTGGGCACTTCAGTTTAAACTACTTGTTGGTCATTATGATCTCATGACTCCTGGAGTGACCCTCATACTTGCCCAAGTATTGGTCATCTGAAAATTGGATATTACCTCTTCTTCTTTTATCTAAAAAACTTCCAATACTTGAAAAAAAAAACTTTCTAATTCTTTGATAACAAATACTTCAGTTTAAACTACTCGATGATAATCATAATCTAAAATATTCCACCAAACCCGCCCAAACGTTGGTTATTAAAAAAATAGATCACCTCCTTTTTCTTGGGCAGAAAAACTTCTAACGCCAGCAAAAAAAACAATTTCCAATTCCTTGATAACAAACGTTTGCGCCTGTTTAAACTACTTGCTGGCAACGTTGAGTGACTCAAACACCCGCCCAAGGATTGGTTAATAAAAAATCAGATTACTTTTTCCTTCTTAGGCAAAGAAACTTCTAACGCCTGCAAAAAGAAGCAACTACTTTCTGGTAATCATGATCTTTAATCAAAGCTACTCGATGATAATTATGATCTTGAGTAACCCAATCACCCGCCCAAATTTTGATTTTCAAAAAATTGGATATCACCTCTTCCTTCTTGGACAAATAGTCTTCTAACGCTAACAAAAAAAAAACGATTTTAAAATTCATGATAAGAAACGCTTGGGCGGGTGGATGGGCAATCCAGTTCAAATCTTTCATAAGTAATCATAATCTAGAATGACCTAACCATCTGCCCAATTGTTGTTTATAAAAAAAAAAAATGAATATCACTTTCTCTTTCTTGATCAAAAAGACTTTTAGTTTGCGAAAAAAAGAAACTTTTATTTTATTAATAACAAACGCTAGGGCGAGTAGGCACTCCAGTTCAAACTATTCGTTGGTAATTACGATCTTGAGTAACCCACCCACCCGCCCAAATGTTTGTTATTAGAAAATTGGATATCGCCTCTTCCTTCTTGGACAAAAAGACTTCTAACGATAACAAAAAAAAAACAACTTTAAAATTTATGATAAGAAACGCTTGAGCGGGTGGATGGGCACTCCAGTTCAAACCTTTTATAAGTAATCAATATCTGGAGTAACCTACCCATCTGCCCAAGTGTTGTTTATAAAAAAAATAAATATTACTTCCTCTTTCTTGGACTAAAGACTTCTAGTCTGCAAAAAAGAGAAACTTCTAATTTCTTAATAACAAACGCTGGGTCCAAACTACTTGATGGTAATAACAATTTTGAGTAACCCAACCATCCGCCCAAATGTTGGTTATCAGAAAATTGGATATCACCTTTTCCTTCTTGGACAAAAAGACTTCTAACGCCGGCAAAGGAAGCAACTTTTAATTTCTTGATAACAAACGCTTAGACGGGTGGGTGGGCACTTTAGTCCAAATTACTTAATAGTAATTATAATCTTAAGTAACCCATACCCCGCCTAAGTGTTAGTTATCAGAAAACTTAATATCACATTTTTCTTTCTTATACAAAAAGACTTCTAACGCCTGCAAAAAAGAGAAACTTCCAATTTCTTGATAAAAAACGCTTGGGAGGGTGCATGGGCACTCCAGTCTAAACTACTAGATGGTAATCAAAATCTTGAGTAACTCACCTACCCGCCCAAATGTTGGTTGTCAAGAAAATTGAATATTACCTCTTCTTTTTTAGACGGAAAAACTTCTACCGCCAACAAAAAAAAAGCAAATTTCAATTTCTTGATAACAAACGGTTGGACGAGTGGATGGGCACTTCAATTTAAACTACTCATAAGTAATCATAATCTGGAGTGACTCACCTATCCGCAAAGTGTTGGTTGTCAAGAAAATTGAATAACACTTCTGTCTTCTTGTACAAAGAGATTTCTAACGCTAACAAAAAGAAACAATTTTTAATTTGATAACAACAAACGCTTGTGCGGGTTGATGGGCACTTTAGTCCAAATTATTCATTGGTAATTATGATCTTGAATAACCCACCTACCCGCCCAAATGTTACTTATAAAAAAAAAGAATATTATTTCCAAATTCTTGGATAGAAAAACTTCTAACGCCAACAAAAAAAAGCAACTTTCAATTTCTTGATAACAAACGCTTGGGCGGGTGAATGTGGGCACTCCAGTTCAAATTACTTATAGGTAATCATATGCTGAAGTGACCCGCCCATCTGCCCAAGTGATGTTTATAAGAAAATGGATGTCATCTTTGCCTTCTTGGACAAACAGACTTCTAACGTCTGCAAAAAATAGAAACTTACAATTTCAAATCTTGGGCGGGTGAAAGGGCATTCCAGTTTAAACTATTTGCTGGTAATCATAATCTTGTTTGACTTAATCACCCGCCTAAGTGTTGTTTATAAAAAAAATGAATATTATTTCCTTTTTCTTGGACAAAAAGAAACGCCATCAAAAAAAGCAACTTTTATTTACTTGATAATAAACGCTTGGGCGGGCTCGTGGTAGTCCAAACTACTCGATCGTAAGTATGATTTTGAGTAACTCACTTACCCGCTTAGGTGTTAGTTATCAGAAAAACGAATATTATCTCCTCCTTCTTAGACAAAGAGACTTTTAACGCCAGCAAACAAAACAATTTCCAATTTCTTGATAACAAATGCGTGTGCGTGTGAGTTAGCACTCCAGTCCAAACTGCTTGATAGTAATCATGATCTTTAGTAAACCACCCACCCGCCCAAAAAATGTAAGTTATCAAAAAATTGAATATCATCTTTTCCTTCTTGGGCAAAAAGATTACTAACGCCTGCAAAAAGAAGCAATTTTTAATTTTTTGATAACAAACGCTTGATTGGTTGGATGGGCACTCCAGTCCAAATTACTCTATGGTAATTATGACCTTGAGTAACCCACCCACTTTCCCAAGTGTTAGTTATCAGAAAATTTAATATCATCTCCTTCTTCTTTAGCAAAGAGATTTTTAACGCTTGTAAAAGAAGCAATTTTTAGTTTCTTAATAACAAACGCTTGATTGGATGGGTGGTCACTCCAGTTCAAACTATTTGCTGGTAATTATGATCTTGAGTCACCCACCTATCCGCCCAAATGTTGGTTATCAAAAAATTTGTTATTACCTTTTCCTTCTTGAACAAAGAGAATTCTAACGCCGGCAATAAGAAGCAACTTTTAATTTTTTGATAACAAACTCTTAGGCGGGTGGGTAGGCAGTTTAGTCCAAATTACTTGATGGTAATCATAATTTCAAGTAACCCACCCACCCGCCCAAGTGTTAGTTATCAAAAAACTAAATATCACTTCTAACGCCTGCATAAAATAGAAACTTACAATTTCAAATTTTGGGCGGGTAAATGGGCACTTCAGTTTGAATTCTTCATGATCTCTAGCCACTCGCCCAAATATTGGTTATCAAAAAAATAAATATTACCTCTTCCTTCTTGGACAAATACACTTTTAACGCCGGGCATTTTAGTCCAAATAACTTGATGGTAATTATGATTTTGAGTAACCCACTTCTTTGCTCAAATGTTGGTTATTAGAAAATTGGATATCTTCTTTTCTTTCTTGAACAAAAAGAGATAACAAACGCTTCAAGAAGATAAACAGTGCAAGCTCAGGAGCAGAAGAAGATTGGAGAAACCTACAAAAGGAACATGAGGCAACAATTGAGAAACACGTGCCACTAAAGAAAAAAAAATAAAAAAAATTGATGACATCTGGTATTCATAAATTGATAAACCAGGGCAGGTATACTGATCTACAAAATGTTAAAGAAGAAGGAATGATAGCCAAATGTCTCAAAATTGAAAAATTGCCTGGAATGTATGACCTTTTTAATATGCACCGCAAAATAAAGGAAGTTGCAGTCACATATAAGAAGAAGCAAAGCGGTAGATTGACAGACGCAACCGGAAATGAGATTACAGAAATTGAAGAAAAACTATCGACTTGTGAAGAATATATTAAAAAATTATTTGAAGATAATTGCCCAGAACATCACGGCATGAATAACACGGATACCGGTCCTCATAGTACGAAAGAAGAGGTTCAAAAAGCTATAGACACAGCAAAGACTGAAAAGGCAGTAGGTCTAGATAAAATACCAGCAGAGATCCTTAAATTATTTAGCGAAGAAGGTTTAAACACTCCCTATATAATGTAGTATATGATACGGGAGAAATACCCACAGATTAGATCCACTCCAGTTTTGTCACAATTCCAAAAAAACCAACAGTAAAACAATACGAAGGATATCAAACCATAAGTATAATAAGTCATACAATCTAAATATTTTTTAAAATTATACATAATAGAATATACCAACAATATGAAGCACACATCGAGGAAACACAGTTTGGGTTTCGCAATGCCGTAGGTACCAAGGAAACACTTTTTGCATTAAACGTTGTAGACGTCAACTGCGATGTATACCTATGTTTTATTGACTTGAACCGATCAGGATACTTAGGAAAACGGGAGCTGACGACAAATACATTTGCATTATAGCAAAACTATACTAGCAACAAACAGCAGAAGTAAGAGTAGAAGACTATAAAACAAAGAAAATAAAAATATATAAAGGTGTGCGGCGGGAGTGTGTGCTCTCACCTATGCTTTTTAATATACACTTAAAAGAAATTTTGAAAGAAGCACTGGATGAAGTGGAGGAGAGAATCATAGCCAATGGTGAACTCCTCAATAACATCAGATATGCAGACGACTTGGTCATAATGGCCAGTACTGCCAAAGGACTCCAACTTATAATGAAAACATCAAATCCACTAGCAAAAAACACGAAATCTGTTTAAAAAACAATCCATCACCGGTAAACCTGACCCTTGACAACATACCTATCAAATAAGTTGACAAATACCCCTACTTAGGCACCGGTGGGACCACTCTAGAGAAGTAAAATGCAGAATTGAGAGAACAAAAGCTGCATTCACACAAATAAGTAAAATATTCACCAATTCAGATCTGCAACTTAAAATCAAAATGATACGATGCTATGTTTTCTCCACTTTGCTGTAAGGCGCAGAATCCTGGACACTAATGATGGACTTGGAAAGCAGACTAGAAGCTTTCAAGTTGTGAACGTACAGTCGTTTACTAAAGATTACATGGATGGATCAAGTGACAAATGAAAAGGTTCTTCGGAGATTGGAAAAGATCTTGAAATAATGATGACCGTGAAAGTCAAAAAAACTAGAATACCTTGGACATATTATGAAACACAAAAAAATGTATATAATACTCCAACGTATTTTGGAAGGAAAAGTGCTGGGAAAAAAAGGTCCAGAGAGGAGAACAATATTCTGGCTTAAAAATTTGGAGTGACCTCAATCCAACTATTTAGAAGATCCGTCGACAAGATGAAGATAGCCATAATGATCGCCAATATCCACAGCGGATAAGGCACGGAAAGTAGAAAAAACGCTTGGATGGGTAGAATGACCCGCCCCAAATGTTGGTTATAAAAAAAAGATATCTTCTTTTCTTTTTTCTCTATTTTTTTGATCAGGATATCCTGGCTTTTCTTGGTTTTTTGGTGGTAGTTTGCACGCCACCATTCCATAAATTCCTTTTTAGAAAAAGGATCATGATACATAGTTTTATCCTCCGTAACAAAAGATTGCAAAACTTCTTCAGACAGAAGTTTTTGGACCTATCTAGCACTTACTTTATTTATACTCAAATGGTTATAAAGTATTCGGCAATTTAAGGTATATGACATCCCTGACATTGCTAAAAAAAAATTTACATTTGTCGGCGATTACTTTGGACTAGTTCTATAAAAAACTTTTTTTTGAGTTGTAGCCTGTTTGACCAGTGGAGTTGAGTTTTTATATTTTGCAACGCTTTTTAAGTAGTAGAGATTATTCCGCAATCTTTTTGTTACATTGCATGCCTATAAAAGGTGCGGCAAAATCTGTGAATAAAGACAAGTAATCAAACACATACACACAAGGACTAAGTTAAATTTGTGGCAAATTGCTTTTTCTACTGTAACCTACCCACCCATCAATTTAAGTGCTACTCATAAAAGGATCTACTTACTGTCCCACCTTTTGTGAGATTGATCTTAGATATCAAAAAACTGTTAAACAATAAATCTCTTGATAAGTAACGCTGCGGTGAGTGGGCGGGAAATAAGTTCAGTTTGTGCTCACAGAATAACTTCTTCTGCTGTAATTTACCCAGCCGCTCAAGTGTTAGTCATCAAAGAATTTATTGTTTTTCTTCTAACGCTTGCAAAAAGGAGAACCTTCAAATCTAATAATAACAAACTCTTGGGCGGGTAAAAAAGCACTCCAGTTTAAACTACTTGATGGTAACCATTATCTGGAGTAACCCACCTACTCGCCCACGTGTTGGTTATTATAAAATTAGACATCTCTTTTTCCTTTTTAGACAGAGAGATACTTCTAACGTCAGCAAAAATGAAACGTTTTCAAGTTCTTGATAACTAACGCTTGGAAAGGTGGGTGGGCACTCCAGTTTAAACTACTTGTTGGCCATTATGATCTCATTACTTCTAGAATGACTCACATATTTGCCCAAATGTTGTTCATCGGAATATATCTACCTCTTCTTTGTCTAAAAAACTTCTAATATTTGAAGAAATTTTTTTTTTTAACTCTTTGGTAACAAATACCTTAGTTTAAAATACTTGATGCTAATCATAATCTAAAGTATTCTACAAACCCGCCTAAGCGTTGGTTATCAAAAAATTGGATATCACCTTCTCCTTCTTGAACAGAAAGCCGGTAAAAAAAAGCAACTTCTAATTCCTTAATATCAAATGCTTGAGCCAGTTTAAACTACTCGCTGGCAATTATTATTTTGAGTGACCCATCCACCCGCCCAAATGATGTTTATCAAAAAATTTGATATCACATTTTCCTTTTTGGACAACACTTCTTAAGCCTGCAAAAATGAGAAACATCTAAATTCTTAATAAGAAAAGCTTGGGCGGGTGGGTGGGCACATTAGTCTAAATTGCTAGATAGTAATTATGATCTTCAATAACTCACCCACCCGCCCAAGTGTTAGTTATCAGAAAATTAAATATTACATCTTCCTTCTTGGACAAAAAGACTTCTAACGCTAACAAAAATAAAACAACTTTAAAATTCATGATAAGAAACGCTTAGGCGGATGTATGGGCAATCCAGTTCAAACCTTTCATAAGTAATCATAATCTAGAATGACCTAACCATCTGCCCAATTGTTGTTTATAAAAAAAAATGAATATCGCTTTCTCTTTCTTGATCAAAAAGACTTCTAACGCTAACAAAAAAAAAACAACTTTAAAATTTATGATACGAAACTCTTGAGCGGGTGGATGGGCACTCCAGTTCAAACTTTTTATAACTAATCATAATCTGGAGTGACCTACCCATCAGTCCAAGTGTTGTTTATAAAAATAAATAAATATTACTTCCTCTTTCTTGGAAAAAAAAACTTCTAGTCTGCAAAAAAGAGAAACTTCTAATTTCTTAATAACAAACGCTGGGTCCAAACTACTTGATGGTAATAACAATTTTGAGTAACCCAACCACCCGTCCAAATGTTGGTTATCCGAAAATTGGATATCACTTTTTCCTTCTTGGACAAAAAGACTTCTAACGCCGGCAAAAAAGCAATTCCTAATTTCTTGATAACAAACGCTTGGACGGGTGGGTGGGCACTTAAATCCAAATTATTTGATAGTAATTATGATCTTAAGTAACCCATACAACCACCCAAGTGTTAATGATCAGAAAACTGAATATCACCTTTTCCTTCTTATACAAAAAGACTTCTAACGCCTGCAAAAAAAAAAAACTTTCAGCTTCTTGATAAAAAACGCTTGGGAGGGTGGATGGGCACTCCAGTCTAAACTACTAGATGGTAATCAAAATCTTGAGTAACCCACCTACCCGCTTAAATGTTGGTTGTCAAGAAAATTAAATATTATCTCTTCTTTCTTGGACAGAAAAAATTCTATCGCCAACAAAAAAAAGCAAATTTCAATTTCTTGATAACAAACGGTTGGACGAGTAGATGGGCACTCCGGTTTAAACTACATATAAGTAATCATAATCTGGAGTGACCCACCTATCCGCCCAAGTGTTGGTTGTTAAAAAAATTGGATATCACTTCCTCTTTCTTAGACAAAGAGACTTCTAACGCCAACAAAAAGAAGCAAATTTTATTTTTTTAATAACAAACGCTTGTGCGGGTTGGTGGGTACTTTAGTCCAAACTACTTATATATAATCATGATCATGGGTAACCCACCCACCCGCAAGTGTTAGTTTTAAAAAAATAGAATATTATTTTTCCTTCTTGGATAGAAAGACTTCTAACGCCAACAAAAAAAAGCAACTTTCAATTTCTTGATAACAAACGCTTGGGCGGGTGATTGTAGGCGCTCCAGTTCAAATTACTTATACGTAATCATACTCTGGAGTGACCCACTCTTCTGCTCAAGTGTTGATTATTAAAAAAATAGATATAATCTCTGCCTTCTTGAATAAAAAGACTTCTAAGGTCTGCAAAAAATAAAAACTTACAATTTCAAATTTTGGGCGGATGAAATGGCACTCCAGTTTAAAGTACTTGTTAGTAATTATGATCTTGTATGACCCACCCACCCGCCTAAGTCTTGTTTATAAAAAAAATAAATATCACCTTCTCTTTCTTGGACAAAAAGACTTCTAACGTTTGCAAATAGGAAAAACTTCCAATTTTTTGACAACAAACGCTGGGGTGGGTGGGTGGGCATTTCAGTCTAAACTACACGATGGCAATTATAATCTTGAGTAACCCACCTACCTGCCCAAATGTTGGTTATCAGAAAACTGGATATCACCTCCTCCTTCTTCAACAAAAAGACTTCTAACGCTAACAAAAAAAAACAACTTTAAAATTCATAATAAGAAACGCTTGGGAGGGTGGATGGGCAAACCAGTTCAAACCTTTCATAAGTAATCATAATCTAGAATGACCTAACCATCTGCCCAATTGTTGTTTATAAAAAAAAATGAATATCACTTTCTCTTTCTTGATCAAAAAGACTTTTAGTTTGCAAAAAAAAAAAACTTTTATTTTTTTAATAACAAACGCTAGGGCGGGTAGGCACTCCAGTCCAAACTACTCGTTGGTAATTACGATCTTGAGTAACCCACCCACCCGCCCAAATGTTGGTTATCAGAAAATTGGTTATCACCTCTTCCTTCTTGGACAAAAAGACTTCTAACGATAACAAAAAAAAAAAAACTTTAAAATTTATGATAAGAAACGCTTGATCGGGTGGATGGGCACTCCAGTTCAAACTTTTTATAAGTAATCATAATCTGAAGTGACCTACCCATCTGTCCAAGTGTTGTTTATAAAAAAAATAAATATTACTTTCTCTTTCTTGGAAAAAAAAAACTTCTAGTCTGCAAAAAAGAGAAACTTCTAATTTCTTAATAACAAACGCTGGGTCCAAACTACTCGATGGTAATAACAATTTTGAGTAACCCAACCAGTCGCCTAAATGTTGGTTATTAGAAAATTGGATATCACCTTTTTCTTCTTAAACAAAAAGACTTTTAACGCCGGCAAAAAGAAGCAACTTTCAATTTCTTGATAACAAACGCTTGGACGGGTGGGTGGGCACTTTAGTCCAAATTACTTGAGTAGTCATCATGATCGTAAGTAACTCATACACCCGCCCAAGTGTTAGTTATTAGAAAACTAAATATCACCTTTTCCTTTTTATACAAAAAGACTTCTAAAGCCTGCAAAAAAAAGAAACTTTTAATTTCTTGATAAAAAACGCTTGGATGGGTGGATGGGCACTCCAGTCTAAACTATGATGGTAATCATAATATTGAGTTACCCACCGACCCGCCTAAGTGTTTGTTATTAGAAAATTGAATATCACCACCTCTTTCTTGGACAGAAAAACTTCTAACGCCAACAAAAAAGCAAATTTCAATTTCTTGATAACAAACGGTTAAACGAGTGGATGGGCACTATAGTTTAAACAACTAATAAGTAATCATAATCTGGAGTGACCCATCTATCCGCCAAGTGTTGGTTGTCAAGAAAATTGGATATCACTTCCTTCTTCTTGGACAAAGAGACTTCTAACGCTAACAAATATAAGCAACTTTTAATTTTTTAATAACAAACGCTTAGGCGGGTTGATGGCCACTTTAGTCCAAACTACTCAATGGTAATCATGATTTTGAGTAACCCACCCACCCGCCCAAGTGTTAGTTATCAAAAAAATTGAATATTATTTCCTCCTTCTTGAATAGAAAGACTTCTAACGCTAACAAAAAAAGCAACTTTCAATTTCTTGATAACAAACGCTTGGGCGGGTGAATGTGGGCACTCCAGTTCAAATTACTTATAGGTAATCATATGCTGAAGTGACCCGCCCATCTGCCCAAGTGTTGTTTATAAAAAAAATGAATATCACCTCTGCCTTCTTGGACAAAGAGACTTCTAACGTCTGCAAAAAATAGAAACTTATAATTTCAAATATTAGCCGGGTAAAAGAGCACTCCAGTTTAAACTACTTGCTGGTAATAATGATCTTGTGTGACTCATCCACCCGCCTAAGTGTTGTTTATAAAAAAAATAATATCACTTTCTCATTCTTGGATAAAAAGACTTCTAACGCCTGCAAAAAGGAGAAACTTCCAATTTCTTGATAACAAACGCTGGGGCGGGTGCGTGGGCACTCCAATCTAAACTACTTGACGGTAAGCATGATCTTGAGCAACCCACTCACTTGCCCAAATGTTAGTTATTAGAAATTTAGATAGCACCTCCTCCTTCTTGGACAAAAAGACTTCTAACGCTAACAAAAAAAAAAAACTTTAAAATTCATAATAAGAAACGCTTGGGCGGGTAGATGGGTGGATGGGCATTCCAGTTTAAACTATTTATAAGTAATTATAATCTGGAGTGATCCACCTATCCGCCCAAGTGTTAGTTATAAAAAATGCAGACGTTAGAAGTTTTTTTGTCCAAGAAATCAAATGTGATATCACCTTCAATAAAATATATCACCTTCAATAAAACTTCAAATTTTTTGATAACAATTGCTAGGCGGGTGGGCGGGAACTGCAACTTAATTTACTTGTTGGTAGTCATAATCTGGAGTGACCCACCCACCCGCCCAAGTGTTGGTTCCCAAAAAAATGAATATCACTTCTTTCTTATTGAATAAAGAGACTTCTAACGCCTGCAAAAATATATACTTCTAGTTTCTTAATAACAAACGCTTGAGCAAGTAGGTGGTAACTCCAGTTTAAACTACTTGTTGGTAATTATAATCTACCTACCCGCCCAAGTGTTGTTTATAAAAAAAATGAATATCACTTCCTCCTACTTAGACAAAAAGAAAAATGTCTAGTTTCTTGATAACAAACGCTGGGGTAGATGGGTGGTCACTCCAGTTTAAACTACTTGTTGCTCGTTGGTAATCATGTTCTGAAGTGACCCACCCATCCGCCCAAATGTTGGCTATATAAAAAATTAATATTACCTCATCTTTCTTAGAGAAAAAGACTTCTAACGCCTGCATGAAAAAGAAACTTCTAGTTTCTTGTAACAAAAGCGGGGGCGTATAGGTGGACATTCCAGTTCAAACTACTCGATGATAATTTTGATCTTGAGTAACCCACCTACCCGCCCAAGTGTTAGTTATTAGAAAATTAAATATTACCTTCTTCTTTTTGGACAAAAAGACTTCTAACGTCTGCAAAAAAGAGAAATTTCTTGATAAGAAACGCTTGGGCGGGTGGGTAGGCACTCCAGTTCAAACTAGTTATTGGTAAACATTTTATGTGACCCACCCACCCGCTTAGTGTTGTTTATAAAAAAAATGAATATCACCTTCTTTTTTTGGACAAAAAAACTTGTAACGCCTGCAAAAAGGAAAACTTGTAATTTCTTAATAACAAACACTGGGGCGGGTGGGTGGGCACTCCAGTCCAAACTACTTGATGGTTACCATGACTTTGAGTAACCCACCCACTTGCCCAAATGTTGGTTAATTATCAGATAATTAGATATCACCTTATCTTTTTTGAACAAATAAAAAACCAACGCCAACAAAAAAGAAAATTTTTTTGATAAGAAACGCTTGGGTGGGTGAGTGGGTACTCCAGTTTAAATTACTTGTTGGTAATTATGATCTGAAGTGACCCATCTAGCGACCCAAGTGTTGGTTATAAAAAAAATAATTATTACATCTTCTTTTTTGGACAAAAAAAAAAAAACTTCAAATTGCTTGATAACAAACGCTGGGGCAAGTGGGTGGTAACTCCAGTTCAAACTACTAGTAGGTAATCACAAATACCTACCCGCTCAAGTGTTGCTTATGAATTAGATATTGTCTCTTCCTGCTTGGACAAAAAGAGAAATTTCTTGATAACAAACGGTGGGACGGATAAGTGGGCACTACAATTTAAACTACTTATTAGTAATCATGATCTTGTGTGACCCACTCACCCGCCTTAATTTTGTTTATCAAAAAAATGAATATCAATTCTTCTTTCTTGGACAAAAAGACTTCTTACGCCTGCAAAAAAGAGAAACTTCTAATTTCTTGATAAGAAACGATTGGGAGGGTGGGTGGAAACTTCAGTCCAAACTACTTGATGGTAATCATAATTTTGAGTAACCACCTACCCGCCCAAGTGTTAGTTATCATAAAATTAGATATCACTTTTTTTTTAGACAAAAAAACTTCTCAGGTAAAAAAAAGAAGCAACTTTCAATTTTTTGATAAAAAACTCTTGGGAGGGTGGGTAGGCACTCCAGTTCAAACTACTGGCTGGTATCATTATCTAGAGTCATCCACCCATTTGCTCAAATGTTGGTTATCAGAAAATTAGATATCACTTTTTCTTTCTTGGACAAAATGACTTCTAATGCTAACAAAAAAAAAAAATCAAATTTCTTGATATCAAGCGCTTGGGCGAGTAGATGGGCATTCCAGTTCAAATTACTTATAAGTAACCTAACCTAACCTAACCTAACCTAACCTAACCTAACCTAACCTAACCTAACCTAACCTAACCTAACCTAACCTAACCTAACCTAACCTAACCTAACCTATTACTATTGGTCTTGCGATTATTATGGTAGACCACAAGTAACAATACTTCATCCGTTGTTTGCTTAAGTATTCTTTGAGAAGTGTTTAGATAAACTTCTTTAGCTTGGCTTGGTGCCTCTTAACCAGGTCAGTCTGCAAGTGGTAAGTTGCTTAATCTTCTACTTTGCATGGCGTTTTTAAAGGTTTGGCTCACAAATATTTTGAATTTTCTGAGCGGCTGGACGCTTTGCTGGTGTCAGAAGAACGGCTTTGAGTACACAAGTCTAAAATGGTGAAAACCGCTTTATTTTAAGTTCAGGTAGTATCGAAAGGTTTGATAAAATTAAATAGCATTTGTTTTTAGAATTTGACAAAAAAGTGTGGAAACATCTGCTTTGACTTCTGGTCAGTAATACAAGCACAGCATGGCCGTGTGTGTTTTATCTCGTTTTGGATAAGCAGTTTACCAAGCGTTATCTTATGTTTATATTACAAAGATTGTCTGCGTCTTCTAGCCTTTCAGTGTACTTTCAAATGATCCTTCAAATTTGAAAGGATTTTCTTTGGTTTCTGCGTATTCCTCTGCTAAGATTTTTTTAGCAGGATTGTTTAAGATGTTTTTTTGTGCAATTGATTGATTAGAACTGGTAAATTTGCAAATTAGGCAACTTATTAGTTGTTTGTTGTTATTTTTGGGTGGTAGGAAGCTATTGTTAGTTTCAATAAAGAGAACGTTGTGTAGAATGACACATACAAAAGCGTAGGTCGTTCTTATTAGTCAGTACCACAAGGGCACTGTAGCTGCTGCTGGTTTTTTGATTATTTTATTTGTGAGTAATTTTTAGATTTAAAGATTTGGTCGGAAGGCTTGCTTGAAATTTTGTCCAAAATGTCTATTTTGGGTTTTTGGATCGGTTGTTGTGACTAGTATATGGTGGTCTTGTCCGTAGTGCAGACAATGGCTGGAATAGACAATAATTTTGATCTTTTAACTATTGGTAGTCTAGTGTCACTTCTTTTTCTAAACTCAAAGTGCTTAGAAATGGAATGAATTCATTTTGCTTTTGATCTTGTCTCCAAATCTATTAGAGCTTTGATTTGGTGTTTACGGAAATGCCGGGTAGAATGCTATTTTTTAGGGTTTTTCCTCTGCCGATTGGTGCTAGATGTTTGGTAGTTTTTTGATGTATTCTTTGGAATTGATAAAGTTTGTTTCTTAGTTTTTTAGGCATTGTTTGTTGTTGTTAGGTTAAATCAAGAAATTTTACTTTTTTTGGTTTAACCCTTTACTCAGGACTAGGCCAATAAGGTTTTCAATGGTTTAAGTTGGTTTCCACCTTGATGGCGGTTTTCATTAGTTGTCCAAAATTTTTAAAAGTAATAAAATACATCAACTGCTAAGGTTCCAAAGTTGCAAAAATGTTTAACTTTCTTTGAGTGTTGCGTCGATGTAGAATTTTTTTTTAGATTGTTAGTAGAAGTGGTTAGGTGCCTGGCCATTCTGGCTACTTCTCTAACTTGCGGATTCAGCACTAGACATATCTAATCACCATCAAAACCTTTGCAAATTTTACAGTGTAGAAAGAATTAATGCTTATACAATTTTATTAACTACGGCTATACAAACTCAATAACAATTGAATGCTACACAAAGGTGCAGAATACTGAGGAACAATCAGCATAATAAAGGAGAGGCTTTAAATTTATGTTGTTATTAATAAATTAGATGTCAAATTAGTCTTCTACATCTGTTCGGCTAAACAAAACCTAACTGATCTTATCATAGATAAATTTAATCATATACATTTTTCCATTTATACAATAATAGCAGACAAGACATGCAACTAAACACGAGGAATCTTTCTCATACTCGTAGAACAAATATAATAAAAGAAGAATTTAAATTAAACGAAGAAACAGTTTTAGAGTGTTTCCATTCCTTTTGATTCGGCTCCCGTGTGAGCATACAATTTGAATAACTCTTTTATAGAAAGAAGGGCGTAATAAATGTGTGTCGCGGAATAACGAGTCTAATTTCCAACGATTTCCTTGAATTGAATTCGCGGGGGATCCATTCATACGGCTCGCTGTCATCGCGCAAAAGCATTAATAATTACACGTAATTCATTACGGTTTACAAAATTGCGCGACATTAATTCTGCTTCGAATGTGTGTATGCGTGCGTTTAATATTATTCACTTCCAAGTTAATGATCATCCCTCTGCGTACGTAGGGAAAATTTATATCTTTATATTGAGGATAATTAATTAATTAAATTAAATTATTAAAATAATATTTCAGTACAATAGTACAAATGGTGATCGTGTTACGTATTGTATTTCCTTATATACTTTTGGTGATGGTATCGTGGCATGTTAGTGTTACGAGGGCGGGCTGGTTCCCCTTACTTCATCCGTTATGGAAGTTTTCCGTGTTAGAGAATGATCGGGCGGCCCGCAGTAACGTCTTATTCCATATCATAAATATCTTCTTTGCGTTTATTTCTAAACCAAATGTCTCCGTCCAGAGGTTGGATATAATTTATCACTGGTATAAATAGTGGAAAGCACTTTTTAAATATATAGTCACGCTAGGTATACTCCACACAGCGCCATCTTGAATACATTATTCCAGATTAAACCGAACCATAAACGCCAGAAGATCGCTCCGGTTAGATATCGAATATGCTACGATTTTTTCTTTTCTCAACTTCGCCATCCAACCGTCCACAAAAAGAGGTCCCAATCTAATAAAAGTCCATAAAGGAGAACCCGAACACGGTCTGAACAGGATTGGAAACTTCTTGTTTTCGTTACGTGCACCGATTCTTCAATGTCCCTCCTTTACATCTGATCGCGGTTATTTTTTTTCTTTTCGCCATTACATTAAACAAATTCGCGGACTTATTGAATATATTCTTTTTTTGAAATCACAAAGCGGAAAGTTTTCACTTAGGGAAAAGTTCTTAATATCCTTTTTTTTGTGAGGGGATGGGAAAAAGGATTTTTTTCATTGATACGCATTTGCGGAGGAATGCACTCGCACAGGATATCATTTATATTATATTTCCATTCCCTAACACACTTTCTGTATTGGAGTGCCAATTCCATCAACGGCAAAATGATGGCTCAATATATTGGGTTCTATACAAAAATACGGAGTTTATTGAAAATATATAATGGGAATAATATTTCATTCAAACTTGTGTTTCATGTCTGCTATGCTATAAACTAATTAAGAGTGAATGGATTTTAATACATTTTTGTTGTCACAAACAAACAATATAGCTGCTATTGGTTACCACTCAAGTAGAATAGATGTAGGTTATAATCAAATAATAATCATTTATTTACGGCTACTATCATTTTACAATAAACATCAAAATATAAGAAACTGAACACAAAAAAGTTTAAAAACTAATAAACAATTTCTTCTTGCAGTCTTCTATTTAAGAGAAAGGTATTTCTAGGCACACTTAGCAGGTCTATGGCTCAAAATTTATTGAGCCTTTTTGGGATTAGCACGACTTTTGCTTTTTCTAGTCACTGGGAAAATCTCTGTTGGCCAAGACGTTGTTGAAGACTTCTCATAACTTTTCAGGTATCTTTTTGTGGATTAGCTTTAATATTTGGCCTTGAAGCCGTTGCGACTTGCAGCCTTCATTTCCTTCCCTTTGAACGGAGGTGTGTCCAGACTTTTGAGACTCGTTGATGTTCGGGAAAAGCTCCACTATCACCCATCTTCTCGTGGCGTAATCTACGGCAATTTGTTTCGGCCTTACGCCTAGTCTCTTGACCATGATTTGGTATCTTTGACCAAAAAGGTCTTTCTCTAGATTGTTAATTAGATTGTGCCACTTCTTTCTCTTGTTTTACTTTATAGCACATTTGTATGCGTTTTTGGCGGCCCTACTCTGCTCTTTCAGGACCACATCAACTTTGCTCTTAGCCCTGAACTTTCTGAGCCTTCTTTGAATACAAATGCATGACTTCCGTTCGGCTTCGATAGCATCGCTCCACTAGTACTTCATGTTTTTGCCTCGCATACTTCCTAGCCTGTAACTGCCTTTTTAAGTGTTTTAAAGTCATTTTGCTCTTTTTTTCGTCCTCGGAGTACTCTCTTTGCCTTCCTAACGTTCAACGCCCACTGCCACTCCGAGCTTCCTCCGCACGCCATTTCTAAGGATATTTACTTGTGGAGGCTCGACGACTTCTCTTTCTTGTCGACCGTCCATTCTGACAACGACACATTACTTGTGGCTAACGTTAGGTCAATGTGTGAGCTGCTTGCACCAGGTTTAGTGTTGCCATCAACTGCGACAGGTACTTCTTTTGTCTTTACTCGTCGAGCCCCAGGCTGGAGATTTGGCATTAAAATTTTTGGCGAGGATGACTTCCTAAGGCCAAAGAGTTCTAATCAAATCTAGGATGAATTCAACTTTTGTATTGTCCATGTCTTGGATCTTAATGACCTGGAAGTAATTTTTTGCCTGGTGCCCATTAATCCTCGCCTTTTTTTTTGATTTGGTAAACCACCACGTTTCTTCGCAGGCCCGTCAGCAGGCTCTTCTTTTTGGACAGGTTTTTGTTTGGTGCCCCTTGCATCTATCTAAAATTTGTCTTTATTTGTCCTGTGCTCTTTGTTGCATTCTATGCAATGAGCGGGTTTTTGACATTCTTACTGCGTTTCAAGCAGACTTGGCTTTCTACCTTTTGTTTAGGACATTTCACTTCCGTGTGATCAACCTTTAGTCAGTTGGTGTACCTCGGCACATGGATCTTTTCTTTGATTGTTTGCTGGGAAGTAACCAATCTTTAAATTACCGGACCTGACTAGCGTGGATATCGTTTTGATTGCCACTTCTGGTCGGCTTAAGGTTTTTCACTTTAAACCACGCGTCAACCTGGTTCAGAGTAAAAAGCCTCTCTTTAATTGCTTTTTTGACTTGCTAAGGTAGACGATCTTAATCATTTCTCTCTGCAGAACCTTTTTTATACCCTCATCTTGTCTCATGTCCGTAACAATAATGAGATCTCCGCTTTCTGTCTTCCTGATCGACCTGACCCCCACCCTCTCTTGGAAAAGGTTGACTTTCTCCTTCATACTCCTAAGGAGGCCTCTGCCGACTTGGGTTTGGCTGTGGTTTCCGCAAAATTCTTCTGTTGCTTCATTTTTTTTTTGGGTTTTTAAAGCTCCAGCGTTTATTCATTACTACCTCTTTATTAACTTTCTAAAGGCTACCCAATCGTGCTTTTCCAAAGCTACTACCACTGCAGACGCTGTCCTCTACTATTTTCCGCCACTTGGACAATGTGGACGGTCTCTTTCCTGAAGCCCTTACTGGTTTTTGTTATGCTGGTTATTTTCTCTAGTCCAAACTATTAAATTGTTGTCATGCTATGAATTGACCAAACCACCCACTCAAGTGTTTGTGATCAAGGAATTGAATGATTAATTTCTTTGCAAGGGTCAAAAGTGATTTGATTACAAGAGAAGGTTGTGATTCAACCTTTTGACAACTAACTTGGGTGGGTGATTGGGCCACTCCAATCCAAACTGTTGACTAGTTATCATGCTATAAAGTAGAGCACCCACCCATCCACCCAAGTGTTTGTTATTAAGAAATTAAATGTTTGACCTTTCTGCGGATGTCAAAAGTTACTTTATTACAAGAGAAGGTTGTGATCCACTTGGATGGGTAAGCCACTCCAATCCAAACTGTTGACAAGTTATCATGCTATAGAGTTGCCCATCTACCCACCCAAATGTTTGTTATCAAAAGATTAAATGTTTTACCTTTCTGCGGATGTCAGAAGTTACTTTATCACAAGAGAAGGTAGTGATCCAACTTCTTGACAACTAACACTTGAGTGGGTGGATGGGCCACTACAATCTAAACTGTTGACTAATTATTATGCTATATAGTAGCCCGACCACCCACCCAAGTGTTCGTTATCAAAAGATTAAATGTTTGACCTTTCTGCGGGTGTATAGAGACAACTTGGTTTCGAGTAGCAGCCATCAAGGCAACATCTTCAAAAGCAACAAGCCCGCAGCTCTGATAAATGAAGTTTTTACTACAACAAGTCACGCTGAGGTTTGCTTGTGCTTAATTGCCAATCATGTCAAGCAAGGACTTCGGTTCAACATGCGATGGCCGTTAACTAGAGGTACTAAACGTTTAGTTCCAGAAACTTTAGGAGTAGTGAATAATGGCGGGTTCTAAATCTTTTGGCACTCTAGCAGAGCGCCACCTAGCGGATGAAGTGTGAACTATTATCAAAGTTACAAACCTTCTCAGAAACCAGTATTCAAACATTAACTTACTAAAGAATAACCTCACCAAACAAAATGATTGAGAACCGAGTTGATGTCCAGGAAAACAAGTTAATACAGTCCAAGTAGAACCTGAAAAACCTTTTTGCCAAAAAGTTTGGAAACCACCATTACCGCTTTTATAAAGCCCTTTTTTGCAAAACAAATATACCGCAGCCTCCAAGGAGGAAAAGGTGATGACCCAACATAACAATGCTGATTTTCACCACATAACCTCGCTCACAGAAAAGAGATTCACACTGGTAGAAAGAAAAAAGGACGACAAAGAAATCAAGGAAGGATACGAGTGCGTCCTCTTTAATTTCTTGCTCTATTTGGTTATCAACCAACCCCAAATGTAAAATGCTTTTAACGCCAAAAAAGCCTGTTTTTTTTTTTTTTTTTGGTTTTGGTCTTCTAAAAAGTTTACGTTTACAAAACGTGTTGGATTCATCTTTCCGGTGGCGCCTACCGACTAAAGCCCACCCAATCTGTGAATGCCTAGAAGTTTGACACTTTACGGCTCATGTACCTTCGTTTAGAGATTAGGATGTTGGAGATGGTTAAGATTACACCCTGTGGGCCAAAAAACCAAAAGGTCTTTAACCCGGTCAGCCCATAATGCGCAGTCAACCAACTCTGGTCTGACTACTAGCTCTTCTTCACACCCCCAACTCCGTCACTATTTGGGATAAATATGTGTATCAAAAGCTGTTGGAAACCTTCAATACATTAAATATTTTCATCAATCGCGTAGTAAACGTGGTCAATGGTATCCGCAAGCATCAGCGTTCCGTGCAGTGATTGATTTTTGTGTAAAAAGCAATATCATTCAGTACTCACATCATTTAGGATCTGAAAAGACACTAAAATATGTTATTAGGAATGTACCTGACTGCATCACGGCTGTGATTTTAAAAATTCTAAAAAAATAATAGAAATCAAGTTTTTTTTGGCATATTATTGGTTTACTCAAAAGAGCAATCATTCTCATTATTTATGGAACACAATTTCATTCATGTGGCTACCTCGGCTGGCTTTGCAGTAGCGCACCCAGTTTTCCAAAACCTTGGTGACGGTTTCTGGCTTTATCTCACAAATGGCTTGCTCGATATTCGCTTTAAGGGCCCACATCGTTAATAGATTGTTCGCATAACATCGGTCCTTTACAACACCCCACAAAAAAAGTCTAACGACGTCATATTGCAGCTCTGAGGTTGCCAATTGACGGCTGATGACATGATTACCAAACTTGGCGCGCAAAAGATCGATTGTGGCATGAGCTGTGTGATATGGCGCGCCATCCTGCTGAAACCAATGATCATCCAAGTCCATGTCTCAGACGGTTTTGCTTGATAACATAGCCGCCAAGATGAATATGTGTTTTGTCAGATATGATGCTTTTTTTAGCAAAAAACTGAGAAGCAATAACAAATTGCTGAGTCAATTGGACCTTATAAGCAAATAATGCAAGATCTTTGTGCAAAATTTGCATCAGACTGCTGCGTGAAATGTTGAGATCGATGGCAAGTCGATGTACTGCAATAAAACTTCAAAATATAGATTAAAATATTGAAATCCGGCCATACAGTACAAAAATCCGGCCATCAAACTCAAAAATGAAGTAAAAAATAGTAAAATTTAATTTTCAATCATGATAGAAAATAAAAATCTAACTTTAAATATAAATTAATGCAAAAAATACAAAATATGGGTTTAAATATTGAAATCCGACCATACAATACAAAAATCCGGCCATCTAATTAAAAAAATGAGCAAAAAATATTAAAATTTGATTTTCTATAATGATAAAATAACAAAATCTAACCTTAAATGATAAATACAGCAATAAAACTCCAAAATATGGATTAAAATATTAAAAGTTGGCCATACAATACAAAAATCCGGCCATCAAACTCAAAAACTAAGCAAAAAATAGTAAAATATCATTTTCTATTATGATAAAATAACAAAATCTAACCTTAAATGATGAATGCTGCAATAAAACTGCATAATATAGATTAAAATACTAAAATCCCGCCATACAATACAAAAATCCGGCCATCTAACTCAAAAACTGAAGAAAAATAGTAAAATTTAAATTTCTATCATAATATAGAAATAAAATTTAACCTTAAAGGATGGATAATGCAAATAAACTGCATAATATAGTTTAAAACATTAAAATCTGGCCACACAACACAAAAATCTGGCCATCTAACTCAAAAACTAAGCAAAAATAATAAAATTTGATTTTCTATCAGGATAAAATAACAAAATCTAACTTTAAATATTAAATACTGCAATAAAACTCCAAAATATAGGTTAAAACATTAAAATCCGGCCATACAATACAAAAATCCGGCCATCAAACTCAAAAATGAAGTAAAAAATAGTTAAATTTGATTTTCTATTATTATAAAATAACAAAATCTAACCTTAGATGATGAATACTGCAATAAAACTGCATAATATAGATTAAAATATTAAAATTCGGCAATACAATACAAAAACTTGGCCATCTAACTCAAAAACTGAGCAAAAAATAGTAAAATATGATTTTCTATGATAATAAAATAACAAAATCTAACCTCAAATGATAAATACAACAATAAAACTCAAAAAATGAAAAAAATGAGTAAAATTTGGTTTTCTATCATAATAAAGTAACAAAATTTAATTTTAAATGATAAATACTGCAATAAAACTCCAAAGTATGAATTAAAATATAAAAATCCGGCCATTAAATACAAAAATCCGGCCATCAAATTCAAAAATGAAGTAAAAAATAGTAAAAATTGATTTTCTATTATTATAAAACAACAAAATCTAACCTTAAATGATAAATAATGCAACAAACTTCCAAAATATGGGTTAAAATATTAAAATCCAGCCATACAATATAAAAATCCGGCCATCAAACTCAATACTGAGCAAAAAATAGTAAAATTTAATTTCTGCGCAATTTTCTTGTTAGAAATGTCATTTACTTGATATTTTTAAAGGTTTTCAAGCAAATTTTATGCTCAAATAGAGTTTTTGCACTAATTGCAATAAATTTCATATTAAATGTGTTGAAAATAAATTTTCTACGCAAGTTTTAAGTTATGAATGTTTTTCTGTGCAATTTTAAGGCTTTGAAAGTAAATTTTATGCTATAAATGGGTTTGTGCGTTAATTTTGTAAATCTCTTGTGATAAACTTGATTTTTGAGCAAATTTTTTGCAAGAATAAGCTTTTTTAGTGTTAATTACATGCAATAACAGTAATTTTATGCTAAAGATTAGTTTTCTGCATAATTTTTAAGTTATAAATGGGTTTTCAATATCAATTTTGATAAATTTAAAGCGGCAAATATAATTTTGAAAATAAGTTTGTGTTGTCAGTGTTTTTTTTGTGCAATTTTAAAGTCTTCTAAGCAAATTTTATTCTATTAATGTGTTTTTTAGCTTTAAATTTTATTAAATTTTATGTAATAAACATTATTTTGAGCAAATTTCATGCGTTTTTGAAATAATTTTGAAAAAAGGGTGATTTCTAAGCGAGTTTTATGCCAGAAATAAGTTATTCTGTATGATTTTTATGTAATAGATAACTTTCTTTGCAGTGTAGAGGTTTTGTTTGCAAATTACATGTTCTAAATGGAATTTCTACGCTAGTTTTGATCAATTTTAAGTGTTCATTATGATTTCCAAGTCAATTTTGTGCTGAAACTGATGTTTTTGCGCGATTTCTTTGTGGTAAGTGTAATTTTTGTGCAATCTTAAGGTGTTTTAAGTAAATTCTATGCTTTAAATAAAGTTTTTACGTTAATTTTAATATACTATGTGTAATAAAAAATTTCCAAGCAAATTTCATGCCAAAAATGAGCTATTCTGCATGATTTTTATGTTATAAATAACTTTCTCTTAAATTTAGAGGTTTTGTTTGCAAATTACATGCTCTAAATTAGTTTTCTACGCTAGTTTTGATAAATTTTAAACGTTAAATGTGATTGCAAAAAAAATTTTATGCTGAAATTAACATTTTTGCGCGATTTCTATGTTATATGTAAGTGTAATTTTTGTACAAACTTAAGATGTTTTAAGTAAATTTTATGTTATAAATGAAGTGTTTGCGTTAGTTTTGATAAACTTTGTGTAATAAAATATGTCCAAGCAAATTTCATGCCAGAAATAAGTTATTCTGCATGGTTTTTATGTTATAAATAATTTTCTTTGCAATTTAGAAGTTTGGTTTGCAAATTAAATGGGTTTTCTACGCTAGTTTTGTTGTGATCAATAAAATGAATCATAAACACATAAAACTCTGAAATATAGAATTAAATATTAAACATACAACACAAAAATCCGGCCATCAAACTCAAAAAATTAGCAAAAAATAGTAAAATTTAATTTTCTATAATAAAAAATAACGAAATCTAACTTTAAATAAAAAATACTGCAATAAAACTTTAAAATATAGATTAAAATATTAAAATTTGGCTATACAATACAAAAATCCGGTCATCGAACTTAAAAACTGAGCAAAAAATTGTAAAATTTATTTTTTTATATTAATAAAATAACAAAATCTAACCTTAAATAATAAATACTGAAATAAAACTTTAAAATATAGGTTAAAATTTTAAATTCCGGCTATACAATACAAAAATTCGGCCATCAAACTCAAAAATAAAGAAAAAAAAAATAAAATTTGATGTTCTATTATAATAAAACAACAAAATATAACCTTAAAAGATGATTACTGCATATAAACTGCATAATATAGCTTAAAATATTAAAATCCGGCCATACAACAAAAAAATCCGGCTATCAAACTCAAAAATAAAGTAAAAAATAGTAAAATTTGGTTTTCTATTATAATAAAACAACAAAATTCAATCTTAAATAATAATTAATGCAATAAAACTACAAAATATGGGTTAAAATATTGAAATCCGGCCTTGCAATACAAAAATCCGGCCATCAAACTAAAAAAATAAGCAAAAATTAATAATATTTGATTTTCTATCATGAAAAAAAAAACAAAATCTAACCTTAAATAATAAATACTGCAATAAAACTCTAAAATACGGATTTAAGTATTAAAATTCGGCCGTACAATACAAAAATCCAGCCATAAAACTCAAAAACTGAGCAAAAAATAGTAAAATTCGATTTTCTATTATAAAAAAATAACAAAACCTTAACCTTAAATGATAAATACTGCAATAAATCTCTAAAATATAGATTCAAGTATTAAACTTCGGCCATATAAAACAAAAATCTGGCTAGCAAACTAAAAAACTGAGCAGAAAAAAGTAAAATTTAATTTTCTATCAAGATTTGATCTTAAATGATAAATACTGCAATAAAATTCTAAACTATGAATTATAATATTAAAATCCAGCTTTACAATACAAAAATCCGGCCATTTAACTCAAAAAATAAGCAAAAATGAATAAAAATTGATTTTCTATCAGGATAAAGTAACAAAATAACCCATAAATAATAAATACTGCAATAAAACTCCAAAGTATAAATTAAAACATGAAAATCCGGCCGTATAATACATAAATCCGGCTATTAAACTTAAAACTAAAGTAAAAAATAGTAAATAAAATATGAATTCAAATATTAAAACCCGGCCATACAAACCAAAATCAGGCTATCAAACTCAAATACTAAGCAAATAGCAGTAAAATTTGATTTTCTATCATGATAAAATAACAAAATCTAACTTTAAATGATAAATACTGCAACAAAACTCCAAAATATGGGTTAAAATATTAAAATCCGGCCATACAATACAAAAATCCGGTCATCAATTTCAAAAACTGAGCAAAACATAGTAAAATTTAATTTCTGCACAATTCTCTTGTTACAAATGTAATTTTCTTGTAATTTTTAAGGGTTTTCAAGCAAATTTTATGCTCAATTAGAATTTTTGCGCTAATTGCAATAAATTTCATATTTAATGTGTGATTTTTGAGCAAATTTTATTTATTTTTTGTGCCGACTTGGAATTTGTCATGTGCTTAACACGATTTCCAAACAAATTTTAAGTTAGAAATAAATTTTTCGCGCAAGTTTAAAGTTGTGAATGTCTTTCTGTAGAATTTTGAGACTTTGAAAGTAAATTTAATGCTATACGTAGAATTTCAAGCAAATTTTATAGTACATAAATGGAATTTTTACACTAATTTTAATTATTTTCATGTTAAATGTGAAATTTTCATGCTAAGAATGGGTTTTTTGTGCCAATTTTGGTATATTTTAGGTAATAAACACCATTTCCAAGCAACTTTTATGCTGGAAATAAGTTTTCTGCATGATTTTTATGTTATGAATGTTTTTTCTGAGCAAATTTTTGCAATTTTCTGAACTAATAAAAGTTAAATGAGACTTGCACTTAATTTTTGTAAAAAATTAAAATGATTTAAGCAAATTACATTCCATACATAGATTTTATGCTAAGAGTTTTATTTGTTAAAGCTGATTTTATGCTAAAATTGACGTTTTTGCGCGATTTCAAGGTTGTAAGTGTAATTTTTGTGCAAACTTTAAAGTTTTTGCGTTAATTTTGATAAATCGTGTGTGATTTTTAAGCAAATTTCATGCCAGAAATGAGTTATTCTGCATGGTTTTTATGTTATAAATAACTTTCATTGCAATTTAGAAGTTTGGTTTGCAAATTAAATGGGTTTTCTACGCTAGTTTTGTTGTGATCAATAAAATGAATCATAAACACACAAAAATCTAAAATATAGAATAAAATATTGAAATCCGGCCATACAACAAAGAAATCCGGACATTTAACTCAAAAAATTTGCAAAAAATAGTAAAATTGAATTTTCTATAATGAAAAAATAACAAAATCTAACTTTAAATGATAAATGCTGCAAAAAAAATCCAAAATATGGATTAAAATATTAAAATTCGGCAATACAAAACAAAAATCCGGTCATCAAACTTAAAAATAAAGTAAAAAATAGTAAAAATTAATTTTTTATCTTGAAAAAATAAAAAAATCTAAACTTAAATAATAAATACTGAAGTAAAACTTCAAAATATAGATAAAAATTTTAAATTCCGGCTATACAATAAAAAAATCCGGCCATCAAACTCAAAAATAATGTAAAAAAAAAATAAAATTTGATTTTCTATTATGATAAAACAACAAAATCTAACCTTAAATAATAAATACTGCAATTAAACTGCATAATATAGATTAAAATATTAAAATCCGGTCATACAATAAAAAATCCGGACATCAAATTCAAAAATGAAGTAAATAACAGTAAAATTTGGTTTTCTAATATAATAAAACAACAAAATTTAATGTTAAATAATAATTAATGCAATAAAACTACAAAATATGGGTTAAATTATTGAAATCCAGTCATACAACACAAAAATCCGGCTATCTAACTCAAAAACTGAGCAAAAATGATTTAAATTTAATTTTCTATAATAATAAAATAACAAAATCTAACCTTAAATGATAAATACTGCAACAAAACTCCAAAATATGGATTAAAATATTAAAATTTGGCCATACAAAAGAAAAATCCGGCCATCAAACTCAAAAACTAAGCAAAAAATAGTAAAATATCATTTTCTATCATGAAAAAATTACAAAATCTAACCTTAAATAATAATTACTGCAATAAAACTCTAAAATATGGATTCAAGTATTAAAATTAAGCTATACAATACAAAAATCCGGCCATCACACTAAAGAAATAACAAAATCTAACCTTAAATGATAAATACTGCAATAAAACTTTAAAATATGGATTCAAATAATAAAATTCGGCCATACAATACTAAAATTCGGCCATTTAACTCAAAAACTGATAAAAAAATAGTAAATTTTTTTTTCAATTATGGTAAAATAACAAAATCTAACCTTAAATGATGAATACTGCAATAAAACTCTTAAATATGGATTTAAATATTAAAATTTGGCCATACAATACTAAAATCCGGCCATCAAACTAAAAAATGAGCAAAAACTAGTAAAATTTAATTTTCTATCACAAAAAAATTACAAAATCTAACCTTAAATGATGAATACTGCAATAATACTCTAGAATCTGCATTCAAATATTAAAATTTGGCCATACAATACAAAAATCCGGCAATCAAATTCAAAAACTGAACAAAAAATAGTAAAATTTAATTTTCAATCCTGATAAAGTAACAAAATTTAACCTTAAATGATAAATACTGCATTAAAACTTCAAAATATAGATTAAAATATTAAAATCAGGCCATACAATACAAAAATCAAACTTAAAAACTGAGCAAAAAATAGTAAAATTTGATTTTCTATAATAATAAAATAACAATATCTAACCTTAAATGATAAATACTGCAATAAAACTTTAAAATATAAATCAAAATATTGAAATCCGGCCATACAATACAAAAATCAGGCCATCTAATTCAAAAACTGAGCTAAAATATTTAAATTTGATTTTCTATAATGATAAAATATTAAAATCTAACCTTAAATGATAAATACTGCAATAAAACTGCATAATATTGTTTAAAATTTTAAAATTTGGCCATACAATACAAAAATTTAGTCATCAAATTCAAAACTGAGCAAAAAATAGTAAAATTTGATTTTCTATCATAATAAAATAAGAAAATCTAACCTTAAATGATAAATACTGCAATAAAACTGCAGATTATAGATTAAAATATTAAAATCCGGCCATACAATACAAAAATCCGGCTATCAAACTAAAAAAATTAACAAAAAATAGTAAAACTTGATTTTCTATCATGAAAAATTAACAAAATCTAACCTTAAATAATAAATACTGCATTAAAATTTCTAAATATAGATTCAAATATTAAAATCCGGCGATACAATACTAAAATCCGGTTCAAACTAAAAAACTAAGCAAAAAATAGTAAAATATGATTTTCTATTATGATAAAATAACAAAATCTAACCTAAAATGATAAATACTGCTCCAAAACTGCATAATATAGATTAAAATATTAAAATTTAGCCATACAATATAAAAATCCGGCCATCAAACTCAAAATTGAAGCTAAAAATAGTAAATTTTACTTTTCAATCATGATAAAATAACAAAATCTAACCTTAAATGATAAATACTGCAACAAAACTCCAAAGTATGAACTATACAATACAAAAATCCGGCCATCAAACTCAAAAACTGAGAAAAAAATAATAATATTCAATTTATGCACAATTTTCTTGTTACAAATGTCATTTTCTTGTCATTTTTAAGGATTTTCAAGCAAATTTTATGCTCAAATAGTGTTTTTGCACTAATTGCAATAAATTTCATATTTAAAATGTTGAAAATAAAATTTTCGCGCAAGTTTAAGTTATGAATGTTTTTCTGTGCAATTTTAAGGCTTTGAAAGCAAATTTAATGCTATACGTAAAAATTCTGCGCAATTTTTTTGTTAAAAATGTCATTTCAAACCTTATAGTACATAATGGGGTTTTTACACTAATTTAAATAAATTTCATGTTAAATGTGTGATTTTCATGCTAAGAATGGGGTTTTTGTGCCAATTTTGATATATTTTATGTAATAAACACCATTTCCAAGCAACTTTCATGCTGGAAATAAGTTTTCTGCGCAATTTTTAAGTTATGAATGTCTTTTCTGAGCAAATTTTTGCAATTTTCTGAAACAATAAATGTTAAATGAGACTTGCACGTAATTTTTGTAAATATTTGAAATGTTCTAAGCATATTACATCGCACAAATAGGTTTTATTCTCAGAGTTTTATTTGTTGAAGCTGATTTCTGAAAGATTTTCAAGTTGTAAATGTCACTTTTTGCAATTTTGAGGTGTTTGAAGCAAATTTTTAGTGCTAAATGTGATTTTTATGCTAGAATGTAGTTTTCTGCATGATTTTCATGTTAGAAATCTCTTTTCAGTGCAACTTCTTTAAAGTTTTAATAAATTTTAATTGGTAAATGTGATTTCAAGCTAATTGTATATAGAAATTGAGTTTTTGGAGCAATTTTCATGTTGTAATTCATTTTTGTGCAAACTTAAGGTATTCTAAGTCAATTTTATGCTATATGGGATTAATTTTGTAAATCTCTTGTGATAAACTTTATTTTTGAGCAATTTTTTTGCGAGAATGAGCATTTTTAGCGTTAATTACATGCAATAAAAGCAATTTTTTAGATAAAGATTAGTTTTCTGCATAATTTTTAAGTTATAAATGGGTTTTCAATATCAATTTTGATAAATTTAAAGCGGCAAATAAAGAAAATATAATTTTGAAAATAAGTTTGTGTTGTCAGTGTCTTTTTTGTGCAATTTTGAAGTCTTCTAAGCAAATTTTATTTAGCTTCAAATTTTATTAAATTTTATGTAATAAACGTTATTTTAAGCAAATTTCATGCTTTTTTTTCAATAATTTTGAAAAAAGGGTGATTTTTAAACGGGTTTTATTCCAGAAATAAGTGATTCTGTATAATTTTTATGTAATAGATAACTTTCTTTGCAATTTTGAGGTTTTGTTTGCAAATTACATGGTCTAAATGGGTTTTCTAAGCCAGTTTTGATCAATTTTAAGTGTTTATTATGATTGCCAAGTCAATTTTATGCTGAAACTGACGATTTCTATGTTGTAAGTGTGATTTTTGTGCAATCTTAAGGTGTTTTAAGTAAATTTTATGCTATAAATGAAGTTTTTGCGTTAATTTTAATAAATTTTGTGTGATATAAAATTTCCAAGCAAATTTCATGACAAAAATGAGCTATTCTGCATGATTTTTATGTTATAGATAACTTTCTCTTAAATTTAGAGGTTTTGCTTGCAAACTACATGCTCTAAATAAGTTTTCTACGCTAGTTTTGATAAATTTTAAATGTTAAATGTGATTGCCAAAAAAATTTTATGCTGAAATTAACGTTTTTGCGCGATTTCTATGTTATAAGTGTAATTTTTGTACAAACTTAAGATGTTTTAATTAAATTTTATGCTATAAATGATGTTTTTGCGTTAGTTTTGATAAACTTTGTGTAATAAAAAATTTACAAGCAAATTTCATGCCAGAATTAAGTTATTTTGTATGATTTTTATGTTATAAATAACTTTCTTTGCAATTTAGAAGTTTGGTTTGCAAATGGGTTTCTACGCTAGTTTTGTTGTGATCTATAAAATGAATCATAAGCACAAAAAACTCTAAAATATAGATTAAAATATTGAAATCCGGCCATACAACACAAAAATCCGGCCATCTAACTCAAAAACTGAGCAAAAATAGTGAAATTTGATTTTCAATAATAATAAAAAACGAAAATCTAATCTTGAATAATAATTAATGTAATAAAACTACAAAATGTGGGTTAGAGTATTAAAATCCAGCCATACATTACAAAAATCCGGCCATCAAACTAAAAAAATGAGCAAAAAATAATAAAATTTGATTTTCTATCATGAAAAAATAACAAAATCTAACTTTAAATGATAAATACTGAAATAAAACTGCATAATATAGATTAAAATATTAAAACCCGGCTAAACAACACAAAAATCCGCCATCTAACTCAAAAACTGAGCAAAAAATAGTAAAATAAGATTTTCTATTATGATAAAGTAACAAAATCTAACCTTAAATGAAAAATACAGAATTAAAATATTAAAATTCGGCCATATAATACAAAAATCCGGCCATCAAACTCAAAAGATGAGCAAAAATGAATAAAATTTGATTTTCTATCATAATAAAGTAACAAAATCTAACCTTAAATGATAAATACTGCAATAAAACTCCAAAGCATGAATTAAAATATTAAAAGTCGGCTGTACAATACAAAAATCCGGCCATCAAATTCAAAAACTTAGCAAAAATACTTAAAGTTGATTTTTTATCATAATAAAATAACAAAATCTAATGATAAATACTGCAACAAAACTTAAAATATGGATTAAAATATTAAAATCCGGCTATACAATACAAAAATCCGTCCATCAAACTCAAAAAACGAGCAAAAAATAGTAAAATTTATTATTCTATCATATTAAAATTACAAAATCTAACCTTAAATAATAAATACTGCATTAAAACTATAAAGTATGAACTAAAATATTACAATCCGGCCGTACAATACAAAAATCAAATTCAAAAACTGAGCAAAAATGAGTAAAATTTGATTTTCTATGATAATAAAATAACAAAATATTACTTTAAATGATGAAATCTGCAATAAAACTGCATCATATATTTACAGATATTAAAATCCGGCCATACAATACAAAAATCCGGCCATCAAACTAAAAAAATAAGCAAAAAATAGTAAAATTTGATTTTCTTTCATGTTTAAATAACAAAATCTAACCTTAAATGGTGAATTCTGCAATAAATCTGCATAATATAGATTAAAAAATTAAAATTCGGCCATACAATACAAAAATCCGACCATCAAATTCAAAAACTTAACAAAAACACTAAAATTTGATTTTCTATTGAGAAAAATAACAAAATCTAACCTTAAATGATAAATACTGCAATAAAAATCTAAAATATAGATTAAAATATTAAAATTCGGCCATACAATACTAAAATCCGGCCATCTAACTTAAAAACTTAGCAAACAATAGTGAATTATAATTTTCTATTATAATAAAATAACAAAATCAAACCTTAAATGATGATTACTCCAATAAAACTGCATAATAAAGATTAAAAAATTAAAATGTCACCACACAATACAAAAATCCGGCCATCTTACTCAAAAACTAAGCAAAAAATAGAATAATTTGATTTTCTATGATAATAAATTAACAAAATCTAACTTTTAATGATAAATACAGCAATAAAACTCCAAAATATAAATTAAAATATTAAAATTCGGCTATATAATACAAAAATCCGGCCATCAAACTCAAAAAATGAGCAAAAAATAGTAAAATTTGATTTACTATCATAAAAAAATAACAAAATATAACCTTAAATGATAAATACTGCAATAAAACTCTAAAATATGGATTTAAATATTAAAATCCGGCCATATAATACAAAAATCCGGCCGTCTAACTTAAAAATGAAGTAAAAAAGAGTAAAATCTGATTTTCTATCATGATAAAACAACAAAATCTAACCTTAAATGATAAATACTGCAACAAAATTACAAAATATGGGTTAGAATATTAAAATCCGGCCATACAATACAAAAATCCGGCCATCACTCAAAAACTGAAAAACGAAATAGTAAAATATAATTTTCTAACATGATAAAATAACAAAATCTAAGTTAAAATAAAGAATACTGGAATAAAACTGCATTATAAAGATTAAAATATTAAAATCCGGCCATATAATTTAAAAATCCGTCCATCAAATTCAAAAAATGAGCAATAAATACTAATATTTGATTTTTTTATCATAATAAAGTGACAAAAACTAACCTTAAGTAATAAATACTGCAATAAAACTCTAAAGTACGAATTGAAATATTAAAATCCGGCTACACAATACAAAAATCCGGTCTACAAATTCAAAAACTCAGCAAAAATACTAAAATTTGATTTTCTATCATAATAAAATAACAAAATCTAACCTTAAATGAAGAATAATACTACAATAAAACTGCATAATATAGATTAAAATGTCAAAATCGGTCCATACAATACAAATATCCGGCCATCAAACTTGAAGTTTAAATAAATTTCAATTGGTAAATGTGATTTCAAGCTAATTGTATATAGAAAATGAGTTTTTGAAGCAATTTTCATGATGTAATTCATTTTTGTGCAAACTTAAGGGTTTGTGCGCTAATTTTGTAAATTTGGTTTATGAGCAAATTTTTTGCGAGAATGACCTTAATTTTATGCTAGAGATTAGATTTATGCATGATTTTTAAGTTATAAATGGGTTTTTAATATCAATTTTGATAAATTTGAAGCGGCAAATAAAAAAAATACTATTTTGGGAGTTTTATCGCAATTTTTATGTTGTCGGTGTCTTTTTTGTGCAATTTTGTAGTCTTTAAAGCAAATTTTATTCAAATAATGTGTTTTTTTGCTTCAAATTTTATGTAGTAAACATTATTTTGAACAAATTTATGCTACAGATGGCGTTTTTGTAATAATTAAAAAAAAAAGATGATTTCTAAGCGAGTTTTATGCAAGAAATAAGTTATTCTGCATTATTTTTATAGTATAGATTACTTTCTTCGCAATTTTGAAGGTTTATTTGCAAATTACATGCTCTAAAAGGGTTTTCCAAGCTTGTTTTGAACATTTTAAGATCTAAATGTGATTTCCAGGCCAATTTTATGCTAAAATTAAAGTTTCTGCGCGATTTCTATGTTGTAAGTGTAATTATTGTGCAAACTTAAAAAAAAAAATTTTGTGTGATTTTTAAGCGAATTTTATGCCAGAAATAAGTTATTCTGCATGATTTTTATGTAATAGATAACTTATTTGCAATTTAGAAGTTTGGTTTGCAAATTAAATGGGTTTTCTATTCTAGATTTGTTGTGATCAATAAATTGAATCACAAACACTTAGGTGGGTGGGTGGGGTACACGACTTATTTACCCGTCCAAGTGTTTGTAATCCAATTTATTGATCACAACAAAACTAACAATACAAAACAATATTTAAACTTTGTTTTTGCCAATCTATAATAAATTAGATCACAAACACTCGTGCGGGTGGGTTGGCAACACCAATCCAAACTAGTCACAACATTTTTGAACTTTTTGCTCACTCACTCAAGTATCAATAAATTATACCACAAACACAAAAGCACACTTCCACAACACTAGAACTTACTTACAATGTCACACAAAAACAATTAAGGCAAACACATGTCTTGACTTCTCAAGTTGGGGATGGGTCAGTGACAATCTTTTCCGATATACTGCCTACAAAGGGAGGTGCTGTTCGGTAACCGTGTTGCCGTCTAGTGTTTTATATTGTAGTGGCTTATTTATCAAAAGTGTTTTATTAGTACATGTTAAAAATGCAAGAGCAATTTAATTTAGATTAACTTACAACACGCAGATAGGAGCGCTATAGCTTGAACTATTTTTTTGTTTGTTTTCAGTCTCTGTATGCATGTAGTGTTAGGGTAAGGAGTTGTCCTAATTTGTGTGATTTACCTTATTGTTCCTGTACACGCCTTGAACATTTAAAAACACCAGACATCTTCATAAGGGTGTGGCAAAATTTAAACTTTGGATGATTTAAACATAAGACCGTATCTGTTCATGCACGCAATACATAATTAAATCGAAACAAAAATAATTTAAAAATTAAAATTAAAAAAATCTTTATTTCTTAGAATACAAAATATGAAAATACATAGCAACCATGCAACATATTATTTGGTACACTATATTATTATTTGCTTTTGGTATATTATAATTAGGTTAAATGTACAGTCTGCATACATTGTAACCGCTATACATTGCAATTCCACGAAAGCTTCAACCTAAAATATCAAATAATACATGCGCCAGAAACCACTAACAAATGTACATTGCATTTCACGATCCATCATCAACTAATCATGAAACACAACAATTGGATTAGTGCGACATTCTCATTTTAATACAACTTGAACACGGAAGATGTTTCGAAATTGGATATTAATTAAAAATAAATGGTTTGCAAATTAATAGACACTGAAATATACGACTTTATACTCATTATATTTAAAGTCGATTAGAGAAAATATTCTCTTTCATATTCAACGAGACAATTATTGATGTGAGAGTTTGCAGGTCTGCTGCAGTTGAATAATTAATTATCAAGCCTCGCTCGAATATAATTGCGCAAAAATTTTTCTGAGCAAATAAAAAATTTACGACATGAATTTTATATAATCCAAGCATAAAAACACAATTTTATACACAAAAAATTAATGTTATCAATCAAAACAGCATTCATTAAAATTGTATCAAGTTTAATGGAAGCATTCACAGATGCTCATAATTGGATTTTTGTTTCTACTTTTTTTTTTATTATAGTTCCTTGGCGAAAATTCAATTTTATAAAAATGTCGCTGAAAGCTGAATTATGTCGTGTGTGTGATATCCAGCTGAAATGGGTCATTTCGTG
Organism: Tachinus rufipes; assembly: GCA_963932245.1. Lineage (NCBI taxonomy): Eukaryota > Metazoa > Arthropoda > Insecta > Coleoptera > Staphylinidae > Tachinus > Tachinus rufipes. The sequence goes on along the minus strand of OZ010747.1, from coordinate 94,441,188 downwards.
AAGGGGCGAAGTGGGCGATAGGGGAGGGTTAGAGACAATAGCTGTAATGAAATGGAAGACCATAAAAGATGCGAGCAAATAAGAACCGATACGTAGTGGCGCTAAGATATTGCTTCATCCAGTGAAATTATCAAGCGGTTATCTTATCTCGCTATTTTGATCAAAAGGTCTTTGATGTGTTAATGGTGGTTTGGTCATTCTATTCACGAATGCTATTAATTATTAATTGTGGTTTTTATTTATTGAAACTGTCTGGAAATGTTGATAGTTGGGGTTAATGATAATCTTTTATTGATTATGTTTTAATTTTAGAAATGAAGTTGGGTTTGCTATTATACAAATTATATTGATTTTAAAATTAAAAGTGTTCGAATGTTGGAATAATTGTTATAATATAAAATTATTGATTTAGGACTGTGTCAGAATTTATAATTATGCATTTAGCTTAATTAAAATGACAGCATAGGTCAAATAAATGTGGATTATCTGCATTTTGGCGCATTTAGATTGATTAATCTAATTAAGGTGGTGCATGCGCAAGTTGAAAATAAATTATTGTTTGAAAAATAATAATGTCTTTAATACATAAGAAAAATTAATCATTCTTACACGCTCAATTTTTCTACAATTGTAAAGTTTTTGGATCTATCCAAATTTCTGCAATCATTAGACATTAGATTTTAAAAATATCTAAGAAATTGATGTATTATCTTTGTAAAATGTAAATTTTTTCTACTCAATTTTTCTACAGTGGCGTGCATAATTGTAAAATTTAAAGCACAAGAACATTATTTTTGGTAACTTTGCCAAATTTCTGCAAAAATTAGACAATAAATTTCAAAAAATTTAATGAAATTGTTTTAACTTGGTCCTTAATGTGTAAGAAAAATTAATTAATTCAATACATTTTATTTTTTTACAGTGGCGTGCGTAGTTGTATAATTTAAAGCATAAAAACTATATTTTTGGTTCTAACCAAATTTTTGCAATAATTAGACATTGGAGTTTGAAAAAAGTTAGAAAAAATGATGAGTACGCTTTGTACTAATTGTATATAAAAATTTAATCATTTTCATACGCTCAATTTTTCTACAGTGGCGTGCATAATTGCATAAATTAAAGTCTCAAAACATTATTTTTTGTTCTAACCAAATTTCTGCAAAATTTAGACATTGGAATTTGTTTTCTTTAATGTGTAAAAAAAATGCATCAATTTCATTCGCTCAATTTTTCTATAATGGCGTGCATAATTGCAAAAATTAAAGCTCAGAACATTATTTTTAGTACTATCCAAATTTCTGCAAAAATTAGAGATTGGAGTTTGAAGAATTTGGGCACATAAGTTCAATCTACTGGCTGGTAATCATAAAGTAAAATGATTCACCCACCTACTCACTTTGTTATCAAAAAGTTTTTTACAGTGGCGTGCATATTTGTAAAATTTAAGCCTTAAAACATTATTTTTGTTTTAAACTGAATTTTTGAAAAAAATAGACATTGAAATTTGAGGAAATTTAGAAAAGTTGATGTATACACTTTGTACTAATTTTATATAAAAATTAATTAATTTCAAACGCACAATTTTTCTACAGTGGCGTGCATTATTGTAAAAATTAAAGCTTCTGAAATTGTTTTTGGTTCTAACCAAATGTCTGCAAAAATTAAACAATAGAATTTGAGGAAATTTAAGGAATTTGATGTGTATACTTTGTACAAACTGTATATAAAAAAAATAATTTTTATACGTACAATTTTCTACAGTGGCGTTCATAATTGTAAAATTTAAAGCATAAAAACTATATTTTTAGAATTATTTAAAGAAATTTAAGAAAATTGATGTGTATACGAATTGTATATGAATTAATTTATAAAATATTTAATTTTTCTACTGTAGCGTTCAAATTTGTAAAATTTAAAGCTTAAGAACATTATTTTTGGTTCTAACCAAATTTTTGCAAAAATTAGAAAATAAATTTTAAAGAAATTTAACAGAATTGATGTGTAAATTTTATACTATATGTATATAAAAAATTAATCACTTTAATAAACTCAATTTTTCTAAAGTGGCGTGCATAATTGTACAATTTAAATCATAAAAACTATATTTTTGGTTCTAACCGAATGTCTGCAATAAATAAACATTGGAGTTTAAAAAATTAAAAAAAAATATGCTTACACTTTGTTCAAAATTGGTAAGAAAAAATAATTTTATATATACGCTAAATTTTTCTACAGTGGCGTACATATTTGTAAAATTAAAGCTTTATTATTTTTGGTTCTAACTGAATTTCTGCAATAGTTAGACATTTAAGAAAGATTAAGAAAATTGATGTGTACGCTTTGTACTAATTGTATATGAAACAATAATTATTTTTATACGCAATTTTTTTTTACAGTGGCATACATGATTGCAAAAATAAAAGTTCCAGAAAATTATTTTTGGTTCTACCCAAATATTTACAAAAATTAGACATAAATATTTGAAAAAAATTATAAAATTTGATTCTTACACTATGTTTTTATTGTGTAAAAAAATTAATTAATTGGATTTGCAAATTTTTTTACAGTGGCGTGCATAACCTAACCTAACCTAACCAAATTTTTGCAAAAATTAGACATTGAAGTTTGAGGAAATTTAAGGAATTTTTATATGTATACTTTGTTCTAATAGTATATAAAAAATAAATTATTTTTATACGTACATAATTTTTCTACAGTGGCGTCCATAATTGCAAAAATTCAAGCTCAAAACATTATTTTTGGTTCTAACCAAATTTCTGCAAAAATTAGACATTAAAATATGAAGAAATTTAATGAATTTGATGTTTTCACTTTCTCCTTAATGTGTAAAATTTTCTTTTCAATTCTATACACTCAATTTTTCTACAGTGGTGTGCTAAATTGCCAAAATTAAAGCCTCGGAACATTACTTTGATTCTAACCGAATTTTTGCAATTTTGATATTGGAATTTAAAGAAATTAAAAAGAAATAATGTTTGCACTTTGTTCCTAACGTAAGAAAAAATAATCAGTTTCATACGTTCAATTTTTCTACGATGACGAGCATATTTGTAAAATTAAAAGCGTTAAAACTATATTTTTGGATCTAACCAAATTTCTGCAAAAACTGGACATTGAAGTTTTAAGAAATTTAAGCAAATTGATGTGAACACTTTGTACTAATTGTATCTAAAAAAATAATCATTTTAATGCGCAAATTTTTTCTATTAATTGTAAAATTTAAATCATAAAAACTATATTTTTGATTCTAACCAAATTTCTACAAACATTAGATAGTAAAATTTAGAGAAATTTAAACATATTGATATTTGAACTTTGTCTTTAATGTATAAGAAAAATTAATTATTTTAATGCACTCAATTTTTCTACAGCGTAATTGCAAAAAAATAAGTTTCAGATCATTATTTTTGGTTCTATCCGAATATTTGTAAAAATTAAACATAAGAATTTAAAGAAATTTAGAAAATTTGATGTTTACACTTTATCCTTATTGTGTAAAAAAATCTAATCAATTTCATACGCTAACTTTTTCTACAGAGGCGTGCATAATTGCAAAAATTAAAGTTCTAAACATGATTATTAGTTTTAACCAAATTTTTGCAAAAATTAAACATTAAAATTTTAGCAAATTTAAGAAATTTAATCTATACGCTTTGTACTAATTATATATAAAAAATTAATAATCTTATACGCCCAATATTTCTACAGTGGCGTACATAATTTAAGCCAAAAACATTATTTTTGGTTCAAACCAAATTTCTGCAAAAATTAGATATTAGAGTTTAAAGGATTTTAATAAAAATGATGTTTTTACTTTTTCCTCAAAGTGTAAAAAAACCAATAAATTCTATGCACTTAATTTTCATACAGTGGCGTGCATAATTGCAAAGTTATAGCCTCTGAACATTATTTTTAGATCTCATCAAATTTTTGTAATAATTCGACATTAGAGTTTAAAGAAATTTAGAAAATATAATGTTTACACTTTGTCTTTAATGTGTAAGAACAAATAATCAATTCTATACGCTTAATTATTCTATAGTGGCGTGCATAATTGTAAAATTCAAAGCATAATTATGTACTATATTTTTAGTTCTTATCTAATTTCTGCACAAAATAGATATTAAAATTTGAGAAAATTTAAGTAATTTGATGTGTACGCTTTGCACAAATTGTATATGAAAAACAATGATTTTTATATTTCCAATTTTTTTACAGTAACGTGCATAATTACAAAATTCAAGCAACATTATTTTTGGTTCTAACCGAATTTTTGCAAAAATTAGACATTAGATATTCAAGAAATTTAATGAAATTGATGATTAATTACACTTGGTCCTTAATGTGTAAAAAAAATAATTTTATAGGCTTAATTTTTCTACAGTGGCGTGCATATTTGTAAAATTAAAGCTTTAGAAATATTATTTTTAGTTTTCACAAAATTTCTGCAAAAATTAGACATTGGAATTTGAAAAAAATTAAGGAAATTGATGTGTACGCTTTGTACAATTAGTATATAAAAAATAATCATTTTCATGCGCCTAATTTTTCTACAGTAGCGTGCATAATTGCAAAAATTCAAGACCAAAACATTATTTTTGGATCAAACCAAATTTCTGCAAATTAGAATTTGAAGAAAATCAATGAAATTGATGTTTTTACTTTTTCCTTAATGTTTTAAGAAAAATTAATTAATTCTACACACTCAATTCTTCTACAGTGGCGTGCAAAATTGGTAAAATTAAAGCCTTAGAACATTACTTTTGGTTTTAAGTTTGAGAAATCTTAGAGAAAATAATGTTTCTATTTTATCCTTAATATGTAGAATAAATTAATCAATCCCATACACTTAATTTTTCCACGATGACTAGCATGTTTGTAAAATTTAAAGCATAAAAACTATATTTTTGCATATAAACGAATTTCTGCAAAAATTTAAGGAAGTTGATGTGTACATTTTGGATGTTTTTGACTAAAACTAAAAAAAAAAAAAATATCTTCAAAACAATTAAAAACGTAATAAAAACTTAAGTTACTTAAATCTAAAAACTATAAATAGACTCTAAGAAACTTTAGAGAAATTGCCAAAAAACCAAAAACATTAAATCACATTATTTTTAATTAAAATTTAAAAAATTTAAATACTGCATAAACTTTAAAAAAATAATAAAAATTTATTAACTTCAGAACAAACCTAAAATCTTTAGAAACTGCAAAAAAAAATAACAAAAATTTCAAAACAAATTTTAAAAATCATCCAAAAACTTTAGACACATTAGTAAACCGCCAAAAAAATCTAAAACTTTAGAACAAGTCTAGAAACTAAAAAAAAAACTCAATAAAAACTTTAAAAAAGATTAAAAACTTCTGAAATTTAAAGACACTCTAAAAAATTCAAGAAAAATAGAAACTTTAAAACTGATTTTTTTTAATCTAAAATTTTTAGGACACTTCAAACACTTTAGAACCGCTAATACTTTAAAAAGCTTAAAAGAAACTGGTCCAGAAAAACAACATAAACTTTAATAAGATAATACGAAAACTGCTAGAAAACTTCAGAACAAATCTAAACAATATAAACTTCAGAACTTAACCTAACCTAACCTAACTTAATAAAACTTTATATACTTTAAAAGATCTAAAATTTATAACAAAAGCTTCAAAAACTTAAGGAAACTGTTAAAAAAATTAAAAACTTGAGGGAAAACTAAAAATTTCAGAAACTTTAGAAGAACTTCTAAAACTTCAAAAAGCTTTAAAAAACTGCATTGACAAAAATAAAAATCCTAAAACTGGAAACTGCCAAAAAATAAAAAAAACCTTAATAAAAACTTTAGAAACTTCAAGGAGATGAAAATAAATCCCAAAACTACAGAAACTTGATAAAATTCAAAAAATTTAACACTGCAATAACTTCAGGAAAACAGAAATCGAAAAAATTTAAAAAAACTGCAAAAAATTATAAAAACTTTAGAACAAATCTAAAAACTTTAAAAACTTTAATAAGCGTTAAAGAAACTGGGTAAGAACCAAAAACTTTAGAACAATTTTAGAAACTTCAAAAAAAACTTTAAACTTTAAGAATGCTTAAGCATCAAATAGATTCAAAAACTTTGAAAAAAACTGTTCATAAATTCAAAAACTATAAAAAAACTTTTAAAAATTTCAAAAAACTGCTAAAAATTTAAAATCTTTAATACTAATTTATAAACTTAAAACTTCATAATTTTAAGACTGCAAAAACATTAAAAAGATTCAAAATGAATAAAAATATTAAATATTTTAGAAACTTAAAAAAAACTGCAAAAAAAAACAAAAATTTTAAAACAAATCTATTACCTTTAAAAGTTTCAAAAAAATAAAAAAATAATCTAGAAACTTAAGACACTTTAATAAACTGCCAAAAACTGAAAAAAAAAATTAAAAAACAACAACAAAAATTTAAAAATATATTCTAAAAACTTCACTTCACACTTTAAAAAACTACCAAAATTCATAAACTTTAAAAGAACCGTTAAACTTTAAAAATCTTTAAAGAAGCTTTAGAAAAACAACAAAAACTTAAATTAAAAAAATTAAAATCCAAAAACTTTGAGGAAATTGCCAAAAAAATCAAAAATTTCAGAACAAATCTAAAAATCTTAATAACAATTTTAGAAACTCTAGAAGATCAAAATTAAATTCAAAAACTACAGAAATTTTGAAATTAAAGCCATAGAACATTATTTTTGGTTCTAACCAAAATTTTGCAAAAATTAAACATTGGAATTTTAGGAAATTTAAGGAATTTGATGTGTACGCTTTGTACTAATTGTATATAAAAAAATTGATCTTTTTTATACGCACAATTTTTCTACAGTGGCGTGCATAATTGCAAAATTTAAAGCATAAAAACTATAATTTTGGTTCTAACCAAACCACTAAAGCCTTAGAACATTATTTTTGGTTCTAACTAAATTTCTACAAAAAATAGACATTAAAAGTTGAGGAAACTTAAGATATTTGATGTATACGCTTTATACTAATTGTATATAAAAATTAATCAATTTTTGACGCAAAATTTTTCTAAAGAAACTTGCAAAAATTAAAGCCCAAAACATTACTTTTGGTTCTAATCAAATTTTTGTAAAAATTACACATTGGAATTTAAGGAAATTAAAGGAATTTAATCTGTACGCTTTGTACTAATTTTATTTGAAAAATTAATTATTTTTATTCGTTCAATTTTTCTTCAGTGGCGTGCATAATTGCAAAAATTAAGGCTAAAAACAGTATTTTTGGTTTTAACCGATTTTCTGAAAAAACTAGAAATTAGAATTTTAACAAAATTATAGAAATTGATGGTTCTATTTTGTCCTTAATGTGTAAGAAAAAAATAATTAGTTCATTACGCTCAATTTTTCTACAGTAGCGTGCATAGTTGTAAAATTTAAAGCATTAAAATATATATGTTTGGTTCTAACCGAATTTCTGCAAAAATTAGACATTGGAATTTGAAGAAACTAAAAGAAATTGATGTGTATATTTTATACTAACTGTATATAAAATAATAATTTTTTTCATAAGCTTAGTTTTTCTACAGTGGCGTGCATTATTTTAAAAATTAAAGCGATAGAACATTATTTTTAGTTCCAACCGAATTTCTGCAACAATTAGATTTTGAAATTAGAAGAAATAAAAAAAAAATGTTTACACATTGTACATATTGCAAAAAAAAATAATTAATTCTATACGCTCAAAGTTTTTACTGGGGCGTACATAATTGCAAAAATTAAAGCCTAAAAACATTTTTTTTTGGTTCTAACCAAATTTCTGCTAAACATTAGACATTTAAAGAAATTTAATAAAATTAATATTTTCACTTTCTTCTTAATTTGCAAAAAAAATGAATCAATTTCATACAGTCAATTTTTCTACAGTGGCGTGCAAAATTAATGCCTCAGATCATTATTTTATAATGTGTGAAAAATAATTTTAAATGTTTAATTTTTTTACAGTGGCGTGCAATTGCAAAAATAAAAGCGTCATAATGTTATTTTTGGTTTTAACCTATTTTCTGCAACAATTTGACATTGGAGTTTAAAGAAATTTAGAAAAATTGATGTTTGCTTTGTACTTATTGCAAAAATTAAATTAATCAAAATTACAAAAAATAAAGCTTCAGAACATTACTTTTGGTTTTAAACGTTTTTTTTGCAAAAATTAGATATTGAAGTTAGAGGAAATTTTTAGAATATTGATATATACATTTTGTACTAACTTTATACAAAAAAATATTTATTATAATACGCCCATTTTTTCTACAGTGGCGTGTATAATTGCAAAAATAAAAGTTTTTGAACAAAATTTTTGATTTTAACTGAATTTTGTTTAAAAATTAGACATAGATTAGAATTTGTGGAAATTAATGTGTATGTAATTTGTACTAAATTTATATAAAAAATAAAAAAAAAATAAGGTCAGAACATTGGAATTTGAAGTATGTTGTTTTCTTAAAAGTTACAAAATGACTAACTGCAGAGGATAGTGGTAAACATTTGGTATGTTAAGGCTAAATTTTTGTCAAAGACGGTTAATAACGTTTTTTGGCTGGTGTTATGCCTGATTAGCTATTAGTGAGAAATAAATAGAGTCGAACAATGTTATGGGAATTACGTTCTGGTTAAGGAACAGTCTAACTCTTGACGGTTGATAGTTTTGGCACATTTTTTAAACAAACCCCAGGACTTATACAGACAAAACGAATTGGAAGAAAGCCGCTTCACGGTCAACTTTGACCAAAAGCAACCAACAATGTTACATCAGAATTACTTGCAGTTGAGCGAGGCGTAGCCTTCAACGCAACGTCTGCAGCCAATGCGCACTTTACGGACACCAGCACTCCCGTCTATCATAACAAGGAAAGTTGGCTTATGCCAGCCGGACTAGTAAGAAAATAGAGCTGCACCAACCAAACCACAATAAACCACTATAAAGATCTGGGTGAGAGTCTAACGCAGCAACACAGGAAAAACTTCACCTAAGTACCATTGTCTGCCTATTTTTGTCTGGTGCTACTAAGTAACTTGCTCCCACCATATCTGCTGCTTTTACAAAACAATAATTTTTGGTATCAAGATCACCATCTCCAAGACTACTACCCCTACACCACAGTTTAACTCCTAGCTTCTCCGGAGAACTGCACAACAACTACACTCTGTGTTTGCACACCCCGCTATAGTTTAAGGGTGGCCACTGGTAGCTCCTACGGCACTTTTACATCAATCTAAACACATATCATAGTCCTAGTAGACTGCCAGTACACAGTCTGTGTGCGTGGGAGGACACGCTGTGCTTTTACCTCTTATTCAAATAATATTTTTTGACTGAATATGGTTATTTTTGACTTTTTATACTATAAAATTGGTATTTAATCAGTCTAAGACCAAATCATGGTTTTTTTTTACAGTTTTTAATTTTTTTAAGACCGTAGTTAGCTATTTTTGATATTTTATGAATCAAATTTTGCACTTTTAAACCGGATTTTGGTTATGTATAAAAATTTAATTATTTTAGTTTTTTGATGAGAAGAAACTTAGATTTTAATCAATTTAAGACCCAGTTTTGGTGCTTTTTGACAATATTTTAATGTTTGAAGACAGGAAATTGCCATTTTTGACATTTAATGAATAAAATTTTGCTATTTCTTACAGTTTATGAGCGGTTTTTGGTGCTTTTTAACAATAATTTAATGATTCAAGCCAGATTTTGCTAATTTTGAAATGAATTTTGGGGTTTTTAACAGTTATGGTTATATTTTAGTACATTTTTACAATATTTCAATTATTACAGATTTTTGCTATTTTTGACATTGTATCAATTTATACATTAGGATTAAAGCTTATAAATTTGATTTTTATATAAATTGGAAATGAATAAACTAATGTATGCAAATTGGACCAAACAGCTAGATAAAAATGTAATACAAATTTATAAATAACCAAATAAAAACATCTCAATGCTAAAAATGTATAGTCGAGTTACATGATATTTACTTGGTGTAGACTAAATGTTACTTCTCTATGTGAACAATCTTTCCATTAATTGCTTACAACCATAAAAAAAAAACTACACAAGCATTTGCAACCCTAATTACACACAGAGAACGTCGTAAAATTCCATTCCACCACTAAAACACTCGCAGTTAAGCAACTAGAACTTGGTCATTTCATGCATAGCTTTGAATATTTTCCAAGTGGATAATTTTTGGACTAAACGTTAGAGAATGCGTTTCTTTCTCTACCTCTACATACCTTTATGTTATAGCAAAGCTGTTAAACGATAAAAGGCGTCGCCGGTAGGGTGTTTTTAATTATATTTATATCCCATTTTCTTCGTTTCTAGAGACTGAACAATAGACTTAGTTTTATCTTGGGAAATTCAAGCCACTGTACAGACAATAGATTACATAAAAGATCAAACAATATATTTTGTTGTGCGTTTTATTAATTTGAAGTTATAAAAATGTATAAAATATTAAGCAAACATTTTTTTTTAAATATTGCGAACCTCTTTACCCCCATTCTTCCGGAAATAAAAAAAAATGTAAACCATTACTCATCAACTCACCCCCTAAATTTTTTAACATATTACCCAGCATTCATTATTTCTTCGCATAATATTTGTTACACACATCGATGATATACGGTGACGTGGAAAGGATGAATTATGCGACAATAACGAGCGGGGGAGTAAACTTTTTGAAAAAAAGTTGAAAAAAATGTTTGGATATAGATATCCAATAATTTATGGCCGCATAAATAGATGCTTGGATTCCGATTATAAACGCACGACATCGCTCTCTCCAAAAATATAAATCATCGAACTTAAATTGCTGCGGATAAATCACAAATCGAATGTGCTTTAATAATTCACGCGTTGAGATTGAACCCGCATTAGATCTTTAATTGTAATTTCCTGGAAGGCGCATAAATTCCAAGATTAGAACAAAAATGTTTTTTAGTAATCAATTATAATTTATTTTATGGAAATTATTTTCTTATATTATAATAAATTTCCGTTCAAATATTTCCTTTGTGATGAAATTTCTTTGATAAATTTAATTACTTTTGGTGTGAGCTGCGATTGATTAAGTTTGCAAATTTTTCAAGGAGTAATTTAATTATGCACTGCGTTCGATTATATTTAATTAGTCAATATTTTTATAATGTTTCGCTTTGGGAGTTTTTTATTGAAATTGAGTTATGGTTTTAATTTTTTTATCATATATTTGCAAATTAATAAATTCTATTAAAACTGAATAAATAATAAAAAGCTTATTTTTCTACTCCGCATTAAAAATTGCTCCATAGAAAAAAGCTTACATCCCAGTACAAACAATGCATGCACATAACTTGGAATCAACAACTCCACATAAACAACAATTCTATACAGAAAGCGGAAGCAATTTTGCAGGAAACCAATACACCGAGCATTGTGCGACCCATTTTTGTCCAACTACTATTTCATCTCGCTGGGGTAATTGAAATTTGTTGATATTCTACTGTTACATTTGCTTTAGATTACAGTGTTAATTGTATGTATTTTTCTTGTTGCAGGAAAACAAGGGCTGATGATGTTGTAGGCGGGGTGTGGGGGGTGTCCCCCCCTTTAGACCTGGCGCCGCCATCACGGATCACCACGGCGACCGGCACAGGTACATTTTTTCTTATATATTATATATAAAAAATTTGGTAACTCAATAAGCAACAATCAAATGGTTGAGAGGAATTGGGGAGGATATTCTCATGCGGGTTAATACTAATTTTTATGAAGGATGAAGAGGGATAATGGAAGCAACTTAAAGGGTCGGCCGTATAGGTATATTGATTGATTCTTTTGTAAAAAAATATACAGTTCAGAACATGCTCTTCATGTTAGTTCTGCAATGGGTCATTAGGGGGGTTGTAAACAAGGACCCTTGGGATTTAGTTCACGTTGACGCATGTGGTTTTCTCTAATCAATGTATCGAGGGGTTATTTATTGTTAATGCTTTTTTTATGTAGTTCTTCGCACAATTTTAATGATACTCTTGATTTATGATTGCTTAATAAACAGTAAATTTATAGAATTTACAGTGATTGAATTAAGCTTTTTAAAAACTAAACATTTTATAAACTTTAATATTAAAAGTTTACTAAACTATATCAACTTTGGCTAATAAGGTTGATGGGTTTCTTAAGCGGTTCTTGGCATTTTTTGTTGCTTGGTGTTCTGAACAATTTTTAAATTAATTTTTCACGCATTAAAGGTTTCTTGGTTTAAATGAATTTTGGGCAATTTATTTGCAGTTTTTATGATTTGAGTCATGAATATTCAAATAAAATCTTGCTTTTTTGAGCGATTTTTGGTCAATTTGGTGCATCAAATAAAATTTCTAAGCAATTTTTGTGTAATAAATGAGTTTTCTGATTTATTTTTGATAAATTTTACTAAGTAAATAGTTTTTTTTGCAAATTTTATGCTTTAATTAAATTTTTTGTAGTTTTTATTAAATTTTACGTAATAAATTGGTCTTTTGAGCGATTTTCTTAATTTTTTAGTTTTAATAAATTTTAAGCAAAACTTTTATTAATTTTTTTACATCTTTTTGAAATGATCAAGATGTACTGCCTAAACAACATAAAAATATTTTGCAAAAAAAAAATTCTGAGCAATTTTATTCAATAAATAAAGTTTCTGCATATTTTTTGACATATTTTATAATAAATAAAATTTTTGATTAATTTCTAACAATAAAATAGTATTTTTGGTGCCAAAATGTTCTAATTGTGCTTGAAACATCAAAAACCCCAACTTTTTGATCAATTTCTTTTTTATTCAAAATAGTGCAACAATGTTTAAATTGTGTTAGAGACAACTGTGGTCTAATGAAGAAAACAACCTGTTGATAGCAAATAAACCTCAAAACTTTTTTTCTTTCAAAAACTTCAACTTTTTATAAATTTTATTTGGTCTATGTTCAAAACTGTGTTTAAATAAAATTGAAAACAATTATGGCTTAATAAAGAAAAAACATTAATAATGAATAAGCACCAGAACTGCTTATCCTTTCAAAAACCTCAACATTTTGATCAATTTTGTTTTGTTTATGTTTAAAACTGTGCAACTGTATTTAGATTTGTTCAAAACAACTGTGAACTAATGAAGAAAACAAAATGTTAATGGTAAATAAGCACCAAAACTTCTGTCCCAGAAGGTGATGATGATATTTAAATTTGTGACGACGGACACTTGAGCGGATGGGTAGGTCACTCCAGATTATAAGTACGAACAAGTAATTTAAACTTTAAACTTTAGTTTAGTTAAGTTTTTTGCTTATTCTTGTATTGTAGCGTAGTTTTATAAATAAACTGCGTTTGAAGTAAATCTATAAAAATTATAGATTCAGATTTTTAATTTACAATTTATATAAACGCATCTCTATTTTAGAGATAAGGAGTTGCCAGAGTTATAATAAAGTATCTCTAAGGTTTTCAAAACAACAACAAATTCTAAAAAATGACAAGTTGAAATGTACTGGAGGAAGATTAGAGAACTTTGAGTGAACAGTAAGTAGATGATATAAAACTTTGACAAATGTTACTGGTGTATCTAACATTTTATAAAACATAACATTTGTAATTTGTAACTAGGTTTTAAAAAAAGACTTGACACACCAGAAGTACAAAGATATGCTACTAAAGATGCAGCAAAAGGTAGCTATATGCGTATGCAGCGCATACCATATTGTCCTCACTGATGCAATCCTTACCATTCATAGACCTTCTGGTAAAATGAAGAAGAGGAAAGCGGGTATAAAAAAAATTCAGCAGAAAAACTAACTTTAAAGAGCAATACTTTAAAAAATTCGCAAAATTAGTGAATGAAATTAGAAAATGTAGGCTAATAGACAAAGAACTACTTCCTGGCACAGATGTTGACCGGGCATAAATGTTTTGAGGCGTATCATCACAGATTTAAAATAAGAGCAAGCTCAGTATGTGCTTATTGCCAAGATACGGATAATGTGGAACACTCTTTCTTCAAATGACATTGATAGAATGACAAACGGAGAACTGCTGAAACCTAAGTAAAAATGGCTTTAAGCCGGAAAACGTTCTGACACACATGCTGAAACATTATACGCGTTTTGACTGCAAAGTTGTTTTTTTTTTGTTATGTTTTGCGTATAGTTGGTTTATTGCTAATGTAATATGAGGCTATGAGAGCAACAGTAGCCTAACCCATTAGCATATCTAACTTAGCTAAATGTTATTTTTTAGAAATTAATTTTAATTTTAATTTTTTACTTTAGTTACTATGGCGCAGTGGAATGTATATCATTGTATACTAGTGTACAAAAATTATATTAAAAATGGAGATTCTGTTATTTAAACACAGTTTATTTTTTGACGAAATTTTAATATAAAAAAAAAAACAAAACTGCTAATATTGGGCCATTTCCTCAAACATAGTCCTCAAGAGACGCTCTGGAGTGCTGTTGGTAAAATTAGCGTAAATAGCCTAAACGTTGAAATGATCACCAACTTTCCAGTGCTAGAATTACAGAGACAGAGAAGAGATGTTGGTAGTTTATAGTTTGAGCACGATAAAACCAGTACCCACATACAGCAAGAACCTTAATGATAGTTTTTTGGGAAATTTTTTTTAAGGACAAATCATTTCACGTTTAGGTGCTCTAGCCACCTCCTTTTCCTGATTTAACGGCTTGTCTATGATAATAAACCCTAATATAAGAATAATTGAAAGATGCTATTTGCCATGAATTGCAGAAAATTAATCGAGAACTGTTAGAAGACGTTATGAGCAACTTTGAATTTGCATTCAAGAAAAAAATTGTCATTTAAGTGATGATGAAAAATCATGTTAGTAGCATCAAATCTATAAAAAACTCATCATCAACCGCAAAACCTAACCAAACCTAACCTAACCTTAATTATTTACCTAAAAAAATCTAAAAGAATTGCGCAAAAAATCTTTTTAATCATACAAAATATAACTAAAACTGCTCAAAAACTATGTTTGTAGCATCAAATCTATAAAAAACTCATCAACAACCGCAAAACCTAACCTAACCTAACCTAACTTATTTACCTAAAAAAAAACAAGAACAATTGCTAAAAAAATTTTATTAATCATAAAAAAAAATCTAAAACCGCTCAAAAATCATGTTTTAGGCATCAAATTTATAAAAAAACTCATCAAAAACCGCAAAACCTAGCCTAACCTAACCTAACTTATTAACCTCAAAAAAATTAATATTAATTGCGCAAAATTTTTTTATTAATCATACAAAATAAAATTAAAACTGCTCAAAAACTATATTTGTAGCATCAAATCTATAAAAAACTTATCAACAACCGCAATACCTAACCAAACCTAACCTAACCTATTTATCTAAAACAAATCAATAACAATTGCGCAAAAAATCGTATTAATCATACAAAATATAACTAAAATCGCTCAAAAATCATGTATGTAGCATCAAATCTATAAAAAACTTATCAACAACCGCAATACCTAACCAAACCTAACCTATCCTATTTATCTAAAAAAAAAATCAATAACAATTGCGCAAAAAATCTTATTAATCATACAAAATATTACTAAAATTGCTTAAAAACCATGTTTGTTGCATCAAATTTATAAAAAACTCATTATCAACCGCAAAACCTAACCTAACCTAACCTAACTTAATTACCTCAAAAAAATCAATAACAATTGCGCAAAAAATCTTATTAATCATACAAAATATAACTGAAATTGTTTAAAAACCATGTTTGTAGCATCAAATCTATAAAAAAACTAAAAAAAATCCGCAAAACCTAATCTAACCTAACCTAACCTATTTACCTCAAAGAAATCAATAACATTTGCGCAAAAAATCTTATTAATCATACAAAATATAACTGAAATTGTTTAAAAACCATGTTTGTAGCATCAAATCTATAAAAAAACTAAAAAAAATCCGCAAAACCTAATCTAACCTAACCTAACCTATTTACCTCAAAGAAATCAATAACAATTGCGCAAAAAATCTTATTAATCATACAAAATATAACTGAAATTGTTTAAAAACCATGTTTGTAGCATCAAATCTATAAAAAAACTCACCTAAAACCGCAAAACCTGACCTAACCTAACCTAACCTATATACCTCAAAGAAATCAATAACAATTGCGCAACAAATCTTATTAATCATACAAAATATTACTAAAATTGCTTAAAAACCATGTTTGTTGCATCAAATTTATAAAAAACTCATTATCAACCGCAAAACATAACCTAACCTAACCTAACTTAATTACCTCAAAAAAATCAATAACAATTGCGCAAAAAATCTTATTAATCATACAAAATATAACTGAAATTGTTTAAAAACCATGTTTGTAGCATCAAATCTATAAAAAAACTAAAAAAAAATCCGCAAAACCTAATCTAACCTAACCTAACCTATTTACCTCAAAGAAATCAATAACAATTGCGCAAAAAATCTTATTAATCATACAAAATATTACTAATATTGCTTAAAAACCATGTTTGTAGCATCAAATCTATAAAAAAACTCACCAAAAACCGCAAAACCTAATCTAACCTAAGCTAACCTATTTATCTTAAAAAAATCAATAACAATTGCGCAAAAAATCTTATCAACCATACAAATTATAACTAAAATTGCTTAAAAACCATGTTTGTAGCATCAAATCTATAAAAAAACTCACCAACAACCGCAAATCCTAACCTAACCTAACCTAACCAAACCTAACTTATTTACCTTAAAAAAATCAATAACAATTGCGCAAAAAACCTTATTAATCATACAAAATATATCTATAACAGCTCAAAAATCATGTTTGTATCTTCAAATCTATAAAAAACTTACCAACAACCGCAAATCCTAACCTAACGTAACCTAACTTAACCTAACCTAACCTAACTAAATTATCTCAAAAAAATCAATAACAATTGCGCAAAAAACCTTATAAATCATACAAAAAATATCTGAAACAGCTCAAAAATCATGTTTGTAGCTTCAAATCTATAAAAAACTCACCAACAACCGCAAATCCTAACCTAACGTTACCTAACCTAACCTAACCTAACCTAACTTATTTATCTCAAAAAAATCAATAACAACTGCGCAAAAAACCTTATTAATCAAACAAAATATATCTGAAACAGCTCAAAAGTCATGTTTGTAGCTTCAAATCTATAAAAAAACTCACCTAAAACCGCAAAACCTAACCTAACCTAACCTAACCTAACCTAACCTATTTACCTCAAAGAAATCAATAACAATTGCGCAAAATATCTCATTAAGCATACAAAAAATTACAAAAATTGCTTAAAAACCATGTTTGTAGCATCAAATCTATAAAAAAACTCACCAAAAACTGCAAAACCTAACCTAACCTAACCTAACCTAACCTAACCTAACCTAACCTAACCTAACCTAACCTAACCTATTTACCTCAAAGAAATCAATAACAATTGCGCAAAATATCTTATTAAGCATACAAAATACTACTAAAATTGCTTAAAAACCATGTTTGTAGCATCAAATCTATAAAAAAACTCACCTAAAACTGCAAAACCTAACCTAACCTAACCTAACTTATTTACCGAAAAAAAATCAATAACAATTGCGCAAAAAATCTTATTAATCATACAAAACATATCTGAAACAGCTTAAAAATCATGTTTGTAGCTTCAAATCTATAAAAAACTCACCAACAACCGCAAATCCTAATCTAACCTAACCTCCGGAGTTTCCCCCACCAAGGGGCGCACGGTCTGGTGTTGGCCAGACCACGTTTACCAGTCCCCGAAAGGACTTGGCTCCATAGTGGAGATTAGGTTAGCGGAAAATGGTAGAAACGGAAATTGTTATGTCGGTAACTTACCATCGCCTCACCCCTTATATTGCCTTATCTTCTCTGACTTTTTCTTTCTTCTTCTTCTTTGGTCTTTAATACTATGCTTATAAAAATTTCTACTGCACGCCATGCACTTTTACTCTCTATAATTTTTTTTGCAATGTTAGATGTACCAAACTCTCCGATCTCAAAGTTTAGCACTTCTCTATGTACACTCCAACGATCACACTTGAACACAGTATGTTCCGGTGTATCTTCTTGGCCGCAGTACACGCACTTATTATTGTCTCTTTTTCCCATGCGGTGTAGGTAGGAGTTGAAGCACCCATGTCCGGTCAGGAACTGACTTAGAAAGTAGTTAGTCTTTCTGTGCGGGCATTCCAGCCAGTCTGCTATCACCGGTATCAAACTTTTCGTCCATTGAGCCTTGTCGGTTGTTTGACTCCATCTCTCCTGCCACTGTTGTCTTGGACACCAGTCTGTCCTTTTTTCCCTACTGTGGGCCAACTGCTTTATTTGTAAGTCTATAGGCATCAAGCCAGTGATTACGCACAAGGCGTCGTAGCTTGCGGTCCTGTACGCGCTTGCCACCCTAATCAGAATTTTCCGCTGCACCCTTCCCACCGTGTTTCTGTGATTTGCGCACCCCAGCGCTTGGTGCCATATCGGTGCTCCGTATTTAAAAATCGACATTGCTACGGTATGGTAGATTTCTCTTCTGCGACTTCCGCAGCTACTTACATTTGGGAGTATGCGCTGCAAAGCTGTCACCAAGGCTTCGGCACTTTCTGCCGCTTTTTTTACGTGTGGGCCAAAAATACCTAGATCATCAATCATAATGCCTAGGTATTTTACCACCTTCTGATGACAAGCTTTGTTCCCTCTAATTGTAAAAAACACCTCTTTTTTTGCTCGTGGTCCTCTGGTCACTATGGCCTCCGTCTTTTCAGGTGCTAATTCTAGGCCATTTTTTGTCATCCAGCTGTCAATTTTTCTAAGGCTGATGTTTCCGTTGTTTGTGAGGTCTTGTTTGTTTTTTGCTCTCACGACTAGCGCCAGGTCGTCCGCATAAGCTACCGTTTCGCATTCTGGTGGTAACTCAAGTTCCAGTACTCCGTTATACAAGACGTTCCATAACGTCGGCCCTAGTACTGACCCTTGAGGGACCCCTTGCGTTAGGAGCTTTTCCGCACCCGGTCCTATCTTGAGGCTTCACCCTTGTAAATAGCTGCTGATTGTTGCTATAAGGTATGGGCTTATTCCAATCTGTTGTAGGTTATTAATGATAATGCTCCATTTGGCCGTGTTGAACGCATTTTTCACGTTTAATAATATTAAGGCTGTCCACGTCCAGCCTCTCTCGCTATACAATTCCTTAATTTTAGCAACGGCATCTATAGTAGATTTTCCTCTCCTAAACCCGTACTGCCTCTCTGAGATAGCTTCATACTTGTCCAGTTCCTCTTTGAGCCGGGCCTTTATTAGGTGCTCATAAGTTTTGCCAACGACACTAAGCAAGCTTATTGCCCTGTAGTTGTTATTACCCTTTGGGAGTAACACCACGTTCGCTTTCTTCCAGCACCTTGGGAAATTGTTTTTCTTGATATACTTGCTGTACAGGTTGGTGATTTTTTCTGGAATTTCGTCGGTTGCTAACTTTAGCACTTCTGCTTGCACACCGTCCGGTCCAGGGGCTCTGCCTTTCTTCAGCCTGGTACAAGCTATCTTTAGTTCTAAGTTACTAAAAATTGGTGCTTCTTCTCCTTGCACCTCTTCTGGCATCTTGTCCGTTACCTCCGGAAAAAGGTTGTCTAGTATCCTCTTCTTATCTTAGGTGGTCATTGTAACCGCCCCGGACTTGGAGCGAAGTTTTCGGGTGACAATTTTGAATGCCTCTCCGAAAGGGTCGGTTTCCAGTTCATTCACCAGTTCCTTCCAGCAGTCTTTCTTAGATTTGCCGATTTCCTTTTTGTATCCCTTTCGGGCCAATTTGTAATTTTTTTCCTCCTCGTGCAATTCTTCCGGGCTGCTCACTTTTGGTCTTTTCTTTGTCAGCGTTCTCCTTGCCTTGTTGCATGCTGCTCTGCTCCTTTCCGTAGCCTTGTTCCACCAATATGGCATGCTGTTGGACTTCCGGTCGGTTTGCAAAGACGCTGAACGCTGCACTTTCACAAGCAAGGTGGTGATGTCCTTTTCCTCTTTCATGTTTATGAGTGCCTCCCTAGCCTTTTTATTGTCGAGGATCAATCACTTCAAAAGTAATGAACCTGTGCAGACTCATTGCTTCCTTGGCTTCCAGCACTTTCCAGTTGTGAACTTTGCCGTTTAGACCGTTTGATGTCACGGTTAAGTCTATGAAAGAGGAGCTGCTTCCCCTCACAAAGGTTGGTATTTTGCCGTCATTTATAACCACCATGTTGGCGGCAGATATTGCCTCCATGAGGTATTCCCCTCTTTTGTCAGGCTTTTTTGCCCCCCATGCTGGGGACTTAGCATTCAAGTCTCCGGCGACAATTACTTGTTTTCTGCAACCACTGACATAACCCATAATTTCATCGATCTTCTCCTTAAACCACTCCAGGCTTTTGTTTGGGGACAGGTATGCGTTACCTACCACCAGGTCTTCGATTTGGGTAAAGACGTATCCCTCACCTTCGTGCAACTTCTTTAACCTTATCGATCTGTTTACCCGGTACGTCGTCACTACCTCGGTCTTGTCCCTATGCCAGTTGTTTCCTTTTGCCACTTTTTTATTTGTTTCCTGCACTAGCACAACGTCAATTCCTTCTCTGCCAATTAGTGCACGCGTGGCATCGTGTGCGGCGTATGCCGGTCCCACATTTATTTGTAGGAACTTGATCATCTTGAGCTGTTGCCTAGAGCTCCTCCCTGCTCAGTTCTGCGTGTGGCTGCTGGTGCCTGATCGGCAACTCTCTCCACTCTTGTCTGTCCTTTCCACTCGTTGCTCTTGCTGAGCAATTTCCTGAATACTGGGCAATCCATCGAATGGGTTCTGTGATCCGACTCGCAGTGTACACACCACGCCTCAAATTTGCAGTCGTTTTTTGGGAAACTCCTGCCGCCACTCTAGCGCTTAATCCCATGTTCTTTGGTAGTGCACCCTTTAACTGCTCTGCTCTGCCTTTATCCGTGACAATGAGGAGATTTCCTTCTCTCGTCTTCATCAATGTCTTCACCGCCTCTCCAAACTTTGTGTAGTCCATGTTTTCCTTGAAGCTTTTTAGTAACTTTGCGTAAGACTGTTTATTGTCTCCTTTTAAAATTATCGCATCAATCTTTTTTGGCTTGGCAGTGTACTGTTTTACGTTGATACCCGCTCCGTTTTGCTGTTTGGATGGGGCTGGGATGTAAAGCTCCACGCTCACGGCTGATTTTCTGGCACATATGGTCAGAATTTTCCTAATCCGCCTCCAGTTGTGCCTTTCGGAAGCCGCTACTGCAATCAGCGTTTTTTCTCCCTTTCTAGCCAGCGTATTTATCACTTCTTTTACCAGCCTGTTTAATTCCTGTGTTTCCTCGTTTTTTATCGCCATTGCGTAGACCACCGTTTTGTTTGTTTTTCTGCTTGTCTTTGTTGTCCTGTGTATGGTCTCCAGGTGGTTTGCCAGCGTTTCATCTTCTAGCATCTCTTTTATTTCAGGGATCCTTTCCCCTGCTATTTTGGACAAACCTGCTTCTTCTTCTTTGTCCAGAATAAGGCATATGTCGCCCTTGGCATTAAAGGGGTTGCTTCTTATTACCGGAACTGTAAACACGTCTTCCGGCCATTTTTCAGCCACGATTCTTTCCAGCTCTTCTTGGCTGCATTGTTGCCAATCGAGCTCATTGAGACGCTTTCGAAACGAGACCTCTCTCTCTTCTTTCTCTGTTATGTTTTTTTGGCAATGTGCGCATATAATGACTTTCTTATTTTCGGTTTCCGGTATAATTTGGTGTTCCTGGTTTGCCTGTGTTGAGTCCCCGTCTTTACTGCACTTCTCTTCTGCAAGTAGCTCTTTCAGTGCCATTGCGTTTAGTTGGGCCGTTTTTTCTCTTAAGCTACTGGACACGGATTTTATCTCTTTACATGTACTACTAACTATGTGGTCTTGTACATCATTTGCCAGAATGTCGATAGACAGCATCAACTCTAGCATAGTCTGTCTTTTTTGTATGTCTTGGGAGTCTGTCCGTTTGTTGGAGTCTTCCCTTTTTCGCTTCGATTTCTGCTCCGGCGATTCATTCAAGTCCATCGTATTAATGAAATTCATTTGGTCTGTGGGGGCCTCACTCTTGTTGCTCACCTCGTTACCTGTACCCTGCACCGGCTGACCGCTGTTGGTTGGTGGTACCTTATGGCCAGGTGGGGTCCTCTTCGTTTTTTTGCAAACGAAGATTTGCTCCTTTTCCTTTCCTTCTGCAAATTCGTTGCTCCCTACACTTATATCTCCCTCGCTGTCTGATTCCATTTTTTTCTTGAGAGCTTCAGTTTTGCTTGCCAAATCTGTATCAGACTCGTCGAGATCCGACATCTCTAAAACAAACAAAATTTTTTTTTTTGTGGGTTCCAAAAAATTTGTTGTGTCGAAAATTGTCGATTTTGAAAAAAAAAATTGCACTATCTGCTTCGTCTTGCCGACTTTGCAGATAAACAGAAATAATATTCCGCACTTTTTCGTCCGGAGACCAGTAATTTGCGAAATACCGAAAATAGATGTTCCCACTCCCGGATATTTCGCGCGCACCCAGGGGTGCTCCCACTCGCGGGTAGGCTCGCGCGCACGCGAGACTTCTCCCACTTTAACCACACAAATAACAGTACGTCACAGGCACTACGTCACATCGTGGAAAATTTCCACACGTTCAAACACAGTAAATTGCTAATTGCCGGAGCAATCAACAAAGTACAGACACCACACTAACGCCAAAGTGAGACAGGACACTTTCCGAAGGTGACTGTCTACTTTACACAAATTTCGGTTGTCCGAAAACGAAATGAGACACTTTCTTGCAGGAGCTCCGCACAAACACATGTGTCGTGTACGAAGTACTGGTCTGACTAACCTAACCTAACTTATTAACCCAAAAAAAATTATTATTAATTGCGCAAAAAATTTTTTTTATCATACAAAATAAAACTAAAACTGCTCAAAAACTATGTTTGTAGCATCAAATCTATAAAAAACTTATCACCAACCGCAATACTTAACCAAACCTAACTTAACCTAATTATCTCAAAAAAATCAATAACAATTGCACAAAAAATCGTATTAATCAAACAAAATATAACTAAATACGCCCAAAAATCATGTTTGTAGCATCAAATCTATAAAAAACTCACCAACAACCGCAAATCCTAACCTAACCTAACCTAACCTAACGTAACCTAACCTAACCTAACCTAACCTAACTTATTTATCTCAAAAAAATCAATAACAATTGCGCAAAAAACCTTATTAATCATACAAAATATATCTGAAACAGCTCAAAAATCATGTTTGTAGCTTCAAATCTATAAAAAACTTACCAACAACCGCAAATCCTATCCTAACCTTTTTTTTTTTTTTTTTTTTTTAACCTGGAGGAGGAGAGATCTTCAAAAGATACCTGCATTCTGCAGGCATGCCGGATTTGACTACTCCTGTAGCCTCCTACCGACTAAAACTCCTCCTCCCATTTCGCTGAGTGGCAACGGAACCGCGTGAGCATTACTTCATTACCTCCAGCATGTCTTTCTGTATCCTGTTTGTTATCTTTCCTCTCTTTGTCCTGTTCTTTCTTCTCTTTGTCTTGATCTTTCTTCATCCTCTTTGGTTTTTATTATTTTTGTTATCGTCTTTTCGATGGCTTCCCATTTATGTTTGGTCTCTAGCATCAGGTTTGTTAGATTTCCTACCGTGATCTGTTCTTGTAGCTCAGCCTCTAGCTCCATTCTCTCCACTGCCCATCTCGAACACTGAAACAGAGTATGTTCCGGCGTGTCCACTTCATTGCAGTATACGCAGGTATCTCGCTCTAGTAGGTTCATTCTCTTCAGGTATACCCCAAAGCAGCCGTGTCCAGTCAAAATCTGCGTTAGATAATAGTTAAGCCTACCATGCTTTCTGTCTACCCAGGGCCTGATGTCCGGGATGAGTTTTTGAGTCCAGGCAGCTGTCCCAGTATCCTTTCTCCATTCCTCAGCCCATATCCTGAGTGATTCATCTCTAGCAGCTTTTTTGATTTGTTCCTTGTTTTCTCCTTTCTCATAGGATCTTTCTTTAACCATAAGGTGGATAGGTATTGTCTTTGTGATACCGAGAATTGCTTTTGTGGAAACCGTTCGATAGGCACTTGCTACCCCAATTGCCATAACTCTCCTTGCCCTTTCCAATATCCCCCTGTGCTTTTTATTTTCAGCGTACTCCTTCCAAATCGGCGCCCCATATAATAGCACAGAGTTCACTACCGCCAATAACGCTTTTCTTTTTTCCTCTTTCGCCCCTCCATTGTATGGCATAATTCTTTTGAGCACCATTGTCAACTTTACGGCTTTTTGTGTCACCTCCTTTATGTGATGATTCATATTCCAGTTTCGGCCTATTCTTATGCCCAGATATTTGACGCTATTCTGGGTTTCTATGACGCTACCTCCTACCATTATCCTCACTTTAAGGTCCCTCTTCCATCCTGCTAAGATTACGGCCTCAGTCTTGTGATGAGCCATCTTGAGACCTTTTTGGTCTAGCCATCGTTCCACCTTCTTTACTGCCCATTCCGCATCTTCTACCAGCTCTTCCATATTGCTGCCGCATACGACCAGCGCTACATCATCCGCATAGGCAATCATCTTCGTGTGTTCCGGCATCCGTTCCTTTAGCAGGGGATCGTAATATATGTTCCACAGGGTTGGTCCCAACACCGAGCCCTGTGGTACCCCGCAGCTCAGATCGACAGTATGGTTTTCCCCAACCTCAAGCGTCCTGTCCTGTAGATAGTTGCCTATTATTTTCTGTAGGTGTGGCGTAATCTTTCTTGCCTCTAATTCCTGCATTATACCACGCCATGGAACCGTGTTAAAGGCATTCTCGACGTCCATGGTGATCAGTATTGAGAACTTCAGCACTCTGTGCTTAACCACCATATTCCTGACCTCTTTCACACTTTGCACTGCATCTACCGTCGTATGTCCTCTTCTGAATCCATGCTGATTTTCCGATAAACCACCATTTTCATCAATTTGTTGCATCAATTTTTTGTTGATGACATGTTCGTAGAGCTTCGCCATTGTGTTCAGCAGACATATTGGCCTGTATTTAGCCTGGTTTTCCGTGCTGCCTGGTTTTTCGATGAGCGCAAGTTTTGCTCTCTTCCATTCCTCGGGAAACGCACCAGTCCTCAGGAGAAAGTTTATTGTTTCTGTCACACTCTCCGTGCATTGTCTTGTCAGCACTTTAACTACTTCCGCAGGAATCCCATCTGGTCCTGGTGCCTTTTTGGCCTTTATTTTGCTACCCAATGCTAAAATTTCTTCCTCTGTGCATTGTGGTATTTCATTTCCATCTGGCGTTATATTTGCCCATATGTTTTTTGTATGCTCAGGGAAGAGCGCCCTTGCTATTTCTATCTGTCTTTTTTCGGACAGCGTTGTCGGAGCTTTGATTCCAATTTTCTTAGTTACTATTTTATAGCCTAACCCAAATATGTCTGTGTTCACTTCCTCGCATATCTTTTTCCAGGCTATCCTTTTGGCTTCTTCGATGGCTTTCTTCAGCTCCTTCTTTTTTTGCTTGTATTGTCTGTGTGTTTCCTCTCTGAGCTCTTCATCTGCCGGATTTGTTTTATTTATCCTTGTCACTTTTCTTTTAGATCTTATGCATTCATTTCTTGCTTGAGCAGTTTCTGCACACCACCAGTACGTTGGGGTTCGTCTACTTGTTTTGCCTTTTTTGCGGTATGTGATGTCGCAAGCTTCTCTTATCGCCTTCATTAGTGTTTCTGCTGCCCCTCCTTCCCCTGCAGCGCCATTTAACGCCGTGAAGCACTGTGCTAATTCGTCATCATGGTCCTTGTTGTAGTACCATCCTTTAAAGTTGTTCATTTTTACTTGCTTTCTTGTACATACATATATTTCCATGTAGATGTTATGATGGTCACTTAGATTCTCCTCATTTTCATTCACGTACCATCCCTTAACTTTACTGAACAAATTCGGACTAGCTATTGTCACATCTATGAAGGAGCTTTGATCTCTTCTACGGAAGGTCGGAGTGTTACCACTATTCACTATTTGAAGGTCTTGTTCGTAGATCCATTCTGTAAGTATGTCTCCTCTGCTATCATCTATGGGTGATCCCCATAGGGCTGATTTGGCATTAAAGTCTGCTCCTATTAGCACATCTTTTTTGTGTCTTTTAACGTCCCGGCTTATCTCTGTTAGGTGGTTCTCATATTCATTTTTTGTGATATTGGGTGACAGGTATGCAGCGTAGAGCACTTCCTCCTCAGTTTCTGCCCATATATATCCATTTCCTCTCCCTACATTTATTATGTCTACCCTATTTCCGTTTGTAATATATATTGCAGCATCTATCTGATTGTCAGTAATCCATCGATTCCTGTTGCGGGCTATAATTTTGTTGGGTTCTGATACTAGTGCAATATCAATGCCATTTTCTTTGCAGTTGTGTTCCAGCAAGTCCATTCCTTTTCTGCTTCTATTGAGGTTAACTTGGATTATTTTCATAATCGGTTTACTCGCACCTTTCTGCTCTCCTTAGCTTCTTGAACCAACCTCCTGTATTTGGGGCAGTTCATCGTCTCCGTCTTGTGTCCAGTTACTTTGCAGAGGTAGCAGGCCTTGTCTCCTGTACATTCTTTAGCCTTATGTCCTGCTTCACCGCAGTTTCTGCATGGTTCTCCATCTTCCGTTCTGCACTCTTTTGCAACGTGCCCTAACCTCTGGCATCTAAAGCATTTTGGTGGATCTATGACCTCTCTCACTCCCCACCTGTTCCATCCCGTACCTATCCTGTTCTTGCGTATTAGATGATCTGCTGCCTCATCATTGAGCCTCATAAAAGCGCTTCTCATTCCCTTCCAGTTTACTCCGCCTGAGAACTTGGTCATTTCCACTTTGCAGCTTATATTTTCGTTCTTTAGGATAAGCTCTACGCTTTTTCTAACATCTTCTTCCACTGTTTCTTCGTCTATATCCAAGATTCTTATTGTTTTGTTTTTCTCCTTTTTGCTTACGTCGGCCATGTTACTTATTTTGTTTTCTAGTTTCTTTCTAAATTCCGTTCTTGCGTTACCCTTCTTGCTTTTTATCACGAGTTTCATGTCCCCCTCTCTGGTTTTTGCTATGCTAGCTATGGTGACATCCCCTAGTTCAACTCCTCTTTTCATATTACCCATTACCTGTGCATAGGTACTTCCTTCCTTAGGTTTGATAATTAGGGTTTCTTGATTTTGATTTTTTCTTTCCGTGTTCTTCGTACCAGCATGCCTACTTTTACCTCTTTTCGTCCCATTCCAGTAGATATTAATCCTCATTTTGTCTCCCATGAAAACATATTCCATAATTTTCCTTGCAACATCCATCTCCAATTCAGCGGCGATGATGCAGTCGATTTCTTTTCTTTCTTTCAGTTTCACAATCTTTCTTATGTTTTGCATGGATCTTATTAGCCTATCTATACCTTTTTCCGTTCTTATGTTTTCCTTTACTCCCACTATAAATGAATACTTCTCCCTTGGATTTATCATTTCCCCCTCCTCCGTCACGGTTAGGTTTTTCGAGACCGTACATAGCGGTTTCTCCGGGTTTAGGCCATCTTGTTTAAACATATTTTCTACTTCCGGATTTTTTGTTATTGCCAGGTTTGTGACATATTTCTCGCCTCCTTCTTCAGCACTCATTACTATTATGGAGTCGTCTCTTTGATGCTCGTCGCTTACTTTTTGTGCAACTTTGCTTAATCTATACGTTTCATCTGGCCATACCAGATCGATGATCTCCACTAACTCAGTTATTTCCTTCTTTTCTTCCAGGCATTTTTTAATTCTTATGTCATCCTCCCTTTTTTTTATCTCTTCCGCAGTTTCTGTTTGTGTCTCTCCTTCTGTCGTTTGTTTCTGTACTTCTTCGTCTTGGTTGGTGGATTGTCTCTTCAACCTTTCCACCTCTTCTCTTAGTTTAGCCAGGTTTCCAATCAGTTCTATCTCCCTGCTGCTCCTTTCTGCTTCCACTTCTTGTCTGGTTTCCTCTATCCTAGTCCACTCCCGTACTAATTCTTTTGTTATGTCTTTCACATACTTATGTACATTTTTGTTATCTTTATTAAATTTGGTGAGGCTATTAAGCTCTTCCTCCATCTTATTTCTGCACTTCTCCAATTTCTTTTTGTTTTTAACTGTCCTTTCAGACTCTTCCGGGAATAAGCTTGTGCATGTCGGCGACTTTGTTGCTTTCCTTTTATTTCGGTTTTGTAGAGGTGTGCAGGGTCTTTCCTGTGCATTCTCTATCACCGTTTTCTCGGCCTCTTCCTCACTTGACGATTCTAGGCTATTTATACTATTCCTGAACTGTGAATTCATACTTCCCGTCGAACTGCTGTTGCTGGTTTGGCTATTTTTTCTGACAGGGGACCTACTCGTGCTGTTCCGTCTGCTCTGTTTCTCCAGCATTTCCCTTTCAAACTGGATCCTCTCCTTCTCTGTGTCGTCCAGTATATCCATATTTTGTGTCGTGTCCGTTTTACTCGCAGGGTCGTCTTTTGGCAAATCAATCCCAGGGGTGGGTGCCACTCCACTCCCCGTCAGCTTATCCGAGGCTTCTTTATCCTTGTTTGACATTTTGCAATTTATAGCTGTCGCCAGCTTGCGTTTTAAAGCTAACCGCCAGCTATGTAGGGTGAATACGCCCCCTGCAACAGAGCCCTACCGGGTCACTACTAACTTCATGACCTACTACAGGGGGGTTCATAATATCACATTCACACAATTTTCATTCATACAATAGAAGAAGAGAGATGTTTAGCTCCCTAGCCCTCGATACCTAATAGCATCGGAAGCTGAAAGGTGGTCAAGGTTAGACCGAAGAGTTGACCAAGGGAGGTCGACAGATCAAAGAAGGAAGAGTTAGAGGAAGTGGTAATCTCGTGCCGAGGCATGGTTACCGTGCAATGGTGTTGGTCCGCGTGTGCAATCCCCTATCCGCCACCCGGGGACGCGCCTGGAATGGGTTTCACCTTCCCTTGCCTCCAAAATCTGGAGTCCAGGCCTATCCTAACCTAACGTAACCTAACCTAACCTAACTTAACCTAACCTAACCTAACCTAACTTAACCTAACCTAACCTAACCTAACTTATTTATCTAAAAAAAATCAATAACAATTGCGCAAAAAATTTTATTAATCATACAAAATATATCTGAAACAGCTCAAAAATCATGTTTGTAGCTTCAAATCTATAAAAAACTCAACAACAACCGCTAATCCTAACCTAACATAACCTAACCTAACCCAACCTAACTTATTTACCTTAAAAAAATCAATAACAATTGCGCAAAAAATCTTATTAATCATACAAAATATAACTAAAATCCCTCAAAAACCATGTTTGTAGCATCAAATCTATAAAAAACTCATCAACAACCGCAAATCCTAACCTAACCTAACCTAACCTATCTTATTTACCTCAAAAAAATCAATAACAATTGCGCAAAAAATCTTATTAATCATACAAAATATATCTGAAACAGCTCAAAAATCATGTTTGTAGCTTCAAATCTATAAAAAACTCACCAACAACCGCTAATCCTAACCTAACATAACCTAACCTAACCCAACCTAACTTATTTACCTTAAAAAAATCAATAACAATTGCGCAAAAAACCTTATTAAACATACAAAATATATCTGAAACAGCTCAAAAATCATGTTTGTAGCTTCAAACCTATAAAAAACTAGCAACTATTCTCCCCCCTTAACGTGAAAAATTAGTCTGATTCGTTAAATTTTAAAAAGTGATATTTATATTATTATTATTATAAGTAGAAGATATTATAAGAATTTATTAAGTAATTCACAATAATAAAAAAATACTTTTGATGTGTTCCGTAGTTAATAATGTCTAGAAACTTTACAACTTTTTTAGATAGCTTGTGCTTACTAAAAAAGAAACTAAGTCGCGTATTGTAAGTTTTGCATTTACTCAGCAAATGTAGCGGAGTTTCTTTGTCCTTCAGACGTCCAAGCCATTACAATTTAAATGTCGACTAACTTTTTATCAAAATTTATTTTACTTTCTGTCTATTTTAATTTGTTTAATTAATATTTAATTTATTTCAACATTTTTGGTTTTAGTTAATTTTATTATTTTCTATACTGATACCTAAATGTACCAAATTTTACATTCAATTTATAGATTTAAGTTGGTACTTAAGTTGGTTCCCTGTTACTGCTTTGATGCGCAGTGGTAGTCTGCGCAGATTGTCGGCCATCTTAGCACGTCATAAATAGCTTATAGTTTATTTTTATTAACAAATTAATCAGTTATAAACAATGTGAAGTGGTTTTAATTGTTGTGAATGTGTTATTTGGACTTGTGGGATGATATCAACCAATTATCTCATCGGTGCTGGTGATATTTTGTTATTCAAAAAGCGTTTAATGTTTCAATATCAATCCGGTTGAAGCAACCCGAAATACATATTTCTGTAGCTTGGATATGGAATGCTGTAAAAGAAGTACATTAAGAATTTGTTCTAAACAAGATGACCCAAAATGAAATAAGTGAGTTACTAATTTAATGTTAAATATAATTTTCAAAACATTTAGTAATAATTTAAATTCTTAAAATAACAAAGTAATTCTATGCTTTGTTGAGATATATTAATTAAAATCAAATCAATAATTTGCAATAATTTTAACTAAAGATTAAAATTCTAAATATAGATCTAACACCAAAATACAGGTTTTAAATGCAAAAATCCGGGTTTTAAATTCAAAAATCCGGCCTTTAAATAAATAAAATCGAAAAAATGTACTACCCTGTACAAATTATATTAGCATAATTATTTCATAGTTTGAATTTTATTCTTAATTTTTTAATCGGTCATTTAAAATTTAAAAGTCGGACTTGTTGGTCTATAAATCAAACAAATTAAATTAATCTAAAAATTTGTAATGATATTCCAATATTGAATGCGTTTAAATTTGATCAATAAATACCCTAACCCATCCTTTAAATGCCAGAAAAATGCAACATTCAGTTCAGACGTGCTAAATAACATAAATTGTAAAATAATAAGAACTAAAATATTGATCATTTATTTCCAATCGAAATTTGTTTAAAATTTAATAAATGATTGCACAACTCTATTTGTGTTAAACTTTAATGTAAATTTGATTAAGTAATGCCAATATTAACATTACATATGAATCACAGCATAATAATAACATAAAATTAAATCATACCTTGCAATAATGCTCAATAAAACACTCCAATCACTTCACAAATTATTGTTAATTAGTTGCACTAAAACTGCACAATTTAAAGTAATAAAATGCATCCCGTAAATGTATTGAATTAAAGGCAACACTCAACTGACTGAACTAGCAGCGTCTTCTCCTTGCCGACAATGCACAAGGTGATCATGTTATCACCAAATAAAAAAGTGGTCGATAGAAATTTCAATGCGAATATTCTTATCTCTACAAAAAACTGTTTTCGTTTATTTTAACATTTATTTATAGACAATATATAAATGCATTGAAATAGATTAAATTATTAGATTTACTATGAGAACAA
Organism: Tachinus rufipes; assembly: GCA_963932245.1. Lineage (NCBI taxonomy): Eukaryota > Metazoa > Arthropoda > Insecta > Coleoptera > Staphylinidae > Tachinus > Tachinus rufipes. The sequence continues at coordinate 94,409,454 of OZ010747.1, read as the reverse complement.
CTTTGTTTTAAAACAATTTCAATTAATGATTTATATTAAGTTTTAAAATTAGTAATTCTTTTGCTTAATTTAATTATTAGCCAGATTTAAACAATAACGTATTGTAGTATTTTAATTTAGAAGACATTATTACATATATAATTAACATATTTGTAACCAATTTCTACCAATGGGAGTAGTAAATAGGCTTAAATGGCACCCTTATGATGGTTTCAAATTGTTATAATCTCAGTTTAATCGGTATTAAGCTATATCTAAGAACAATATAAAAAAAAAATAAGCTTCTAAAATAGTCCTCTACTAGACAGTTGTTTCTTGGTAAAACAATTGCATTCTTAACATGTTTAATATCTTGTTTTGCACAGAATTGCTTGAATGATTTGCAATTGAAGACCTTTCCTTGATCCGATATCACTTGTGTAAAAGCACTAGTTTGATAAGTTACGAATTACTGCTAGTATACAGGGTGATTCAAAACATGTGTCGGAAAATAAAGGGTGGGATTTCTTGGCTAATTATAATAAAAAAGTTTCTAATAACATGGTTCCGCAAACGCACCGTTTTCGAGATACAAGGTGTAATTTTTTAAGTTTTTTTTACGATATCTCAGAAACTTAAAAAAAAAGTAGCAACATGACAAAACCTTTATTTTACAAAACTTAACAATAACATAAAAAACAAGAAAAACCACAAAAATTGTTGAAAATGACCTCTTCCTACTGTAACGCAGACTTCTAACCTACGTCTTAGTGATTGACGTACCCGTTCAAAAATGCCTTCGTATCGTATTGCAGAATGCAATAATGCAATTTCTTAGTTCTTCATCATTGTTAACTGATGTAGTGTAAACTAAACTTTTTAAGTGACCCCACCAAAAAAATCCAAAACATTTAGATCTGGAGACCGAGGAGACCCAGCCTGTGAGCCTTCTCGACCTATTCAACGGTTCCTATATTCATTTAAGAATTAACGCGCCACTAAACTAAAATGTGCAGGAGCACCCTATCGTGCATGAAGCACATTTCGTTTCTTAATTGAACCGGAACGTCCTCTAAAAGCTCTGGCAGCTCTTCTTCAAGAAAATTACGATATGATGACCATTTAGCTTAAACGGCAAAAAATATGGACCTATGAAATGGTCTACTATAAGACCTGCCCAAACATAACGGAAAATGTTTGCTGATGATGGCCTTCCATTATGGCATGTGGATTTTTGTCGGCCCATACATGATTATTATGGAAGTTCATAATCAAAAAATTTGCTTCGTCCGAAAATAAAACCTGTTCTAAAAATTGAGGATTTTGCGCAATTCTTTTTTGAAACCATTGACACACAGCCAATTTTTGCAAAAAATCTACAGGTAAAAGAGCTTGTACTCGCTGTATGTGATAAAGATATAACATTTGGCTTTTTATTATCCTCCACACTGTAACGTGACTAAGGTTTAGGTTTAAAGCTATTTTTCTAGTGCTAGTTGATGGATTGTCTTCGATTTCTTGAAAAACATCTTTTTCAATTTGCGGAGGTAGCAAGCGAGGTCTCCCATTTCCTGCACTTTTGTGTACACTTCCAATTTGAATACGAATGAATTTTCTTTCATTTGGTACCTGTCGGTTTAGAAACCTTTTTTTGATAAATTTGAAGAGCTTTTGCTGCATTTCTATCGGCAACGCCATAAACAAAATGCATATCGCACATCTATATCACTGTAATTATTCATTTTGCTATCACCACGCAAGCAAAGTACTAAGAATGAGCAAATTAATTGGGTAATAAAAATAATAAGTTCCCGCAATATTGACTCCTTTTGAAAAAAAGGTTATTTAACAACTAAACGACAATTGTCAATAACTCAAATGCATGAACGCTGACAATTAAATCAAAAACAAATGTTTTTATCAACAACAAAACATGTTGCTACTTTTTTTATGTTTTCCATCATAAAATGCCATATTTCTCTAAAACGGTTTACGTTAGAGCTTTTGACTAATAGTATCTTTTTGTGTAGAAAATATTGGTGGTTCACAATGTGCTTTTAGAATGCCAATTTCCCAAGTGTCATAGAAATTAGAGGCATAAAAACCTCACGCAACCCTAAAATCTCCGTCAATAGCACATGAAAAAAATTGAATAAGCGCTTAAAAAGTAGCTAATATTATTGCTAAGATGTGTACAAAAGCTGAGTTTTGTATCTCAAAAGGTTCCTAAGATATCGTCAAAAAATTAAAAAAATTAAAAAAAATTACATCCTGTATCTTGAAAACGGTGCGTTTGCGGAACTATGTTAATGAGAACTTTATTTCTTATAATTAGTCAACCAATCCCACCCTTTATTTTCCAACACATGTTTTGAAACACCCTGTATAGTGCTGCTTCTCGCCAAACAAATTTGGTAAAAAAATTTATTATAGCTACCCAAGCATTAATATGTAATTTTTATTTATACAATTATCCGTAGAGCCCATTTTTACCTTTGTTGCACATATTTTAATATTTCCACGGTCTAGTTAACCAAGTTTGTCATTTATAAGTCTCCACGACGGACCTCGTATTAGTGAAGTGTATACCCCTGTGTTGTTCCTATTAGTATTGTTTTCCATTTTTAATTACTGCTATTTTAATTTTATTTTAATTTATTCTTATTTATATATATATAATGGCTTTTTGTAAATGTTGTAATAAACAAACAAAAGATTTGGAAGCCATTCGATGTTTTGTCTGTGAAGATTATTACGCATGTGTGTTGGTCTTCCCCTATCTGACTCTCGTGTGCTACGATCAAAAGCAAACTATAAATGGACGTGTAATAGTTGCTCTGACTCAGGAAACACAATATCTGTGTTAAAAGGAATGGTGTCAGACTTAAGTCAACAAATTAAAGAGCTAACAGCTGCTCTATCAAAATTATCAGCTTTAAATAACGTTTCAACCGGAAATCTAAGTTGCGAAGCATACGAAAAGGTCATTGTAGAATGTCAGTCTACAAATATCATATTTAATGCTCCAGAAAATAATACATCTGACGGCAATGTTGTAGCTTCAGTTTTGAAGATATTAAAGTTTATTGTACCTGCACTGCCAACAATTTTTCAAGCTGTCCGTCTTGGAAGACCGTTAAATAATAAATCACGCCCGATTAAAGTAATTTTTACTAGCAGGACAGACGCTGTAAAAATATTAAAAGAAGCAAAAAAGTTGCTACATATAACAAAATTTTTATTAATTCCGACAAAACTCCCCAACAACAAGAGTACGAACAAATTATTCGTGCTTCTTTAAAATCTCGCATTGATAACGGCAAAAAAACCTTTATATTAAGTATATAAACGGTACTACTACAATACTTGTACAAAAAAACTAACATTGTCCCAACAGAATGAATTAGTAGCTCATTTTTACTATCAAAACACGCAAGGATTAAACACAAAAACACAAACTTTCTTTGATAGCGTATGTTCTTCTAATTTTAATATTATAGCAATAAGTGAAACCTGGTTAAAAGGGAACTATTTCCAGAAATTTATTTTGTGCATAGAGTTGATCGTACACGATGTAAAGCTGGTGGTGTTTTAATTGCTGTTGATGATGCTACTGCACAATGCATTCCAATTACTAATGCGCACTGTCCAATTGTTGAAATAGATTTTTTCGCAGCTACCATTCATTTTCATAAATACAAGCTAACTCTTTTAATAATTGTTTGTTATATACCACCCTCTCAATCAACAACTGTACATTAAGCATTTTATGAATTTATCGAAGAAAACTTTGATATCAGCACTAATACAATTATTGTAGGCGACTTTAATATTTGTAATCTTCAACAATCACTGTCTGGTCATCATCCTGATCAGTTAAGCAGTAACTTTTTAAATTTCTTAAACTATAACAATCTTTTGCAACATAATAATATTCTAAATACTAATGATAGAACACTTGACCTTGTTTTAACGTCCTCTGATATTATATGTTCACTTTCACGTTGTTATTCCCCATTTGTAATTGAGGATACACACCATCCAGCTCTTGCTTTTGACATTAAAGTTTCTACAACTACTAATTTGCCGTTTTGTCCACAGCAGACATACAAATATTGTTTTAAAAAAGCTAACTTATCCAACTTGTACACTGCTTTTCTTGACACTGATTGGTCATTAGTGTATGTTAAGACAGATGTTGACATATGCTGTGATAAGATTTACCAAACAATATCAAAAATATTGGATAGACATGTTCCAAAGTCAATTCTACGTAAATCGTCGTTTATATATCCCCGGTGGTTCAGCACTGATTTATGCAAACTTCTTGACAAAAAAAAAAACCGTTACCACAAGTTATATAGTCAACATAAAACCAATTATTATCTGCAAAAGTATTTCAACCTTCGAGGAGAAACAAAACGCCGTATTTCATTGAACAGAAAAATGTTTACTACTGCAGCTGAAGCAAAATTAAAAAAACGATTCAAACCAATTTTGGTCATACATTAATTGCTTGAAAAACAGTTCAAGAATTCCATCATTTATGATTCATAATTGAATTATGACATCAAACTAACAAGCAATCTTAAACTCATTTGCAAATTTTTTTAGTAGTGTTTACAAAACTTCAAATCTTTTATCAAATTCTAATTCCGTCAATAATACTATTCCATTTGGAATTAAATCCATATTATCCGATAAAGTTGTGCAAGCTTCTAAACGTCTAAAAACAAAATACACGTCAGGTCCTGATGGCATTCCTTCTTTCTTAGTCAAAGACTGCGCTACTGTCTTAACCAATCCACTGCATTATTTGTTTAAATTAATATTAAAAACTTCAACTTTTTCAAAACTATTAAAAATTGCCCGTATCAGCCCAATTTTCAAAAAGGGAAACAAAGAAGACATATCAAACTATCGACCAATTGCTTTAATTAACAACTTTGCCAAAGTTTTTTAACAGATAATAACAGAACGGCTTTATTTTGGAGTAAAAAGTCTAATATCAGATAACCAGCACGGTTTTGTTAAGAAGAGGTCTACTGCGTCAAATTTGCTATGTTTTACAGAATTTGTTTCCACATCGCTTGATATGCGACAACAAGTGGATGTAATATACACTGATTTCAGTAAAGCATTTGACACATTAGATCACGGGATTATAATAGATAAACTACGTGCAGTTGGATGCGATAACAATCTTTGTAATCTATTACAGTAATATCTTAATGACAGATTGCAGTATGTTGAGGTTTTAAACTTCAAATCCGCTAACTATCCAGCACTTAGTTCCCCAAGGGTCCAACTTAGGGCCATTAATTTTTATCATTTTTATTAATGATATTTGCAAAACCTTAAAAAATCAATGTCTACTATATGCTGACGATTTAAAAATATTTTCTACAATTTCATCTTTGGCAGATTGCATATCCCTTCAATCTGACATTCAAATGTTATCTATGTGGTGTAAAACGAACTACTTGCAACTAAATATATCAAAATGCTGTACGATGACATACTCTCGCAAAAAATCAAATATAGTTTTTGATTATGCCATTGACAACCAACCTTTATCAACAATTACAACCTACAAAGACCTTGGTGTGCTGTTCGACAATCAATTAACATTTAATAGTCACATAGACAATATTGTCAACTCAGCATTAAAATCGCTAGGATTTATTATTAGGTCAGCAAAACCATTCTCTAATAGAGAATCTTTGCACGTACTCTATTTTGCTTTTGTCAGAAGTAAATTAGAGTATTGTAGTACGGTGTGGTCTCTTTACTACGCAACCTATTCCTATGCTCTGGAAAAAGTTCAAAGACGTTATTTAAAGTATATGTGTTAACGAGAAGATGGCCACTACCCGCCTCGTGGTCGTACAGATTATAACTCCCTATTAAGCCGTTTTGATTTTGACTCTCTTCAAGATCGTCGTAAAAGTGCTGATATATCGCTGGCCACTAAGCTGGTTTGCGGAGATGTGGATTGTCCAATCTTATTAAGCAGTTTGAACTTCCAAGTACCAAGGCTAGCAGCTAGAAACCAACCAACATTTACTTGTTTTAGGTCGCACAGTAATTTAGGACTAAATGCACCGATAAACAGAGTAATGAATGCTGTAAACTCCGTAGCGCCCAATCAAGCATTTTTTTAACCATTTTATTTTATATAATTTTTGTATATTTCTGTAAAACTTTTGTTTATTTTTTGTTCATTCATATTTTTTTTTTTTGTTGAGTCTTATATCATAACTTCTTTATTTAATTTTATTGTATCCTAATTATTTTCTTTCCTTGTATCTATTTACCTATGTCTGTATATTATCTCCATGTTGGAACTATTAGTTCTGTTGGGATAATTATTTAATAAATAAATAAATAAATTAATAAATAAATAAATAAATAAATAAATAAACATAGAAAAAAAAAATTCTTTTTTTTTATTACGATAAATAAAAACTAAAAAAAAAAAAATAATACTATCATAATTGATGTAAAATTTCCCATAAATTACACGTTTATGATTTTTGTGGTCACAAAACGCTGTCTGAACGACAAAATATGTAAAAAAATATCGAAAATACGTGATTTAAGTATAGACCAGTGTAACTTGCTCTACGTTTTTTTCTAATTAGACATTTCAATATCAAAGTATTAGCATCAGAATCGTAATCTATGAAAAATTTCTTATCAAATTCATACACCACTTACCAAATTTTGACCTGAAAAATCGTTCTTACAAATTTTAAATAAATAAAATAAAAATGTTTTTATTTATTATGTTCAAATATAAATTTTTAATGCATCAAAACATTTGAGCGCCACATTATTAATATTTATTTTTTTTAATCAGACCCTAATTAAATAAATATAAATAATACATTATTACAAAACAAAACAAATTTATAAATCTGAATAAAAAAATAAAAACTTTTTTGTTCATTTTATTAAAATTGATATTGAAATTATTGAAGGTTATTTATTTTTATTATTTTTATCTAAATCTATTATTAATAATATGGACTTATATTCTTGTTTTTTATGTAACATTGTTTGTTTATCAGCATTCGGAAATTTAGTCGTGTATTCTTTGATCACTTGGAGTAAATATTGCTTTTGTATTTCATCAGTAGTTAATATATTTACGTATTCTTGAGTTAAGTGCACTGCTCTTTCAGCTATATCGTTCACAACTTTAAGATTTTGAATTATTTTTTTTCCTTGTATATACGATTCTTCATTTGACCACTTTTCCACGTCAACAGTTAAAAATTTGTATTGATTTTAAATCGATCAAAAAACTTTTTTGAATTACAATTTATAAAGTAATCGATTTCTTTACCTTTAAAATTTTTCATATCACTAAAATTTTGACGTAATAACGTTTTAACGATTCAACTCCGTGATCAATATTCAAATTGACTACCATCTTTTTTTTTATATCGTTGGCAATCAATTCATCAAAAAAAGAAATTCCGCAACTTTCAGCAGATAGATATCATAAATAATTGTGGAATTTTTTTAAGCTTTTTTTTTTGGTCATCAATTTCAAAACAGTCACTAAACAAATAAATTTTTATAACATAAATGGCTTTGCTCATCCATCTGGCGTGGTGAAATGCACCTGGTTTATAAAATTTAATATCCTCTCGAGGTACAAGACCCAAGAAAATTCTACTTAATATTAATAATTCTCTATAATCGTCTCTATACTGAACATTATTAACTAACTGATCTTGTGTAAAATTGTCAATTTCATTGATTTTTCTAATCAAAATATCATTTTTCTTTACATCACAAATTTTAAATTTATACTTTGTTTGATCAATTTTTGACCAAAAAGCTTGAAATTGCTTGAATAAAGCTACATTAGGTCTATTTGTACCAGGCAATTTTAAGACAAACACTCCAGATAAACATAATTCAAATATATGGTGGCGACAAGGTAGATATAATAAGTCTTTACATAGACGTTGTTCCAATAAGACTGCAGCTCCATTATATTGTTCTAAATTTGAAGCAGTCGTATCACAGCATAAAGCTTCAATGTCATTAATTAGTTCCTAGTCCACAAGAGTGTCAAAAATAGAATTAGCTTGGGTTATACTTTTACTATTCTCCAAAGCTGGAACATTTAACAACTTTTCATTACCTTGTCTTGAAATAATCTATCTGCTTGCACATAATCCTATCGGATATAAGTTTGCCATCCCAGTGCAATACTGAGCCACTGAATTCCTTAGCTTTCAAGAATTTCTTTTTACTATCGTCAGCAATCTTAGTTGAAAGATGATTTATTAAGAATTAAATTATTTAAATCATAACCTAAGGATTCAGCTATAGCCGCTACAATATGAATAGAGCTTCTATATGAAACTTTTGCTTTATCTAAGGCCCCAACAACTCTTTCAGTGAAAATATTTACGTTTTCTCGAATATTTTGATTTGTATACTCTTTACCAGTAAGATAGAAATTGGAATAATCAGACTTTTGAGAATCACTGGTTCTGTAACTACCGGAAAGATTTTCTAATTCACCTTAACAAAGAAGAAACAAAAATTATTTGTATTTGGACAGGAAGCAATTTTTAAAAAGTATCATTTGAATAATCTCAGTTGATCAATAAACTTTTTAAGCTAAATAACTGTAGAATATTTTTAATATTTTTAGTATAAAATGATGCATATTCTAATATACATGGTGTCCGGAAAATACGTGTACAACGTTTGACGACAGACTCCTGACGTCAAAATAGGTCGATCTAAGCCGACTTAGTTATATCCAAAATTGTCTCGTTTAGCCGGTAGAGGGCGTCAAAAAAAACAAAAGTATAACAAAGTTGAAAGTATCTATTGTAAGAAACTAAGTAAAACAAAAACATTACTTAAGCAAATGTGTAAAATGACCTCCATCTTGCTGAATACACTTATTAACACTCTTTAAAAAATGATATTGGACCCTATCTAATGTCTCGGGATTATTAAAATGGTTGCCTGCATTTAAAATCCGCTGCTATAAATCATCGCGTGTGTTTACCGGAGTCTTGTAAACTTCTGTTTTAATAGCGCCCCACAAAAAGAAGTCACACATATTTAACTCAGGAGAACGTGGTGGCCATTTTACTGGTGCATCATTGCCTCTTCCAATCCATCGGTTGGGATATTGATGATGTAAGTATTGCCGAACGGCAACGGAAAAATGGGGCGGGGCACCATCATGCATATACCACATTTCCCTCCGAAGTAAAAGGGGCAAATTCTCCAGAAGAATTGGTAATGTGTCTTGCAAAAAATTTAAATAAATTATTCCATCTAACCTGTCTGGAATAACAATGGGACCAATAAGGTAGTGATCAATAATACCTGCCCAAATATTAATTTTAAATTGATGCTGATGATGTGCAACTTTAATGGCATGTGGATTTTCATCGGAATAAATATGTTCGTTGTGCAGATTGGTTACCCCAGATCTTGTAAAGCATGCCTCGTCAGTAAACATAATTTTTCTACAAAAATTTGGAACAAGGATTCTTTTGTTTCTAATAAATTGACAAAATGTAAGCCGCATGGGGGGATCAGTCGGTAAAAGTTCCTGGACTTTTTGTATGTGGTAAGGATGTAACAACTGTTCTCTTAAAACCTCATTGACAATCGTTTTAGGAACATTTAACTCACGTTCTAAGAGACGGGTACTGGTACTTGGTTCTTCTTCAACTCTTTCCAGAATCATCTCTTCTGTTTCCACAGTTCGAGTTGTTCGCATACGACCCCTGCCTTCAAACTTTTTCTCAAAACTGCCCGTTTCCCGAAGATGACGCTCAATATTGGCAAATGTTTGGTGGTTTGGTATTCGACGGTTAGGAAACCTCTCCATGTAAACCCTAACACTCTGACGCCCATTTCCTTGACAAAACCCGTATACCAGGAGCATGTCAACTTTCTGAGAGTTTGTATAATTTTCCATTTTTAATGGTAAAATGAACTTGTAATTCAAGAATGTTGATCGTATACTTGAGTAAATTTCATAGACTGGTGACAATTTGTCAATAATTGTCAAATTATAAAACGCCATAGCAACAAGGTCACTTAAAAAATTATTGTTACAGGTAATTTCTTTTTAATATTCACAAATTTTTGACGCCCTCTACCGGCTAAACGAGACAATTTTGGATATAACTAAGTCAGCTTAGATCGACCTATTTTGACGTCAGGAGTCTGTCGTCAAACGTTGTACACGTATTTTCCGGACACCTGTATATGTATGTATAAATAATTTAAGAAATGTATTAAAAAAAAAAAAAAAAGGTTTCAGAATGCTCTTAGGAAATCGGCTTAGAAATTAGAGCCATAAAAACCTCACGCAACTCTAAAATCTCCGTCAATGACACATGAAAAAAATTAAATAAGCGCTTGAAAAGTAGCTAATATCAATGTAAAGATGTGTACAAAAATTAAGTTTTGTATCTCAAACGGTTCCTTATATATCGTCAAAAAATTAAAAAAAATTAAAAAAATTACACCTTGAATCTTAAAAACGGTGCGTTTGCGGAACCATGTTAATAAGAACTTTTTTTTAAATAATTAGCTAACCAATCCTACCCTTTATTTTTTTGAAACACCTTGTATAGTGCTGCTTCTAGCCAAACAATGTTGGTAAAAAAAAATAATAAAAATAGAGCGTATGAAAGAAATCGGTTAGCTTTTCAATTGGATTTAACTGAAGTTTGCGTTTTCCTGCAGGTTTTTTATTTATTATGCAGCCCAAACAATTACCAATAAACTTTTTAGTAAGACTTTACATGTTATTGAACCAATGGATAGCCTTTATGCTGTCATATGTTCTTTCCCATCCCGGATGCATGTTATCTTCAACCTTTAATTCATTGTTTACTTCTGCACGTAGGACTCCATGTTTACCTGTCTTTTGCTATTTGTTGCTATCTTATTCCCACTACCTCTGTGATGTCATGCATTCATTTTTTAAGACTGTGTTGTAAGTGAGAAATCGCTCCTAAAGGTGGAAGAACCAAATTGGTCAACGGCATGTGAATGCAGAAGGCAAGGGGAAACCACTGCATTAAAGACCCCACGGGTTTCCTTAGTACAATCATCATAGTACAAATCATCAAAAACCAAAAACAATCATGACAACGTTCAAAACCAAATATTCCGGAGTAAAAAGTTCCCCGGTCGGATCTCCGGGGGGAACGGTAGTGAACCAGATTATGAAAACAAAGATTACGACAAGTAATATCAAGATAGGAACATGGAATGCTAGGAGCCTGCTTGTAGCAGGAAAACTAGACAACACCGTAAAAGAAATGACAAGGCTTAACGTAAAGATACTAGGAGTAAGCGAAATTAGATGGGCAGGAAATAGTAGCAAGACAACAACAAACGGCACATTTTATTACTCGGGAGGCAATGACTCCAGGCGATCAAATGGTGTGGGAGAGATCTTGGACAAGGACATTGCAAGATCAGTCCTGAATTTCATTCCATATTCTGACCGAGTTATGATGCTCCAGTTAAAAACAGACATAGGAAATATGAACATCATTCAGATATACGCACCGACAGCAGAGAAAGAGGACAGCGTAATTGAAGAATTTTATGCGGAACTCGAATATATCTTCAAAAGTATCAAGAACAGTGACATCACGATAGTAATGGGGGATTTTAACGCTAAAGTGGGAAAGGTTAAGGTCGAAGCGCACACAGGAGACTATGGCCTGGGAGAGAAGAATGTGCAAGGAGATAGACTTATAGAGTTCTGTCAGGACAAAGACCTAATGATAGCAAATACCTTCTTCAAACTCCCCGATCGTAGACTGTACACATGGAAATCTCCTGCAGATAATGAAGAAAATCTAGTAAGGAATCAAATAGATTACATCCTTGTTAATAACCGATATAAGAATTCAATTAAGAGAGCAAAAACATATCCGGGGGCCGACATTAACTCGGACCACAACCCCGTAGTTGCTGAACTCAGGGTAAAATTGAAAAAGATAGCAAAACCCAGACATGATTTCATAGATACTAAACTTCTCAGGGATCTTGAAATCAGCAGCATGGTAAAACATGAAGTAAACGAATATATGAGAAGCATTAAGGTTCAAAGCAAAAGTAATGTAAGCGTAGATGAAAAATGGAACCACATTCAAACAGGGTTAGAAGCAATAGTTAAACAACACCTTAGGGGTAACGGAACCAAGAAGAAGCCTTGGATAACAGGAGACATTTTAAAACTTATGGAGAAGAGGAGGAAGAGCAAAGGCTCTGTGGACGAATACAAGGCGCTACACAAAACAATACAGACACACGTTAAAAAGGCTAAAGAGGCCTATCTAACTACTCAGTGTGAGGAAATAGAAACACTAGAAAGGAAGTATGATTGCTTCCATATGCATAAGAAGATTAAAGAGATGGCTGGCTGCAATAAGAACAATGTTGCCGGGAATATAATTAAGGATGTAAACGGGCAAATAATAGTTGACGTGAAGGACAAGATAGATAGATGGAAAAAAAATCTTTCCGAACTGTTTGATGATAAAAGAGGTCCGCAACCAGTCATAGCAATAAACAAGGGTAAACTAAAAATACTAAAAACGGAAATAGAATATGCTCTGGAAACGATGAAACAGGGTAAAGCCGTTGGTCCAGATCAAATACCTATTGACATTTTCAAAATGTTTGATGACGACGTAGTAGACATCCTGCTCGAAGTATTCAATAACATCTACGAGACAGGAGAAATCCCTGAACAGTGGTTATTATCGACCTTCGTGCTACTTCCAAAAAAACCAAACCCGAGAGAATGCTCGGACTATCGCACCATTGCACTTATGAGTCACGCATTAAAATTGTTCTTAAAGATCATCCATAAAAGAATATATAGAAAGCTGGAAGTGGATATAAGCGATACCCAGTTTGGGTTCCGGGAAGGACTTGGGACCAGAGAGGCGCTTTTTGGTATCAATGTCCTTTTTCAGCGGTGCCTAGACATAAATCAGGAGGTATTTGCGTGCTTCATTGACTTTGAGAAGGCCTTTGATAAGGTTAAGCATGACAAGCTATATCAACTACTCCTACGCAAAAACATCGACTCTGATGACGTGAGAATAATCAGTAACCTGTATTGGAACCAAAAGGCTAGTACTACAGTGGACAAACATCCGACCGAAGAAATGGAGATTCGTCGTGGGGTAAGGCAAGGATGCATCCTCTCCCCACTACTATTCAACCTTTATAGTGAAGCTATTCTTAACGAAGCCCTAGAAAGCGAATTAATAGGAATTGTGGTCAATGGGGAATTCGTTAACAACATGAGATACGCGGATGACACTGTCTTACTAGCGACTACCGTTCATGATATACAACATCTTTTAGGAAAATTAAATCAGAGATGTAACGAGTACGGCCTGAAGATAAATCTTACCAAAACCAAGCTTATGGTAATTACAAAGTCACCACTAAACCACATCAACATTAATCTTACAGTAGCAAACACCGTCGTGGAGAATGTGCAGGTTTATAGATACCTATTAACGTGGATAGAACAATCATGTGATCAGTCACGTGAAATAAGAACAAGAATTGAGATCGCTAGATCTATTTTTATAAAAATGAAGAAGTTTTTCGTTAGTCGTGACCTGAATATAAATCTCAGAATGAGGATGCTTCGCTGCTATGTATTCTCGACACTACTGTACGGGGTCGAAGTTTGGACACTCAAGAAGAACCATATGGATAGACTACAAGCTTTTGAAATGTGGTGTTATCGAAGAATGTGGCGTATTCCATGGACAAACCGGATTACAAATACGCAGGTCTTAGAGAAGATGCAAAAAGAATGCGAAATTATCAACACCATAAAGAAGCGCAAGATGGAATACCTAGGCCACATAATGAGAGGGCCCAAATACGCACTTCTGCAAATGATAGTCCAGGGGAAGATCAAAGGAAAAAGAAGCATAGGCAGACGCCGGGTATCCTGGCTTAAAAACCTTAGAGGCTGGTTTGGCTGCAGTAATATCCAGCTATTTCGTGCTGCAGTCAACAAGGTTCAAATAGCTTTGATAATAGCTAACAATTGATGATAGGGAACCTCCGATAGGAGACTCACTCACAGAAGAAGAAGTAAGTCTTAGTTTTTGAGGTTTGGTCTTAGCTTTGCTCAACTGTGTTGTATCCTTTGTGCTACTTTAGCTGTTTGTTTTTTTGCCCAACCTTATTTTGTGGTTTTTTTTTAAAGTACATAGTGAGGTTTTGTTCTCAACAAGTGGCCCTAGAGAATATTTAACGCATAGCAATATCTTTCGGTTTTCTTTTCTGCGTAAGTCTTGCTGTTAATTTGTCATAGTCATTGTCTTTAATGTGATACTAGTTTGAAGTCGGCTGGTTTCGGCTTTGCAGAATTCACGCAGTTTGCTGAGGCAACACATGCTGTCCCCGGCCCATCTCTTCCTTTACCCTATTTTTCTGCCCTATTTCTTACACTGGCATTCTCCACTCTTTTCTCCCATTTTTGTTTATTCAGCTTAGATATTTGCATTGTCCTTAGGTATTTTCTTAGTTTTTCAATATCTTCATTAATTTCTTCCTCGTTGTATCCTCTTTCTTTTATAAATATTTTGTGCAGCTCCATTAAGTGCATTCCTTTTGGTAGTCCTACATTTGCCAATTTAACTTCTAGTGAGGTTCTTGAATCTTCATTTGGGATTAGTTTTTTGTGTTCCCTGGTTGCCAAATATACTCTGAATATTTTGAAAGTTGCATTTTCTGTCAACCTCGAGTTGGCGTATCTTCCGTTTGAAAATTGTTTAGTCAATTCCGTCAACTTATTTTCCTTGAGCAATTCTTTCCTTTTCCTTTTTATTTCTGCAATTTCTGTTGGTACTAGGGTTTCAGTGTATATTCTTCTCTTGTCTTTCTGTTCATCTTCTATTGCTTGGCAGGCATAGTTGTTTTGACCTTCTTTGTTTCTTTCTTTATTACTTTTTTCCATATTCTTTTGCTTCCATTAAGCTTCTTGCTCCTCTTTCTTTTGTCTTCTGTGACTTTTAATTTGTGTGTTTTTTTCCATTTTGGTTTACCTAAATTTCAAAGCTTCAAACTTTTTCTTCAGTACTGTCGTTGCATAGTTTCTTAGTGCTCTTCATTTGATTTTGTCACTCAGGCATATTTAATTGATTGTAGTTTTGTCTACTTTGTTTTCTAATACCTTTTCTAGCGTTTTTCTATCTTCCTCCCACGCTACTAGCATTTGTTCTGCGTCGTCATGCGTGTATAATAATATACAATTTTCCTCTTTCTCTATCTTATTTATTTTTTGTAATTACTTTCCAAAGGTTTCTTGTCCGGTAAGTAGTTGTATTGTATAGTAACACGTCTCCGGTTTTTTCTCTACCCATTCTTTTATTTCTGGTATTAGTTCCCCTGTCTATTCACTTTTTTTTTTCTTCTTTCCGCTGTCTTTGCAATCTTTCCATTATATTCTCTTTTGCTTGTCTCTTTGCTTCTTGCTTACTAGTTCTTTTATTTACTATTTTCTTTATACCTAATCTTTCTTCCACCATCAAATCTGCGGGTAGTGTCGCCGCAATTACTTCTAGTGCCTCCTGCGACATTGTCTTGTAGGCCCTGCAGAGTCTTAACGAACTTGTTCTCATAGCTCCTCTTACTTCTTTTCTGTTTTTTTGTTTTCAAAGCTTCTCCCTATGTTTCTGCGGCATACAATTTACTTTTAGCCGCAGTATCTATTAGCTTTCTTGCCCCTTCTTCTGGTCTACTTTTGTTTGGCATAAACCTACTAAGGATTCCTTCCATTTTTTTTGTTCTTCTTATCGCTTCCTTAACATGTTCATTCCATCCCTTTGTTTCAAGTGTTACTCCAAGGTAGTTAATTTTTTTTTTCTATGGTTAATATTTGTTCATGTACCTGTATTTTTCAATTTACAGGGATCCTTTTTGTCGGTAGCCATGCCGCCTCGGTTTTCTGTGAAGCCAGATTTAACCCTTTATTTCTCATCCATCTCTTGATCATTTCTATTGCCAACTCTAATCTTTCATTTAGTACTTTTATGTCTATACTCCTACCTACCAGAGCTACGTCATCCGCAAATGCCGTTATTGTCACTCCTTCCGGCAGCCGCATCTTGAGTAGCTGATTATAAACTAAATTCCATAATTTAGGACCTAGTGCAGAACCTTGTGGTACTACTCAAGTCAGCCTAAATTTTCAATTTTTGATCAGTAGATTTTTCTCCTGAAAGTAGCTCCATATTACCTTGGTAGTTTTATTTGTCAGTTCTTTTGCTGCTTCTATAATTGCTTCCCTTAGTATGCTGTTGAATGCATTTTGTATATCTAACTGTATGGTCTACTATTTGCTTTTTTTGCTATGGCTTTTGCCTTTTCAATGGCTTCTAGAGTCCCTTTGTAAATCCACATTGTTCCTGTTCCCATCTTCCTTTTTCTTTTATTTCCTGTTCAATTCTCCTCACGATAACTTTTTCCATAATTTTTGCTAATAAGTTGATCAGGCATATCGGTCTATACGTCGTTGATTTACCTGCTTCCTTCTTTTTCTGAATTAGTACTAAGTTTGCATCCTTCCAGCAAGCCGCAAAAATTTCTTCTTTCAGACATCTATTTATTATTTGGGTTATCTCTATCTCATTTCCTTCTAATGCTGCCTTTACTATCTCCGTTGTTATCTCGTCTGGACCTGGTGCCTTATTATTAGGTAGTTCCCTTATGATCTGTTTTATCTCCTCCACTGTTGCAGGGACAGCTTCTGTTTCGTCAGCTATTCCTGGTGGTTTTTCTACCATTTTTCCATTGGGAAACAATTTTTCAATGATTACTACTTCATTTTCTTCTTAATTTAAGCACACTGCTTTCATTCCTCCTAATTTATTCATTACTATTTTGTATGGTTCGCTCCATGGATCAATGTCTATAGATTCTAACATTTCTTTCCAACATCTTTTCTTACTGTCTTTGATTGCTTACTTTGAAGCCTTTCTATAATTTTTTAGTTCTTCTTCAGTTTTATCGGAATCTTGTTCCTTTCATCTTTGTCTTTTGACTTTTCTTGCTGTTTGTATTGCTTTTTTCCTGCTTTCCTTAACTTCTTTCCACCACCAGTATGGTCCTATTCTTCCTCCTTCTCTGTATCTGGGAATTGATTTTTCCGCTGCCTTCCTCAATTTTTCCGAGTATTTTGTGGCCTAAGTAGATGTATTCAATTTCTTGATTTTTGATGGTTACTCCGGTTTTGTTTTCTCGTGGACTCATTATTTTTGTTTTTGATAGATTCATTTTCAAACCGACTTCTCTATTCTCTGTTTAGTTTATCTACTTATTCTTCAATACTACTACTAATAAGTACCATATCGTCTGCATATCAAAAGTGGTTTAGGTATTTTCCATCAACTCTGATTTCCTTAGTTTATAAGACAATTTCTTAAAAATATCTTCCAACGCCAAAGTAAATAATTTAGGCAATATTGTCACTTTGTCTGACTCGTTTCTCTAAAGGGATCTTATTAGTAGTAGTATCTTTGTCTATATTGACTTGCATTGTTGCGTTACTGTAGATGAATTTCAGTAAATTGGTGTAGCGTGAATTAATTCTAGCGTTAACAATTGCTTTAAATATTGCCCACAGCTCTATTGAGTCGAATGCCTTTTTGTAGTCTATAAAGGCTATGTGCATTGTAGTATATTTTGACAATTCTCCACCGGACATCTTTAAGAATGATAATTTTGGTTACGTATAAAACATATCCACAAACCTTGTCTTCCACTATCGTGGAGAAGAAACCCCAACGCTTTTTATAAGCATTCTTTACGTTACTGCAAGTAGATCAATACAATCTGAATCAAACCTTTTTATTCAAATCCAATGCAAAATAGCTACCCATTAGTTACCAAGTCACCATTGTAAAACTAAATATCTTGTAATTTAGTAAACAATATTTAGTAATAATTAATTTTAATTGCCCCAATAGTTTTAATCAATTTAGTTACATTACTCCACTATAAATATCTTTCATAGAGATAACGGGTCGAACAATAATCGTTATCTCCATCTCATCGCTAACACCTCATCAATCATCTTAATTGATTAATTAATTATCCTAATGGCCGATGCCGACGCGGCTTGATTAATTTAGGGAAAAAATGTATATATCCGAGATCCCAATTTAATTTAATCATCCAAAACAAAGGCGCCCCCGTATACATTTTTTAAGCAACGATCCGCACCGATACGTTATGCAAATCGGTAGTAATAAATAATTGAGAGTAATTATAGTTAAATTGCTTTTTGCTTTTTATTAAGTAATTATAATTTAATCAATAATCAACATTTTTTCATAATTGAAAGTTGTTAACCAACCAAAATTAATTTGATAACCCTAGCGGCATTAATGTACTGTAATAGTGAATTGATTATGAAGTTTGTGCTTAATTGGCCGGCATCCATCGATTAATTGAATTCATTAAAATTGGTTTGGAAATGTTAATTCACTGGCCGGGCACGGTTATGCCAAATAAATCCGACCGTTTTGCAATAAATATCAGAATGGCCGACAGCTGAAATGCGCCGGACTAATCGCTTTTAATCTGCACGACGATACTACCAACAAACATTGTATAAACAAAAAATATTGTATTAATATTATTTAAGCTTAATTAATTGATTGCAAATTTTAGTGTAAAAGTTTAATTTTTTGAATTAATGCGTTTATTGTAAGCTCATTTCATTCATTTGTGTAAATATAATTTTTTTCTTCAGAATATTGTATTTAGTTATGTCTTAAAACCGATTAAATTGAGATGATAACAATTTGAAATCATCATAAGGGTCTTTTAAGCCTATTTACAACTCCCATTGGTAGAAATTGGTTACAAATATGTTTGAAATTATGTCTTCTAAATACAAAGTTATTGTTTAAAACTTACTAATAATTTTAAAATATAAATAATAAAGTTTTCATAGTAATATTAATTTAATCAATTACAATTCATTTATATATGGTCTATAAATAAATGTTAAAATAAACGAAAACAGTTTTTTTGTAGAGATAAGAATATTCGCATTGAAATTTCTATCGAGCACTTTTTTATTTGGTGATAACATGGTCACCTTGTGCATTGTCGGCAAGGAGAAGACGCTGCTAGTTCAGTTAGTTGAGTGTTGCCTTTAATTCAATACATTTACGGGATGCATTTTATTACTTTAAATTGTGCAGTTTTAGTCCAACTAATTAACAATAATTTGTGCAGTGATTGGAAGGTTTTATTCAGCATTATTGCAAGGTATGATTTAATTTTGTTTTATTATTATGCTGTGATTCAAATGTAATGTGTTTGTATTCTTAATATTTGCATAATTTAATATTGCAAATTTTGATTATTATGTTACTTTATTATTAGCAATAATAAAAATGAACTAAATTTGCTTCTTTCGTCTTTAAAGAATTGTATTATTTGTTACATTTTATCAGTAAATCAAAGAAAATTGCATTAAGATATAAAGACCATGACAAGTATGCAACAATTTATTATATTTTACATAAATTTTAATTGCAAATAACTGAAAATTGGACTGAGCTTTTAATAATTAATTTAATTTAATTCACAAAATGATATATGCAATCTGTTTCAATTGAACTAGGTCACAAACGTCAATATTTTAATTTTTAATTGTAAAGTAATGTTTGACAAATAATAACAATAAAACTGTAACTGAAATTTTGTTGTAGTTTTTTTTTACAATTTATATTATTTAGCATCTGAGAATTTTATATACATCTGAACTGAATGTTGCATTTTCTGGCATTTAAATATTTATTGATCAAATTTAAATACACAAAATACTGGGTTATCATTACAAATTTTTAGATTAATTTAAAACGTTTGACAAATTATTTATTTAAATTTTAAAAACCTGATTTAGAAATTATAGATAAAAATCAAACTATGAAATGATTTATATGCCAATTTTATTCATTTATAGGCCGGATTTTTGCATTTAAAGGTCGGATTTTGGTGTTAAACTGTCGGATTAAATGATTGTATTTTAACTTTAACATATTGATGTTGGGGATTTTTACAAATCTTTCTGGATTTATATATTTTCCAGCAACTTTAGTCGTTTATAAGGGGGATTTAGGTATGCAAAAGTAGAATTTGTGAATATTAAAGCCTGATTTAAAGATAAATTGCTCATTTTTAAGTTTAAAACTTTTGTGCAATTTTATATATTAATGTATAACAATTTTTTAACTTATATGAACGCCAAATTTAAATATAGGATGGTCGGATTTAATCTTGTTTTAATTAACTTCAAATTGTGAATCATTAATGCCCATTCAACGTATTAACTGATAGAATTTTTGCATTTTTTTGTTTTAATTAATTATTTTATACCAGAATTTTAATATAACAAGATTTTTTTTGAAATTTGAAAATGTTTTGGGACTTTTGGGTCATTTTAGATCAATTTTGTGCAAAAATTAAGTTTTATGAAAACGTTTAGTATAAATAACTGCCATTCTGTGTGGTTTTTAGTAAATTTTATGAAGAAATTGTTTTTTTGTACAAATTGTATGCAAATAAGTAGGATTTTTGCAATTTTTAAATCATTTTGGGGCTTTTCTGAGCGATTTTATACAAATATGGTATTTTTAAATGGAAATTTTGTGTAATTTTTGATAAATTTCATGAAAAGATATGTTTTTGTGCAAATTTTATGCTAAAAATGAATAAAAAAAGGAATTTTATTGTCATTTTGTTTGATTTTTGATGATTTTTATGAGAAAATATGATTTTGTGCAAATTTTATGCTAAGAAACGAGTTTGCAATTTTGGAATAATTTTGTACAAAATTTAATTTGTTTGAGCAATTTTATATAAAATTAGTATAAAATTTCGCAATTTTTTGTAATTTTTGATGAATTTGATGAGAAAATAGGTTTCTTGAGCAAATATGTTGCAAAAATAAGACATTGTAGATCAATTTCTGCAACACGTAAATTTTTGAGCAATATTATTATAAAAATTTAATCAAAATTCTTACTTTTTATTTCATAAAAATGACATTTTGTGTCATTTTTGATGAACTTCACAAAAATATATATTTTTTGGTGGTGCAATGTGTATATATTTTTTGTTGCAAATTTAATGCAAAAATGGATTTTTTTTGTCATTGTAGTACAATTTTGTGCAACAATAAAGTTTTTTGAACAATTTTAATAAAGTTTGTTATAATTATCAAATGATATTTTTGATGATTTTTAACGGAAACAATGTTTTTTTAAGAATATATAATAAATAGCATTTTTTTGGTGATTTAATACAAATTTAGTAAAAAATTGTCATTTTAAATACATTTTATAAAAATCAATGTTTTTTGCGCAAATTTGATGCAACATTTAGTTTTTTTTTAACAATTTTGTACAAAGTTAGTACAAAATTGGTAAGTTTTATATAAAAAAAAAATTTTGTTTAAATTTTATACAACAATTTGCATTTCAAGCAATTTTGTACAAATTTAGTATAAATAATAATTATTTTTGTTAAATTCCATAAGAAAATAGGTTTTTGTGCAAATTTTATGCAATAATTACGTTTTTCTAAGCGATTTTATACAAATTTATTATATAAAATGGTAATTTTTAAAATATTTTATAAATAGTTTTTTGCGTTAATTTTATGTAACAATTAGCCGTTTTTGAGCAAATTTTGTTTAATTTTAGATTAGAATGGTTATTTAGATGAATTTCATAAAAAAATATGTGTTTCTGTGTAATACTTATGCAGCAACCAGTTTTTTCATAGATATTATACAATAATAAATTAATTTTTGATATATTTTATAATAATTAATGTTTTTTGGGCTATTTTTATGCAACAATTGATATTTCTGAGCCATTTGATACAAATTTAGTATAGAAAATCACAATTTTGTGTAATTTTTGATGAATTTTGTAAGAAAATGAGGGTTTTGTGCAAATTTTATGCAACAAAAATGTTTTTTGCGCATCAACTAGTTTTTTTTTAGCAAATTTCAAATAAAAATTGCATTTTTGCCTCTTTAGAACAATTTGTGAAAGTTTTTGGAACAATTTTATTATAAAAATTGTCATTTTGTTTAATTTTTGATAAAATTTATAAGTAAATATGGTTTTGTGCAAATTTTATGCAAAGAATTGTTTTTACAAAAAAAAATTATACAAATATAGTATTTTTAAATGCTAATCGGCATTTAAATATGTAAATTTTTGATGAATTTTATGAGAAAAAATGTATTTTGTTCAAATTTGATGCAACAATTAGCTTTTTTGAGCTATTTTATACAAATTTAGTACAAATAAACTTTAATTTTTAATACATTTTATAAAAAAATATGTTTTTTGCACGACAATTAGTTTTTTTGAACAATTTGAACCAAAAATTGTATTTTTTTCGTCATTTTAAAACAATTTGTGCAAGTTTTTTGAGCAATTTAACTGTAAAAAACTGTAATTTTGTTTGATGTTTGATCATTTTTATAAAAAAATTAGTTTTTTGTGCAAATTTAGAACAATGTTGTTCAACATTTAGTTTATTTGAGCGATTTTATACAAATTTGGTATAAAATATTGCAATGTTAGGTATTTTTTTATGAATTTAATGAAAAGTTGGTTTCTTAAGCAAATTTGTTGCAAAACTAGAACATTTGCGTGATTGTAGATCAATTTGTGCACTAAGTAATTTTTTGATCAATATTATTATACAAATTTAGTCAAAATTATATATTTTTTTTAAATAAAAATTATTTTTTTTTGTCATTTTTGATAAACTTTATAAAAAGATATATTTTTTGTTGCATATTTAATGCAAAAATAGAATTTTTTGTCATATTAGTACAATTTTGTGCAACAATTGAGATTTTTTTAACAATTTTAAAGTTCGAAGGTGTTAATGCCTCTCATTAGAAGAAACGTTGAACTGTATGCGTTAACACTTTCGACACATTAGTAAACATAAATTGTTTAATAGTTACTGTAATTTTATGTAAATGTGTCTTTTCGACTAGTGAGATGCTAGGCACACTGATGATGGGTGCATACCTTGAAACAGGTGTCTGTGTGTCTCTTACTGGACAAAAAGACAATTTACATAAAATACATCATTTATTAATTTTAAATTTTAATGTTTGTTATAAATGTTAAATAGTATTTTTTTAAAGGTAGCAATGTTTTTTAAGAAGAGTTTTTTAAGCTTTTTTAGCGATTTAAAACAAATTTACTAAATAATGGTAATTTAAAATACATTTTATAACAAACTTCGCAAATTTGATACTACATTTAATTTTTTTTTTGAGCAATATTGTACAGAGTTAGTACAAAATTGGTGAGTTTTATAAGAAAACTTTTTTGTTGGTCAAATTTTATACAACAATGACCCTTTTAAGCAATTTCATGCAAATTTAGTATCAAAAATTATTTTGTTAAATTCCGTAAAAAAATATGTTTTTGTGCAAATTTTATGCAACAATTAGGATTTTTGAGTGGTTTTATTTTTTTTACTAAATTTGTTAGTAGTGTAAGTATAAAAAATGGTAACTTTTGATACATTTTATAAGAAACTATATTTTTGAAATTTCCATCAAATCAATTTGCGTAATTTTAGAGCAATTTGTGCAAGTTTTTTAAGCAATTTAACTGTAAAAAACTGTCATTCTGTTTATTTTTTATAAGAATTTCAAGAAAATATGTTTTGCAATTTTAGAACATTTTTTTTTACTTTTCTGAGCGATTTTATACAAATATAGTATTTTTAAATGTTTTTTGTCTAAAATTTATGCAGCAATTAGCTTTTTTGAGCAATTTTATAAAAATTTACAATAAAAAACGTTAATTCTTAATACTATTTATAAGAAACTTAGTTTTTTGCGCAACAACTAGTTTTTTTTAGCAAATTTCAATCAAAAATTGTATTTTTGCGTCATTTTAAAACAATTTGTGAAAGTTTTCTGAGCAATTTTGTTGTAAAAAATTGTCATTCTGTTTAATTTTTGATGAAATTTATAAGAAAATATGTTTTTGAGCAAATGTCATTCAAAGAATTGGGTTTTTTGCAATTTTAGAACAATTTTTCACTTTTTCTTAGCTATTTTATGCAAATATAGTTGGGAGGTCCGGCTTTGGCAGAATTTAGTAGATAGATTACTAGATAACAGATTTTATAACGTTTTAGAGCTATACAAACGTGTTGCAGTCTATTTTAATTAAATAAATTACAAAGAAATACAAACAATTTGCATACAATAAATTAGCATTATCCAAAATTTGCAAACAATTATTTAAATCAAGAGAAAACAATATATGTAATTAATAATTACTGTAATTCTTATATAATGAAACAAACTTTAAACAAATAAAATTATACAAAGGTAAGTTATGTGCGTTTTATGTTACTTTTTGTATTTTATTACTTACTACATTTATAATTTACATTTTTTCAATGCCATCGAATTATTATCTAAAGCTATTTATAGCAAAAATATATGTTAATAATAAAAATATACGACGAGTAATATCTACTGTCAATTATCATTAAAACGCGAATCAAACATGGTTGGTCCGAATCCTACATCAATTAAAGCAACATTAATTTAATTAATATTGACGCAATGACATTTCTGACAATTGATATGTTGTTGTAATATTAGTTCTGATAATATGTAATATGAAATTTATTTAATAGTTTAAATGAATTGGCCTTGAGTTTATGTCCTATATTACTATAATTATCTAAATTTGTTGTCAATATCAAACCATGGAATTAATAATCATAATGACCAAAAAAAAATGAAAAAAATGTAATGGGTTTGATTTAGATTTGATAAGGAATAAAGTATAATTTGAGACATTATTTAAATTTAAAATTGTTTACTTGATATTAAAATGGAGACAGAAAGACCTAAGTCGATGGCTTTCATCAGCAACAAAATGAAATGTTACAAAGTGAAATAAATATGTTTAAACTCCAATGAAGTAGCTAACATTTTTGCAGAATATTTCTCAAGTATAACTGATAATAAAATTATTGAACACTTTGGACATAACGTGTCCAGTGCATGCACGACGTCTACAAATAAAACACACACCTTATTCCTAACTCCGGTAAGCGAAACCGAAATAAGTAATGTCATTCACAATCTTAGAAATAGTGCAAGTTCTGGCAGAGATGAAATACCACCACTATTAGTTAAAAGTACAGTAAATGAGATAATAGAACCAGTACAATACCTAATAAATCTATCATTCAGCACCGGTATTTTTCCGAGCATTCTAAAAACATCAAAGATTGTGCCAATACACAAAAAAGGTGACAAGAAAGATAAGAATAATTACCGTCCTATAGCACTTCTGGATATATTTTCAAAAGTGTACGAAAAAATCATTACTCTAAAATTGCAGAGTTTTCTTGAAAACTACAACTTAATTAACAAAGCGCAACATGGATTTCGAAAAAACCGTTCTACAGAAACAGCAAGTGTAGAGTTGATAGAGCACATATCAAAAAATGTTGATGCGGGTAAGTGCGTTGCAAGTCTCTTCTATGACTTCTCGCGAGCTTTTGACACCGTGGAAGTGAAATTTATCAGTGATAAACTTAATGCGCTTGGCATACGAGGAACAGCGTTAAAACTTGTGCAATCATTTCTGACAGACCGTAATCTGTATGTACAAATCGGACAACACGCCTCGAAAACATGTAATCTCAGCAAAGGAATTGTGCAAGGTTCAACCTTAGGTCCAATATTATTTCTTCTGTTTATTAATGATCTTAGTGAGTATATTAGCACCGGATACATGATCAACTTTGCCGATGACACCGCAATAGTTTTATCAGCTGACAACCAGGAAGACCTGGTATCTAAAATAAATACTACAAATGTAGAAGTAAGTGATTGGTGTTTTAAAAACAAACTTATTTTAAATAAAGAAAAAACAACTTCTATTCAATTCTATAATCGGAAGCCTCCTGAAAAACCTATAGAAAATAATTCAAAGTTTGTCAAATACCTAGGGAGCCTAATTGATGACAAACTGTCATGGGATAAGCAAGTTGATCACGTAACCAGTAAACTAAATAGCGCATATTATGCCATATTAAAACTGAAACGCAATTTTAGCTTTAAATCATTGATTGACATGTACTACGCACTTGTATACTCGCATATGTCATTTAATGTACTAGTCTGGGGCAGGAGCGACACAAATAGAGTCTTTGTTGCACAAAAGAGAATCATTCGCTTAATATTTGGTATAAGAAGTACTGAATCTTGCCGTCCAGTATTTACTAAATACAAAGTTTTGACTTTAATTAACATATATTTATACAAGTGCGGCATATATGTTTATAAAAATAAAAGTAACTTTGTTAAAAACTGTAACGTCCATCATTATTCAACGCGACATGTATCTAATATAAGAACTATCGCACATAGCAGCACTATGTACGAGAAAACAGCTAAATATTCATGTCAACTGATATACAACAAACTGCCAGAGTATATCAAAATCTCTAAAAGTATAAAAACGTTTAAAGATAAACTAAAAGAATTTCTCGTGCAAAACTGCTTTTACACCTTTAATGAGTTTATTGCTCACTAATTTTAATATGTTTTTTTTAATATGTTTTTGTAATATCTAAATGTATTATATTTTAATTAATTTAAGTATGTATGTGTATATAGTATTAGGTTTGACATCCACATCCGCTTCAATGTACATGAAAACATTGTAATGTACTTGTAAAAAGTGGCTTAAGTGCAAATAAAGATATTATTATTATTATTATTATATTATTATTGGAGCTAGGACTTATATGCGTAAAAAACTGCAAAATAAGAAAATAGGTTTCTGTGCAAACTTAAGCAAAGAATTGGGGTTTTCTGCAATTTTAGAACAATTTTTTACTTTTTTGGGCGATTTTATACAAATATGGTATTTTTAAATGCTAATTGTGTACATTTTTGATACAAGAAAACTATTATTTTTGCGCTACAACAAATTTTTTGAACAAATTATAAAAAAAATTAAACTTTTGCGTCTTTTTAGAACAAATTGTGCACGTTTTTGGAACAATTTTATAATAAAATTTGTTGGTTTGTTTCATTTTTGATAACATTTATAAAAAATATGTTTTTGAGCAAACTTTATGCAAAGAATTGGGGTTTTCTGCAATTTTAGAATAATTTTTATGTTTTTCTGAGCGATTTTATACAAATATAGCATTTTTAAATGACAACTGTGTTCATTTTTGATGTTTTTTATTCAAATTTTATGCAACAATATTTTATACAAATTTATTATAAAAAAACGATTTTTGATACATCTTATAAAAAATTTTTTTGAGCAAATTTTAATTAACAACTGTATTTTTTCATCATTTTAGAACAATTTCTGCAAGTTTTTTTAGGAATTTTTTGTCATTCTGTTCAATTTTTGATAACATTTACTTTCTCTGAGCAATTTTATACAAACATAGAATTTTTAAATATCAATTTTGTTTAATTATTGATACATTTTATGAGAAAGTATGTTTCTGTGAAAAAATTATTGCAAAAATCTGCGTAATTTTAGATCAATTTGTTTAACAAATAGTTAGCAGACAATATTGTACCAATGTAGTCAAAATTGTAATTCTTATTCTTTAAAAATGACAATTTTTTGTCATTTTTAATAAACTTTATAAGAAAATATGCTATTTTGCAAATTTCAGGACTTTTGTGTTTTTTTAGAACAATTGTGTGCAACAATTGGGGTTTTTAAGCAATTTTACAATTTGTTATCACTGTCAAATGGTATTTTTTTGATGATTTTTAGATAAAAACATTTTTTTTAAGCAGATTTTTTTTTCAATATTTAGTATTTTTGAGTGATATAATAATAATTTAGTATAAAAAACGGTAATTTTTAATATATTTTATAAGCAATTATGTTTTTTTGCGCAATTTTTCTGCAACTATTATTTTTTTTATAGCATTTTTATACAGATTTCGTAAAAAATAGTAATTTTTGATAAGTTTCATTAAAAAGTATGTTTTTTGTGCAAATTTTATGCAACAACTAAATTTTTCTGAGCGATTTTATACAAATTTAGTATAAAAAACGGCATTATTTTACAAAACGACTACTTTTTTTGCGCAATAATGTAACAATTAGCTTTTTTGAGCATTTTTTTATGATTTTAAAATAGAACTGGTTATTTTTGATGAATTTTATAAGAAAATATGTTTTTTTAGAACATTTTTGTGCAACAATTAGGTTTTTTGAGAAAGTTTAGTTTATAAATTGCTATTTTTAGTTTTTAATGAATTTTATGAAAAAAACTGTCTTTTTTGTGAGCAAATTTTATGCAAATAATTGATATATATATATATATATATATATATTATTATAACAGTTTTGTAGCTTTTTTCAGCGGTTTTATACAAATATTGTATTTTTGAATATCAGTTTTGTGTAATTTTTGTTAAATTTTTGAGAGAAAAAATGTTTTAGTGCAGGTTTTATGATAAAAATGAATTAAAAAAGCAATTTTATTGTAAAAAATTGTCATTCTCTTTAATTTTTAATGATTTTTATGAAAAAATATGTTTTTTGTGCAAATTTCATATTTCATGCTAAAAAGTGATTTTTTTAAAGTTTTGGAACAATTTGTTTGAGCAATTTTATATAAAATTAGTATAAAATTTGACAATTTTGTGTAATTTTTGATCAATTTGATGAGAAAGTAGGTTTCTTGAGCAAATTTGTTGCAAAAATAGGACATTTGTGTGATTGTAGATAAATTTGTGCAACAAATATTTTACAAATTATAAAAGTTTAGTCAAAATGTTATTTTTTATTCTATAAAAATTACAATTTTTTGTTATTTTGTGCCACAATTGAGTTTTTTTGAACAATTTTAAAGTTTGTTATAATTGTCAAATAGTATTTTTTGATGATTTTAAAGGAAACTCTTTAAAAAGATTTTATTCAATAATTAGCTTTTTTGGTGATTTAATAATAATACATTTTATAAGTTTCTGCGCATTTTGATGCAACATTTATTTTTTTTAACATTTTTTTTAACAAAATCGGTAAGTTTTCTTAGACAAAAAAATTTTGTGCAAATTTTATACAACAATTTACCTTTCAAGCAATTTTGTACAAATTTATTACAAATAATTATTATTTATGATAAGTTAAATAAGAAAATAAGGTTTTTGTGCAAAATTTTGTGCTTCAATTAGGTTTTCTGAGCGATTTAATACAAATTTATTATAAAAAAAATGGTAATTTTTGAAACATTTTATAAGAAACTATGTTTTTTACCTTAATTTTATGTGATAATTAGCTTTTTTTGTTCAATTTTAGAATAGACATGGTTATTTTTGATGAATTTTATTAAAAATTATGTTTTTCTGTGCATTTATGCTTTTTTGATCAATTTTATACAAAAATATTGCAAAAATTAATCAATTTTTGAAATATTTTTTTTTATAACAAATTGTTTTTTGAGCCATTTTTATGCAACCATTGATATTTTTGAGCGATTTGATATAAATTTAGTATAAAAAATGGCAATTTTGTATAATTTTTAATGAGTTTTGTAAGAAAATAGGGTTTTTGTGCAAATTGTATGCAACAAATAGCTTTTTTGAGCAATTTTATTTTATTTACTAAATTTGTTAGTTGTTTTTTTATTTTCATTTTTCAATTAAAAATGGTATTTTTGCGTTCTTTATAATAATTTGTGCAAGTTTTCTAAGCAATTTTACTGTAAAGAACTGTCATTCAGTTTATTTTTTGATAAGAATATAAAAAATATGTTTTTGTGTAAATTTCATGCAAAAAATTGTTTTCTTTTTCAACTTTTTTTGAGCAATTTTATACAAAGTATTTTTAAATGCCAATTTTGTACATTTTTAATGAATTTAATGAAAAAATATGTTTTTTTGTGCAAAATTTATGTAACAATTAGGTTTTCTGAGCGATTTGATACAAATTTAGTATAAAAACTGTAATTTTTGGTACATTTTATATAAAACTATGTTTTTAGCGCAACATCTAATTTTTTGAGCAAATTTTATTTAAAAATTGTTTTTTTTGCGATTTTTAGAACGATTTGTGCAAAAACTGTAATTCTGTTTAATTTTTGATAAGATTTATAAGAAAATATGTTTTTGTGCAAATTTCATGCAAAGAATTCAGTTTCTTGCAATTTTAGAGCAATTTTTTACTACATCTGAGCGATTTTGAACAAATATAGTATTTTCAAATGCCAATTTTGTACATTTTTGATAAATTTTATAAAAAAAAAGGTTTTTTGTTCAAATTTTATGTAAAAATGAGGTTTTCTGAGCGAATTTCATACAAATTTAATATAAAACGGTAATGTTTGATACATTTTATAAGAAACTATGTTTTTTGCGCAACAATTAGTTTTTTTTGAGCAAATTTGAATCAAAAATTGTATTTTGCGTAATTTTAGAACAAATTGTGCAAGTTTTTTGACAAATTTTATTGTAAAAATTGTCATTCTGTTTAATTTTTGATAAGATTTATCAGAAAATATGTTTTTGTGCAAATTTCATGCAAATAATTGTTTTTTTTACAATCTTAAAACAATTTCTTACTATTTTTGAGCGATTTTATACAAATATAACATTTTAAAATGCAAATTTTGTGTATTTTTGATGATTTTTCATTATCCAACGCGACATGGATCTAATATAAGAACTATCGCACATAGCAGCACCATGTACGAGAAAACAGCAAAATATTCATGCCAATTGATATACAACAAACTGCCAGAGTATATCAAAATCTCTAAAAATATAAAAACGTTTAAAGATCAACTAAAAGAATTTCTCCTGCAAAATTGCGTTTACACCTTTAATGAGTTTATTACTCACTAATTTTAATAAGTTTTTGTAATATCTAAATGTTTTATATTTTAATTAATTTAAATATGTATGTGTATATAGTATTAGGTTTCACATACACATTCGCTTCAATGTACATGAAAACATTGTAATGTACTTGTAAAAAGTGGCTTAAGGAAAAATAAAGATATTATTATTATTATTATTATTAAAACGGTAGTTTTTGATATGTTTTATAAGAAATTTTCTTTTTTGCGCAAATTTTATGCATCAATTAGCTTTTCTAAGCAATTTTGTACAAATTTATTATCAAAAATGGTTATTTTTGATAAATTCCATATGAAAATACGATTCTTAGCGATGTTATACAAATTTAGTAAAAAAAAAAACGATATTTTGTAATACATTTTAAAAGAAACTATGTTTTTTGCGCAAATGTCATGAAACAATTAGCTTCTTTGAGCAACTTTCTTCAATTTTAGATTAAAAATAGTTATTTATTATTCAAGCTTTTTAAGCGATTTTATAGAAAATTAGTACAAAAACGGTAATTTTTGATATATTTCATAAGAAATTGTGTTTTTGCGCAAATTTTATGCAAAAATTAGCTTTTCTAAGCAAATTTGTACAAATTTATTATCAAAAATAGTAATTTTTGGTAAATTCCATAAGAAAACAGGTTTCTGAGCAATATTATACAAATTTAGTATAAAAAACAGTATTTTTTTATACATTTTAAAATAAACTATATTTTTTTGTGCAAATTTTTTGTAACAATTAGCTTTCTTGAGCAATTTTTTACGTTTTTAGAATTGAAATGGTTATTTTTGATAAATTTTATAAAATAATGTTTTTTTGTGCAATATTAATGCTCTTTTAGGCAATTTTTTAAAAAAATTAGCACAAAAACGGCAATTTTTGATATATTTTATAAGAAATGATGTTTTTTTCGCAAAATTTATGCGTCAATTAGCTAAACAATTTTGTACAAATTTATTATCAAAATTAGTAATTTTTGATAAATTCCATAAGAAAACCTGTTTTTTTTTGTACATTTTAAAAGAAGCTAAATTTTTTTGCGCAAATTTTATGTAACAATTAGCTTTTGGAGCGATTGTCTACAATTTTAGAATAGAATTGGTTATTTTTGAAGAATTTTATAAGAAAATATGTTTTTTTACCAATATTTATGCTTTTTTAAGCAATTTTATAGAAAACTAGTACAAAAACAGTAATTTTTGATATATATATATTTTATAAAAAATTAGATTTTGTGCGCATTTTTATGCAACAGTTAGTTTTTTGAGCATTTTTGTACAAATTTGGTATAAAACACGGCAATTTCATAAAAAAATATGTATTTTTTGCAATTTTTATGATACAATTGATTTTTCTGAGCGATTTTATACAGTTTCAGTATAGAAAATGACAATTTTGTTTAATTTTTGATAAATTTTACAAAAAAATATTTTTTTTGTGCAAAAATTATGTAACAATTCTTCCCTGGTCATATTTATATAAATTATGTACAAAAAAATGGTTTTTTTTTTAAATATTGTTCAATGAACCTCCTTTGTATAAAATCGCAAAGAATTCATCAAAAATCGCTCATAAAATGCCCAAAATAGCAAAAAATCAATCAAACATACGCATTTTTAGTATAATATTCCTCAAAAATCGCTTAAAAAACTCATTTATTGTTTAATGATTGCTCTTGAAACAATTTTTTAGTAATTTTTTTAAATCCACCAAAAACTGCTCACAAAATGTTTTAAAATTTTTGTTTTTTTATTAATAAATGATTTTATTTCATTAAATCATCAAAAATTGCATAAAACACATTTAATAAGTAGAGTTATCAAAAAATAGCTCAAAAACTTATGTTAAATATAAAATATCCATAAAAAATTGATTACAAAACGAATGCAGTAATTAAAATTGCCAAACAATCGTTAAACAAACAAATTTTTTTATAAAACCGTTAAGAACCTATCAAAAACTGTTTAAAATCGAAGCATCTTTAACAAACGTATTAGTATGATATTTTATGATTAAAATTGTTTAACAATCGCATTTTTAGTTTAATGCCCTTCAAAAATTGCTTAAGAAACGTAATAATTATAAGAAAACTGCAGAACTTCTCTGAAACAAAACAAGTAATTTAATAATAAATTTTTAGATCTAAAATATAATTTGCGCAGTCGGCTGGATCGCTAAAAAACAAATTTAAGACAGTCCTACGTAAACTAAAAGCAAATATAAAATGTGAAAATACAATTAAAAACCTAAACAACAAATATAATTAAGTTCTTAATTATTATTATAATATTTTTTGTATAAAATTTAACTAAGAAACAAATTAATTGCTTTAAATGTATTAAAAACGCTTAAAATACGCGACGATACTGTTCAAAATTTAATAAAAATGTTCAAGGAATGTTTAAAATACGCAAAAATTTAATGTGCCACTTTCTGAAAATTGTTACAAAATCATGCAAAACTTGAGGTTGAATTAATTTCATATGATACGCACGGTTATATCACTAAAAAGTAGTCTTTTCCGACCATTTTTAGACTAAAGGCGCTTTTCTTTATCTGTCAATGATTTGCAGTTTTAAAGCTCGAATTTGCAGTTTTAAAAGCTGAATTTATAGTTTCAAAAGCCGTATTTACACTTTTATAAGCTTAAATAGAGTTAGTAACATTTTAAAAAGCCGGATTTACAATTTGGAAGCCGGATTAATTGTTAGATAATGTAACAAAATATGTTAGTAGCCAACATTAATACAAAAAATTATTTATGGCCAGATTGTGGCATTGACCGATTTTCGTATAAACAATAAAAAAATTTTTTTTGATCGTTAAGTGCCAAACTTTGACAATTATTGAACTTGTTTTGAATTTTTATCTACAGATTTGAATTTTGGAATTTATAAAAGATCAAAGATAAATGAGAGTTTGCTTTTTATAGTTCTGGTATACATTGTAGAATCTTAACTATTAAAGGCCGGATTTTAATTATTTGTAGCAAGTTTTTATGACGTATTTTGGTAAGAATAACAAGTTAATTTTCAATAATTAATGACCGGATTTTAAGAATTAATGTAAAGATTTTAAAATTTTGATTATAAAACGTTATTTTTTTGTAATAATTGATTGTTTTTCAGTTGATATTGTTGAGATTGCTCTTGTTGTATCAGTTTTTGAAATTAATATATTTATTAAAGATATAAAGACAAAAGCAAATTTGTTTGGTGAATATTGAATAGTGCGTGACGTCAGTCGTGGGATAAGAACGTGATTATGTTGGCTTCAACATGCGACAATCGGAAAATAGAATATAAATCTATAAACACATATGGACAAAAGTTTTATTGGTGCCAATGTTATGCTTATACACCTACTTTACTGTAAAATGAATATATTATAAAAACCTTACTTTATGAGAATTATAAAAACGCAAATTTACTAAGACATCTTAATAAAAGAACAAATTTTATAATATTCAATTATCAAGCATTTCTAAAAAAACTTTTTATATTATTACATTACTATTTGGCTTAGCATTCTGGATTCATTAATTATGTAAACTGAACCAATTTTAAAATTATTGTAATTAGTATACTCTCTTATAATTGGCTACTCTAAGTACATTTTCTAATTTTATAAATGTAGAATTATCTTCCAATAATCTTTTACAAACCAATCTTAAATGCTGCATTACTGCATCTGTTGAGATTTACTAATAGCTTTTTAATTAAATTCTAAAAACTGAGTAAAGTTTAAAATCCGCAATTGTTTCCTTCATGGTCATCGCATTAAATCTTCCGTTGGAAATGATCCGGGAGCCCACCTTAAATTAATTTCCACCGAGAAAGAATATCCCCTTTGAGGAAAATATAATTTCTGAAATGAAAAAGATTATCAGAGCCCTTATATAAGACGCTGCGGGCTTATTCTTCCATAACCTGGTTGTGTTAATTCGCAGAGGCCGCTAGGTATCCGAGAAATCCGGAATTAATTCCGCACAAAGTGGGTATAAAGTGGGCATTTGAGATAACCTGCAGATAGAAGCAAAACGTTAGCTGACTGGGGGTAGCTAGGTAGGTAGGTAGCTGCTTGCTTGCTTCGAAATGTATTCAGTGCACGCGGTGCCTCTACCACTCACCCACTTCCTTGAAATTCACTTAAAAACCGGTTTTACTGCTACGGCTCACCGTTCGGTAATTTGACGCTCTCTTCAGTCGTGGGGACGAGATGTTTTTCACCGCTTGCGGGGAAACTTTGCCTCTCCTCTTCCCCGGCAGCTGCTTTATTTTAAGGATTTCCGTGGAGGAGTCAAAACTTAACTTTACCTCGTTAAGGCGCGCTCGATCATCCGCCAAATGTGCTTGCCCATTACTCATTTTAATTATGAGGCCGGAGGATTTATTTAAGGTTATGGAGAGAAATTTACAAGAATTTTTGGAATTATGCTTTGCAATTAGTAGTAACAGTTCATTTGGCCGAAATTATATTTAAGTAAATTAACTATTAATGACTAGGAAAGAAACTGAATCAAAATTATAGGCCAGTTTGCTAAAAAATATATTTTTTTAAATACAGTTTTGAATATTAAACTATATACAAAACGTTACTGGTATCACAATTTTATCATTATCAAAATATTATAACTTTAATTTGTTATGGGCTAACCATGAGGTTTGAAATATTAATGGTTTTATTTGTTTTTTTTTTCTTAAACAATTTGTTGTTTAAAACTAGATTGACTGCTAAGGCGGCATGTATAAAAGACAGATCTGTATCCAGACGTATTGAATTAAAAAAAAATTGTAAACAGAATTTTGCTTTTCTTACATAAAATATAGTGGAAATTAGCAATGTTTAAACTTTCTCTCTTCTAAATACGGTTTATGGTATAGCTAACGTAAGTAAATTAAATTTATATTTTTTTATGTTTGAATTTATTGTATGTTTTTGGTGTTCAAGTACTATGTCGGTCAGAAATTAGACTGTAAACAATCTGCTAACGTCCAAACACTACAGTCAATTATTCATAACCATGGCAAAAAAAAAGAAATAAGTTAGAAATGTTGGAAATGATAGTAAGAAAGTACTTTGATTTCAACTAACTGTGTTCTTGGCCACAACCACTTAGCAACGACTTCCAATGTCATTACAGATTTTGATAAAGGCGTTTGAGTGTAACTAAAAATTTAAACAATAGCAGTATATACAGTTTTGATTTGTGAATTTATATAGATTTAAAATTAAAGCTCCAGTTTTTTAAAGATTGGAGCGCTGAACATTGACTGACGTACAATCTTATAATTGAAGCAAGAATCCTTGTTGTGTCTTTTAGCACAGACAAACTTTTACAGGCACGAAAATGATAATTTTAAAAGTCTTTTTTCCTAACCACAAAATTGTTGTTCATAATTTTTCAAAACAGTACGCAAACCTTTTATAAGTTATCTTGCTAGTGCTTCACCTGGGTGTTTTTAGTCTGTATCTTGATAATTTGTTGCAATGCTGCTAGTATAACTGAAAAAAAGTTATTGTTTTATGATATTAATCAAATTTTGCAGATAAACTCATTTATGACACAAAAATGATCTACAACGCTCAGAAAACTGAATTGTTGCACAAAATGTATTAAAAATTGCTTATAAAAGTAATTTATTAACTAAAATGTGCACACAAAAAAAAATTTGCTTTATGATGTTTGTTAAAAATTGCAGGAAAAACTTATATATTATACGAAAATCATATAAAATTGCTTAGAAAACCAAATTGTTGCAAAAAATGTATTAAAATCTGCTAAAAAAGATGATTCAGTGCGTAAAATGTACAAAAAAAGTATATTTGATTTATGATATTTATCAAAAATTACTGTGAACATTTATTTATAGCACAAACATTATTCAAAATTGCGCAGTAAACCAAATTGATGCACAAAATGTATTAAAAATTGTGCAAAAAAATGATTTATTGCCTAAAATGTTTGCAAGAATATGTTTGCTTTAAGATATTTATCAAAAATTTCTCAGAAAACCAAGTTGTTCCATAAAACGTATTAAAAATTATTCAGAAAAATGATTTATTGCCAAAAACATGCACAAATATGTATTTGCTTTATCATTTTTAACAAAAATCGATAGAAAAACTTATTTATAAAACAAAAATCATTTCAAATTGCTCAGTAAATCAAATTGTTGCACACAATGTTTAGACAAATGATTTAATGTTTGAAATTAATTTGCGTTATGATACTTATGAAAGTTGATTTGTAACAGAAAAATGATTTAAAACTGCTCAGAATTCCAAATTGTTGCACAAAATGTGATATAAATTTTTTAAAAATGCTATTTATTGCTTAAAATGTGCTCACAAAAATCATTTGTTTTGTAATATTTATCAAAACTTGCAGAAAATCAATCAAAATTGTTCAAAAAAATGATTTATTGCCTAAAATTTTAACAAAAGAATAATTTGTTGTGTGATATTTATTTAAAATTGCAGTAAAAATTTATTGATTACACAAAAATGATCTAAAATTGATCAAAAAACTAAAACATTGCTTTAAAATCTAAATTATTGCTCAAATTTGTTTAAAAAGTTGATTTATTTAATGATATTTATTAATAATTGCTCCTAGAACTTAGTTATTAGACTAGAAAATTAACAATTATTGCAGTAAATTGAACCAAAATTGCACAGAAAAAAATCTAAAATTGCTCAAAAACCCCAATTATGCACTGAATGTAATAAAAACTGCTCAGAAATATTTAACGCCTAAAATGTGCACAAAAAATCATTTGTTGTGTGATATTTATCAAAACTCATAGATTACACAAAAATCATCTAAAATTGCTCAGAAAACCAAATTGTTTCTTAAAACGTATTAAAAATTGCGCAGAAAGGTTATGGATTACTTGAAATGTACACAAAAATGAATTTGTATTATAACTTTTATGAAAAATTGACACATTAAACACTTAGAAAAGTGATTTATCGTTTTAATCATGCACAAAAGTATCTTTGCTTTAAGATATTTATCAAAAAAGGAAAAAAAAATTATTTATTAAACAAAATTTAACTAAAATTGCTCAGTAAACTTAAGTGTTTATGAAATGCATTCAAAATTGTTTGGAAAAGTGATTTATTGTCTAAATTGTCCACAAAAATATGTTTGTTTTAAGATATTTATCAAAAATTGCAGAAACAATTTATTTATTACACGAAATTTAACAAAAATTGCTCAAAAAACTTAAGTCTGCATGAATTGTATTGAATTTGTTTTAAGATTTTCATTAAAAATTGCTGAAAAAACTCATTCGTTGCAAGAAAATCCTATAAAATCGTTCAGAAAAGGTAATTAATTGTACACAAAATGTATTAAAAGTTTCTCAGAAAAGTGATTTATTGCTTAAAATGCGCAAAAAGAAATAATTTGTTTTGTGATATTGATCAAAATTTGCGGAAAAAACTCATTAATGATATAAAATTGCTCAAAACACTCAGGTGTGCATGAAATGTATTAAAAGTTGCTAAAAAGGTAAGTTATTGCCTAAAATGTGCACAATTAATGTATTTGTTATTTGGTATTTATTAAAAATTGCTGTAAAAACTAATTTATAACACGTAAACTATCTAAAATTGCTCAGAAAACCAAATTGTTACATGAGATGTATTAAAAACTGCCCAAAAAAATGATTTATTCCCTAAAATGTGATTAAAATATGTATATGGGTAATTCCATTACTTTTCGACCAATTTGAAAAAGTCGACCTCTTTGATTTTGCTCAAATTTTCAGGGATCAAAATATAGATGAAAAAAATGAGATTTCCAAAATTTTGGACCTTAGAATATTTCCTGTTTAAAATGACACCTATTTGTTTTATTGTAAAATTTCTGACCTTCAAATGTGTGTCATTTTGAACAGGCATTATTCTAAGGTCCAAAATTTTGGGAATCTCATTTTTTTCATCTATATTTTGATCCCTGAAAATTTGAGCAAAATCAAAGAGGTCGACTTTTTCAAATTGGTCGTAAAGTAATGGAATTACCCATATACTTTATGATTTTTTATCAAAAAATAACAAGAAAACTTGTTTATAACATAAATATCATATTGTTGCACAAAGTATTAAAAATTGCTCAGAAAAGTGATTTATTACCTAAAATGTGCACAAAAATGTATTTGGTTTATAATTTTTGTCAAAAATTGATAAGAAGTTTTTTTTATAACACAAGAATCTTATAAAATTACGCAAAAAACCAAATTGTTGCACAAAATGTAATAAAAATTGCTCAAAAAAGTGATTTTTTGTCTAAATAACAAAAAATGTTTGTTTTGAGATAGTTACCAAAAATTGCAGAGAAAACTCATTTATTACACAAACTTTAATTAAAATTGCTCAGAAAAATCAAGTGTGCATATAATGTATTAAAAATTGGTTATAAAAGTGATTTATTATCTAAAATGCGCAACAAAAAATTATTTGTTTTGTGATATTTATCAAAAACTGCGGAGAAAAAACTCATTCATTACACGAAAATGATCTAAAACCGCTCTGAATACTTAAGTGTGCATGAAATGTATTAAAATTGCTAACAAAAATAATTTATTGCTTAAAATGTGGGCATAAAAATTAGTTGCTTTTTAATATTCATAAAAAATTGCAGAGAAAACTCATTTATTACAAGAAAATCATATAAAATCGCTCAAAAAAACAAATTATTGCACAAAACGTATCACAAATTGCTGAAAAAACTG
Organism: Tachinus rufipes; assembly: GCA_963932245.1. Taxonomy (NCBI): domain Eukaryota; kingdom Metazoa; phylum Arthropoda; class Insecta; order Coleoptera; family Staphylinidae; genus Tachinus; species Tachinus rufipes. The sequence continues at coordinate 94,369,740 of OZ010747.1, read as the reverse complement.
ATTTATTGCATAAAATGTACTTAATTTTTTTTTTTTATGATATTTATTAGAAATTGCAGATGAAATTTATTTATTACACAAAAATCATCTAAAGTTGTTGTACAAAATATATTGAAAATTGCTTGTAAAAATGAAAATAAAAAATGCAGATAAAACATATTTATTACATAAAATTGCATTAAAAACCCAAATTGTTGCACAAAATGTATTAAAAATTGTTTAGGAAAGTTTTATTGTCTAAAGTGTGCTAAAAAAATTGCACAGTTAACTTATTTGTTACACAAAAATCATATAAAATCGCTCAAAAAACCTTATTGTTACTCGAAATGTAATAAAAATTGCTTAGAAATGCTATTGATTGCCTAAAATATGCACAAAAATATCATTTGTTTTGTGATGTTTATCAAAACTTGCAGAGAAAACTCATTGAAAATGATCTAAGGTTGCTCAAATAACCAAATTGTTGTACACAAAATATTAAAATAAAAATTGCTTAAAAAAGTGATATACTGCCTAAAATTTCAGCAAAAAAATATTTGTTTTGTGATATATATCAAACATTGCGGAGAAAACTCATCAAAAATTGCTTAGAAAAGTAAATTGTTGCACAACATTTATTTTTTAAAATGATATTTATTTAAAATCGAACTTATTTATTTACTGAAAAAATAACAATTATTGCCTTAAATTGAATTAAAATTGCTTAAATAACTTATTTATTACACAAATAACATCAAAAATTTCTTTGAAAACTAAATTGTTACACAAGAAGTTATTTGTTTCCCTAAAATGTGCACACTAAATGTAATTGTTTTATGATAATTATTAAATTATGCAGAATAGACTTATTTATTACAAGAAATTGATCTAAAACTGCTCAAAAAACCTAATTATAAACGAAACGTAATAAAAATTGCTCAAAAATGCTATCTATTGCCTAAAATATGCACAAACAAATGATTTGCTTTGTGTAGTAAAAACTCATTAATTACTCGCAAATCATCTAAAACCAAACTGTTACTTAAAATGTATTAAAAATTGCTCGGAAAAGTAATTTATTGCCTAAAATGTGCACAAAACATTTATTTGCTTAATAAAATTTGTTAAAAACTGCAGAAAAAACTTATTTATTATACGAAAATCATATAAAATTGCTGAGAAAATCAAATTGTTGCACAAAATGTATTAAAAATTGCTCTCAAAGAAGTGATTTATTTCTTAAAATGTGGTAAAAAAAATTGTTGTTTTCTGATATTCATCAAAATAGCAGAAAAACTCATTGATCTAGATGTGATTAAGAAAGTCAAAGTATTCTGCTAACTTAATTTAAATCGTATCTAGATTTTAATAAAAACTATAACGTTTTTCTAATTCAGATACTATACTTTTACCTTTTTAGTTAATCTGATCTTTCTATTTTAATTTATTCTTTAACAAATTTAAAATTAATAATAATAATTTGTAGCTACCTAGCTTCTGAGAAAACTTTAGAAGTTTGAGAAATATATTTTGAGAAATCTATAATAATAATAACGGTTTTTAGAGTTTACACCTGCAAAAAATTTTAATGAATTTTGCAAAAACTTTAAGTGCAAATGATTTTGAAACACATAACGGTATTCAGAGAATTTTGAAAAAACGCTAGACATTTTTAACAATCTACTGCTAATCATAAAAACTTAAAAAAACAGTGAAGGCTTAAAAAAAAGGTCGGAGAGATTTAAAAAACAAAAAAACAAAAAATTGTATTATATATACAGGGTATAGATTAATTGGCGGACGCCAGGTAACTTTGTTGACCCTCCCAAAAGAAAACGAAAATCTTAATTTCAAAATGCTGAAAAACTCAAAGTTGAAATTTGCTGTTTTTTAGTAAAATAAAAGTTACGAGATTTATTAAAAATTAAAAATAATAAATAAAATATTGAAAAATGTGCAAATTTCAATTCAAGAATAAATCAAATTTAAATTTAAAATACCCTTGGCAACGTTGCAAAGTTTTTAATAAAATTCAAATTATGTCGTAGGCAATGCAATGATTGTCAGTTGATATTTCTATTTTATTAAGACTTTTACTTTGAATGAATATGCGAATTACGCCGGTGATGCTTGAGAATATCATAAATTCGATACCGTATAGTGTTTAGAAATAAACGGTGGCTAATATGAACATTTGTAGTTTATAATACGACAAAATTTCTTATTTGGAGGAGAAGATAGCTCTGAAAGATATAGAAATTTTAAACTTAAAATCTTGCCGTCAACTTGAACCTGCTTTTCTATAAGGCCTGTTATTAATACGGATTCAATTCAATTGCCACCGGCAAAAACAATTTTATCCAGTACTTCTACCACTATTAATAGTTCACAATCAATTAAACCTAGAGTACAGCACAAAACTCCAACGATTTTTGGATGTGGTCCTGACAATGACCAGCTACAAGCCTACGTTCCCCCTTCATATATTCATGTGTCAAAACTTAAGCGTGGAACAAATAAAACTGAAATTGCAAACTATATGAGAGCTAAACTACCATCTGTTTTGATTGATGTTGTTGAGTTGGTAGTGAGATCTGAAAACTACAGCAGCTTTAAAGTATCTATTCCATCCGATCAAGCTGGTTTAGTTCTTTCTAAAAACTTTTGGCCGGCAAACATTGCCGTCAAGAAATTTATTAACTATGGCCGACCACGAAATTTACCACCAACTCCTGCAGGGGATTTTTGGACGTTAAATCCGCTCAACAGTTTGGACCCGTCCCCAGGAATATCAACGGCCTCTCAATTTACTACCAAAACGTTGGAGGCATAAAAACCAAACTGAAAAAACTTTTGTTAGCTGTAGCTCTGTCAAGTTATGACATTATTGTTTTAACCGAAACTTGGCTATCTGAAGACATCGCTGACTCAGAACTAAGACTAACTGGCTATAACCTATTTAGATGTGATCGGTCTAATTTAACTAGCCCTAAATTAAGCGGAGGTGGCGTATTGATTGCGGTTAGAAGTCATTTAAAGTGTACATTACTACATCCGCCATATCTAAGTGTTGAACATGTGTCTGTAATTGTCAACTTTAAGTTTGTGTCGTACATAATTGGTGCAGTTTATTTACCCTCTTGTTCGGTTATTGATAAATATGCTGACCACTGCTACTCCGTTGAATCTTTTGCTGATGTTTTTCCTAATAGTAAATTAATTTTACTGGGAGATTACAATTTACCAGAAGCAACGTGGCTAAATGATGAATTGGGAACTGGAGTTACTTGCAACGAAAACTATCCTGGACATTTAGTTGCTAATTCATTTGGATTTTTAAGCTGTGTTCAATGTATAACCATACCAAATAGTATGGATGTATTTTTAGATTTGTGTTTTACTAATGACCGTGATAATATTACTGTGATAAATGCTGTAGATGTTTTATTAGATATAAGTCAACATCATAATGCCTATGTGATAGATGTCAAATGTGATACTTCTTGTGATATTTTAAACTGTAACTACGTTTTTAATGATTTTAAATAAGCCAACTTCAGCGCAATCAATGATTTTTTGTTGAACGTTGATTGGTTTGTTCTTTTTAACAACTGTGATATTAATGTATGTGTTGATTTATTTTATTCTGTTTTGTATTATGCAATTGATTGTTATGTACCTAAAAAAGTGTGGCATGACAACAACTTTCCTATTTGGTTTAGCAAGGAATTAATTTCACTTACTAAACTTAAAAAAATAGCACATAAACGATTTAAATCTTCAGAACTTCTTTCTGATTACAATGAATTTGATTCTCTTCGGACTTCATGTAAAAATCTGAACGCACGTTTTTACAAACAGTACATTTTACGCACCGAGAATAACATTCGGTCTAATCCAAAACATTTTTGGAGATTTGTAAATGAAGCTAAGAAAACTAATGCTTTTCCAGCTACAATATATTATGGTGATCAAACCTGTATTAATGGTGACGTTCTTGTAAACAAATTTGCAGTTTTTTTCTCTTCCGTTTATAATTCTCAAACTCATCCAACTCTATTGTTTAAGTTTGATAAAAACGTAATTCATACAAATTTCTCAGTCAGTTTAGTAGATATTTTTAATGGAATTACAAGTCTTAAATCTAATCTTAGCACTGGACCTGATGGTATTCCTTCTATGCTCTTAAAGAATTGTATTTATTCAATTTCAAAACCATTACATTTACTTTTTAACGCTTCATTAAATGAAACTAAATTTCCTGATGTATGGAAACAAACTTATATTATGCCATTGCATAAATTTGGTGCTAAAGAAAATATTACAAATTATAGACGCATTTGCATTCAATCTGCTATCCCAAAATTATTTGATCAAATTATAACTGGTCAAATACGTTGGATGTGCAAAAGTATTTTAGTAGAAGAACAGCATGGGTTTCGTGAGGGTCGATCTACACTTACCAATCTACTTTCTTACGAAAATTACATTTTAAACGCATTTGAATGCAAAACTCAAGTTGACTCTATTTACACTGACTTTTCAAAGGCCTTTGATCGTGTGAGCCACAATATTTTGATTGCTAAGCTTCGTGCTTTGGGTTTTTATAATGCAGTGGTTGCTTGGTTATCTTGCTTTTTGAAAAACCGAACGCAGTGTGTGAAAATCAATAACTTACTTTCACAACCTATTTTAGTTCCATCAGGTGTTCCTCAGGGATCTCACTGCGGACCAATTTTATTTTTACTTTTTATCAATGATCTTTCTGACTGTATTAGTGATGAACTAATATCATTCCTATTATTTGCAGATGATTTAAACATTTATAGAAGTATTTTATCAATCGATGATTGTAATACAACAAGATTTAGACTCTGTTAATGATTGGTGTCTTATTAATAACCTTTTGTTTAATGTAAATAAATGTTTTGCAATCAGTTTTAATAGAACGCTAAGCAAAATTTCGTACGATTATATTATCGATAACAAGGTGCTACAACAAGTGACACAAATTAAAGACTAGGGTGTAATTTTCGATTTTAAACTTACGTTTGTTGAGTATATCAGCTACATGTGTAATCGTGCTATAAAAATGCTGGGGTTTGTATACAGGATGTCTGCTGATCTTTCTCCAAATACTCTTAAATTACTTTACTGTGCCTTGGTGCGTTCTCATTTAGAGTACATTCCGTCAGTCTGGTGCCCTTTCTATGAAATCCATAGTCAGAATATTGAACGTATTCAAAACAAATTTTTTCGCCTGTTGTCCTATAGATCTGGTATATTGTCGGTTAATTTTGATCGCAATTACATTTCTTCACTATACAATTTACCGTCACTAAAAGTTCGGCGCAAAAGATCAGATCTCTCATTTTTGCGTGTTCTAGTGATGTCTGAAGTAGACTGTCCTGAGTTACTTGAATCTCTTCCATTCTACATTCCTATTAGTGAACGACGTACTAGGCAGACTTCATTATTTAGAGAATTTATACATTCTACTAATTATGGATTTCACAATCCTATTGGTAGAATTTGTAGATTTGCAAACAGTTTAACAAACAATTAAAATTTTTTTTGTTCTAAATTTTTGTTTAAGATTCAATTGAGACATATTGATTAAATGTTATGTATTTTATATTATATTGTTTTTTATGTCAATCTTTTGCTTTTGTTTTTTATATATGTATTATATTGTTTATATTTATTGTATTTTTATTATTTGGCACGGCAAAGTTACCTACGTTTGTCCGCTAATTAATCTACACCCTGTATATTCATTGCCTAAAATGTGCAAAAAAAATTATTTGTTTTGTGATTTATAACTCAAAAGTTATCTAAAATTGCACAGAAAACCCAATTGTTGCACAAAATAGTATTAAAAATTGATCAGAAAAATGAATTATTGCCTGAAATGTACTTAAAAAGTTTTTTTGCATTATGATATTTATCAAAAATCATCTATATTACTCAAAAAATCAAAATGTTGCCCAAAATATATTAAAAATTGTCCATAAAAGTGATTTATTGCCTAAAATGATGCACAAAACATTTATTTTGTTTTATGGTTATTGTTAAAAATTGCAGAAAAAGCTTATTACACGAAAGTTATATGAAATTGCTTAGAAAACCATATTGTTGCACAAAACGTCTTAAAAATTGCTTAAAAAGGTGACTTATTGCCTAAAATGTGCGAAAAAAATTTATTTGTTTTATGATATTTATCAATAATTGCTGAAAACACTTATTTGTTACACAAAAACTTATAAAATTGCTTAGAAAAACGAATTGTACACAATATTTATTAAAAATTGCTCAGAAAAGTGATTTATTGCCCTAAAATGTGCTAAAAAAATGTATTTGCTTTATAATTTTTAACAAAAATTCACAAGAAAATTGGTTTATAACATAAAAATCATTTAAAATTGCACAGAAAACCAATTTGTTGCACAAAATGTATTAAAAAATGCTCAGAAAAGTTATTTATTGTTTAAATTGTCCAAATATGTTTGGTTTAAGATATTTATCAAAAATTGCAGAGAAAGTTTAATTATTTCACTAAATCTAGCAAAAATTGCTTAAAAAATTTAAGTGTGCATAAAATGTATTAAATTTGCTTTACGATATTGATCAAAAATTGCAGAAAAAACTCATTCATTAAAAGAAAATTATATAAAATTGTTGAGAAAACTAAATTGTTGCACAAAATGTTTTAAAAGTTTCTCGCACAAGTAGATTTATTACCTAATCAAAAAAATTATTTGTTTTTTAATATTTATCAAAAACTACAGAGAAACTTATTGATACAAGAAAATCTTATAAAATTGCTGAGAAATCCAAATTGCCTGTGTGTTTTAAAATTTGCTCAGAAAAGCGATTTAATGCCTAAAATGTTTTCAAAAATAATTTGCTTTAAAATATTTATCAAGAATTGCTTTAAAACTCATTTATAACACAAAAGTTGTTTAAGATTGTGCAGTAATTTCAAATTGTTGCACAAAATATATAATTTTTTTCAAAAAAGTGATTTATTGTCAAAAATATTTGCAAAAATATGTTTGCTTTAAGATATTTATCAAAAATTGCTGTAAACATTTATTTATAACACGAAAATCATTTAAAATTGATCAGAATTTTAAATTCTTGCACAAAATGTGTCAAAAATTGTTTAGAAAAGTGGTTTTATTGTCTAAATTATGCACAAAAGTATATTTGCTTTAAGATATTTATTAAAAATTGCAGAAAAAACTCATTTATTACACGAAATTTAACTAAAATCGCTCAGAATACTAAAGTTTGCATGAAATTAATTAACTATTATTTCTTAAACTGTGCTAAAAAATGTGATTGTTTCATGAATTTATCAAAAATTGCTTAAGAAATTTATTTGTTTTATGATATTTATCAAAAATTGAATAAAAACATTATTTATTACACAAAAATTGCTCAAAAAACCAATTATGTACGAAATGTTATGAAAAATGCTCTGAAATGCTATTTATTTCTTAAAATGTGCACAAAATAATCACTTGCTTTGTGATATTTATCAAAAATTGCAGAGAAAACTTATTCTTTACACGAAAATCATATAAAATCGCTCAGAAAATTGTTGCACAAAACGTTGTTCAAAAATGTGATTTATTGCCTGAAATGTGATTAAAAAATGTATTTGCTTTATGATATTTATCAGAAATTGCAGATAAATTTTATTTATTACACAAAAATCATCTGCATTGCTCAGAAAGGCAAATTGTTGCACAAAATATATTAAAAATTGCTCATTAAAGTGATTTATTGCCTAAAATGTGCACAAGAAATATATTTGCTTTATGATATTTCACAGTAATAGCAAAACTAATTGGTTTTTTTAAGAACATGTAGTTTACTCGGCTGTGTGAAGCACTTAACTTTTTGACATCTTCTTTTCCTTTACCTAGAATAAGGAACCAATCTTTTGGGTCTTTCTTCTCCATGATATAGAAGAAATTCCAGTTTTTTACGTCAAATTTCTGGTTTTGCTTGTCGAGGCAACTTAAAATTGTCTCAATGGCAAGTTTTGACTTTGATATCATGGTTCTATGCTGGAGGTTGTTTTCACTAGCTAACCTAAGGAAGTGTTATCATCACAGATGATCTTAGGAGTTATTTTGTGTGAGATCACCCTCTAAAAGTAGGAGTTGTTTCTTTGGGAGTGGACAGTTTTAGTGTTTTTGCCAAAGGAATGTAACATGTTGGTGACAACTATTTGAAGATGTTTGAGGATAGTTTTTTTGTAACTAACTTTTCCTTTTTTTTGTTAGAAAAGGGTAGTTTAAGGGCTTGACCTAGATTAATTTTTTTGCATAATAAAATTTGATAAAAATTGTAGAAGAAACTTATTTATTACACAAAAATTTTATAAAATTGTTGAGAAACCCAAATTGTTGCACAAAACGTATCAAAAATTGCTTGTTTAAAAATATATGTGCTTTACGATTTTTATCAAAAATTGATAAAAAAACCTGTTTATAACACAAATATCGCACAAGAAAAACCAAATTGTTGGACAAAATTTCTCAGAAAAGTTATTTATTGTCTAAATTGTCCACAAAACTATGTTTGTTTTAAGATATTTATCAAAAATTGCAAAGAAAATTTATTTATTACACAAAATTTAGCTCAGAAAACTCAAGTGTGCATGAAATGTATTAAACATTGTTCATAATAGTAATAGATTGCCTAAAATGTGCACAAAAAATGTATTTGTTTTAAAGTATTTATCAAAAATTGGTGAAAAAACTTATCTATAACTCAAAAATCATTTAAAATTGCTCAAAAACTCAAAAGTGTTTACACAAAATGTATTAAAAAGTGCTCAGAAAAATGATTCATTGTCTAAAATGTTTGTTTTAAAATATTTATTAAAAATTGTTGTATAAACTTATTTATAACACGAAAATATATAAAATTGCCTAGAAAATCAATTTGATTAACAAAATGTATTAAATTTTTTTTAAGAATGCTATTTATTGCCTAAAAATGTGCTTTAAATTATTTGTTTTCTGATTTTAATTAAAGCTTGCAGAGAAAACTTATTGAAAATCATCTCAAATTGCTCAGAAAACTAAATTGTTGCACAAAACGTAATTAAAATTGCTCAAAAAAGTAATTTATTGCTTAAAATCGCTCAAAAAACCCAACTATGCACAAAATATAATAAAAATTGCCTAGAAATGCTATTTATTGCCAAAAATGTGCACAAAAAATCATTTGTTTTGTGATATTTATCAAAAGTTGGCGAAAAATCTCATTAATTGCACAAATATGATCTAAAATTGCCATATAGTCTAAAATATGAACAAAAAAGGTATTTGCTGTATAATATTTATTAAAAATTGATAAACATATTTATTTGTAAAATGAATCATCTAAAATTCTTCAAAAAACCAAAAATGATGCAAAAATTGTATTATAAATTGCTCAAAAAAGCAATTTATTATCTAAAAAGTGGACACAAAAAATTATTTGCTTTCTGATAATTATCAAAGCTTGCAGAGAAAATTCATTCATTACAAGAAAATCATATAGAATTGGTTAGAAAACCAAATTGTTGCACAAAACGTATTAAAAATTGCTCAGGAAAGTGATTTATTGCTTAAATTGTGCAATCTCCGCATATATCCTATATTTGCAGTGTTTCCGTGTGTTGTTAGAAGCCGTTTAATCATAGTACTCTAAGATTTGTAATAATAATAAATTTATTTTTCAACTGATAAAAAAACTATCCTATAACTGAGAGATCTGTTTTTCTTTTATTCTGAAGAGTTGCAAAATGTCTGCATGAAATGTATTACAAAAATGTTCATAAAAGTAATTTATTGCTAAAAATGTGCACAAAAATGTATTTGTTTTATGATTTTTATCAAAAATTGATGAGAAGATTTGTTTATAAACAAAAATCATTTAAAATCGCACATAGAACCAATTTGTTGCACAAAATATATTAAAAATTGCTTTGAAAATTAATTAATTATATAATTATGCACAAAAGTATGTAGCAAATAAGATATTTATCAAAAATTGCAGAAAAAACTTATTTATTACACAAAATTTTACTAAAATTGCTCAGAAAACTCAAGTGTGCATAAAATGTTTTAAATTTGCTTTAAAATATTACAAGAAAATTATTTAAAATTGCTAAGAAAACCAAATTATTGCACAAAATGTAATAAAAATTGCACAAGTTGCTTAAAATGTGCAAAAAAAAACTTTATACTATTTATCAAAAATTGCTATGAAAACTCATTTATAACAGAAACATTATTTAAAATTACGCAGTAAACTAAATTTTTCTATAAAATGTATTAAAAATTGCTTAGAAAAGTAATTTATTGCCTAAAATGTTTGCTTTAAGATTATTTTTTTTTAATTTCCGTCTAAACTTATTTATAATTATTTAAAATTGCTCAGAAAATCAAATTGTTGCATAAAATATTTAGACAAGTGATTTATTGTTTGAAATGTGTTCCAAAAATTAATTTGCGTTTTGACACCTATCATAAATTGCAGAGAAAGCTCATCTATAACACAAACATTTTTTAAAATTGCAAAAAAATCATTCAATACACGATAGTCATATAAAATAAGTGATTTATTGCCTAAAATGTGCTCCAGAAATTTATTTGCTATATGATATTTAATAAAAATTTCAGAAAAAACTATTTTTTTACACAAAAATCATCTAAAATTGCCCAGAAAACAAAATTGTTTCACAATATGTATTAAAAATTGCTTAGAAAACGGATTTATTATTTAAATTTTAGAGAAAACTCATTTATTACACGAAATTTAACTAAAATTGCTTAAGAAACTCAAGTGTGCATGAAATGTATTAAAAATTGGTCATAAAACTATTTTATTGCCAAAAATGTGCACAAAAAATGTATTTCTATCAAAAATTGATGCGAAAACTTGTTTAATACATTAAAATTAATTTAAACACGCACAAAAATCCAAATTGTTGCACAAAATGTATGAAAAATTGCGCAAAAAGTGATTTATTGCCTGGAATGTGCTTAAGAAGTTCACTTGCTTTATGATATTTATAAAAAATTGATAAGAAAACTTGTTAGTAATACAAAAATTATTTAAAACTGCACAAAAAACCAACTTGTTGCACAAAATGTGTTAAAAAATGCAAGGTCAGCTTATTTATTACACAAAAATTATATAAAGTCGCTAAAAACAACGCAATTGTACACAAAATGTATTAAAAATAGTTCAGAAATGTTATTTATTGCCTAAAATGTGCACTAAAATATCATTTGTTTTGTGATATTTATCACAAACTTATCAAAAACTGCAGAGAAAGCTTATTTATAACACAAAAATCATTTAAAATCGCTCAGAATACTAAATTGTTGCACAAAATGTTATAAAAATTGCTCAGAAATGTTATTTATTGCCTAAAATGTGTTATTTACCAAAACCTAAGTAGAAAACTTATTAATTATACGAAAATGATCTAAAATTGCGTATTATACTAAAGTGTGCATGAACTGTATTAAAATTTGGTAATAAATGTAATTTATTGCTTAAAATGTGCGGAAAAACAGTATTTGTATTATGATTTTTAATAAAAATTGTTGAGTAAACTTATATATAATACGAAAATCATCTAAAATTGCATAGAAAACTAAATAAAAACGTATCAAAAATTTCTTAAAAAGTGATTTATTGCTTCAATTGTGCTTTAGAAATTTATTCGTTTCATGATATTTATCAAAAATAGCAAAGAAAGCTCGTTTATAACACAGAAATTATTTTAAAATGCTTAAACTACTAAATTGATGCATAAAACGTTATAAAAATGCCGATAAATGTCATTTATTGCCTAAACTGTGCACAAAAAATGTATTTGTTTATAACACAAAAATCATCTAAAATCGCACAGAAAACCAACTTGTTGCACATAATATAATATATATACTTTATTTATTACAGGAAAATCATACAAAATTGCTCAAAAAACCAAATTGTTGCACAAAACCTATTAATAATTTTTCAAAACGTAATTAAAATTGCTTAGAAATGCTATATATTGCCTAAAATGTGCACACAAAATTCATTTTTGTGGTAAATATTAAAAATTGGAAAGAAAACTTAAATTTGTTACACAAAATTTATCGAAAATTGCTTAGAAAACTTAATTTTGCTTGAAAAAATTGTTAATAAAAGTATTTTATTGCCTAAAATGTTTATAAAAAGTGCATTTACTTAAAGATATTAATCACAAAAGGCACAGAAAATTTATTCATTACACTAAAGTCATAAAATCGCTCAAAAAGCCAAATTGTTCCACAAAACGTATCAAAAAGCTAAAAAAAGTGCTCAAAAAATTATTTGCGTTCTAATATTTATCAAAAAAATGCAGAGAAAACGCAATGAATCAACAAAGAATGACATAAAATTGCTTTGACACCCAAATTGTTACACAAAATGTAGTAAAAATTGCTCAGAACTGTGATTTATTGCCTAAAATGTGCACAAAAAATGTATTTGCTTTATAATTTTAATCAAAAACTGACAATAATACTGGTTTACATAAAAAAAAAACAAATTGTTGCACAAAATGTATTAATAAATGCCTAGAATGTTTTTAAAAACTCATTTATAACACAGAAGTTATTTAAAATTGCGCAGTAAACCAAATTGTTGCACAAAATATATTAAAATTTTTCCCAAAAAAGTGATTTATTGTCTAAAATGATTGCAAAAATATGTGTGCTTTAAGATATATATCAAAAATTGCAGAAAATACTTTTTTATTACTCTAAATTTAACTAAAATCGCTCAGAAAACTTAAGTTTGCATGAAATGTATTTAAAATTAGTTATAAAAGTAATTTATTGCTTAAACTGTGCTTAAAAAATGTATTTGTTTTATGATATTTATAAAAAATTGCATAGAAAAATTATTTATTACACAAAAATGATCTCAAATTGCTCAAAAAACCCAATTATGTACGAAATGTAATGAAAATCGCTCAGAAATGCTATTTCTTGCTTAAAATATGCTCAAAATAATCACTTGCTTTGTGATATTTATCAAAAATTGCAGAGACAACTTATTGATCCAACGAAAATGATTTACAATTGCTCAGAAAACCAAATTGTTACATAAAATGCATTAAAAGCTGCTAAAAAGGTGATTTTCTGTCTAAATTATGCACAAAAGTATGTTTGCTTTAAGGTATTTATTAAAAATTGCAGACAAAACTTGTTTATTACAGGAAATTCAACGAAAACCAAATTGTTGCACAAAAAGTATTAGGATTTGCTCATAAAAGAGGTGTATGGCTTAAAATGCAACCAAAAATTTATTCGCGTTATGATATGCACAAAATGTATTGAAAATTGCTCAGAAATCCTATTTTTTAAATAAATTGTGCACAAAATTTTTATTTTTGAATGATATTTTCTAAAAATTGCAGAGAAAACAAATTTATCGCACAAAAAAGATCTAAAATTTCTTTGCAAGAAATGATTTAAAAACTAGTTATAAAAGTCATTGATTCTTTAAAATGTGCACAAAAAATCTATTAACTACTCAAAAATTCTTGTGAAAACTCGTTTAAATTAAACAGAAAATCAAATTGTTGCACAAAATGTATCAATGATTGCACAGAAAAGAAATTTATTATCTAAATTATGCACAAAAGTATGTTTGCTATAAGATATTTATCAATAATTGCAGAGAAAACTTATTTATTACACGAAATTTAACTAAAATCGCTCATAAATCCCAAATGTGCATAAAATGTATTAAAAATTTGTCATTAAAGTAAATAATTGTCTTAAATGTGCACAAAAAATGTATTTTCTTAAATATATTTATCAAAAATTGCAGAGAAAACTTATTCTTTACACAAAAATCATATAAAATTGCTCAGAAAACCAAATTGTTGCTCAAAACGTTGTTAAAAAAAGTGATTTATTGCCTAAAATGTGTTAAAAATATTTGCTTTATGATATTTATCAGAAATTGAAGATAAAATATATTTATTACTCAAAAATTATCTACATTGCTCAGAAAAGCAAATTGTTACACAAAATATATTAAAAATTGCTCATTAAAGTGATTTAGTGCCTAAAATGTGCATAAGAAATGTATTTGCTTTATGATATTTATTAATAATTGCAGAGAAAACTTATTTATTACACAAAAATTAATTGGTGGAATCACTTTAGTTTTTGACTTCTTCTTTCTCTCTACCTAGAATGAGGAGCCGATCTTTTGGGTTTTTCTTTTTTATGATATGGAAGAAAGTCCAGTTTTTTACGTCAAACTTCTGGTTTTGTCTGTCCAGGCAACTTATTAAAATTGTCTCAATAGCAAGTTTTGACTTTGGTCACATGGTTCTATGCTAGAGGTTGTTTACACTAGCTAACTCTACGCCACTGGTGTATTGTGACAGTACCAAATTGTTTAACTAACATCTGTGATAAAAATAATTTTTTTTAATTAAATCTAAGTTTTAATTTTGTGTGCCATAGTGTTTTACCGTCCTGTTAGTGATATCTAGTCAGATAAGTCTATTTTAAATTAATTGTTTCTGTATAAACAACTTAACCTCTTCTGTCAAAAGTTTTATTTACTTACTGCGCTTACGTGTCTAAAAGCATTGTAAGCAGTGGCGTAACTTGAACATTTTACATTCATTTTATCCTTTTGCAATTTAATTTGTTTCTTTATTATTTTTTTGATATTCTATCCTTTTATGTAATTTATGTAAATCCATGGTCTTCCTGTGCTGTATTTTAGTTAGTCACTGTAACTGGCCCTGCAGTGTGAAGCGAGTGTCCCTGTTTTACTTTTTGTTTGTTTCTGTTATTATTGTTTTTAAATTTTCTGTTTATTATCTAACATGCCTAATTGCAAGCTATGTAAGCAATTCATAGCTCCTAACAACATACAAAACTGTTTGAAATCTGATGGTAAATGGACTTGCACTACTTGTTACCCGTTAGATGATAGCACTTCTGCAGACCAACAAACGTCATTTAAAGTAGAAATTATTACCTTTTTCTGATGAAATTAGAAAACAAGTAACTACTTGTACTGAAGCAATAACAGTTCTTACTGAACAAGTTGCTGTCTTAAAAACTGAAAATTCTGTCATTAAATCTCAGATTGCAGCTCTCAATGGTACCAATCAGAAGATATTATTCATGAGATTGAGGAAAGAGAAAAAAGATCGTCTAACGCCATGATTTACAATGTTCCGGAATCCCAAAACCATGATTCTAAGATGAGACAGCAAGACGACATTGACTTTTTAAAAAATACTTTTGGTGATAACAACGTTGTAAAACTTGGAGCACGATCTAGACCCATCAAAGTTAATAACAAACACGACGCTATTATTTTTTTAAAAATTTAAGAATCTCAACTTAAATAATATTCGTATGGGACCCGATCGTACTCCAAAGCAATGTAAAATTTTAAATGATACTCGAATTGAATTGAAAAATAAACGGTCAAACCAATTTAACAATTAAATTTATTAATGGCCACCCTCGTTTATTACATCACCGTCTTTTACCAAAAAGTTCGTGAACTGAATACTAAAATTGAGATCTTTTTAAATAATATCAGTGATTGTGACTATGATGTAGTGCTAATAACTGAATTGTGGATAACATCTAGTGTGGGCAGCCGTGAATTATTCGACGAATCGTTTCAAGTTTTTCGAACTGATCGCAATCGAATACTCTCTGGAAAACCGAAAGGTGGTGGAGCTCTAATTGCTGTTTGCAACTCTTTTAAAATAGAAATTGTTTCTACAGATTTTATTAACCAACAAATTCCGTTAATTGATCTTTTAATATGTAAATGTAAACTCAAATCCAGTTGGTTATTTATTGTTCTTGTTTATATTTTAACTAGCGCATTAACTAATGATTATAAATTATTTTTTGATTTGCTAACTTAAATTAACTTTGGAGATAATAAAATTATTTTTGTAGGTGATTTTAACTGTTCAGAAATAACTCTTACACAGAATAGTTTATATAGCCAAGCTTCTATTATATCAAATTTTTGTTCTTTCTTGGGTCTTAGGCAATATAATTTAATTAAGAATTTTTTAAATAATATTTTGGACTTAGTATACTCTAACATCGAATGTCAAGTATTTAAAGAAACATTTCCTCTAGTTTCTGAAGATATTCACCATCCTGCACTTACTTTTGCTTTACAATGTTTTTCGGATTTGCCTCCAGTTAATAAGGATGCTGTCAAACTTAACTATAAAAGAGGTAACTACCCGGCACTGTATGCGTATCTAAGCAATATTGAGTAGAGTACACTTTTAAATTTTTCTGATGTAAATTTAGCTTTTGTTGAATTTTATAATGTATTAAATAGTGCGCTGCATAAGTTAATTCCATCTTGCTAAGTTAATCAAAAAAGAAAATATCCACCTTGGTATAATATAGAAATTATAAAGCTTATTAAACAAAAAGCTTCAGTCAGACTAAAACTTAAGTTCAACTCTCCGACAATAACAACGGAGTTTAAACGACTTAGAACTTTAATTAAACGTAAAACTAAATCTGCTTACAGTATTTATATATCCTCAATTGAAAATGAAGTTGTCTCTAACCCAAAACAGTTTTGGACATACATCAACTCTAAGAAATCCAACTCATCTAGAATTCCTTCTACTATGATTAGTGGTCATGAAGTATTTGATAATCCTAAGAACATTGCTAATGGATTTTCCCGTCTACTAATGTCAACCTTGATAACTGCAGCTATATACATAAGTTTACATTTTCTCATGTTTCAGAAGATGCTGTGTTAAAGATTCTTAAAACCCTTCCAAATAAAAATTCTGCTGGCAATAATAATTTACCTGCTTTTTTATTGAAAGATTGCGCTATTCTGTTGTCATCCTCTCACAATTTTATTCAATTTATCCATTACTACCTATTTTTCACATGGTGTATTGCTAATCGATTAGATTTAAACATTAACAAGTGTAAGTTTATGTAATTTACACGAAAAACTAATGCCATAAAGTTTGCTTATCTTATCAATAGCCGTTCAGTTGATTATGTTAGTACTTTTAAAGACATTGGTGTTCACTTTGATACTAAACTAACGTTTAACTATCACATTGAAAACGTTGTACAGAGTTCTATATAAGCTTTAGGATTTATTTATTGTAACACCAATAGTTTTCAAAATCTTAGTGCTTTAAAGGCTTTATATAATTCTTTTGTGCGTTCTAAACTGGAATACGCTTCTTTAATTTAGTATCTACAGAACTAACATCAAACACAACAAATCGAAAGTGTGCAACGCAGGTTTTTAAAATATTTATTTTTTAAAATTGAAAGACATTATCCTATCAGAGGCTTTGATCACCTCAGTTTACTCAACAAGTTTAATTTTGAATCACTAGAGCTTAGACGTTTTAAGGAAAGTGTTATTTTAGTGTATAAACTCTTGCACAATATTGTCGATTTTTCTGAAATTATACAACTTATTAAATTGCATATACCATCTTTTAACAGTCGATAAAAACCAACCTTTAGTTTACCAACAATACGTACTAGTTATGGTCTTAAGTCGCCAATCGATAATGTTTGTAGTAATTCAAATAATATGCCACCCTGCTGTGATATTTTTAATGATAGTCTTAAGTATTTAATTAAGTAACTTGCTTAATTTTTTTTTTTTTTGCACATGTTAATCTTATTTTAAATTGTTTAGTTTCTATATGTATTTTTATTTTATTTGTATATGGTACTTTTTTTGTATGTTGTCTTGTAATTGGGAATTGGCAATAAATACCTATTATCTAACTTAAGGAAATATTATCATCACATATGATCTTAGGAGTTATCCTGTGTGAGATCACCCTCTAAATGTAGGAGTTGTTTTTTTGGGAGTGGCCAGGTTTTTTTTAGTGTTTTTGCTTAAGGAATGGGATATGTTGGTGACAGTTACTTAAAGATTTTTTTGTAGCTAACTCTTCCTTTTTTTGTTAAAAAAATGTTTTTTTTGGGCTTGATCTAGACTCATTTGTTATCTTTCTAGGTAGCTTACATAAGGGCTTAGAAAGGATGAGCAAAACTTTTTCTTTTGCTTTTTTTGTTCTAAAGAGGTTCTTTTGAATGGAAACTTGGAACTTTTTTCTTTTGAGGAGGCTTTGATTGTGGTTTCTTCTATGTAAGATTAGGTTAGGTTTTTGTCTTTTAACTTTGGCGTTGCAGAGTCGCTTTTCAAAGAGATTTTTTTTAGTTTTTATCCTCTATTTTTGTGGGAATTATTTTTACTTAGCTGGTTCCCCAGCTTACATGGGCGCCCGCAACAATGGGTACTACTAGAAAACTTTAGTTCCCAAAAGTGGGTTATACGGGTACAACATACAAAAACCATTAAGTAAGCAGTTTGTTGCGTACTCCATTACTACAAAGGACTCAACCTGTCGGCCATCTGACTGGGCGACGCAGCTGATTGAAGTGGGTTAGTCTTGACCATAAGATTAAAAAGAAAATCAGGCGAAAGTAGAGTATTGCCTGGCTTTAAAGACGCATCTAGGGTGATTTAGCTAGGTTCTTTTCATTCTCCTTTACGGGTTTTCACGTACGGCACAAACATGCGAGTAGTTCATCCACAGATTCTCAACGCGAGGTAACTGTAATTAGTCTGGAGCTTTGCATGCAGTTGCTTATCAGCTTAGAGTTTCGACACCGGGATGCCTTCCTCCCAACTAACACCACCCTACTACTCTAGTAGAATTAGCTGAACATAAGTCTTAATCATTTTTTACTATTTTGTTGTAGCTATAGTAAAAGTCTCAACCAACCTTTGTACTAAAACAATGTCAATTTAATAAAAAATAACAACAATATAAAATAGTGTAAGATACATTCAATTATATGAAAAGCACAGTCTAGACAACTTCCCCTAGGTATACTCGAAGCTGATGATACTCAAAATATAATAAAGCTTGCCTTTTTGATTCACAAACCGTAACAATTTAAATTGTCGTGAAGAGAAAAAAACCTTTTCCCATAGCTACTGTTGAAACTTGTTCGAGTGAGGTTGCAATTAATTGGTTTTTTATATATAGTTTGTTTTATATGAACGTTGATGATGTGGACCGTGAGACTCGCCAACATGTTAGCTAAAGCGGTATGATTGAAACGTTGGGGTTTCCGGGATCCTAGCAGGAGAGACTGGAATCCGTGGAATTTCAAGGATTGGGCTGTTTACACACCTCGTTCAACCGGCAGGCAGGAGTAGCAGGAGCAGCTCGCTGTGCGCATTTCTATCTGCCGGACTAATCAATAGTCTGATGTTATACACGATCAAACGGGACATTATTTATTTTCCGTGTATAGCACCATCAATTTTCTTTATCTTCTTCACAAAGATGCAATAATTAATTTCTTGAATATTTTTTTAATTATATCAAACAACACTTTTATTTAATCTTGCGGAGATAACCGAAGGGAGTCGTCGGATTTATTGGATGAAATGGTTGCTTGGTTACTCAACGGCATTTGCAGGAAAGTTAATAATACATGCGGTGAAACTGTACCTCCCTCGACCCATATAGCACTCGATTTTAGGGTTTTTGTGTGTGTTAATAAACCGAATAAACGCTAATGCATTATTAACGTATTTCCAGGAAATTCAAATTGGAATTGTTAGTAATGTCGATGGAAGCGTAAGCTTTACTTTATGCATATTTAATCATAGAATTACATTTATATTTTATCTTAATGTTGGTTTTGCAAAAGTTTGAATTGCAGCAAACATCAATAAGAAAGTATTACAACTTTGCTATGAAAATATTTTTATAACAATTTCATCGTATACAAAGTCTACAAAGACAAAAACTGTTACTCATACCATACTTTTATTTGCACTTATAACTTTTGTTATCATATGTCACATTACTCAAAGTCTATTGTGCAAAGTTTATAATGGAAAGTTTTCTATAAAAATTCACTCAATTTTGTGAAAATAAGATAAAAAGCCAATTTTAGTCACTAATTAAAAGAAAAAGATCGATTATTGTAGCATTGCAACTTGAAGGACTGATTTGGATGCACATACGCCGAGCTATTCAGGGCAGTAGTCAATAAGATCCGCATCATAATAAAGGTTTCCAATCTCTGATAGGAGAGGAATTTAAAGAAGTCGAAAAAGAAATCACTAGCGACATTTAATGTCATTAATTCTTAGTGGTTTTCAAAAAAATAGAATTGTCGTATTTAGTCAAAAGTTGTCTTAAAGATTTGACCGGATCTTGCTTACAGGAGTTGCAAAACAGTATTTTATTATGTGGTTTCCATATAGCATTTTACAATTGCTTTTTTACTTTTATTTCCAGTTTGCTACTAATATTTTTTTACAGTTTTAAGTATTAATTATAAAACCATAATAAATAATATAAAACCATGCTGTGAGATCTAATGTACGTTATAAAACAATATTTATATGCTTCATTTGAGTTTACATAATAAAACATAAAATAACGCTTTAGGAAAATAAATATTAATAAAAAGCTGCGATAAAATCGATTTTTCTTGCTAATTAATTGGTTCCCATAAAACGGCACGTGTTTGGTTTTATTCTATCGCTTCACGATTTATTTGTTTAAATGTTAAAAAAATTGTGTAATATAATGTGTCTATATCGTGCCACCCTACCTGCAAAAAAAATGTTAACCGCTACAAAGATTTATGAGTCGTGCGTCGATTTAATTTCGGAACACGTATTAATAATCTCTCCGCACCCCTCTGGATCGATCCAGCCTGCACAATCTGATAATTAATGATGGAAGGGGAGGATAATTTGGAAAAATTGTATCTTTTGAAGGAAAAGATTGTTTGCTGTGTCTTTAAATAAGTTAAATTGCTTTAGTATTATTTAATTAAATGATGATGAGCTATGTCAAGATTGTTTGATTGAATTTTTTTTTAATGGTTTTAATTAAAAATTAATTTAGGTCTATCAGTTTGAGGGTTTGAAGATTGAAGGTATATTTGGGTTAGATTAATTTATTATGAATCAATTATTTGGGTTAGATGGATAAATTTATTACAAATGTAAATTGCCAATATACCTGTGATTAGTATGTATATCTAGTATGATTTGAGGTTATGTCTATCTTTTTTTGTTACTTTAGCAGTGGTTCATATTAAAACAAAAAACTTGAATAAAAAATTCTATATCAAAACCGAAAATATAAATGTTGGCTTTTATACTATGACTGGGTACAAGAATATTTATTGGAAGAGAAAAGCTATTTTTACAGTTAAAATTGACCATATTGGAAGTGCCCCAGTCAGATATTGTTTTGAAATCTTTGTTTATAGATGCATTAGATTCTAACCTAAAAATTCAAGACGCTCTGCTATCTTTGGAAAGTATGAAGTATGAAGTGTGCTATCATCTGCAAAACTATGAATAGAACTTTAAATTATTTAAAAAAAGTTTGTTAATGTAAATCAAAAATAAAGTTGGCAAAAAAGCAGAACCTTGAGGAACTACAGCATTTATAATTTTGGTGTCAGAGTTAAAACATTCAATTTTAACTATAACTTTTCTATTGTCAAGAAAAGTATTGATGAGATTTTTGAAGTTTTTTTATCAAGACTTATACAATGGTGAGAGAGAAGAGAGTGTAGCATAATCAGTAAAAACAGTGAGAAAATATAAGTAAATTAAACAGAGTTTTGTGTTAGTAGTAGTGGGTGTAGTATTGTGTAGGTGTTAAAAGTGAATAGCAGCAGTGAGTGGATTGCTAAGAGGTGCAGTGTGCAGTAAAAGAATTGCACAAAAACATAACCTAGCACGAGGTGAAAACAAAATAATTAATTTTAATTTACGCAAATTCAGCGCTAGAAAAGGTTACTGAGTATAAGTCTTCGTGGCGTAGTGCTTAGTACTGTTGAGCGTAAAATAACTAGAAGACGCAGCGCAAGTTCGAGTCCCGGTTTTCACGTAATATTTTTATTGTTAATATTGGTTATATTTTTTGTTTTTTATTGGTATATAATAAATATCTTTTTATAATAAAAGGAGATTTAATATAATAAAATAAACTTGCATTAAATTTGAAAATTTAAAATTATTAATAGTTTTTAGTATAATATATTGTTATACAAAGATAAGAGTAACTGCTTCCGAGGTGTTGAGCCGAGTGGTGCTTTTTACGCTAGGGTAACACATGGGCCGTGACAAAAGAAAAATTGAAAATACCAGCTTTGAAGAACCCTCTGAAGGTGAAATATTACAGAAAAACAAAATAGTGCAGTTACCACAAATCAAAACAAATAGCAACGAAATGGATCAAATTATAACCCAGCTAAGGGAAATGCGGGATGAAATGAAAACTGGATTTGCTAGAAATAACGAGCAGAATGAAAAACTAAAAGAAGAAGTTGAAAACACGAATAAAGAACTTAAGCAACTTAAAGAAGAAATTAAAAAAAAAGAAGAACACTGGCAGCAGGAGAAACAGCAGCTAGTAGGCAGGGTAGCATTATTAGAAAACAGATTAGAAAAACAAGAAAAACAAAAACGAAAAAACAACATTGTTATTAAAAATGCAGAAATAACAGGTGAAAACTTGATTAAAGAAGTGGAAGCATTTATTAAAAGCAAATTAAAACTAGAAGTAAATGTAATAGAAGCCTACCAAATAAAAGATGGTGTGCTGATTGCTAAACTAGAAAACTGGGAAAACAAAAAAAAAGTTATGCAAAGCAAAAGCCAACTAAGAGGATCGTATATGTATATAGAAAATGATCTGACGGTAGATGAGAGACAAATTCAAAGAGAACTAAGAAAAGTTGCTCAAGAGGAAAAAACTAAAGGAAAGCAAGTGCGAGTGGGTTATCAAAAGATTATTATAGATGGAAAAACTTATGACTGGAAAACAATAGAATCAACACGATATTCAAAAAACTGGTAAATAAAAAACAGGAAAAGCAGATGACGACTAAGGCAATACATAAGGAAATGAGAAAGACAAAAGAAAATAATAAAAAACAAACAAAAATGAAAAATGTAATCAGACTAAGTACATGGAATATAAGAACTATGCTTGCAGCGGGTAAAATGAGAGAAATTGCAAAACAAATGAAAAAATACAAGGCAGATGTAATTGCACTGCAGGAAATTAGATGGAAAGGAAACGGAGAAATTAATAAAAACAACTTTTCAGTAATGTACTCAGGGGAAGAAAAACAGGGCAAAAATGGAGTGGCTTTTATGGTTACAAACAAAATAAAAGAAAAAGTTATTAAATATCAACCTATAAATGGAAGGTTAGCTTATATAAGAATACAGGCTAAGCCTTTCAATCTAACATTGATCAATGCATATGCGCCAACAGAAATGGCAACCGACGAAGAGAAAGATACAATGTATGAGCAAATTGAAAAAACATTAGAAAAAATACCAAAACAAGACACAGTAATTATTCTTGGAGATTTTAACGCACAAATAGGCAAAGAAGACCACATAAGAGATGTAGCGGGAAAAGAAACAGTGCATAAAACAACTAACGGAAATGGAAATAGATTGTGTAATTTAGCCGCAGCAGCAGGCCTAATAATTGCCAGTACAAAATTTGAACACCCGGAAAAACACAAAATAACATGGATACCACCGTCGCAAGGAAAAGGAAGCCAAATTGACCATGTGTTAATAACAAAAGCGCGCCAATCATCAATTAAAGACGTAAGAACATACAGGGGGGCATGCGCAGACTCGGATCACTTTTTAGTTATGGCAACAATTAAACAAAAAGTTAGAAAAACGATTAAAAAACGTGTACAAACACAGAAATGGGAAGTTGAAAATTTAAGATGTGAAAAAAGAAAAGAAGCATACGAACAGAGCATGAAGGAGCATATGCAAAATACACTTAATGAAAACAATACCATAGAAAAACAATGGGCGCAAATAAAGGAATGCATAAAAAAGGTGGCAGAAAAAGAAGTGGGAATAACGGAAAAAAGATGCAGAAACGAATGGTGGAATAAAGAATGTCAAGAAACTATAGATAGAAAAGCAAACGCGAGGTTAAAATGGATAAGAACAAATGAACATAAAGATAGACAAGATTATGAAGCAAAAAGAAAAGAAAGCAATAAAATACTGAGAAAAACAAAATAATTTGGATGGAAAATGAAATAAATGAAATAGATCAAGAAAGAAAAAACAAAAACATAAAAAGATTCTATCAGAAAATTAAAGATCAGCAGACGCACCAAAAAAGAAAAGTAACTGGCATAAAGGACAAAACTGGAAAAATGGCAGAAAACGGAGATGAAGTAAAAAAAATATGGAAAGAGCATTTTAATGAACTATTAAATGAAGTGCAGATAACAGACAAGGAAGAAGAGATACCCGAAGAAGAAGAAAGTTCTAGAGAAAATAGAGAAAATATAGAAAAACTTACTATGGAAGAAATAATGGAAATAATTAACAAATGCAGAAACGGAAAATCGCCAGGAAAAGATGGTTTGAATATAGAACTAATTAAATATGGGGGAAAACATTTACAAAAAGCGTTATATAAATTAATACTTAACATTTGGCAAGAAGAAAGGATTCCGAAAGAATGGGAATGTGGAACAATTGTGACTATACACAAAAAAGGAGACCAAAAGGTATGTGCAAACTATAGAGGCATAACACTTTTAAACACAAGTTACAAAATACTTACAACAATAATTAAAAAACGGTTAGCAGAAAAAGCATCTACCTTTTTAGGAGACTATCAGTGTGGTTTTATGCAGGGAAAGTCGACGATAGACGCAATACATACAATTAAGCAAATAATGGAAAAAACTCACGATTACAATATACCAATTGAAATACTATTTATAGATTTTCAACAAGCTTTTGACACTATAAAAAGAAACCAGCTAATGATAGCATTAAAAGAATTAAAAATTGATAAAAAACTGAGAAGTTTAATTCAGATGACATTAAGCAGAACATTAGCGAGTGTCAAAACAGAATATGGAGAAACGGATGAATTTTTAGTAAACCAAGGTGTGCGACAAGGAGATTGTTTGTCGGCTATGCTGTTTAATTTAGCACTGGACTACATACTTAGAAACATAGACAAAGAAGGAACATTAAGAACTAAAGGAGCACAAATAATAGCATACGCGGACGACATAGCTATAGTAACTAAGCAAAGGAATAAATTGACAGCAATCTTAGAAGAACTAGAAAAAGAAGCAGAAAAAATGGGTCTAAAAATAAACGTAAGTAAAACTAAACTAATGATATGCGGAAGAGAAAGTAAAGAACAGCAAGTAAAACTAGGACAACACAATTTTGAAGTTGTTAATAAGTTTAAGTACTTAGGAGTCACAATAACAAATACAGGAGATAGAAGTACAGAGATTAAAGAAAAAATACAAATAGCAAAAAGAGCAAAACATGTTGCTAATAATGGAAAGGAAAGTAATAAGAACAATACTAGGACCTATAAAAATCAACGAAAGCAAATACCGAATTAAAACAAACCAGGAGATTGAAGAAGAAATAAAAGGAGAAAACATAATTAAGCACATAAAACAGCAGAGAATTCGATGGCTGGGACACGTCTGGAGAGCGGGACCTAAGTCAACAATTAGATCTATTTTCGAATGGAACCCGGGAGGAAAAAGAAGACGAGGAAGACCCAGATCTAGATGGATTGATGAGGTGGAGGAAGACATGAGGAAAGGAGGAATCAGAAACTGGAAAACAAAAACAAGTGACAGGAAAAAATGGAGAGAAGAAGTGGTAAAATCTATAGCAGTGAAACTAGACAGTAATAATGGGGAGTGATCTACCCCGCAAAATAGATTATGAAAGCTTCAGAAAAGAAGCAGCCAGATTCCACTTGGAATGTAGCGCTTATATATATATATATACAATGGAGCTAGTTGACAAGATTAGGAAGCCATACCTTATCAAACGATTTAAAAATGTTTAGAGCAACTGCAACGTTTTTTCCATGTTTGCCTAAAGTAGAATTCTATTTGTGACTAACATAAGTCAGAAGATCTGTTGTCAAACGTTTTGATCAAAATCCAATTGAGTATTTGAGATAAAATTATTTTGTTTTAAGAACTTGACAATGTGAAAATTAATATATTTTTTAATTTTTTTTTGACTGATTGGACTAATGCATTTGGTCTAATTTAAAAGAAATTGTTATGCTAATTTCTAAACGGAAAAGAAATACAAAAATCTGAACATACCATTGACGATGCTAGTGAAAGTTAGAAGAAATATTTTAAAGAATGCTTTGAGAGCAAAGTTAGTAATGTCGTCAAAACCTGTTGAGTTGGTGTTATGGTCAGCAATTAGTAGACTTCACTGTAAGTGTGGTAAACAAAATCAAAGTCTACTTTATTTGTAGTTGGGCGATTAAGTTTTCTAGTTGTCCGCCAAAGCTTTAGCCTTTCTTTGTGTGTTGTAAGCCGTTAAAACCAAACCTTTAAGTGGCTGGTATTGGCGTTCTTTTGCTTCTTAAGGTTTAAGATATGTTTGAGAAGTTTTTTGGTATCTGAATTATTTTTTAAGCGGATTAGTTTTTAATACTATTAAGAATTTTAGTAGATTGAGCTTTAAGACAAATTCAGTAAAACCTTAGTCAAATTTTAATGGTTTTTGGACTAAAGTATAGCTTACATTGAAATTGCGCAAAAATTACTTTTAACATGGTCTTGCAATATAAAATTTTTGATTAAACACACTTGGTTTTAGTAAAAAAAAAACTTTCAACTTTTTACACTTTTCTTAAATACTGAATAACGCAGCAACCAGTAAGATTATTTTATTGCTGTTTAAAAATTTGGATACTGCAAAATTGAGTAACAAAAAAAATATAAATTGGCATTTTATAAGCTAATTGATCAAAGAAGTCAACTTTTTTTAATATTGTAAATTTTATGCAACTAAATACTAAATACCAGTAAAAAAAATTAAAATTTTATATACAGCAGACTAGTTATTGTCCAAAGAAATTTTTCAATTTAAGCAACCAGTAGGAACAATGTGATCATTCAATCAAATTGTCAACAATAGACTTGAGTTTATCAAAAAAATCTTAATTGACATTTAAAAATTTATAAAGCTTTAGTAATTGACCTTGAGTGCTATCCAAAAAAAAAATGAAAAACTGTAAGTTTGTAAAAAATAAAACAGTCTAAGCTTAGTTTGTTTAAAACTTTTTTCTGGTTGTTGTTTAAGCTACCACCAAGTTTGTTGTTTTTTTTTGCAAATAGAATGATAAAAGATTTATTTGGCTCAGTATAAGCAAATATAATTTTATATTGTCTATGTTCTCTTTTTCTAAAGTAGTAGTCAATATTTTGTTGTTTTGATATTAGTTCAAGTGTGGAAATTGAGATTTGTTTAACTAAATAGGTAGAAAAGTAGTTCCACTTCTAGAACTGAATACTATCAAAAGGTTGATTGTGTGTGTTAGTTATAATGTTTTTGGGTGTTGGCTAGAGAAGCTATTAAGGTAGAGAAAAATCTTTCATCGTTATCTCTGATACAAGCTAGGTCATCGAAAATTTGAATCCAAAGTACATAACGGTTAAAATAACTGAAAGATTATCTAAAGGTGCAAATGATTTGATTGGTAGTTGTTACTAATAATGTTAAAAAAGATCTTATCACGGCTAAAACGCTAGGAAGCTTGACGAGCACACTGTTGATTTGTAAACAATTTGTTTTAAACCGTACCTTCTCCTGTCAAAATACCTAAATTGTCATGAGGAACCCCAAAAAAAAAATTGCGTAATTGGTAAAGAGTGTGGTTTTTAAAACAAATAAATAAAATAATGCACCTGCTAGGGGGCATGGATTTTTAAGAGAATAGTGAATACCGGTTGTGTGTGGCAGCTGTATCCGGAATGATGAATTAATTACAAATGGTCTAAAAAAAACCATTTTTAGTTTACAGTGACCTTATTTACTGACATAGTTTGGGGAAAAAATGGGTAAACTTGTACAATATAATTTTTTAATTCTTGTTTCACTCTTATAAGAGATTGGAAATTATCAATGCTATCTTCACTCTGTTTACTGCTGTTCTAAATTGTTTTGTTGTACTGCATCGGTATTGTTTTAGGTTAGGTTAGGTTAGGTTAGGTTAGGTTTAATTTTTCAATTCTTGTTCCACTCTTATTAGAGATTGGAAATTATCAATGCTATCTTCACTCTGTTCACTGCTGTTCTAAATTGTTTTGTTGTACTCCATCGGTATTGTTTTAGGTTAGGTTAGGTTAGGTTTAATTTTTTAATTCTTGTTCCACTCTTATTAGAGATTGGAAATTATCAATGCTATCTTCACTCTGTTTACTGCTGTTCTAAATTGTTTTGTTGTACTGCATCGGTATTGTTTTAGGTTAGGTTAGGTTAGGTTTAATTTTTTAATTCTTGTTCCACTCTTATTAGAGATTGGAAATTATCAATGCTATCTTCACTCTGTTCACTGCTGTTCTAAATTGTTTTGTTGTACTCCATCGGTATTGTTTTAGGTTAGGTTAGGTTAGGTTAGATTAGGTTAGGTTAGGTTAGGCTAGGTTAGGTTAGGTTAGGTTTAGTTTTTAAATTTTTGTTCCACTCTTATTAGAGATTGGAAGTTATCAATGCTATCTTCACTCTTTTCACTGCTGTTCTAAATTGTTTTGTTGTACTCCATCGGTTTTGTTTTAGGTTAGGTTAGGTTAGGTTGGGTTTAATTTTTTAATTCTTGTTCCACTCTTATTAGAGATTGAAAATTATCAAAGCTATCTTGACTCTGTTCACTGTTGTTCTAAATTGTTTTGTTGTACTGCATCGGTACTGTTTTAGGTTTTTTACGTTTTGTTTATTTTTTATTTTTCACTCCATAATGATCTGGAAAATTGTTTATTTTGGTCTCCTAACTACATGTCCAAATTATCTTAGTTTTCCAGTCTTAATACTAAGAAGTGCTTTACATTTTTTTCCATTCTTTTTAGGATCTTGTTACATGGTTAGCCCAGGATCTTCAATATTTGTCTATAGCACCATTCAAAATGCAAATTCAAATTTGTCTATAAAACAAATCAGGATTATTTGCGTTTTTTAACTTCTATCTTATATAGAATGAATTGTGCTTTTAGTAAATTTCAAAACAAATCCATTTGTCAAAGGTCTTAACGCAATGCTCCATATTAGGAGAAACTGTTTGTGTGTGAAGGAGACTGCAATACAGTTAAATCCTACACGGACCTTGCAACAGCTTTTTGGCGCGATTTATTTGATTAGATGACTGAAACTTTATAGTTTGAAATTAATAAATGATGTAATTTATGTAAATTGCTTTTTCATGATTTTATGTAAATTGTCTCTTTGACCAATGAGATGCTAGACATACTAATGTTGGGTGCATACCCTGAAACACGTGTATGTGTCTCTTACTGGATAAAAAAGCAATTAACATAAAATACATCAATTAATAATTTTAAAATTAAAAAAAAAGTTTTTAACATTTTATGAAGTTTTGATCAAAACTTTTAAGAAAATTGCTTTACCAGTTTAGTTACAAGTAATAGTGGTCCAGACAGCAGTTTTTTCCAAACTTAAATAGTATATAACTGTAAAATAATTGTTGAAAACTACATTTTAATTTATTTAACTAAATAAATAAATTAAATTGTAAAGTAATTACAAAAGTTTGTTTAATTAGTCAAAAATAAAACTCAATCGTGGCAAAAAAGATTACAAACTAAAATTGATCTTATACGCAAAGAAATAAGTCAACAAAATACACTCAAGGTAACAACATTCTAAAAACGTTGAAGAAAGTAAAAAAGAAAAATAATGATACACCAACAAAGTAAAATTCTAATTGGAACTAAACTACATTTGCAAGAAACAAAAGTTTTATTACAGTTTTTTAAAAAGCAAAACAGTTGATGAATGACAACAATATTTTTGTGGAAATCATGCTTATTTTTTAAAATATTTGAAAAACTTTTAAATTGGAATGGTATATTCCACAAAAAGTACATAAATCTAAAAATATTGTTGGGTTAAAAATTTATTTGATGATATTTGATGATTAGAGTAAGTATCTTTTAACAGTTTTGTTTTTTTTTTTTTTAATTTTTTAAAGCTGGATTTTGCTATTTTTACAATTTTATTAAAAAAAATTATGGTTTTTAAAAGTTTATGACCGGATTTTAGTGCTTTGTGACAATTGTTTAAAGTTTTAAGGACGGATTTAGCTGTTTTGACATGTTATAAATAGAATTTTGCAGTTTTTAATTGTTTTTAGCCAATTTTTCTTATATAATTTAGTATTTTGTGACCGGATTTTTTGACTTTTTATAAATAGAATGTTGCATTTTTAACAGTTTATGACCAAATTTTAATTCTTTTTACAAAATGTTTATACGTTATGGCCGGATTTAGATATTTTTGATATTTTATAAATAGAAATTTACTATTTCTAACAATATTTTAAAATTTCATAGCCATATTTTGCAATTTTTGACATTTTATAGTTTTTTTTTTGTACTAAATAAGAGCAAAAATTCGGCACTAAAACACAATTTACTGACTAGAAAATTTTTAAGACAGTTAAGTGACAATATTCCCAACTTAATTATAAAAAAATTTAATTTTTGTTTAAAAAACCCATATTTTCCAAATGAATGGAAAGTAGGAACAATAGTTTGCATCCCAAAAAGTGATTCTAATCTGTCCCACCCATCTAGCTACCGCCCAATTATTATTTTTCTAATTCTTGGCAAATAATTTGAGTCTTGTGTAAAAAACAAGGTTTTCAGATTTATCTACAATAAAATATCTATGACTCAATTAGGTTTTATGCAGAGCAAATCAATTTGCCATCCTTTAACCATCCTCACATCCAATCTCCAAACATTCCACCTCGAAAACAAGCATTTGAGTGTTTTGTTTATGGATATAAACAAAGCGTTTGGCTATGTCATAAAGGTCTTCTTTTTAAACTTTCCGTTCTAAATGTTCCTAATTACCTTATAAACATAATTCATTTTTTCCTAAAAGATTGAACACTAAATGTACAAATAGGTTCCATATATTCTGAAACCTTTAGTCCACAACAGGGTGTTTTGCAAGGATCCCTACTGTCGCCTATGTAATATCTTTTATGCTGAAATACATAACCTTAATCCAACCCACTTTAATTCAACCTTATATATCCTTTAATATGCCAACGACACAACATTGATATCGCACGCCAAATCGTTGCAATTGTCTATTGCACAACTACAATACGCAATTGTGGTTTAATAAATGGCGGCTTTGTGCAAATCCTTTCAAAACTAAACTCTTAATACCCCATCATAAAATTCACAAAAAGTCTCCTAAAATCCAAATGAACCAACAAACAATAAACTCATCCCAAATATCTAAATATCTATGAGTTCATTTTGATACTTAGCTTAATTATAAGTTTCATACTAGTTTTATCAAATCTAAAACTAAATCCAGAGCAAACCACTTTCGTTCACTTACCTACAAAAATATTGGAATCAGCATTAAATGTGCAGCACATATTTACAAAACTATCTGTCGCTCAATCCTGGATCTCTAACAAAGCCACTCTTAACCACCTATACGTAGGTGAAAGAACCTTTCTTAGATCTATTACTAAAATCCAACATTCTAACAACCCTCTCCACAGTTCTTGAAATAACTTCCTATACACTATATTGCAAAACTCAAAAAACCTGTATAAAATTTATAGCTATGGCGGAAAGACTAAGGTCAATAACCTGTTTTACAATAATTATTTATTATTTTTTGTATGAATTTAAGTACTTTCTTAATATTTTGATGTTTCAAGACTACATTTTACTGTTTTTGACTTTATTATATTTATGGTTTTGGGAAATCTTTTCCACTCTGTATCCACTAAAACCCTAGTTCTATTTGGTGTTATAGTGCTTATTTCTGGTAGTAACTTAAGCCTTTCATCAGAAAATGTACGCCTGGACAAGAATAATCTGCTGTTTTCTTATGTAATTATGGATTACATTTAAGTTTTAATCTGTTCTCCTGTCCATGGCTTTGTTTTTCTCAAACTCTCATAAGATTTTTTGTATGCAGGGCAGCTATTAAATTTTGCTTTGTGCTTTATTCGCTTTAGTTTTATTTACGCTACTGCTGGCGGCAGTTTTTTTTTTTTTACCGTAATGTTAGCAACTTACGTCACGAATAGGCCAATAGTTTTGAGTGGATTTCGAACTACTGGAGAGATTATAACTATACTCTGAACTAGAAAAGGATCTTGGTTATGAAGCCCCACGCTGACAAGGCTGGTTGGGTAGTGAAAAAACTTTTGAAATCGTTTCCGTTGTGAGATTCTAATTCATCGTGGGTTTGGTGCAGCAGTCGGATGTCTAGACTACTGCGCTACGCTCCTTTTCTGCTACATTACTTTACAACTATAGCAATGGGGATCATTATTGCAGCTTTTTATCGTGTGCCCTTCTTTTCCATACTTTTTTCTTCTAGCAGAACTTTGCTTTGTGTTCAAAGTTTAGACAATTATAATACTATAATGTTAAATTGAACTTCTTAGTTCTGCCTTTTATCCATTGGATTTTTATTTGTTCCTATTGTAAGTAGGCTTAACACAGCATACATTAACCTAATCTTATTTAATTTTATATGTGATTTTTTAACTGAAAGATCTTTTATGTGTAACCCATCTTCTAATTTATTTTGCAAAGACTCGCATTATTATTTTTATCCATAATTTTGTGTGCAAGTCTCTCACTACTTCTCCACATTTTTTTGAAAATTTGATCTTACTTTTCTTAAATGTTAGCTTCTTTTCTGTATCGTTCTGTCTATTGATCTTGAGTTTTATATGATTTTTTAATCCTAGTTCTTTGTTTTTTGCTTTATAGATGCAGCTAATATTTTTCATGTATCTCCTTTTTAAATTATCTTATTTTATAATACATTTTTTTTTGTATTTTTGTCCATCTCTAGTATATTTTTTTGCGATTTGGCCTATCCACCTCCATTGACGCTTTTCATATCTCAGTTATTTTTAATCCAACTATTACTAATTTTTGCCACAGTTTTATCTTCCATAATTTTTTGGACTGTCTAGAATCAGGAGGGAGTATTTATCTTCTTTTTTTTTTGCTATTTTGACTGTAAGGTTTTTGAGTCTGTAATAGCTTTTTTTATCTCAATTTTTATACTAACATGTGTGTTGATTAAGCCAGTTAGTCCAGCACTATCTTTTTTGATTCCATCTATGATATTTTTTAATTTAGTTAGTTATTTTATACTTCAACTTTCTTTCTTAATAATTTGCTATTTTTCTGTTGCTTCTGAGTCGATTAGTTTCTTCATCTATATATTTAGGTCTGTGGCCTTTCTTGTAGATTTGCTTTTTTTCTTATATGAGTTGCTAATAATTGATTTTGTCATTAATTCAAAAACTTCTAGATTTTTAACTTTATGTTTAATTGTGCTTTTAGATTTGAAACATTTTAGTTTCTTTTTTTGCGCTAATAGTTACATTTTTTGAGCCCGTGGAAGGTTTTCTAGCTACCATCTTCTTGTTTTTCAAGTTTACGCTTGTATTCTGTTAGGTTTGAATGCACAGAGGTACCTGATTTTTCCTTTTCTTTTTTATCTGTCGTTGCAATCCTTCTTTGCTTCTATACTATTTGCAACTTGGGTATCTTTCTTAGAATTTCTATCCCATATAGTCAATTTGTTGTTTTCCTACAACTAAAAAAGGATTTTGCAGTTGTGGAGCTACTCTCCTGGGGACAATTTATCTTTACTTATTGGCATTTTATAAAAAATACTAGGTTTATATCTTTTATACTTTCTGGCAATATTGGTTTTGTTATTGGAAAACTTTTTAATTAAATTGAGGAAAAATAACGTTTTTTATGTAAGAAGTTTTGACCCTCTGTGCAATCCTGTTGTCTTGTGAGTTATTTTATTTTACTCCTCTGGTTGCAAGAAGAAGCTTTCCTCTCTACAAGTTGGAGACGCGCTTGGTAGAAGTTAAAGATATTTACTACATGTTTAAAACTGTATCTATAATCTTATAAATGATGTAATCGCGGTTTTAAGTCCAAAAACTTCAAAATTATACCTGCAATCAAATCCGTGCATTGCTTAATGTCCGCCCCAAGAAAAATTTGCTATTCCTTTTCCGCATATCTTCTTCAATGATCTTTAGATTAGAAAACATTTAAGATTTAAAATTCTACTGTTACAAAAAAAAAAAAATAACAAAAAAAAAAAAAAAAAAAAAAGCATAATTCTGCTATGGAATATTAAATTATTATTAGTAAGCACCAAAATCGGGCCATTAACTTCTAAAAAGTGCAATGTTTTTTTACAAAAATAACAACACCAAAATATTGAAAAAAAAAATGAAATTTCAAAAACAGTAAAATCCGGCTATGAAGTATTAAAAAATTGTTAAAAATAATAAAAATCCGACCATAAACTACTTGAAAAGTGCGAAATTCTATTTATTAAAAATCAAAAACATCAGAAAACATCAAAATCAGACTTTTTGCATTTTCTTCCAATAGACCAAATTGGAAGAAAATGCAAAATTTTATTCATAAAAATTGAAAAATTACAGAAACATTGTTATTAAACTAAAAATCAATTAGAAATTTTCCGCTCTACAACTTTTAATAAAAGTATTTTTTGCTCAAAACGCATAGTTTTCGCTAAAAATGCAAAAAACCATTCAAAAACGCAAAAATTGATATAAATATGTCTATTACTCCAAAACCACTCTTTTTCATGCGTGCGCTAGGTGAAAATAGTCCAGTCCAAATACACGTAAGTATACAGCATGCTAAGCTGTGGGTAAAAATTTGTCTAATTTGAAGGGACTATTGTTAGTTTGCTTTTTTTGCTGCCCAAAGATCCATATTTTTTGGGTTCTTGGCTATTTAAATTCATTAGTTTCCTCATCTTTATACCTAGGTCTGTAGCGTTTTCCATAGATCCGCTCTTTTTCTTATTTGGGTTGCTAATAATGAATTTTGACATCAATTCAAAGATTTCTTCCAAATTTTTAACATTATTTTTACTTCTAATTATTTCTAGATTTAAAACAACTTTCACTTCTGTTGGTTTTTTTTTTGTGACGGTAGGACCCTAACGACGGTAAGAACCCGACCTTTGTGAGAGGAACGTCTAACTCCTATATCGACCTAACCATTTGTTCGGAAACACTATACGACAAATTAAAAATATGGGTAGTGGCTGAGGAGGAAAACCTGAGCCTTTACCAAAATATCTACTATGAATTAACCGCATACAAAAACAAGGTGGTGAAAAGCAGTAAAGCATTTTGGGACTACAAAAATACAAAAAAAACATAATAATAGAGGTCAGCAAAATAAACATAAAAAACCTGGATAATCTAATGATTGCAATCAATAATGCAATGTTGCCAAAAACAAAATCCAGACGTGTAGAAACAAGGTATACTTTTGGAGCCCAGAACCAGACAAGCTTAAATTAGAGTGTGAAAAAGCTAAAAGGGCACTTGTAACCGAACCCTGAGTGAAGCAAACAAGGAGGAACTAAGACGTAACTACTCAATAGAGAGGTAGTTTAAATATGCTATCATGGGAACTAAGAGTAGAGCATGGAAATTACTATGGTAGATGGTGATGTTTGGGGACTCTAAAATAGTGGCCAAAAAAACTAAACTCAAAACCAAGAAGAGAAACTAGTTCCAAAACATTCCATAAATATATGGGAATATCCAGAAACGATCTGAATGAAGCCGTCATAAAAATTAAACCTAACAAGGCGCCAAGGCCGAAAATATTCCGGTTAAGCTTGTAACTGAAAATGTAAAACATATACCAGAAACTATGCTTGATGTAATGAACCTGGAACTTAGAAATTGTCAATTTCCAAAAAGACGGAAAAAAGCCAAGCTGGTCTTATTGAAGAGCTACTGACTATTATGTTTGATAAACAGTTTTGTAAAAGTGTATGAGCACATGATTGTTTCTAGGCTCAAGTCTGAAGTGGAAGGAAAAATATTACCACATTAATATAGCTTCATGAAAGGAAGATCTACAATTGGCGCTATGGATAAGGTTTTAGAACTAGTTACTAAAGCCATCAAGAGAGCTACAAGAAACAAGAAATTTTGCATATTATTACTTGTGGGCATAAGAATTGCTTTCAACACAATGTCTTCGAAAGGTATCATGGAAACCCTAAATGTTATAAGAGTAAGTCCTGCACTCTGAACAATTATTTCCAACTATTTCTATAGAAACCTGAAAATTGGAAACAACGAAAAAGAATGTCATGTGGGGTACCACAGGGATTTATTCTAGGCCCTGTTGTGGAATACCTACTACAATGAGATGTTGGAAATTGAAAGATTAGAAGGGGTGCTCTTGGTATGTTTTGCAGACGACACTGATGCCCTAGTAACATTCAAATTGGCTGAAAATCTGGTAGCAATTGCAAATTTTACTTTTAAAACCATCAATCAAAAGTTAGAGCAAAAAGGTTTGGAAATTGCAAAGCAGAAAATTGAGTCCGTAATATTATATGGTGGACGGCGATTGAAACAACTGATTCTGGAAATAAGAAAAAAAAAAGCCAAAAACG
This sequence comes from Tachinus rufipes, assembly GCA_963932245.1. Lineage (NCBI taxonomy): Eukaryota > Metazoa > Arthropoda > Insecta > Coleoptera > Staphylinidae > Tachinus > Tachinus rufipes. The sequence continues at coordinate 94,333,068 of OZ010747.1, read as the reverse complement.
CAATCAAATCTTGAGATGAAAGATCATGTCAGAAAAACCACAGGAAAGACAGGAAGAGTTATAAACGCTTTAAGAAGGATAATGCCCAGAGTAGAAAAGCTGAGCCCAAATCTGGAAAATACAGAAATATTCTGATGGCTTGACAAATAAAATTTGTCTTAAAAGTTGCCTGTAGTTATAGGACTCTTTTGGCGGACGTTGTACTGGTTATTGCATCAGTTATGCCAACAAGACCAAACGTAAGAACGAGATTTGGCCAAGAAACACCGGCAAAGCAGTATAGACTAAGAATCTAATCAGAGATGTAGGGAAGTGGGCAAATAAAAAGCAAAGATTAATTGGTTAAAACCTTTTGCAACTCCTCAGTGGACATGGGTGCTTCAACTTGTCAATGAGATTCAAAAGAAAGGATAGTAATATATGCACACACTGCACCATAGAGGATACAGCTTTACACTTCTTCTTTCAATGTCAAAGATGGAAGAAGAAAAGAATGGAATTGAATGTATAAATCGAAGACACCATCACTAAAAACAGCATTGTAGATATAATGCTTCATAATAATCGGAAACAAAGGATCTACACTAATCATTAACTAATAAATAGAAGACCGGATAAATATAGAGTGCGCTGAATGCGTGTCCGGATGTACCTTTTCCGATGCAAGGCTTAGTCGTTAATTGCAGAATTAAGCCCCAAACGTCAAGTAGAGATGGGGTTTTAGTAGGTGAGAGCCCCACACATAGGTTGCAATAGCATTTCCAAAACCACGATAAAAAAAAATTTCAGCAGTTTTCACTTGTATTCTGATATGATCTGAATGCTCAGATATACCTCTTTTTTTTTATCGGCCACTTCTCTGCATTACTATTTTTGTTTGCTTCTATACCATCTGCAAATTGGTGCAACTTTTCTAGTGTAATTTACTTTTTGTGATGGACACATCTTTAAAAAAAAATTAGGTTGATATCCTTTCATTTTATACTTCCTGGTCAATTTGGTTTTGTTATTGAAGAGCTCTTTAAGGAAATTGGGACTAGGGATGTGGAAAAGGAAAAAAAAAATTACTAAAAGTGATACTTTTTATGTTAAGAGGTTTTAACTTTGTGCAATCTTACGATTTTATTTTACTCCATTATCTCTTGTTGCCAGGTAAGGTTTTCTTATCCGCCATTTGAGGACGCAACTGGTAGTGTTTACTGCTTTGGTGTTGCGTGGACGTAAAATTCTATTCACAAATTGTTAAAAATAGCATAATTTTGCTACAAAATATTAAAATATTGTGAGAAAGCACTAAAGTTGGATCATAAACTGCTATAAAATGCAATGATTTTTCACAAAATGCCCAAAAATAGCAACATTTGGTCTTAAAACATCAAAATATTGAGAAAACACCAAAATCCGGCCATAAAAATATAAAGAAAAGTTTGTAAAAATTAAAAAATACCAAAAAACTAAAATTTGGCATAAACTGTTGAAAAGTGCAAAATTCTATTGATAAAATGTCAAATGTAGCCAAATCCTACTTTGAAATATCAAAATATTGTCAGAAAGCACTAAAATTTTGTCTTAAATTGTTAAAAATTGCTAATTTTAAAGTCAAAAATCTAGTGTAAGAATCAAAAACTGTTTAAAAGTGCAAAATTATGTTCATAAAATGCCAAAATTTGCAACAATCCGGCCATAAAGTTTTAAAAAACAATTAAATTTAAAAACTTGCAAAATTTGGCATTAAATATCAAAAATATTGGTAAGAAAAACAAAAATAAAGCATTAACTGTTAAAAAGTGCAAAATCCGACTATGAAATTTAAAGCAATTGTCAGAAAGCACCAAAGTTTTGTCTTAAACTGTCCAAAATTTGCCAAAAATGGTTTAAAAGTGCAAAATTATGTTAATAAAATATCAAAATTTACAAAATCCGGTCTTGAAATTTTAATTAATTATCAAAAAGCATCAAAATACTAGTATTATAATGTATAAAGTTTTAAAAATATAAAAATTTAAAAATTGCAAAATTTAGCAATAAATATCAAAAATATTGATTTAAAAAAACGAAAATCCAGTATAAACTGTTGAGAAGTGCAAAATCCGACAATAAAATTTAAAACAATTGTCAGAAAGCACCAAATTTTGGCCATAATGCTTTGAAAAATATTAAAAAAATAATGAATTTCAAAAATTGCAAAATTTATCATTAAATACTAAAAATATTGTTGGGAAAAACGAAAATCCGTCATAAACTGTTGAAAAGTGTAAAATCCGACTATGAAATTTAAACCAATTGTCAGAAAACACCCAAATTTGGTCTTAAACTGTTAAAAATTGCTAATTTAAATTTATATAAAGTCAAAAATCTAGTTCAAGAATCAAAAAACAGCCAAAAACGATTTAAAGTGCAAAATTATGTTCTTAAAATGCCAAAATTAGCAAAATCCGGCATTGAAATTTTAAATATGAGTCAAAAAGCAACAAAATCCGGCTATAAAATTTTAAAACATATTAAAAAAAAAACAAATTAAATTTTAAAAATGTCAAAAATTTTGTTAGGAAAAACAAAAATTTATAGCAAAGCAAAAAATACTACCTTTTTTAAACAATTGTCAGAAAGTCCAAAAACCCAGTTATAAACTTTTAAAAAGTGTAAAAACAAAATTTCAAAAATTCAGTTATAAATTAAGAAAAACCAAAATCGGTCATAAAATCTCAAAAAATTCCACATTCTATTCATTCATTAGATTTTGCCTTATTTTGATTGTTGGTATTAACCTTTTTTCTTTTTTATAGTTTTTTGACATTTTTCTTATTATTTTTGTTATTTTTTATTTTTATTTTTATATCATAGTTTGAGGTTTTGTGGATAGAAGTCTTCTATCCGCGTTTCGTTCTTTTTTATTACAATTTATTTCTGCAATTTTTTTTTTCAACTTTTTTTATTTTGCTTTTTATTTCTTAGAGCGACTTTTCACTTTCTATGTAGTAAAAAAATCTTAATTTTTTTTTGTATATATATATAATGAGATTTTTTTTATTAATAAATTGTAAAAAGTCTTTAAATCTAGTTATATAGAAGTGTTTTTTTAATTTTTTTTTACCTGTCTTGTGCTCAAAAACATTACTTTCTGACCTAAAATATGAGCAGAGTGGGCAGGCAAAAAAACAATTTTTTTAGCAACAACAATTGAATTTTGCATCATTAAGAAAGGTTAATTTTTCTTAAATTACTGATGTTTTTAAAGTATCAAAGCATTCAAATAAAAAATGTGTATTATCAAATTGTACACAACAAAATTATTTTGTAAACTAATAATTCCATTATTTATAATTATACTAATTGTTCTTTATTTTGTTACAGATGTCCTGACAGCGGGCCCGGGGCCACCAGGATGCCTACGGAAGACGACTATGGAAGGAGACAAGTCAATTTGCAGCATGCCTCCACATCGCCAGCCCCTGTACCGTGTCCTGCTGGTTGTCCTGCTACGGCTCAGCTGCCTGACAGGTACCCATCGACGTACGGCAGCGAGAAAACGCTGTCGGATCGTTTCGAACCGCCGGAACGGTTTCAAAGTTCAGAGCGTTTTGGTTCAGAGCGCTCCCACTCCGATCGACTGCCATCGGGCGAACGGTATCACGGAGTTTCCGAAAGATATCCACTCGGAGATCGACCAACGACTGCCGTCTCGTCCGAACGCCTCAGCAAAGAACTCCTCGGTAAGGAGTTATTGCAAACTTCCGGTCACTGCGAACGGCAGAATTTTCAACCGGAACGGTACCACTATTCGACAGATAGATGTCAGAGGTATCAAGAGCGTTTTACGCCAGTACCGAGCAATATCGGGTCATTGGACAGATACCACAATGGGACTTTGGATAGATATTCAAGGACGAATACACCGACAGACAGGTACCACACTTTATCGACGGATAAGGAAAGATGCAATAGTACCAATTCGGAAAGGTACACTCCTGTTGAGAAATATCCGAGTGGGAATGTCGAATTCAATACGGGGGAGAGGCATTCGTCGACTCAAAGTGTTTGTTCCGAGAGGTATACACCGACGGACCGGCATCGCACCCAACAAGAAGTCTACCACGGCAGCAACGGATCATCAAAGACACTCCCGCCGGAGATCTACAAGTATAAGGATCGCTCCGCTTCATCCGAACGGAAGTCTGCAGAGAGGTACCAACAACAACAGCAGCAACACCAGCAGCAACAACAACAACATGCTGACCGCTTTCGGTATGAATACGATAGGTACCAAGCGGATCGGTTCCCAGCAATACCGTGCCCGGAGCGTTTTGCCACTCAGGAGCGCACAGAACGGACCTTTACTCAAGTACCTTACATGGAACCACCATCGCCGGCGCCAGCAAGCGATAGGTTTATCCCACCCCCACCGCTCTCCCCAACCAACACACCTAGTCCCGACTGCTATCCCGCCAATCCTTTCCCATCACCTACCAATAATGTGCCGCCTGATAGATTCATCCCGCCACCTCCGTTATCCCCATCACCTACCGAAAACTTCTCTCCAAAAACGATGGAAAGGTACGAAAAGCAGAGGTACCAAGATCGGTACGCAACATCACCGAATCCGAACGACAGGTACTCGCAATACCACCGATACTACAATAACGATAGGCTGAGCGCGCATCAAAACCCAAATTTCCACGCACCGGATCGCTACGGTACCAACGAAAGGTACGTGCCACCCAACGCACATATGCCAGTAGAACGGTACGTACCTCAACAACAAGAATCTTATTACCAACCTTACTACGATAGGTATCAACAAAAATTTAATGCTAACGATCCATACATGCGTCGAGATTTGGCTTTCCATTATCGCCTACCAGTACCTTATCCGGCTCAAGCTCAATACCAACAACGCGTAAGGTATATGGGCACACCCAATCGAATGAAATGTTGTCAGTACCAGGATGGGTACCAATTGTCAAAATCGAGTCCCGGATCTAGTTCAAGCAGCTCCGTCACAAGCCAGGGTAAGGAGATGCAGGGTTTTATAACGCAAAAGGATGCAAGTCTTCAGGATATACAGTGCCAAAATTACCAGAAGGATTACCAGTGCGGTTATCAACAGCAACAACTGGAAAAAGCAATTCAGTGCAATAAGGATGTGCAGTGCGTCGGGTTCCACGTGCAACAGGGTAAAGACTGCAAGGACGTATACGCGTCGCCGAACTTGCGGAAAGGACAGTGCCGGCATGGGATCTGTGCCAGTCCTAGTGTCGAATACATGGGTGCTTCCGGTGGGAGGCATGTCAGTGCGACACCACCCCCTAGAGGCAGCATCGGATCCGGCGATGGATCCGTTTGCAGCGATCAATGCTGCGGACGAAAATCACAGAACTCTCTCACCGTAGCCGTATGGTAAGTTACAATTTTATTAAAATTAAAAGCGATACAATCTGAAATGATTAATAATAACATTGTTTCAAATCGCCTGCGTGCAAGATTAACCCCGATATCTTCGACTCCCCTATAAAGGTTATGACAACCTATATAACCTGCACAATTTGTACATGCATCACGTGACTCGGTTAACATTTTATGAGACCATAAGAGTTAAAATTTATGATGAGAGCCAAGTTAAATTTTAAGGAGAAATGCACGCAACCGAATGGTTGGGGTGATCGTCGTCGTTCTTGGCAGTCGTAATTAAATGTGGCCAATTTAATTGGGCACCGTATAATAAATAATGTTTATAACTGCTGTAAAGCCATTACCAGTTTAATTTTCCAATCGGAAAATGGGAAAATAGGAGGTTGAAGTTTTAGGGCATGCATTATTTGATAATTAAGAGGACATTGAAATTGGGCAGGTGGTTTTATCGTGGTTTTATAGCGATGTAGCTTGTTTAAACAGCAAATACTTTGATTTATTTATGTTTGATAATCAATAGGGTTTCAAATTTATTATATTTGCAGAAATAAGTTAATTAAGAGGAAGGTGCTATCTATACAATGCGTGCTTGTGTATGCAGACTAATCTAATTTTTTCAGAAATTTATAGGTTTAGAAAACTTTTATAAAACAATAAATTTTCAAACACGAATTGAAGGAATGTTGCTAGTATTAGCAAGACCTGATTGAGGCCCTAGTTTTTAGCATTTTACTTTATTATAAATTCTAGATTGAGAAAAAATCTTAACCATAACTCAGTCTGCTTGATTTGTACTGAGTGGAGCTTGTCTAGGTGAAGTATTTGTTTTAGAATAATTTTTTTTGTTTTTTTCTTTTGCTTACAGTCTGGTAATTGACAATAGCTTTGTAGATTTTTGTGGTTATGGTTGCAATTTTGTGATTATTTTAGAGATTAAAAGACAGGGTTCTCCGTCAAACGCAAGGCTAGAATGTACAGATCAACAAACCGCATAATTAGAAAAAATACATTCAAGCATTTCGACCTTGGTTTTTGCAGACCAAGTGTACCGGAAAGTAGTTTTAGAGTTGGGTTAACAAAAAGGATTTGGCTTAGCTTTCAGGCGTATTGAGGTGAGGGTGAGTCTGGTTGTCTTATCTTGTGTAAGTGAAGTTAGTGGTGCTGGAGTTGCTCATAAACTGTTGTTGGGCAGTAATTCTTTATTGACAGGGTACATCAAGCTTATAGGTTTATGCACAATGGATGGATGGAGCTGGTTTTCTGTGCTGCCTCGTATCTTGTTGACATTTTTTATATTTGCTTTGTGAAAAAAATAACGTTATAGGGTTCTACTAACTTAGATAGCAAGGATTTTGCTTTGGACCATGGCTGTGGTCACGTTTGTATTTAAACCAATATTTGGAGGGGGAGAGGGCAATGGTTATTATAATATAGAGTAACCTATTTACTCATTTATTATCATCTTTTCTAACGCTTGCAAAGATGAAAAACTTTTAGTTTTTTCTTAACACATTTTTGGACAAATAGGTGAGCACTCCAGTTCAAATTATTTGATGGTAATCATGATCTGTGTGACCCGACTTCAGATAGGAAAAACTTTTAATTCTTTGATAATAATCACTCGAGCAAGTGGGTAGACACTCTGTTCCACCATAATCTGGAGTGGCTCATTAACCCGCCCAAGTATTGGCTCTCAAAAGATTGTATATAATCTTTTTCTTCTCAAACAAAGAGATTTTTAACGTTTGCAATGAGAAAAAACTTCTAATTTTTTGTTAACAGACTCTTGGGTAATTTGCTTGACTAAACTACTCGATGGTAATCATGATTTAGAGTGACCCACCCATCATCCTAAGTGTTGGTCATTAAGAGATTGTTTTTAAACTCTTTTTTTTTAAAATAATTGACTTCTAACACTTACAGAAATCAATTTTTTTTTATTTTTTGGTAACAAACATTCTGGAGAAAGGTTTTGAACTTCATTTTGATCTACTCAAGGGTACTCATAATCTGGAGTTACTTAAGTTTTGGGCATCAAGATAATCTTCTTTTTCTGACTAAAGAATTTCTAACTTTTGTAGGAAAAGAAACTTCCGATTCTTTAATAATAAATACTCGGGCAAGGTGAGTTGGCGCTACAGTTCAAACTAATTATTGGTAATTATGATTTGGAGTTATCCACTTACTTGCTCAAGTGCTGGCCATTAAAAGATTAGAGATCATCTTTTTTTCCTTTGACAAAGCAAAGAGGAGAAACTTCCAATTCCTTGTTAACAAACACTTGGGCGGGTAGGTAGGTTCAAATTACTAACAGGTAATCATGATTTAGAGTGACTCAAGTGTTATTTTTCAAAAGATTTGATATCACGTCTTTTTTTCTTGGACAATAAGATTTCAAACGCTCTCTAAGATGAGAAACTTTCAATTTCTTGATAACAAATACTTGGGTGGGCGTAAAAGAAGTCCAGAACATTATTACAGGCAAGTAGTTTTAACTGAAGCTTTGCCAATCTTAAAAAGATTGGATAATACTTTGTTTTATTATAAAATAGTGACTACTGACGTTTGAAGGTTGAATTGATTATTTCGGCAATACAAATAAGTGGGTTTATATGGAGAATTGTCTTTTGAAAACATTTTATAGGAAAGAAAAAATTGTTTATTTTAAATTATTTGAGAAAATTTGATTTGAAACAACTTTTATCTTAATTTTAGTTAACTCCGCCACTGGCCAACTAGGATTTTCGGGCCCCACCACAAAAAGTTGAAAAGGTCCTATTTATAGACAATTTAAAGAAAAGGTACAGTTTTGTCATTTATTTAACTTTTATTTTGTAAACTTTTGGGAGGCCCAGGTTTTGAAATAATTGTCGGAAGGCTCCCTATGCTTGTAGGCCCTTCCGCATTGCAGACCCTTGCTTACAGTTAGCTCCGCCTCTGAAATAGGCAATTTGGAGGTCAAAGATTATTTAGCCAATACCAGTAGGTGGATTTATATGTTAAATGGTCTGAATACGTTTTAAAAGTATTTGTAAAACTGTTTTATGAGTGATGTAGTGCAAAAAGCATTTCTTACTTTTTTCTTTTTTTAGATGATCAGCAGTATAATTTGGTTGCAGGTTTATGGGTCTATCGTTTACTAAATGCACCTTTGGTTGAAGTATGTCTTAACCCAGCCAAACCAATTTTATAAAGATTATACAATTATTTTTACTGGGTCTTAGTTTGTAACTATGAGCGAGAGAACAACGTTCATAATTGCTTGCGTGTTGAAACGAGACTAACTTTGATTTCTTTAAAGTTTAATTATTTTTAGCACTGAATGGGTAAGATGCTTTAGCTCAATTTAGTAGCGTCTTCCTTGCATTTTTTTTGTGTACGTAGTAAGGTGTTGGCCTCAGCAAGTGGGTTTAGACTTACGAATGACATATTGAGTCACAAAGACATTTACATCATTTGTTATTAATTGCGAAGCGACATACTGAGTCACAAATACATTTATTTCATTTTTATCAATCGCGAAGCGACAAAATAAACTATGAAATTATAGATATGCTTAAAAAATAATCGCTTAGCTCCATAATCAATCGCGAAGCGACATAATCAATTGTAAAGCGACAAACTAAACTAAAAAGTCAGAAAATTGCTTCAAAAGTAACCGTAAAACAAAATATTGAGTCACAACGACATTTATTTTATTTGTTATTAATCGCGAACAAACAAACTAAACTATGAGGTCACAAAACTGCTTTCAAAGAAATTACGAAGCGACATAATAAATCACAAAAACATTTGTTATTAATTGTGAAGCGACGAACTAAACTATGAAGTTACAATTAATCTTAAAAAAAGATTGCGAAGCGACGAACTACACTATGAAGTCATAAAATTGTTTTAAAAGTAATCGCAAAGTGACCTACTGAGTTACAAAGACATTTATTTTATTTGTTATCAATTGCAAAGCGCGAACTAAATTATGAGGTCACAAAATTGCTTAAAAAATAATTGCAAAGCGACAAAATCAATGGCAAAAGCAACGAACTAAACTATGAGGGCACAAAATAGCTCAAAAATTAATTGCAAAGCGACATATTCACTTGCAAAGCGACAAATTAATGACAAAATTGATTTAAAAGCAGTTGCGAAGCGACATACTAAGTCACAAAAACATTTATTTCTTTTGTTATAAATCGCGAAGCGACAAACTAAACTATGAAGTAACAAAATTGTTTAAAAAGTAAATGCAAAGTGACATAATCAATGGCTAAAGCAACAAACTTAACCTTGAGGACACAAAATAGCTTGAAAATTACTTGCAAAGCGACGAATTAAACTATAATGTCACAAAATTGCATAAAAATCAATTGAAAAGGGTCATCCTAAGTTACAAAAATATTTATTTTACTTGATATCAACCGCGAAGCAATGAAATAAACTATGAAGTAACAAAATTGCTTAAGAAGCAATTAAAAAACAACATACTAAGTCACAATAACATTTATTTTATTTGTTATTGACCGCAAAGCGACGAATTAAACTATGGAGTCACAAATACGCTTAAAAAGTAATTGCAAAGCGACAAGTTGAACTATGAGGTCATAAAATTGCCATCTTCGGTCACAAAAACATTTATTTTATTTGTTATCAATCGCGAAGCGACAAAATAAACTATGAAGTCACAAATTTGCTTAAAAAGTAATTGCGAAATGACAATCTAAACTATGAGCCTACAAAATTGCTTTAAAAGTAATCACAAAACAACATATTGAGTCATAAAGACATTACTTTATTTGTTATCAATGGCAAGGCAACGAACTAAACTATAAAGTCATAAAATTGCTTTAAAAGTAATCGCAAAACAACATCCTGAGTCACTAAATCATTTATTTGATTTGTTATTAATTGCAAATTGACGAACTAAACTATGAAATCACAAAAACGCCTAAAAAGTAACTGCAAAGCGACATAAACAATCGCAAAGCGACAAATTAAACTATGAAGTCGGATGAGGTTACAAATTTGCTTAAAAAGTAATTGCGAAGCGACATACTAAGTCAAAAAAACGATTATTTTATTTGTTATCAATTGTGAAGCGACAAAATAAATTATGAATTTACAAATTTGCTTAAAAAGTAATCGCAAAGCGACGAATTAAACTATGAAGTCAGATGAGGTTGTAAATTTGCTTAAAAAGTCATCGCAAAGCAACATACTAAATCACAAAAACAATTATTTCATTTCTTATCAATCGCAAAGCGACAAAATAAACTATAAAATCAAAAACTTGCTTAGAAATCAATCGCAAAGCGACGGATCAAACTATGCAGTCAGATGAGGTTACAAATTTGCTTAACAAAAACGAATATTTTATTTAATATCAATCGTAAAGTGACAAAATAAATTATGAAGTCACAAACTTGCTTAAAAAGTAATCGCGAAGCGACATTATGATTTGCAAAGCGAGAAATTAAACTATGAAGTCAGATGAATTTACAAATTTGTTTGAAAAGTAACTGCGAAGCGACATAATCAATTTCAAAACAACGAATTAAACTATGAAGTCAAATGAGGATGCAAATTTGCTTAAAAGGCAAGCGACATACTAAGTCACAAAAACAATAATTTTATTTCTTATCAATCGCAAAACATCAAAATAAACTATGAAGTCACAAAATTGTTTGAAAAGTAATTGCAAAACAACAGAAATAATTGCAAAGCGACGAACTAAACTATAAAGTCTGATGAGGTTACAAGCTTAAAAAGTAATTGCGAATCGACATACTAAATCACAAAAACAATCATTTTATTTGCTATTAATCGCGAAGCGACAAAATTAACTATATAGTCAGAAAATTGCTTTAAAAGTAACCGCAAAGCAAAATTTTGAGTCACAAAACATATATTTTATTTGTTATCAATCGCGAAGCGACGAACTAACTTATGAAGCCACCAATTTGCTAAAAAGTAATTGCAAAACGACATAATCAATTGCGAAGCGACAAACTAGACTATGAGGTTACAAAATTGTTTTAAAAGTATCAGCGAAGCAACATAATGAGTTACAAAGATATTTATTTTATTTGTTATTAATTGCAAAGCGATGAACTAACCTATAAGGTCACAAAATTACTTTAAAAGCAATCGTGAAGCAATATAATGAGTTACAAAAACGTTTATTTTATTAATTATTAATCGCGAAGAGACTTACTGAGTCACAAAAAAAATTACTTCATTTGTTATCAACATTAAAGCGATGAATTAAATTATGAGGTCAAAAAATTGCTTAATAAGTAATCGCATAGCAATATAAAGGGTTAAAAAATCAGTTATTTTATTTGTTATTACTTGCGAAGCGACATACTGAGTCAGAAAAACATTTACTTCATTTGTTATCAATCGCGAAGCGACAAACTAAACTATGAGGTCAAAAAATTGCTTAAAAAGTAATTGCGAAGCAACATACTAAGTCAAAAAACATTAATTTTAATTGTTATTAATTGCGAAGCGACAAATTAACCTATGAGGTCACAAAATTGCTTGAAAAGCAATTGTGAAGCGATATAATGAGTTACAAAAACGGTTATTTCATTTGTTATTAATCGTGAAGCAACATACTGAGTCACAATAACAATTATTTTATTTGTTATCAATCGCGAAGCAACGAAATAAACTATAAGGTCACTAAATTGCTTAAAAAGTAATTGCACATGACATACTAAGTCACAAAAAAAATTATTTTGTTTGTTTTTAATCGCGAAGCGACAAAATAAATTATAAAGTCACAAATTTGCTTAAAACGTAATCGCGAAGCGACATACTAAATCACAAAAACGATTATTTTGTTTGTTATCAATCGCGAAGCAACAAATTAAACTATGAAATCACAAATTTGCTTAAAAAGTAATTGTGAAGTGACATACTAAGCAACAAAAACGATTATTTTGTTTGTTATCGATTGCAAAGCTACAAAATAAATTATGAAGTCACAAATTTGCTTAAACTGTAATCGCAAAGTAATTGCAAAGCGACATACTAAGTCACAAATATGATTATTTTGTTTGTTATAAATCACGATGCGACAAATTAAACTATAAAATCATAAATTTGCTAAAAAAATAATTGTGAAGCGACATACTAAACCACAAAAACGATTATTTTGTTTGTTATCAATTTCAAAGCGACAAAATAAATTATGAAGTCACAAATTTGCTTAAATCGTAATCGCAAAGCGACATACTAAGTCACAAAAATATTTTTTTAATTTGTTATCAATCTCGAAGCGACAAATAAAACTATGAAGTTACAAATTTGCTTAAAAATAATTGCGAAACAACATACTAAGTCACAAAAACGATTATTTTATTTGTTATCAATTGCGAAGCAAGATAATAAACTATGAAGTCACAAATTTGCTTAAAACGTATTTGCAAAGCAACTTACTAAGTCACAAAAACGTTTATTTTATTTGTTATCAATCGCGAACCGACAAAATAAATTTTGAAGTCACAAATTTGCTTAAAACGTAATTGCAAAGCGATATACTAAGCCACAAAAACAATTATTTTGTTTGTTATCATTCGCTAAGAGACAAATTAAACTATGAAATCACAAATTTGCTTAAAAAGTTATCGCGAAGCGACATACTAAGTTACAAAAACAATTATTTTGTTTGTCATCAATCGCGAAGCAACATATTAAACTATGAAATCACGAATTTGCTTAAAAAGTTATCGCGAAGCGACATACTAAGTTACAAAAACGATTATTTTGTTTGTCATCAATCGCGAAGCGATAAATTAAACTATGAAATCACGAATTTGCTTAAAAAGTTATTTCGAAGCGACATACTAAGTTACAAAAACGATTATTTTATATGTTATCAATCGCGAAGCGACAAAATATATACTATAAAGTCACAAATTAGCTTAAAAAGTAATCGCGAAGCGACATACTAAGTCACAGAAACAATTATTTCGTTTGTTATCAATTGCGAAGCAAAAAATTAAACTGTGAAGTCACAAATTTGCTTTAAAAGTAGTTGCAAAGCAACATAATGAGTCACAGAATCATTTATTTTAACTGTTTTCAATCGCAAAGCGACGAAATAACCTATGAAGTTACAAAAATGCCAAAAAAGTAATCGCCAAGCGACATACTAAGTCACAAAAACACATATTTTATTTGTTATAAATTGCAAAGCGACAAACTAACCTATGAGTATTCGCAAAGCGACATTTTACGTCACAAAAACATTTGTTTTATTTGTTATCAATTGCGAAGCAACGAAATAAACTATAAAACCACAAATATGATTAAAAAACGCAAAGCAACATAATCAATTGCGAAACAATATAACTAATTGTGAAGCGACATAATCAATCGCGATGCGACGAACTAACATATGAAATCACTAAATTGCTTTAAAAGTAATTCTAAAGCGACATAATAAATAACAAAAACATTTATTTCATTTGTCCATTACTTTCGAAGCAACATACTGAGTTACAAAAACATTTATTTTATTTGTTATAAATTGCAAAGCAACAAACTTATGAAGTCATAACTGCTTAAAAAATAATCGCAAGAATTACAGAAAATGACTTTTTTGAAAAAAAAATTACGCATTGTTCACGTTTCATATAATAATTGCATTTTTAACATATTTTAAGCAAAAATTGTTTTTTTTTTAAGAATTTTGATAGATTTCTTATAGGAACTGTGTTTTCTGAGCAATTTTTTGCAATATTACACATTATTTGTGTTTTGTAGACAATTTTTTGTTAAATTTATGTATTAATTGCTTTTTCTGAGCTGTTTTTATGTATTTTAAGCAATAAACAAGTTTTTTAGAAGATTCATGATGGTTTTTATAGGAAATGTGTTTTCCATTGTTATTTTACAAATATTACGCACAATTTTTGTTTTGTGGGCTATTTTTAATTAACTTTAAGCAAGACTTGCGTTTTCTAAACGATTTTTAATTAATTTCGAGCAATAAATGCGTTTTCTAAGAGATTTATGATTAGTTTCTTATAAGAAAAGTGTTTTCCGAATGATTCTTTGCAAATATCACACATGATTTGCGTTTTGTTGCCAATTGCTAACAATAGTTGCATTTTATAAGCGATTTTTCAAATGTTTTAAGCAATTAATGCTTTTTCAAGAATATTAATAATGGAATTTATTAAAAAAGTGTGTTTTATGAGCATGATTTTTAAGCAATAAATGTAGTAGAAGATTTATGACGGACAAACTCTTTGCAAATATCAAGCACAATTTAATTAAATTCAATTTGCGTCTTTTAAGCGATGTTTAAACATATTTTATGCAATAAATAGATTTATAGTAAATTTATGATTGATTTTTTACGGAAAAATGTGTTTTCTGAATGATTTGTTGCAAATATTGCACATCATTTGCATTTTTTAGTCGATTTTTAATTAATTTTTAAAGATATTTGCATTTTTTAAGCGATTTTTAATTTATCTTAAGCAATAAATGCTATTTTAAAAAGATTTATGGCGAATTTCTTATAGGAAATGTGGCTTTCGAGCGATTTTTTGCAAATAACGTATGATTTGCGTTTTGTAGCCAATTTTTAATTAATTAAAAAAAAGTGTTTTTTAAAGTATTCTTTGAACATCATGCACAATCATCGCAAAAACTATTCAATTGCAGTTTCTTATAAGTGATTCACAAAGACATTTATTTTATTTGTTATCAACTTCAAAGCAACAAACTATGAGGTCACAAAATAACTTAAAATATAATCGCAATGCGACATAATTAGTGGCAAAGCGACAAACTAAACTATTAGGTTACAAATATGCTTAAAAAGTAATTGCGAAGCAACATAATCAATCGCGAAGCGACGAACTAAACTATGGGGTCACTAAATTGCTTTAAAAGTAATCGCAAAGCGACATAATGAGTCACAAAGACAATTACATCATTTGTTATTAATTGCAAAGCGACATAATCAGTCACATAGACATTTATTTTATTTAATATTAATTGCGAAGCGACAAACCAAACTACGAGGTTACAAAATTGCTTTAAAAGTAATCGCAAAGCGACATAATAAGTCAGAAAAACATTTATTATATTTGTAATTAATTGCGAAGCGACATAATGAGTCACAAAAACAGTTATTTTATTTGTTATCAATTGCAAAGCGACGATGAAGTTACAAAAATGCCTAAAAAGTAATCGCAAAGTAACATAATCAATCGCGAAACGACGAATTAAACTATGAGGTCAAAAAATTACTTTAAAAGTAATCACGAAGCGACATAATGTGTCACAGAGACATTTATTTATTTGTTATTAATCGCAAAGCAACATATGAGTAACAAAACATTTACTTTATTTGTGATTAATCTCAAAGCGACGAAATAACCTATGAGGTTACAAAATTGATTAAAAAGTAATCGCGACGCGACATACTAATTCACAATAATGTTTATTTTATTTGTTAACAATCTCAAAACGACAAACTAATCTATGACGTCACAAAATTGCTTAAAAAGTAGTCACGAAGCGACATACTAAGTCACAAAAACATTTATTTCATTTATTTATCAATTGCGAAACGACAAAGTAAGGTATGAAGTCACAAATAATCCTTAAAAGTAATTGCAAATTGACAAACTAAATTAAAAGGTCACAAAATTGCTTTAAAAGTAATTAAATAACAATATACTGAGTCACAAACCAATCGCAAAGCAACAAACCTAACCTATGAAGTCACAAAATTGATTAAAAAGTAATCGCGAAGCAACATACTAAGTCACAAAAACATTTATTTTATTTGTTAACAATTGCGAAACGACAAACTAAACTATGAGGTCACAAAGTAACTTAAAATGTAATCGCAAAGCGATATAATCAATGGCAAAGCGACGAACTAAACTATGAGGTAACAAAATTGCTTTAAAAATAATTGCAAAGCAACATCTTGAGTCACATAGGCATTTATTTTATTTGTTATTAATCGCGAAGCGACATACTCAGTCACAAAGACATTTATTTCATTTATTATCAATCGCAAAAAGACGAACTAATCTATGATGTCACAAAATTGCATAAAAAATAATCGCATAGCGAGATACTAAGTCACAAAAGCATTTATTTTATTTGTTATCAGCCGCGAAGCGACAAAATTACTTATGAATACAAATATGCTTAAAAAGTTATTGCGAAGCGACAAATTAAAAACTCTGAGGTCACAAATTTGCTTTAAAAGTAATCAAAAAACAATATTTTGAGTCACAACGATATTTATTTTATTTGTTATCAATTGCAAAGAGACAAACTATTCTATGACGTCACAAAATTGTTTAAAAAGTAAAAGCGAAGCGACATACTAAGTCACAAAAACAGTTATTTTATTTGTTATCATTTGCCAAGCGAAAAACCTAACTATAAAGTTACAAAATTGTTTAAAAAATAATAGCAAAACATTTTTTTCATTTGCAATTAATCTTGAAGCGACAACATAATCAATAGTAAAGCGACAAACTAAACTATACATAATGAGTCACAAAGACATTTATTTCAGTTGTTATTAATTGCAAAGCGACGACCTAACCTATTAGATTAGAAAACTGCTTAAAAAGTAATTCCAAAGCGACATACTAAATCACAAAAACATTTATTTTATTTGTTACCAATCGCGAAGCAATTAAGTAAACCATGAAGTCAAAAATTTGCTTAAAAAGTAATCGCAAAGCAACATAATCAAACTAAACTATAAAGTCGTAAAGTTGCTTTAAAAGTAATTGCCAAATGACATAATGAGTCACAAGGACATTTATATCATTTGTTAATAATTGTGAAGCGACATACTGAGTCACAAAAACATTTATTTTATTTGTTATCTAGCGCGAATTGACAAACTAATCTATGAAGTCACTAAACTGCTCAATAAGTTATCGCAAAGCGACATACTTAGTCACAAAAACATTTATTTAAATTGTTATCAATTGCAAAGCGACAAACTAAACTATGAGGTCACAAATTAGCTTAAAATGTATTCGCAAAGCGACATAATCAACAGCAAAGCGACGAACTAAACTATGATGCTTAAAAAGTATTTGTAAAACGACATAATCAATTGCAAAGCGACGAACTAAACATGAGGTCAAAAAATTGTTTTAAAAGTAATTGCGATGCGACATACGAACTCACAAAGATATTTATTTGATTTGTTATCAATTGCGAAATAACAAACTAATTTATAACGTTACAAAACCGTTAAAAAATACTTGCAAAGCGACATACAAAGTCACAAAACCAATAATTTAATTTTTTATTAACTGCGAAGCAACGAACTAAACTATAAATTCACAAAATGACTTTAAAAAGTAATTGCAAAGCGACATAATAAGTCACAAATACATTTATTACATTTGTTTATTAATCGCGAAGCGACAAAATAAACTATAAAATTAAAAATTTGTCTAAAAAGTAATCGCAAAGCGACATAATTAATAGCAAAATGACGAACTAACTATAAAGTCACTAAATTGCTTTAAAAGTAATTGCGAAGCGACATAATAAGTCACGAAAACATTCATTTTATTTGTTATTAATCGCGAAGCGACATAATAAACAAACTAATCTATAACGTCACAAAATTGCTTTAAAATTAATTGCGAAGGGGCGAATTAAACTATGAAGCCACAAAATTGCTTTAAAAAATATTGTGAAGCGACCTAAACAGTCACAAAAACATTTACTCATAGGTCACAAAATTGCTTTAAAAGTAATTGTGAAGCGACATAATGAGTTATAAAGGCATTTTTTTAATTTGTTATTAATCGTGAAGCGATATACTGAGTCACAATGGCATATATTTTATTTGTAATCAATCGGGAAGTGACAAACTAAACTATGAGGTCACAAAATAGCTTAAAATGTAGACGCAAAACAAAATAATTATTAGCACAGCTGCGAACTAAACTATGAAGTCACAAATATGCTTAAAAAGTAATTGCAAAACGACGAACTAAACTAAGAAATCACAAAATTGCTTTAAAAGTAATCGCATAACGACATAATAAGTCACAAAGATATATATTTCATTTGTTATTAATTGCGAAGCGACATACTGAGTCACAAAGACATTTATTTTATTTGTTATCAATCGCAAAGCGACAAATTAATTTATGAGGTCACAATATTGATTGAAAAGTAGTCGCAAAACGACATCATACTAAGTAACAACAACATTTATTTTACTTGTTACCAATCGAAAAGCGACGAATTAAACTATAAGGTCACAAAATTGTTTTAAAAGTAATCGCGAAGCGACATAATCAATTGGAAGAGACATAATCAATGAGGTCACAAAATTGTTTTAGAAATAACAGAGAAACAACGAACTTAGTCACAAAATTATTTCATTTACTTGTTAACAATCGCGAAGTGACAAACTAAACAACAAAGTCATAAAACTTTTTTAAAAGTAATTACAAAAGTGACAGACTGAGTCACAAAGACAATTATTTTGTTTGTTATCTATTTCGAAGCACCGAACTAAAATATGAAGTCACAAATCTGCTTCAAAAGTAATTGCAAAGCAACATACCAAGTCACAAAAACATTTATTTTATTTGTTATTAATCACAAAGCGACAAACTAAATTATGAAATCAGAAAATTGCTTAAAAAGAAATCGCGAAGCGACATAATGGGTCACAAACACATTTATTTTATTTGTTACCAACTTATTTATGACGTTACAAAATTGCTTAAAAAGTGAATACGAAGTGACATACTAAGTCACAAAAACATTTATTTCATTTGTTATCAATCGCGAAGCGCCGAAATAAACTATGAAGTAACAAATATGCTTAAAAAGTAATCGCAAAGCGACATAATTAATCGCAAAGCATTTTTGTAACCTTATAGCTATGAGGTTACAAAATTGCTTTAAAAGTATTTGCAAAGCGACATACTAAGTCACTAAAACATTTATTTTAATTGTTGAAGCGACATAGTGACTCACAAAGACATTTATCTTACTCTTTACCAATCGCCAAGCAATTAACTAACCTATGAGGTTACAAAATTGTTTTAAAAGCAATCGCAAAGTGATATAGTAAGTCACAAAAACATTTACATTTTATTTTATCACTGGCGAAGCGATAAACTACCTCATAGGTTAGTTTATCGCAAAACTGCTTAAAAAATAATCCCGAAGCAACATCATGATTCACAAGAACATATATTTCATTTGTTATTAATCGCAAAGCGATATACTGAGTCACAAAGACATTTATTTTATTTTATATCAATCGCAAAGCACCAAATTAAACTACGAGGTCACAAAATTGCTTTAAAAGTAATCGCGAAGCGACATAACAAGTCACAAAAACATTTATTTTATTTGTTATCAATTTCAAAGCGACAAACTAAACTATGAGGTCACAAATTAGTTTAAAATGTAATTGCAAAGCTACATAATTAATGGCAAAGCGACGAACTAAACTATAAAGTCACAAATATGCGTAAAAAGTAATTGCAAAACGACATAATCAATTTCGACGCGATGAACTAAACTTTAAGGTCACAAAATTGCTTTAAAAACAATCGCAAATCGACATACTTAATCACAGATACATTTATATTATTTGTTATTAATTGCAAAGCAACAAACTAATCTATGAGGACACAAAATAGCTTAAAATGTATTTGCAAAGCGACATAATCAATGGCAAAGCAACGACCTAAGCTATGAGATCACAAATATGCTAAAAAAGTAATAGCAAAGAGATGAACTAAATTTTGAAGTCACAAAATTAGATTAAAAGTAATGGCAAAGTAGCATACTTAGTCACAGATACATTTATATTTATTGTTGTTAATTGTGATGTTTGCGGGTGTGGATGACTACTCTTGGATAATCAAAGATAACGCAATGGCTTTACTAATAACAGATATATTGGAATACGACTGAATACAACATATGACATATTTACATATGACACTTGACATTTATATATATATATATATATATATATATATATATATATATTTGTGTGTGTTTACATGGTGCAGGTTGCGGTGAATCCACAACACTCCCCCGGAACGCAAGCCCAGATTTCGTTCTGAAATCGGCTTGTTTCTCCTTGTTTACCGCTTTGGTTAGGTAGTCCGCTATCATGTCGTTGGTAGGAAGATGAATCAATTTAACATGGTTTTCCTTGACATGATGATTCTTGGTGTCGATGTGTTTCGATCTCTGCTTAATTGCTTCGGATTCGGCCATGCTGATCGTTGACTTATTATCGCAGAAAACAGGTGTTAATTTCATTTTTTTCGGCATGATCTCCTTCATTAAGAGTTTCACCCAGGTCAACTCTTCTACGGCTGCTGAGAGTGCCATGTATTCGGCCTCTGCTGTGGAAAGAGCGACTGTCTTTTGTAGACGGCATTTCCAGCATATTGCACCGCTTTGCAGCGTCACTATGTATCCAGTCACTGATCTGCGAGTGGATGGGTCGTTTGCCCAATCAGCGTCTGAATATGCTTTTAAGTCGATATCTTCGTTTTATCCATTTCTCTTGTAGAGTAGGTTTATCTGCGTTGTCCCCTTTAGATATTTGTAGATCCTTTTGACAGCGTTTAGGTGACATTCAAGTGGTTTCTTGGCAAATCGGTTCAAGAAAGTTGTATTTGATATGTCCGGTCTGGTAATACATGCGAGGTACATCAAACAACCAATCATTTCTTGGTATAGCTGAATGTTTGCTTTCTTGGTAGATGTCTCGTCAAACTGTGTTCCTACTGGCATTGGAGTCTTCACTGGATTACAATCCGATAATCCGAAACGCTGTAGGATAGTGTTTATGTAGTCAGACTGATTTAGGCTGATTGTTCCAGTCCTTGCATTCTTCATTATTGTTATGCCAAGAAATTTTTTCACTACTCCAAGATCCTTGATTTTAAATGCTTGCGTCAATTTTGACTTGCATTCTTGAATGTGATTCTCGTTTTTACATAATATTAAAATGTCATCTACATATGTTATAATTATGACGATCTCATCTTTTGTGGTTTGGTAATAAAGACATGGGTCGGCAAAGCTTCGTTTGTAGCCCATTTTGGTTAGCTCATCATTAAGTTTGATATTCCACTCACGCCAACCTTTCGCTTTGAACTTATCTGGCTTTTGTTTGTAAACCCATTTACAGTTCAAGATTTTAGCGTTTTTTGGCTTATCTACTAGTGTCCAAGTTTCGTTATTGTTCTGTGCTTGCATTTCATTTAGCATTGCTTGATGCCATTCATTTTTGATCTCCCCTTCCAATGCTTCTTTGTAGGTGAGCGGTTCTTCCGTCGATACATTACACGTGTACTCCGGCCATTTTTTTGGACATGGTTTCCTTGTTGATCTCCTTAATGCGATTTGCTTTTCATCAGCTTCCTTGCTGGAGGATTTTTCTTCACTTGGAACGAAATTGGAGTTTTTCTTTTCTTGTAATGTGTCCTCTTCAGATACTTCAATGGAGTCGTCTTGATTTACATCATTTTGCTCTTGCTCGACTTCTTCATTTATTATAATTTCTTCTTGGGACGGTACAATTTCTTCTGGGAGGAAGTTTATGTCGATAACATGAGTTGGTACATCATTAGTGTCATTAATATCACCTTCACTACAATTTCCAAAATCTCCTTCTAGAAATCTGACAACTCTACTTACAACGATGCGTTTTTCTTTTATCATCCAAACGCGGTAAGCTTTGCTTTCTTCACTATAACCAACAAATGTTCCAAGATCTGCTTTTGCTTGCATCTTGTTTCTATTTGGACGTTTATTTAAAACGTAAGCCTTGGTGCCAAATGACCTCAGATGTGTGATGACCGGTTTCTTCCCGAACCAGATCTCGTATGGTGTCATATTGATACTTCTTGATATGCACCTATTTCGAGTATAATTAGCTGTTGCTACAGCTTCACCCCAAAAACTTGATGACGTAAAGAGCTCCTCCATTCGAAGCTACTGGCATCGGCCCGCACAGGTCTGTGTGAACTATCTCTATCAATTCGTTTCCTCTGGTGTCACTTGATTTTGGGAATTTGGTTCGAGCCATTTTACCTTGTGGACATATTTCGCAGTTGATTTCAGATTTCAAATTTTTTGGCAACGGATTCATTCCAAGTACGGAATTCTTTTAAATCATTTCACATAAGCTTTTAGCATTTAGATGACCAAGTCTAGAATGCCACAGATCAAAGACTTTATTTTCTTGCCTTGTGTTGCATAAGTTGGCTTGTTCGTTGCTTTTTGTTTGTTTGACTACATAAAGATTGTTTTCCTTGATTGCAATTGTAGTTGGAATGTTCTTCTCATTGCGAATTATTGCTTTCTCTTGGTCGAATGTAACAGTGTAACCATTTTCGGTTAATTTTCCAACGGACATTAGGTTCAGTTCTAAGTTTGGAACGTACAATGTTTGTGATAGGTCACATCTCCTTGTATAATTCTCAACTTCAACATCTAATTTGACAGATCCTGTTCCAACAGATGAAGAATTTGTGTGGTTAGCCATGTTTACCCGTGTCTCAGATGGATTTAGGTTTGTAAATTTGTCTTTGTCATTGCACATGTGTGATGTACAACCACTATCAAGTAACCACTTGTCCTTTTTTTCTTGCGCTAGTGTGCATATTTCAGATGCAAAGTAGAATTCTTGATTATCCTTATTGAACCAGCAATCAGCTATTTGATGTCCATTACGTTTGCATATTGTGCACCTAGGCGGTTTCTTACTGTTACCTTGTGTTGGCTGTTTCTGTTTCAGCTGTTGATTGAATTGTTTCTTGAATGGTCTCTTCTGTTTCCAGGCTGCCAATGCTGCATCACTTGTGTAATGCCCTTGCCTGCCATGCCTAGATTCACTCTCTTCCAGTATTTTCACGCGTAGATTTTCCATCGTGGGAAGTTCATCTCTGCTTTTGATTGCGACGCGGAAATTGTCGTATGATTTTGGTAGACTGTAGAGAAGTATAATTGTGAGCAGGTCCTCATTAATTTCAAGTTCCATATCTTGGAGTTTGTCCACAGTTTCTTCCAGCTTCTCTAGATGAGCATGGGTGTCCTGGCCTTCTTTCATCTTTGCGAAGAGTAGCTGCTTCAGTAGATTTGCCTTTTTGGCAGGACCCTTTGACTCATGGATTGTGGCTAGCTTTTGCCACACATCCCTGGAAGTTTTGCAGTATTTTACTTCACGCAACGCTGATACTTCAATTGATAGTATAAGGTCAGACTTAGTTGTTTGGTCATTGTGATCCCACGACGCGGCCTCTGCTACTTCGGTAGGTTTTGCTGGGTCTGCTTCTGGTCTTCTCTTTAAGCCGTTCACATATTCCCATCCTCCGGTTTTGATTAGCAATGCCTGTGCCTGAATTTTCCAGGTGTCGTAATTGGATTTGTTCAATGGCTGGATCCTCGTAGTTGCGTTCATGGTTATTCCAATCCTATCGCACTTTCTTGCTTAATATTTGCATCTATCTGTTTATTAACTCTTCTGGGCCCATAACCTGATGTTTGTAGGTGTGGATGACTACTCTTGGATAATCAAAGATAACGCAATGGCTTTACTAATAACAGATATATTGGAATACGACTGAATACAACATATGACATATTTACATATGACACTTGACATTTATATATATGTGTGTTTACATGATGCAGGTTGCGGTGAATCCACAACAAATTGCAAAGCGACGAACTAATCTATGAGTCACAAAATAGCTTAAAATGTAGTCGCGAAGCGACATAATCAATGGCAAAGCAACAACTTAAGCTATGAGGTTACAATATAGCTTAAAATGTAATTGCAAAGCGACATAATTAATGGCAAAGCGACGAACTAATCTATGAGATCACAAAATAGGTTAAAATGTAATCTGGAAACGACATAATCAATGGCAAAACAACGATATAAACTATGAGGTCACAAATATGCTGAAAAAGTAATTCCGAAGCGACATACTAAGTCCCAAAAATATATGTTTTGGTAAATTTACACAAGCAGTTAGGTTTATCTTGTCACCTAGGTTTGTGGTTTAACTTATTGAAGGCATCTGTGCTATGCAATACTTATTCTAGTTTGAACATCATCAAAGTTTTAAAATGCGAGACTATAAGATTGTTAAAATGTTAAAACTTCCCTCTCACCCACATCAATCAACTTTAACATTTTCAATCTTTAATATGTGCTAAAGTATAAAAAAAGTAAGCTTTTCTTGTTCGTTTTTCTATATTTTTCGAACTTTAGTGACATTTTGAGCTTGAATTGGATTTTGATGTGACTGAACTGAATTGTAGTTAGAGACTGGGTGCATCCGCTGTTAAAGTGGTTTCTATGGTAGTCAACCTTTCTTGCATTTGATTATCTACCAGCGGCTAGATGATGTTTTTTATTTTTGTTGGGCAATAGGTCAGATTCAGTTTTAGATCAATTTTTTTTTTCTGTGTCAAAAGTGATTATTTTGAACATTACTGGTTTTGGTGCTGGAGCATAGTATCTCAAAAACGGAACATTGGGGTTATGTCTCTTGCAATTTTTTGTATATATTCTGATTGATCCAGGTTTAGTATATTTGAGTATGGATTAGTACAGCTGAATGGAGGCAATTATTTTGTAATGCTGGTGCAATACTGTATGGTATTTACACCCAGTTTACACACAGTTTATAGCAGAGTTTGATTTTATGCAAAAAATTTTAAAGAATCTTTTCCTAGTTTGTTGAGAATCTTTAGTGGTAGTTTGTTTTTGGTATGGGGTTACTCTAAAAGTTGCCTAACGTTGGGCGCCAGTTTTTGCCTAACATCCGGCACAGTATCTGATCAACAGTATTTGTTGGGTAGTGATTTTTTTATGCAACGTTAGAGATTGAACGCAAGATTTTGAGGGTTTTGGACAGATTATAGTTCTGCGCGGTTGATAAGACGCTTGGGGTAGCCTTTTAAAATTTTTAAACACGGGTATGGGCGTTGAAAACCAGTGTTAGTAGCACACGCTGCTTATAACTTTTTACTGAAACCAACGTCGAGGAAGTACCCGTGCAAATTTTCCAGATGGTTTGAGTTTAATCTTGACGTTTAGCTAATCAATTTTTTCTTCTAGTGCATAACGTAATAAGTACGCACAAATGTATTAGCCTTGCACTTCTTCCTAATATTCATTAACTCAGCGACTTTAGCATGTACTTCTTTAAACAATAATATTGTACTTTTATAATCAATTTGCAATATTATAGCGTTGTGTTTTAAAGTTTTTTGTTTTTGTATAAACTAGCAATTCCAACAAATTTAATAGCTTACAAACGCCACTTCAGAAATAAATAAATTGTAAGCTCTAAAGAATTAAATTTAATTTGCTATTATTATCGACAAACGGTGTTTTATTGTAGAATATCTACTTAGATGCTGGTTGAACGTATAAAAGAGATACGAATCGATTTCTTGTTCTAGTTTCTACTACCCGTAGAATAAAATTTTATCTTTATACTATAAAAATAATGATTTTTTATTAATTATGAATTAAATTAATATTTTGTTCCAACTTAGCTCTTAGCGAAGGCAAATTTGATTAAATAATTTAGTATTAAATTGCTCTAGATGTAGTCTTAGTTTAGTTACAAAATCAAGCATGATTAAAAGATGTTTTTTCAACAATTTTTATGAACATCAAGATAATACTCACAAATTACCTTATCGCGTTTACCCCTCCAAAGGGTGTAATTTTTTATAAAACTTTTGCAATTGTATGAAACCATAATTGGGGTAAATTTAACCCAATTGGTTGAAATTTGAATAAAAACGCAGCAATCGCCAAAAAAAGCCTCTCACTCTTACATATTATTATAATAATATTTAAAATTTGTGTAGGTTCAATTATTTTAGATTAAGTTTGATTGAAATTTCCTTTGCAATACTAAGAGGAATTTTAAATAAGCGTAATTAATACATCCTAGCTTTATCGATCGTAAAATAAAAATTAATTCAGGTCATTAGGTCAAATGTCGCCTTCAACAAAGCTGGGAAAACTTAATAATTAAAACAATATTTAATTAATTTCATTTATACATATTTTTTTATCCACCACGCGCCCCATATATTACATGCAGGCCACACCTACACTAAAATCGATACTTGCTTGCTGAAGGGGCGACTCGAAACTGCACGCATATCTTATGACTACATATATATTTTCCGAGTATTTCAAATACATGTTGAAAGAAATTATTTAGTGCAATTTTCTTAGAAGCTTTTTTTAAAAAATTTAAATCTTATAATAATGCTATTAAATTTTTGCGTGGGTTGAAAATTTTATATTATGTCGGAGCTTTTTTGTTAACTTCTGAAATGTCAGTGTGGTTTAAAATGATGAGTTATGTCTCGAGATGACTTTTAAAGGTTTGAGATTTAAATTATGGCACAGCCTGAGGGTTAATAAAATTTATATTAGCATTTTTTCTGGCGATATGAATGGTTAGCGATGCGTGTGGACAATTCAGGCGTCATTAGCCCCACAATAAAATCGATTTAATGAAAACAAGTTGCGGAAATTATATGTAATTATTTCACTGAATTCATCACACCGATTTATATTTTGCTGGCCAAAAAAACAAGAAAGTTTTGTGTTGAAAAAGAAAGTAAATTAGAGAACACCGACTCGTTAGGAGAACAATTCAATTTGGTGTGAGGGTAAAAGGGGACGACATACCGAGAGTGAAAAAAATATACACAGCTGCGAACCGCAGGAGAAAAATATCGCTTGTATTTAATTTCCCGGCGTGACGGGATTTGATTAGTCTCGCGCTTTCGACAAACAAGCTGATCCGAGCGCGCGAACACAAATCTGCCTAGATGTATATATAGCACAGGCCGCAATCTATCTGGAAAGTTTTAATGGCTTTTTTTCCTCTTTCTTCTTTTAATACTCCAGGAACGTTTAGTGGATTAAGAGAAGGGAATATAGTGGAAACTTTACTCTTGTTAGATAAGAAATAAAAAAATATAAGCTTATTCTTCCTACAGTTGCTTTATGTTTGAGCTATTTAAGCCGCCACGAATCTCATAATTCAGTCTTAACATATGTCCAACGAAATAAATGTTAAAACTTTAATTACTACATAAATTAACTTGATATGAATGGCTTAGAGTTTGGACTAGTTTAAAATATGTGCAAATCGAATCTGAAATAACTGGGTTGACTTGTGGATCAAATTGACTTTCTAGATTGAGGATTTGTAGTAAGAGCGTAACTATGGTTGATGTAAGCCAAGATAATGTTGGGTGAATTTATCTGATGATGATATTAAATAAGCTAGTAAGCACATACGTAGCACTACAAAGAACTAATGTTTGCCAAAGATGATGAGATTTAGTGTTAACTCATAAATTGGTTGCTTGGGGTTGAATGGATTATATGTGAACATATGTTTTTAGCAGAATAGACTATTGGGATTGGTTAAAGTAGTAGGACGTTTGATGCACCAAAAAGTTCAACTAGACAGTGTGATAATGCTATAAAGAGAGGTTATCTGCTTTCTCTTGATGCTGTAGTTGGCTCATTAAATTTGGCTCTAATAAAGGCATTAAGAGAGTTGTGGAAATTTTTGTAGAAATTTTAACAATTATCCCGAAAGACGTTTAATTTTTAACAAACACTAAACTTCCCATCCACCACACCGTGCGTATACGTCGTTTATTAATTAATTTAACACTAATTTATCATTAAAGAATGGTCATTGCCGTCAAATATTTCGGTTTCTTTACTTCGCAAAAGTTACTCTTTTCATTGTCCCAATGCTCTAGCCTTACTACATTTCGTTTGTGATAGACCAGTCTAAATAGTAGTTCTCTCGCATAAGCTTGTCACTGTTTTGTCTATTGTTTACTCGCGCTTTTTCCATAAATTAACATCTTTCTCTAGTGTAGGACTTAATAAGTTGTGATTCAAGAATCCTCATCATTTTTTTTGTTATTGTGCAAATCTAAGACCTTAATTGTTAGTGCAAAACATGCTTTTGGCTGTTACATATAAGGCTTTACTGCCAAATACAGTGTTACCACACACAACCTCAAGGCTTCAACTGCCAGTGTGTGAATAACAATTTTGTACAGCTCTTCAAGCATGCTACAGCTATTAGTATCTTAATGACCTCACTGCCAATGTACTTCTTACAATTTTTTGAAAAATCCCAATTTTTGGAAATGTTTTTATCAACTTCTTTTTAATCATTTTTAAAAATTCCATAAGAAAATTTCAAAAATTTTGTTAAAAAAATTAATTTTAGTAAAGCTTTTTATCAGATTTTGGAAGTATTTGTTACAAATTTTAAAAGTTTAAAAAACTTACTTACAAATTTTTTTAAAAACCCAATTTTTGAAAAAAAAATTAATAACTTATTTTCAATAATTGCTAAAAATTTTTTAAAAAAATTTCAAAAATTCAGCCAAAAAAAAACAATTTTTCTAAAGCAGTTTTCATCAGGTTTTGGAAATATTTGTTACAAACTATAAAAGTTTAAAAAACCTACTTACAATTTTTTGAAAAATTCTCATTTTTGGAAATAATTTCATCAAGTTATTTTTAATGATTGTTAAAAATTCCATAGGAAAATTTCAAAATATACGTTAAAAAAGTCAATTTTTTTAAAGAATTTTTATCAGATTTCAGAAAAATTTGTTACAAACTTTGAAAGTATAAAAAATCTATTTACAATTTTTTGAAAAATACCAATTATTGGAAAAAAATTATCAACTTATTTTCAATCTTTGCTAAAAATTTCATAAAAATATTTCAAAAATTCTCTAAAAAAAATCAATTTTTTTGGTAATAATTGTTACAAACTTTGAAAGTTTAAAAAACCTATGTATAATTTTTTTAAAAATCCCAATTTTTGGAAAAAAAATTATCAACTTGTTTTTAATCATTGCTAAAAACTTTATAAGAAAATTTTAAAAATTTTGTTTAAAAAATCAATTTTTCTAAAGCAGTTTTCATCATATTTTGGAAATATTTGTTACAAACTTTGAAAGTTTAAAAAACTTATTTACAATTTTTTGAAAAATCTCAATTTAAATATTTTTATCAACTTATTTTTAATCATTGCTAAAAACCTCATAAGAAAATATCAAAAGTTTTGCCAAAAAAAAATAATTTTTGTAAAGCAGTTTTCATCAGATGTTGGAAATATTTGTTACAAACTTTGAAAGTTTAAAAAACCTATTAACAATTTTTTGAAAAATCCCAAATTTAAAAAAAAAAAATTATCAACTTATTTTCAATCATTGCTAAAAATTCCATGAAAAAATGTCAAAAACTCTGCTAAAAAAATTAATTTTTCTAACTCAGTTTTCATCAGATTTTGGAAATATTTGTTACAAACTTTGAAAATTTAAAAAACCTATTAACAATTTTTTGAAAAATCCCAATTTTTGTAAAAAATATTATCAACTTATTTTCATTCATTGCTAAAAATTCCATAAAAAAATGTCAAAAACTCTGCTAAAAAAATCAATTTTTGTAAAGCAGTTTTCATCAGATTTTTGGAAATTGGATACGTCAACTTTGTCTTTAATTTTAATGACATCTGTCAGTCATTCTGCCATGGTTTTTAGCTGTAGGAACACGGTAGGTGGTAGTAACTTGTAATTTCTTTATGACAAACACTTGGGCGGGTGGGTGGGAACACAGTTTAATACTATCGGCTCAATTCTTCTGAACTGTGTTCCCCCAGCTCGCCCATGTGTGTGTGATGAAGAAATTGGATACGTTACTTCTGAATACTATCTAAATGACATCTGTCAGTCATTCTGTCATGTTATTTAGCTGCAGGAACACGGTCGGTGGTAGTAACTTTTATTTTCTTTAAGACAAACACTTGGGCGGGAGGGCGGGAATACAGTTCAAAATTACTGGCACATTTCTTTTGAACTGTGTTCCCGGCCGCCCGCCCAAGTGTTTGTGATCAAGAAATTGGATACGTCACCTCTGTCTGATATTTTAATGACATCTGTCAGTCATTCTGTCATGGTTTTTAGCTGTAGGAATACGGTAGTTGGTAGTTACTTCTAATTTCTTTATGACAAACACTTGGGCGGGTGGGCGGGAACAC
This sequence comes from Tachinus rufipes, assembly GCA_963932245.1. Lineage (NCBI taxonomy): Eukaryota > Metazoa > Arthropoda > Insecta > Coleoptera > Staphylinidae > Tachinus > Tachinus rufipes. The sequence continues at coordinate 94,302,514 of OZ010747.1, read as the reverse complement.
AGTTTAAAACTACAGGCTCAATTCCTTTGAACTGTGTTCCCGCCCACCCGCCCAAGTGTTTGTGATCAAGAAATTGAATACGTCACCTCTGTTTTCTATTTTAATGACAACTGTCAGTCATTCTATCATGGTTTTTAGCTGTAGGAACGCGGTAGGTGGTATAACTTCTAATTTCTTTATGACAAACGCTTAGGCGGGTGGGCGAGAACACAGATTAAAACAACCAACCCAATTCTTTTTAAATTTTTGGAAATATTTTAAACAACTTAATTCCAAACATTGCTAAAAATTTCATAAGAAAGTTTAAAAAATTCTGGTAAAAAAATCAATTTTTGTAAAGCAGTTTTCATCAGATTTTGGAAATATTTGTTACATACTTTGAAAGTTTAAAAAACCTATTTACAATTTTTTAAAAAATCCCAATTTTTGGAAATATTTTTATCAACTTATTTTCAATCAATGCTAAAAATTTCATAAGAAAATTTAAAAAATTCTGCTAAAAAAATGAATTTTTGTAAAGCAGTTTTAATCAGATTTTGGAAATATTTCTTACAAACTTTTAAAGTTTAAAAAACCTATTTACAATTTTTTGAAAAATCCCAATTTGTAGAAATATTTTTATCAACTTGTTTTCAATTATTGCTAAAAATTTCATAACAATATTTCAAAAATTCTCCCAAAAATATCAATTTTTGTAAAGCACTTTTCATCAGATTTTGGAAATATTTGTTACAAACTTTGAAAGTTTAAAAAACCTATTTACAATTTTTTTGAAAAATCCCAATTTTTGGAAAAAAAATTATCAACTTGTTTTTAATCATTTCTAAAAACTTTATTAGAAAATTTTAAAAATTTTGTTTAAAAAATCAATTTTTCTAAAGCAGATTTTGGAAATATTTGTTACAAACTTTGAAAGTTTAAAAAACCTAATTACAAATTTTGAAAAGTCCCAATTTTTGGAAATGTTTTTATCAACTTCTTTGTAATCATTTTTAAAAATTCCATAAGAAAATTTTAAAAATTTCGTTAAAAAAATTAATTTTAGTAAAGCTTTTTTATCAGATTTTGGAAATATTTGTTACAAATTTTAAAAGTTTAAAAAACCTACTTACAATTTTTTGAAAAATTTTCATTTTTGGAAATAATTTCATCAAGTTATTTTCAATGGTTGTTAAAATTTCCATAGGAAAATTTCAAAATATACGTTAAAAAAGTCAATTTTTGTAAAGGATTTTTATCAGATTTTAGAAAAATTTGTTACAATCTTTGAAAGTTTAAAAAACCTAATTACAATTTTTTGAAAAATCCCAATTTAAAAAAAAAATTATCAACTTATTTTCATCTTTGCTAAAAATTTCATAAAAATATTTCAAAAATTCTAAAAAAAAAATCAATTTTTGTAAAGCATTTTCATCAGATTTTGGTAATAATTGTTACAAACTTTGAAAATTTAAAAAACCTATGTACAATTTTTTAAAAAATTCAAGTTTTTGGAAATATTTTTATCAACTTATTTTCAATCATTATTAAAAATTTCATAAGAAAATTTTATAAATTCTGCCAAAAACATCAATTTTTGTAAAGCATTTTCATCAGATTTTGGAAATATTTGTTACAAACTTTGAAAGTTTAAAAAACTATTTACATTTTTTTTTTAAATCTCAATTTTTGGAAATATTTTTATCAACTTATTTTTAATCATTGCTAAAAATTTCATTAAAAAATTTCAAAAATTCTGCCAAACAAATCAATTATTGTAAAGCAGTTTTCATCAGTTTTTGGAAATATTTGTTACAAACTTTGAAAGTAATAAACTTACTTACAATTTTTTGAAAAATCTCAATTTTTGGGTAAACATTTATCAACTTATTTTCAAATATTGCTAAAAATTTCATACTTTTTTTTTAATTTTGCCAAAAAAATCAATTTTTGTAAAGCAGCTTTCATCAGTTTTTAGAAATATTTGTTACAAACTTTGAAACCTATTTACAATTTTTTGAAAAATCCCATATTTTGTAAATATTTTTTCAACATAATTTCAATCATTGATAAAAATTTCTTATTTTTTTTTTTTTTAATTAATTTTTGTAAAGCGGTTTTCACCAGATTTTGGAAATATTTGTTACAAACTTTGAAAGTTTAAAAAACCTATTTACATTTTTTTGAAAAATCTCAATTTTTGAAAAAAAACATTATCAACTTATTTTTTATCATTGCTAAAAATTTCATAAGAAAATTCCAGAAATTCTGCCAAAAAATTCAATTCTTGTAAAGCAGCTTTCATCAGATTTTGAAAATATTTGTTACAAACTTTGAAAGTTTAAAAAACCTATATACATTTTTTTGAAGACACCATTTTTTGGAAATATTTTCATCAACTTATTTTCAATCATTGCTAAAAATTTCATGAAAAAATTCCAAAAATTTTGCTAAAAAAATCAATTTTTCTAACGCAGTTTTCATCTGATTTTGGAAATTATTGTTACAAACTTTGAAAGTTTAAAAATCCTATTTACAATTTTTTTAAAAACAATAATTTTTGGAAATATTTTTATCAACTTATTTTCAATCATTGCTCAAAATTTTATAAGAAAATTTTAAAAATTCTGCCAAAAAAATCAATTTTTTTAAAGCAGTTCTTATCAGATTTTGGAAATAATTGTTACAAACTTTAAAAGTTTAAAAAATCAATTTACAATTTTTTGAAAAATCCCAATTTTTGGAAATATTTTTATCAACTTATTTTCAATCATTGCTAAAAATTTCATAAGAAAATTTTTAAAATTCTGCCAAAAAAATCAATTTTTGTTAAGCAGTTTTTATCAAATTTTGGAAATATTTGTTATATACTTTGAATGTTTAAAAAACCTACTTACAATTTTTTGAAAAATTTCAATTTTTGGAAATATTTTTATCAACTTATTTTTAATCTTTGCTAAAAATTTCATAAGAAAATTTCAAAAATTCTGCCAAAAATATCAATTTTTGTAAAGCAGTTTTCATCAGATTTTGGAAATATTTGTTACAAACTTTGAAAGTTTAGAAAACCTACTTACAATTTTTTGAAAAATCCCAATTTTTAGAAAACGTTTCACCAACTTATTTTTAATCATTGCTAAAATTTTCATAAGATAATTCCAAAAATTTTGCTAATGCAATCAATTTTTGTAAAGCATTTTCATCAGATTTTAGAAATATTTGTTACAAACTTTGAAAGTTTAAAAAACCTATTTACAATTTTTTTAAAAATCTCAATTTTTGCAAATGTTTTCATCAACTTATTTTCAATCATTGCTAAAAAAATTCATAAGAAAATTTTAAAAATCTGCCAAAAAAATCAATTTTAATAAAGCAGTTTTTATTATATTTTGGAAATAATTGTTACATTCTTTGAAAGTTTCAAAAACCTATATATAATTTTTTCAAAAATCCCAATTTTTGGAGAAAGTTTTATCAACTTAATTTCAATAATTGCTAAAAATTTCATAAAATTTTTTTAAAAATTCTGCCGAAAAAATCAATTTTTTAAAGCAGTTTTTATCAGATTTTGGAAATATTTGTTACAAACTTTGAAAGTTTAAAAAACCTATTTAATTTTTTTTGAAAAATCCCAATTTTTGTAAATAATTTTATCAACTTATTTCTAATCATTCCATAAAAAAAATTCAAAAATTTCCTTAAAAAAATCAATTTTTGTAAAGCATTTTTATCAGATTTTAAAAATAAATGTTACAAACTTTGAAAGTTTAAAAAACCTATTTACAATTTTTTGAAAAATCCCACTTTTTGGAAAAAAAATTATTAACTTATTTTGCTAAAAATTTCATAAATAAATTACAAAAATTTTGCTAAAAAAATTAATTTTTGTAGAGCATTTCTATCAAGTTTTGGAAATTTTTGTTACATACTTTGAAAGTTTAAAAAACTTATTTACAATTTTTTGAAAAATTTTAATTTTTGAAAAAAGTTTTATCAACTTATTTTCAATCATTGCTAAAAATTTTATGAGAAAATTTCAAAATTCCGAAAAAAAAAATCAATTTTTATAAAGCATTTTCATCAGATTTCGGAAATATTTGTTACATAATTTAAAACTTTAAAAAACCTACTTGCAGTTTTTTAAAAAATCCCAATTTTTGGATATATTTTTATTAACATATTTTTAATTATTGCTAAAAATTCCATAAAAATATTTCAAAAATTCCGTTTAAAAAATCAATCTTTGTAAAGCATTTTTATAAGATTTAGGAAATATTTGTTACATACTTTGAAAGTTTAAAAAACCTATTTACAATTTTTAAAAAAATCTTACTTTTTGGAAATATTTTTATCAACTTATTTTTAATAATTGTCAAAAACTTTATAAAAATTTTCTAAAAATTCTGCTATAAATATCAATTTTTCTAAAGCATTTTTATCAGATTTTGGAAATATTTGTTACATATTTTGGAAGTTTAAAAAACATACTTGCTATTTTTTGTAAAAATATTATTTTTGGAATAAAATTTATCAACTTATTTTCAATCATATCTAAAAATTTCATGAAAAAATTTCAAAAATTCTGTCTTAAAAATCAATTTTTGTAAAGCAGTTATTATCAGATTTTGGAAATATTTATTACATAATTTGAAAGTTTAAAAAACCTATTTACAATTTTTCGAAAACTACCAATTTTTGGAAATATTTTCATCAACTTATTTTCAATTATTGCTAAAATTTTTACAAGAAAATTTTAAAAATTCTGCTAAAAAAATAAATTTTTGTAAAGCATTTTTATCAAATTTTAAAAATATTTGTTACATACTTTGTCAACTTTGTCTTCTCTCTTAATGACATCTGTCAATCATTCTGTTACGGTTTCTAGCTGTAGGAACACGGTAGGTGGTAGTAACTTCTAATTTCTTTATGACAAACACTTGGGCGGGTGGGCGGGAAGACAGTTCAAAACCATCGGCTCAATTCGTTTGCACTGTGTACCCGCCCGCCCGCCCAAGTGTTTGTGATCAAGAAATTAGATACGTCATTTCTGTCTTCTATTTTAATGACATCTGTCAGTCATTCTGTCATGGTTCTTAGCTGTAGGAACACGGTAATTGGTAGTAACTTCTAATTTCATTATGACAAACACTTGGGCGGGTGGGCGGGAAGACAGTTCAAAACCATCGGCTCAATTCGTTTGCACTGTGTACCCGCTCGCCCGCCCAAGTGTTTGTGATCAAGAAATTAGATACGTCACTTCTGTCTTCTATTTTAATGACATCTGTCAGTCATTCTGTCATGGTTCTTAGCTGTAGGAACACGGTAATTGGTAGTAACTTCTAATTTCTTTATGACAAACGCTTGGGCGGGAGGGCGGGAACACAGTTTAAAACTTCTGGCTCAATTATTTTGAACTGTGTTCCCGCCCGCCCGCCCAAATGTTTGTGATCAAGAAATTAGATACGTCACCTTTGTCTTATATTTTATTGACATCTGTCAGTCATTCTGTCATGGTTCTTAGCTGTAGGAACACGGTAATTGGTAGTAACTTCTAATAACTTTATGACAAACACTTGGGCGGGTGGGCGGGAAGACAGTTTAAAACCATCGGCTTAATTCGTTTGCACTGTGTTCCCGCCCGCCCGCCCAAGTGTTTGTGATCAAGAAATTAGATACGTCACTTCTGTCTTCTATTTTAATGACATCTGTCAGTCATTCTGTCATGGTTCTTAGTTGTAGGAACACGGTAATTGGTAGTAACTTCTAATTTCATTACGACAAACACTTGGGCGGGTGGGCGGGAACACAGTTTAAAACTACTGGCTCAATTATTTTACGTTACTTCTGTCTTCTATTTTAATGACATCTGTCAGTCATTCTGTCATGGTTTTTAGCTGCAGAAACACGGTCGGTGGTAGAAACTTCTAATTTCTTTATGACAAAGACTTGGGCGGGTGGGCGAGAACGCAGTTTAAAACCATCGGCTGAATTTTTTTGAAATGTATTTTTCAAATATTTTTTAAAGAAGCTTCCTACAACAACAATCTTGGCTATAAGTCGTCAGCTTGCACTTTATGTCTAGAGTACGGTTAAAAGCCTTGCTCCTTTAAAACTTGCCAAACTGTCACATAATTTATCTCATCATCTTCAATAATAACAAGTACAGTTTTTTGAATTGTAGGAGTTTATACTTTTAATATAATAATCAAAATTTGCAATATTTAAACTAATTAAATAATACAAATATTAAGAATACAAACACATTACATATGATCACAGCATAATAATAACACAAAATTAAATCATACCTTGCAATAATGCTGAATAAAACCTTCCAATCACTGCACAAAGTATTGTTAATTAGTAGCACTAAAACTGCACAATTTAAAGTATGTAATAAAATGCATTCCGTAAATGTATTAAATTAAACGCAACACTCAACTGACTGAACTTCTCCTTGCCGACAATGCACAAGGTGTTATTATCAAATAAAAAAAAGTGCTCGATAGAAATTTCAATGCGAATATTCTTATCTCTACAAAAAAATTGTTTTCGTTTATTTTAACATTTATTTATAGACTATATAGAAATGCATTGTAATAGATTCAATTATTAGTTTTACTATGAGAACAAATTTCATTTAAAACAAAAATAATTTTATTTAATGATTTATATTAAGCTTTAAAATTATCAATTCTACCCCGTTTAATTACTAGCCAGTTTCAAACAATAACTTATTGTAATATTTTTAGAAAGCAATAAAATATTTGTATTGAGAATATTTTATAGCCGGATTCTGAATTTTTTTTTTTTTTGAAATTTTGTTAATTTTTCACTTTTTTTCAACAGTTTATGGCTGGATTTCAATTCTTTCTCACAATATTTTAATGTTTTAAGGCCAGATTTTGATACTTTTGAGATTCCATAAATAGAAATTTGTATTTCATTTTATGACCAAGTTTTGGTTCTTTTTATGTTGATATTTTAAGGTCGGATTTTGCCATTTTAAACTTTTTTGTAATAGAATTTTACATTTTTTACCATAAATACAATATTTTAATGTTTCAAATCTGAATTTTGTTGTTTGTGACATGTCATGAGTAGAATTTTATATTTTTCAACAGTTTTATGGTTGGGCTTTGATACTTTTTAATAATATTTTGATATTTTCGGACCGAATTTAGCTACTATTGACATTTTATAAAAGAAAAATTGCGTTTTTAACAGTTTGTGACACATTCCTAGTGCTTTCTGACAATATGTAAATTGTATAGCCTAATTTAGCAATTTATTACATTTTATGGTCGGATTTTAATGTTTTCTAACAATTTTTTAGTCATTTTTAAGATTTTATAAAAAATACATTTTTCAACAAAATTTTTGTGCTTTTTGGCAATATTTTGATGTTTTTATGCCTGATTTTAGTATTTTTTACATTTTATTGATAGAGTTTTGCAGGTTTCAAAAGTTTATAGCCAGATTTTGAAGTTTTTAAATTTTTTTAATACTTTTTAACAGTTTATGTTTAAATTTCAGTGTTTTCTAACAATATTTTGATGTTTCAAGACCGGGTTTTGCTATTTTTAACATTTTATGAGTAAAATTTTACATTTTCAACAGTTTTAATTATGAATGCTTACAGTTGGTGCTCATATTTGGTAATTATTGAACACATTTTAATTGGGAAAGGAACAAACATATTTGGAGTTGGGTCTTCCCCTATGCAATCCCTTCAACGCTCAGTTCGAGCCAGAGCGCTCTGCGAGTAAGTAGGAGTTTAGGTCTGCTTGTTGAAAGTAACCCTTCTTTTACCTGCCAAAACTTTTTCTGATTGAGGAACAGCGTATCAACATCAAGTTTCTTGCAAAGCTAGGCAAGAATGGCTGTGAGATTTTTGAGTGTTTGAAACAAGTTTATGGAGACAATTCTCGGAGAGAACCTACCGTCAACAAGTGGTTGAAAAGGTTCCGAAGGCCGAGAAGACGCACATCGAGTTTTGAGGAAAATGTTGAACAAATTTGGGTTTGTGTTCTTAAAGACCGTCGATTGACAGTTAGAATGATAGCTGAGGGTCTGTCAATCCCCAAAATAATCGTTGACAAAAATCTGACTGAAAAACTTAAAATGAAAAAATTGTTCCAAAGCTTTTGACTCTAGAACAGAAAACAAGGAGGGTTGCTTGCTGTGAGGATTGGTTGAAAGCAGAGGCAAAGGACCTTCTCAACCGGGTCATCACTAGAGACGAGTATTGGTTCTACGAATTTGATCTAGAGCTGAAATCTCAAACCAAGGACTGGAAGCAAGCAGGGGAACTGAGAACAATAAAGTCGCAAAAATCAAGATCCAATGTGAAAACAATGTTAATTGTTTTCTTTGATTCTAGGGGCATTGTTTACTACGAATTTGTCCCTCCAGCCAGACAGTGAACGGAAATTTCTACGTTAAAGTTTTGATATGTCTTAGAGCTCGTGTGGCCCGATTTCGACCGGATTTGGCACAAGATTTTTTGGCCCAAATCCCAATCACCTGGACAGGACACCCGCCTTATTCAACCGTTTAAGCTCCTTGCGACTTCTTCCTGTTCCCAAAATGCAAAATGGTGCATCGGGGCGACACTTGGGGGATGTGAAAGTCATCAAGGCAGCAACGACATGGTATCTAAAGAGCCTTACAACTGAAGACTTTTAGCGATCTTATCAACAATGGAAACGGCGTTGGCAGAAGTGCATCTTGTTTCAGGGAGAGTACTTTGAAGGAGATCATATTTGAAATACTTGAATAATTGTAAAATAAAGTTATTATTTCACTTTTATACGTATTTTCTGGACAAACGTTGTACATTAACGTACCAGTGTGGTAAAATAATAATAAACGCACTAGTGTGATAATAAATTCATTAACGCACTAATGTGGTAAAAAATTATAAACGAACCAGTGTGGTAATAAATTTTTAAACGCGCCAGTATAGTAATTTATTAGCGTCCCAGTATTGTAAAATAATATAAACGCACTAGGAGGGCAATTAACTCATAACGCACTAGTGTGGTAACATTTTTACTTTTAATATTTACGTGTGGATTAATGCATGCAATAATAATATTACATTTACCGCAAGTATTGCATAGAATAAAATTTAATGCAAACATTTTTTGCTAGCATGGCATCCTAGTTAATCAAAAAGTTTAAAAAAGTTAATTTAAAAACTAAGCCAACTATGTCAGTTTACGTAAACTTAAAAAAAATATTTATTTTGCAAAAAAAAAATATTTTCAAAAAATCACAAAATATTAAAAAAAAAATTAATTTTGTTTTTTGCAAGATTGGCGTTTTTGTTAATCAGAAATTTTAAAAAAATTAAGCTAGTTATGTCAGTTATAAAAAATAAAAAAAAAATATTTTGCAAATTTTTAAATATTAAATATGGCGTTCTAGTTAATCAAAAAGTTTGAAAACTTTAACTCAAAAACTAAGCCAATTATACCAGTTTTAATAAATTAACAAAAATGTTTTTGCAAATTTTAAAATTTTTTAGAAATTTTACAAAATATTAAAAAAATTATAAATGGCATTTTAGTTAATCAGAATGTTTGAAAAAGTTAACTTAAAAACTAAGCCAACAATGTCAGTTTCAATAAATTTAAGAAAAATTAATTTGAAAAACTTTAATTTTTTTTGAAATTTTACATAATATTAAAAAAATAAATGTAATTTTTTGCTAATATGGCATTGTAATTAATCAAAAAGTTTAATAAAGTTATCTCAAAAATTTAGCCAACTATGTCAGTTTTAGTAAATTTAAAAAAAAATATTATTTTGCAAATTTCAGAATATTTTCAACATTTTACAAAATATTTAAAAAGTTTATAAATCTAATTTTTGGCCAACATGACGTTCTATTTAATTAAAAAGTTTAAAAAAGTTAACTCAAAAACTAAGTCAACAATGTCAGTTTCAAAAAATAAAAAAAAAAAAATTTTGCAAATTTCAAAATATTTTGAAAATTTTTCAAAATATTAAAAAAATACAAATTTTATTTTTTGCATAAATGGTGTTTTAGTTATTCAAAAAATTAAACTTTGCCAACTATGTCAGTTTCAAAAAATTTAAAAAAAAATTTGCAAATTTAGAAAAAGAAATTATAATTTTACAAAAAATCAAAAAAATAAAAATTTAATTTTTTGCTAACATGGCATTCTAGTTAATCAAAAAGTTAAAAAAGTTAACTTAAAAACTAAGCTATCTAAGCCAGTTTCAGTAAATTAAAACAAAATATTTTGCAAGTTTTAATATATTTTTAAAAAACCGCAGAATATTAAAAAAAATGTAAATTTAGTTTTTTGCAAACATGGCGTTCTAGTTAATTAGAAATTTTGAAAAAGTCAACTTAAAAACTAAGCTAATTATGCCAGTTTCAATAAATTTAAAAAAAATTTTGCACATTTTAAAATATTTTCAAAATTTTACAAAATATCAATAGAATTGTAAATTTAATTTTTTGCAAAAATGGCGTTCTAGTTATTCAGAAAGTTTAAAAAAGTTAAATAAAAAACTAAGTCAAATATGTCAAAATAAAAAAAAAAAAAAATTGCAAATTTTAAAAAAAATATAATTTTACAAAAAATCAAAAAAATAAAAATTTATTTTTTTGTTAACATGGCATTCTAGTTAACCAAAAAGTTTAAAAAAGTTACCTCAAAAACTAAGCCAACTATACCTGTTTTAATAAATTTAATATAATTTTTTTTTTTATAAACACACAAAATATCAGAAACTTATAAATATATTTTTTTACAAACATAGTGATTTAGTTAATCAGAAAGTTTAAAAAAGTTAACTCAAAAACTAACCAAACTATATTAGTTTCAATAAATTAAAAAAAACATATTTTGCAAATTTTAAATTATTGTAAAAAAATTACAAAATATCAAAGAAATTATAAATGTAATTATTTGCTAACAAGGCATTCTAGTTAGTCAGAAGTTTTAAAGAAGTTAAATCAAAAACTAAGCCAACATTGTCAGTTTTAGTAAACTTTAAAAAAATATTTATTTTGCAAATTTCAAAATATTTTCAAAAAACCACAAAATTAAAAAAAAAATATGAATTTAGTTTTTATTAAATATTAAAATATTTTCAAAATTTTACAAAATATCAAAAAAGTTATAAATTTAGTTTTTTGTAAACATAGCGTTCTAGTTAATCAGAAAGTTTAAAAAGGTTGATTAAAAAACTAAGCCAACTATGACAGTTTTAATAAATTAAAATAAAAATACTTTGCAAATATTAAAGTATTTTCAAAATTTTACAAAATATCAAAAAAATATAAATTTATTTTTTTGCCAAGATGAGGTTCAAGTTAATCAAAAAGTTTGAAAGAAATAACTAAAAACTAAGCCAGCTATGTCAGTTTTAGTAAACTTAAAAAAACAATATCTTTTGCAAATTTTTGAAGATTACAATTTCTATAAATTAAAAAAAAAATTACAAACTTTAAAATATTTTTGAAATTTCACAAAATTTCAAAAAAACTATAAATATAATGTTTTTCTAACATGGCATTCTAGTTAATCAAAAAGTTTGAAAAAGTTAACTCAAAAACTAAGCAAACTCAATTTTAATATATTTAAAAAAAACTTTTTTTCAAATTTTAAATTTTTTTCAAAAAATCACAAAAAAAATGTAATTTGTTAAAAAGATATTTTGAAAAAATTAACTTAAAAACTAAGCTAACTATGTCAGTTTTAGATAATAAAAAAAAAATTGACAATTTTAAAATATCAAATTTTTACAGTTTATCAAAAAATATAAAATGTAATTTTTTGTTAACATAGCGTTCTAGTTAATTTAAAAACTAAGCCAAAAATGTCAGTTTTAATAAATTAAAAAAAAATAATTGTAAATTTTAAAATACCTTCAAAAATTTTTCCAAAATGTTTTCAAAAATTTTTACAAAATATTAAAAAAATTATGAATTTAGTTTTTTTTTCAAAAATGGCGCTCTAGTTAATCACATAATTTGAAAAAGTCAACTCAAAAACTAAGCTTTGTCAGTTTTAGTAAACTTAAAAAAAAAAATTATCTTGCTAATTTTAAAATGATTTCAAAAATTAAAAAAATAGAATTTATTTTTTTTGCAAATATCGTTCTATTTAAATAATAGAAATTTTTAAAAAATTAACTCAAAAACTTATCCAACTAAGTCAGTTTTAATAAAATAAATAAATAAAAATACAGATTTTAAAATATTTTTCAAATTTTACAAATTATCAAAAAATAAATTAATTTAGTTTTTTGCAAACATGACGTTTTAGTTAATCAGAAAATTTGATAAAGATAACTCAAAAACTAAGCCAACTAGGTAAATTTTAAAATAATATAATTTTTGCAAATTTTAAAATATTTTTATAATTTTACAAAAAATAAAAAAATATATAAAAGTTAATTTTTGCAAACATGGCTTTCTATTTAATCAAAAAGTGTGAAAAAGTTAACTCAAAAACTATGCAAGCTATGAGTTTCAATAAATTAAAATTAAAATATTTTGAAAAATATTAAGATATTTTCAAAATTTTACAAAATATAAAAAAAAATTGAATTTAGTTTTTTGGAAATATAGCGTTTTAGTTAATTAGTAGTTTTGAAAAAGTTACCTCAAAAACTAAGCCAACTATGTCAGTCTTAGTAAACTTAAAAAAAAAAATATTTTGCAAATTTTAAAATATTTTTGAAATTTTACAAAATAACAAAAAAATTGTAAATGTTATTTTTTGCACACATGGCGTTCTAGTTAATAAAAGTTTTGAAAAAGTTAACTCAAAAACTAAGCCAACAATGTCAATTTTAGTAAATTTAAGAAAGTTCAGAATATTTTTTATACATAGAATATACAAGAATGTAAAATATTTGAGTGAATGAGTGAGTGTTAGTACAAAAAAACAAACAAAAAAGTCTTTATAAATATGAGTTGTCATAGCAACGGTTTATTTATTTTTATATATTTTTACAAGAAACAGAGTTATAGAAGATGTTCAAAGTGCACTCTTTCCATTTCCAAACAGGCACAACGTCTTTGTCTGAAGGACAATTGTACTCTTTCTAAAACCCCCTCATTGTCAGGTTTCACGGCATTTTTCATTAATTTTTAACTGCAGTTTCTTGAGGCTATTTAGAAGAGTATCATACACTAATGATTTCAAATATTGCCAAAGAAAAAAATCTAGAAGATTTAAATCAGGCGATTTTGCTGGCCATAAAACTGGTCCGTTTCTTCCTACTCATCTATGTGGAAAAGTTTGGTCTAAATACTCTTTAACGGCAATCGAAAAATGAGCTTGAACACCATTATGCTAGAATCCCATTTGTTGCCTGTGGGCTAAAGGAATGTCATCTAAAAGATCATACCTTGTGTTTTGCAGAGGGTTGAGTTAAGCAGCGCCTGTTAATCAGTTTGGTAAAACAACAGGACCTAGAAACCTGTCGCCTACAATACCCATCCAAATGTTTAATGAAAAACGTGTCTAATGTCCACATTCAATTACAGCATGGGGATTTTTGTCAGCCCAACGATGTGCATTATGAAAATTAAAAACTCCATTTCGTGTGAACCCGGCTTCATCCGTAAAAAGAATGTTGGCAAGAAACTGCGTGTCTTCAGCATCCTTGCGTAGAAAACAACAACAAAAAACCAAACGTGCCTGATGATGAGTTAAATTTAATGCCTGTACTTCTTGTACATGGATAGAACAGCTGCTCGTGGTGCGTTTTCCAAACAAGAGTAGCACCTATTTCTGCCTTGGCACACTCATCCCTGAATTATGCTCTATCCGTGCAATAATTTCTTGTTCTGCTCTAGGAGTAGATACCGACCTTGATCTGCCGGAATGATAACACTGTTTTTGAAGTGAACTGGTATCTCTCAATCTCTGGTGAATTCTTCCAAACATACGATGTGAAGGAATCTGGCGATTTGGATAAGCTTCTACATAAAGACGTTGCGCTTTGGTGGCAATCCCATTAGCACGACCATACATGAAATGCTTGTCGGCTAGTTCTTCATTAGAGTAATCAGCCATAGCAATGAAAACTTGTGCACTAACAACAACTGTCAAATACTGAATGTTTATTTCACAATACATCATCCAACTATGATAAAAAAATGCACGTTTTTGCAAAATAAAAATGGAAGAAAAAAATAATAAAATTTAGACTTTTTTGTTTGTTGTGGTTTGTACTACCACCCCTAAAATATTTTACATTTTTTTTAAACACTCTGTATATCGACACAATATTTTTTGTTTAAAAACTTTATAAGCAAGGTTTTGTTCAATACTACCACTTACTACTCGTAGCAATAACAGCACAACATTAAACAATTGCGTCTATTACTTTCAACTGCAACGTTAACTCTCGTAGTTCCAAAAATGATACCAAACTAATGCGACCTTTCCTTAACATTGCGCACTCAATCAATGCTGATGTAAGAAAATACTTATTTTTCCTAAATAATTAAATTTACTTTTAATATAAACAAAATTAGCATCAGCATTATAGAGATATTGTTACGACATTCAAAGACTTAACTTAAACCCACGAAACGGTCTTTACAAATATGATTACGATTTAGCCGTGGTTAATCTCAGCAGAGACCGACTGCAAACATTTGATAATATAAACCCTTTCTCAACCCAGTTGAAGATTCCACTTAGGCTTTAATTGTGCACGTAATTTAAAGTATTTCTTTTTTTTTCTTACTATTCATCACGTAACGCTTATTTTTTACCAGTTGGGTCCCTTTCAGGATCTCGAGATTATCGTTTTAGATTGGGTGACCATTTCGGAGGCCCTTCGATAACACGCAAAAACCGCAATTAATTTGATAGTGTAAATTAAGGGGTAAGGGCTATAAAAAAGGGTAATGTAATCAAAGGATAATACCTGCAATCATACAATGGAGACTAAAAAATTAGGAAACGATTCTCACTTTGCGAAACAATGATACGTTTTTTTATACATGTAAAAAGGCTTTGTAATTAAACTCCACCCTTTTGTGCATGTAAATACACTATAAATAGAATTTTAATTAATTAATTTTGCGTGCGGTTTGTTTTAATTAAAATCATAAGGTTTATTTTTTTATATTTTATTTTATTTTTCAACAGTATATTGATTTAAAATTTGTCACATATTTTTTTAATTAATACATTGATATTGGGTTTTAATAATTTGTATAAACTCGGCCGTAAAAGTAAAATATTTGTTTGGAATTATTTTTTCTATTCAAAGTGTAGCTATTATATTGGTAACAAATACAAAACAAAAACGGAATTAAAAATAAACGCATCATAAGCAGAAGCAGTATATTATTATAAGCAAGATTTTTAACTGGTTCTGTGATTAATTGGCATAACAAAAGATGGCACAGCAGCTGTTTGTACAATACACAATATCAGCAACAATCATCTGAAAACCTGACAGCCAATTATTGTTCACTCAGTATATATGACGTCCATATTAAAATTTAGGATTCCGGGTGGGGGAAGGATATTTTCAAACCATTAAACTAGTGATCTTTATTGCATAAACACCAGCATTTTGAAACCGATTATTAGCGTGATCAATAGTTAAGTATAAGAAGTTTGTTATGTTTGGTGGTTGATGTTATTTGATTTGTTTAACATTTTTGGGCAATGATAAATCTAAACGCTAAGATTTATCATTTATAAATGAGTTTGTGGTTTGATTCAGATACAAGCATGATGTTCTGTTCAATAAAATTTACCAAGAAAAGCAAAATTACCGGAAGACAAAATTTTGATTTTTTTGTGGGAGAGCCAGAAGAGTTGGATGCAAGTATTTGTCAGCACCGGCGGGTTTGGAGTTAGGTCTGCACCTTACCGCAGGAAATGTTCATTGGACTTGAAAGGCCGACAGAATTAGCCATTGTATAGATGCAGTTGCTAAAGACAACTGAGAGTTGCTTGATGGCCTGATAAGTAGATTTATAGAGAAAACTTACTCTTTGTCTTTTGGCATTTTTTTTGGACAAAGGTAAATTTGTTTTTTGAAGTTGTAAGGTTTTCTGTAGTGATGTTAAATGTTGCGGCTGCGTTCATTGAAACGGAGAAGCAGCGGCGGTGGTGATCTTTCTAAAAAAGGGCTTGCCTTTGTCTTCCAAGGAAAAGTTCGGGGCGTTTGCTCATAGTTGAAGTAGCTTTAGCCTTGTTTGTTGTAATTGGCCAACTTTATACCTTCTTTGACGGGAATGGATTACGGCGATGGTGGCCGTAATGTCCATGATAAAGGCTTCAAACCTAGTTAGATCAGGAGTGGGACTTGTCTCGATGCTGTGAGTGGTCCTTCTTTTTCTGATTTCTTGGTCTATTTAGCACTCCTTGGTGGTTTGGTGCTTGCCTTCTTTCATCGCAGCAGCAATGTCAGTGTTTTAAATATTTTTGATTTATTTTTCAAATTTTTTCTTGTTGTAACTGAAGTTCCAGCCCATCCATAGTAATCAAGAAATTAAATAGTTTAAACTGGTATGGTAACTCCCTTCTTACCCAAATAGTTGTGATCACAAACACTTAGACAAGATACTAAATTAAAAGATTGCGGTGCAAAAGTTTTTACTGGAGTTTTAGCTCACTCATTCTAATGTTTGTGAAACAACTTTTTAATCATAATAATTTGGGTCACTTACTTTGATAATTGCAGGATAGTAAATTTAATTGCAGTTTCCGCTCACCTACTCAAGTGTTTATTATTCAATTTTTTGATAACAAACACTTGAGTGGCTGGGCAGGGCACCTAGTTTATTGATTGCAGTAGTTTCAAATAAAGTTGCTACTTATTTTATTGATTACTAACATTTAAGAAAGTGGACTGGTACTCAGTTTATTGCTAGCGAGACAATAGTTTTAACTAAAGTTCTTGCCCACCTGCTCAAGTGTTTGTGATCCAACAAGCAAATATCAAAATTTTAATAAAATTGTTGTTTGTTAGTTTTGAGCTTATTTTGATGTTTTAGGTTTGCAACTCAGCTAAATATAGTTGATCGCAAAAACTAAATTATAAACTAATGATTTAATTGCAATTTAAATTAACAAAAATTGTTATTTTGCCAGTTTAGTAGTTAATTAGTCATTTTGAGGTTTTTGGCTTAGCTAAATATGGTTTGTAACAACACTAATTTGTAAGTAAAGACAAATTTGCAATTCAAATTAATAAAAAACTGTTTTGAAGCTTTTTTGAAGTTTAAAACTTGGCTAACTATGGTTTGTTACTAGACTAAGTTGTAAGAAATTGCAATAAAGTGTAAACAAAGTTGTTTTTTAATAGTTTAAAACTTTTTGCATTTTGAGGTTTGCAACTTGTCTAAGTATAGTTTGTCACAAAACTAAGTAGTGAAAAAAGAATAAACGCATATAAAATTAATGAAAATTTGGTCTTATTAGTTACAAGCTTGTCTAAATATGGTTTCAGTTTGGAGTTTATTTGCCAGTTTGCTAAATAGGTTTTTTACAAGACTAAATTGTATAGAAAGTTGTTTTTTGTCAGTTTAGAGTTTATTTTGCAGTTTTGTGGTTTGCAACTTGGATAAATAGGTTTGTCACTAAAGTAAATTGTGAGCAAATGACAAACTTGAAATTAAAACTAAATAAAGTTTGTTTTTTGTTAATTACAAAATTACAGTTAAAACCAATAAAAGACCGTTTTTTGTCATTTTAAAGCTTTTTGCAGTTGTAAGGTTTAAAACTTGGCTAAATATAATCACAAGACTAATCTGTGGACAAATAACAAGTTTGAAAATATTTTAAAATTTGCAATTTTTTTTTTTTTTTTACTGTTACTGACATAGTTGACTTAGTTTTTGAGTTAACGTTTTCAAACTTCTTAACTACCTAAAACGCTTTGTTGGTAAAAAATTGTATTTATAACTTTTTTTATGTTTTGTAAAATTTTGAAAATATTTCAAAATTTGTAAAATAAATATTTTTTGAAAGTTTTAAAATTGACGTTTTTTTTTTTATTTATTTAAAATGACATAGTCGGCTTAGTTTTTAAGTTAACTTTGCAAAAAACTTAATTCATAATTTTTTTTGATTTTTTGAAAATTTCAAAATTTTCTATTTTTTTATTTAACTTTTTTAAACTTTTTAATTAACTAGAACGTTATGTTGTCCAAAAATTACATTTATAAACTTTTTGGCATAGTTTTTGAGTTAACATTTTTAAAATTTCTGATTAACTAGAACGTCATGTTTGCTAAAAAATTAAATTCAGAACTTTTTTTGATATTTTGTAAAATTTTGAAAATATTTTAAAATTTGCAATTTTTTTTTTAATTCACTGAAACTGACATAGTTTAGATTAGTTTTTGAGTTAATTTTCTCAAACTTTCTGATTAACTAGAATACCATTTTAACAAAAAAATACATTTAAATTAGTTTTGGATGTTTTGTAAAATTTTGAATATATTTTAAAGTTTGCAAAATAAATATTTTTTTAGTTTACTAAAATTAACATAGTTGGCTTACTTTTTGAGTTAGCGTTTTCAAACTTTCTGATTAACTAGAATGCCATGTTTGCAATAAATTTTATTTATAATTTTTTTTATATTTTGTAAAATTTCATAAATATTTTAAAATTGGCAATTTTTTTAAAATTTTTTGAAACTGGCATAGTTGGCTTAGTTTTGAGTTAATTTTTTCAAACTTTCTGATTAACTAGAATACCATGTTAGCATGAAATTTTATTTATAGTTTTTTGAATTTTTATAAAATTTCAAAAATATTTTAAAAAACGCATTTTTTTTTTTAATTTATGAAAACTAACATAGTTGGCTTAGTTTTTGATTTACTTTTTTTTAAACTTCTGATTAACTAGAACGATATGTTTGCAAAAAACTAAATATTTTGTAATTTTTTAAAAATATTTTGGTATTAGCAATATAAATATTTTTTTTAATTTACAAAAACTGACATAGTTGGCTTAGTTCTTGAGTTAACTTTTTCAAACATCCTGATTAACTAGAATGCCAAAAAATTTCATTTGTAGTTTTTTTTAATTTTTTGTAAAATTTCAATAATATTTTAAAATTTGCAAAATATTTTTTTTTTTAGTTATTCAAAGTGACATAACATAGTTAATTTTTAAATTAACTTTTTTAAACTTTCTTATTAACTTAGAAGGTCATGTTTGCAAAAAATTAAATTCATAATTTTTTTAATATTTTGTGATTTTTTGAGAATATTTTAAGTTAGTTCAAAGCTTAATTTGCAGTTTTGAGGTTGGCAACTTGGCTTAATAGGTTTGTCACAAGACTAAATTGTTTTTGTCAGTTTAGAATTTATTTTGCAGTTTTGAGAGTTGCAACCTAGCTATATATGGTGTGTCACCTATTCAGGTTTTGAACAAATGACAAAATTGCACTTAAAACCAATAAAACATTGTTTTTTGTTAGTTGAAATTTTTTTTGAAGTTCTACGGTTTAAAACTTGGCTAAATATGATTTAGGTCAAGACTAACTTGTGAGCAAATGTCAAACTTGCAATTAAAATCAATTCTTTGTTATTTTGAAGCTTATTTTGCAGCTTTGAGGTTTGGAACTTGGCTAAAAATAGTTTGTTACTTAACTAACTTACGAACAAATATTTTAATGAAGATTAATAGAAGTTGCCTTTTTTTGTCAGTTTAGAGTTTTATTTGTAGTTTTAAGATTTGCAAGTTTGCAACTTGGTTAAATATGGTTTGAGCAATCAACAAAATTGTAAATGAAATTAATATAAAAATGTTATTTGTCAGTGTAGAGCTTATTTTGCAGTTTTGAGGTTTGCAACTAAGCTCAAAATGGTTTGTCACTTGACTAAGTTGTAAAAAATAATAAAATTGCAAGTTATTGAACGTTACTTTATTGTTAGTTTGGAGCTCATATTACAGTTTTAAGATTTGCAACTTGGTTAAGAATAGTTTGTGACTTAGCAAACAACAAAATTGCAAATAAATTTAATTAAAAAAAGTTTTTTTTGATGTTTTGTGGTTTGCAACTTGTCTAAATATGGATTGTCACAAAACTAAGTTGTAAACAAAACTAATTCTGGCAAAGGACAATTTTGCAATTTTAGATTTGCAACTTGGCTAAGAATGGTTTGTGACTTAACTAAACTTTGAGCAAATAACAGAATTGCAAATAAAATTAATAAAAAATTGTTTTTGTTAGTTTAAAGCTTTCTAGCAGTTTTGAAGTTTGCAAATTGGCTAAATATGGTTTGTTACAAAACTAAGTTGTAATCAAATGATAAAATTGCAATAAAATTTAATGAAAATTTGTCAGTTAGGTACTTATTTTGCAGTTTTGAGGTTTGAGGCTTGGCTAAAATTGGTTTGTTATTAGAATAAACTTTAAACAACCAACAAAACTGTAAATGAACTTAATAAAAATTTGTTTCTTGTCAGTTTGTAGCTTATTTTGCAGTTTTGAGGATTCCAGCTTGGCTTAAATTGGTTTGTCGCTTGACTAAGCTTTGAAAAATTAACAAAATTCTAAATAAAATTAATAAAAAATGGTTTTTTGATAGTTTGAAGTTTATTTTGCAGTTTTGAGGTTTGCAACTAGGCTAAATAGGTTTGTCACAAGACTAAATTGTAAACAAATGCAATTAAAATTATTAGAAGTTTGATTTTAAATTATTTGTGAGCAAATGAATGTTTACAATTAAAATCAATGAAAGTTTGTTTTTTATCTTGAGAGCAACAAAATTTTAATTAAAAATAATAATAGTTTGTTGTTTTGTCAGTTTAGAGTTTTATTTGCAATTTTAAGGTTTGCAACTTGGCTAAATGACTTTGCTATAAAACTATGGTTTGTCGCAGGACTAAGTTGTAAACAAATAATGCAATAGCAATAAAAATAAATGAAAGTTTGGAACTTATTTTGCAGTTTTGAGGTTTGCAACCTGGCTAAAAATGGTTTGTCACTTGACTAAACAAAATTGTAAATAAAATTAATAAAAATTTGTTTCTTGTCAGTAAGGAGCTTATTTTGTAGTTTTGAGGTTTGCAACTAGGCTAAGAATGGTTTGTGAAGTAACTAAACTTTTAACAAACAACAGAACTGCAAATAAATTTAACAAGAAATTTTTTTTAGTTTAAAGTATTTGTTGCAGTTTTGAGGTGTGCAACTTGGCTAAATATGGTTTGTCACTAAACTAAATTGTGAACAAATGATAAAATTGCAATTAAAATTATTAATTTTACAATTTTTAGGTTTGCAACTTGGCTGAGAACGGTTCGTAACTTAACTAAACTTTTAACAAATAACAGAATGCAAATAAAATTAATAAGAAATTGTTTTTTGTCAATTTAGAACTTTTTTGCAATTTTGAGGATGCAACTTGGCTTAATATGGTTTGTCACAAAATTAAGTTGTGAACAAATGCAATAAAAATTATTGAAAGTTTGTTGTATGTCAGTTTGGAACTTATATTGCAGTTTTTAGGTTTGCAACTTAGCTAAAAATAATTTGTTATTTAACTAGGTTTGTTACAAAACTAATTCTGGGCAAATGACAATTTTGCAATTAAAATCAATGAAAGTTAAAGCTAATTCTGCAGTTTTGAAGTTTGCAACTTGGCTAAATATGGTTTGTCACAAGGTTGAATTGTGAACAAATGATAAAATAGCAATGAAAATTAATTTTTGGTCAGTTTGAAACGTATTTTGCAGTTTTGTGGTTTGCAGTTTGGCTAAAATTGGTGTGTCATTTGACTAAGCTTTTAGAAACCAACAAAATACTAAATGAAATTAATAAAAATTTGTTTTTTGTCAGTTTGGAGCTTATTTTGCGGTATTGTGGTTTGCAAATAGGCTCGAAATGGTTTCTTACATGACTAAGCTGTTAAAAAATGAAAAAATTGCTTATTTTACAGTTTTTAGATTTGCAACTTGGCTACAAATGGTTTGTGATTTAACTAATCTTTTAGCAAACAACAGAATTGCAAATAATACATTTATTTGCAATTCTAAGAAGAAATTGTTTTTTGTGAGTTTAAAGCTTATTTTGCAGTTTAAAGGTTTGCAACTTGGCTAACAATGGCAATTTGAGCCTAAATCAGTTTATCACTTGACTAAGTTGTAAAGAAATGATAAAATTGCAATTAAAATTAATAAAAGTTATTTTTTGTTAGTTTGGAGCTTATTTTACAGTTTTTGGTTTGCAACTTGGCTAAGAATGGTTTGTGATTTAACTAAACTTTTAGCAAATAACAGAATTGCAAATAGTAGAATTGCATATAAAATTAATAAAAAATTGTTTTTGTTAGTTTAAAGCTTCTTATCAGTTTTGAGGTTTGCAATTTGGCTAAATATGGTTTGTTACAGAACTAAGTTGTAATCAAATGATAAAATTGCAATAAAATTTAATGAAAATTTGTTAGTTTGGAACTTATTTTGCAATTTTGAGGTTTGAAGCCTGGCTAATATTGGTTTGTTACTAGAATATACTTTAAGCAACCAACATAACTGTAAATGAGCTTAATAAAAAATATTTCTTGTCAGTTTTGAGCTTATTTTGCAGTTTTGAGGTTTGCAACTAGGCTCAAAATGATTTGTCACTTGACTAATTTGTAAATAAATGATAAAATTGCAGTTAAAATTAATTAAAGTTACTTTTTTGTTAGTTTGAAGCTTATTTTACAATTTTTATGTTTGCAACTTGGCTAAGAATGGTTTGTGACTTAACTAAACTTTCAAGAAACAAAAGAATTGCAAATAAAATTAATAAGAAATTGTATATTGCAGTTTTTAGGTTTGAAACTTAGCTAAATTGGTTTGTTACAAAACTAAATTGTAATGAAATGATAAATTTGAAATTAAAATCAATGAAAAATTATTTTTTTATTAGTTTTAAGGTTTGCAACTCGGTTAAAAATTGTCACTTGTCTAAGCTTTGAGCAAAAAACAAAAATGCAAATAAAATGTATACAAATTTGTTATGTGTCAGTTTGGAACATGTTTTGCAGTTTTGAGGTTTTCAACTTGGCTAAATTTGGTTCGTTACAAGACTAAGTTGTAAACAAATAATAGAATTACAATAAAAGCTAATTAAAGTTTTTTTTTATAGTTAGGAACTTATTTTATTGTTTTATGGTTTGCAACTTAGCTACAAGTGGTTTATCACTTAACTAACTTGTCAACAAATAACAAAATTTTAATTAAAATTAATAAAAAAATGTTTAGAGTTTGATTTGCAGTTTTGAGGTTTGAAAGCTAATTAGGTTTGTCACAAAACTAAATTGTGAACAAATAAAAAAATTGCAATAAAAATTAATGAAAGTTTGTTTTTTGTCAGATTTGCAACTTAGCTAAAAATAGTTTGTTACTTATCTAACTTGTGATCAAGTAACAAAATTTCAATTAAAATCAATAAAAGTATTTTAGAATTTGATTTGCAGTTTTAAGGTTTGCAACTTGTCAAAATATAGTTGGTCACAAGACTAAATTGTGAACAAATGATAAAATTGTGATAAAAGTTTGTTTTTTGACAGTTTAAAGGTTTGTAACTTAGTTAAATAAGGTTCGTCACAAGACTAAGTTGTTTATTTATTATTTAGTAACTATACTAATGAAAACCGTAATTGAATTGAACTTTCAAAAATATTACATTTGGATTTAATGAAAAAAAGCAACTTAAAAAGATATATTTACTTGTAACTCTATCGCATCAATATTTTTACCGTACCCGCATTAATTCTTGTACATAAAAAATTATTTTTTGATGGATATTTCTGGCGGCCGGACGTCAACATATCCTATATCACGGTAATGCTGGCAGACATAGTCTATTCTATAAAAAAACCGATAGGTGCTCCGCCAAAGCGTGTTTTTATCTTCGGCAATAAAAAAATCAATGATTCGATTGAGACTTTCTTATTAATCTTTAAAGAGTTATATAATTTTTTTTAATCTGATAAATATTTTAATTAATTGATTCAGAATACTTCATCAGCTTTACAAAGATAGTAGATTAGCAATTCACAAGCTACAGTTTTGCCGAATTTGGCGTCTTCTGTATTTAAATATGAACTTTTTTTTTAAATTTAAATCTATTTATCAAGAGCAAAAGAGTGTTTTCATCTTTTTTATAAATTTATGTTGAACTGACATGGTGAAAATAGTTGAACAATTTAGAATGAAATTCGTACTCTGTTTCATTGATATAAGCTGAAAGAAATTGGGTGGTTTCTTATTATTCTAGGTGTACGTTTCAGGAGGCCTCGGCAGGATTTAATCAATAATCCCCTAACACTGTTAACTTTTGCGCGCCGCACACACTGACACACACAGCAACGGGAGAGAAAATTTATATATTTTTCATCCCCATTAATTCCCCGATCAGTCGTGCGGCTAATTCTCCGCGCCGTCCTGATCCGGGCCCACCCCTTGTTCCCAGCATTATTCCATTTTCCCATTTTTGTTCGTCCGCGGACACGACAACGCCGCTGACGACGATTCATCTCTGCAAATGGCCCGTGCAAATTCCACATATTCAAATCGGCGAATTCTTAACGCTCCGTACGTTCCGCGATATAAGCACAATTCCACACGTATATCTGCTGAATTATGCAGTTGTACAATTTTATTGCAGATGTATTGTTTATAGTCTTATATAAAATATAAAAAAATTACATCCAACTTGTATAATCAGCAAAAATATAAATTGTCAATTTGTCAAGCGGCAGTGCTGACTCGTTTAGATAAGTGATTCTTGGAAATTGGGACGCATGCCGAGCATAGCGAGTTTTTAAGGTTATGATCTATTTGGTGGGTAATTAGGGGCGGTATTAAATGCACCATGCACGCAAATTTATGACTTCAAAGTATTTGATTAATAAATTTTAAAAATGTATATGTATCGTACACATCTTACACAGCTGCGCGAGGCTAATTGGGGTGAGCAAAACTTGGAAAATATTAATGATTGAAGATTGCTGCTAAATGCGCTGTTTTATATGGAAAGAAACCCTTATAAATTATTAATAATTCGCAGGACTTTAAATGTGAAACTTTTAGGAAATTTTGCAAACATAAAACAATAATAAATTTTATAACTAGCAACCCTAATTAAAACTGCTGTGAAGTAAAAGCATATTTTAGCAAATGTTTAATTTAATTTAATTCAACAAAAATTCATACATTGTAACAACATTAGTCTCAGATTCTGTTACATAAAACACTATTAAATTGTTATAATTTGCTCTCAGATCTGTGCGTAACGCATAATAAAGATGAAGATAAAGCTGATGAAATATTCTTAGTCATATATACAGATCAATTAATTAAAATATTTGTTAGATTAAAACAATATAATTGCCTGAAGATTAATAAAATAGTCATTGATTTTCTATTTATTGCTGAAGATAAAAACACACTTTGGCGGAGCACCTACCGGGCCAGCATTATCGTGATATAGGATATGTTGACGTCCGGCTGCCAGAAATATCGATCAAAAAGGCATTTTTTATGTAGAAAATTAATACGAGCACGGTAAAAATATTGATGCGTTAGAGTTACTAGCAAATACATTTTTTTGGGTCATAAATGAGCGTACTTTCACTTTTTTCTCATTAAAACCAAATGTAATACTTCTGAAAGTTTAAATTCTATTATGATTTTTATTAGTATACATACACCAATACGCAAAACTAAACATAAAAATAAAAAAAACATAAAATAGTTTGATTGATATATTAATAACTGTATCTATACTATCTAGTTCAGTATCTCTAAATTGTTACAAATGTTAAGAAGGTTGGCCTACAGACTTAAATCTAGATTTTTTTGGCAATTTTAGCTGCGGCATATACTCTTACACAATGCTCAAGTTCTATTTGTTTTAAGTTTTTTTGGGCTGCAAGGAAGCCCAAACTTTTGAAGCGGTTCTAACATTAGACATAGAATTTGCAAGTGTTTTTTGTGGACAAGACAATCTCTTTGAAGTACACTTACACAAACTAACACAGGTATCAATTTTTAAAAGGTAGCGGGAGAGTGGCATAATATGGAATTTGTATGTAGCACCACACGGGGTAGCGGCTTACGCTACAAAAAAGTGACGTTTTTTTGGCACAATTGCTATCTGCAAACACCCGTGTTGCAAGCCCAAGTTGTTAAACACTTTTGCAACTTTTAGGTTTTTTGTGTATCTGCATTGTTTAATTTTTAAAAATAAAATCCAGTTTTTTTGATTTTGAGAGAGTCCGGGTACTCAATAATTTTGTAGAATTTAACCCTGTAGATATCAGGGCACGTCTCGTTTTTTTTTCATTAAGGTTAATTCTAAGCGGGCTTGGACCCTGGTTAAACGCCAGGGTGGGACCTCCCCAACACCAACCTCAAATACACTTGACAGGTTTAAATTGAAACCGTCCATAAGTTCTTTGGCACGGACACACATTGGCCTACTGACTGTTGGCCAGATATTGTATTTCCGCTGCTGCACGTTGTTTGCAACAAATATTTGTTGGTTTAAATGATGTTTTTTGGTTTGCATTGCCGCTGCATATGTGAGTACAAAGCGGTCACTGCGGAAGCACGCCCGACTTGCAGCATAGGCTGAGTGCTGGGCTTGTATGGAAAGCTTCTGTGGCATACCTTATGCCTGCGTGGTGCACAGCATCTAAGACATTAAGTCTTGATTTGCGTGCAGAAGAGTAAACTGCGCAACCGTAATCAACCCTAGACAAAACCAAGGCGTTATGCAGAAATTTTCTGCATTGTATAACTAGCTTATCTAAATGTTTTTGAAATGTTAGTGACCAATCAAAAGTTTGTCTTAAAAAACGAAAAGTTTCAACGCAGTTAATTCGTGTGCCTTTCAGAGTAAGGACAGGTTTACGATGAGGTTTATGGAGACGACAGAAATGAATGCATAAAGTTTTTGCTGTAGACAGACGAAAACCTCTTGCTTCCGCATCTGTATTTACCGCATCTATGGTGGATTGCAAATGACGCGTTATAGCTGGGATAGTATCTACTGCCATGTAAATTGCCAGGTCGTCAACGTATAAGCATTTCTTGACAGGTGTACTGACGAATTACGCTATGTTGTTGACCGCAATAGCAAATAACGGAGCCTTGGGGAACACCGTTATTCAGCAATAATGTGGAAGATTTGGTGTCTCCGACTCGGACATTAAAACGTCGATCTTGCATAAAATACTTGCGAGACAGCTTGTAAGTGAGATTGGCCTGTAGCTAGACGGATTATTGGGATCCTTGCCTGTTTTTAAGAGAGGTATAATGATTGATTCTTTCCAAGTCGTTGGGTAAGCGTTTTGGTCCCATATCATATTATATATATCAAGCAATCTAGTTCTCATAGCATGGGGCAGATGCTTGACCATCTGATATGGAATATCATCTGGTCCGGGTGCGGACGAGGTTACCGTACTACTCACTGCACTTTCTAACTCTTTTACTAAAAATGAAGAGTTATAAGACAATGATTCCCGGGATGAGAAGTCTAGGGCAGTTTCTAAACTTGCCTTTGTACAAAGCAACTCAGGAGGGTAATTTGGGGTGTTGCTGGCAGATTGAAATTGCGCTGCTATTGCATCCGTTATTTCAGCCGCGTCAGTAATTTTGCGTCCGTCGACGTAAAGAGCAGGTGCAACACCAAGAAACTTTTTTCCTGTTACTGCTTTCACTTTCTTCCATACTTTACTAACCGGTGTTGCTGGTGATATTGTCAAAACGTAATTTTCCCTCGTATTAGTTTTGCTTTCAAGAATTTTTCTGCGAGCGACGGCACGCAGTTTCTTAAAGACAACCATATTCTCTAACGACGGAGTTCTTTTGAATTTGTTTAAAGCGCGTGTTTTCTCTTCAATTGCTACCTTAATTTCATTGTTCAACCACGGAACTGTTGGGCCGGCAAGCTTACCACTAGTTTTTGGAAAAAACTTGTTTGCTGCTTGTATAACGCATTGCGTAAATTTTTTTACGGCAGATTTAATTTTTATGCCCTCCAGTGAAGGTGGCGTTAGGCTATTTTGAAAGCCTAGCCAATCCGCGCGGTCAAGAAACCATCGTCGGGAAACGAACTGTTTTACCCGTTGAACGCTAGTCTTAATGGCAATTAGATAATAATCACTTTTGTAAAGATCGTTGAGAACTTTCCATTGAAATCGTGGAGCTAATCGTGGAGATGAAAATGATAAGTCAATTGCAGAAAAATTGGAACCTCTTGCGCTGAAGTGCGTATAATTTCCAGTGTTGAGAAGAACCGCATCGTTCTGATCTAAAAAACTTTCAATCAGACGACCACGCGGATTTTTTTCTCTGAAAGCCCCATAGACTGTGGGCGTTAAAGTCGCCTTGCAAAAGAAACGGAGGTGGTAGTTGTTGCACCAAATCTTCTATATCTTCCAAAGTCCAGTCGAACTCTGGGAGAACCAGGTTGCAAACGGTCATTGCTATTGGTGAAGTATTGCCACGGCTTGAAATCTACTTCTGAGAGGAATTTCCTTAAATGGGAGGTTTTCTTTCAAAAATATGGCAACTCCGCCTTTGGCTCTACGGTCTGGAATTGCGTCATTTCGAATACACATATAACCCCTAAGATTAAAATTCTTGTGGGGTTTAAAATGGGTTTCTTGAAGGCACACACAGAAAGGCATGTGCCTTACCAGAATCATCTTTAGTTCACAATAGTGATGTTTACAACCATTGCAATTCTATTGTATTATTGTTTCAAATGTCATTTTAATAAAAAAGGTAATATAGATAACATAAATAACACCAAAGATGTAAAAAGTCTTTGGTGTCTAGACAAATACTGTTTAAGGCTAATATCACAAATGACACCAAAGTTGTAAAACGCTCCGAAAAGTTAAGATGTGATTGGGAGTCTCGGATTTTACATCGTCTCTGTTTGTAGAGATACGACGTACTTCAATCACACCCTTGCTCTTTAGATTTTCCAGAATTTCTTTAGTGGAACAGTACACAAGGCCTATGCTAGTATTAAGCGACTTGTGAGCTGTTACGCACACTTCAAAATTGGCTAGTTTACTTAATTTAAGCAACCTTGTTGACTGTGCTCCAGAAGCGGTTTCTACAAGTAAACCGTCTTTGACTTTACGAATTTGTTTTGTTTTGCCAATAAAACCATACAATGTTTTAGAAATTAAAAACTTTTCAAAATTGTCTTCCTTTCTAGTAACAAGCAGGAACCGAGGGATAGGTCCCATCGTCTCTCCGCTTGTGCCTGGCAAAGTAAATTGTTTTGGCTTATTTCCCTTTTGCCGAGAAAGAAGTTGAAGGTTTATTTGTTGGTTCCTCAACCAAGTTTGATTCAGAACCAAACAGTGACCGGGTAGCAGAACTCACTGGTGCAGCCCGGTTAGCTGCGCCACCTTCCAAACAACTAGTATCACTACTACCAAGGCGTTGTTCTTCAACCCCGGTAGTGGTCTTTGGCGTGCCGATTATGAAGCCCTTGCATCCAAAATACAGTACACTTTATGTAAAGTCAAAATTTCTGTTTTTTAGCTACCGTCGCTTAATGATCAAATATTATTTGTGTTGAGGCGCTATTAACATTGACATGGTGTTGGAAATTTGTTTAGCACACAGCTTGCGTTGTTGGCCGAGTCTCAGACAAGTGCAGCTTGACAAACTTCTGGTTTTCTTTACTGTTAATTACACAGTCTGTAGCTGCAGCCACAGTGCGTGGTAGATTTTTTGTTGAGCACCAATTTGTTTGTTAGGTGGACGCCTTTTGTTGTATTTGGAAACACACAAAAATACCATGGTCAAACGACTTATTCAGTTGGTCATGAATTGTTTATTAGTTTCAGAAGCCATCTTTTAGTGCAAGAATATAGCTACCGGTTCTTTATTGGCAGCTTGATGATTATGTTGGCATTAGCAATTTATTAAGTTTTGGAATAGTCTTTCACTAGGTTTTTGTCGGTAGCTAGTTGCCACTTTTTTGCTGGTGCGCAATTTTATATTATTGAACAAAGTAGGGCACTAGTTTTAAGAACATATTTTTAAGCTTTATTGAGGTAGTCTATCAAAGTTAGACAGATATTCTTTGAAGCTTTATCTTGCGTTAGGGTCCTCTATTATGTTTTATGATAATTAAACGGATTTTTAAAAATAGTTTGAATTGGTTTTTTAAATTCTGTATAAGCTCAATTGAGACTTTGACCTAGTTTTTTGGGCTTTAAAGATGTCAAAGTGGTGATCGGTGTGTTTTGTTACTTGAGCCAAAGTTTGTTAAATAGGTTTCTAGTTGGTTGCAAACTTGTGTTTTATGAACAAAAAAATATAGCAAGGCACGTACTCAATACATTTTTGGTAACTCCTTGTACTTTAAATTTACTGCGATTGTTTGTTTTTGTATTTGAGGTTTTTTAGTGGTAGTTGAGTCTAGGGTTTACATTTGTACGTGCATCTTTTATCATTTGTTTTGCATACTTTATTAAAGAATCTTTTCAAATAGCACATCTCAGTAGTGTAGTTATCTGTAAGCAAATGTCTGCAATACGAAAAAGCCTACAAACACCTGAAGTCTATTTTAAATCTTATGTCAGATTTAGCTTATTTTGACATTTTATGAATGGTTCTAACAACATTTTTTATTACTATATTTTGTAACTTTTTATATTTTTTACACTTTTTAACAGTTTATGGATGGATTTTGCTGTTTGTTGACTTTTTATAAACAAGATTTATGATTTTTTTGACTTTTATTGGGTTTTTTAAGAGTTTTAGTTAATGTTGGTGTTTTTGATAATATTTTTAATATTAATTGACTAATTTTTTTATTTTTAACATTCTATGAATAGAGTTTTAGACTTTTTAACAATTTATAGCCGGTTGTTTCTGACAATACTTTTAATGAAAATTTTTACATTTTATAATTTATATTTTTATTACACGATTTTGCCAATTTTGACTTTTTACTAATATACTTTTGCATTTTTAATAGTTAATGCTCAAATTTTGTTTTGAATTTTGCTATTTTTAACAATATTTTGGTATTTTATAGCCAAATTTTGCTATTTTTGAGATTTTATTTAAAAAAATACAGTTTTTAACAGTTTATATAAGGATTTTGATGTTTTCTGACAACATTTTTTGATGTTTTAATACCAAAAATAAAACTGGCGTTTATATACACTATCGATCTCACCAACCTGGTTTTAACAAGCCGAAGGTTTTAGCGAGTATGGGTGATGAAAATGAGGCAAAATAATTATTGTTTGTAAATTTGTTTATCGCTGAAACCATAAATGGTAAAGCGGTTAAAGCGTTGAATAAATTTACAAATTACATACGGCAGAGTAGGATTTGAAGTTAAGACCCAAAGCATGAGAGGCAAGCATCTAAGCAACTAACCCACGCTGCCGCTTTTAATACTGAATTTTGTTATTTTTAACATTTTATAAATAGAAATTTACATTTTCAACCGTTTATGGTAGGACTTTAGTTTTTTTCTGATAATGACCGAATTTTGCAGTTTTTGACTTCTTATAAATATAATTTAATTGCATGGGCTATAAACCACATCATTTTGCCGCCTGGAGTAGCGAGGTTAGCTTATGCCACCTTTCTAGTTCGACTTCTTGGAGCTTGCGGTTTTTTTTTTCTGAACGGTTTTCTTGATCTTAGTGCGTTGTAGCTACAGCTATGAGCGTGCTTGTGTCTTGTGTCTTCTTTAGTCTCAACTTTGTAGTGGCGTAGCTATTTCCGATAATAATTGCAAACCAACTTTAAGCATGAATAGTCAGTTTTTGTTATTGGTTAATTTGAGATACTTCGCTTTGTTCAAAATTACATTTTTTGGGTCACACTGGAGCCTACATTTTTGAAGCTGTTCTAGCACTAGATGAAAGGATTTTTTGTAATATTGCAAATACACAAATAAGTTGTGATGTACAGAAAGTTGCTTTGGTATGTGGCCAGCATTATCATAATTTACAAAATGCACAGTTTTTGTTGAGTTTTAGATATGTGAAGGTTGACAAAGTTTTTACCCTTCCGTCAATTTTTGCTTTTTGGTTTTTTAGATCATTGTTTCTGGAGTCCTCAAAGTTAATAATGGTCATGGTTTGTTTACTGGTCCCGACAGCGACCAGTTAGTAGAATCAATTTTTTGCTTTAAGAATGTGGCTACAAGTTTTTATCGGCTTACTTCTTTGTCTACATGTCAAATGGATAAGTATGTTGGGGTTACCAAATTTTTGCAAAACGAACCTTCTAGTTTTGCCACAGTTTTTTTGCTAGGTTTTCATTGGCAACTTGTTAAAACTCTTTTACCTTTTATACTAAGTTTTTATTTAAACAACTAAATGTAGTTTAGATGAGTTTGTACTTTTTATAGTTTAAATCTGCTTTTGTAAACTTGCATGTTTTTGTTAAATATTTCGGGTTACTACCTCTATTGCTTTATAGATTTTGTTAGTTTTTTTGGCTTAAAGGATTGTCTTTAACCGTAAGAAAGTCAAGAATTGGTTTTGCGAGTTGATTTTTTTTAGAGTATTTAAGAGTGTTTAGTCCTGATGTGGATTTTAAAAATTCTTTCTAGAATTTGTTTTGGTTTTTTGGCTTTTTTACCACTCAATAAAACTTTGGAACACTTTGAATTACATTAACAAAATAATTTGGATCAATTAAAATTTGATAAAAACAGTTTGAATTAATTCAACTTATTTGGATTACTTTGGATCATTATTCTAGATCAATTTTGAACAGATTACTCTAAATAACTTAGATAATTTTGTAGTATTTTAAATAATTTAACAAGTTGCATCAATTTGGATTTTTTTTTAATTGTTTTAGTACACCAATTTGGATTAGTTTATATTATTTGCATTAGTTTGGATTATTTTGGATTATTTTGACACAATTTTGTATCAGATTATTTTGGATTACTTTAGAATGCTTTAGTTTATTTAAAAGACTGCAGCACCTAAATCTTTTTGTATTAGTTTGGGTAATTTTGACTGATGTTATCATTGGTTTATAACATTTTGACAAGTTTAGGTGTAGCAAGTGTTTATTCTGGTTTCCCAAACTATGCTGCAGCCCAAGCCACACAGAGGTCTGTTATTGGTCTTTTGGCTAACTGGCATTTTTTTTTTGAGGTTTGAGAGTGTCAAAGAATTGTTGACGTGCGTGTTGCCACCTGAGCCAAAGCTTGTGAAATGGGTCTTTGGTCTGTTTCCTAAGAAAAGATTTGGGTTGATAGTTGTTGTTGTTGTTGGTTCATTTCTTAAAAGTTTTTTTTATGTAGTTAATGTATGTTGGTCATGTTAGTCTGGCTAACCTCTAACAATTTTTGCTTGTACACAATACACAATAATATTTGGTCTTACATTATATTTTAAATTGTGAGATTTTCAAACATTTTGTACTACACAGTAAACTTTGGATTATTACTTTAGTAGATCAGTTTGGATCAGTTAACAAGAACAATTTGTGTTAGTTTAACTAATTTGGATCTGTTAAGATAACTTTGGATCACTTTAGAACAAATTGATTGTTTTGGGTTAGTGTCAAATAGCTTTGATTATTTAAGTAGATTAAGACTTTATGGATAACTTTGAATTACTCCGGATTACTTTAACAGATCATTATGGATAGGTTTAGATTAAATCTGATTGCTTTTGGTTATTTTAATACACCAGTTTAGATTAGTTTATAATACTTTAGATCAGTTTGAGTTATTTATTCTAACAGATTTTGCAGGACTTTTAACTCTTTTTGAAAAAAGTTTAGATAACTTTGTTCACTTTAGCACATTGGTTCATCATATCTGTTTTAAAATAAAATAACTAAAAATCAGATCATTTTGAATCAAATTTGGTTAATTTTAAATACATTGGATTATTTTGGTGCGTAAGTTTAGAACAATTTAATTTTTTTAAAAACTTTGATTATATTGAATTTTTCTAAATACTTGCAATACTTGTGTAGTCTAGGCCGTATCTGAGGGGGTTTGGGGTTTCTGCTACGCAAATTTGCTGTATCTGGAGGTCTATGAAATTAATAAGTCGGTTTACTATGGTTACCGGCTCTTTATTGGGCAGCTTATTTATTCACAGCTCTATAGTCAAATTGATTATTATGTGGTTAGCAAAATTTTGCAGAAATGCTTCTTTGTTTTGGTGAATCTTTTTTGCTAGGGTTGTTGGAACTTGTTGAAAGTTTTGTAAAATGGCACTACAGTTGGCGGAAAAACATTTTTGGGATTTTGTAATCAAGTCCAACAAAGTTGGGCAGATACTTATATGGGTTTCATCTAGCGTTAGGTCTTTTTACGCTTCATAATAGTTGTTATGGTTTGAGCAATTATTAAATTGTATTGCGTACTTTTGCCAGTTTTATGTGAGTGATGTCTGGAATTGAAGGCAGATTAGTTTTTGTCTACTTAGCACACAATAGGTTTTGGCCTAATATGGGTGTTTTAACTTTTGACGGGAGAGTTCTGCTGTTTGTCAGAGTTTTCTGCTGATTGCAGCGGGTGCGAGTAGATCATTTGAGTTCGTTCCGCAAATTTGTCTGCAATCTATGCATTGATTGATTGTTTGTAATTGGGCTGTTGGCCACCTACCTGTTGAGCTAGTTTTCAGAGGTTTAATGCCAAAGCTTGTTAAATGGGCCCTGGGTTGTGTAGTGTAGTTTATCTTATTAAAGTTTAATTTTTATGTAGTTGGTGTATGTTGGCTATATCAATCTAGCAAACTCCTAACATGTTTTGCTTAAGAGAGAGCGGTACACGTACACAATACATAAATTGTATTTATTTGTATTTGTATTCAGTTTTTAGTGATAGTTTGCTTAAAATTAATAAAAGATGTATTTTATGTAAATTGCCTCTTTATTCAATAAGAGACACATACACTTGTGTTTTAAGGTATGCACCCATCATCAGTGTGCTTAGTTGAAGAGACATTCTGGTTGATTTTTGCATCAATTAGAGGATGTCAATAAACTTAACAATTAAAGGTTTATTACAGCGGAACATATTTTGCATGAAGTCATCATTACGGCACACTCGCAAAACATTTCTCTACTTGCCGGTATAATCATTTTATCATAAAATTGAATATTTTTGAAGTTATTTACAACTGTATAATGTGTAAAAATTCTACAAAGTAAGGATTATTTTTAACCTGTTACATTAATGTATAGTGAGTTGCATACAGATTAATAAATATTTTTTTTGACAAACTATTGTTCCAAATGAACATATCTCTCTTTAAAGCGGTTGCGAGTCTGTGGACCGTGACCTCTCTTGACTCGAGTACAGAATTTACATAAAATCACAGTAACTATTAAACAGTTTATGTTTAGTAATGTGTCAAAGGTGTTAACGCAATGCTTTTTATTAGGAAAAACGTTGAACTGTCTGTGTGTGAAGGAGAGCTACTATAATACAGTTGAATCTTACACAGACAGCAACGGCATTTTTGGTGGGTTTTATTTGAATTAGATGACCAAACAAATTTATCATTTAAATGTAATAAATGATGTATTTTATGTAAATTGCCTATGTATTTCTTACTGGATAAAAAGGCAATTTGCATAAAATACGTCAATTATTAATTAAAAAAAAAATGCTTTTTTAAATTGTTTTTGGCCGGATTTGGATTCTGGATATTTTATTTATTTTTGAATTGAAATTTGTACTTTTTTACAGTAAGACCAAGTTTTGGACGATTATTTTTTTGTTTTAAGATCATATTTTTGCTGTTTTTGACATTTTTTTAATAGATTTATGCACTTTTAACAGTTTATGCCGTATTTTTGCTATTTCTAATAATGTTTTTTTAATTACGAAGCTTGGTTTTTGTATTTTTTACTTTTTATGAATAGAATTTTGTATTTTTCAACAATTTATGAACAGATTTTGGTGCTTTTTAAAATTAAATATTTTTTATTAATAGAATTTTGCACTTTTTAATAATTTATAGCAACATTTTTGCTTTTTTTAATAATGTTTTGATATTTCTTGGACTGATTTTGCTGTTTTAAAAAGTTCATAAAAATGTTGACATTTTTCCTGCCAAATTTTTGACATTTTGTGAGTAGAGTTTGACAATTTTTGACAGTTTATGGCTGGGTTATGTTTTTTTTATTATTTTTTTTTTATTTTTTTTTTATAACTAGATTTTTGAGACTTTTTAAGAGTTTGTGGTTGGATTTTAGTACTTTCTGACAATTCTTTAAAAATGTATGGGGGTTTTTACACTTTTAAGAGTTTATGGCCGGATTTTAGTGCAGTTTTTGACAGTTTATTCCGGATTTTGGTTTTTTCTAACAAAATTTTTTGTATTTTTTGACAATATTGTAATGTTTTTATGACCGGATTCAATTATTTTTGATCATCAAAGTTTAAGACTAAATTTAATGGTTTTTGACATTATTTTGATGTTTTAAGGCCAGATTTTGCTGTTTTTGACATTTTTTTTAATAGATTTATGCACTTTTTAACAGTTTATGGTGGATTTTTGCTATTTCTAATAAGGTTTCTATAATTCATGGCTTGATTTTGCTGTTTTTCACTTTATATGATTTTTTTTTGTAATTTTCAATACTTTATAATCAGATTTTGGTGCTTTTTGAAATTAAATTGTTTTTAAATAATCGAATTTTGCTTTTTTCAATAAATTATGGCAACATTTTTGCTATTTTTAATAATATTTTGATATTTTAAAACTGTTTAGGAACTTTCATAAGAATGTTTACATTTTTCCTGAGTGTATGGTCAAGTTTTTGACATTCCATGAGTAGAATTTAGAACTTTTGGACAGTTTATGGCCGGATTTTTGTTCTTTTTAACATAATTTTTAATGCTTTATAGCTGGATTTTGCTATTTTAAAAATGTTATGACGGTTTTTACACTTTTTAAGAGTTTGTGGTCGGATTTTAGTGGAGTTTTTGACAGTTTATTTTGGATTTTAGTTTTTTCTAACAAGATTTTTAGTATTTTTGTCAATATTGTAATATTTTATGACTGGATTTTGCTATATTTAGATTTTATTTATAAATTTTGCACTTTTAAACCGTTTTTTACAGATTTTGGTTTTATCTAAAAATATTTTAATGTTTTATGATCAAATTTAGTTATTTTTGACCACACATGAATAGAAATATGCAATTTTTTTCCATAAAAATTGTCAAATTGGTTTTTGTTTTAAAGCCAGGATTTTACCGCTTTTTGCAATTTATTGCTTCTAAAAACCATTTTTTTGTAAAATAATTTTGGTTTTTAAATTTTTTTATATTTGAAAACATGTTAAGCTAGTATCCAGTAAATTTCATAGAAATTGTCAGATTGGTTTTTGCTTTAAAGCATTTTAAATCAAGATTTTACCGCTTTTTGCAATTTATTGCTTCTAAAAACCATTTTTTTGTAAAAATATTTTGATATTTAAAAAATTTTATACGTTTGAAAACATGTTGGGCTGGTAACCAACAAATTCCATAAAAATTGTCAAATTGGTTTTTGTTTTAAAGCATATAAGTCAAGATTTTACCGTTTTTTGCAATTTATTGCTTTTAAAAACCATTTTTTTGTAAAATAATTTTGGTTTTTAATTTTTTTTTATATTTGAAAACATGGTGGGCTAGTAACTAGTAAATTTCATAGAAATTGTCAGATTGGTTTTTGTTTTAGAGTATTTTAAATCAAAATTTTACCGCTTTCTGCAATTTATTGCTTCTAAAAACCATTTTCTTGTAAAATTATTTTGGTTTTTAAAATTTTTCTACATTTAAGAACATGCTGCGCTAGTAACCAGTAAATTTCATAAAAATTATTAGATTGGTTTTTGTTTTAAAGCATTTTAAATCAGGATTTTGCCGCTTTTTGCAATTTATTGTTTCTAAAAATCATTTTCTTGTGAAATAATTTTGGGTTTTAAAATTTTTCTATATTTAAGAACATGCTGGGCTGGTAACCAGTAAATTTGATAGAAATTGTCAAATTGGTTTTTGTTTTAAAGCATGTTAAATGAAGATTTTACCGCTTTTTGCAATTTATTGCTTCTAAAAACCATTTTTTTGTAAAAATATTTTGGTTTTTTAAAAAAATTTACGTTTGCAAACATTTTGGGCTAGTAACCAGTAAATTTTATAAAAATTGATTAATTGATTTTTGTTTTAAAGTATATTAAGTGAAGATTTTACCGCTTTTTTCAATTTATTGCATCTAAAAACTAATTTTTTGTAAATTAATTTTGGTTTTTAAAATTTTTATATATTTGAAAACATGTTAGGCTAGTATCCAGTAAATTTCATAGAAATTGTCAGATTGGTTTTTGTTTTAAAGCATTTTAAATCAAGATTTTACCGCTTTTTGCAATTTATTGCTTCTAAAAACCATTTTTTTGTAAAAATATTTTGATATTTAAAAATTTTATACGTTTGGAAACATGTTGGGCTGGTAACCAGTAAATTTCATAAAAATTGTCAGATTGGTTTTTGTTTTAAAGCATTTTAAATCAAGATTTTACCGTTTTTTACAATGTATTGCTTTTAAAAACCATTTTTTCGTAAAAATATTTTGGTTTTCAAAAATTTTATACGTTTGGAAACATGTTGGGCTGGTAACCAGTAAATTTCATAAAAATTGTCAAATTGGTTTTTGTTTTAAATCATATTATGTCAGGATTTTACCGCTTTTTTCAATTTATTGCTTCTAAAAACCATTTTTTTGTAAAAATATTTGGGTTTTTAAAAATTTTATACGTTTGGAAACATGTTGGGCTGGTATCCAGCAAATTTTATAAAAATTGTCAAATTAGTTTTTGTTTTATAGCATATTAAGTCAGGATTTTACCGCTTTTTGTAATTTATTGC
This sequence comes from Tachinus rufipes, assembly GCA_963932245.1. Classification (NCBI taxonomy): domain Eukaryota; kingdom Metazoa; phylum Arthropoda; class Insecta; order Coleoptera; family Staphylinidae; genus Tachinus; species Tachinus rufipes. Next base: position 94,263,660 of record OZ010747.1, on the reverse strand, counting down.
TTCTAAAATCCATTTTTTTGTAAAATAATTTTGGTTTTTAAATTTTTTTATATTTGAAAACATGTTAAGCTAGTATCCAGTTAATTTCATAAAAATTGTCAGATCGGTTTTTGTTTTAAAGCATTTTAAATCAAGATTTTACCGTTTTTTGCAATTTATTACTTTTAAAAACCATTTTTTCGTAAAAAAATTTTGGTTTTTAAAATTTTTATATATTTGAAAACATGTTGGGCTAGTATCCAGTAAATTTCATAGAAATTGTCAGATTGGTTTTTGTTTTAAAGCATTTTAAATCAAGATTTTACCGTTTTTTACAATTTATTGCTTTTAAAAACCATTTTTTCGTAAAAATATTTTGGTTTTTAAAAATTTTATACGCTTGGAAACATGCTGGGCTGGTAACTAGTAAGTTTCATAAAAAATTGTCAAATTGGTTTTTGTTTTAAATTATATTATGTCAGGATTTTACCGCTTTTATCAATTTATTGCTTCTAAAAACCATTTTTTTGTAAAAATATTTGGGTTTTTAAAAATTTTATACGTTTGGAAACAAGTTGGGCTGGTATCCAGTAAATTTCATAGAAATTGTCAGATTGGTTTTTGCTTTAAAGCATATTAAGTCAGTATTTTTCCGCTTTTTGTAATTTATTGCTTCTAAAATCTATTTTTTTCTAAAAAAATTTTGGTTTTTAAATTTTTTATATATTTAAAAACATGTTGGGCTAATAACCAGTAACTTTCATAGAAATTGTCAGATTGGTTTTTGTTTTAAAGCATTTTAAATCAAGATTTTACCGCTTTTTGCTATTTATTGCTTCTAAAAACCATTTTTTTGTAAAATAATTTTGGTTTTTAAAATTTTTATATATTTGAAGACATGTTGGGCTAGTATCCAGTAAATTTCATAAAAATTGTTAGATTGGTTTTTGTTTTAAAGCATTTTAAATCAAGATTTTACCGCTTTTTGCAATTTATTGCTTCTAAAAACCATTTTTTTGTGAAAATATTTTGATATTTAAAAATTTTATACGTTTGGAAACATGTTGGGCTGGTAACCAGTAAATTTAATAGAAATTGTCAGATTGGTTTTTGTTTTAAAGCATTTTAAATCAAGATTTTACCGTTTTTTACAATTTATTGCTTTTAAAAACCATTTTTTCGTAAAAATATTTTGGTTTTTAAAAATTTTATACGTTTGGAAACATGTTGGGCTGGTAACCAGTAAATTTGATAAAAATTGTCAAATTGGTTTTTGTTTTAAATCATATTATGTTAGGATTTTACCGCTTTCTTCAATTTATTGCTTCTAAAAACCATGTTTTTGTAAAAATATTTGGGTTTTTAAAAATTTTATACGTTTGGAAACATGTTGGGCAGGTAACCAGTAATTTTTATAGAAATTGTCAGATTGGTTTTTGTTTTAAAGCATTTTAAATCAAAATTTCATTGCTTTTTGCAAATTATTTCTTCTAAAAACCATTTTTACATAAAAATATTTTAGTTATTAAAAATTTTATACGTTTGGAAATATATTGGGCTGGTATCCAGTAAATTTCATAGAAATTCTCAGATTGGTTTTTGTTTTAAAGCATTTTAAATCAAGATTTTATTGCTTTTTGAAATTTATTTCTTCTAAAAACCATTTTTACGTAAAAATATTTTGGTTTTTATAAATTTAATACGTTTGGAAACATGCTGGGTTAGTAAAAGGTAAATTTCAAAAAATTGTCAGATTGGTTTCTGCTTTAAATCATTTTAAATCAAGATTTTGCCGCTTTTTGCACTTTATTGCTTCTACAAACCATTTTTTCTTAAAAATATTTTGGTTTTTGAAAATTTTATACATTTGGAAACATCTTGGGCTGGTAATCAGTAAATTTCATAGAAATTGTCAAATTTGTTTTTGCTTTAAAGCAATTTAAATCAAGATTTTACCGCTTTTTGCAATTTATTGCTTCTAAAAACCATTTTTTTGTAAAAATATTTGGGTTTTTAAATATTTAATATATTTGAAAACATGTTGGGCTAGTAACCAGTAAGTTTCATAGAAATTGTCAGATTGGTTTTTGTTTTAAAGCATTTTAAATCAAGATTTTACCGCTTTTTGCTATTTATTGCTTCTAAAACCCATTTGTTTGTAAAATAATTTTGGTTTTTAAAATTTTTATAGATTTGAAAACATGTTGGGCTAGTAACCAGTAAATTTTATAAAAATTGTCAGATTGGTTTTTGTTTTAAAGCATTTTCAATCAAGATTTTACCGTTTTTTGCAATTTTAAAAACCATTTTTTCGTAAAATTATTTTGGTTTTTAAAATTTTTATACGTTTGGAAACATGTTGGGCTGGTAATCAGTACATTTTATAGAAATTGTCAAATTGGTTTTTGTTTTAAATCATATTATGTCAGGATTTTACCGCTTTTTTCAATTTATAGCTTCTAAAAACCATTTTTTTGTAAAATAATTTTGGTTTTTAAAATTTTTATAGATTTGAAAACATGTTGGGCTAGTAACCAGTAAATTTTATAAAAATTGTCAAATTGGTTTTTGTTTTAAAGCATATTAAGTCAGAATTTTACCGCTTTTTGCAATTTAAAACTTATGAAAACTATTTATCTGTAACAAAATTACGGTTTTAATTTTTTTTTAATATTTGGTTTGTTAAATTGTTAAATTTATACAAATTGCATTGTTTAATATACAAAAAAAATTAATTGAATTAACTTTTGTACATTATAAGTTAATTAACAAAATGTATATTAGATTTATGTTCTTCTAAAAATAACATAACACATGTTTCATATGTTTACACAAATCTTATGAAAACCTTTCGAGACTAGATATATTTTTTTAACCCATATAACAATTTTATGGCTTGTTCTCGCAGTAGTAAATTTGCAGAATATCCATTCTGGTCTGCAAGTGATAAATTCGCCGAATATCCCCGTCAAATATTAGCCAGAAACTCCTCTGCTCGTATAAAATTTGCATCCAGTGAAATATTAATTCCCTTCTTCGGGGCCTCCTCGCTCCGTACCGTAATGTTTTATGCATGCCGTGAGAGGTGAAAGGGTGACACAACAAGAGAAAAATCCAGTGCAGACATATCCTATTCATGTATGTATGGTTTTATACGCCCGCCCCAGTCTATGTTATCGCCCGTATTGATCTGATGAAATATTTATAAAACGCGCCAAGCGTTTAGACAACTTTTCTAGCTCGCATCCAAGGCGAGAGAGATGAATGGATTGTATGTCTCCCTCAATTGGTTTAAGTTAAGTCAGTTTGGTTCAGTGAGCGAGTGAACTCCACAGCTGATTTCTTTTTAAGTGGCGCAAGCGTGAATTGCATGTGCTATTTTTGTTTATTATTTAAAGTGCATTGACTATTATTACTTACTGAATGCAGGAATACTTTGTTTGATTATTATGGAGCTGGATGATGTGTAAGTAGGGAATTTTATGTTTGGTCATTTTTAATTGTTTAGGTTATATCACATGTTTGTTTACTTACCTTAACAGGTGTGTCACGATATGTTATTATGATTATGCAAAATTTTATTAAAACAATGAGATCATCAATTGATTGTATTATGTTTAAACTTATTGAGGAATACAAATTTGTTTTTATGATTTTAAATAATCATGATTATTGTAATAAATTCTATATGTCTATAATTAAATAAATGGAAATTGTAAACTATTAACATAATTTATATATTTACTTTTCGAATATTTATCTAGATCTTGTTATGTATTATCAATTTGTGTGATGTAAGTAAATATTATTTTATAATATCACAGTGCAAACAAGAGAATATATTCTTATAATGTATTTACTTATTAAATGAAATGATTATTTGTTTATATTATGCTATTTATGTAACAAGTTTGTTTTAATTTTAATTATAATAATAGTTTCTTATAACTAAACACCGGATTATATGCAACATAAATAAAAACAAATATAGTTTATTTTTACGAATACATTTCTAGTTTCGGCTCTACTAGAGCCTTCTACAGATGTAATAAGTTAAATAACATATTACATCTGTAAAATGTTCCAAAATTGTTAAAAATGTACTCCAGTTGTCAAAAACCTGCTACAAATTGTCAAAAATGCTCTATAATTTTCAAAAAATGTTATTTAATTGTCAAAAATATTTTTTAGTTTTTAAAAATTCTTCTTAAACAAGTAAATTTTAGCAAATATCTAAAAACAATTTTTAACAAATGTTCTACAATAACAATGATACTGAATTTTTTTTTTACTATTTACTAGCGTTTTTTAAACATTGTTTACAATTTTAAAACAAAAAAATAGATTTGAAAAATTTTGAAAAAATCAACAGCCTTGAAGAAATATTTTTGACAATTTTGAAACATTTTTACACTTTTGAATAGTTTTTAACAATTTATATATATATTTGACAATTCTAAACATCTTTTTGTCAAAAAATAGACTTGACAATTTTGTAACATTTTTTGACAGTTTTGGAATATATTTTACAATTAAAAAAAATATTAACACACTTCAGGAAACATTTTTGTTAATTTTAGATTTATTTTACAATTTTAAAACATAACAAAGAACAATTCCAAAACATTTTTGACAATTTTGGAACTTTTTTAAAAATGTTTCAACATTTTTAACAATTTTTGAATAAAGTAAAGAATCATTTTTGGTAATCATAAAAGGTTTTTGACAATTTTTGTACTTTTTTAACAGTTTTGGAACAGTTTGGGCAAGTGTCAAAAACATTCTATTTTTTACAATTGTTGAAAACGTTCCAAGTCTGTAAAAATGTTCAGAGCTGTCAAACATATACCACAAAGTATGATTACCAAATGTCAAAGAAGTTCCAAAACTGTTAAAAAGTACAAAAATTGTCAAATTATATTCCTCAACTTTGTTGTAATGTTCAAAAATTTTCGAAAATGTTCCAAAATTGTCAAAAATATAGAACATTTTTGAAAAAGTTTTAAAATTGTCAAAAAAGTTTTAAAAATGCCAAAAATAGTTTTTTGTTATATTCTAAAATTGTCATTTTAAAAGTGTCAAAAATGATTTTTAAATTGGTTGATATTTTTTAAAATCATCACATACTTTCCAAAATTGCCAAAAAAGTTAAAAAAAAATGTTAAAAAAAATTGGTCAAAAAATTTGGATCAGTATTAAAAATCCAAAATTGTTCAAAATGTCAAAACTGTTTGGTCAAGTTTGTTGATAAATTAAAAAATGTTTTAAAATTGTCAGAATTATCAAAAATGGTCAAAAATGTCTGTTGATGTTTTTCAAAAATTGTCAAAAATGTTTCAACATTGTCAAAAGTAACATTTTCCGATCAAAAAAATCGCAAAAACGTCAAAAGTATAAAAAATGTTTTTGACAATTTTGTCTTAAATGATTTTCAAATATGTTGGTCCTAAAATTGTCAACAATGTTCTAAAAATGTTATAAAATTGTCAAAAACTTTTCAAAAATCACAAAAAATGTTTCAAAATTGTATGTTCATGTTTTCTAAAATTGTCAAAAATGATCCAAAACTGCCAAAAAAGCTCACAATTGTATAAACTTATTTTTACAGTTATCAAACATACACTACAAACAAATAAATATGATTACCAAATGTAAAAAAAATTTAAAACTTGTTAAAAAGTACAAAAAACCTTAATAAAGTTTATGATTAACAAAAATAATACTAAACTTTATTGTATTATTCAAAAATTGTCAAAAATGTTGAAAAATAATTTTTAAAATGGTTGATAGTTTCTAAAATCATTAAATATGTTACAAAATTGCAAAATAAGATCTAAAAATGTTACAAAAATTTGGTCAAAAAATGTAGATCAGTATCACAAATCTAAAAATCTAAAAATTGTTAAAAAATGTCAAAATTGTTTTTTTTAAGTTTGTGAATAAGTTCAAAAATGTTCTATAATTGTCAAAAATATTCAAAAATGGTCAAAAATGTTTTTTTGGTAATGTTGATGTTGTCCAAAATTGTCAAAAATATTCCAACATTGACAAAAAAAAATGACAAAATTGTTTAGAAAGTGTAAAAAATGTTTGCGACAATTTTGTTAAAAATGATCTTCAAATCTGTTGATATGTTCTAAAATTGTCAAAAATGTTTTATAATTGTTATTGTCAGAAACTTTTCAAAACTGTAAAAAAAGTTTTGAAATTGTCTTAAATGTTTTCTATAGTCGTCAAACATATTCAAAAATTATTAGATAATGTTACAAAATTGTCAAAAAAGTTCCGTGAGTCATTTGATGTATTTTAAAATTGTTAAAAATATTCTAAAATTGTCAAAAATGTTTCTTCAAGTCTAATGATGATTTTTAAATTTTTTGAAAATATTTAAACATTGTCAAAAATAACATTTTTGACAAAAATAATTGACAAAAACGTATCAAAAATATTCTAAAGTTATCAAAAATATTCTAAAATAGTATAAATGTTTCTCAATTTTTTTGATATTTTTAAAATTGTCAAATATATTTCAAAATTGTCAAAAAATGTTTTAAAAGTGTAAAAAAAGTTCTTCAAATATGTTGATATTTTTTAAAATTGTTAAAAATATTTTATCATTGTCAAAAATAACATTTTAAAAAAAAAATAAAAATTGACGAAAATGTTTCAAAAATGTTTATGAATTCTAAATTTGTTAAAATTGTTAAAAATGATGATAAATTGTCAAAAAAATTTCAAAAGTGTACAAAAATTTTCAAAATTGTCAAAAATGTTTCTCAGGTTTTTTGATATTTTTTAAAATTTTCAATATATTTCAAAATGTTCTAAAAATGTTTCAAAAGTGTAAAAAATGTTCTTTGAATCTTTGATGGTGTGTTTTAATATTGTGAAAAATATTCTAAAATTGTCAGAAATGTTTCCTCAAGTCTGTTGATATTTTTTAAAGTTGTCAAACATATTCCAACATTGTCAAAAATAACATTTTTTTACAAAAACGTTTTAAAAATGTTTAAATTGTCAAAATTTTTCTAAGTCAAAAACTTTTCAAAAGTGTAAAAAATGTTTAAAAAATGTTTGTCAAGTCAGTTGATGTTTTTTAAAATTGTCAATTTTATTCTAAAATTGTCAGAAAAATGTTCTAAAAGTGTTACGAAATTGTCAAAAATGTTTCAAAAGTGTAACATTTTTTTTTTTTTTTAAGTTTATTTTAAGTGACAAAAATATTCTAAAATTGTAAAAAATTGACGAAAACGTTTCAAAAAGTTTGATTTTTTAAAATTGTCAAAAAAAATTTAATTTGTTAAACATTATATTAAATTGTTAAAAAAAAATTCAAAAATTTCAAAAATGTTTCAATATTATTTGTAGAAGCAGCGATGAAGCCAAAGTTACCGTTTTTGTTAAAATACTACAAATTAAGGTAGCGTAGTCGGTATGCTCTTAAGTTGCTAAAATTTAGCTTATATGTTAAAATTTGACTTTGGATTTATAACATCCGACTAAATTAATAAAATTTGCTCATATATGTTCCGGCCATAAAATTTAATCAAATTTGGCTTATATGTTCAAATCTGGAATCGAATAATTAAAATTCAGTATCAAATCAATAAAATCCTAAAATTTGGCCTATATTTTAAAATCCAAAAAAAATCCTGAATTTTTTTAAATATTTTATAGCTAAGTTTTGCTATTTTTTATATTTTGCTACAGATTTTATACTTTTTAAAAGTTTATGGGCAGACTTATGTTATGTTAAAGCTGGATTTTGCTATTTTTGAGATTTTATGAAATTGTTTACACTTTTTAAAAGTATAATGTAGGATTTTGCAATTTTTGACATTTTATGAACAGAATTATCAGATATTAGATTTTTGTTCTTTTTAAAAATGTTTTAATATTTTATTACAAAATTTTAGTGTTTTTGATTTTTTATAAATACAATTTTGCGTTTTTTGACACTTTATGACCAAATTTCGGTGTTTTTGACATACATTTTTATATTTAATGGCCAGATTTTGCTATTTTTGACATATTAAAATCGAATTTTGCAACTGTTGACAGTTTATGGACGGATTTTGATTTTTTCTGACATTTGTTTGTTATTTTTGACATTTTATAAACAGAATTCTATACTTTTCAGCTGTTTTTGGCTAGATTTGGTTTTTTATAAACAGTATTTTGCAATTTCTAACAATTTATTGCTAAATTTAGCCAAGTTAACAAAAACAGTCAAACAAGTTACAGTAATCATTTATGTTGGCAGAAATATAGATATTATAGATTTGAAAAGTATTTTTGACAATTTTGGAACATTTTTTACAAGTTCGAAAAGTTTTTAACAATTTAATAACATTTTTAGAACATATCAACAGATTTGAATATTATTTTTGACTAAATTTTTATAATCTAATATTTCTCAAAAAAAATGTTGTAGTATTTCAAAATTTCCATCTTATAAAATAATTTTTGTTTTATTTCTTTTTAATGTTTAATAATTCAATTTTTTTTTTGATATTTTTTAAATATTATTTTAAAAATAGAATTTTGCTTTTTTTGACAGATTATGATCTAATTTTTTTTATTTCTAACAGTATTTTAATATTTGATGGTAAAATTTTGCATATTTTTGGGATTTTGGTAGGGTTTTAGTGTTTTTGGACAATATTTTGATACTTTTAGCGCCGGTTGTTTTTTTAACAATATGTTAATATTTTATGGCCGGATTTGGCTATTTTTGACATTTTATAAATAGAATTTTGCACTTTTTACCTGTTTTAGTTGGTTTTTTATGGATTGTGAGGAGAATGTTTTAAAGACTATATGTTGGATATACTTCTGAAGGAAATGACTTAACTCCTCTCAGATCATATCTGGAAGTTAGAGATTGTAAGGTTTATGTAACTTTCTTTTGGAATTTTAGGAGATGGAGATCTTATGTTCTGTGTGGTGGGCCACTTTAGGTTGATAGTTAGTTGGCTGTTTTTTTATAAGAGTATTTATTTTTGTCTGGCTCAGAAATTTTTGCCAGATTAGAGTTGGAGTAAACTTATTTTTGGCTAGTGCTTGTTAAGATAACGGAGGGATGCCGAGGTCAATGCAATTTATTTTGTTTCTAACGTACTATAGGGCTATAGGGTAAATCCAACGCAAAATTAAATTTTGAAAGATTTTAAGACGATTGAGAAGAGTGTTTGCAGCCGTTTCCCAGTCTGATGATGCAAACGTAATTTGCAGTCTGATGACTGTAGAGTATATCCAGATTTTGTTCTGAAGCGACATTCCGCTGTTGCGCCGAAGCATTTGAACCAGAAGGTTTTTTACCATTTTGCTTCTATCTAAGATGTCCAATTATTAGAGAGTCCACGGAATAGGGACCACGTCCAGGAAAAGTAGTGAGTTGCCTTGAGAAGAGAACAGTTCTGCTTTTTTTTTCTTTTGGTTTACTTAATTCTCCAATTGTTTAATCAGTCTTCAAGTTTTTGTAGTTTTATGTTGACCACTTTTGGTGACTTAGAACCGTGTATTAGTGCTGTATAGTCAGCTTATTGCGTCATTTTAACTCCGTGCTCTTAGCCCGAAGCTACGTGCAAGCTTTTTGAGACGTGCTTTGTACGTAGAATTGCATTAGCAACATTGTTGAGGGGTATTATTGTTTTAGGCAAAAAAGATTTCAGAGCTTTATTAGGAATTTTGTTTGTTGACGTTATATATGCTATAATTCAATGCTTTTAGTACGCGATAATCCTAGAGGGTTATAAGTTTTAGAAATTTTTGTTGTAGTTTTATAAATAAGGTTTGATAACAGGTTGAGTTGAGTTTTTTAAATATTTGCAACTGATTTTACTGGGTCTAGTTTATCTGTGCTCTCTTCAGGTACCTTGAGAAGAGCGTCCAATTTGTTTGGGTAACGAGTCTTTCTCCTGTTCCATTTAATGTCTTTTTGTAGAATTTCAGTAATAATGTGTCACAACCTATGTGGTTTGACTTGAAAGTTGACGTTCTTGAGTATTGCTACATTAGGGAAGTCCTCTCAGCATAGCTGTAGTGCGTAGGTTTTACTCAATATTGATAGTTTTTATTTGATTTTTGGCTTTGTTGTTAGGTGCTTCACGACCCCGACATTTACGTTGGGTAAGGGGATTACAAAAACTATTTCAAATTTTGCCGTTTTGACAAGTTGTTGAATTATTGTAAGCAGGTGCAAGCTCTTTAAAGTCTCCAAGGTTGGCACGTTTGCAACAAATGAAGTTTGTTTTAATCGGGAGAGAGTCTGTTTGTATTCAAGAAGCAAACCTTGAGAATTGAATTGGGTAAATGCACGAATCTATTCTCATAAACCGGATTACCACTTCAAAGCAACGTTTTTGAGAGGTTGATCATGTAAAGAAAGGTTGTTTAGACTTAAAGATAAGAGTTGCCTTCCTAAAATTGACGTTTGTATCCAGGATTACTCGAAAATCATTGTGCATATTGCGGGTATAGATAATGGTAATTTTGTTACTTTCAAAATATTGGGAGTCCGAAAACAATGGGCGGGAAGTAGATGATGAATTCTGTGGAGGTTGTAGTCACCAACAAGGTTTTAGTCTATAGCCGCGGGATTGAACTTGGTGAATGCTTTTTTGTTAGCGGTGGCGGTGCTGTTTTTGGGGTTTGGATGTGGATTTTTGGCTTGATGCACCAGTAGAGTTAATCGTTAATGATTGTCTAGTAGTAGTGGCTGATGGTTCGTTAATAATTGAAAGTCTTCTTTCTCTTTGTACAGTTGTGAATTATTTAGTTTTTTTTTTTGTGGTGGTGTTGGTGGGGAGTGAGCTTGCTTTTTTTTGGTGCGGTGAGGTCTAAGATGTCGGCGGCGGTGGTGTTCTTTTTAGATACTTGGAGATGCGTGACGGAATTGCTCTCGTCTTCCGAAAGGAAGTCCGTGGCTGGTTTCTTGTTGTTGGTTGCTTCTTCTATTTAGGCTAGGTCCTTGACTTTGGAAGTGGAGGCTATAATGGCTATAGTTTTGTTATAAGTCTTTTCATGATGGTGTTTATTAGATTTTGGAACTTCTGCTTAAAACTTGTCGCCATTTTGTCCATTTGTTTTCTCAATTCATGGATTTTGTGAAAGACATGGATCTAAGGCATACATCAAAATGATGGCCGCTTAAAGCAAAATTTTTTTGAAATTTTGTCCATTTGTTCTCTCAATTCTTGGATTTGATGAGAGACAGACTTTCAACTGGAACTCTGCCTGTCTCTGCGCTGGAACTTTTTTTTTTCCTTTTGGAGTGAGTGGATGCTGCTAGTGGGATTCTAGCTAGTAGTTGGCATATCTGTAGTTGCTTATGGTTTGGCTGCTGGCAGTCGAATGCTGTTAGCTCTTGCTGCTAAATCAATTTGAGGAGATTTTTGTACTTTCTAATAATATTGCAGTATTTTATGATTGGATTTTTCTATTTTTGACTTTTTATAATTAGAATTTAGTCTAAATTTTGCTATATCTACAAAATTTTGATATTTTAAGGCCAGATTTTGATATTTTTTGGATTTTTATGAAAATGATTACATTTTTTATCAGTTTATGGCCAAACATTTTATGAATAAAATTATATGTTCTTAAACCGTTTTTGGCCGGATTTTTATTCTAGTTAAAAATATTTTAATGTTTTATAACCGAATTTAGTTATTTTTCATAATTTATGAATAAAAATTTGCATTTTGTAAGAGTATAGGATCAAATTTTGGAGCTTTCCGACAATATTTTTATGTTTCAAGTCCGAATTTTGCTTTTTTTACTTTTTATTAATAAAATTTTGCATTTTTTGGTGTTTATGGCCTGATTTTGGTGCTTATTGATAATTAAATATATTTAAGTTTTAAAGTTTACATTTTTTAACAGCTGGATTTTAGTGCTTTTCAACAACATTTTAATGTTTCTAGACTAGATTATGCTTTTTAATGCCCTTTTCAACAGTTATTGGTTTGATTTGGTTGTTTTTGACAAGATTTTGATTTTATATAGATATACAAGTCTCAATAGTGCACTAAGATGGAGTGGACTTATTTGGTGCTAATCTATTTTAATGCTTTGGTGATCTAAAAATGCTACTTTGGGGATCTGCTTGTGGCTGTAAGCTATGCTGTTAAGAAAGGATTGTGCTTGTGTTGTTAACAGGGATGTAGGTTCTTAGTTTTTGTTGTGGTTTTAGACGCACTTTCCGTATTGGCGAGCTCGTTCCCTTCATTACGCATCACTATTTCCTTTCCATGATGACAATTTATGATATTTTAAGCTGTTCTGCTTTGACATTGATGTAATGTGTTTTGGATGTTTTAAACAGTGGTCGATAGGTTTTCAGTTGGAATTGCGGTTAATAGAGTGATGTTTGGTAATGGAGTGCAGTGTTCTGATGAGTTTTTATTGTTTTGGTGATTATTATTAGTTTTGAATTGATAGGCTTCTAATGATTTTTTGTTGATTCGCATACTGAAGCTGCATAAGTTAGTTAAGAACTAATTGGAGCTTTGTAACGTGTTACACTAAAATTGATTTTCACCAATAAATAGTATTTATAATTTGATAATGTAAAATGAATTGTAATTAGTTCTCACTTTCTATTGAATTTATTAATTTAAATTCTAGAATAGATTTATTAATTGATTTTTAAATTCCTTTCAATTAACTATTTTATACTGCAAATATTAATTAAATTCCAAACATTTCAAAATTTTCATTAGCAAATAATAATACTGCATTCCAACAAACCAGATTAGTTTTTTGTTTACAAATAGTAGATAATTCCAAACGAACACATTTAACTAATGCGATAAAATTCCACTAGTTTTTTTTGGTATGCAGCTGATAGGCTCTCAACACTCGCTCTCACTCTACCGTAAGATGACAATAGAATTAGTGCAGTGAGTAACGCAGGCTTTGTTGTAAATCTACTCTGTTATTGATATTTCTTGTCAGTGAAGTGTGTTTACGTGATTGGGGATTCCTGGTGCTAGTTCATTAACAGATTCCATTTGCAAGGTGAGATTTCATTATGTAGATTAATTCATATAGACTTAAATTTAATTTCTAGTAACATGTTTTAATTGAATCCGATTTTGATGTTTGATCTCATGCGGATAGGGGTTAATCAAATTTTAGCAGATTTATTGATGAGATCTTGTATTATAAAATTTGTAAAATACTGCATTACTATTATAATAAAAGTGCATATTATTTGAGTGTGTAATATAAATCTGTAAGAAAAATAAGGAGTTGAGTGCAAAAGGCACTTCAATAGAAACGCAATTTTGCTATGCATTTTTATGGCCAAGAATTTTATAGTCTTTTGGTTATGAATTTACTTTATTGATTATAATTTTCTTTAATATCTTTGGATTTACAAAACCAAAAATGATTCCAACCTCTAAAACGGATAAAAAACCAAACAAAATATTCCAAACAAATAGAAAAGCTTTACTACAAATGCAATGCTAAATATTTTTAGCTTAAATTCTTAATTAAAATACCCCCACCTTATTAAACATTACCCAATTCCCAACACTGCAAATAGCGCAGCGTGAATAATGATGAAATATTAACTGATATTAAATTTAATGATGAACAATTGCCGGCGCCGTTCTTGGCAGGAATGCTAGAATTACAAAATTAACCGGATAATTGTCTTTTCCGAGATGTGTATAAATTTATAATCGAATATATTTTCTGAGAAAATGTTGCTTCATTAGAATTGTATAAAAACAAACAACTTATTTTGCTATTCCCTTCGAAGATTGTTGGTTTAATTTGTGCGCACAAAATGTAATCCCTTATAAGTACTTGAGTATATTTAATCTGCTAAATGAGATTTTTTTCGGTTGAGTTTGTCAATTGTAGTTTAGAGTAAGCTCCGAATTTTTATATAATAGCTTTCAACAAATTTTTGAGTACAATTAAATAATAATTCAATTTTCATATTAAATCCCATTCTGCCTACTAATATTATATTAAAGTTTCTACAGTTGTGCCCTGAGTGTTTACGGTTGTGCACAAATATTGCCCAAACAACAATCCATTGTTTGTACAGTTAATATAATAGTTAGCTGCAGCAAAATTATATCAACATACCTAAGGGTGTATGCACACATCCAGGATGGGTGGGTGAGTGAATGCTATTGCATTAATTTAAATGCTACATGATGAACATAATTCAATCAAACCTGTTCGCATTTATAATGATATTTAATATGTATAAACGTTTCTTTGTGCTAATTGATGTGGAAAAGTTGATTGAAGCGTGGTTTTGTATATGAAATGAGATTGAAATGTAAATAATTATCTTTCAGCCACAGAAATTGTATTTGTGTTTTAAAATATATTAATTGGACTTGTGGTCCTTTATTTGGATGATAAGAACAAAGCTTTTAATTCAATTCTTTTATATTTCAATAATTTATTTAATTAAATTTTATTTCACACTTTCTTGTAATCAGAATTTACAATTAGATATTGCAAAAGTAAAGTTAATTATTTAAAGAATTTTATATTTAGATTTTCTACTGTTATGTATCGATCATCGGCATATATAACAGTGGGCGTTAAATGATTTCATCACTTACAAATTAGTCCGCAGATAAGCAATGTAGTACTTGCCAGAAATTATAAGAAAAATAGAATTAATTACAAAATCAACATTTTTGGTAAATTCTTAACAATTTTTTATGAATATTACGCCTTAAATTGATATTATGATATATTTTGTTGAGTTTTTATTTAAAAAAATTAGCCTTTTTTGGTAGTTTTATTTGCTTTTGATCAAATTTAGACATTAAAATGCTGTTCTAATCTATTATTCATGCAATTTTTGGCCAAGTTTTTGCATTAAATAGAAATTTTGCATAAAGGTTTAGACACTTTTTGCAATTTTTGGCAACCTTGAAGCACTAAATACTATAGTTTTGTTGATTTTATAGAATAAATGTATATTTTGAAATTTTTATGCGACAAAAAATTGGTTAAAAAAAAACGAACATTTCTTCTAATTTTTTTAAACCGTTGTTGGTTGCCATTTTAATCGATTGTTGCATTGTTTTACAGCGAAGAAAAACTGTAATTTGTTTTTGTTTTTGTTACTTTAATTTGATCCTGAGCTGCTGTTTTTGGTTTGGACAAAAACAGGCAAAATCAGTAATGCCTCTATGGTTATGTACACATATTAAGATACGTTTAAATTAATATTGCTACAAAGAAATAGTTGCTGTGTTTGAGAGTACAGTACAGTACAGCAGAGAGTGATTAACACCCCTAACAAAAGTTAAGCAACGGTCGGAGTGGCCACGACTTGAATGGGCGACCAACAAGTGATGCAGAGCGTAGCATTCTTTCTAAATGGATTTGTTACTTTATGTTACTTCATATAGACATCCAAATATATACATTTTTGTGGTTAGTTGTGTCCGACACCTTAATTGCCTACTCTGAAAGAGAATGGCGTGACTAGGTATGTGTTTATGTAAAATCACCACTGTAGAGAAACTCAACTTGATGGACACTATAACGGACTTACGAAAACGCTTTCAGAAACTATACTAATCTTATCAATGTCAACCAAATCACCAACATAAAGCAAAATTTGTTTTTGATTATTGAAATTGGCAAAACTTTTGCAAGATACACTAGTTTGGGAAGTCTTTGAACTTTTGCAGGTTGTTCAGAAGTTAATTTTTTTTGAACACCTAAGTTTTATGATCTTGAAAAGTAATCGTGGATTTGTTTGGCTTGGTAAATCTTGTCCACTGGTTTTGGCGCGTGACTGATGCATCACGGTAGGTCAGATGTTGGCAACTTACAATTATTTTAAATCTGAGAATTTTTGAACAAATATTATCTATTCAATTTTAAACATTTTAAGCAAGCATTTAGGTTTAATGTCCAAGTTGTAGTTGGACACTGGATTTGTTTAAGAATTTAATTGCGGATATGAACAATATATCTAAATTTTCTACTTGTGGATTGGCTTCTGTTGGATTTTCTGAATTTTGGTTAGGTTAGGTTAGGTTAGTTTATGTAGTGGCACTAACTTTAACTTTTTTTTTTGGTTGTTTGTGCTACTTGGTCAAAATTAGACGATGTATTTTCAGATTTTTTTGGCAATTGCAGCAAAACCTTAAAAAGTGAGAAATTTTTTTAGTTCTTATCTGACTTTGCAATGATTGTAGAGTACGTTAACATTATTGAGAAAAAACTTGTGAAGATCTTTTTAGTGGTTTTAACCAGGAATCGGCAAACTTTTTTTGGATTGTAAAAAAATAGGTTTTAAATATGGAAAATTTTTTTGAACTTACATAAAAATCTAAAAAACGTTGTTGTAACTGTAGTTTAAGCTCAGCAAATATATTTGCGGCAATTTTTTTTTTGGAAATGAGGAGTTTGCGGTCCAAATTAAAAACTGATGGCGGACCAGATTTGGCCCGCGAGCCGTAGTTTGCTGACTCCTGGTCTAGACTAATAAGCTAAAAGCTGCCAGATGGCTTAAAAATGCTGACATTTTAAGAATGTTTGGAATGAAAGAACTAGCAAATCTTTTGATAAAAACTAATGTAGTATAGAAACCGATTCTATTAATCTAAAACAAAATGCAATTTGCTAAGTATGTATGTAGGCAATAAGCAGAACAAATACTCAATAAAAATATAGATCATGTGCAACATAACTAAACAAACTTGTGGTTGAGTATGATCCAGATAATTGTTACAGATCTATTTTTTATGAGGTCGAAGGGGTCTACAGGTTGATTGAGTTGCAGTTTGTGGATTTAAAAATGTTGACTATCTAAAACTTATAAGTAAACCCCTTAAAAGATTTCTAAGCGAATGGCTATGCATGTATGTACTACATTTTGCAGACATTGTTGTTTTTTTCATAGAACCAGATGTGTAACTGCTGAAATTTGCAGAACAACACTTTGAAGTTAAATTGACAGGGTTGAAGTTTTTTTTACAAACTGTTTAACGTTTAGGTTCTGTGGGGCTTTAAGTATTAGAAAAAAGGCAAGAAAAAACTGCCTAACAAACTAAAATATTGTGCCGTCATGTTGGTCATTAAAAACACCTTATATCTCAGAATAATTTTTGATTTGGTTACTCACATTTACTGAACCCATTATTTTAGAACCCTAAAATTAACACCACCACTGATGACTTGATGAAGTTGTTGATCGATTGATCTTACTTCTTACGTTTTCTTTTCTTCTAGGCTTCTAAGTTTCTTAGGAGGCTATGCAAGTTTTTTTTGTATGTACTACATTTTGCGAGCATAGCCGTTTTTTTTTATGGACTAGCAAAGTACTAAATGCCTAATTGCCAAAAATGAATTTACTAACTTAAGCTTGAAGCTGAGTTGACGATACTAAAATGTATCTTGCAAATTTTTCCAGACAAATTCTCTTGCGCAATTTATTATTAAGGAGAAGTCAAGAAAAAGTATAGTTTTGCCGTCATGTTGGCCTTTAAAAATGCCCAATATCTTAGAGAATACGAGGGCGGGTGACTTTTTTTTAATTTTCCGCCTATTAACTGAAAGGGCAACACAGCTTCTATCAAAAGGCATCTATCAACTGACTCTTGTCAAAATTTTAATAAGCTGCGTAATTTAGTTTGTGTTTGACAGCCAATGATAGCAAACTACCTCATAATTTGAGGTGAAAATGGAAAAAAGTGAATTTTGTGTGGACAAGTTTTTGCGCCGTTTTGTAACCGTAGACGAAACGTGGATCCACCACAACGAACCAGAGACCAAACAGCAGTCAAATCAGTGGGTTTCTTAAGGCGATGTACGCGATATAATCTATATTGACTACTTTCAAAAAGGTAAAACAATCAATGGCAAATATTAAGCCAACTTATTGGGTCAATTTAATGAGGATTTGAAAAAAATCGACCGCATTTGGCCAAGAAAATTTTTTTTCCACCAGGACAATGCAAGGGTGCACACATGTACAGATTTTTTGGCAAAAAGCTATAAATTAGGCTTCGAATTGGTCCCTCATTTGCCCTATTTTTCGGATTTAGCCCCGAGTGATTATTTCTTATTTCCAAACCTGAAAAATGGCTTGGCGGAAAAAGATTTGACTTCAACAATTCAACAATGAAATCATCTCACAAATAAATACCTATTTTGATGACCCCTTGACAAATCTTATTTTTTGGAAGAGATAAAAAAATTAAAGAAAAGTTAGACGAAGTGTATTAAGCTCAATGGAGACTACGTTGAAAAATAAAATGATTTTTATCCAAAAACCTGTTTCATTTAAAAAGTCCCGCCCTCGTATCGGATTATTTCAGAACCCCAAAATTAACACCACTACTGGTGACTAGGAAATTGTTAGCCGTTTTGTCCTAATTTTTACGTTTTTTCTTCTTTACTTTATCTTTAATTAATTTAGGGATGTACTTTTTTATGGCTTTTTATTTCTTCTTTTCTTTAAGCATTGTTCAGACAGTATTGTTAGGTATCAGTTCCAGACCTATTTTTTATAGAAGTTTTTTTTTTGGTTTCTTATTTTTGGCAGATGAAAAAGGTATGTTGTGGGGGTACTATTTTGAACCCCCTAAGATTTGTCATGAATTATCCATGGTCATTCAAACATTGCGTAATGTAGTAAACTACATTTTTGTGGTGTTTTTTACTGATCCAACTGATCCAACTGATGTATGAGTATTGCTGAAGCAAAGGAAGTATGTAAAGCCAGAAAAACGTGGAGACAAATTGTTCGGTTTATAAATCAGAGTAGGCTATTGTAGAGTGTTACTGCCTACCCCGAAAGAGAACGCCGTGACTAGGTATTTATGTATGTATGTATGCCCGTTTACTTGCTCTAGATCGCTTGCTAATTGTCAATATGTTTTTACATTTCTGACTGTTTATTATATTTTGACAGTTATTTACATATTTGACAAATAGTGTGATGATTCTGACAACTTAGTGGATTTTTTTGAAAGCTTTTGAGAACAAAATGTACTAATGTGAAATTTTTTTTTTTTGTAAATTTTCAAAAATGTTCTTTAGGTACTCTAAAGTGCAAAATATGTTCTTGATCAGTCAAAAATGTTTTTTAGTTTAAAAAAAAATTAAACTGTAACATATGTTTCTGAAAGTTTCAAAACTGTCAAAAATGTTTTAAAGTGGAAACATGTTTTTAAACTATCAAAAAGATTTCTTTTACTAAATACTCCGACATGCGATAAAATGTTCTTCAAATGTCAAACATATTGTAATATGCAAAATAATGTTCCTGATCTGTCAAAAATGTTCGTAAGCCGTCCTAACATGTAAAAAATGTTTCTAAGCTTTAAGAAATTGTTTGTAGGATGTTCACACAATTTTTTTTTAAACTATCAAAAATATTTTAAAAAGCAAAAACAAATCTTGAACTGCGAAAAATGTTCTAATGTGCAACAATTTTTTTTATAATGTATATTATTGCTTTCGTTGACATAGTGAGTTATCCATTGGCTATTCTTATTGATAAGGTTTATTGATCTGCTTCTAGTATTTTACGATAGTTTGTCAATTTTTTTTTTATATATTGCAGCACTATTGAGTGAGCTACCTTGCTTAGAGTTCTTCTCTTAGCATTTGTCAGGTCTTTAATTTTGGCGATAAGTCTTGTTATTGCAGAGACTGAATTATTGGTTTTTGTTGCTATCTACACTCCGAGATATTGTATGACTATTTTTGAGTAGATTTGTTTGTTTCTAATGTTGAGGGTAATTTTTTTTAGTTTTTTCCTTCCAGAAAGGATGACAAATTCCGTTTATTTTTTTTAATTTTGAGTTTTAATTTCTGGTTTTTCTTTTGATGCGTTGGATTGCATAGTTGGCAAGGTCAATCAGTTTTTTTTTCTTGGCTCATATTATCATTGCCAAGTTGTCTGCAAAATAGAATACCATAATTTCAGTCGGTAGTTTGATGTTAAAGATGTCGTTATAGTACAGTATCTATAGTAGTGGGCCAAGCAGGGATCCTTGTGGTACCAATTTTTTATTCTAAAACAAATTTATTATTTCTGAAGTAGTTAGTTAGCTCTTTTCTCATATGCTTACTGATGTTTCTTTTTTTTTGAAAGGAGTTTGTTTTAAGGTACCGTGTTAAAGGTGTTTCTTATGTTGATGGTTGTTAATAAGCTGAATCTTTTATTTATATTGCAAATGCTTTAGCCGCTTTTTTGATAGCATATATTGTTAATTTTTTATTTATTAACCTATATTGGTTGCTAGAAATTATTTTTATTTTTAGGGCGTCTTCCAATATAATGGATGGATCTATTGTACTGGTTTTTATGTTTTTTATATATATACCTACGTTTAAACTAGTTTTCTATTGTTATATTTTGAAGTGGCCTATCCACCCACCCAACCGTTTGCCATCCAAGGATTAGATACCACCATCACCTCTAGTGACTAACAAACTTTTAACGCGGCAGAGAAAAGTAATTTTAAAATTCTTGATAACTAACACTTGGACGAGTGAGCGGTAACCAGTTTAAATTTTCCGCCTGTATTGGAGTGGCCCACTCACCCACCTAAGTGTCTCCCATCCAAGGATTAGATACTACCATCACTTCTAGTGACTAAAAGATTTTTAACGCGGCAGAGAAGAGTAATTTAAAATTTCTTGATAACTAACATTTTGGCTGTTGGACGGGAACCATAGTTTAAACTATTTGCCAGTACTCATGTATTGGTGTGGCCCACCCACCCACCCAAGTGTTTGTCATCCAAGGATTAGATACCACTATCATCTCTACTGACTAAGAGACTTTTAACGCAGCAGAGAAGAGTAATTTTAAATTTCTTGATAACTAAAACTTGGGCGGGTAGGCGAGTACCACAGTTTAAATTATCCGCTTGTATTTTTGTTCTAAAGTGACTCACTTACTTACCCAATAATTTGTCCACAAATAATTAATATAATCATCACCTCTAGTTTTAAAGAAACTTTTAACACGGCAGAGAAGAGTAATTTTAAATTTTTTGATAACTAACACTTTGACGGGTGGGCGGGAACCCCAGATTAAACTATCCGCTCCTACTTATGTTGTAAAGTGACCCACCCACCTACCCGAGTGTTTGCCATCTAAGGAATAGATACCACCATCACCTCTAGTGACTAAGAAGCTTTTACCGCGGCAGAAAAGAGTTATTTTAATTTTCTTAATAACTATTACTTGGGCGGGTGGGCGGTAACCTCAGGTTAAACTATCTACCTGTATTTATGTTTTGGAGTGGCTTACCCACCTACTCAAGTGGTTGCTATTTAAGGATTAGATACCACTATGATCTCTAGTGACTAACAAACTTTTAACGCGGCAGAGAAGAGTAATTTTTAATTTCTTGTTAACTAATATTTGGGCGCTTGTACTCATGTTTTTGAGTGGCCCATACAACCACCCAATTGTTTGCCATCCAAGGATTAGATACCTTATCACCTTTAGTGACTAAGAGACTTTTAACGCTGAAGAGAAGAGTAAATTTAAATTTCTTGATAATTAAAACTTAGGCGGGTGGGCGGAAATTCCAGTTTAAACTATCCGCCCGTATTCATGTTTGGAAGTGGCCCACCCACCCAAGTGTTTGCTTTCCACGGATTAGATACTACCATCACCTCTAGTGACTAAAATATCTTTAACGCGGCAGAGAAGAGTAATTTAAAATTTCTTGATTACTAACATTGGGCGGGTGGGCGGGAACTCCAATTTAAACTATTTATGTTCTAAAGTTACCCACTTACTTACCCAAATATATTTCTACAAATAATTGATATAATCATCATCTCCATTGATAAAGAAACTTTTAACGCGGTAGAGAAGAGTAATTTTAAATTTCTTGATAACTAACACTTGAGCGGGTGGACCATATACCTAGCCAAGTGTTTGCCATCTAAGAATTGGATATTACCATTACCTTCAGTGATTAAGAGACTTTAATCGCGGCAGAGAAGAGCTTTTTGCTTGCGATCATATAATCTAGGCCCCAATTGTTTTGTTCTAACTCTCCACAGAAAATTAATTACCTATGTATTTTTTTTTTTGGCTACCTTTATGGCTAATTTAATCGCGTGTTTTTCTTCACATTGGTATGTTTGGGTACAAAGTGCAACTCGTTCAAAAAATTTAAATAGTCGACCTTCGTGCCCGTTTTTGCTTTTGCTCGGTGGGCTTTAAACAAATTGAATGTTGACTTTAATTTTATTCGAAAAATCAGCTTTTTGGACGAGGCCCATTTTTATCTTGGAGGTTATGTAAACAAAAGAAAACTACCGTATTTGGGGAACAAAAAATCTACATGTCATAGTTGAGAAACCAATGCATCCATTGCGAGTTACCATTTGATGCGAATTTTGGAGTGGTGGAGGTTATTGGGCCATTTCTAGAGCTAGCGTTACTGCTACCGGTGATTGTTACAGAGGCATGATCACTTTTTTTTTGTGGTCCGAATTGGAATAACTTGATCTATAGCAGCTCTGGTTTTAACAAGATGAGGCAACATCTCTTACTGCACATGCCACGATTAATCTTTTGCGAACCAAATTTAACAACCACGTTATTAGCCGTTTGGGTGATGTGAACTGGCCACCTCGCGATTTGACACTGCTGGATTTTTGGAAAAGGTTTTTTTTAATATATTGGCGCTTAACTTATTGAAGACTAAAAAATTTAAGCAGTCTTGGGAAAAACTGAATTTAAAAGTTTATTGTCAACAGTACAAATAAAAGTTTTGATCTAACATCGCTATTACCGAGGATGTTATGGAAACTGCAACAATTCACAATTGTAGCGTTAGTACTTCCAGCAGTTGTAATTAGGTAAAAACATATTAAATTTCACAAATTACTTCATAATCTTTGCTTCTTAATGAACTAAAAATGAATGTTATTTCAGTAAACAAAGAAACAACATTAACCAAAACCATTACATTTTATTCCCAACATAATAAAATAAAACTCTTACAAATTGATTACTATTATATAACAGCCCTTTATCATTACAACATACAAAAAGAATAGTATTTTCATCTACACGCAGCACTTTTCATCTCCATCGCAATTCCCTTTTAGAACAAAACCGACCATTATTATAAAAAACAACCAAGCACAAAACAATATAATAATTATAATCCAGCAACATTTCCTCCCTTTTGTCCATTATGAAGCTTTTATATCATTCATGTCAATTGTCCATAACGCTTTTTAAAATTAAATTTTAATATACAAAGCTGTCCGATTTTCTAGATAACTTTGTTGAAACGAAGTGCCAATTAATTGGACTTTTACATTGTGCTGGATTCTCTCTCGATTTTTTTGAAGAATGTTGGAAAAAATTTGTGTGATGAGACGGGAGAAACTAATGTAATTAATTTGCACGCGGAGTGCACTTTTTTTATCAATACCGAGCTGTCCCGGATGTTGCGGAAAGTTCTTGTATTGATTGAAAAGGAGACGGAGTGTGAAAGTATTGGAATTTAATTTTGAAGAATTAATTTAAATTGAATTAGAATGTGAATTGAATTCTTATATTTTTTTAGGCCGGATTAACCCTAATTAGCAAATGATGAATAAGTAATTATTTCTACCTAAATATAATTATGAACCGATTATTATTATGTATACAAAAGATTTTCATGTAATTATTATACTAATGTATTTTCTCTTTGTTTTAGGTAAGTGCTCTTCTCCCATCCACTATATATATTAAGATCACAGAATAATATTGTTTGGATACTGTTTGTAAGTAATATTCCTGTTCTTTAGTGGGGTTAATTGTGCTGCAGGATTGTCCTAATTTCAGGAATATAAATCGGGGGGTAACGTTTGATGAGAGTTTGAAGAAATTGGCACTTCGCAAGATAATGTGAATGAATGTATGCACAAGGTTTAATTTTTTTATTTATTTGTTTATGATATTATGTAGTTTTTGTTTGTTTGAGCAAACAAACAAAAATTGTTCCAAAATGACTCAAAATGTATGGTTTCATTAATAATTGTAAATTTGCGCAGTAACCAGCAGGAATTTTAAATTGCTGATACTAAATTTGTTTCTAAAATACGTTAATTAATAAAAAATAATTTGAGACTAATTTATATAAATTGATTCAATGCAGAAGTGCTTCCAAAATGATCCAAATTGTGTGATTTTGTTAATAAATTCAAATTTGCGCAGTAACCAGCAAGAATTTTTAATTGTTAATACTAAATTTGTATTCAAAATACATTATTTAATAAGAAAAAAAAATGAAATTAATTTAATTAAATTGATTTGAAGCAAAAATGGTCCCAAAGTTACCCAAATTTTACGATTTTGTAAATAATTTTAAATTTTTGCAATAACCAGCAAAAATTTCAAAATGCTGATACTAAATTTGTATTCAAAATACATTATTTAATAAAAAGAATTACTAAAATTATTGTAAATGAAATGATTGAAGCAAAAATTGTCCCAAAATGACCCAAATTGTACGATTTTGTAAATAGTTTCAAGTTTTTGCAGTAACCAGCAGGAATTTTAAAATGCTGATACTAAATTTGTATTCAAAATACATTATTTAATAAAAAAAAATTAATGAAACTTATTTAAATAAATTGATTTGAAGCAAAAATTGTCCCAAAATGACTCAAATTGTGTGATTTTGCAAATAGTTTCAAGTTTTTGCAGTAACCAGCAAGAATTTTAAGTTGCTGATACTAAATTTGTATTCAAAATACATTATTTAATAAGAAAAATATATTAAACTAATTTAAATAAATTGATTTGAAGCAAAAATGGTCCCAAAATGACCCAAATTGTACGATTTAGTAAATAGTTTCAAGTTTTTGCAGTAACCAGCAAGAATTTTAAGTTGCTAATATTAACTTTGTATTCACAATACATTATTTAATCAGAAAAAGAACTGAAACTAATTGAAATAAAATGATTTAAAGCAAAAATTGTCCCAAAATGACCCAAATTGTATGATTTTGTAAATAGTTTCAAGTTTTTGTAGTAACCAGCAAGAATTTTTAATTGCTGATACTAAATTTGTATTCAAAATACATTATTTAATAAGAAAAATAACTGAAACTAATTTAAATAAATTGATTTAAAGCAAAAATGGTCCCAAATTGACCCAAATTGTGTGATTTTGTAAATAGTTTCAAGTTTTTGCAGTAACCAGCAAGAATTTTTAGTTGCTGATACTAAATTTGTATTTAAAATACATTATTTAATAAAAAAAATAACTGAAACTAATTTAAATAAATTGATTTGAAGCAAAAATGGCCCCAAATTGACCCAAATTGTACGATTTTGTAAATAGTTTCAAGTTTTTGCAGTAACCAGTAAGATTTTCAAGTTGTTGATACTAAATTTGTATTCAAAATACATTATTTAATAAGAAAAATAATTGAAACTAAATTAAATTAATTGATTTGAAGCAAAAATGGTTCCAAAATGACCCAAACTGTACGATTTTGTAAATAGTTTCAAGTTTTTGCAATAACCAGCAGGAATTTTAAGTTGCCGATACTAAATTTAGATTCAAATTACATTTTTTAATAAGAAAAATAACTGAAACTACTTTTAATAAATTGATTTAAAGCAAAAATGGTTCCAAAATGACCCAAATTGTACGATTTTGTAAATAGTTTCAAGTTTTTGCAGTAACCAGCAGGAATTTTAAGTTGCTGATACTGAATTTGTATTCAAAATACTTTATTTAATAGAAAAAATTACTAAAACTAAATTAAATAAATTGATTTAAAGCAAATTCGGTCCCAAAATGACCCAAATTGTACGATTTTGTTAATAGTTTCAAGTTTTTACAGTAACCAGCATGAATTTTAAGTTGCTGATGCTAAATTTGTATTTAAAATACAATATTTATTAAGAAAAAAAATTGAAAACAATTTAAATAAATTTATTTGAACCAAAAATAGTCCCAAATTGATCCAAATTGTGTGATTTTGTAAATAGTTTCAAGTTTTTGCAGTAACCAACAAAAAATTTAAGTTGCTGATACTAAATTTGTCTTTAAATACAATATTCAATAAGAAAAATAACTGAAACTAATTTAAATAAATTGATTTGAAGCATAAATGGTCCCAAAATGACCCAAATTGTACGATTTTGTAAATAGTTTTAAGTTTTTGCAGTAACTAGCAGGAATTCTAAGTTGCTGATTTTAAATTTGTATTTAAAATACTTTATTTAATAAAAAAAATATGTGAGACTAATTTAAATAAATTGATTTGAAGCACAATAGGTCCCAAAATGACGCAAATTGTACGATTTTGTAAATAGTTTCAAGTTTTTGCAGTAACCAGCAGGAATTTTAAGTTGCTGGTACTAAATTTGTATTCAAAATACATGATTTAATAAGAAAAATAACTGAAACTAATTTAAATAAATTGATTTGAAGCAAAAATGGTCCCAAAATGACCCAAATTATACGATTTTGTAAATAATTTCGAATTTTTGCAATAACCTGCAAAAATTTCAAAATGCTGATACTAAATCTGTATTAAAAATACATTAATTAATGAGAAAAATAATTGAAACTAATTAAAATAAATTGATTTGAAGCAAAAATGGTCTCAAAATGACCCAAATTATACGATTTTGTAAATAATTTCGAATTTTTGCAATAACCTGCAAAAATTTCAAAATGCTGATATTAAATCTGTATTCAAAATACATTAATTAATAAGAAAAATAAGTGAAGCTAATTTAAATAAATTGATTTGAAGCAAGAATTGTCCCAAAATGACCCAAATTGTGTGATTTTCTAAATAGTTTTAAGTTTTTGCAGTAACCAGCAAGAATTTTAAGTTGCTGATACTAAATTTGTATTTAAAATACATTATTTAATAAGAAAAAACTTTGAAACTAATTTAAATAAATTGATTTGAAGCAAAAATGGTGCTAAAATGACCCAAATTGTGTGATTTTGTTAATCATTTCAAATTTGCGCAGTAACCAGCAGGAATTTTAAATTGCTGATACTAAATTTGTGTTCAAAATACATTAATTAATTTGAAAAAAAATTTAAACTATTTTAAATAAATTGATTTGAAGCAAAAATGGTTTTAAAATGACCCAAATTGTACGATTTTGTAAATAGTTTCAAGTTTTTGCAGTAACCAGCAATAATTTTAAGTTGCTGATACTAAATTTGTATTCAAAATACATTATTTAATAAAAAAAAATAACTGAAACTAATTTAAATAAATTGATTTGAAGCAAAAATGGTCCCAAAATGAACCAAATTGTACAATTTTGTAAATAGTTTCAAGTTTTTGCAGTAACCAGCAAGATTTTCAAGTTGCTGATACTAAATTTGTATTCAAAATACATTATTTAGTAAGAAAAATAACTGACACTAACTCAAATAAATTGATTTGAAGCAAAAATGGTCTCAAAATGAACCAAATTGTACGATTTTGTAAATATTTTCAAGTTTTTGCAGTAACCAGCAAGATTTTCAAGTTGCTGATACTAAATTTTTATTCAAAATACATTATTTAATAAAAAAAATAACTGAAACTAATTTAAATAAATTGATTTGAAGCAAAAATGGTGCCAAAATGACCCAAATTGTGTGATTTTGTTAATCATTTCAAATTTGCGCAGTAACCAGCATGAATTTTAAATTGCTGATACTAAATTTGTGTTCAAAATACATTATTTAATTTGAAAAAAAATTTAAACTATTTTAAATAAATTGATTTGAATCAAAACTGGTCTCAAAATGACTCAAATTGTACGATTTTGTGAATAATTTCAAATTTGCGCAGTAATCAGCAGGAATTTCAAATTGTTGATACTAAATTTGTATACAAAATACATAAATTGATTGACAAAAATGTTTGAAACTAATTTAAAAAAATTGATTTGAAGCAAAAATGGTCCCAAAATGTCCCAAATTGCATGTTTTTGTTAATAATTTTAAATTTGCGCACAAATTCCAATTTGCTGATAATAAAGTTGTATCCAAAATACATTAATTGATAAGAAAAAAGTTTAAAATTAATTAATTTAAATTGATTTGAAGCAGAAATTGTCCAAAATGACCCAAATTGTATGATTTTGGTAATGATTTCAAATTTGCGCAGTAAGCAACAGGAATTTAAAAATGCTGATACTAAATTTGTAATTAAAATACATAAATTGATAAGAAAAAAGCATCATATAAATTTTTATAAATTGATTGAAGCAGAAATGTGATTTTGAAAAAAAAGTTATGATCAAATCTTGCAGTATTTATTTTTTATAAATTTTGCAGTTTTTAAAATTGCTACACAAATTATTCAAGAAATACACATTTTAACGAACCTTCGTCATATCGGAAGAAAAAGATTAGGAGATAGCTGCGTACGAACATAACTTCTATTTCTAGTATCATATCTTAAGTCTTATCAGCTGATCGATTCGCACACCTTCAAAAACATTGTCTTTTAAGTTATAAACTTTTAAGATTTTCATTTTTAACATTTATCTACTTTCAAATTAATTAATTATTTCACATTATATAACTTTATGAATAAAAGTTAGCTGAAAAGTATTAACTAAATAAAAACTAAACACATTGAAATGTTCCACGCCAGATTAAAAACAGCAAACTACATAGTTTCATTACAGCATAATATTATACACAACAATCTTCTTCAGAATTAGCCTGATGCACGTAGTCCCAATAACAATACCGACAAAGACCCTAGGAAACTGTGCGGCATCACACGACTCGCATTCGTAGTGTTAACCTGGAACGGGCAGTTGTAAATTGGATTATGGCCGTTGCATAAATGTGCATGTACAATGTTGTGGGCCGCCGTATCCCGTTACAATGGCCACATGGGGCTGCCGTCTGTTTCGGGGGGGCTGTAGATCTGATATTAAAACTGAATTAACCCTCATGCGCAATTTAGCCGACATAACGGGGAGACGTTACGGCCCGGCAATGAAATTAAACAGGGGCACCTTCCTGCTGTAATAAAACTGTATTCGTGAATGGGATGAGGTGCAACGGCAACAGCAGCGACGCGTTATGTCTGCAATTGATGTGGCCACCTCGTATATGCAGTCGGTTAATTGCGATTGTGTGTTATGCGGACTGTATTTGGTGCATGCTTTTGTTAATTAGGTACCAAGCGATATTATCGAATTATTGAATTTGGCATACGTGGAATGTTACATTATAATCGTTGGTGTGGGTGAAGTAATTATATCAAATCCACAAATCAATGACAGCTCTATTAGTATATTTAATTAATATGGACAGATGGGTAAAGTCATAAATGAAATGAAAACTAACATAACAAATAAATAACTAATAAACACATTTACTAAATAACAAATATATTTAAAAAAACGTAACAAGTTTTAACCTTTACAAGGTCATCATCGGACGGTGAAACGTTGCCAATCCTAAAGCATTCTAACCAATATTAACTGATGAAAAATCAAAAGTCAATACCTTGACCTAAATTACAAATTCTATATTCAATTGTAAAACTCATTTATATCTAAACAAAATATTAAATAAATAATAAAACATTTACTATTTAATAATGTAGTACGAGTACAATATGTAGGTCAAATAAAATAAAGCAGCACTGACAAGATAAATAAAAATTTTACAAAGAAATGTATTCAAGGAACAATTAGGGTGAAGGATAGAATAAATATTCATGACAATAAAATATGTTTGTGACGAGAAAGGACAATTTTTGGGAAACTTCACCTACTTCAAAGATTAAAAATGCACGCCAGATGTTTATAAATTAATCAGAAATGAATAATAACGTCGCACATACATAAATTACTTTTCCCTTTTGATAAAGAAAAACAAGTTTATAACACACAATAGGAAAGATATTCAAGGAAATAAATTGTTTTTCCCCAACACAAATTGTCATTTTTATTATGACAGTCAGATTTATTTTCTAAAATGTATTGTAATGGATTTTTTTAAGTGTATTTAAAACTAATTTATCAAATAAGAGTTAGTTAACTACAGACAGTGTTGAATAATAAGTGTATTATTATTATTTTATTAATAAAAAAATATATTAAAAAAAACACAACTAGTTTCAACATTTACAAGATCATCATTGGACGGTGATTCAATTACGATTTTCCAAATATATTTGTACATAGTCAATGTGTTTTATTTATTTTATAATCAATTCAACAACACTAAAAACTCTACAACACCTGGAGGTAATTCCCAGAAGGGACTAGCCCTAGTGTCTACCACAACTAACCCTAACGCATCGTCACCTCTTTCCAGCCTCACATTGGAATTGTTACTATGTATCTTCATATATTAGCCAAATAAAACCGAATTTTAGAACTGCAATTTCAGAAACTAACTAAATTTATTTGAATGAGGCTAATTATTAGATGATGTAACGTACAAAAATCGAAACATGTAAATTATATAATCCTTAATTGCCTCAAATTACGTATAAACTGTTGACTAGCATGTAATATCTAAATCATTAAACTTATCAATTTCACCCAATAAAGTTTCCAGTAAGACACATTTACATCAATAATTACATTTACATTATTAATTCACATTATCCATTTCCCAATCTATATGAAACAACTCTATTTGTAATAGTCCACCCGTGGATAATTTGTATAAATCAAACCTGATTAAAAAACGCCGGAATCGCAATGGTATTTGTCTAGACAAGTATGGAATTTATCGCTCGATAAAATAAAAAGGGAAAAATTTAAAAAATTGATCGCTACTGTTCGTCCGGTTGTTGTGTACTTTTACACAATGCACGTAGAGTGGTTTATTGCAGCATTGTGCATTGATCAACCTTGCTATTCATTTATGTGTCTATTGAAAAATATTTATTATGTAAACAGAATTCAATATGGAAAATTATATTAGTCATGTGAATTGAAATAAAATGAAAAACAAATATGGATATTATTAAAAATGTTCAACTGTGTAAATATTATCTGAGTTTTCTATTTATTCTAGTTTATGTTAGGTACGTTTCAATTCGATGCTTTATTTATATAAAAAATAAAATAAAAATAGGGTTTGATATCGAATTGATGTTAAAAAAATAGCTTTAATCCTAGTCAACATTTCTACTTCAATTACAAACCATCGTCTACTATACCGTCTTTGCTATTACATAGTTAAATTCCCCACTAAGTAGACAATAATCACTCTACAAATTTGTACACAACATCAATAAGCCAACAGTTTGGCCTGAAGAAAATAGTTATTATATATATTATTATTATAATTTGGATCAAAATTATTTCCAATGTTGGTAAAACGGAAAACGCCTTTTATAGGAGAAGCAATTCACACTTGAAATTAACTCATGACAACCTACGCATAAAACTGAAGTCTACAAACTATCAGAGTTAAAGAAAATATAGGAATTACATTGAGTAAACTTATCACTAAGAAAAAATCAAAAAAATTAAAGAGCGGAAAAGGAATTACTCCTGGACGTGTCAAGTTGTCGGGCACACCGAGCCACATGTGTATGTTTGGATGCCTATATAAAGTAAAATTTATTGAAAAGAACGCTCTACATTAATTTATTGGTTTCTCATCAAAGTCTTAGTCGCTCTGGCCGTTGCTTAAGTTTTGTTAGTGCTGATAATCATACATGTCTTCTCTGCGGTACTACCGATAATAAGATATACAGGGTAACCATTTAATGTACGTTTGTGCCGTTCTAGTGAAATAGTTTGATGGTCGTACATGGTTGAAGTTGAACTGTCAAAACAAAGTAAATAGTTTGGTGAACATTTTTAAAGTGATTACATAATCTCAGACATTTATAGAGACTCTGCACTACAATATTAAAACATTAGAAAAAGACACGGAAAACATAAAAAGAAAAAAGTAGAAAGTAGAAAGTCAATGCCAAGCTTATGTCTACATTTATAAAACGGTTTATTAAAGAAATTGCGGTGGTAGCTACAAAAAGCTCTAAAAACTTTATGCAATCTATCATAAAGACCATGAATAATGTTTACCAAAAAAACTAATCCAAACAACCTAATATACTGAGCAAACAATAAACACAAAAAAATAATTCAAGTAACAAATACGCCAAGAGAAGAAACGCATTTAAACTAGCCTTAAAAAAAACCAATGAAATTGCATAATGAATTAATTATCTGTAAAGACATAGAGCAAGACAATTGAGGCCTAGGTTATATGGTTGTAACTAAAAAGCTAAATTTTGCACAACAAATTGTACTAAACGACAAAAAAGCAAATAAAGATAGCAACGGAATTAATCCTTACATACTAAACTGGGGTTTTTGTCCACCCGCCCAAGTGATAGTTAATAGGAAATTTAAAATAACTCATCTCTGTCGCGTTAAAAGTCTTTTATTCACTAGAGGTGATGGTGGTATCTAATCTTTGGATGGCAAACACTTGAGTTGGTGGGTGGGCCACTCCAGAACATAAGTACGGGCCGACAGTTAAAACTGAGGTTTCCGCTTACCCACCCAAGTGTATATCTGAAAAAAAATTCAGATATATACTTGGGTGGGCGGGTGGGTCACTTTATAACATGAAAAAAATTATTCAATCTTTATAAAATCTTCTTCTTAGATTTTTAATCTGTTTAGCTATATTTTACGGTACTTACTAGAAACTTTGAGCAAAATTAACAGACTGGTTTTTGTTTTACAAACGTTTTTGTAACAATTTTACCGTTTTTTGCACTAAATATTTATGAAAACTGTTCAATTGTAAAAGAAAAATATGTTTCTAGAATTTCAATCTGTTTATCTATAATTTGCGCTTCTTACTAGAAAAAATGAACTAACTTGACCAACAGGTTTTTGTTTTACAACCGATTTTGTAACCATTTTACCGTTTTTTTGCACTTAAAAACCTACCAAAACTATTTAATTGCCAAAAAATACGTATTTCAAAATTTTAATCTGTTAAGCTTCATTTTGCGCTACTTTCTAGCAAAATTTGGTCAAAATTGATTGGCCGGTTTTTGTTTTACAACCGATTTTGTAACAGTTTTACCGTTTTTTTACTAAAAACATATGAAAACTATTCAATTATCAAAAAAGTACTTTTCATAGCACTTCAATCTGTTATTAAACTATATTTTGCGCTACTTACTAGCATTATTAATCAAAATTGACCGACTGGTTTTTGTTTTACATCTAATTTTGTAACAATTTTACCGCTTTTTGCAATAAAAACCTATGTAAACTATTCAATCGTCAAAAAATTATTGTTTTTTAGACTTTCAATTTGTTTAACTTTATTTTGCGCTATCTACTAGTAAATTTAATCAAAATTAATCGACTGGTTTTTGTTTTACAATCGATTTAGTAACAATTTACCAATTTTTGCGCTTAAGAACCTATGAAAATGATTCAATTGTAAAAACAAAAATTTTAGAATTTTTTTATGTTTATTTATATTTTAGGTTACTTACTAGCAAATTTAAACCAAATCGACTAACTGGTTTTTGTTTTACAATCGATTTTGTAACAATTTGACCGTTTTTTGCACTAAAAACTTATGAAAACTGTTTAATCGTAAAAAAAAAATGATTTTTAGAATTTCAATTTGTTAAGCTATATTTTACGCTACTTACTAGAAAATTTTATCAAAATTGTGGTCGATTGGTATTTGTTTTACAAACGATTTTGTAACAATTTTACTGTTTTTTACATTATGAGCCTATGAGACCTATTCAATCGTCAAAAAATAAATTTTTTAGAGTTTTAATTTGTTTAGCTATACTTACTAGAAAATTTTATCAAAACTGACCGACTGGTTTTTATTTTACATTTGATTTTGTAACAGTTTTACCGTTTTTTGCACTAAAAACCTATGAAAACTATCCAATTGTAAAAAAAATATTTTTTAAGATTTTCAATCTAATTAACTTTATTTTGCGTTACTTACTAACAAATTTGATTAAATTTGATCGACTGGTTTTTGTGTTACAACTAATTTTGTAATAATTTTCCCGTTTTTTACATTAAAAACTTATGAAATTTATTTATTTGTCTAAAAAATGCGTTTTTTAGAATTTTACTCTGCTTAGCTTACTTTTGCGCTACTTATTGGCAATTTTTATTAAAATCGACTGACTGGTTTTTGTTTTACAACCGATTTTGTAAAAATTTTACTGTTTTTGCATTAAAAAACTTATGAAAACTATTTAAACGTAAAAAAAAATATTTTTTAAATTTTTGTTATGTTCAACTTATTTTTGCACTACTTACTAGCTAACTTAATTTAAATCGACCGATTTATTTTTGTTTTACACCCGATTTTGTAATAATTTTACCGTTTTTTGCACTAACAATTAAAGAAAACTATTCAATTGTAAAAAAAAAAATTGTTTTAGAATTTAAATCTGTTTAACTGTATTTTGAGCTACTAACTAGCAAATTTGTTAAAAATTGATCGGCCGGTTTTTGTTTTACATCCAATTTTGTAACAATTTTACCGTTTTTTGCACTAAGAACCTATAAAAACTATTCAATTGTCAAAAAAGTAATTTTTTTAGAATTTCAATCTGATTAGCATTTTTTTACGTTACTTACTAGAAAATTTGATCAAAATTGTTTGAGTGGTTTTTGATTTACATCCAATTTTGTTACAATTTTACCGTTTTTTGTAATTAAGAATTTTTAAAAACTTTTCAATTGCCAAAGAAATAATTTTTTTAGAATTTTAATCTATTTAACTATAGTTTGCGCTACTTACTTTAAAATTTGATCAAAATTGACTGATTGGTTTTTGTTTTACAACCGGTTTTGTAACAATTTTACCGTTTTTTTCACTAAGAACCTATGAAAACTATTCAATCGTTCAAAAAAATATTTTTCTTAGAATTTGATTTTGTTTAATTATGTTTTGCACTACTTACTAGCAAGTTTGAATAAAATTAGTCAACTGGTTTTTGTTTTACAACCGATTTTGTAACAATTTTACCGTTTTTGCATTTAAAAACCTATGAAAGCTATTCAATCGTTATACGAATTTGTTTTTTAGAATTTTAATTTGTTTAGCTATTTTTTGCGTTACTTATTAGCAAATTTGATCAAGATAGACTAACTGCTTTTTGTTTTACATCAAATTTTGTAACAGTTTGACCGTTTTTTGGACTTAAGACCTTTTTAAAAACTAATCAATTATAAAAAAATATTTTTTTTATATTTCAATCTGTTTAGTTATATTTCAGGCTACTTACTAGAAAATTTGATTAAAATTGACCGACTGGTTTTTGTTTTACATCTGATTTTGTTACAATTTTACCGTTTTTTTGCACTACGAACTTAAGAAAACATTCAATTGTGAAAACATTAATTTTTTTTAAGTTTTAATTTATTTAGCTTTGTTTTACGCTACTTATTAGTAAATTTGATTAAAGTTAACTGATTGGTTTTTGTTTTACAACCGATTTTGTAAGAATTTTACCGTTTTTTGCTTTTAAGTACCTATAATAATTAATATTATTTAATCATGAAAAAAATATGTTTTTTTACAATTTTAATTTGTTTAGTTTTGTTGTGCACTACTTATGTGGAAATTTGATCAAAATCGACTGACTAGTTTTTGTTTTACAAATGGTTTTGTAATAATTTGACCGTTTTTTGCACTAAAATCCTATGAAAACTATTTACGCGTCAAAAAATTATTTTTCCTAGATTTTCAATCTGTTTAACTATATTTTGCGCTACTTACTAGCATGTTTTATCAAAATTGACCGATTGGTTTTTGTTTTACAACCGATTTTGTAACAATTTTACCGTTTTTTGCACTTAAGAACTAAAGAAAACTATTCAATTGTCAAAAAAAATATTTTTTTAGAATTTCAATCTGATTAGCATTCTTTTACGTTATTTTCTAAAAAATTTGATCGAATTTGACCGACTGGTTTTTGTTTCACATTCAAATTTCTTAAAGTTTTACCGTTTTTTTGCACTTAAAAGGTATGAAAACTAATCAATCATGATAAAAATACGTTTTTTAAAATGTAAAACTATTAAGCGTCAATGCTATTTAAGTAATATTATACTTAATTATTATACAACGTTAAAGCTCGGTGTGGTGGTTGCGAAGTTTAGCGTAAAAAAATGTAGCATAATCAATCAATTCATTTGTGGCGTAAAATTGATACAGAAACTCCAATTGCTGTATGAAAATCATCAAAATTTGTTGCTGAATACTCTTTATTGCATTTAAATTGCATACAAAAAATAAATTGAGGTGAGAAATTGGAAATAAAATTGTCACAGAAAACTTAATTTGTACATCAAATCATTTGTTGCATTTAATGAATGTACAAAAAATAAGTATAATTACTTTAGATACATAATTCATGAAGAAAACACACAAATTTATAAGAATTTGGGGGCGTAGTTGAGACTTTTAACATAAATTTATTTATTTACATCGCGACGTCAGTTCCCATTCCGAGTGTGCAAGAAGCATTCCTCAGGCTGTATGTTAGTTGTCTAGTTGAGTTATGAGAGATCGGGGGCGGTAGGGTAAAACTTAACAGGTGCCAGGGGTTCGGTAGCCTCCGTTCCTGAGTGGCGGTATCGATTATGCCAGCGAGTGTCCCACTGCGCCATCCTCTTCCGCCCCGCGCCAACCATATTTATGTGTGCGCCTCTCTTCTCTCGCACAACTACCCCACAATCTGAAGGGGAGAATCGAGGCGGCCCTTTTCCGCCGTGGAGACAATGTTTATCGGGGCCTTCCATGCACGGCCAAGAATTGTTTGCTATCGCGATGGTAAACAGACGGGGCAAAGAAACGCGCTAATGATGTGCGCTCTTGAGAGATGCAGCGTTGTCGATTTTTTATCCTACTCATCTCTAACAGCGTCTGTGGGAATCAATGTTGCTAGAAAATGCTAGAAAATGAAAAATAATTTTTATATTCATTATGCTAAACGATTTCCATATCCGTCGATAATATTTATATTTTTCCCTGGAGGGTATGTCATTTTTGTTGATGGCAACATTGATGTTGGGAGGTATGGACGACCCTCGTCGCTTTTCGAGAATGCTTTCAAGGGACTGTCTGTCCGTTACGACTTGACAGACTTGTTGTTCGGCTAATGCTCTTAAATGTAGAGTATTGGGTGCCATTGTTTGGGAGACTTTACAATCGAACTTCCAACCCGGTTCACTTTGCTGTTTTTGTTGTTGTATCAATGTTAAGGCGGAAATTAACCGTGCCATTAGATAAAAATGAAAAGAGTTTCGTTTTAGATTTTACTAAATATGTTTTACGCTTGGTTTAAATTGAGTTGATCAATCAATGTATGCACTATACAGGGTGTTTAAAAAATAATGTAAAATATTTAAGGGGGTGGTAGTACGAACCACAACAAACAATAAAGTTTTAATAAATATGGGTTGACATAGAAACGGTTTTGAAGAAATGGAACATTATTTATTTTTATTATTCTTTTTCTCTCCATTTTTTATTTTGCAAAAACGTGCATTTTTTATCATAGTTGGCTGATATTTTGTGATATAAACATTCAGTATTTGTTGTTAGTGCACAAGTTTTTATTACTATGGCTGATTACTCTAATGCAGAACTAGCCGACATGCATTTTATGTATGGTTGTGGTAATGGGATTGTCACCAAAGGGCAAAGAAGCTTATCCAAATTGCCAGAGATACCGGTTTATTTCGAAAACAGTACTATCTTTCCAGCAGACCAAGGTTGGTATCTATTCCTAGAGCAGAACAAGAAATTATGGCACGGATAGAATATAATCCAGGGACGAGTGTGCGGAGACTATCATCCAAAGTAGGAATTGGTGCTACTCTTATTTGGAGAACCCTCCACAAGCAACTGCTCTATCCATACCATGTACAACGAGTACAGGCTTTAAATTTAACTGATTATCAGGCATGTTTGGTTTTTTGTTGCTGGTTTCTACGCAAGGATGCTGAAGACCGCAGTTTTCTGCTAAAATCCTTTTTACGGAAGAAGCCAGGTTCACACAAAATGGAGTTGTTGATTTTCATAATGCGCATTGTTGAGCAAACAAAAATTCCAATGCTGTAATTGAATGTGGAGAAACCTTCAACCCCATGACGGGCTTAATAAAATCCATCGCTGTAATTGTCTCCAACTTCAGCGCTCTTGCACCACCACCCTCTACTAAAGAAGTCATAGACTTGGACAACTTTGACAAAGAGGATGAGACTAAAACTGTTTTTTTTGCTGCAAGCGATCAGCCCCGGACTTCTGTTTGAATAACAAGGGCAAACCCACCGGCCAAATTCAAGTGTACAACGCCGCCATTTCCTGGATCTTTTTGCCTAGGGATGACCGTCTTTAACAATATCAACGCATGCAACCCTGTGATTGAATTTAACACTGTTTAAAGGAAAAGAACATTTAACGACCGGATCATCAGCAAACCTCCGGACCACTAGAAAACCTCCAAAGGTTAATTTTGTTGACCTACCAGGCAAAAAAATGGTGGCAACTTTGCGGACACACCGCCAAGAAATGCTTCTAAGCAACTCTAGTATGCAATTATTGTTTCAGCTTCTACCAAAGAGCATAACTCCAAAATGAGGTTTCTGCTCAATGTAAGGCATTTACCAAAATAATAGCTGCCTAAGCCAATAACAAGGAAGTAGTCACACTGGCGCCAGGGCTTGTGCTGGTCATGGCTCAGTCTTTTCCAAAAAAATATTTAAAAAATGCAACTTTGAGATCGTGAACGGCCATAAAGTTGTACAAAAATCAGTGCTGGCAAAAAACTTTAAAATCTATTACTGAATATAAAAAAATTATGTGAAAGATATTCAAAACATTGCACAATCAAAAAGTCTTACTGAGGAAAAAGCCAAAGCATTTGCTTGCCGCCTGCTTTAATGATAGAGGAG
Organism: Tachinus rufipes; assembly: GCA_963932245.1. NCBI lineage: Eukaryota > Metazoa > Arthropoda > Insecta > Coleoptera > Staphylinidae > Tachinus > Tachinus rufipes. The sequence continues at coordinate 94,224,758 of OZ010747.1, read as the reverse complement.
CATATAGAAAGAGTTTACAAAGAAGTCGATGATTTCTTGGAGAACACTGACAAATTATAACAATGCTCAAAACTCGATTTGCGCCAGGCCTTGACGGAATTGCTAACAAAGCTCTGAAATCTTTCTCAAAACAATAATGGCCTTCACCAGTAATGTTTTTCAACTTTCTGGTTTTGCCAAGTTTTATCCTAACAACAGTTTGTTCGGTGTTTGCTCTGTTGCTGCGTTGATCTTGCGATTGCAGTGGAATAACGCAAGTGGCATGAGTTTATCTTATTGTTTGTTAGGTTGTTCATTTTTACGGTTCTGAAGCTTTTCCTAATTTTGGTGTGTTGCCGTTTCACTAGGTTAGCCTAAGGGTGGTCGGATGCGGTGGTGTGGTGCTTGACTTTTCACCGTTGTATCGCAAAGTGTTTAATTGTAAATTGGGAGCTGTTACTGGACAATAGGATTTTTGGGTACTCCTTCTGTGGAACATATGTTGGATCACAATTTTTGTTGTGATTAAGTGACTTCTGTTGCTCGCAAAGAAGTCAAACATGCAATCTTTTGCATGATAACCAGTCAATACTTTAGATTGAAGTGGCTCATTCACGCACCCGAGTGTTAGTTGTCAAGAAATTGGATCACAACTTTCTCTTATGATAAAGTAACTTCTGACATTTGCAGAGAAGTCAAACATTCAATATTTTGATTACGAACATTTGGGTGGGTAGGTGGGTTACTCTATAGTATAATAACCAATCAATAGTTTGGATTGGAGTTTTCCACCTTCCGACCTAAGTGTTAGTTGTCAAGAAGTTGGATCACGATCTTCTCCTGCAATAAAGTAACTTTTGACATCTGCAGAGAAGTCAAACATTGAATCTCTTGATCACGAACATTTGGGTGGGTGGGTGGGACACTCTTAAGCATGATAACTAGTTAGTAGTTTGGATTGGAGTGGCTTACTCACCCAACCAAGTGTTAGTTGTCAAGAAGTCGGATTGCGACCTTCTTTGTAGTGACTTCTTACGCTCGCAGAGAGGTCAAATATTTAATTTAAAACGAACACTTGGGTGGGTGGATGGATCATTCTATTGCATAATAATTAATCAATAGTTTAGATCGGATTGGCCTTCCACCCACCCAAGTTTTAGTTGTGAAGAAATTGGATTACGATATTCTCTTGTGATTAAGTGACTTCTGATGTTCGCAAAGAGGTCAACTATTCAATTTTTTGATAACGAACACTTGGGTGGGTGGGTGGGACACTCCATAGCATAATTACCAACCAATAGTTTGGATTGCAATGGCCAACCCACCCTTCCAAGTGTAAGTTGTTAAAAAGTTGAATTACGACCTTTTTTAAGATTAAGTGACTTCTGGCGCTTGCAGAGAGATCAAACTTTCAATTGTTTAACAACAAATACTTAGGTGGGTGGAACACTTTATAGCATAATAACCAGTCAATAGTTTGGATTGGAGTGACTCTCCCACCAACCCAAGTTTTAGTTGTCAAGAAGTTGGATCATGAACTTTATTTGTGATAAAGTAACTTCTGACATCCGCAGAGAGGTCAAACATTTACTGTATTGATCACAAACATTTGGGTGGGTAAGTGGTCACTCCATAGCATAATATCCGGTTAATAGTTTAGGTTTTAGTGGCCCACCCACCCACCCAAGTGTAAGTTGTCAGGAGGTTGGATCACAAAATTTCTTTGTGATAAAGTAACTTCTTTTATTCGCAGAAAGGTCAAACATTACTACTACTTACCCACCTAAGTGTTAGTTTTCCAGCAGTTGGATCACAACCTACTCTTGTGATTAAGTGACTTCTGACGCTTATAGAAAGGTCAAACATTCAATTCCATGACAACAAACACTTGGGCGGGTGGGTGGGTTACTCTATAGTATAAGAACCAGCGAATAGTTTGGATTGGAGTAGTCTATTCACCCACCCAAGTGTTAGTTGTTAAGAAGTTGGATTACGACCTTCTCTTGTGATACAGTAACTTATGACATCCGCAGAGAGGTCCAATATTTTTTAATAACAAACACGTGGGTGGGTATGACACTCTATAGCATAATATACAGTTAATAGTTTAGATTGGAATTTTTTACGACCATCTTTTGTGATTAAGTAACTTCTGACGCTCGCAGAGAGGTCAAACATTTAATCCCATGACAACAAACACTTGGGTGGATGGGTGGGACACTCCATATTATAATTACCAGTCAATAGTTTGGATTGCAATGGTTAACCTACTCACCTAAATGTTAGTTGTAAAGAAATTGAATTACGATCTTCTCTTGTGATTTAGTGACGTTTGCAAAGAGGTCAACCATTTAATCTTTTGATAACGAACACTTGGGTGGGTGTGTGGGATACTCCATAGCATATTAACCAGTCAATGGTTTGAATTGGAGTGGCCTAAGCACTTACCCAAGTGTTAGTTATCAAGAAATTGGATCATAATATTCTCTTGTGATACAGTAACTTCTCACATTCGCAGAGAGTTCAAACATTTATTCTCTTGATAACTAACACTTGGGTGGGTGGGTGGGTAAGACACTTCATAGCATAATAACTAGTTAATAGTTTGGATTGGAATAGCCCACTTACCCACCCAAGTGTTAGTTGTCAAGAATTTGGATCACGACCTTCTCTTGTGATAAAGTAACTTCTGACATCCGCAGAGAGGTCATACATTTACTCTATTGATTACGACTACTTGGGTGGGTGGGTGGGTCACTTTATAGCATAATAACGAGTCTATAGTTTAGATTGGAGTGGCCTACCCACCCACCCAAGTGTTATTTGTCAAAAGGTTGGATCACAAAATTCTCTTGTGATAAAGTAGCTTCTTTCATTCGCAGAAAGGTCAAACATTTAATTTTTTGGTAACGAACACTTGGGTGGATAGGTGCAATAATAACTAGTTAATAGTTTGGATTGGAGTTTTCCACTCATCCACCCAAGTGTTAGTTGTCAAGAAGTCGGATTACGACGACCTTTTTTGTAGTGACTTCTTACGCTTGCAGAGAGGTCAAAAAAAAAAAAAAAAAAAAAAATGACGCTATCATATGTCATATTGACATATTTTCGATTTCTTATCAAATTATTAAGTACTGGAGACTATAGAGAACACTAAAATGGTAAAAGAAGCAACACTAAGATTATTAAAAAGATAGAGAACATGGAGAAGCAGTGGATTTAGAATGTAGTATTAATTTAATATATTTAAATTTATTGTAAAATTTAAGGGTTAAGTGGAATAGCAGCTTAATAGCTGAACTTCGCCTTTTTAACTGATTAAAATGATAAATAAAGATTGTAATAAATTAATAAATAAATAAATAAATAAATAAATGTTCAATTTCTTTCAAAGTAACACTTGGGTGGGTGGATGGATCACTTCATAGCATGATAACTAATCAATAGTTTAGATTGAAGTGGCTCACCCACCCACCCAAGTGTAAGTTGTCAAGAAGTTGGATCATGACTTTTTTTTGTGATAAAGTAATTTTTAAAATCTGCAGTGTGGTAAAACGTTCAATCTCTTATAAAGAACACTTGGGGGGGGGGGGACACTCCCTAGCATAATAACCAATCAATAGTTTGGATTGGAGTGCTCCACCCACCCACCTAAGTGTTAATTGTCAAGAATTTGAATCACGACTTTTTCTTGTGATTAAGTGACTTTTGATGTTTGCAAAGAGGTTAAACATTCAATTCCTTGACAATAAACTCTTGGATGGGTGGGTGGGTCACTTCATAGCATAACAACCAGTCAATAGTTTGAATTGGAGTGGCCTACCTACCCACTCTAGTGTTATTTGTCAAGATGTTGGATTACGACTTTCTCTTGTGATAAAATAACTTCTGACATCCGCTGAGAGGTCAAACATTTAATTTCTCGATAACGAACACTTGAGTGGGTTACTCCGCAGCTTAATAACTAGTCAATAGTTTGGATTAGAGTGGCTCACCTACCCATCCAAGTGTTAGTTGTCAAGAAATTGGACCACGACCTTTTCTTGTGATTAAGTGACTTATAACGCTTGCAGAGAGGTCAAACATTCAATCTATTGACAACGAATTTTTGGGTGGGTGGATGGGTGGGACAGTCTATAGCATGTATATATAATAACTAGTTAATAGTTTCAATTACACTAGCTCACCAACTGTTAGTTGTCAAGAAGTTAAAACACTACCGTCTCTAGTGATTATGTGACTTCTGACGTTTGCAGAGAGGTCAAACATTTAATCTATTGACAACAAACTTTGTTTTCAACTCCGGCCAGATGGATTGAGTAATTTGGTCAGCGCTGATGCCAGTCCCAAGCCCGGAAAAAGAGGATGGGGGGGGTTAAGGGCTAGGTTAGCAACCTACTCTTTGGAAAAAATGACACACCGCTCAAAGTACTACACGATGGACCAAACTGATAACGACTACGCAACAAACAAGGACTAAACGATTCATGGCAAATGAAACAATAAGACTAGCAATCTGGAATATAATGTCTTGGATCTATAGGGATCAAGAAACAATAAATGAACTATCTGAAAATTAAATCGACATATGTGTTTTATCAGAAACAAAGAAAAAAGAAAAAAGAAACCCGTAATTATAGCAAATACATCCTTGCTTATAGCGGTAGAAACATCGAAAGTATATCATACATTACGAAAGAATAATCACCGTAATCCTCAAACTATCAAATGACATTCTACACATAACTAGCCTCTGATATAAGTAAGACAAGAAATTATTCAATAAACAATTCCAAGCCGATCTTAACGCAAGAGTTAGTAATGGCATAATACCCGGCATTAAACAGCGTTTTAACGAAATTACGGAAAATGACAATGATAAAATCAATTAAGAATTAACAACACATTTTTCAACCACGCTGATAAATATAAATCAACCTGGCAAAATACACATTAGTATTAGATTACATTAGCACAAGTTGCAGCATACTGCTAGCACAAATACTAGTTGTAACGTCAAACTCTGCAAATATTGGCAGTGACTACAGTCTGGTGCTGTGTAGGTTCCGGATAACCCACTTTAAGAAGAAGGAACTACAACCACATACAACTAATCGAGAAAAGCTGAATATAGAAGGTTTGAAAATAGAAAGCAAACACCAACAAGATTCACCCAACTGACTCGGTGAACGACGCATGGGCAAAGCTGAAAGTTAACATAATTTCTGCATCAAAGGAAGCATGCGGCACAAGGACAGTTACCACCGGAACCAACAATACAAAAACTCTTTGTTTTACAAATGAAGTAAAGATACTAAGGAAGACAAAGAAAAATGCGTACCTGAAATATAAGTTTTCAAAAACTCCATTGGACTACGGTAAATATAAGGAAACACGTAACAAAACCAACGCAAGAATCCGCCAAATTAAAGAAGAATACTGGGAAAGATTCACCAAAAAACTAGAACATGGAAAGATATAAATGAAAATTTTACAACTTGCAAAATAAACACAGAAGACTGGTATGAACATTTCAAAAATATGTACGATCAAGTACTAATAGATGACGATCATATCGACTTACATATAGTGAATAAAACTATCATAATAGATGCAGAAAACATTGAACATCGATATTGAAAATTTTGAGGGGAAGGAAGGTACTAGGGCTGGATTGTATACCAAACAAACTGTTAAAGGATGGGGGCCTCAATGTAATGTTGGAACTGACTGTATTCACTCAAAAATTATTTGACAACTAGGAAATCCTTAAGGAAATAAAGACTAGTCTCATCATACCGCTACATAAAAAAGGCTAAATAATTACCCGAAAATGATCGACGAATCACTCTTCTCAGTTCCGTCTTGAAACTCATAACAAAAGTCACTCTTAACAAGCTCAACTTGGAGCTAGAAAACAACAAGAACAGGTGAGATTTGGAAAAACAGGTCAAGCACCGATAAATTGATAGATTACAATTCTCCGACCTTCATGTGCTTTGTTGATCTTTCCAAAGCGTTTGACCGTGTGAGATTCGAAGACGTAATAGCCATTCTCACTGAAAAGGAAGTTTTCAAATTGCTAACTAATCTGATTCAACACTTATACCAAGGTACAACAACAAGTATCAAAGCAAGGGATGGAATAACAGCAAAAATTCCAACAAGGTCCGGAATACGTCAAGGTGACTCGTTGTTCACATCATAATGATCAAAATTATTGACAGCATCAAATCTAAGAACGGATACAGAACAGGGGGAAGCAGTGTGAACGTGATATGCTCTGCAGACGATGTGGTTTTGATTGCCAGCAGCAAAAATGACCTTCAAAGCCTTTTATTCAAGTTTATAACAACCGCAAAAAATGTCAACATGGAAGTATTTAAGGAGAAAACAAAATGCCTAACAATATCAATGGAACTTTTAAGATGCAAATTGGAAATCGACGGTTGCGGTAATGACCTACAACTATCTAAGCGTTAATATCTCTAGCGCACGTGATCTGAACAGATAGGTTACCAAACAATTGAAAAATGACGTCATGGTATTGGGTTGCCTGCTAGACGTGATATGGAGGAACAAATACATGTCGGTAAATAAATCAAAATAGTCAGAATCTGCAAAAGCATAGTAAGACCAACACTGACCTACGCGTGCGAAACTAGAGCTGAGACGAGCAAAACCGAGATAAGGGCGCTAAGGACGATAGTAGGGGTAACTTTCTACGACAGAATACTTAGTCGAAAAATCAGGAACAAATGCGACACCAAGAACATAATCAAATTTGCCGAGACCAGAAGGAAAGAATGGAACGCACACGTCGTTCGTATGGATGAAGATCGGCTACCAAAAACCGTGCGAGACGGAATCCGTCCGGGCAGAAGACAATCGGGAAGACCACTAAAAAGATAGGCCAAAAGCTGGGCCTTATCATCTATAGAATCACCACCACGATAAAGCCGAATGCTAATGAAAAACAGGCAAAATGCCTAAAAGAAAGAGAAAGGATAAAAAGAAGACAACGAACACTTGGGTGGGTAGGTGGATGGGTTACTCTAAAATAACTACTCAATAGTATGAATTGGAGTGGCCTACCCACCCACTCAAGTGTTAGTTGTCAAGAAGTTTGGTCACAACCATCTCTTGTGATAAAGTAACTACGATTACGATCTTCTCTTGTTATTAAGTAACCTCTGACGATCGCAAAGAGGTCAAACAATATTTTTTTTTGATAAAGAACGTTTGGGTGGGTGGGTGGGAAACTCTATAGCATAATAACCAGTCAATAGTTTGGATTGGAGTGGCCCACCCACCTACCTACATGTTAGTTGTTAAGAAGTTGAATCATGACCTTCATTTGTGATTAAATGATTTCTGACGCTTGCGGAGGGGTCAAAAATTCAATTTTCTAACAACAAACACTTGGGTGGGTGGGACACTCTATAGCATAATAACCAATCAATAGTTTAGATTGGAGTATCCTACCCACCTAGTCAAGTGTTAGTTGTCAAGAAGTTGGATTACAATTTTCTCTTGTGATAAAGTAACTTCTGACATCCGCAGAGAAGTCAAACATTCAACTTTTTGATAACAAACACTTGGGCGGATGGATGGGTTATTTTATAGCATAATAACCAGTCAATAATTTGGATTAGTATGGCATACCCACACATCTAAGTGTTAGTTATCAAGAAGTTGGATCACGATCTTCTCTTGTAATAAATTAACTTCTATCACCTGCAGAGAGGTCAAACATTTAATCGCTTGACACAAACACTTTGGTGGGTGGCTGGGACACTTTAAAGCATAATAAACAGTCAATAGTTAAGTATGGAGTGGCTCACTCAAAAAAGAAAGAATTTTGAGTTTTTACTTTCTGCAAGTGTTAGAAGTTCTTTAGTTGGAGGAGGAGGAGGGGGCAAAATATCTAATCTCTTGAGGATTAACATTTTGGCGAGTGGGCGGGTTACTTCAAATTATGATTACTATTAATTAGTATTAACTTGAGTGCCTAACCATCCGCATGAGTGTTTGTTATTAAAGGATTATGAGTTTTTACTTTCTGCAAGAGTTAGAAGTCTTTGAGTCGGAGGAAGAGGGGGTAATATCCAATCTCTTAAAGATTAATACTCAGACGGGTAGATGGATTACTCCAAGTTATGATTACAATTGAGTAGTTTGAACTGGAGTGCCTACTCACCCGCCCGAATGATTGTTATTAAAGGATTAGAAGTTTTTACTTTATTCAAGTGTTAGAAGTCTTTTAGTGGGTGTAGAAGGGGTAATATCCAGTTTTTTAAAGACCAACATTTGGGCAGGTAAGCGAGTTATTCCAAATTATGATTACCATTGACTAGTTTGGAATAGAGTGCCTAACCATCTGCCTAAGTGTTTGTTATGAAAGGATTATGAGTAGTTTTTGCAAGTGCTAGAAGTTCTACTGTTGGAGGAGGAAGAGGTAATATCTAATTTCTTGGTGACAAATACTTAGGCGGGTGGGTGGGTCAATCCAAATTATTATTATCATCGTGTAGTTTGAACAGAAGTACCCACTCACCCACCTGAGTGTTTCTTATTAAATGATTGGGACTTTTTACTCTCTGCAAGTGATAGAAGGTTTTTGGTCAAAAAAAGAGGGGGGTAAGATTTAATTTTTTGATGACCAACACAGAGGCGAGTAGTTTGAACTGGGGTGCTTACTTACTCGAGTGTTTCTTTTTAAAGGATTAAAAGTTTTTTCTTTCTGCAAGTGATAGACATTTTTTGGTCGAAGGAAGAGGGGAAATTATTATTTTTTTATGACAAACACTTGGTTGGGTAGGTGGGTTTTTTCTAATTATGATTACTATCGAGTAGTTTGAACTGAAGTACTCACCCACCCATTTCAGTGTTTGTTTTTAAATAATTAGGAGTGTTTATTCTCTGCAAATGTTAGAAGTCTTTTAGTTGGAGGAGGAAGTAGTACTATTTAATTTATTGATGACCTACACTTAGGTCAGTTTAAATTATGTTTACTATTAAATAGTTTGAATTAAAGTACCCATTGACTTGTCTGAGTGGTTGTTATTAAAGGATTAGGAGTTTTTAGACTTTGAAAACGTTTCTTAGTTAGAAGAGAAGGAGGTAATATTCAATATTTTAATGAATGGGTCATTCTTAACCATAACTACCATTGACATGTTTGAACTGGATTGCTTAACCACCAGTCTAAGAATTTGTTAACAAGAAACTGGAAGTATCTTCTTTATGCAGACGTTAGGCGTCTTTTTAACTAAGAAAAAGGAGGTAGTATATAATTTTTTGATGACCAAGATTTAGGCGGAGGGGGAGGTTATTTCAGACATGATTAGTAGTTTGAATTGGAGTTTGTTGACAATTTCTTTTCTTTGTAAACGTTAGAAAAATCACCGTTTAAGAAGAAGTAGGTAGTGTACCATCTTTTGATGGTCAATACTTAGGCGGGTGGGTGGATCATTCTAGATCATAATTACTAGCAAGTAGTTTAAACTGGAGTACCCACATATTCGCCAATCTGTTATCTAAAATATTTTTTTTTGCAATTTTTAAAGTTTATTAGTCTGAAGAGGAGTAGGTGATATCCAATTTTTTGATGACCAACACTTGGACGGGTGTGTGGCTTACTCTAAATTATGATTATTGAGTAGTTTAAACGCTTAACTTAAAGTTTGTTAACAAAAAATTAAAAGTTTTGAAAGCGTTAGAAGTTTTTATGCTAGAGGAAGGGATGATGAATTCAATTTTTGATGACCTGTGGGTTACTTCAGATTATGAGTAGTTTAATCTACAGCAACTACCAATCTACTTTAGTGATTATTATTAAAAAATTCTTAGGTTTTCTTTTCTGCAAATGTTAGTTTTTAGTAAGAGGAGAAGAAGGTGATATTTAATCTTTTCATGATTAACACTTGGGGGAAGGGATTCAATAGTAGCTTCTTTAGCATCCTTAGCAATCTAGGTCAATACCAACTTATTGTATGTTTTTTTACATCTATAACAAAGCCTTTTCTGCAAGACTTTTGAAACACTAAATCTTCTCTAGTAATTAAGAAACCTTTTTCTTATTAACCCACTAACTAGAAGTAGCTTATTTAGCACCTCTTGCTGCCAAGTCTGAAATGATTCAGCAGAACGAGTGCACTTGGGTGGGTGGCTGGGTTACTTCATAGCATGTTAACAATAATTAAGTGTTAGTTATCAAGAAGTTGGATTAAAATCTTATCTTGGGGTCAAGTAAGATCTGACGCTTGCAAAGGAGTCAAACATTTAATCTCTTGATTACGAACACTTGAGTGTCAATAGTTTTGATTGGAGTGGCCCATCTATCCATCCATATGTTAGTTGTCAAGAAGTCCGATCACGACCTTCTCTTGTGATAAAAGTATTTTCTGACATCCGCAGAGAAGTCAAACATTCAATCTTTTAATCACAAATACTTAGGTGGGTGGGTGGGACACTGCATAGCATATTAACCAGTCAATAGTTTTGGATTGCAGTGGCTCACCCACCCACCCAAGTGTTAGTTGTTAAGAAGTTGGATCACGACCTTCTCTTGTGATTAAGTGACAAACACTTAGGCGGGTGGGTGGGTTACTCCTTTTCATAATAAGCAGTCAATAATTTGGATTGGAGTAGCTCATCCACCCACCCAACTGTTAGTTGTTAAGGAATTGGATCACGATTTTCTCTTGTGATTAAGTAACTTTTGACATCCGCAGGGAGGTCAAACATGCAATCTTCTGATATCAAACACCTGAGTGGGTAGTTTAGCTACATCAATTTAAACTATTGACTAGTTATCATGCTCTAGAGTGTTCAATCTACCCACCCCAGTGTTTGTGGTCAAGAATATTTGATCTCTTTACGGATGACAGAAGTTACTTTATGACAAGAGAAGGTTGTGATTCAGTTTTTTGACAATTAACACTTGGGTGGGTGGGTGGGCCACTCCAATCTAATTTATTGATTGGTTATTATGTTTTGGAGTATTCCACCCACCCACTCAAGTGTTAGTTGTCAAGAAGATAGATCACGACTTTTTTTGTGATTAATTGACTTCTAATGCTTGCAGAGAGGTCAAACATTAAATCTTTTGATAACGAACTTTTGGGTGGGTGGGTGGGACACTCTTTAGCATAGTAACCAGTCAAAAGTTTGGATAGGAGTGTATCACTTACCCACCCAAGTGTTACTTGTCATTAAGTTTGATCACAACCTTTTTTTGTGATAAAATAATTTTTGACATCTGCAGAGAGGTCAAACATTTAATTTCTATATTTGAATTGAAGTGGTGGGGGGCTTCTCTTAGCCAGCTTTGCAGTAGAAACCCCCCAGAGCTGTGAAGAACTCGGTTTTGTTGCAGATGTTGTTCAAATTCTGCAAAGAATTGGTGCGGGTTCTCATGCGTTTTGACGTTAAAATGCGGTTGCTCGAGGTGGTATAGATAGTAACTTCTTCGACTTTGCAGTCACGTTTATGTAGCTTAGCATTGTCGGGGTCGTGAAGGTACTATGCTCTTCATAAGCCTCACGTTGGGCGCAATTTGTTACCGGCTTTTTTTTATGACCATCCGGCATTCAACTTGTTTCCTCAAGAAATATTTAATATTTTTGCGTTGTTATTTTGCATTTCTTCATAGACAAGAGACGTAAAATTAAAAGCTTACAAATCATTGTCTGATTGTTTCCATTTCTCCGACTGTAACAAAGCATCAACTTATACATTAAAATCACCCGCTAACATGACGGATTTGAAGTATTGAAACCGTGTAAATTGAAATGAAGCTAAGTTTATTAATAAAATGATCAAAGTTTTCCTTTGGATGTATATATCACAGATAATACACATGTGATCTAATTAGATGAATAATTAACTAAATTTAGACAATCATATTTACCTTGAAACTAATTGAACTAAATACCCCCGCCCCCTCCCTTTTATTTCATCCCAAGCACCTAATTATATAACACAAGAAGTTTTTATTATTATATAACTATTTAAAATGTACCCAGCACATTTTAAAAATTTATTCAAAATGAAATTTATAGAAATATCCGAATTTTATTTATATAAAGAAATATTTTGCATAAAAAAACCATCAACTGTCACTATAACGAGACATATATCCTCTGTTCAAAATTTTGACTGCCGATATAAATGAGGAAACATATCCAGAGCACATTTTTTATTTGATTCCTGCAAATCCCCAGATGGGCCATTTATACTGTTCACTTCCCATCTCCTGTAGAGAAAATTGTTGTTTGACCTTCCGCCAATTCCGATATGACTTATTATCTAAGATTCCCCAACAACTCTCATTGTAATACAGCAGGACGACCTTTAAAGAAACAAGAAAATAGCTCGAATTTATCCGACAAATCCGCATCCCTTACAATCCACTTAGGAGATTACAATATCCATCCATCTTAATCAACATCGTCGTTTTAGAATAATAAAATATTTATTTGTTTCTATTCTAGGAGTTTCAAGTTGACTTAATAAGCAATTAATAAAATTGGTGGTAATATTCCTTAATACAAGCTGAATTTTAGATTCCATAGTTAATGAGGCATGTAATCAGGTTAATGTTAAGTGAAACCTATTAAATCATGCAAACTTTAACGAAGTTATCAGATGCAAGGAGCACCGCGCGGATACCAGAAAGAGTACGGAAGATTGCATTAATATATCTTACATGTAAATACGTCTAGACAGGTAATAATAATTACAATCGCAACGGGGCTGAAGGGATAAATTAAATCTTTCGCATGCTCGGCGAATAATTAAGGGCTGCTCAGTCAACCTCGCGAGGTGGCGATAATATAATATCGCATAATAACATGCAAGGAGTGATATCGATCCGACTTATGCATCGCAGAGAAGCTGAAAGAATCGTTAAAGTAAGAACAAGGTTGGAGCAAGCCCGCATTAATGATATTCCCTTGTAATCCAATTAACAGGGTTTATTAAAATTATCATACATTAAAGCGGGGTTGAAAGCACATTATGCTTACATGGAGGCTGAATTTTTTCATAAATAATTTCATAAAGTTTAGGTGTGTATGTTGAGTTGCAATTAATTGTATTAAGTAGGTATGCTCGGGATATTTTTCGCGGAATTGGAAACTATTTTAGTTTAATTGAAACTCCAAAATTTAAATGTGGAATTCTCGTGGATCTATTTAATTGTCGTTTACATAATTATTTTCCGTCTCCCCTTGTATTGGCTGCCATTTGACTCTCAGTGGAGATCAATAATTAATTCTGGATGTGGGGTGCTAATAATGCTAGTTTATTGCTTTAAGTCTTGGTTTTTAACTCGACTTAGTGCAGCTAATTTTTATAATTTTATAATTAATTAGTTTCTAACATGTAATGACATTTTTTTAAGGTTTTTTTGAAAGAAAAATATTTTTATTGTGATTTGGGAAAAGATTTTTTTAAAGACTGGGACATATACTCTCTGAAGAAGAGTGCTTATCGACTAAATTTTTTTTGGAAAATACGTGGAAATTTGAAACCATAAGGTTCATGTACTTTCTGTTTGGATAAAAGTTATTTTGGAGAGATAAGAGTGTGGGGTTAATTGTTTAAAATAATTTTTTTTTGGGTCAGCTAATTTGTACAGATCAGATTTGAAGTAAACCGCAATGGCATTGAAATATTTTTTGGCCAAAATTTTGATGTGTTTACGCAACGAGGGAGTACCTAGGTTGTTGCGCATGTCTTTATTATCTACATACTATGGCGTTCTGGACAAACCAACGCAAAGTTAGGTTTTGAAAGGCTTTGAGCCGATTGAAGTGCTACAAAGCTGCCGTTTTCTAGACTAATGACGCAAAAGTAATTTGGGATTGACCATAAAAGTATACATCCGGATTTTGGATTGGAACTTGCAGTTTTTTTGCCATTCTAGCTTTGCCTAATTAGTAGAATAGCTCTCTAGGAGACTGAGAGACTTTTGCCGTGAACTACCAAGAGGTAAAAACATGGTTTATTAGCTGTACTACCAGAATTTTGTGGTTTAGTGTTTTTAGCAGAGAGAATTTGAATCTGTGTAATTTTAAGAGCAAGCTTTTATGCCAGACCTTGTTACAGGCTTTTTTGATGTCGAAAATACCACTTTTGTAATTTCTCTTAGCCTAAAGCTTTTAAAAATCTGGTTAATCACGCAGTATAGTTGGTTGACTACAAAATATTCTTGTGGGATCCCATGCTAATGAGTAGGAAAAAGATTGTAAACTTCAGTGTGATCTTGGATTATGTCATTCTTATCTTTTCTATTATTTTACTTAAGGGGCATAGACTGATTTGCTTGAAGTTTAAGGAATTTTTGGTCTTTTGTAGGTTTTAAGATGTTAATAATTATTTCCAAGTTTTTGGAAAGTGTTCGATTTTGAGAATTGGTGAGAGTCATAATTGTTTTGTGTGAGAATGATTTAAATGCTTTATGAGATATTTCACTGAGATCAGAAGCTGATGAAGTTTTAATTTAATTAAAAAAAATCTGATTTGAGAAGGGTTTAAGGTTGTTCGTATTCTGTAAAAAGTTATCGTTTTTTTTGTGGACCCTTTCAACATGTTCCAGATCAGTTTCTTCAGTTATAGAGGAAGAGCATTGGAGTTAAAAGTAGTTAAGCTAGGAGAGTTTTACATCAAAATCTCATAAGAATTTACATAGGAGTCTAAAATTACATTTTAACCATCTTGGATTTTTAGGAGAAAGACACACTGAATGACGTTGAGAGACGTTAACATTTGATCATTGAAACGTTTATGAACTACGATGAACTGCTTTGGAAACGTTTAGAAATTTTGTAAGCTTTTTTTAGTGTGTCTGTTTTTTGAAAATCTAAGATAGCTAACATGTAACTTTAGACCTCTAGTTAAACTCTTAAAGGATTTTGGTCTAAAACTTTCTTAGCTTATCTACTGTTAAAGGCTGTCAAAAGCTTCTTCTTGCCTAGAATTACTGGGATGGGTTTGTTCCGTAAGGTTTTAGAGATCTTTTACGTTAGATTTTTATTGTTTGTGGTTGATTCCACAGTTTTTTGCTAACACAGATTTGTGTTTAACTTTATGGTCTTTTTTCTGCTTGCAATGCTTTTGTTCTTGATGCTTGAGAGCATTTTTTTTATGGATCAAGGGTAATTGGCACAAACCAGATGGGTTTTAGAAGACTTGTTTATGGTTTTGTGGATTGAGTTTGTGAGGTTTTTGATGATTATTTTTATTTTCGCAGGCTACCTAAACTTCTTATAAGCATTGAGAGAAATGGTTTTAATTTGTATGGACAACGGATTTTTTTTGTAGAGTTTTGGTACTATTGAGTCGGAGCTACGGTTGTCACGTTTGTGGCTAGCGGAATTGTAATGAATGGGTTTGTCTGGATCTAATACTTGATAACCTTGGTAGTCTAGCATTGTTTGGTTAATGACATTATTTTTGACGATGTCTGAACTTGAAATTGAAGTTTTCAGTAAATATACTGGGAAGAGGAATAGTAAACATTGTTTCTATAAGGTTGGGAAGAATTGACCCAATACTAAACCAATTTGGACATATTTACGACAATTTCGTTTAGTTCCTAGACTATCAGGAGTATCTACTTTTGAGTCGTCTAAAGATTTTTTGCTAAAGATCGGCTTTTGATTTACTTTTGATTTACTTTTGACGTTTTGACTACAATATTCAGTTTGAAGAAGAGTTTTATTTATCTGGAATGCTGTATTCTAGAGACTTTTAGTAACACGTTAGTTGTTTTATCTATTGGTTTTAAATTTCAGGATGGCACTTATGATAGTATGTTGGAAAGGGAGGATTTGTTTGCAATAAGAGGATAGTTTTGTATTTATACTGTTTGGTGCTAGTGGAGTGGTTTGTGGGTACTAGAACTTAAAAAAAAAGGCCGGAGCTATGTCGGGCTTGGGTTTTGGTTTTGCGACTATTTTTGCCTTGTGAGGCAATCATTTTTAGGTAGATCTTGCCAGGAAGAAACGGGATAAGGGGCTAAGCAAAAGGCACACTTTGGAGATGTGTTTTTTGGGCAGCTCAAGCAGAACCATTGACTTTTGCCTTGTTTTTTATAGATTTAAGGCCGAATCTTAATGATTTCTGAATTTTTAAAACAGGATTTTGGTAACTTTTGACAAATTTTTGCTTTTTTAACCAAAATCCGATGAAAAATTACTATATTATGAACAAGTTTCACAGTTTTTGGTTTTACTATAACCCACCCACCCAACCAAGTGTTAGTTATCAAAAGATTATATTCTTCTTACCCTTTGTGTCCTTGTAAGTATTATATACAAAAGAATAAATGTCAAATGTCACTAGACATGATAGAATTGTTTAACAATAAATTTCTTGCTAACTTACGCTTGGGTGGGTGGGTGGGCACCAAGTTTAATTTGTGGGTGAGTAACTTTTTTTATCCCCCCCGTTTCCCCTTTGTGTTGTTGCAGCTATTATTTATAAAAAAATAAATGCTAAATGGCAAATGACATCAAAGAATTGTTTAACAATGAATCAAGTTTAAATTGTGGGCGGGCAATTTTTTCTACTGTGGCCATCTACTCGCTCAAGTGTTAGTCATCAAGATTTTTTTAATACCCTTACCCTTTTTGTTTTTGTAGGTATTATATACAAAAGAATAAATGTCAAATGTTGCTAGAACGGAAAGAATGAATCTACTGCTAACTAACGTTTGGGTGGGTGGGCGGGCACCAAGTTTAAATTGTGGGCGGGCAATTTTTTCTACTGTGGCCATCTACCCGTCCAAGTGTTAGCCATCAAAGATTTTTTTAATGTCTTCACACTTTGTGTTTTTGTATGTATTATATACAAAAGAATAAATGTCAAATGTCACTAAACATCAGTAAATTGTTGAAACAATGAATCTATTGCTAACTTTAGTTTAGGTGGGTGGGCGAGCTCTAAGTTTAAATTGTAGGCGAGTAACTTCATCTACTATGATCTACCCACCCACCCAAGTGTTAGTCATCAAATGTTACTAGACATTAGAGAATTGTTTAACAATGATTTTTGGATAACTAACGCTTGGGTGGGTAGGCTGGAAGCAAATTTAAATTGTGGGCGAGTAACTTCTTCTACTGTGGCTCATCTTTCAAGTGTTAGTCATCAAAGGATTTTATATTTCTTCTTGCACAAAAATTATTGGGAAACAAAATTGTTCATCGGAGTCGAAGTCTATTCTACTCGGCATTAGGATTGTGATGTATCTGCATTTTTAACTGTGGTTGTATTTTCTCTCTTTCAGCGGGCACCTGGAGCGGTTTTAACAACTTACTTCGAGGGGGATTTTTAAGCCGAACTTTTGTGGGAGGGTAACGTTCCACCTCTTCATCCAGTAACAAGGCAATAGATTTTTTTTTGTATTATTTGCGTTTGCATATTTTGTCTTGTTCTTTGAATTTATGCTTAACGAGTCCATACATGCTACAAATTGGGTAGGGAGGACTACTTGAAAGTCAAACTACTTCTCCAAACTTATGCTTTATTGTGACAATGTTGGTTTTAAATAAATGTAGCAAATTTGTATGTCGCTCTGCGGTAGCGCGGTTGTACTTATGGGTAAAAACACTATTAAACGTAAAGCAATCAAGGCATTGGAAAAGCTCTTACCGCATATTTGCGGCAACGATCGCTTTCATGGAGATCTTGTCGAAGTACGCGACAAACTACAGCAAAACAAAGTTGGTGCTCCAGCTCGTCCAGGCGCTTTTGGTTCATTTTCTGTCATCATCTTAGCTCAAAACACAGGTTTTGGATCAGAAAAAACATATTTTGTAGTCTCTTGATAAGGTTTTTTTTTTTACGTAGTGAGGTGTTGGTCTCAACATGTTGCTTTTGAGAAAGAATAACTAACACATGGCAGTCCTGCTGTTAATTTGTTCTAGTCATTGTCTCTAATGTGGTACTAGTTTGAGGTGGGCTGGTTTTGGCTTTGCGGAATTTACGCAGTCTGCTGCGGCAGCACATTCTGTCCACGGCCCATCTCTCCCTATACCCTATTTTTCTGCCCTACTTCTTACACTGGCATTCTCCTCTCTTTTTTTTGTTGATAATGTTGGTCCTTCAGAAACTAAACTTCCTAATATGTTGACACTTGTTCATTCTCATATGGTTTGATTGTTGAACAAGTTTACGGTTCTGGTATTATTTTGGATATCAAGCTTGATGATTTGAAGGCTAAATTCTTGGTTGGTGTTGCTAATTTGGCTGCTGTTTGTTTGAGTATTGGATACTCAACTACAGCTTCTGTTTCTCACAGCATTTCCAATGGATTTAAGAATTTGTTGGTTATTAGTGCCGTCACCGATGTTGAATTTAAAGAAGCAAAAACTATCAAAAAATTTATTAAAGATTTTAACAAGTTTCTTGTTGTTGAGGTCTTAGTTGCCGCTGCTGCTTCAGCTAGAGAGGGTAAAATTTGAGGAAAAATATGATACGGGCTTTGATCTCTTTCAATAAACCAATCATTTTTGGCTTACGAATTTTTGGTTTGTTGCATCTTTTTTATGTTTTTTTCAACGACTGAATCTGTTAGGCGAAGAAGTTGTTATTATTTTTTCCTGAAATTTAGTTGTTTACCTTGGCGGTATGTGCAAACACAGGCTAAAATTTGTAGTTTTCTTTAGAATGCTTTAATTGATATTAAACTTGGAGGAGTGTCACCATTAGTGTATATTGGGAAGTTAAAAAAACTGGACGGCTTTAGTACTAGGTAGCAGCAGACTTTATATTTAGTCTATATTGTGGCTAGTGCTGCTTTGTCTTGATTTTAGCTGTTTGGACTCCCTGACTTGACTGACTGGAAAAAATACTATTTTTAGGAGGGGGATGGGAAAAGACTTGATCGGAGATGGTGTCCAGGAGGCGTTAGCATTTGGTTCTGACACTATTCATAAGAAGTGGAGTAGTCTATTGTAAAAAAGTGCACACATATATTTTACTGAGTCTGGGTGTTTGAAAAGTTTAAAACAGAGTTTTTCCGGTACACTGTATTGTGGTGGAACTTCTCTAAAAATTTCTAAGTACTGATCCGTGGTTGTCCTAAAATTTTGGCAAGATGTGCAAGCATATTGTAAGGTTAGTAATGTTTACTTGGTTTATTAGTTGGTGCTGCTCTGTATACTGGCTGCAACAATTTTTACCAACTGCCAACTTTGATTGTTTGGAAATGGTGTCTAAGTGACGTCGGCATTAGGTTTTGATTTTTCTACTGGAGTGGAATAGTTTATTGCCAAAAAGTGTCTAAAGAGCTTTTACCGAGTTTAGGTGCTACACTAGTTCCAGAAGTTTAAAATTATTTTAAGCTGGTTACAGTCCAAGTTTAGGCACGTCTTTCTCGTACACTGTATTGCGGTGGCATTTGTATAAAAGTTTTCACTTTTTGCGCACAAGTGTTGCACTTGCGGTGCGGCGTAGCGGAATTGCACAGATTCTATCAAGGATATGAATAATTTGTTTTTGTTTTTGTTTGTGAATTGATTTGAAAGTACATATAGCACCTATCAGTGGTTGTCTTAAAACTACTAGCGGAATGTGCAAGTACACTGTAAAGTTTGTAGGCTTTGCCTGGCTTATTGGTCGATGTTGCTCTGCATAAATGGCTGAAAAATTTTCACCAGCTTCTGAGGAAGAGTATCCAATTTTATCGGACTTTTTAAAGATGGTGTCCAAATGGCGTCTCCGGGAGTAGAGTGGTTTATTGTCAAAAATTGTCCACAAAGCTTTTACTGAGTCTTGGTGGTAAAATTTTTATAACACTGCTACACGGACTATCCTAAGTTGGCTATGGCCCAGGTTATCAAATTTTGCGCTCAAGTGTTGCACTTGCGGTACGCGTTGCAGAAGTTTTTAGATTAACGTGAAAGTGCATATAGACATCTATTAGTGGTTGTCCTTACATCTTTAGCGGGATGTGCGAGTACAGAGTAAGGTTTGTGGGGTTTGCTTTAAAATGCTAAAAAGTATCGAACGTGGTGGAGTGTCAACATCACCATTCCTTGGGGAAGCTGCAGCGCTGGACGATGTTGACAGCAGATAAAATTTTTAGTGTATATTGCGTCTAGTTGGATTTGTGACTAGACTGACAGGCGTTAGAAAACATTACTATTTATAGAAGCAAGATGAAAAAGACATGATGATATTAGTTGGTTTACTGGCTACAACAATTTTACAAAAGGGGAATAGGTTAATGTTTAAAAGTGTCTACACAGGTTTTACTGAGTCTAAGTACCACTTGTGTTATTGTTTGCCAATGTTAGTTGATGGTATTTTTTAGTGTTTGGTTTGAAAGATTGCGCGCCACGATTACGCTATTATCTATAAACTTCAAAGTTTTCTTTTTAACTGGCATTTGAATTCAATAGCTCAAGACACATGTGAATAGTATGTTACTAGGCCAGACATATAAACCGGCATTTTCTTTTAGTGCTACCAGGTGACCCTATTTGCCACCTAGCTACAGTTTTTAACAAATAACACCAAACCTGGCTACATCCCACACAATTGTGACAGGACTTACAACAAAGGATCGATAATATGGGAGAACATTATCACTAAAACAACTTTGAAGTTCTTTTACGCCGAGAACTTTTAACCCCGAGGAAAACAAACTGTTTTTAGGACACACATGCCCGCAATTTTCAAAAACTTTTTTTTTCTTAAATCCAACGTATTAACGGAGAAGTTGTACGCCACTCCAAGGAGACCAAAAAAGTTTTAGAATAAAGATCAGAGCAACTCAAGACACAAGAAGTATTTGTCAAAAACGTTTAATACCAATCACATGAGACAATCACAACCAATTACAAAAAAGTAAAACGCTTTAGCTCTACCCTACTTTCAGTTATAAGAACTGATTTTATCGAACAAAACCAACCGGATGAAACGTGTTTCATGGTTAATTGACATTGAGACAAATGTTGTACTTTTTTGCACACTGGAAGTGTTGGAAGAAACTTGGACAGAAACTAACGCGTTCTATTTTATATCCGACATCCGACTCTCACAAAAAACGGAAGAAGTCTTACCGACATGCGTGCCTATACTCATAGTACCGTCAACCACGGCGGCAAAACTTTGGCACACAGAATACCCTGGAATTTGCAAGAGGAATTACGACACCCTGCATCTGGTTGACAAGCACATCAAGAAGAAGACATTAACCTACACTGGTCTATACTTTAATTGGGTCATGTGCAACATAGAATTACCGCGTATTAAAGCATAAACTTGTGAGCAAGAGGTTGAACTGACTAAACATGTTCCTAAAGCCAGGAATCTAGAACAGTTTTGAACTAGCCCGTGCCGCGAGTGTTACAAACATTTTGAATTTGCTACACTCAAACTCATATTGGAATCTTAGTGGACACTTTTATGTTATTATAATTCCTTTTGTAGTGACAGTACCAAACAATTGACAACATCATCTTTATACAGGATAGAAATTGGAAGAATTGTTATCCTGCAATTGTCATCCACCAACTCGCTCAAATGTTAGTCATCAAAAAAGTCTTAGTTTTTTTCATATTTTGTGTTTTGTATCTACTTTATATAAGATAATGTTGAAATTCAGATGTTATTATTAGTATGCTATCATGTTTGCTCGTCATTGAATTCTTTATTTTTTTGAGTGATGTCAAAACATCAGATTTGCTTAAGTTAGACAAATCTATAATAGGAAAGTTATTGCAATTGGAATGAACCGGAATAAACAAAGTAAATGGTTGAGTATAAGTACTCTTAAAATAATTAGCAAAAACGTGTACAATACTAGAAAGAGAGTCAAAGCTTTCACCATCAAGTTTTATTAAACCAGGAATACGAGTTTGATTGTTCTTTGAGCGGACAAACGACCAAAACTGTTTAGGATTAGATTTAATATTATTTGCTGTTAACAAAATATATTTTTTTTTTTTAGTAACGATCTAGTTTTTTTAAAGTTGTTATATGATTCAGTAGATTGAACACGCTTATAAACAGAGTGTAATGCATTTTTCTTATTCAAAGTATTAATAATATTTTTTGTGAACCAAATAGGATATCTCTTAGAAATAGGTTTACAAAGAGGAATATGTTTATCAAAATAACTAAAAATTAAAGAATAAAAATGAGAAAGTGCTCAGGATCAGTAAAATTATTAAACTCAGACCAGTCATGGTTGCATAAAGAAGAGGGAAGTTAGCTTTTCTAAAATTGTAGGTTTTGGTTAAACTAGTTTGAAAAGTAAATTTATTAATCGGGGACGATGAAAAGCTTATCAAAATATCTAAAGTAGGATATAATTTATCTTCTTTAACAAATGGATTAGGATCTCAAATAACTTTACAGGAACAATTATATTGCATTAAAAATTGCATTCAGGTTTGTTTTGATGTTTTGATGTACCATACTGAATGGCATTGTAAAAAACGCCATTAAACTTTCCCTAGAAAATATTAAAAAATCAAATCCAAACAAATATCTATTTGGTTTTAAAATTTGCTATTGTAAATGCTTTTCGTATGCAATGCGTGCTAATTGGATAACATCCTTATGACAATTTTGCTTAATTTTCTAGCCAAAACATTATCAACCACTGGACATAGTTGCAGAATGATTTGTTTCTTATCTGCCTGACGGTTGGGCGGCTTTTGTTGAAGGGTTGTCGGATAAAGTTATATTTTCTAAAAAAAATACGTTTTACTACTAACGCTTTTACTCAGAGAGCTTTCACTCCTATATGCACTTACTAAGAGTGCTAGTTTTTTAAAAACTGATTATGTTTGTTTGTGGATTGTTGTGAAGAGCGTAACCAGCTATAAGTGATTGTCCAAAAACATGATTGGGGTGTACAAGCACATGGTAAGGTTTGTAGTGTTTGTTTTGAAATGCTTTAGATGATATCGAACGTGGTGAAGTCTCAACAGAGTGTTGGTGTTTGTCGGGAAGCTGCTAGTGATGGTACTAGGTAGCAGCAGACTTAATCTTTAGTCTATATTGTGGATAGTGCAGTTCTGTTTTGATTCAATTTAACTATTTATAAGAGCAGGATGAAAAAAGACTATCTGGTTGTTTGGAGATGGTGTTCAGATGACGTTGGCATCAGTTTTAGTACTATTGCAAAGGAAAGGAGCAGTCTAATCTAAAAATGTCTACACAAAGGTTTTACTGAATTTGGGTGGCTTCGAAAAGTTTAAAATACTTGCGGCACGGGCTATCTAAAGCTAGTTATTGTCTAGGCTTAGGCGGAGGTATCCCCGAAACACAGTATTGCAGTGAAACTTGTCTAAAAGTTTTTACGTTTTTTACGTTTTTTTTCTTCTATAAAGCAGGGGTTATGCTAAAACTTTCAAGATGTGCATACATATTGTAAGGTAAGGTAGGGTTTGCAACTGCTGAGGTTAACTTTTTAATTTTATCTGGTTGTTTGGAAATGGTGTTTAAGTAGCGTCAGCATTTGGTTTTGTTTTTTTTTTACGAAAGCAGAGTAGTTTATTCTCAAAAAGTGTCTATTGAGCTTCTACTGAGTTCGAGTCTTCAAAAAGTTTGAAACAACTGCGACACGGACTGTCTTAAGCAGGTTAAGGCTCAGGTTTAGGCGCAGGTCTTTGCACTACACTATACTGTTGAGATATTTGTTCATACATTTTTACATTTTGCGCAATCGTATTGAATTTGGGGTATGGCGTTGCGGAATTGCACACATTCTACTAAAAGTAAGAATAATTTGTTTTAGCTTGTGGATTGACGTAAAAGTGGTTGTCTTGAAACTCTTAGCGGGATGTGCGAGTATTGGGTCGGGTTTATAAGATTTTCTAGAAATGCTCCAGAACCTGTCAAACTAAATGGAGTGTCAACGGCACTGTTGTTAAGTGTTTGTCGGGAAACTGTAGCTGTGGATAATGTTGGCAGCAGACAGAGTTTTTAGTTTATATTGTGTCTAGTGTTGTCCAGTCTTAATATAGGCTGTTTGAACTATGTGATTTAACTGGTGGGCGCTTGAAAAAATCACTATTTACTGGAACAGGATGGAAAAAGCTATGATGCTATTAGTTTGTATTGTTTTGTTTACTGGTTGCAACAGTTTTTCTCAACTCCTAAGACTGGTTTCTTAATTTTATCTGGAGTTTTGGTTTTTGAGTGTATTGTCAAAAAGTGTTCACAGAGGATTTACTGAGTATAAATGTGGCACCGTGGCGGTGGTTTAAAAAATTTAAATAACTTGCGAAACGAGGTTAAGTTTTTTTGCACTCAGTATTGCACTTGCGGTACGGCATGCACAGTATTTTCCTGGGATGTTTTGGTGGTTGACGTTGGCTGACTTTGTGTTATTGTTTGCCAATGTCTGTTGCTGGTGTAAAGCTTGCTTTATTGTGGATTGTGTTGGACTGTGTCTCCGTCAACGGTAGTGACGGTGCAGACAAAGTTACCAAACGTGCGTGGAGCACGTGTGTTGTGTTAAGAGCTACGCCGGGCTCACCTACAGAAGTTTCCGGTTGGTTGCTTTTGACGTCTTCTTTAGTGTTCGTTTTGAAAGGTTGCGCGCCACGATCACGCTAGTATCTATAAATGTCCAAATTTTTCTTCTAACTGGTATTCGAATTTAAGAGTAAGTTTGGGATTATATAACCATCTAATGTACGCTTGTGCCGTTTTAGTGAAGAGTTTGGTGGTCGTACACAGTTGAAGTTAAACTGTCTAAACAAAGTAAATAGTTTAGTGAACATTTTAAAAAAGCGGCACATTTAAAGTGATTACATAATCCCAGACATTTATAGAGACCCTGTAGATAATTACCAGGCCAGACTTATAAACTGGCAATTATATTTAGTGCTGCAGTTTTAACAAATAACACCAAACCTGGAGTTGTTGACCATATAGTAGCAGTAAACATCTTTTGGATATTTTAAGGTTACTGCATACCAAATAATCCTGCCAAAACTTACAACAAAGGATTGATCATATGGGAGAACATTATCACTAAAACAACGTCGAAGCTCTTCTACGCCGATAACTTTTAACCCCGAGGAACAAAAAACAGTGTTTCAGGATACACATGCCCGCCACTTTACTACCTTTAGAAGCTTTTTTCACCTTGAATCCAAAATATTAACGTATAGTGATATAGCTGTAATATTTTCTTTGCGGATTTCTTTATTTAGTACAGTGAATAGCTATGTTTGTGTGTAGTAGTTATTGTATGGTGTCCGTCCAGCGTGTTGGAAATTTTTTTTCTTCTCTGCTTACTATCTAGTTTACTTGTACAATTAGACTATACTAGAGAAACGTTGTTTAGGTTTATTTTATTCATTTTATTATGGGTTGATATGTTACCAGACTAGGCTCTGGTAACATATCAACTGTGAGAAATAGCGCCCAACGTGGGTCAAAAATGGCATGTTGCCTTTACTGAAAATCAAACTTTGGGAAGAGAAAATAGAAGAAGCCTCAGCGACTGCTTTAAAGTTTATGAAAAATAATTACTTAAAGAATATCTGGCAGATTTTGACAAAAGAATGCGTATGTGCTAGCAAAACCGCAAAGGTCATTTGCTCGATGTGTTATTCCATAAATAACCCTATCTTATGTACTTTATGATTCAATAAAAAAATAACAATTTAAAGACTAAAAACTGTGTTTTCTATTTAATTCAAATTTTCGTTAACTTTGGGACACCCTTTTAATATCCAAAATAATAATCAATATCTAGAAATCTCCGAGTCGGTATCTAGTATGTAACTAGAGATAACAAGCAATTTCGACGATGTATTCTCCTCACTCTATAGGCATGAAGACAATTACATAAAAAAAATACTTCTTGGAAATAGAAACCTTTAAAAAAACTTTTACAAATTATTGGTAATATTATAACAAACACTAACACTTAAGTTTTTGCAATTTACTAATTACATTAGAACTGATTGATTTGTTCTAGCAAACTTGATAATTACCAAATACTGAACAAGTACTTTAGATGTAACTTTTTACTATATATTATTTATGTAATTACCTGTATTATATATGAACATTTGTCAAATTTATATAAAAAATTTAATAAATAAAAATATACGCGCAAGGAGAATGTGCACGTTTAATAAAATATCACTTTACAATGGAGCTGCAACCCATCAAACCAAGTACTACATGTTTGTAAAATTTATTGCGCATAAATAAACGCAAATAAAAATACAAAAAATTAATTAATATCGTACCAATAAACAAATATTTTAAATGTCTATTAGTTACGATGTTGTATGCAATGCTTAGACGTGCGTAGCAAATTTAAATTTCACGTTTGGCAGCGTTGATTAACTAAGAAAACAGCACAAACTTGCATATAATAGAGTCTCTAACAAACCGAACTTTCAGCGCTTCCTAATTCGTGTTCTTAATTTGTTGTATGTGTGTGGATGGAATTAGTGCTCTGCGATTTAGAGGGAAGATGTTGGTTATTACAAAAGTGCACTACTAATTGAAGGAAACTATGTTTAACAAGATTACAGTGTTCGAAGTTGATGCAAGGAGGTATAATTCGACTTTACGAGTGTTAAGTTTTTTTTAGTATTATTCTGTTTGTAACAGAATATATAAAGAATTTGTAAATTGATAATAAAAAACTGGTAGAACGTTAAATATTAAAACACTTATTTGGTTTGAAAGAAAGAATATTTTTAAATAAAGGTATTGCAATTTGTATGGGATTAATGCAATGTTTTGTGGCTTCTCAGTCTTTTTATTAGCATGACTTGATTTTTTTCTTTCTTTTCCTAAGATTAAAACTTTATGTGGCGTCATTTTGAAAATACTCAAACGGCTGTAACCGACCAGTTGAAGGTTATTCCAGTATGCGAGTTCCAGCACTACTACGAGGATTAAAAGAACCGTCTTTAGCACTCTGTGGCTTCCCAAGAAAGTTATTTTGAGGGAGACAATATTGAACTACTTAATTAATGCAAATTTCAGATAAATAAGCAAAACTACTTTTGTTAAATTTTTTTATTGAAATAATTCTATGCTTACTATGAATGTTCCTTGAAAGATGAATTTTTTTTTGCCCATAGGCAGTTATTAGATCCGACCTTCTTTATGTTTATTATATTAATGCTGTAATTGAGCTTGATGGATAATGATAAAGATATTATACAAAGTAACAAAATTAGGAAGCGACTTGGAACACACAATGTGACACTTAGAAAAGTAAAGCACCCTTATTTTTTGTCAAACGTTATTTTTTATTGTTCTGCGCAATTTTGATGCAGAAAATATTTACATTAAGATTTTGATGTATTAACTAATTATTTTTTCTTTGTTTCAGGTAAGTTATTGTGTATACAACAACGATTTCTTCATAAATTTAGTAAGTGTTAAATATTGCGTAGTTTCTTTGTTAAAGAAATGGGTTAATGAATATTTTGCGGCGTATTATTTAATGCCCCGTTTTGTGTCATTTTTATGTAGTCCTTTATTTTTTCAACCCCCAAACCAATGCCAAACAATAAATCTTTTTATCGCGGTCCTATTTTATCATTCCATGATAACTCGCCGATTTAGATAGAAATAGGGAGCCGTCACTTTCGACGCTGGAAATCGCATGTATGTATGTGTGTGTGGAGAAAACGTCACAGTAAATTGGTTTATTTTTTCTTCTCGCTCTTTCCATCCCAGTCATATATTACATTTTATATATTTATTTTTATCTTTTGTTGTCTTTATGTTTTCCGTTCTGGTTCTTTTTTTTACTTAGCTAATGTAATATTTGTAGTTGTGAGAAAAAATCGTAATGTCTTCTCTCCTGCAGTTTTTTTTTTCAACGCCGTGAAATATTACGTGATAACATTTGACGGGGGTGTAGTGCAAGAGAGATTCCACGCTTTCCCACTTAAAGCAATGAAATGTATGGGAGAAGGAACGAGTAATTTAACGCGGATGTGTCGTAAAAATCCGAATGGAAATGGTTTCTACATAGTTTTTTATTTTTAATTAAATGGAATTCTCTCAGCAACTTTACAAAGTTACATATTGAATTGTATTGAGTAGACTGTGGTTTATATTTTGTTGCAATATGAAATGTCTGCGGTGTTTACAATTATAGTTTTATTTTGGATATAGAATTACTAAATGTTTCAGACAGATCTCTAATAACAATTTTGATTTTGCTTTCAACTTACAGTTAAACTATTTGTTTGGTTATTAAGAGAATGAATGAAACGTTTCTGCAAAATATTATAAATTTGTATTTAAAAATATAGTTTTTTTTAGTATAAATCAAGTATGTTTAGTCCAAATTTTTTATCGGCAAATTGATCTTAACAATATTTTTCAAAAAATAACATTAAATTAAGATATTTTTGATTTCTTTAAATATTGAGATTTAGAGCTAATTTGAACTTTTATAAAAAAATTAAATATAATTTTTTAGTAGAAATAAAGTATGCTCAATCTAATTTTTTATTATCAACTTGATCTTAACAATATATTCTAAAATATTTACAAAACTGTAACATTAAATTAAAACATTTTATGACTTACTTTAATAATATTGAGATTTAGAGCTAAATTAAAATTTTATAAAAAATTAAAATTATGTTTTTTAGTATAAATCAAGTATGCTTAATCTAATTTTATTATCAGCAACTTCATCTAAATATAATTTTTCAGAATATTTACAAAATTGTAACAATAAATTAAAACATTTTATGATTTCTTCAAATTTTGAGATTTAAAGCTAAATTAAAATTTTATAAAAAATTAAAATTAAGTTTTTTGGTATAAATAAAGTATGTTTAATTTAATTTTTTTTATCAGCAACTTGATCTAAGTATTATTTTTTAGAATAATTACAAAATTTTATATTTTCCATATTTATTTTATAAAATCGTATTATTTTATTAAAATAAATATATAAATAAAATCATCAACCTAAATAATATGAATAATTACAAAATTGTAACATTAAATTAAAACATTTTATATTTTCTTCAATAATTGTAATTTAGAGCTAAATTCAAATTTTATAAAAAAATAAAATTGAGTTTTTTAGTATAAATGAAGTATGCTAAATCTAATTTTTTTATCAGCAACTTGATCTAAGGGTTATTTTTCAAAATATTTACTAAATTGTAACATTAAATTAAAACATTTTATAATTTCTTCAAATATTGATATTTAGAACTAAATTAATTCTTGTTTTAAATTAAAATATGGTTGATAAGTATAAATCAAGAATGCTTAGCCTAAATTTTTTATCAGCAACTTGATTTTAACAATATTTTTCAAAATATTTACATAAATGTAACATTTTATATTTTTTCAAATATTGAAAATTAGAGCTAATTTAAAATTTTTTAAAATTTAAAATTAAGTTTTTTAGTATAAATTAAGTATGTTTTATCTAATTTTTTATCGGCAACTTGATTTAAGTATTATTTTTTAGAATATTTACAAAATTATAAAGTTAAATTAAAACATTTTATGATTTCTTTAAAAATTAAGTTTTAGAGCTAAATTATAAATAAAAAAAATAAAAAAATAAAGATTTTTAGTATAAATCAGGTATGAATAATCAATTTTTTTTATCAGCAACTTGATCTGAGTTTAATTTTTCAGAATATTTTTATAATTGTAACATTAAATTAATTTATTTTATGATTTTTTCAAATATTGAGATTTAGAGCTAAATTAAAATTTTATAAAAAAATACATTTAAATTTTTTAGTATAAATTAAGTATGCTTAATCTAATTTTTTTATCGGCAACTTGATTTAAATATTATTTTTAAGAATATTTACAAAATTATAACGTTAACAAAAGACATTTTATGATTTTTTCAAATATTGAGATTTAGATCTAAAATAAAATTTTATAAAAAATTAAAATTAAGTTTTTCAATATAAAACAAGTATGTTTAATCTAATTTTTCTATCAGCAACTTTATCTAAATGACATTTTTTTAAATATTTTCAAAATTGTAACATTACATTTCATGATTTCTTCAAATATAGAGATTTAGAGCTAAATTAAAATTTTGTAAAATTTTAAATTAAGTTTTTTAGTATAAATCAAGTATGCTTAATCTAATTTTTTTATCAGCAACTTGATCTAAACAATATTTTTCAAAATATTCTTAAAATTGTAACATTACATTTCATGATTTCATCAAATATTGAGATTTAGAACTAAATTAAAATTTTCTAGAACTTAAATTAAAATTTATTAGTATAAGTCAAGTATGTTTAATCTAATTTTTCTATCAGCAACTTGATCTAAATAATATTTTTCTAAATATTCTCAAAATTGTAACATTACATTTTATGATTTCTTCAAATATTGAGGTTTAGAACTAAATTAAGATTTTATTGAACTTAAAAATAAGTTTTTTAGAATAAATCAAGTATGCTTAATCTAATTTTTTTATCAGCAACATGATCTAATTAATTTTTTTTTTAATATTCTCAAATTTGTAACATTACTCTTCATGATTTCTTTAAATATTGAGATTTAGAGCTAAATTAAAATTTTATAAAACTTAAAATTAAGTTTCTTAGTATAAATCAAGTATGCCTAATCTGAATTTTCTATCAGCAACTTGATCTAAATAATATTTTCAAAATATTCTCAAAATTGTAACATTGCATTTTATGATTTCTTCAAATATTGAGATTTAGACATAAATTAAAATGTTATAAAATTCAAAGTTAAGTTTTTAAGTATAAATCAAGTATGCTTAATCTATTTTTTTTATCAGCAACTTGATCTAAGTATTTTTCTCTAGAATATTTACAAAATTGAAACATTACATTTCATGATTTATTCAAATATTATGGTTAAGAGCTAAAATAAAATTTAATAAAACTTAAAATTAAGTTTTTTAGTTTTAATCAAGTATGCTTAATCTAATTTTTTTATCGGCAACTTGATCTAAATAATATTTTTTTAAATATTCTCAAAATTGTAACATTAAATTAAAACATGTTATGATTTCTTAAAATATTAAGATTTAGAACTAAATTAAAATATTATAAAAAAATAAAATTATTTTTTTAGTATAAATCAAGTATTTTTAATCTACTTTTTCTATCAGCAATTTGAGTATTATTCTCTAGAATATTCACAAAATTGTAACATTACATTTCATGATTTCTTCAAATATTGAGATTTAGAGCTTAATTAAAATTTTATAAAAATTAAAATTAAGTTTTTTAGTATAAATCAAGTATGCTTATTCTAATTTTTTTTTCAGCAACTTGATCTAAATAATATATTTTAAAATATTCTTAAAATTGTAACATTACATTTTATGATTCCATCAAATATTGAGATTTAGAGCTAAATAAAAATTTTATAAAAAATTAAAATTAAGTTTTTTAGTATAAATCAAGTTTGTTTAAACTAATTTTTCTATCAGCAACTTGATCTAAATAATATTTTTTTAATATTCTCAAAATTGTAACATTACATTTCATGATTCCTTCAAATATTGAGATTTAGAGCTAAATTAAAATTTTATAAAATTTAAAATTAATTTTTTTAGTATGAATCAAGTATGCTTAATCTAATTTTTTATCAGCAACTTGATCTAAGTATTATTTTCTAAAATAATTACAAAAGTGTAACAATAAATTAAAACATTTTTTGATTTGTTTAAATTTTGAGATTAAGAGCAAAATTAAAATTGTATAAAATATAAAATTAAGTTTTTTAATATAACTTAAATTGTTTAATCTAATTTTTTTATCAGCAAGTTGATCTAATAAGTATTTTTTAGAATATTTACATAATTGTAACATTAAATCAAAACATTTTATGATTTCTTCAAATATTGAGATTTAGAGCTAAATTAAAATTTTTATAAAAAATAAAAATTAAGTTTTTTGATATAAATCAAGTATGTTAAATCTAATTTTTAATCAGTTACTTGATCTAAGAATTATTTTTAAGGATAATTACAAAATTGTATCATTAAATTAAAACATTTTAAATTTTCTTCAATATTTGAGATTTAAAGCTAAATTCAAGTTTTATAAAAAATAAAATTAAGATTTTTAGTATAAATCAAGTATGCTAAATCTAATTTTTCTATCAGCAACTTGATCTAAGTTTTAGTTTTTAGAATACTTATAAAATTGTAACATTAAATTAAAACATTTTATGGTTTTTTCAAATATTGATATTTAGAACTAAATTAATTAATTTTTTAAATTAAAATATAGTTATTTAGTATAAATCAAAAATGTTTAATCTAAATTTTGTATCAGCAACTTGATCTTAACAATATTTTTCAAAATATTTACAAAAATGTAACATTTTATATTTTTTTCAAATATTGAGAATTAGAGCTAAATTAAAATTTTATAAAACTTAAAATTAAGATTTTTAGTTTAAATTAAGTATGTTTAATCTAATTTTTCTATCAGCAACTTGATCTAAGTATTATTCTCAAGAATATTTACAAAATTGTAACATGACATTTTATGACTTCTTCAAATATTGAGATTTAGATCTAAAATAAAATTTTATAAAAATTAAAATTAAGTTTTGTTGTATAAATCAAGTATGCTTAAACTAATTTTTTCATCAGCAACTTGATCTAAATCATATTTTTCAAAATATTCTCAAAATTGTAACATTACATTTCATGATTTCTTCAAATATTGAGATTTAGAGCTAAATTAAAATGTTATGAAACTTAAAATTAAGTTTTTTAGTATAAGCCAAGTATGCTTAATTTAATTTTTCTATCAGCAACTTTATCTAAATAATATTTTTCAAAATATTTTCCAAATTGTATCATAACATTTCATGATTTCTTCAAATATTGAGATTTAGTGCTAAATTAAAATTAAAAAAAAAAAAACATAAATTTGTTAGTATAAATGAAGTATGCCTAATCTAATATTTTTATCAGCAACTTGATTTAAGTGTTATTTTTCAGAATGTTTACTAAATTGTAACAATAAATTAAGGCATCATATGATTTCTTCAAATATTAAGATTAAAAGCTAATTAAAATTTTATAAAAAAATAAAATTAAGTTGTCTAGTATAAATTAAGTATGTTTAATTTAATTTTTTTATCAGCAACTTGATCTAAATAATATTTTTCAGAATATTTACAAAATTGTAACATAAAATATATATACTAAAAAATTAAAATTAAGTTTTTTAGTATAAATTAAGTATGCTTAATCTAATTTTTATATCAGCTACTTGATCTAAATAATATTTTTCAAATTATTTACCAAATTGTAACATTAAATTATGACATTTTATGATTTCTTTAAATATTGAGATTTTGAGCTAAATTAAATATTTATAAAAAATAAAATAAATTTTTTTAGTATAAATCAAGTATTCTTAATCTGAATTTTCTATCAGAAATTTGATCTAAATGATATAACTCAAAATATTCTCAAAATTGTAACATTTCATTTCATGATTTCTTCTTGAATATTAAGATGTAGAGCTAAATTAAAATTTTATCAAACTTAAAATTAAGTTTTTTAGTATAAATCAAGTAGCTTAATCTAATTTTTCTATCAGCAACTTGATCTAAGTATTATTCTTTAAAATATTTACAAAATTGTAACATTACATTTTATGTTTTCTTCAAAAATTGAGATTTAGAGCTAAATTAAAATTTTATAAAACTCAAAATTAATTTTTTTAGTATAAATTAAGTATGCTTAATCTAATTTTCATATCAGCAACTTGATTTCTCTTCATGATTTCTTTAAATATTGAGATTTAGAGCTAAATTAAAATTTTATAAAACTTAAAATTAAGTTTATTAGTATAAATCAAGTTTGCTTAATTTAATTTTTTTATCAGCAACTTGATCTTAGTATTATTTCCTAGAATATTTACAAAATTGTAACATGTTTTGATTTCTTCAAATATTGTGATTTAGAACTAAAATAAAATTTTATAATAAATTAAAATTAACTTTTTTAGTATAAATTAAGTATGTATAAACTAATTTTTCTTTCAGCAACTTGATCTAAATAATATTTTTTTAAATATTTTCCAAATTGTATCATCACATTTCATGATTTCTTCAAATATTGAGATTTAGAGCTAAATTAAAATTTAAAAAAAAAAAAAGTTTGTTAGTATAAATGAAGTATGCTAAATCTAATTTTTTTATCAGCAACTTGATCTAATTGTTATTTTTCAGAATATTTATTAAATAGTAACATTAAATTAAGGCATCATATGATTTCTTCAAATAATGAGATTAAGAGCTAATTAAAATTTTATAAAAAAATAAAATTAAGTTTTTTAGTATAAATCAAGTATGCGTAATCTAATTTTTCTATCAGCAACTTGATCTAATTAATATTTTTTTTAAATATTCTCAAAATTGTAACATTACATTTCATGATTTCTTCAAATATTGAGATTTACAGCTAAATTAAAATTTCGTAAAACTTTAAATTAAGTTTTTTAGTATAAATTAAGTATGCTTAATCTATTTTTTTAACAGCAAATTGATCTAAGTATTATTCCCTAGAATATTTACAAAACTGTAACATTACATTTCATGATTTCTTCAAATATTGAGATTTAGAGCTAAATTAAAGTTTTATAAAACTTAAAATTAAGTTTTTCAGTATAAATTAGGTATGCTTAATCTAATTTTTTTATCAGCAACTTGATCTAAATAATATTTTTCAAAATATTTACAAAATTGTAGCATTAAATTAAGACAATTTATGATTTCTTTAAATATTGAGTTTTAGAGCTAAAATAAAATTTATAAAAAATTAAAATTAAGTTTTTTAGTATAAATCAAGTATGCTTAATCTAATTATTTTATCAACAATTAGATCTAAATAATATTTTTAAGAGTATTTACAAAATTGTAACATTGAATTAAAACATTTTATGATTTCTTCAAAAATTAAAATTTAGAGCTAAATTAAAATTTTATAAAAAATAAAAATTAAGTTTTTTAGTATGAATTAAGTATGTTTAATCTAATTTTTTCATCAGCAACTTGATCTAAATTTTATTTTTCAGAATATTTACAAATTTGTAACATTAAGTTAAAACATTTTCTGATATTTTTAAATAATGAGATTTACAGCTAAATTAAATTTTTACAACAAATTATAATTGATTTTTTTAGTATAAATCAAGTAAGTTTATTCTAATTTTTTTATCAGCAACTTGATATAAATTTTATTATTTAGTATATTTGCAAAATTGTAACTTTAATTTAAAATATTTTATGATTTCTTTAAATATTCTGATTTAGAGCTAAATTAAAGTTTTATAAAAAAATAAAATTTATTTTTTTAGTATAATTTAAATATGCTTAATCTATTTATTTAATCAGCAACTCGATCTAAGTAGTATTTTTCAGAATATCTACAAAATTGTAACATTAAATTAAAACATTTTATGATATTTGCAAATAATGAGATTTAGAGCTAAAATAAAATATTATATAAAACTAAAATTAGGTTTTTTAGTACAAATCAAGTATGTTTAAACTAATTTTGTTATTAGCAACTTGTTCTAAGTATTAGTTTTCAGAATATTTACAAATTTATAACATTAAATTAAAACATTTAAAATATTGAGATTTAGATCTAAATTAAATTTTATAAAAACCTAAAATTAAGTTTTTTAGTATAAATCAAGTTTGCTTAATAATAATAAAAGTATTATTATCAGCAACTTGATCTAATTATTATTTTACAGAATATTTACAAAATTGTAACAATAAATTAAGACATTTTATGATTTTTCTAAATATTGAGATTTAGAGCTAAATTAATTATTTTTTTAGTATAAATTAAGTATGCTCAATCTAATTTTACTATCAACAACTTGATCTAAATAATATTTTTCCAAAGATTTACAAAATTGTAACATTAAATTAAGGCATCTTATGATATCTTCAAATATTGAGATTTAAAGCTAATTATAATTTTATAAAAAATTAAAAATTAAGTTTTTTAGTACAAATTAAGTATGTTTAATCTAATTTTTGTATCAGCTACTTGATTTAATTTATATTTTTCAAAATATTTACAAAATTGTAACATCAAATTATGACATTTTATGATTTTTTCAAATATTGAGATTTGGAACTAAATTAAAGTTTTATAAAAAATCAAAAATAAGTTTTTTTGTATAAATCAAATGTGTTTAGTCTAGTTTTTCTATCAGCAACTTGATTTAAATAATCGTTTTCAAAATATTTACAAAATTGTAACATCAAATTATGACTTTTTATGATTTTTTCAAATATTGAGATTGAGCTAAATTAAAATTTTATAAAAATTAAAATATATTTTTTTTAATAGAAATTAATTATGCTTAGAACAAATTTTTTGTTAGCAACTTGATTTTAACAATATTTTTCAAAATATTCACAAAATAGTAACTTAATACATTTTATGATATGATATTTTTGTTACTAATAAAATAGGTTCTCAAATAATATAAAAAAAATGGTGTCCACCTCATTGATAGATACTAAATGTTCATTTTATACTTTGCGATAAGGTTAACGATAGTTTTAAGATTTTCCATTGCTTGCGCAGTGGATTATTATGTTGTAAAATAGGTCATACAATAATGCTGAATTGATATCTCCAGTAAATGTAGCATTATTGTACAGGGATCTATCCGGGCTCCACAATTGAACGATCATAGCGTCGGCATAATTGACATTGAGTTCCCATAATCGTTGCTCGTTAATAATCGGGCATAAGGGGGAAGCCTAAGGATTATTATCCACTTATGTTATGTGTATCCTGATAATGTGAGGATTTCCAAAACGTTACATATTGCATTAAATATATTACACTTGACGTAGCTGGAAATAATTATGTTTGGTTGGAGCATGTAATAATGATGATTTTATGCACGCTTAAAGGCATCATTAATTTTTGTTGAAAAAATAATAGATTTAAAATGCAGCTTAATTGGAATAGTATTGATTTAGTTACATAAGGTAATCCTTTCGGAAAACGAGCCAAGTGCGAAAAACATGTAGTGTTTTCATTCATTCTCTTTGTTTAAATATCCCTTGTGTGG
Organism: Tachinus rufipes; assembly: GCA_963932245.1. Taxonomy (NCBI): domain Eukaryota; kingdom Metazoa; phylum Arthropoda; class Insecta; order Coleoptera; family Staphylinidae; genus Tachinus; species Tachinus rufipes. The sequence continues at coordinate 94,187,703 of OZ010747.1, read as the reverse complement.
TGTGGCAGAAGGCGAATTGGTGAACTTGATCCTTGGCATTACACCGACGGTACGTTATCCAATCCCCCCCAAACAACTAGATGTGTTTTTAGGACCTTAATCTCACTGAGGTCAGCCGGGATTTTGAGAAAAACCATGCCGAATTAGCCGCATGCATAATCAACAAGTCTTTGTTGTGCAAATACCGTTCCGTTGCAAAGGGTAGCGCACGGAATGCGGCGATTTTAATTTAAATTAATTTTAGAAGCATGTACAAAGGGATGCACTTTAAAGCGGTTAGTTGCATGGATAGGAATTGTGTCCAGTGCCATTTCTACATTCCATCTTGATCGTAATACTTGGGTAATATCAACATTTTTATAATTCGTTTCAGTTGGAATTGCCACCTCGAGCTTTGCAACGTAGATTGCTTTAATAGCTACAATTTTTATAATTATAATAAGCGTTCCACGTATGCTAGTAAAATAATTGTCGTAGATATTACAAATGAAACTAATCAAATAATTATTTTCTATTATATAAATCTAACAATTAATTTTATGTATAAAAACCAACTATTCAATAAAAGTATTATAGATAATAAAGTTTTTATTAAACCGGATATCTTGGGTAGAATCATTAATTATATTCCTAGATCGATTAACAATTAGGCGAACGTTTTAATTTATTAATCAAATAAAAATGCACGCATTTGTTAGTTATTTTAATTACTCCAACGGTTGACACATTAATATATAAATTCGCGTGACATCGGTATCGATTTAACCACAACATTTTGTTGAGAAAACGAGTTCATTATTTTAAAATCATTAAAATTTTCTCCAATGGGTTTATTAACATTTTTATAGTAGAATAGAACGTGTTTCTAGTTTTTTTCCATCTTTAAAGTTTTTAATTCTTTACCATTTCTGGAGTAACTAGATAAATGCTCATTGTAAGCGTTTTTAGTCCTCTTTTGGAATTATCTTATTATTCAGATTTCCTTTGCTTTCTGCAGGATATAATAAAACTTCATCAATCTTTCGCTATATATGGAGGACGCCCGCTGCTTTATTACTCTCTAAAATTAAATTTGAAAATTCATCAACTGGAAAATACAATCCAGTTATAATATTTATTGCATAGGGATTTCCTATATATTGATAGACTATAACGTGAGTTTATAATATTCCAATATTCCAAGCAATTACTATATTTTATATTGATAACCATAGAAGCGTATTTAATTGAACAGTTTTTAGAATTTAATTAGAACAGAATTTTATTGTAAATCCATTTTGCAACTTTCAATTATAAATTTGTTTATTTAAATTTATTTTTTATCATCATATGATAAATTTGTTATTAAAATAACTGATCCTTACAATCAATAACAACAACATACATCAATATCATCTCGTATCCAACCAACAAAACACTTTAAAAATTCTCGATCGTCAACTTGAACGGAAACATCGAAGTTTTATGTGCTCACTCCATATTCCGATTTTTATTTACACTCCTTTAGCAAAAGTTTCAAGCAACAGCCATTAATGGCCGAGTTTCGCGGAAAACTTTTTCCTCGAGATGACATATTCGATGCCTTTGTGCACGGGGACGGCCGCGATTATGAAACATTTAAGTTTCGACTTCTTCCTAGATTGCACTTCTCCTCCGGGGAGTGAAGCCAGCCGGAAATGAAAACGGAGCAAGTGAGAAGGGGAATATAAAAAAAAAGGCGTGAGGAAATTGTTGTTTGCATCAGGGAGCAAAATAGAAACAGTTTTGAGAAGAATCGAGGGGAGGAAATCGAATCGTCTATATGGAATTTCAAAGGAAGCAATACCGTGAATATGTCTGCAACAGTCTCGTTGCCACACACGTCTAGTTACAGGTTCATAACTTATATTTACGGATAAATTCGTTTCCATCAGTGGCGACTATGAACTTTTTGATCGATACTCAATTCTGGGAAATATTTTTCAGACATTTTACATTTATATGATTATAAAATAATTTCAATTAAAAAGAAAACTTATGAAATACAAATTGTGCATTAATTGTTACAGGTCCGCTTTTAAAATTTCCGGATAAACTTTTTTTCTGTCATTTTGTAAAAAAGTTTATTTTTCAAATTTTTTTTTTTAGGTGGCAAATAGAGTTAATTGTTGAACGTCCGTTTTTGTAGATTTTCAGAAGTATCTACTTTAAAGTTTTTCACGTCATTGGGCTGACTTTGTGGTGTTGTGTTTTGGCGTGGGTTGACGTAATCAAAGATTAACTGTTGGAGCGGTTAGGCCTGGTTCGTCACAGATTGCGGTTTTCTATCTTTTAGGGATTTTTTTTTTTAGATTCTTTCTTCACTAGGCGTTCTTCTACAAAATAACTATAGGAACGTGTTGATTCTTTCGTTGGTGGCTTGGAGAGGAATCTTTCTAAAAATTACCCTTTTTCTGTTGTGACCTCCACATAAAGTTTGTGGGAGTTCTCCGAGATGGAGCAGTAGCCTGCTTGTAAGAAGTATTTAGATTAGGCTTTGTTAGAACTTTAACTTGCTCTCAGCTGGAGTTGTGTGGTTTTTTGCATGCGGCTCATGTTGCTACGTGCTCAGAATTATTTGTTATTTTGTTTGGAGCTAGAATGGGTTCAAATTACCGGTCCGTACTTATGTTCTGAAATGACCCAGGGATTGGATATCATCTCCAACTAAAAACTTTTAACGCCAGCGAGGTAGAGAAACTTTAAATTTTTTGATACCAGTTGGGAGGGAGAGCGGGAACCACAGTTCAAACCATCGGTCTGTACTCATGTTCTGCAGTAACCCGCTCACCCACCCAAATGGTTGTCATTAAAGGATTTAATTTTTTTGATAACTAATACTTGGACGGGTAAGCGGGAACCACAGTTTAAACTATCCGTCCGTACTCATGTTCTGGATTGTCAGAACTATTCAAAATCCGATCATAAACTGTCAAAAGGTGCAAAACTCTATTCATAAAATGTCAAAAATAGCAAAACCCAGTCATAAAGTATGAAAATATTGTCAGAAAGTACCAAAATTCACCATAAACTATTAAAAATTGCAGAAAGTACTGCAAAAACTCAAATTAAATTCCGTAATTGACAGAAATTGATCAATATCTAAAACTACGTAAAGCTGAAAAGCTTTAAAGTACCGGCTCGCGTATTTTTTAATAAAATTAAGTGTTGCGTCCAAATTTCTAAACGGCAACTTAATATTTGCAGAAATTACTGCGGAAACTCAACTTATATTACTTAATTTTGACGGAAATTGATTAATTTCCAGAAATATGTAGAGCTTGAAAGCTTCTAAGTACTAATTTAGGTATTTTTTAATAGATCCAAGTGTGCTACGTTCAAATTTCTAAACCGCAACTTAATATTTGCAAAAATTACTGTGGAAACTCAACTTATATTACGTAATTTTGACGGAAATTGATTAATTTCTAAAATTATGTAGAGCTTGAAAGCTTCTAAGCATTAACTTCGAAATTTTTTTATAGAACCAAGTATGCTGCATCAAAATTTTTAAACCGCAATTTGATATATGCAAAAACTTTTAAGAAAACTCAACTTATATTACGTAATTTTGACGGAAACTGATTAATTTTCAGAATTATGTAAAGCTTGAAAGCTATTAAGTTTTGATTTGAGTATTTTTTAATAGAACCAATTATACTGCATCCAATTTTTTAAACCGCAATTTAATATTTGCAGAAATTATTGCAAAAGCTCAAATTAAATTACGTAATTTTAACGGATTTTTTTAAATTTCCAGAATTAGATAAAGCTTGAAAGCTTTCAGGTACTGACCTGGGTATTTTTTAATAGAATCAAGTGTGCTGCGTTCAAATTTCTAAACCGCAACTTGATATTTGCAAAATTTACTGCGAAAACTCAACTTATATTACGTAATTTTGACAAAAATTGATTAATTTTCAGAAAGATGTAGAGTTTGAAAGCTTTTAAGTACTGATTTAGGTATTTTTTAATAGAAATAAGTATGCTGCGTCTAAATTTCTAAACCGCAACAAATATTTGCAAAAATTACTGCGGAAACTCAACTTATATTACTTAATTTTGACGGAAATTGATTAATTTTCAGAATTATGTAGAGCTTGAAAGCTTCTAAATACTAACTTAGGTATTTTTTAATAGAACCAAGTGTGCTGCGTTCAAATTTCTAAACCGCAACTTAATATTTGCAGAAATTACTGCGGAAACTCAACTTATATTACGTAATTTTACGGAAATTGATTAATTTTCATAATTATGTAGAGCTTGAAAGTTTTTAAGTATTAACTTGGGTATTTTTTAATAGAACCAAGTATGCTGCATCCAAATTTTTAAACCGCAACTTGATATATGCAGAAACTTCTGAGGAAACTCAATTTATATCACGTAATTTTGACGGAAACTGATTAATTTCCAGAACTCTGTAAAGCTTGAAAGCTTTGAGGTACTGGCTTTGGTATTTTTCATTAGAATCAAGTGTGCTGCGTCAAAATTTTCAAGCCGCAACTTTATATTAGCAGAAATTACTGCGGAAACTCAACTTATATGACGTAATTTTGACTGAAATTGAACTAAGTATGCTGCATCCAAATTTCTAAACCGCAACTTGATATATGCAAAAACTTCTGAGGAAACTCAACTTATATCACGTAATTTTGACGGAAACTGATTAATTTTCAGAATTATGTAAAGCTTGAAAGCTTTGAGGTACTGACTTTAGTATTTTTTAATAGAATCAAGTGTGCTGCGTCAAAATTTTTAAGCCGCAACTTGATATTTGCAGAAATTACTGCGGAAACTCAACCTATATTACGTAATTTTGACAAAAACTGACTAATTTCTAGAATTATGTAGAGCTTGAAAGCTTCTAAGTATTGATTTAAGTATTAAAGACCTTTGTTGTAGAGGGCCTGATGGTTTGTTACAGGATTTAAAAAAATAAACCTCACTCTAGAACTTTTTTGATTGTTGTGGCGGTTTACTTTATTGTATTCCGTTTTATTGGGAAAAATTAGCCGTGTTGATGTAGTCAAGTTGGATTTCTATCATTTTATCATTTTCTTATTTTTGAATGTTATTGGATTTATTAGGTTTTTAGTTTTTTTTTTAGGGAGGCATGGGCTAGTACTTCAATTAACTTGAGTGTTGGCAGAAATGGTCAAGCAAGTTGGGCATCTTCTTTCAATTTTTGAAGTGGTTTCTTGACGTAGGTTTAAAAGTTTTTTTTGCCGTTTCTGAGTTGTCGGCCGGTTTAAAGACTTATTGACAAATTGTGGAACGTTTTTGACAAAATTTTGACATATTTTTGATAATTAGAAAATTTTGGACAGATATGAAACATTTTTGACAAATTTTTAAAACATTTTTGTACTTCTAGAACATTTTTGACTGATATGGAACGTTTTTGTGAGTTTTTTGACAAAAATTTAATTTTTTTTGTCATAATTGAAATATTTTTGACGTTTGTGGGACATTTTTGACGTTTGTCTATAATTATTAAATGTTTTTGACGGTTGTGGAACATTTTTGACGGTTGTGGAACATTTTTGACGGTTGTGTAATGTTTTTGACAGTTGTGAAATTGTTTTCTCAGTTCTAGAACACTTTTGACAAATGTGGAACATTTTTGACAAATCTTTAAAATATTTTTATAACCGCAAAACATTTTTGACAGACGTGAAACATTTTTTTATCAATCAGTCAGTTTGAAGCATTTTTGTCAGAATATTTTTACGTTTGTCTATAATTATGGTACGTTTTTGACAGTTGTGGAACAGTTTTGACAGTTGTGGAACATTTTTGACAAATGTGGAACAATTTTGGCAAACCTTTAAAACATTGTTGACAGTTGTGGAACATTGTTGACAGATGTGAAACATTTTTGACAATTTTTTAAAACATTTTGCATCTGCAAAACATTTTTGACAGATGAGTTTGTCAGTTATAGAACTTTTTTGTCAGTTGTGGAACATTTTTTAGTTTTGTGGAACATTTTTGATAACTACAGAACATGCCAACATACTTGACGGTTATGAAGCATTTATGACGTTTGTGGAACATTTTTGACAGTTATGGAATATTTTTGACAAAACTTTTAAACATTTTTGTTAGTTTTGAAATATTTTTGTTAGTTTTGAAACTATCTTGTTAGTTTTTAAACTGTTTTGGTAACTATAGAACATACCAACAAATTTGAGGTTTAATATTGACAGTTATAGAAAATATTTGACGGTTGTGGAACATTTTTGACAATTGTCAAATAATTTTAACAGCTATAGAACATTCTTAACGGCTGTGGAACATTTTTTTTTTAGTTTTGAGTTTAGAACATTTTTGAAATTAACGGAAAAGTAGTAGGACATTTTTTTGGCAACTGGGAAACATTTTTAACAATTGTAGATCTGTTGTTGCAATTTTGCAACGTTATTGACATTTACTTATACAATTTTTTTATCTTTAGTTACATCAAGCAAAAATAATGCATTTATTGCAAGAAAAAAAAGCTAATGGTTTTGCTAATGCCGAAGAAGACACCTTAATAATGGCTTATTAGAAGAATTCTTCTTTTTTCTAAAACCTTTTGAACTTTTTGTGTTGGTTTAACATAACAAAGCTTTGGTTTGGGGCGTTTTGATTGGTTACAGCTAGATTATTTTTGTCACCGGCTGCATTCCTTCATGATGATAAGGGGTGAAGTCGATGGTGTTAAAAGATGTTAACGTAAACTTTTTCAGTGTTTCCGCGTTGGCGGGGGTGAATAACCGTAGTTATTCAACAGGTGGAGAGGTTTGTCGTCTCTGATAGTGCCAACCGGATGGTTGGTGCGATGCTGCCACTCGGCGTTCACATGGTATTCAAGAGCATCTTGGTGGAGGCGTTCCCCAGGGGTCGAGGACACCTGGCACATGTATGGAGTGAATCCATAACGTGCTGGCGTTAGTGCGACTGAGTTAGGTACGAACCCGAAGTCCATAGAGTGCACGCCCCAGTGGTTGCCGGAGTGGTGCGCTGTGGAAGCGACGTATGGCTCCCGCAGGCGTACCTACAGGAGTTGTTTTCAGGGTTTGGGACGTAATTTATGTTAGGGTGTGCAATGCCGTCAGTCCGTTGTGGACCTGGGGCGAAAGTGCAAGTCCCCAAGTCCGTCGATGGTATCAAGTGTATTTGTGGGTGGTCCAGGTGAGCAGCGAGGGTCGGCGTAAGGGTTTTTCAGTCAAGGGTCCTGGATATCGGGTTTAGATCTTCGACTGTGTGTGCAGCCTGATATATCTGGTGCAGCTCAGGAGTTATAGGGGGGAACTCCTGAGGCGTGTATATTTGGCGGTAGTCATGGATTCATTGACGAGGTCCGTGGGCATTGCGGTGGTCGTGTAGGTAGCAGTATAGTAGCAGTTCTGGTGTTGCATGGTGGCTTTGATGTGACGAGGTTGTTCTTGAGGCTTACGATGCTTGATAAATTATACCTCCTGACTTTGCTCCTATTGGTTGTTGATTCTCCGCCCATAAAGCGGCATCATCTTTATCTTTTTATCTTTAGACTTATTGGATCTATCAGGTTTCCAACGGGTTTCTTTAGAGAGACATGTGCTGGTAGATTTGTCAATTTGGGGGTTTGCAGAGGTAAGCAGGCGTATTTGGCATATTAATTAGTTGATTTTGAAACTTTTTCTTTAGGTTTGGTTTTTTTTGTATAAACGTATCTGCTTGAATTTGTTTTTATAGATTCACTCTCAATCAGTCTGACTATAAATATTTTCAAAGTTGGAAACTTATTTTGGTTGTCCATGGTTTTGAAATCTTCTAGAAGTTTGCCCAGCAAATTTAGAATCAGATTTTTTTTAGTTTTGCCAAATGAGTTGTATGGTTTTACTTTGATTGTTATTTTTAGTTTGTTGGAAGCAACCATCGAAGACTGCTGAGGCCTACTACCTATGACAGAAACTGTGAAAAATTTGGAAAACAAAGAAAAACGGTAAAATATTTAAGTAACATCATTCTACCGGCCTACTTCAACAAACCTGCTAACCTGCTGTAGGGTTCTTCCAAACCACCTGTTATAGGTTGTTGTGTACATTAACCAGCTGGATCAACTCTAGTGCTAGCTAAAATTTTACCAATCTGGCATGGTAGGAGCCAAACTATTAAAGACGGCAATAACCCATGCTGACCCTTGTGCCATCATGTTAGCTACAAGCACAGCGCACGTGCACTTTTGCAAGCACAAACGTGCCATTGTGTTCTTAAAAAATGCGGAGAAAACAGCCAGACCACAAACGTTTACCTAATTTTTACCAGAGGAGGTACTTGTCTCTGTCTCAGTGTTTGCGGACAATATGCTCTCCACAACCACTCGTACAATCACTCATTAAAATTAAGCTACAAGACTGTACCACGTTAAAAGCCTACTACATGCACAAGACGACCGTAATACTGCGGGATATCAAAAAAATGCTAGCCACCGGAATAATTAAAAGAAGGAATAGTGACTACTGCTTTTTATTAGCGCTAGTGAAGATAGACAGCTCAGCAAAATTCTGAATGCAATTTTGGAAGTTTAACGCGGTCATCAGAGACAAAGTCGCTCTTTTGCCAAAGATTGTGGATATTGAACCTTTAAGGATTTTGGTGGTGCAAAAATATTTACTTTGCTTTGCTAGTTAGTGCTGGTGTACTTGGACTTGGATATTCAAAGACTAACAAAAATCACAACAACCACCTCCGCAACATCACAGCCAGTTGAGACCAGACCGTTAGCAAAGAATGACTACGACTGTATAACCGTTGGGGACTTTAACTAGAATGGAAACTTTCAAAACAACTCATGACGATGACATCCCCGCACTGCCCCTAAACTACCTAAATGAAAATACATCTGCACACACGCATGCAGCAAAATTCTGTTCCACTTTCTTGCTTGCAGAATTGCGGCATTACTTTCCTAAACTAGTAGACCACCATTCACCAAATTATTGCACGGGAAACGCATATTTTTTCCTTTTCCTGGTATACTACGGCTTAATACTACCAAGAACATCCGTAAAAGGTCTTGGTAGTATTCACAGAGACCAGATTCTGAATTTTTTCCGTCACCCCCAGATCAACCTTTGGGGGAATGCCGGTAACAACTGCCAAAAGAAGATTTAGGCAAAATTGGCAAAACTTTGACCATTACTACAATTTTTTTTTATCTCAAAGCTATTAAACTCCTTTTTCTTTTTTCTTTTGAAAGTGCTGTCTTTGATGTAGTTCTGTTGATGTACGTCCTATTACTTTCAAAAAATTCTAAGCTTAAAAGACAGATATATTAGAAATCCTTTCCTACAAAGTGTCCGCAAAGAGTTGGACTATCAGGGCAACTACAAAAAAGTACACAATCATTCTTCATAACATTTGCACAATCAAAAAGTTGTTGTTGTGAGCACTGAGGGGACGTCCAAAAGCAAACAATTAACGCGCAAGCGCGGTTCTTCCACCTCTTGACTGGTGTTATATATATATTATATATATATATATGCGGTTCGCGTAACAGTAATGCATTTAAAATTTATGTTTATTAAATATTTGTAAACATGAGTGATATAAGAGATGGATAAATGAAAAGAAAACTTCAAACGTACTGTAAACAAAAACAATAATTACCAAATTGCCATGCGTTGTATGTAAATATAACTAAATTTCCATTTTCACAATCAATTAAATCCAATGTCAGATCCCTTACAAGTAACATAATTCGAATGAATTTAAAATGAATGAAGGTTCGTTCAGCTATGAGGGTGCAAAATGGATAACTTTCTGATGATATCCTCGCTTATTCAAATTAACCCTAACCCATTCTCTCCACCCAATACACATTTATTTCTTAAAATATAAAAAAAGTGTCATCGGAAAATGGAAAAATATTACGTGGGGACCGAAATAAATTGAAAAGGTCTTTGGCCTCCCCTCCGGATGATATTTAGCACCCTGGCAAAAGTATTTTTTTATACGCAGTAGAGAACCGCAATCGATTTCCAACCGACGCACATACTCACACACACGTGATATTTATTCAGGGGAGTTTTGCTCTACTGAGGCATAATAAAATAATTTTATATGTCATTTATGATTAGGGAATTTATCGAATGATTGAGGAGAATTTTTTTTATGTCTAGACAGTAATAATTATTTTTTTCTAGCTTAAAGTTTCCTTGTTCGCCAATTTATTTACAGAGCTTATCGACTAAATCGTCACAAAAAATTATTTTAAAACTAATTGGGTCATAAAAAGTATTATTTGGCTCCTAATTTTAATGAAGCTATTCAAGCCTTAATTGCTCCATCCTTATTATTATTATTATTATAAACATAATGATGTCATAGTAAATATCATAAAATAAGGCCTAAACTGTAAAATCGAGAACTGGTTGTGCTTGCGAGAATCTGGCTTTACGACGAAAATTAATTCCGCGCAATTAAACTCATTCGCGCTTAATCCTGAAGGTTCGTTTTCATACGGGTCCGTGTCTATTAAATTAAGGGATGGCCTGGGGGCGCCTCATAATATATGGCAATTTCCATTGTCCGTGCCGGATCATGTTCTGTAGTTAACATTTTGATACATTGCATGCTCGATTAGGCAGGCACCCGAGAATTTCATGCTAGGAATGGGGAAGCAAGCACGATTGTAAAGAAGAGAATAAAATTGTTTTGCTGCAAAGCTCTCTTGAATTTATATGAGCATTTAAGGAAGGGGGAGAAAGTTATAGGGAGAATTCATGTATAATTTTATTTTGTTCGACAAATGTAAATGAGGAAAAATTGCATTAGTGTCAGGGTATATTATGCCGACGGCGTGATGCCAAACAAGGGAGATGCTGTTAGGTGAATATAAAAAGAATAAGAAATGTTTTCAAATTGTCAATTCTTTTTTTATATAATTAAATCTAAACAAACATTACATGAAGGTTTTGTCATGAAACGCAACTAAGATATTATGTGAATTAGAGAGATGTAATGGCCCGGCATAGGATGTTGCACAATTAAAGAACGCATACTATCAACGACATTTTTTGTTTTGGTGTTAAACAGTTTTGTTAATTGTAGAACAATTTTGACAGCTATAGAACTTTTTTGACATTTGTGGAACAGTTGGACCATTTTTGATAACTGTAGAACATAACAACATATTTTATAGTTGGATGGAACAGTTTTGACGTTTTTGGAACATTTTTGACAGTTGTGTGACATTTTTGACAAACCTTTGAATCATTTTTGGCAAAAGAAAAATATTTTTGACGTTTTTAAAACATTTTTGACGGTATTGGAAAACATTTTGGAACAGTTTTGTTAGTTTTAGAACATTGGTTATGGTTGTGGAACATTTTTGATAAGTATACATCATCCCAACCAATTTTGACGTTTGTGGAGAAGTGTGGAATACTTTTGGAAAAACTTTGAAACGTTTTTGATTACTTTAGAACATTTTTGTCAGTGGGGAGAACAGTTTTGGTAACAATAGAACGCACCAACAAATTTGAAGAATAATGTTAACAGTTACAAAACATTTGCAGAACATTTTTCAAGGTTGTGATAATTCAAACTTTCTGTACTTGTCTTTGTTTGTTGTTTTTCAAAGATCTATTTAAGAAGCAAATGTTGAAAAGGTTTTAGATTGTGTTACATAAGTTGTTTGATGCTTCCTAGTTGGGACAAGTTTTGCTTTTTATTGGTTTGGCCTTATGGTGTTGTTTTGGCGTGAGTTGACGTGATCAATCGTCCTAAGTTTGTCATCGATTGCGGATTCTTTTTTTTTGCGATGTGAAGATAGGAAGGTTTTGGATTCTTTTTATGTATGAGAATGAAATCTTCTTCAATTTTAGAGCTTTTGTTGGGTAACTATTGTAACTTGTGGCCTTTTGCAAGCGGCAGATTTTGATAGAAGCGGTGATTTCTTTGTTTTGTTGAACTGATTTGGATCTGAGATGGGCTTTGGCACATTTGACGCAATCATAGGAATCATAAGCTCAATTAGCAAATTTCAGTGAGATATGGCATTTCGGACTAGCTGTTTGGAAGAAAAAAAGGATTAACTGAGCTAGAAGAGATTCTTGATCTGGCATGGCCAGGAGAAACGTATCTGATAAGTACAGTTATATAAAAAGAAAGCGAAGAGCACCAAGGGGATGACATTATAATAATAATGAGTGCTAATGAAGAAGGAGAAAGAAAGATCACAAACCTGGCAATAACAAGAATTTTGGAAGACTAGACCAGGAAAAAGACGTGATAATAAGAGCAGATTTTAACGCCAAATCTGCCTTAAGGGGATCACCCATAGATGATAGCAGAGGCGACATACTCACAGAATGGATTTACCAACAAGACCTTTAAATTGTAAACAAAGGTAACACCCTGACTTTTTGTAGAAGAGACCAAAGCTCATTCATAGATGTAACAAGCCAGCTCGAATCTATCAAACAAAATTAAAAAATGGTATGTAAATGAAGATGAGGAGAATCTAAGTGACCATCAGAATATATATATGGAAATAACGACAATCACAGGAAAGCATGCTAAAAGCAGGGGAAGGTGGGGCAGCAGAAACGCTAATGAAAGCAATAAGATGGGCTTGCGATACCACATACCGCAAAAAAGGCAACGTAATCAGAAAGATTCCAACGTATTGGTGGTGTGCAGAAACTGCTCAAGCAAGCAAGATGTGAATGCATAAGGACCAAAAGAAAAGTGACAAGGATGAACAGAAAAAATCTGGCAGAATTTAAAGAAGAAGCGCATACAGAATATAAACAGAAAAAGAAAGAGTTGAAGAAAGCCATTGAAGATGCCAAGAGGAATGGAGGATGGCATGGGAAAAAATATGCGACGAAGTTAATCTAAACATTTTTGGGTTAGGTTATGAAAAAGTAACAAAGAAAATAGGAACTAAAACCCCTATAACGCTTTCCGAAAAAAAGAGATAGAAATAGCAAGAAAACTGTTTTTCGAACATACACTAAACATCAAATGAAGATGAAATACCAAAATGCAAAGAGAAAGAAATCATAATTTACCAAAAAGGCACCAGGACCAGATGGAATCCTAGCTGAAGTGATAAAAGTCCTAACTACACATTGCACGGAGTGTGTGACAGGAACAATAAACTTTCTCTTGAGGGCAGGTGCATTTTCAGAAGAATAAAAGAAAGCAAGACTTGCGCTCGAGGTTGGTGAAAACCAAATAATGACTATAAGCTGCGGGGTACCACAGGGTTCGGTGCTGGGACCAACCCTGTGGAACATATACTATGATGCGCTGCTAAGGGAACAAATGCCGAAACATACAATGATAATTGCTTACGCGTTGGTTGTGTGCATGGAATATGGAAGAGCTGGTAGAAAACGTTGAACTGGCAGTTAAGAAGGTGGAACGGTGGCTTGAACAAAAAGGCCTTAAAATGACAAGACAGAGGCCGTAATCCTAGCAGGATGGAGCTCAAAATAAGGATAATGGTAACGGGTAGTGTCATTGAAACATAAGACCGTGTCAAGTACCTGGGCATAAGGATAGGGAGAAATTGTAACATGAACCTACATATAAAGGAGGTTACACAGAAAGCGGTAAGGCTATCCATGGCGCTCAGAAAAATTATGCCGCGCACAGAAAGGGCAAAGGAAAAAAAAAAGGAGAGCACTTTTGGCACGGGGCGCCGATCTGGAAAGAGTATGCTGAAACTAAAAAGCACAGAGAGTTACTGGAGAAGGCAAGAAGAGTCATGGCAATTGGTGTAGCAAGTGCATATAGAACGGTTTCTACCAAAGCAATACTAAGCATTACGGGGACAATACCAATACACCTGATGGTAAGAGAAAGATTCTATAGGAAAGACGACAACAAGGAGGAAAGCAAGAAAACTGCCAGAGAAGAGTCCCTTCTGATGAATGGAGAAGATTTTAGGCGTATCAGTCTTGATGAATAGAGAAAAGACACTGGCACAGCGTACTGGACCCAAAAATTTATCCCGGACATCAAGCCATGGGTAGAAAAAAAACATGGCAGTCTGAACTATCTCTTGACTCAAATCCTAACGGGACATAGCTGTTTTGGGGCATACCTGAAGTGGATAAATCTGCTACAGCGGGATAACTGTGTATACTGTGAGGAGGTTGATACAACGGAGCACACACTTTTCCAGTGCCTGAGATGGGAAAAGGAGAGGAAAGAGGTGGAAGATGATCTTCGCTAGCAGGTATTGGTAGAAAATCTAGTTAACCTAATGTTTGAAAGCAAAAGTAAATGGGATCCCATTGCAAAAGTAATTACAAAAATTAAAGAAGAGGAAAAAATATCAAAGCAAAGAGAAAAAAGACATCGAAACAGGTCATAGAAGGACACGCTGGAGGCAATAAAGTAATGCTTACGCGATTCCGTTGCCACTAAGCGAAAAGGGAGGAGGAGGTTTAGTCGGTAGGCAGCTACAGGAGTAGTCTGAATCCGGCACACCTATAGAATATGGGTGTCTTTTGAAGACTACTCCTCCTTCAGGTTAAAGAAAAGTAGTCTTACCTTTAGGAGTTAACTTGCTGAAAACTTTTTGGTAGTTGATGGTTTTGTAATTGCTAAAAGCGCATACTATAACGAGTATCTCCTCTGAAATAGGGGTTTTGGGTTGAGCCGTGTCAATGTGGTCTAGTTAAATTTCTAACACTTTTCAATTTTTGTTGTTGGATTTCTAGTGAATTTCTTTAGAGATACATGGGTTGCTACTTCCGTTTAACTGAGGGGTGGCAGATGTCCTACCTACATCTGCCAGCCCTCAATTAAACGTTGCGTTGAGCAATCTTTTCAAATGTTTTAAATACTTTTTGTAGATTGTTTTAGAAGCAATCTAAAACTTCTTTTTCAAGTTCTTTTTCAGTTTGTAGTTACGGTCATTTTGATCTAGACGTATCTGCTTGAGTTTGTCTGCCCTTTTACCAGAGAATGTAGAACTTTAGTGACAGTTATGGAATATTTTGTCATTTCTGGAACATTTTTGACAATTTTGAAACATTTTTATAGTTGTGGAACAGTTTTGTCAGTTTTAGAACATTTTTATAGCCGTGGAACATTTTTGATAACTATAACACATACCAACAAATTTGACGTTTGTTGAATATTTCTGACAGTTTCTGACAGTTGTGGGAGGGAAATTTGTTTAACACATTTTTGAAACATTTTTGTTAACTGTAAAACAGATTTGACAGCTGCGGAATATTTTGAAGATTGTTGAACATTTTAACAAAACTTTGAAATGTTTTTAATTACTTTAGAACATTTTTGACAGATTTGGTACATTGTTGTTAGTTGTAGAACAGTTTTGGTAACTATAGAATTTATCAACAAATTTGAGGAATAGTTTTGACAGTTGTAGAAAATATTTGACGGTTGTGGAACATTTTTAACGTTGTGGAACATTTTTGATTTTTGAACTATAAAATATACCAGGAGTTGGCAAACTACGGCCCGATATATGACTTTATTTCTAAAAAAAAAGCGGTGGATATATTTTTTGAACTTGAACAACAACGTTTTTTGGATTTTGAAAGAAATTTCTTTATTTAAAACTTAAAAATTACATGATCTGGCCTGTTCCAAAATAAGTTTGCCGATCCCTGGAATATACCAACAAATTTGAAGAATAATTTTGACAATTATGGAACATTTTTGACGGTTGTAAAGCGTTTGTGACAGTCGCGTACCTATTTATTCGCTTGTGAATCATTTTTTACGGTTATGGAACATTTTATTTGCTAATAAAATTTATATTTGTGAAGTTATTTGGCAACTGGGAAACATTTTTGACTATTGTAAAACTATTATAGGTTTACAGACTCATTGACAAATTGTGAAATTTTTTTGAAGTTTGTAGAATATTTTGTCAAAATTTAGAATTATTTTTGACAACTTTAGATCATTTTTGACAGATGTGGTACATTTTTGACAAATTTTTAGAACCATTTTGTACATTTTGAACATTTTTGACAGTTATGGGACATTTTTGACAAAAATTTGAAACATTTTTGATACATCATTAAAGCATTTTTGTTTAGAAATAAAATAATTTTGATGTTTGTAGAACATTTTTGAAATTTGTCTATAATTATGAAACATTTTTGACAATTTTGGAACATTTTTGACAATTCTGGAACATTTTTGTCAGTTGTAGAACATTTTTGACAGATGTGGCACATTTTAGTCAATTATAGAACAGTTTTGTTAAAACTATTTGTCAGTTGCAGAACAATTGGAACTTTTTTGACATTTGTAAGGCATTTTGACGTTCCTTCATAATTTTGTGTTTATAATTTTTGAACATTTTTGTCAATTGTAGAACATTTCTTTACACTTGTGGAACATTTTTTATAACTGTAGAACATACTTGACAGTTGTGGAACATTTTTGTAAAAAAAATTGACACATTTTTGAAGCTTATTTGTCAAAATAGAATATGTTTGAAGTTTGTGAAATATTTTTGACGTTTGTTTATAATTATAGAATATTTTTGACAGTTGTGGAGCAGTTTTGTTAGAACATACCAATAAGTTTAACAACTATGGAAAAAAGTTGTCGTTTTTGTATAACTTTGTATAGTTGTAGAACAGTTTTGGAATAGAACATGCCAAAAAAATTGAGATTATGCGCGTTTAACATCCCTAGAAGACGGTTAAATAAATTTAGCAAGAGCAAGTTTTGCTTTTCTTTGGTTTGGTTTTGTGGGGTTACTTTGAAGTAAGTTGACGTAACCAGGGATTGAGTGTTGGAGCGGTTTTTTTAGATTTTTTTCTCAGAAGATGAGATCGTTTTGGTTCTTATTTATGGCTTAAAAAAAATCTTTTTTAATCCCAGAGCATTTGAGATAAGTTAGGCAACTATTGTAACTTGCGGTGTGCGGCCTTTTGCAAGCGACGCATTTTGATGGAAGCGTGGATTTTGTTTGTTTTGTTGAGCTGAAGAGGGCAGTTGAGTTGGGCATTTTTATTGAATGCTTTAAGTGCTTTCTTGACGTAGGTGTAAATGATGTTTTGTTGCTTTTGGGCTGTTTGAAGACTTATCGACAAATTTTGAAACGTCTTTGACAAAATTTAGAAATCTTTTGAATAACTGTAGAGTATTTTTGACAAAATTGGAACGTTTTTGACAAATTTTTAAATAATTTTTGATAAATGTAGGACATTACTCACTAAGAGTTATGGAACAGTTTTTTTAATTGTCGAATTTTAACAGTTATAAAACTTTTTTGACATTTGTAGAACATTTTTGAGGTTTTTCCAAAACTTGACAAAATTTTGAAATATTTTTGAGAAATGTAAAATATTTTTGACAGATGTAGAACATATTTAAAACATTTTTGATAACTATAAATTATTTTTGACAAATGTGGAACATTTTTATCAGTTGCAGATCAGTTTTTTCAGTTGTAGAACAATTTTGACATACATGAAATAGTTTTTTCACTTGTAGAACATTTTTGACATTTGTGGAACATTTTTGACAGTTTTGGGACATTTTTGACAGAACTTTGACACATTTTTGTCAGAAATGGAATGTTTTTGAAGTTTGCAGAACATTTTTGACGTTTGTCTACAATTATGGATTATTTTTGACGGTTTTAGAGTATGTTTGACAATTGAAAAGCAGAAGTAACAAAGGGGCTTAGTGCTAGTTGGCCTAAAAATAGGATGTATCTAAAGATAGGTTCTACAGAAATAAAGAGTCCTATAAAAAATCACAGTCTGAACATTAAACTTAAATTAATACTAGTTCAGTGCTATGTTTTTCCGGTACTCTTGTTTGGAGTGGAGTCTTGGACCTTAACAGGGATTTCATGGTTAGAAAACTTACAAAGGTAGTTCAATACTACTACCACCAAACTATTTTGTACTACTACAAACATCCGTTAACGGATAGGCGCGCTAAGAAGAAGGTTTTATGTGCCATCGACTATATTTTATCAAACGGGCAAAGTGCCAGGACTTCAAATTCTAAAAACTACCAGGCAGATACGTAATTATTTGAAAATAAAACGTTTTTTATTTTGGTATGTAAAAGTTTAATTTTTATTTTTCTGCTTAACAATTTTGGTACTTAGCTTTTTACTTTTGATCCTCAATTGTGAAACTGTTTGCCAGTTGTAGAACAGTTTTAACAATTGTAGAACAGTTTTGGTGACTATAGAACATATCAATAAATTTGATGAGTAATTTTTACGGAATATTTATACAATATAATTGTTTGAACATTTTCAAAATCACCAAAAATTTTTGACAATTTTTGAACCTTTTTTGGTAACTAGGAAACATTTTTGACAATTGTAGAACTGATATTGCAATTCTGGAACATTATTGACATTTACTAATACAACTTTTTTACTATCAGTTTATTTAAAATCAATTAAATAAATGCATGTATTGCAAAACAAAATGTTAATGGCTTTGCTAACGCAGAAAGTTACCTAACATAATGGCCTATTAGAAGAATTACTTAACTTACCGTGGTCTTTCTTACTAACTTTTTCGACTTGTTGTGATGGGTTATTATAATGAAGTCTTTTTCTGGAGATGGAGCTTTGGGTTGGGCCGTGTAGTTTTAAGCACCTTTTGCGGCTTTTATTAGTTCTGCGAATGTTATTCCAATTAATCGTATATTAATTACAGTGGTAATGAAATTAAATGCATTTTTAGACAATAATAGAAGATTAAAAAATGACATTGTTTTACTTTATTGGTTTACTTTATTTGTTTAGACAATTTTTGAGTTTTATCACATTTTTGGACAATCTTTAAGTTTTTTACATTTTTTTACACAATCTTTCAGCTTTTTAGACAATCCTTAAACTTCTTAGACTTTTTTAGACAATCTTTGAGCTTTTCAGGCAATAATACAATATTAAAAAATGGCATTGTAGGACCAGTAGCTCAATTTTTAATTGTTTTTGATAATTTTTTGCTTATTTTAGAAAAATTTTGGCGACCGTAGCGCAATGGTCTAGTGTAAAGACTTTCGAGCTCAATTTTAAATTGTTTTAGATCATTTTTAAAGTTGGTTCACCTTATTTGCTTATTTATTGATATTTTTGAGTCATTATTTGATAATATTTGAGCTATTTGAATATTTGTAGACAATTTTTGAACTTTTTAGACATTTTGAGACAAACTTTTTTCAGAATTTATTAGACAATCTTTAAACTTTTAAAAAAATTTTTTGAGTTTTTTATATTTAAGCAATCTGTAAGTTTTTTAGACGTCTTTATGCAATTATTGAGTTTTTTGGTAATTTTTGGACAATCTTTGGACAAAGTATTTTACATTTTTCAGGAAATTTTTGAGATGTTTAGACATTTTCAGACAATTTTTAAGCTTTTATAGACAATCTTTTGTGCATTTTAAAACAATCTTTGAGCATTTTATATATTTATAGTTAATTTTTAATGTTATTAACAATTTATAAGCCTTTTAAATATGATCAGATAATCTATGAGTTGTTAAAGCAATCTTTTGGTCTTTTAAATATTTTTAAACAATTTTTTAGCTATTTAAACAGTTTTAGGCAGTTTTAATAATGTTTTGACAATCAAACAGACATTTTTTGAGATTTTTAGATTTTAATAGACAACCTTTGAGCCTTTTAGAAATTTTCAGGTATTCTCTGAGTTTTTTAGATAATTTTGAGTTTTTTGGGCGTTTTTAGACAACTTTTGGGTATTTTAAACATTTTTAGTTAATAATAAACTTTTTTGAGCCTTTTAGATTTTATTAAGCCATTTTTTAGATTTTTTAAGCAATTTTTAAGCTTTTTTAGATATTTTTAAGCAATTTTTGAGCTTTTTGGGCATTTTATTCATGTTCTAAAACAAAAAAAGCTTTTTAGTTTTATTAGATTATATTTGAGTTGTTAAGATGTTTTTAGATAATTTATAAGTTTTTTAGACATATTTTTAGATTATCTTTGAGCTTTTTAGATGTTTTTAGTCAATCTTTGAGTGTATTTAGACAATCTCTAAGTTTCTTAGGCAATCTTATTGGTTTTTTAAAAAAATTTACACAATTTTTGAGCTTTTTTAGGTATTTTGAGACAATCTTTGAGCTTTTAAGACTATTTTGTATAATTTTATGTTTTTTTAGACAATTTCTAAACTTCTTTGATCATTATAGATAATCTTTGTACCTTTTATACATTTTTAGACTATTGTTTAGCGTTTGAAACAATTTTTAACTTTTTCTTAGACAATTTTTGGGCCAATCTTTAAGCTTTTGAGACGTTTTTAGACAAACTTTAAGTTTTTTTAGACAATCTCTAAGTTTTTTAGACAATCTTTGGGTCTTTTAGATATTTTTATGCTTTTTTTTGAATTTTTTAGGCATTTCTAGACAAACTTTTTTACTAATCTGTAAACCTTTTAGATATGTTTAGACAATCTCTTAGCTTTTTAATTTATTTAAAATAATCTTTGACTTTTTTAAGACATTTTTAGATAATTTATATACCCTTTAGACAATCTTTGGGGTTAGTTATTTTTAAGCAATTTTTTAGATTTTTTTTAGACAAATGTTGAGTCTTTTAATCATTTTATACTATGTTTTGTCTTTTAGAATTTTTAGAAAATATTAAAAAATAAAATTGTGAGACGAACAGCTTATATTATTATTGTTTTAAACAATTTTTAAAGTTCACATTATTTGCTTTTTTTATACAATTTTTGAGGCTAGGTATTATTGTTAGGCAAGCTTTTAGAAATTCCTTGAATTTTTTAGACAATTTTTATGTGTTTTAGATCTTTTTTGACAATTTTTGAATCTTTTAGACATTTTTAGATAAGCTTTTGAGTCATTTTTAGACCATCTTCTCTCCAGTTTAAACTACTGGCAGGTAGTCATAAACTGAAGTGACCCACCTACCCGCCCAAGTGTTGGTTATTAAATGTTTGTATATTACCTCCTCCTCCTTGTACTAAAGGACTTCTAACACTTGCAGAGAAAAGAAACTCTGATTTCATTGATAACAAACACTTGGGTGGGTGGGTGGCCACTCTAGTTTAAACTACTGGCAGGTACTAATGATCTATAGTGACCTACCTACCCGCCCAAGTGTTGGTTATTAAAAGATTAAATATTATTTACTTCTTCTTGTATTAAAGGATTTCTAGTACTTGCAGAGAAGAGAAACTTGTAATTCTTTAATAACAAACAATCGGGCGGGTGAGTGGGCACTCCAGTTTAAACTAATCAATGGTAATAATGGTTTGGAGTGACCCCTTACCCTCCTAAGTGTTAGTCATTAAAAAATTGAATAATACCTACTTCTCTTCGTACTAAAGGACTTCTAATACTTGCAGAGAGCAGAAATTTTGAATTTTTTGACAACAAACACTCGGACGGGTAAGTGAGCACTCCAGTTTGAATTGCTCGCTAGTAATCATGATTTGGAGTGACCTAACTACCCACCCAAGTGTTGGTCAACAAACGATTAAATATTGCCTATTTCTCCTCTAACTACAGGAATTCTAACACTTCCAGAGAGGAGAAGTTTTGAGTTCTTTAAACACAAACACTAGGCCGGGTAGGTGGGCACTCTAGTTTAAACTACTTGCAGATAATAATGATCTGGTACTCGCCCAAGTGTTGGTCATCAAAAGATTGAATATTACCTGCTTTTCTTCTAACTAAGGGACTTCTAACACCTTTAAAGACGAGGAACTTTTAATTAATTGCTAACAAACACTCGGGCAGGTCGGTGGGAACTGCAGTTAAAACTACAGATACGCAAGGACTTCTAATACTTAAAGAGAGGAGAAACTTGTAATTTTATGATAACAAACACTCGGGCGGGTGGGTGGGCATTGTAATCATAATTTGTAGTAACCCACCTACCCACCCAAATGTTGGTCATTAAAAGATTGAATATTACCTACTTTTTCTCCGATTAAGGGACTTCTAATACTTTCAGAGAAAAAAAACTTTGATTTTTTGACAACAAAAAGTTGGGCGGGTTGGTGGCCACTCCAGTTCAAACTACTTGCAGGTAATAATGGTCTGGAGCGACCCAGCCACTCACCCAAGTGTTGGTTATCAAAAGATTAAATATTACCCTTTCTCTTCTGACTAACGGACTCTTTCTAGAGAGGTGAAACGAATTTTTTTTTTGATAAAACAACACTCGGGCGAGTGTTAGACATTAAAAGATTGAATAATACCTACATCTTCTCTGGATAAGGGACGTCTAACACTTCCAGAGAGGACAAACTTTGAATTCATTGATAACAAACACTCGGACGGGTGAGTGGGCACTCCAGTTTAAATTGCTTGCTAGTAATCATGATCTGGAGTGACCCACCCACCCGCCCAAGTGTTGGTCATAAAAAAATAAATAATAACTCCTTCTCTTTTGACTAAGAGAATTCTCACGCTTCCAGAGAGGAGAAAGTTCAATTTTTTGATAACAAACACTTGGGCGTGTGGGTGGGCATTGATTGAATATTACCTTCTCTTCTTTTGACTAAAAGACTTTAACACTTGCGGAGAGGAGACATTTTGAATTTTTTAATTACAAATATTTGGACAGGGGGTAGGCACTTCAGTTTAAACTACTCGCAGGTAATCATGATCTGCAGTGACCCATTTACCCGCTCAAGTGTTGGTCATCAAAATATTGAATATTACTTACTCCTCCTTAGTCTAAGGGACTTCTATCACTTTTAGAGAAGTGAAACTTTGAATTTTTTGATAAAAAACACTTGGGCGGGTTGGTTGGCACTACAGTTTGAACTATTGCAGGTTTTTAAGATCTGGAGTGATTCACCCACCTATTGACTAAGAGACTTTTTACACTTGCGGAGAGAAGACATTTTGATGAATTTTTTGATAACAAACATTTGGACGGGTGGGTGGGCACTTCAGTTCAAACTACTCGCCGCTAATCATGATCTGGAGTAACCCACTTACCCGTCCAAGTGTTGGTCATCAAAAGATTGAATATTATTTACTCCTCCTTAGTCTACGGAATTTCTAACGGTTTCAGAGGGGAATTTTTGTAAATTTTTTGATAACAAAGTCAGAGGTTCTATGCTGGAGTTGATGCTGAAGAAAGCAAGAACTAATGCGGAGTTTTGATTGGATTTTGATTGTTGTTCCTGCTTAAAAATCTAAAAATTGGTAGAAAGAGTGGAATAATAAACCGAGAAGAACTATGCACTTAAGTCCCAGTGCTTGCACAAATTGCTTCTACCTACTGCTTGCTCTAAGCGAAATCACGTTAAAGATCACAAAATAAATCTTGTTTTAAACTTTGTGTAAACGCGTATGACGCAAAACATAGTTTGCACAAAACTCTAAGAGGCAGAAAGAACTAGCGCAGTCGGTTTTTGTGACGGCCGCTTCCTTGCCATCTTTAGGGGATAAAATTGATGATTTCTTGGTTACTAGTCATAGTAATATGTGCTCATTATATATTTGAAAGCAAATTATTCATTTTTAATTTTGGAAGTAAATGGAAGTTTATCTTTTCAAGCAATAAAAGTTTCTAAATTCAAAAAGAAGGTGGCAATACCAACCGACTGATGACCAACACTTGGATGAGGGGGTGGGTGTGACACTCTAATTTATATTTAACATAAAATATATTTCTATATCTAAAGTGCTCAATGGATATCATCTTCTAGGTCTACGTGAGTGGATCTTTTTTTTTTTAGATAATATTTTATGTTTCAGTTTAGAGAATTTATATTTTAATTTGCTTTGATTCTAATGTGGTAAGTTTTATTTCTGTTTTGGATAATCATGTCTGTTATGATTTAGTTTTGTGGGAAGAATTAGCTGTTGGTGATGGTTTTGAGTTTATTGTTCTAACATGTTTAAGGTCTCACGGCGGTGATTAATCTCCCGTTGACGTGAAATCTTGTCTCACATGAGTACTAGGTTGCGGAGGGTACTCTCCGAGTGCTCACCACGGGATACGATAGTACCTCACGGTCGTATCTCCTGAAACTAAGTGCAGATGCTGCCTTATCCCAAGTTTTTGGATAAATGAAGTACCGCCTAGAATTAGTGAGGGACAGAGTGAAACTTGGAACGGCGACTCCACGGAGATGAGTTTTTGTCGATATGAGAGAGAACCCTACCGGTTCTGGCTGCTGGTGCCTGCTCGCATGGCGTTGGTTTTTCAGAGACAATGCCGTTACCTTATTAGATAGCAGGATTGAGTTCTCCATAGGTTGTGGGGCATAATCCTTAAATGGGAGGGAGTACAACCGCGATTTGAACGACCAATCTAGCAGATAAGCATGTAGGTTTAGTCTTAAAGGTGATAATGGTTTAAGCCGGTTACATTTTATGTGTTACTTGATACTTATTTTCTTATGAGGTACTGCGATTTTTCAATCTTATTGTGCACTTCTAAATGTTACTCTTTTAGTAGTTCTTTTTTATTGTTATGAACTCCAAAAACTGTCACCAAAGAACTGTTTTGAGTTTGTTTTTGGTTAGCTTGTGCTTGCCTAAAAAGGTACTTTGTTGTATGCTGTAAGTTGTACTTGTTCAGCTGATGTATCCATCTGGGTTCCCATTCTGTCTATGTGTTTGATTAAGCATTAAGTAATGAGAATGGCAATGTAGCGTTTGGTTATTCTACACGTGGAAGCAGGAGGGATTTGTTATGTTTGGCTTCTCGGATTGATGCAGGAGCGGCGCATGAAGTTTATGATTTGTGCTGAATTGGTTTGGACATGGTTTGCTTATTTTTAGACAATCTTTGAAGCTAGGTATTATTGTTAGGCAAGTTTTTAAGAATTCCTTGAATTTTTTAGACTATCCTTATGTGTTTTAGATCTTTTTGGACAATCTTTGAAACTTTTAAACATTTTTAGACAAAGTTTTGAGTCATTTTTAGACCATGTTTGAGATTTTTAAACATTTTTTGAGTTTTTTAAACAATTTTTAAGCTTTTTAATTAATTTTAGACAAAGTTTAAGCATTTTGGAAATTGGGTTTTTTGGAGAAATTTTTGGTCTATTTTGATCAAATTTTGAACTAGTTTAGATACTGTTTTGTACATATCCGGAAGTATAGACGTGTTCTAATTAATTTTTGCTTACTTTAGGGACTCTTATAGTTTAGAATACAACTTAAATTGAGATTAGAGAATCTGTTTACTTTTTTAGATCATTTTACACAATGTAGATGGGTTTTAGAGATGTCCAAATTTAGTATAAATAAAAAAAGAATTTTTAGATTTATCTTGAGTCACTTTTAGACCAGGGTGTGATTTTGATTGCTGTGGTTTTTAATGTCGGTAAAGTAATTCCAAAATCCACTAAGATCAGAATCGACTCCAGATTACTTTAATTATACACTTTAGATTTTTCCAAATTGTATAAGTTTTTTTTGGGCATCTTTGGTCAACTTATAAAACAATGTTGTAGGATTTTTTGATTTTTTTTTTGCCACACTTTTGGTAAATTTTGAATTACATTTTAGATCTTATTAGACTATTTGCTTGAAATAGCTCAGTACAACCTAGGTACTGTTTGTTACACTTGAGGTGCAGTTGGGAATAGTTTTAGAAGTTTAAAATTAATTTGAAATAGCTTACTAAACTTGGAAACTGCTTAGATGTAATGGTTTAGGTATAACTTGGGAGCAACTTAAATTGGAATGCAAAGAAGGATTAGGGTACACTTTAAGTAAGTCAATTTGCAATGGATCTTATCATCATAATTATCCGAAAATACTTCATTACACTCAGAAACAGCTTTAAACACTTAAGGTGTAGTTGATAAGAACTTAGATACAATTTCTTTATTTTTTTCTTGCATTTGTTTACAGAAATAAGTAGTCTCAGAGCTACCATTACTAAGTGGTCAAAGGCTTATTTTACAAAATTATAGTTTGGAGATTATCTGGTAGCAGTAGCAAAATTCTTAGTGAACAGTACTTTATTCTTCTTTTTAAAGTTTTGTATCTAACAGAGATTGAAGAAGAATTTTATAGATGTACCATCTTTTTTAAATTTTTAAGCCAAAAGATTTGTTTGGCTTTAATTTTGCGCTGAATGAAACATAGATTTAGTAAGCTACAATCTTTAGACAGTAATCATTTGGAGCATCAATAATAAGTTGTAATTTGCGTACCATCTCTGGAAGACATTAACAACTAATTAGTAATAATTTGTTGGCGATTTCCATTAATACTAATTGAGAAAACTATGGATGACATCTATCAAAGTATTAGAATTATTGCCAACAACAAAACAAAGCATTGAATATAAACCCCATACTTGAGACACTCCCGTATATTTAGTAAACAAGCCGATCGATTTTATTTTGTTACAATCCTTTGTTCTTTAGAACTCTATATTATCACAAATTTGCTTTTGTATATAGAAGGTTTACCTAGACTACAAACCAGTTGCTTCCTGTCATTAAAACATGAAAGCATTTATGGTTTTAACTTTTGTAATGTATACTAATTGCCTTTTTTTTTTGTTTCAGGTAAGTTGTTTGATACAATGAAGAAATTTAATATTAGGTAAAGTATATTGTAACAATATTTTCCTGTGGCAAAAAAATATTGTTTCAATTTTAAAACCAATCAATAAATCCCATGTTGCGTCATTACTTTTCGGAAACAAACGCAATAAAAAAAAATTCTTCGGGTAATATTTACATTATAATAACAGCTTGAATTCCTTTTTATATCATTCGTTTTTTAAATAAAGGAGCAATCCGTGGAAATTTACGACGGCATTTCCTATAAAAATCTGTAGAGGAAGTGCCCCCGCAACACATTTCTCCGCAATCGCCCAGAAGACGTAAAGTTTTTAACAGTTATGGCTGGAAAGTTTCCCAATAAATTGATATAAATATTAATAAAAAAGCTGTGAAATATTCGGTTATTTAAAAAAAAATAATGGCGTTTCCGGAAAAATGGTAATATATTAACAATTTTTATTGTTAGTAGAGAATGATGAATTGGGCACTTAAAGCTGATCCTAAAAATGAATAGTAATTTTTATGGATAATTTTTATTCTCTTTACGCATACGACCTTTTTCAAAATACTCATTTTACATTTTTAATCTATTCCTGCTCTACAAAATAAAAATTCTATCTAATATTAATAATATTCCACGCGACACTTTAATTAAAAGTCGCGTCTCGTAAATCCGAGAGATCGCGGGGAACGGCACCGTGCATCGGCCCCCAACAGCGATTTTTGATAATCCCCGGCGCTAATTGAATCCCACCCCAACTTTGAAATATGTCCGGACAAATATACAAAAAAAATATAATATATATGTGGCTCCGGCGATCGGATCCATTACGCCGATTAAATAAATTCATTTGTACATTTGCATGATTTATGCGCGCTCCCGCAATTAAAACGGCGGCGCCCGAAGCGCGCCCCATTTGTGCACGGATGCAGTCAGGAATTATCAGTTATTTATTTGTTTGAAAAAATTATAATAGGGTTTGTGGGTGGGTGGATGAAAGCGGTGGGGGTTTGTTCAATAAGTGATGGCGTTACGGGCGCGAAAACAAGACGCAAAAAATGCAACGAGCGGATCGGCACGGGGATTATGGAATATTAATGTAGATGGCATCCACGTGCTATATTGATTTATTAATGAATTATACAGGAATATTTTTATTTAAAACCAAATATTAATTGTAGAATATATAAAAATAGGTTTAGTTGACTGAAGAATTTATGGGAATTAACTTGGGCTAGAACGAGTTTGGTCAATTGCTTTTTTGTGTGTCGGTATTACATACATTTTTTGAATGTTTTGAAAATAATTTTAGACGTTTGCAAGCTCTCAATAACTAATCATTTTTTCTCAGCATTAACATTTTTCTTAGATTAAAACTCAATTTTAAAAAAGAACTTTAAAATTATCGGGTTTATTTAATCTTGTGTTTTTGATGCTGTTAATGAAGCCAGCGGTAAAAGATTGTGGTGACTTGGTGACGCCAACATAATCGGTACGAGTGACGTCAGTTGTGGGCAAGAGATTTGGTATTAAACGCTTGTATAAAAACACATTTTAACAAAACTAATTTATTTAAATGCTTATAGATTTTGTATAAATCATATAAAAAACATGCGCTGCCAATTCGAAATTAAAAATCTAAATTGTTATTTTTTTTTCAAAAATGTGCGTACACGAGAGCGATAATGACGTATTTTAAGGTCTTTTTGGACCTAAGAGTAGTATTACACGAATGCGATTGCAGCGTGGAATAGGAAGTGGACGTTTTGAGTCAGCACGCTTTGCGGGTGATGTTGAAGAGTTTATACTTGATGGGAGGCCTAAGGAGCTATCGGGTAGTCCAGAGGCGGCTGGGTTGAAGATTTTTTGGTCTTGTTTGCCTTTGTGGCCCTAATGACGCCTGATTTGCTGTGCCTGCTGATGGCCTAAAATAAACTTAACTTTCTCTTTCTGTTTTTTTATTGAGTTACGAACTGAATTTTTCTAAAAACTTAGCATTGCGTTTATCAATCTGCATATTTTGATGAATTTTTAGCTATTTCTTTAATATATAAAATTGTTCAGAAGCAAAAACGATTGCAACATATTTAGTAAATAGTTTTTGAAGCTAATTCTATTTTTGGGTTACTTTTGGCTTCAAAACTGCATATTTTGATGATTTTTTGGTTATTTCTTTCAAATATCAAAGTCTTAAGAAGCAAAAACAATTCCAAAATATTTAAAAAACTACTTATTAACTAACTTCATTACAAAATTATTGAAAATTAGTTTTCGCTTTTTTTTGCTTAGTAAGAAACGGGATCTTTCTAGTTTCAGCTTCTTGTGGAAGCGTACATGCAGCATTTGGAAGATTTTTTTTTCTATCTCATTCCTGTTGTTGAGGTATTCTTGAGCGATGAGCTCAGCCTGCACCATATTACCGATGATTGCAGGTATATTCCTGAAGACATATTTTAGTGATTTTGAATAGTTATGGGCGGCGTGTGCCAGTGTGTTGGCGGAATTCCTGGGTTTGAAGGAAGACCTAGGGAGCTAGTAGTCAAACTAGAATTGGTTGACTGCATCGTAGGGGCTGGCTAGGTTGGATAACCTTTGACATTGCTAGCTGATGGCCTAGATGGTGCTGAGGGAGGCTTAATAGTGCAAGAATGTGCAGATGGGTAATTTCTTCAACTTTTTATTGCCTACGGCCAGCGGTATTGGATTCTGTTGGACCGGCGGCAGGTCTTCTGAAAAAGTTCTGGGCAGTAGTCACAGTAGACACAGTTCAGAAGAATTGGACCGCTGGTTAAAAACTGTGTTCCCGCCCGAATGTTTGTCATAAAGATATTTGAAGTTACCACTACCTGCCGTGTTCCTTCAGTTAAAAAACCTAACAGAAAGATTGACAGAAATCATTAAGGTACAAGAGGGTGATGACTTAAGCAATTTCTTGATCAAAAACACTTGGGCGGCCGGCCGGGAACACAGTCTAGAGAATTGGACCTGTGTTTGAAAACTGTGTTCTCGCCCACCCGCCCGAGTGTTTCTCGTAAAGAAATTTGGAGTTACCACTATCTGCCGTGTTCCTGCAGCTAAAAAACCTAACAGAAGGTCTGACAGAAATTATCTAGGTACAAGAGTGTGATGACGTAAACAATTCTTTGATAACAAACACAAAAAATTGGAACGGTGATTAAAAACTGTGTTCCCGCCCACCCGCCCGAGTGTTTGTCATAAAGAAATTTGAAGTTATTATCACTTGCCGTGTTCTTGCAGCTAAAAACCTAACAGAAGGACTGACAGAAGTTATTTAAGTACAAAAGGGTGATGACGTAAGCAATTTCTTGATAAAAAACACTTGGGCGGGCGTGCGGCAACACAGTTCAGAAGAAAAAAAGGACTGACAGAAGTCATTAAGGTACAAGACGGTGATGATGTAAGCAATTTCTTTATGGGAAACACATGGGCGGGCGGGCGGGAACACAGTTTAGAAAAATTGGACCGGTGGTTGAAAACTGTGTTCCCGCCCACCGACCCGAGTGTTTGTCATAAAGAAATTTGAAGTAACCACCACCTGCCGTGTTCCTGCAGCTAAAAAACCTAACAGAAGGACTGATAGAAATCATTAAGTAACAAGAGGGTGATGAGTTAAGCAATTTCTTGATAAGGATCACTTGGGCGGGCGGCCGGGAACACAGTTCAAAAGAATTGGACTGGTGGTTGAAAACTGTGTTAACGCCCACCCGCCCGATTGTTTGTCATAAAGAAATTTGAAGTTACCACCACCTGCCGTGTTTCTGCAGCTAAAAAACCTAACAGAACAACTGGCAGAAGTCTTTAAGGTACAAGAGGGTGATTACGTAAGCAATATCTTTTTGGAAAACACATTTGCGTCATTGGTTTGGGTCAGCCGTACTAGTGCCTTTTTGTGTACGTTAATTTGTTTGGATTGGCTCTTGAGGGTCACGATAAATTTATCTAGGGTTTGGACTTTAGCAGATTGAAGTTCCATGAGCTCTGCGGTCATCTGCATCTGCTCAAAGATTGTTTGGAGGACGGGGTCAATTGTGCTGGCTATTATTCTTGAATTAATTAATTCAAATTCAATTATTAAATTGATGATTGGTTGAGTGACTAGTTTAATCAATCTTTAGTAATTGTATTAAAATTGCAGTTTGTTCTCTGTTTTGCTGCTGCAGTTGGATGTGGCTGGGCTGGCTCCTAGAGGTGTTGGTCGACTGCTTTTGCTTGTTACCCCACTTTCTAATTTTGGTTGGGTTTGGTAAAAAAGAAATTTTTCTAAAGACTTACAAAGTGTCGTATTCACTCTCACGAGCGCCTATACCGACTAAACTTTCCTAATAATTGAATTTTGTGGAGAACTTCAACCACGTCTTTGTCCGGATTTCAAACTTTTGGGCATTAATCTGAGAAGTTGGCTAGAAACTTAGGTGAAATTATTATTATCTTTGCAAAATCTTTGTCATTTGCTTAGGGGAGAGGAGTAAGAGTTGTGCGTTGTGCGCCGATTCTGCTGCTTGTGCATAGGATTGCTCCTTGCGTAAATCAAGCGTGCTTTTGGGAGAAGCAGGAATCTCAGCTTATTGTAAATCGGGCAAAGTTTGTGTGAGGCTTACTGCACTTGGCGCATGTAGCTACAAGACCTTCTTAAGGATGCACGTGGATGAGCTTTGATGAGCTCTTGCACATTTGACGCACTCATATGGTGCAATGTCTGCGGTTTTTCACTTGTACTCTACAGTAACGCAAAGCTTGCACAACTTAGTGGAAGACATGATCTCTCGACTTTCCTGAGGAAGCTGGACGTTGTTATCTGCGTACCTCCGTGAGGGTCAACGGAGGTTGCCGGTCCAAGTTCAAGAGTCATCTTGGGTAGTGGTTCCGGAGCGTTGGAGACGTGGTGTTTGTACATTTGTTTTATATTGGTAAACCCGAATGTTTTGACTGACATGTCACACATAGGTGAGAGTACCGTAGCATCTATCAGTGGCCGTCTTGAATTTTGGGCGGAGTGTGTAGCCAGGGGTTTACTACGGCAATCGGTGGTGTATTTTTGGAAAAGTTTGAAGACTGCTTGCAGAGTGGTGGTTCCCGATGTCGGAGTTGACGGAAATTCCAGTTATGTTGAATTGTGTTGTCTAGGGGCACCCAGTTGAAGTAGCCAACTGATGGTGGTTAGACGAAGTCTTCTTTGGATGTTTTTGCCTTGCTCTCTGGATTTCGACTGAGGAGAAAATTTGTGCGCGCACCGGTTGGTGGACGAGGCTACGTCCACGTACGGTTACAAGGTAAAATATTAGAAAGGTTTTCCCGTCCCTTCCCATACGTTTTGTAGAAGTAGGATTAAATCCTTGAGAAATGAGCTTAGCTTGCACCACGTCTGCCGTGATGCAATTGGAAATACTCCACATAACATATTTTAGGAACTTTTCTGCCCTTACCTAATAAGTGTAGTGTACTACGTTGTTCTGAGTATAATGCTTAATTACAGCACGAAAGTTTGCATGGTAGAGTGGG
Organism: Tachinus rufipes; assembly: GCA_963932245.1. NCBI lineage: Eukaryota > Metazoa > Arthropoda > Insecta > Coleoptera > Staphylinidae > Tachinus > Tachinus rufipes. Next base: position 94,155,670 of record OZ010747.1, on the reverse strand, counting down.
TGCATGCGGATACTATTGACTAAGTTTACTGCGCGGTGAAGTTTGCCAACAGTTCTTGGAAGACAGATATGCTTAAATTGTTATAGGTGGTATTCTACCTTTCTCTGTGGGTGCTGGCAAAGTTGGAGAACGTGGAAGGGAGCTTAAGGAGCTAGTGGTTATACTAGAGTTAATCGACTGCGCTTTATGGGTTGGTCGGGTCTTGGATCATTTAGCCTTGGTGGCTGAAGGTCTTTTTGTTTGGCGTTGAAGGCACTTGACGTGTGGAATTGGCTGATGGCTTAGTAGGTGGGAGTTGACGTTGTGGTTTGGTTAGGTCTCCATTTTTTTTTTCTTGGAGAATGCAGAGTACAGCCGGTAGCTGTTCTTTTGCCGTAGGCCTGGATTGGAGGCTTAGTTGGCGTTACGGGCGCGAAAACAAGACGCAAAAAATGCAACGAGCGGATTGGTACGGGGATTATGGAATATTAATGTAGATGGCATCCACGTGCTATATTAATTTATTATTGAATTATACAGGAATATTTTTATTTAAAAGCAAATATTAATTGTAGAATATTTAGAAATTGTTGACTGAGCAATTTATGAGAATTAACTTAGACTATATAGAATGAGATTTGTCAATTGCTTTTATTAATATTCACGTCGCGTTGTGTTGGTATTACATACATTTTTTATCTATGCCTCTCAATAACTAATCAGTTTTTTTCAGGACTAATATTTCTCTTAGATTGAACACCCAATTATAAACAAAACGTATCGAATTTTTTTTTAATTTTGTGTTTTTATGCTTTTAATGATGCTAGCGGTAAACGATTGTAGAGTACTATTGAGCCGTTTCTTAAGCCATATACTATACACGCCTTTTGACGACGCGGCGACGCCAACATAAACGTTGCGTGTGACGTGATTTGTGGGCAAAAGACTTGTTGTTAAACGCATGTATTATAACACATTTTTACGCATATAATCTACTAAAATGCCTATAGATCTTGTACAAAACACTTAAAGCAAAGCATTCTATACATATAAAAAACATGTGCAGCCAATTTGAAATTAAAAATCTAAATATTTAGTTTATTTCAAAAATATGCGTACACGAGAGCGATAATGACGTATTTTAAGGTCTTTTTGGACCTAAGTGTAGTGTTACACATTGTTGATCTTGAAGAATGCTATTGAAGAGTTTGGACTTAATGGGGGCCTAAAGAGCTGTAAGGTAGTGCAGAGGCGGACGAGTTAAAGATCTTTTGGTCTTGTTGGTCTTGGTGGACTTATGACGCCTGATTTGCTGTGAGTTCTGATGGCCTAGTTGAAGCAGAAACTAAAAAAGACTAAACTTTTTTTTGTTTTTTTTTTCGTTGAGCTACGAGGGGAACCTTTTTAAAGATTTTGCATTGTGTTCATCAATCTGCATATTTTGATGAATTTTTGGCTATTTCTTCAAAATGTAAAATTGTTTTAGAAGCAAAAATTATTGCAACATATTCAGAAAATAGTTTATCAAACTAATTCTATTAATAAATTCAAGAAAAAAAATGTCTGCTTATTTTTGGCCCCAAAACTGCATATTTTGATTATTTTTTAGTTATTTCTTTTAAATATCAAAGTCGTGAGAAGCAAAAACAATTGCAAAATATTAAAAAAAAAAAATTAATAACTAACTTTATTAAAAAATTATTGAAAAATAGTTTTGGCTTTTTTTTTGGTCTAAAAACTGTATATTTTGATAATTTAAAAAAAAATTGAGGTTTTTAGAAGCAAAAACAATTGCAAATTATTTACCAATTAACTCCTTTATAAAATTTAAAAAAAAGTAAGTTTTGGCTTATTTTTGGCTTTAAAAATGCATATTTTGAGAATTTGTTGGGCATTTCTTTAAAATATCAAAGTTAACAGCAGCAAAAATTGTTGCAAAATATTTATGTTATAATTTACCAACATTTTTTTTAGAACAATTAAAAAAAGTAAGTTTTAGTTTACTTTTGGCCCAAAAACTTCATACTTTGATGATTTTTGGCTATTTATTTAAAATATCTAAGTCATCAGAAGCAAAAACTAATGTTTAGTATTCATGAAGAAATTTACCAACTAACTAAATTATAAAATTTAAAAAAAAAATAAGTTTTGGCTTACTTTTGGCCTAAAAATTGTATATTTTGATGATTTTTTGCTATTTTTTATAAATATTAAAGTTTTTAAAAGCAAAATCTATTGCAAAATACTCAGGAAATAATATATCAATTAATTCTATAATCAAATTAAAAAAAAATCTAAGCTTTGGCTTACTTTTTTCATAAAAATTGCATATTTTGATGATTTTTGAGCTATTTCTTTAAAATATTAAAATTTTCAAAAGCAAAAGTTGTTGCAAATTGTTTAGAAACTAACTTACCAACTTCTGGTTTACTTTTAGCTTTAGTTTTGATAGTTTTTTGGTTATTTTTTCAAAATATCAAAGTGAAACAAAATTTGTTGCAAAATATTTTATAAATAACCTACCGGAAATTTGAGTCACTTGTGTGATGAACAGATGCCTAATTACGGGTATGAATTGCATATTGCACTTTTGTGCCGCCTATAGGCGTTGCTTAGAATTTGTGGAGAACTTGAACTTAACAGTAATGCAATGCCCGCATAGCTCAGTGAGAAACGGGATCTTTCTAGTTTTAGCTTCTGGTGGAAACATACATACAGAATTTGGAAGGTGTTCCCGTTTCTTCTCATGCGTGTAGTTGAGGTAAGATTGTATTCTTGAGCGATGAGCTCAGCTTGCACCACAACACCGATGATTGCAGGTATATTTCTCAAGACATATTTTAGTGATTTTCTACACTAACTGATATGTGTAGTAAAATATATTGTTTTTTACGCTGACTTAAAAGTTGCCAACAGCTCTTGATATACAGATTTGATCTGAATAATTACGGGCGGCGTGTGCAAGTTTTCCTTGTGAGTGTTGGCGGAGTTGCTGGGTTAGAGGGAGGACTTAGGGAGCTACTAGTTGGATCAGAGTTGATAGACTACACCGTAGTTGCTGGCTGGGTTGGATACTTTTTGGCCTTGGTGGTTGATGGCCTAGATGGTGCTGAGGGCACCTGATGGAAATGGGCTTCATAATTCAAGAAGGGATTAAGTACTTCGATTTTTTATTCCCTACAACCGGGATGAATCTCTTTTTTACTAGCTGGGTTACGTGGTGGTGGCGGCATCATTACTGTCCTGGTGAACATCCATATCCATATTCGGAGGAAGCGGTATTGGATTCTGCTGGACCTGCGGCAGTTTTCTTGAGGAAAGCCTGGGCTGTCGTCGTTGGCTTAGGTGAGCCGTACTAGTACATTTTCGTGCACGTAATTTTTTTTTTGGATTGGCCTACAAAGGTCTCAATTAATTTTTCCCGGGTTTGGATTCTAGCAGATTTAAGTTTTATGAACTCTGCTGTCTTCTGCATCTGCTCAAGGATTGTCTGGAGGACGCGGTCAATCGTGCTGGTTGTTATCCTGAAATTAATCATTTCAAATTTAATTACTGCATGGATGATTGATTGAGTGACTAGTTTAATCAATCATCAGCCAGCACGATTGAACCCGTCTTCTATACGAACCTTGAGCAGATGCAGAAGACCGCAGTGCTCATAATCAATTAATCTGCATCCAAACTCTGGAAAAATGTATTGTAACCTTCAAAATTCAATCCGAAAAGATTGACTTGCATGAAAAGGCGTAGTAAAAAAATTGCAGTTTGTTATCTGGTTTGCTGCTGCAGTCGGATGTGTCTGCGGTGGCTCCTAGAAGTGTTGATTTGCAGTCGACTGTTATTACTTGTTACTTCACTTTCTTTTTTTGGAAAGGAGATTTACTTTTACGAGCGTCTATATCGACTAAATCCGGAGCGGAGTATCAGTTTATTTTTAGCTGGAAGTTGTGCGTTTTGTGCCGATTTTGCTTTATGTGCAAAGAATTGTTTCTTGCGTGCATTAAATATGCTCTTGAAATGAGCGGGAGTCTGCTGTTAAGCAGTAGGTGCCTTACCGCGAGCCTGATTGTTGCGGCTAGCACCCAGATTAACGGGCAGCCTTTGTCTACTGCATCCGGTGCATGTAGTTACATGCCCGGACTTTTTCTTGAAGATGCACGTGGAGGAGGTTCGATGAGCTCCTGCGCATTTGGCGCACGCATATGGTGCGTTGCACCGATTGTGCAATGTCTGCGGTCTTTTGCTTGTGCTTTACAGTAACGAGAAGCTTGCACAATTTAGTGGGAGACATGATCTCTTGATTTTCCTGAGGAAGCTGGACGTACCACAGTGAAAAGGTTCTCCTCCCCCCCCCACCCCTCCCCCCTTTCGTAAAAGTAGCATTAGTTTACTACGTTCTTCTGTGTATAGTATATACTGAATCACAGCACAAAACTCCGCATGGAAGAAAGGGTGCATGCAGATACTATTAACTGCGTTCATTGCGTGGTCGATGGTGATGTTACGTGACTTGAAAGTTGTTAACAGCAGTTTGAATGCAGATTTGTTGCAAATTGTGTTGGGTGGAGGGCGGCGTATGCCAGAGCTTTTTGTGGGTGCTGGCGGAGTTGGGGGACGTGGAAGAGGGTTTAAGAAGCTAGTGGTCGGACCGGTTCTTGAATCTTTTGGCCTTGGTGGCTGAAGGCTTTTTTGTTTGGCACTGAAGGCACCTGAGGTGTGAGGTCGGCTGATGGCTTAGTAGGTGGGAGTTGACGCTGTGGTCCGGTTTGGTTTGCATCTCTTCCTTCTTGAATTTGTGGCGGACTTCATGTTAGCTTTCATCTTGCCGATGGAAATCATTGCATTTTTTACGTCGCGGTTGTTTTCTTGACTTGCTCTTTATGTTCTCTGAGCTTCTTAGCTTGTCCCTTTACCAGGGTCAGGATATATTACTTCATGGTGATGATCTTCTTTGTTTGTTGTTCAACATCATTCCTAGGAGCTTGCGGTTTGGTTGCAATTATTTGGTCAATTGCTGCAGTAGGTGTCTTGTCGGCTGTTTCTCAAAAACTTGTCTCTTTTTTCTTTTTATTTTCTTTGTGAGTTTTTGGACTTTTTGGAGTTCAAGGACTTCAAGAGGCGAGGCTTCATTGTAGACGGCGACATAGCTTTCTATCAGGTCTTTGTCCTTAGATGGACTGGAATCTCTCGAGGCTTCTTGAGGGAAATTTAGACCGGGGAGTTCGAGGTTTTAGAGCTTGGCTGCAACAGGTGAAGAAAATTTTCTAAACTTCTTTGGGAGAGGTCAGGGCCGGACATTTTGGTAACATTGTGGTTGACTGGGTCTAGCTTAGCTATGAGCAATATAGTGGTTGCGTTTGAGGCGGTTATGCTTTTTCTTATCTTCTGGGAAACGTCCTTTTGCAGGCCAAGCAGGGTTTCTTGGACATCTAACCCATTTTTTTTATGTTGTTGAAAATTCTTTCGGCTTCATCGTTGATTATCTGGCTTTTTAAAGTTGTAAATTTTTTTGCCATGTTCTACTTTCTGAAACTGGTCATAGAGGAAATTTATGTTGGGTCAAGCTTCATCCTGAAAGAAATTCTGAATTAATTAATTAATTTCTTAATTAATTAAATCAGTTGAATTAAATATAAAAGGTACAATTAAAATTGCATTTAATCGGGTTACGGGCTTGCTTTGGGTGGTGAAGTGGGTCGCTCTGTGTGTAGTTTTATCGGCTGCTGGCAGTTGAATGTATGGCTGGAGAGGACTCTGTGATAGTGGATAAACCGTGTCTAAAATAAACTAAAATAGTAATACAATATCAATATCAAAATTTTGAAAACCACGTTTTGAACTTAATAAATTTGCTCAAATTTTGGAATATTTTTTTTATTTTGTATTGCTAAGATGTGGACTGGGAAATAATATTAACAAATTTCAAAAAAGAAAATGATAAACGTGATTGACATTTCTTTAAATTTCTTAAATTTTGGGATAGGTTGCAGGATGTTACCAGTAGATGTGACACAAATTTAAAATTTAAAATTTATGCTTACGACATTGCAAGTAAGTAAAAATAATACAAAATTTTTGTTGTAAACACGTTTAAACATTGATAAATTTTAAATCAAAGATTGCAATATAAACAAATAAATAAACTAATATCAAAATCAGTAAAAGACAACACACACATTTGATTACACCTGTTTGAGGCCTCTTTCAAAAATTGGACGCACTGTTCTATGGGCTCTTTTTTATTTGATAAAATAAAATCCACCAATGTCTTATGCGCAAACAACATATGTTGAGATCTACCACGGAAAGCTTGATTTCCTTTAATTTGCTCTAGAAGCCGTTCTATACTCTGCCAATCTTTGATGACCTTTAAAATTGCAAATCTTTTGAAGTCATTGGGTCTTACGGAAATGTTGTCTGCCGCTTGACGAGCTTAATTCTTACTTTTGCTACCGACATGACTTGGCGTCCAGACAAAGATATCTTTTTGTCCAAAATATTGAAGTTTGTACGATCTGGTCCAGCGGATCAACCTAGTACATAGACTTTATACTGAGGATGGCACTCAACTTACTGGAACAAAGAAGGATTGAGCAATGAAATGACGTCTTACAGTTTAACAGGGCTTTATCAAATATATATAAACTCAGCGGTGTATACGAAGGTTTCTTTAGAGAAATACCATGAATGGGCCGTACTGTCTAAAATAAAATACACTTTTTACCACCTGATCCGGTTTCTAACCGTCTGTACACAACCGCGAGTCTGTGTACTTGGCAATGATTTCAAGAAACCTGTTTTACTATACCGAGGTACACTTCATTTGCTGCAAAGATTTGTCTAAAGTGTTTTTATATAAGGTTTTTAACCGGAATTTTCTGGCAGATGAGTACACCGCGCAGCTGTTGTCAATCTTTGACAAAATCAACGTTCTGTACTTTTTTGCTCTTTGTAACTAATTCATCAATATGTGCTCAAAAGGTTCTATCGAATACAAGCTCTAAAAATTGGACTGATTTGACGCACGTAAATCTGGAACCCCGCCAGACAAGCGGGGATCCCGTGAAAAGGTCTTCTGAGGTAGCAAAATTTTCTTACGAGGTTTTAGTCGAAAGAAACGTAAATTTCTTGTCTCTGCCTGTTTTTTTACTTTGTCTATGGTGATTTATAGTTACGTGTCGAGCCTTGCAAAATAATGATTTATAGACATAGCGTTTTTGAGTTAACGTTTCCTGCTTTAACTTGCGATCGCGCAAAAAAAAATTAAGAAAGGGGGCATACGGCTGAATCTTTATCATCTATTGCTACGAGGTGTTTTCTTGCCAAAAAAGCGCCTTGGAGGGAATTTTTGTGGTATTGTCTGAAATTTGCTTGGTATTTAGTAAGAGACCGCGACTTTCCAGCACCAAAGCCAAACGGTTGTTGTTTATTTCCTCTAAAGATTTACTGAGACAGCAAGTTATCTAGATCGGTCAGTAGCTGTTTAGGTGGTTTGGATCTATGTCCGGCTTCAGCAACATTTTGGGTAGACGCCGCTCGCTCATATCAGGTTGTAGATTTCTAGCAACAGTTCCGTCATGTGGGAAGGAAACTGCTGGATAACCTGATAAAGTACGTTAGCTGGTATCGTTGCAAAGGATGTACCTATGCTGCTGATAGCCGTTTCAAACTTTTTGATTAGGATGGGAGGGATTTTTTTCAATACTGCTGCTACCTTTTCCACACTTTGCCGACCGAAGTAGTCAGTTGGCGTTGTTATTGGCATGTAGCTTTTCCATGATCAAATTTAAATTGATATAATTGTAGCAAAGAATTGAGCGTATTGATATATATTATAATTTTATTTTAAGTAGTACTACATTACTACGTAACGTGTACTAAATACAAAACAAACCTTATGGCTGCTTTACAAGTTACACAGATTCAACCATTTTTTTGATTTTTTTTTGTTACAATTATTATAACCGCAGCAAAAAATTGAGCGTATTGGTATAGTTTATAATTTTACGTTTATTTGAACTATATTAGTACTTAACGTGTACCAAATATGATACAAATCCAATGGCTGCGTTAGGAGTTACACAGTTTGAACCAAGAAAGTTTTTTGTAAAAAAAAATCGAAATTTGTTATAGTTTAATTTTTATTTTATTTATTAACGTGGCTACCTAATATATAGTAGTACTATATTAGTACTTAACGTTTACTAAACTTTAAACAAATTTAATAATTTCTTTAAAACTTACAAAGTTTCATATAAGGACCAATTCTTATTTTTTTTTGTTATTTGTAAAAAAGATGTAAATTGGTACAATTGCTAGAAAGAATTGAGTGTGTTGTTATAGTTTATAATCTTACAATAAGTAGTACTATATTAGTACTTAAAGTATACTAAATATAAAACAAATCCAATGTCAACTTCAGAAGTTATACAGTTTCAACCAATTCTTAGTTATTTAAAAAAAAAACGTAAATTGTAATATTAGCAGCAAATAGTTGAGCATACCAGTATAGTTTATAAGTTTACATTAAGTAGTACTATATTAGTACTAAACGTGTACTAAACTTCAAATAAATCCAATTTGTGCGTTAAAAGTTACATAGTTTTAACCAAAAACCAATTCTAATTTTTTTGTAAATAAAAAAAAATACATTAATTGATATAATCGCAGCAAAGAATTAAGCAAACCAATATATTCAGTAGTACTATATTAGTACCTAACGTGTACTTCATTGTTAGTTTTTTTGACTTCTAAGAGTTGGCTAGACGGCGACATTGCTTTCCAGCTGTACATTCATCCGGTCTTTGTTCTTGGATGGGCTGAAAAGTCTGTATCGGGGAGTCAGGGCCGGAACTTTTGGTGACGTGGCTGGCTATGAGCGTAATAGTGGCCGCGTTGGAGAAATGTCCTTGCGCAACCCGAGTACGGTTTCTTGAAGATCTAGCCTAAGAGAAAGGTCAGAATCTGAAAGCTCTGTTTTTTTTTTAATTGTATTGTTTTACTATGTTGGCCAAATTTAACATAATTCTACAATTTGCTTAAATTAGTAAAAGGTATTTTTAACACTTTTAAAAATGTTTAAGATTTTTTTAAGTTTTGGTATATAGTTGATGAAGTGAAATTTAAAAAAATAACCATTTGTAAGATAAGATATATGCCCACAATTAGCGTGTGACGTCAGTTGTGGGTATAGAACGTTGTTATACTGGCTTCACTATGCAACGAACGCAAACGCAGACATATTTAATGTGTGGAATGTATAAGCTAGATTAGTATGACTATTTTCAACTTGTAGATCATCAAATCATTGATTTATAGGCATTTATCTAAGGCAATTGCAACAAGGGTGACGCTAATTGTTGATTCTTGAGGAACACCTTTTTCTAGATATAACGTCTTTGAATTAGCGTTGTGCACCTTTACTTTAAACTTGCGATTGCGCCTAATAGGTTAAAAAAGGAGCATACTTCCTGAATCTCAATGCGTGTCACTCAGTTTAAAAATATTGGATTGATGATTTGAAAACGTGTTCCCGCCCACCCGTCCATGTGTTTGTGATCCAACTGCTTGACAACTTACAGTTGGGTGAGTACTTAGTTTAAGAATGTTGGACCGGTGATTTGATATGAAAAATTATCCAACTGTTAAGAGCACAAACACTTGGGTGGGTGAATGGGTGGGCACACAGTTCAAGAATGTTGAACCGCTGGTTTGGAAACGTGTTTCTGCCCACCAGCCCAAGTGTTGATAATTCAACTGTTTGGATCACAAACACTTGGGTGGGTGGGTGGGCATTCAGTTTAAGAATGTTAAATCGGTGGTTTGAAAGCGTGTTCCCGCCTACCTGGCCAAGTGTTTGTGATCTAACTGCTTGACAACAATCGCTTGGGTGGGTGGTTGGGCACTCAGTTTAAGAATGTTGGACCGGTAATTTGAAAACGTGTTTTTGCCAACCCGCCCAACTGCTTGGATCACAAACACACTCTGTTTAAAAATGTTTGATATTTAGTTAAGAGACCACGACTTGCCAGCATCTAAGCCAGACGGTTGTTGATCATTTTCTGTAAACATTTACTGAGAAAGCAAGTTATCGATATTGGTCAGTAGCTGTATAAAAGGTTTACCGGGTTTCAGAAACGGCAAGAAAATGGCTATTCTTCAACATTTGGGTAGACGCCAATTTTTCTATATCAAGTTGTAGATTTCCAGCAACCGCTTTGTCATGCGGGAGGGAAGCTGCTGGATAACTTGATAAGGTACGTCATATGTTTTTGGTGCAGAGGTGGTAAAGCTAAAAGTTACTAATGCGGACGACTCAAGCAAGCTTGAAAAAGTTACTCTTTTAGTGTGACCTATATACCAGCGCAAGTGTTAGTCATCAAAGGATTTATTGGTTGTGTTTTTATGCAAAAAAATAAATGTGTGTTGCGCTTTGGAAAAAAGTGTACCATCAAAGGACAAAGTGACAATGAAACCTTTACCTAATTTTGGGATTTAACTACTTTTGGGCAAGTGATTTAGACAGATTGTCAGGGCATTACAAAAAGATACTGTGAAATTCATTGAGAAGAACACTCTTTACTTAACAAAATAATCACATATTGATATTCCTTATCTAAATACAAAATATCAATAAATATGAATACAGACAAGACTTTACATCAGGAAAAGATACAAGTTTTGGCTTATTGATCACTACAGTTAGGAGAAAAGAAAACGTGGCGCAGTAGTCTAGGCATCCGACTGCTGCACCAAAAATCGGGGGATCAAATCTTACAACGGAAACCATTTCAAACGTCTTGTCAGTATGCGGTTTTACGGTTAAGATCCTTTTTTAGTCCGAAAGAGATTAGTATTTTTTCCAGTAGTTTGTAATTGACTAAAAAATGTAAGTTGCCAGCATTACGGACAGAGAATAAGTTTCTGCTATCAGTGGCTAATGCACTTTATTGATTATTTACATTACGTGGAGGTTTGGTGGCACTATAAATTTGATCTTGGATGACCACACGTTCTAATGTTGAGCAAAGTGGATAACATTACACAAATTGAAGTTGACTATAGCATTTTATTTTAATTACAGAGGATTTTGTTAAGATATTTCATGCTTTACAATGTTTTACTCTGTTACATTTAAAACTTCTTAAAATAAACAAACTTTTTATTTGTAGCACTTTATAAATATAATATTTTCCAAAAATTTTGTCATTCTTTTTGTCAAGTTAAATACGACCTTTTTTCACCAATTTATTTAATGAAAACAAGTAAAAATAGTTGTTGATAATTGACGCTTATGTTAATTAGGAAAATTATTTTATTTTAATGACCAATAATATTGATAATACATACATAAAGATAAAAATGTTCAAGGTTCAATAATTTATTATAAACAGTAGAGTTGGTGATAAGGCATAAAATATAATGCACAAAGAAAATCGCACATTTTCATACATCTGTGTAGTAATAGGTAATTATTTTAAATTGTTTTATTCTACCAAATATTAATATAATTTTTTTTAGGTTGCTTACTGGCTTTAATAGCAGGCCTTCCATTATCATGGACATCTCCAGTGATACCTATTTTAGAATCATCTACAATAACCAACCCATTACAAAAACAAATTAATATTACCGAATCATCATGGATAATCTCATTATTATCTCTTGGTGGAGCAATTGGACCAATCATAACCGCATTCACAACCAAGTTTACGGGATTAAAATTTACTTTAATAGGCATAGGAATTGTATTCATAGTATCATTCTTAATGCTTGCTTTTATCAACAATTTAACCACTTATTTTATAGCAAGATTTTTAGCAGGTGTAGCAATGGGAAGTGTTTATTCAGTTTTACCACCTTACATAGCCAACATATCACCGGATGATATAAGAGGTGCAATGGGGGCATTGTTTAATTTATTTTTAACCTTTGGTATAATGATACCATACAGTTTGGGACCGTATATTTCAATTTTTATATTAAATATTATTTGTGCTATCATATCCATTATTTTTGTAATTGCGTTCAGTTTTATTCCCGAAAGTCCAGTTTATTTAATAACAAAAGCAAGACAATTAGAAGCGCAACAAATATTACAGAAATTAAGGGGTTGCAAAGATGTTAATATTGAATTTGATTTGATGATTGAAACTGGTGAAAAATATAAAGGAACAATTGTTGAGAATAATTTTAAAGCATTGATAATATCTTTATTTTTAGTAGCGTTTCAACAATTATCTGGTATTAGTGTAATTACTGTTAGTACACAAACAATTTTTGAAGAATCCGGTAGTTCCTTACCATCAGATATATCATCGATGATAATTGGTGCGGTGCAAATAGGAGCTAGCTTTATTCCTCCATTTTTTGTAGATAGATCGGGTAGAAAATTATTTTTGTTGATATCATCAATTGGTATGCTTATATCTGAATTATTGTTGGGTGCTTATTTTTATTTAAAAGATAATGGATATGATGTTGTTTATATATATTGGTTGCCTATATCATGTTTGATTGTTTATATAGCTTCTTTTAATGTAGGTTCTGGACCAATTAGTTGGACTATTATAGCAGAGTTATTTACTCCTAATATGATGTCAGTTGGTAGTGCTATAGCTGCATCAATTTTTTGGCTTATTTCATTTTTTCTTACTCATTTTTATGAGGATATAACTAAATTTGTTGGTATTTATGGATTGTTTTTAATATTTTCTGGATTTAATAGTATTGGCATTGTTTTTATTTTATTTTATCTACCGGAAACTAAAGGTAAAAGTACTATTGAAATACAAAGGATGTTGAATTGAATTTGTTAAAATAAATAAACTATGACAAGAAATTGTATGTTGAGGTAGAAAAAATATTATTATTCCAACAAGTTATTTATTAATTAACATGTTACAGAAAAGCCAACGGGTACTTGCATGTGAACTTATAAAAGATAAATATTTAACATGAAATAAAAGCTAACATATTTATTGGACAGTTACTTAATTAGTTTTTATTGACTAAGGTAATAACTTATTTATAAAAAAAATTAAATAGCTTTGAAATATATTAGAATTTTGTAATAATATTGTAATATAGATAATAAAACTTGATTAAATTTTTATTTTTAAGTGAAGCAAAGTTAACTTATTTAAGTCATATTACTATAAACTACCTGTACAAATTTACTTATGGCCGGATTTTGAGTGTTTTCTAACAATATTTTAATGTTTTATGTCCGGATTTTGCTATTTTTGACAATCCATTAAAATAATTTTTCATTTTTAACAGTTTATGGCTGTATTTTGATGCTTTTTGCACAGTACGGCTAGTGCAAGAGTCTAAAAGCAATATTTTACAGATTACTGCACTAGCCGCATTCTGCAACTTAATCAAATAACATTTATTTAAATAAAATTGCAAAATGCACTAGTTTTAAAAATACTGTTTTATAAATTACTGCACTAGCCGTACTGTGCAACTTTATCAAACATATTTATTTAAATAAAATTTCTATTTAAATGTTTTATGACTAGAATTTTGGACTGTTTAACAGTTATTATCAAAATATTGTTATTTTGTGGTCAGATTTTGCTATTTTTGACATTCTATAAATAAAATTGTGTTTTAATAGTTTATGACCAAATTTTGCTATTTCTAACAATATTTTGATGTTTTGCTAGTTTGGACTTTTTATAACTAAAATTTTGCAGTTTTTAACAGTTTATGAGAATATTTTGGTGTTTTTGATAGTATTTTTATACTTCATGATCAAATTTTGCCAATTTTTGACAGTTTATGGCCGGCGTTTAGTTTTTTCTAACAATTTTATCACACTTTTAACAGTATATAAATTTTAGTGTTTTTTGTTTAAAAATTCAAGACCGGATTTTGTTAATTTTGACATCTTATGAACAGAATTTATTGTTAGAATTAGCAAAATTTAGCCAAAAATTATTGAAAAGAGCAAAATTCTATTTATAGAATATCAAGAATTTTTAAATCCGGTCATAAAATATGAAAATATTGTTAGAAAACACCAAAATTTGTTAACAAATGCAAAATTTTGATATTTTGGATATTTTATGACTAGAATTTTGCAATGTTTAACAGTTATTACCAAATTTGCTTTTTTGACATCTTATGAATAAAAATTTGCACCTTTCAACTGTTTATAGCCAGCATTTAGTTTTTTCTAACAGTATTTTTACACTTTTTAACAGTTTATAGCTGAATTTTGGTGCTTTTTAATAAATAATTAAAATTTCAAGACCGGATTTTGTTAATTTTGACATTTTATGAACCGTATTGTGCACCCTTTAACAAATTATAGCTAAATTTTGCTGTTTTTAACAATATTTTGATATTTTATAAGCAAAATTTGCTAATTTTATCATTTTATGACGTTATTTCTAACGATATTTAGATATTTTATATCAAAATTTTGCAATTTTCTTAAAATGGTTTACGTTTTGATTAGTTTAATGCTACATTTTATTGTTTTTAACATTCCATAAATAAAATTTTGCAGTTTTAGACAGTTTATGGCCGGATTTTAATGTTTTAATGTTTAATTTTTTAACAGTTTATGACTGGAATTTGGTTCTTTTTGCACAGTACGGCTAGTGCAGTAGTCTAAAAAAAATAAAAGCCGCATTCTGTCATTCTTAAAATTTGATAAAAAAATTACATTTTTCACTTGATCATTCTTCAAAATTTAAAGATAAAGATAAACAAAATTTTGTTTAGCTATTGCAGTGTTTGAGTTAGAACATCTTTTATCAACAGTATTTGTGCCTTGCCAGATTTACCTAAAGGGTAAGATAAATTAATAATAGCTGCTTGAAGGTGCTTTGATAGATTCATTTGACCTTGACTAGTTTGCTTCAAGCAAGAGATTGCCCATTATAAAGAAGCTTTTTTCTTTAACACTTAAAAACTTTTCCTTTTCTGGGAATTTTGTTGAGTTGTGTTGAACATACTCTTTTAAAAGTTAGCTAACCTACAAAAGTGTTTTTTGCTCTGTCGCCAAACGCGTTTTCATTAGTCTTTTGGGTTTAAGACCACAAAGTATGTATTTTTGGGTACAAATCTATTATATTACTTTAGTCGTAGAGATTACAAATTGTTTAGTTTAAAGGAAAAGCTTATTGTTGCTGTTGACGGGGTATTTAAAGACACATCCATCGCTGTTTTTGCTAAGTTATTCAAAAACTATCTAAGCAAAAAGTATTTTATTAGAAAAAAAATAAAATTTCTAGCAAGTAAAAGTACACACTCGGCACAAAGTAGATGCGTAGAAGTTACTAAAAGAATCGTCAAAGCTACCATAAAAATGTAGCCTCAGAAGTGGCGCAGACTAAGGACTTGCCCTATCTGCTAGTAGACTGAAGAATTGGTCACAGTAAGTTAGTCTCTACATCCCGTTTAATAAAAATCCAGATTAGAATAATGTATTGCCAGTTTCTAGAGGTTTCGCACACCCTCCTTTGAGAGTTTCCATGTACCGCTAACATGATTTGGTTTGTACTTAGCATTAAAATTATTATTTATTTCTATACATTATCGCTGAATCTTTAATGCAAGCAAGCTTAAACTATATAAAAAATTTAATGGAACATACACTTCTATCTAATTACAACAAAGAAAATTAATTCTCTCCTAGTAGAATTACTTAAAACCGTCATTGTAAAATATAAATACGACCACTTGCAGATATTCCCAGCACCCCTTAAAGATAAAACGAGCTTTTGATCGGGTAAATACATAAAACAAAAAAAATTATTACACTCAAGTGGAACTGTATTTTCCCTTTCTTTTTTAATTTAACTCAGAAATAATTTATTACTTTGCATTGAAAGGCTCTTCTCATAGTCACGACATTAAAAATACAATTGTCTGACATGAAACAAAAACTTTCCTTGTCTCTCAACTACTGAATAAATAATACTTCCATCCTTGCTATTCGTATTATTAATATTTTTTATATGAAATTAATAGAAAATAATAAATATAGGAAAACTAAACGTTGCATGCCTGAATCGGCCATGACTTCATTAATATTTTAATGGGTCGCGTGCGATAAAATTGCAATTTTAATTAAAATGAAAATACAAGGGTGAGACGGCTGAGAGGAAAAGCGTTGTGTATGATTAATATTGTTATTGATTATTATAATTTTCTAAACGGGATTAAAAATAACTACCGATTATTGTATGGAAGGTCGATTTATGTAAATTTATTGAATGTTATTTATTTGCATAAGTTATGGGGTATATTAATTTGTGCAGTTCAAATTACTGATAACAGTTCAAATGTATGGTTTTATATGAAATATAGCACCTTATGGTGTAATTTTCTAGAAATCAATAAAATTATAGTTATAGTCTATAAATATTTAATATATTGGACTGATTAAAACAAAATTGTAGTAAGTTGTGTGTACTTAATTCAATTTTTTAATCTTCTTCAATGTTGTATATAAAATTGTTTATACAGGGTAGGCTAAAATGTTGGTTTTTTGAATTTTTATCAATAAAGATTTTATAAATTAAGCTTTTCTAAAATGTCAACAGCTGATATTATGTATTAATAAAATCAACAATAAATTTTTCAACCGCCTCTTCCACCCCCTTTGGAAGAGTCGCCGGTTACAAATGACGCCCAAGCAGGGACATCCAAAGACATGGTGCCTTTGGGTGCCCGAACACACCCGAACAATAGAACAAAACATCCATGAATAGACTAATCCGCAAGGCATTGCAAAGAAATGTCGAAGACGTCACCGCCGCGCAATGAAGCTAGAGTACAAATAATAATTCTTTGATGACAAAAAATAACTATTTACCGTGACATAATTAATTGACGTTTGCGTTTAGGCGCATTAGCGTGGCGCAAATTGCAATTAAAAAATGATGGATTAGTTGCAATTTTTTCAAGTTATGTGCTTACCGTGACTCAACTGTAAATGAGTTAACAAAAAATAGTAAAATATTGCACATTGTGACTGTCAGTCTTAAAGCGGCAAATGAAGTGACATATATTAACTATGCATACCGTGACACAGATGCTTACTGTGGCTCAAATGTAAATAAATTAACAAACAATACTTAGAACATTAACATTACCGTGGCGCAAATTGCAATTCCAAAATGATGAATTAGGCGCAAAATTTTGTTAGGTTAGGTGCTTACCGTGACTCAACTGTGAATGAATTAACAAAAAATAGTAAAATATTGCATATAGTGATTGTCAGTCTTAAAGCGTCAAATGAAATGATAAATATTAACTACGCATACCGTGACACAAATGCTAACCGTGACTCAAATGTAAATAAATTAACAAACAGTAATGAAAACTATGCATTCCGAGACACAAATTGCAAAGTAAAGTGATATAAATAAACTTACATTACCGTGACGCAAATTTCAATTGCAAAATGATGAATTAGGTGCAAAATATTGCTAGGTTAGGTGTTTACCGTGACTCAACTGTAAATGAGTTAACAAAAAATAGTAAAATATTGCACATTGCGACTGTCAGTCTTAAAGCGGCAAATGAAATGACATATATTAACTACGCATACCGTGACACAGATGCTTACTGTGGCTCAAATGTAAATATATTAACAAACAATACTTAGAACATTAACACTACCGTGGCGCAAATTGCAATTGCAAAATGATGAATTAGGCGCAAAATTTTTTTAGGTTAGGTGCTTACCGTGACTCAACTGTGAATGAATTAACAAAAAATAGTAAAATATTGCATATAGTAACTGTCAGTCTTAAAGCGGAAGTAAAATGACAAATATTAACTATGCATACCGTGACACATATGCTTACCGTGACTCAAATGTAAATAAATTAACAAACATTAGTTAAAACTATGCATTCTATGACACAAATTGATAAATGTGATAAACATGAACTGTGACACAAATTAAACTTGCAAAGCGACGGATTAAATGCAAATTATTGTTAGGTTAGATATTTACCGTGACTCAACTGTTAATGAATTAACAAAAAATAGTTGAAATATGCATATTGTGACTGTCAGTCTCAAAGCGACAAATGAAATGACAAATATTAACTACGCATACTGTAACACAAACGTCACTGTAATTGGAATCATGCTCTGGAATGACCCACCCACCAAATGTTTGTCATCAAGAGATTTGATATCAAAATCACTTCTTTTGGTATTGAAACTTTTAACGCTTGCAGAGAAGAGAAACTTTCAGATTATTGGCAGAAACTTTAGTTTAAACCATTTATTCTTTAATATTGACAGCTGGCAACAGTGATATGTCAGTTTTGACAACATTTTCACTGTTACTTTGACAGTTGGCAAGTAGTTTTAGTAATATATACGTTTTGAGAGCGTTTACTGCAGCCTACAAACACAATTTGACAATTTGAATTATTTTAATGACATTTTGAGAACTGATAATGTTTTCACTGTCACTGTGATAGTTAACAAACATTAGTGACATTGTAGACGTTTTGAAAGCATTTTAAACTACATAATGACAACATTGTTGTTACATATATGGAAGAATTTGACAGTTGATAATCATTTTAGACAATTAATAAATATTTTTGACTACTATTTTAAGTATTTTAGCAGTTGGCAGTATTTTGACAGTTAATGATGCATTTTGACAGATTTTAATATGTCACTTTGACCCTAGTTGACTTGATTACTTGATGTATTGAGAGCATTTTAACTAACTTGTCTTGTGATTTACTTTGACAACTGAGAATTTTTTTAATTAATTTTTTGAATTTTGACTTAGTCATCAAACACAACATTTATATGTCACTTATAGAGTTGACAATCCTTTTGTTTAGAGATCAATTTTGAAATTTTTATTTCATTTTCAGTTAGGAAGCATTTTAGATAGTTAAGTGACTTTTATTTTGTTAGCTGAAAACATTTTGACAGCTAATTACATATGTATGTACTCCGCATGGAGCAGAATGAACAAACGCATCATTTAATTATAAATGTTGACTTTGAAAGAAGTTTGTTTACGCAATTCTTAGTAAAGAGAACTGACATCTACGGAAGATAAATGGTCATATCAGTTCATTTGTTATTTTTTAAAGTAGTGATTTAAGAATAATTTTCCTTGTCAACACTTGAGTTTTTTTTAATTATAAATGGATTTTATTCCATATTTTTGGCACTCGAATTTTTAATGAATTTTCCGCTGTTTTCTTATTTTTTACCATAATATATTATGTTGTTTGGACTGGTGAAAAACTAATTTTTTTATTTGTTTTTTATTTCGAGCACAATCCTTAAAGTGTTTGCTATCTGTTTGCGTAATCATATTGCAGTAATTGAAACGACAAGTTGATGGATGTAAGCTATCTGCATACCATTTTGTTTTCATCGATCATTAAATTCCTTGTGTGTTGAATGTAATTACGCATTCAATTAATTACAGGGGCATCTATCCTCCCCCTCATCAATGAAATGAAAGGGCGAGTGCGAGGTTTTGATTTACTACTGGCCTAACGCGTTTTCGAGTGGAACATGTTTCCTCCACTGGGCGAAGATGAAAATAATGGATGAATGATTAGGACGCTCAATTGATTTTAAAGGTGGCAGCTGTGCCCGGAATGAAAATGGCCGTGTACACTGAGGTAAACAGCGTTTTTGTTCGAAATTGCCTATTGATTGATGTAATTCCGCTCACATCCATCAAAATAAAACTGGATTAAAATGAATCGCAGCGACACTCCGAATGCACATTGTATTTTTTTTGTTTTGGGGGATGCATAAATCGAAACGTGCGCCGCTTCATACACCGGTTAATTATAATCCAACCGGTCGATACGGCGCGAGCCGGTTACGTGAGGGACGCGTGGCTAACCGAAGCGAAACTTTAAATGACTCTTCCATTTTCGTGCTTTGAGGGGGGGATTCTGGCCATTATTGGAAAACATTAATTAGACTTTGAAAAGGACCCAAGTAACACATGACGACCTCACGGAAACGCAAAGGGGCTCTGATAGATGGTCGTGATTACCATCCCCATGATAATTAACCGGATTCCTCAAATTATAAATTGGCGGAGACTTCATTAATAATCACTAAGTCGCCCCCGTGCATATTGTGTGATGGGTGATTGTTTTAAGTTATTGCGATGCGGGGTGAGATTTATGATCACATTTTACGACGCGTGTAACTAGTTTAAAGTTAACTTTATTAATGGCTCATAACAGATATATTCTATTGGAAAATATATTGCTGGCAACTTTAAAATAATTTTATTACCCCTTAGCACAAACTTGTTTTATCAGCTTTGATGCATAAATTTGCAGGGTGGTTTCTGGTGAAGGCGTAATAACAATAATAATAATTAATTAGTTCTTCGTGCTAAACATTTTCAAGAGAATTAAAATTTAAATTCAAGGGCTGTTTTAATTTAAGCAATGACCGTGCATGTTCATTACTTCCAAACTTGTTCACAAACATTTATCGTTAGTGTCTATTACGTGGAAGGACCCACCTTCATTCAAAGCGTCTGGCTTTGCTACCTTAATTTACACGTCTATGACCGCAGACTTTCATTACAAGTTTTTGAAATAGTTTGCATACTCAATTAGAGCTCTGTGTTTTTATATATATATTTTTTTATGAAATTGAACCCATCATGTTTTTATAAATTGAGTGTTAGTCGTATCTTTAGTAAAAACGCATGTATATTATTTCTTGTAATTAACTACAGATTTGAAGCATAACGTTTACCAAAGTTAATGCATGTTTTGTATGTCCGAGTGAAAACTTTCAATGTATTTCAGACAAAATGCCTTTCTGCTGTGCTTGCCTGGTTTACCACTTAGTGTCGCCGCCACTGTCTTGTAACGTCTTTTATCATTACATGATTAAATAGAATTACAATTCAATAGCAACCGTTTTCAGATAGCAACGATTAAAAAGATTAATCCAACTGTAATATCTACATAAAATAATCAATACTGTAATAATACGCAAAAAATTACTCGATTTTCTAACACTGTTTATAAATTACAATTTCGGTATTCTTATAAAAAATCCTAACGACCTTGGTATTCCACCCGGTGCGCATTTATGATCCTATCAAAATTATGTTATCAAAAGCCAAACACGCGATCGCACACAAGCACATTTCACTAAGAGAATTGTTACGCAACGGGGAACTAATAACTTCAACCTTGCGCCCTATTATTCCAAACGTTCCCCATATGTTTATCCGGCAAAGAAATCTGATACGATTGTCTTGTAATGCGAGATATGTTAGGGGCGCGAAAAGGCCGACGATTATTATTATATTATTTTTACTATGCGAAACATTTATTACTATTTTATCTTGATGCTTGGATGTTTTATGGTCGAAATTTATTAAAAACATTTTTTTATATGTTTGTAATGTATGTAGGGGTTTTATATTTTAATTAGGTCAAGGATATTTCAACGCAGTTTAATTATCATATACGTTGAAAAGTGGTAGTGGATTCCATAAATAAATTCTGCTTTTATATAATGTTATAATTTAAAAGTTTTGTGTTGTGTTGGAAATGTTTCTATACAATAATATATTAATAGGTTTCAAATATAGTTAATGATATATTATTATTTTTAAGATTATAATCAACCATTATTTTGTATGAATAGGACAATAATAATTATTGAAATGAATGGCTGTGTGATTGAGTTTGAATTAATACGAATAAATGATTAATGAATTTATATGTTAATAAATCTTGTAGAAAGACCGATTTGAAGTGAGCTAACGGCTAACTAGAAGAATAGTGGATTTTAGGGTGTATTAATATACCGCAGCTGCAACTTAAATTTTTTTATTAATTACAAAAATGTCATTTTATTAATAATTTTTGTGATGTATAAAAAAAATCAATTTCCATTAAAAATAAAACTTTTCAAAAAAGTTTGATGAAAAAATTGATTTTTTTTAATCTTAAAACATTACTAGAACTATATTTATGTAATAACCAAAAGAAATTTTAAGTTGTGGGCAAGTACTTTGAGATGAAGTTAACCACCTACCCAGTGGCGAAGCTAGGATTTTTGGGCCACACCGCAAAACATTGAAAAGGGCTCACTCATAGACAGTTTTGAAAAAAAGATACTTAGGCGGGTGGGTGGGCACTATAGTTTATGATTACTAACGAGTTTCATTAAACTGTACTTGTCTACCCATTTGCTCAAATGTTTGTTATCAAAAAATTGGAAGTTTTTTTTTCTGCAAGCGTTAAAAGTCGTTTTATGAAATGAGGAGTTGATGATATTCAATCTGTTCATGACAAATATTTGGGCGGGTGGTTGGGCACTTAAGTTTATGATTACTAACGAGTACTTTAATATGTAGTTTCTCACCTATCCGCCTTAGGGTTTTTTATCAAGAAACTGGATTTTGCTGATGCTGCAAGCGTTGAAAGTCCTTTTAGGTAAAAGGAGTTGTTGATATTGAATCTTTTGATGACAAACACTTGGGCGGGTGGGTGAGCACTTCTGTTTATAATTACCAGTAAATACTTTGAGCTGAAGTTAACCACCCACCTCTCAAAGTGTTTGTTATCAAGAAAATAGAAGTTTTTCTTTACTGCAAGCAAAGAAAAGTTGCTGATATTTAATCTTTTAATGACGAGTGTGCACTTCAGTTTATGATTATCAGCAAGTGCCAGCAAGTACTTTAAACCTAAGTTATCCATTTGCCCATTCAAGTGTTTGTTAGCAAGAAACTGGAAATTTGTCTTCACTGCAAGCGGTAAAAGTTTTTTTGTGCAAAGAGAAGTTTATGAAGTGTTTGTTATCAAGAAAATAGAAGTTTCTCTTCACTGCAAGCAAAAAGAAGTTGCTGATATTAATTTTTTGATGACAGGTGGGCACTTCAGTTTATGATTACCAGCAAGTATCAGCAAGAACTTTAAACCTAAGTTATTCATTAGCCCGCCCAAATGTTTGTTGTTAAGAAATAAGAATTTTTTCTTCTTTGCAAGCATTGAAAGTTCTTTTATGCAAAGAGAAGTTGCTGATATTGAATCTTTTGATGACAATTGCTTGAACGGATGTGTGGGCACTTCAGTTTAAGATTACCAGCAAATACTTTGAGCTGAAGTTAACTACCTACCTGCTCAAGTGTGTATTATTAAGAAAATAGAAGCTTTTTTTCTCTTGCACCGTTAAAAGTCTTTTTATGCAAAGAGAAGTTGTTGGTATTCAATCTTTTATTGACAAATGCTTGGGCAGGTGGATGAGCACTTCAGTTTAAGATTACCAGCTAATACTTTAAACTGGAGTACCCAACTAATTGTTATTAAAAAATTGAAAATTTATCCTCATTGCAGTCGGTATAAGTCCTTTTATGCAAAGAAGAGTTGCTGATATTGAATCTTTTGATGACAAACGCTTGGGCAGGTGGGTAGGCACTTTAGTTTATGATTACCAAAGAGTACTTTAAACTGGAGTTAGTCACCCGGCCGCCCAATTGTTTGCTATCAATTGCATTTTTTTTTGTTGTAAGTTTTAAAAATCCTTTTATGCTGATATTGATTTTTTTAATGACTTCAATTTATAATTACCAGTAAATACTTTAAGCTGAAGTTAACCACCTATCCGCTCAAGTGTTTGTTATCAAGAAAATATATATTTTTACTCTCTGCAAGCTTTAAAAGTCTTTTATGCAAAAACAGGAGTTGCTAATATTCAATATTTTGATGAGAAACGCTTGGGCGGGTTAGTGGGCACTCTAGTTTATGATTACTAACAAGTACTTTAATTTGTAGTTGTCCACTCACAAGTGTACGTTATCAATAAATTGGATATTTTTTTTATGCTGCAAGCGCTGAAAGTTCTTTTATGCAAGAGGAGTTGCTGATATTCAATCTTTTGATAACAAACGCTTGGGCGGGTGGTTGGACACTTTAGTTTATGATTACCAGCGAGTACTTTAAACTGGAGTTACCTACCCGTCCGCGTAAGTGTTTGTTGTTAAAATTTGAAAATAAAAAGAATATAGACATTTTTTTGGAAAATTAATTTTATTATTAAAGAATTTGAGTTTTTTAAAAAAATTACAAACGTCTATTAATGAAATTTTATTTTTGTAATAACTAGCAAGAATTTTAAATTGCGTTTTGCATCTTTAGATTGAACATACTTAAGGTTATTGGAAAATATATAAAAACATTTTTAAAAACTTTTATTCAATAGAAATGATTTTTTTTATATTACAAGCTTTATTAATATAATATATCATTTTTGTAAAAATTAGATTTGCAGTAGAATTTTTTCAATTCAGTTTTTGAATTTAATTTTTTTTTTTTTTCAAAAATGCCATTTTATTAATAATTTTTGTAATATTTTCAACAAAAAAATCAATTTCTCTAGAAAATAATTAAAAAAAAAAAGTTTTTTACATTTCCCAATCAATTAAAATGACAATTAAAACATCAAATTGCAACTGAAAACTCTTGCTATGAATAGTACAAAAATGCTGTATTAGTTTTGTAATATTTTCATAAAAAAATAATTTCCATAAAACAATAAAAAATTTCAAAAAAGTTTTTATACTTTTTACAATATTTTAAAGTATGGTAAATTAAAAAAAAATAAACTGCATTTTAAAATTTTTGTAAACTATTACAAAAATGCCATTTTATCAAAAAAAAAAATTGTAAATTTTTTTAAAAACTATATTTATAAAAAATAAAAAAATCAGAAAAGTATTTATAATGTTTCCTTTAAATTGAAGTATACTAAATCCAAAAATTTATACTGCAATCAATTTTTTTCTCTAATTATTACAAAAATGCTATTTTCTTAATGAATTTTATAATATTAAAAAAAAAAACAATTTTTATAAAAATTCAAAAAATTCAAAAAAGTTTTTATATATTTTTTGATAAACTAAAGTTTACTTAATTAAAAAAATAATCTACAAATCAAAATTTAATTTAAATTACAAAAATGCTATTTTAATTTTGTAATATTTTTATGAAAAATTAATTTCTATTAAAAATAAAGTTTTCCAAAAAAGTTTTTATACATTTTTCAATAAATTAAAGAATGCTTAATTAAAAAAATTAAATTTTGTAATATTTTCCATTAAAAATTATAGTTTTTAAAACAAAATTTATAATGATTTTTTTAATTTGAAGTATTGAATTGAAAAATTTATACTGTAATTCAATATTTTTTCTAATTATTACAAAAATGCTATTTTATTATAGAATTTTGTATGTATTAAAAAAAAAAAAAATTTCTAAAAGAATTTCTATATATTTTCCAATAAGTTAAAGTATTTCTAATTTAAAAAAATAAATCGCAACTCAAAATTTTTGTTATGTATTACAAAAATGCTTTTTTAATAATAAATTTAGTAATATCATGAAACATAAAATTATTACAAAAAATTTATTTTATTTATTAAAAAATTATGAAATATAAAAAAAAAAATTAGTTTGTAAAAAATAAAAAAAATCAAAAAAGTTTCTTTGCATTTTCTAATAAATCAAAGTATACTAAATTTAAAAATTAAACTGCAACTCAAAATTTGAGTAAATTATTACTAAAGGCGATTTATTTTTAAATTAATCAAAAATTAATTCTTAAAAAATCTAAAATTTTCCAAAAAAATTTTTTACATTTTTCAATAAATTAAAGTATGCATTTAACAAATTAAACTGCAATTTAAAATTTTAATAAATTATTACAAAAATGCCATTTTATGTATTATACATATACGTAATATTTAAAAAAAAAAAATTTTTTTTTTTAGTTTTTATACATTTTCCATTAAATTAGATTATACTGAATACAAAAATTTATTCTGCAACTCAAAAGTCTAATACTGACTCGTTATCATGCATTAAAGTGTCCCACCTAACTACACAAGTGTTAGTTATCAAGAGATTGGATGTTTGATCTCTCTGCGAGCGTGAGAAGTCATTTTATCAGAAGAGAAGGTCGTGATCTAACTTCTTGATAATAAACACTTGGGTGGGTGGGTGGGACTCTCTAAAGCATAATAACGAGTCAGTAGTTTGAACTGGAGTGACCCAACTACTTACCCAAGTGTTTGTTATCAGGAGATTGGATATTTGATCTCTTTGCAAGCTTCAGAAGTCATTTTGTCAGAAGAGATGTTCGTGATCTAACTTCTTGAAAACGAACACTTGGGTGGGTGGGTGGGACATTCCAAAGCATGATAACAAGTCAGTAGTTTGGACTGGAGTGGCCCACTCACTCAAGTGTTTGTCATCAAGATATTGGTTGTTTGACTTCTTTGCGAGCATCATAAGTAATTTTTGTTACAGAAAAAGTTGTGATCTAACGTCTTGATAACGAACACTTGGGTGGATGGGTGGGCCACTATAGTCTAATGTACTTTCTAGATATCATGCTTTGGAATGTCTCACCCACCCACCCAAGTGTTAGTCATTCAGAGATTAGTTATTTGACCTTTCTGCGAGCGCCAGAATTCATTTTTGCCACAAGAGGAAATTGTAATGTAACCTCCTGATAACAAACACTTGGGTGTAGTCCAAAGTATTGACTTGTTATTATATATTTTTTGGAGTGGATTTAACTTATTGATAACGAACATTTGGGTGGGTGGGTGGGTGGACCACTGTAGTTTGAAGTACTGTTTTGTGATCATGCTTTGTAGTGTCCCAACCACCCACCCAAATGTTTGTTATTAAGAAATTGGACTTTTGACATATCTTCGAGCGTCAGAAATCATTTTAATCACAAGAGAAAGTTGTGATCTAACCTTTTGATAAGAAACACTTAGGTGATGGGTGGGCCACCATAGTCTAAATCACTAACTCACCTACCCACCCAATTGTTTGTTATTAAGAGATTGGATGTTTGATCTCTCTGCAAGCGTCAAAAGTTTTGTCGGAAGAGAAGGTCTTGGTCTAACTTCTTGATAACAAACACTTGGGTGGGTGTGTGGGCCACTGTAGTCTAAAGTACCGATTTGTTATCATGCTTTGTAGTATTCCACTTATTCACCCAAGTGTTTGATATCAAGAGATTGGATGTTTGATCTTTCTGCAAGCGCCAGAAGTCATTAATTTTAATTATGTAATATAAAAAAAAAAATATATAAAGAATAGAAAATAGTGACTCGTTATCATGATTTGGAATGTCCCACCCACCCACCCAAGTGTTTCTGATCAAAAGGTTGGTTTTTTAACTTTTCTGCGAGCGTCAAAAGTCATTTTGTCGGAAGAAAAGATTGTGTTCTAACTTCTTGATAACAAACTTGGGTGGGTGATTGGGCCACTGTAGTCCAAAGTAATTACGCGTTATTATGCTTTAGAGTGTTGTACCCATCCACCCAAGTGTTTGTCATCAGGAGATTGGATGTTTGACCTAACCTAACCTAACCTTTTGATAACGATTACTTAGGTGGGTGGGTGGGTCACTGTAGTTCAAAATTCTGATTTGTGTTTTGGAGTGTTTTATCTACCCACCTAAGTTTTTGTTATTAAGAGATTGGATATTTAACCTTTCTGCGAGCCAATGTAGTCTAATGTACTTACTCGATATCATGCTTCGGAATGTTCCACCCATCCACCCAAGTGTTTGTTATTCAGAGATTTTGATCTATCTGCGAGCATCAGAAGTCATTTATGTCACAAGAGAAAGTTGTGATCTAACTTTTTGATAACAAACACATGGGTGTATTGGTGGGTAGGCCACTCTAGTTGAAACTTCTGACTTGTTATCATGCTTAGGAGTGTATCAACTATCCACCCAAGTGTTTGTTATCAAAAGATTGGATCTTTGAACTCTTTGCGAGCGTCAGAAGTCATTTTGTCAGAAGAGAAGGTTGTGATCTAACTTCTTGATAACGAACTTTTGGGTGGGTGGGTGACCCACTGTAGTCCAAACTACTGAATATACTTATACTTTATAAATAAATTTTGTAATATTTTTATAAAATAATTTCATAATAGTTAATAAAAGTTTCTAAAAAAATTCTATAGTCGAAACTACTGACTTGTAAGCATGATTTGGAATGTCCCAGCTATGCACCCAATTGTTCGTCATTAAGAGATTGGATGTGTGACCACTCTGCGAGCGTTAGAAGTCATTTTTGTCACAATAGAAACTTGTGATCTAACCTCTTGTTAACGAACACTTGGGTGGGTGGGTGCTCTACTGTAGTCTAAAATACTGATTTGTTATAATGTTTTGGATTGTTTCAACCACTCACCTAAGTGTGTTATTAAAGGATTGCATGTTTAACTTTTTTGCGAACTTCAGAAGTTTTTTTGTCACAAGAAAAAGTTGTGATCTTTGGAATGTCCCAACCAAGAGATTGGATGTTTGACCTCTCTGCAAGCGACAGAAGTCATTTTTGTCACAAGAGAAAGTTGTGATCCAACCTCTTGATAAAGAACACTTGGGTGGTTGGGTGGGCTACTCTAGTCCAAAGGACTTATTTGTTATTATGCTTTGGAGTATCCCACCTACTCACCCAAATGTTCGATATAAAAAGATTAGATGTTTGACTTATCTGCGAACGTCAGAAGTCATTTTGTCAGAAGACAAAGTCGTGATCTAATTTCTTGATAACAAACATTTGGGTAGATGTGTGGGCTACTGTTATCCAAATTACTGACATGTTATCTTGATTTGGAATGTTCCACTTAACCACCCAAATGTCATCAAGAGATTAGATGTTTGATCTCACTGCGAGCGTCAAAAGTCATTTTTATCACAAGAGAATGTTGTGATTAACTTCTTGATAACAATCACTTGGGTGGGTGGGGGAGCTATTGTAGTCCAAAGTACTGACTCGTTATTATGATTTGGAGTGTTTCCCCTACACCCAAGTGTTTGTCATCAAGAGATTAGATGTTTGACCTCTTTACGAGCATTAGAAGTTTGTTTTGTCACAAGAGAAAGTTGTGATCTAACCTCTTGATAACGTACACTTAGGTGGGTGGGTGGGTCTTTGTATTTTAAAGTATTTATTTGTTATCATGCATTGGAATGTCCCATCCAAGTGTTTGTCATCAAGTGATTGGATGTTTGACCTTTCTGCGAGCGTCAGAAGTCTTTTTTTGTCACAAGAGAAAGTTGTGATCTAACTTCTTGATAACGAACACTTGGGTAAATGGGTGAGTGGGCCACTCTAGTCGAAACTACTAATTTGTTATTATGCTTAGGAGTGTCCTAACCACCCAAGTGTTCGTTATCAAATGATTGGCTCTTTGACCTCTCTGCAAGCGTCAGAAGTAATTTTGTCAGAAGAGAAGGTTGTGATCTAACTTCTTGATAACGAACTATTGGGTGAGTGGGTGAGCCACTGTAGTCTAAATTACTGACTCTAGTTCAGTTCAAAATGTATACTGCAATTAAAAAAAAAATCAATTTATTACAGAAATGATATATTATTAATAAATTTCTAATATTTTTATGAAAAAATTCCATAATAAGTAAAATTTTCCAAAAAAGTTTCTATACATTTTTCATTAAATTAAACAAAGTTAAATTAAAAAAATTAATTGCAATTTAAAAGTTTTGTTAATTATTGCAAAAATGTCATTTTGTTAATAATTTTAGAACATTAAAAAAAAATTAATTTCTAAAAATTAAAAAAAAATCTAAAAAGTAATGCACACTATTTCTATTAAATTGAAGTATACTGATTACTAAAATTTATACTGCAACTCAAAATTTTAAAAAATAAAATCAATTAAGTACGTTTAATTAAAAAAAATCATACTGCAAATTAAAACTTTTATAGCAAAATATGTATATTACAAAAATGCTATTTCAATTTTGTAATATTTTCATGTAAAAATAATTTTTATAAAAAAAAAAATTTCAAAAAGTTTCTATACTTTTGCCAATAAATTAAAGTATGCAAAATTAAAAATAATAACAGTTTTTTTAATTATTTATATAATAATAAGTATACTGAATTGAAAAATGTATACTGCAACTCAATATTTTTTCCAATTATTACAAAAATGCTATTTTATTATAGATTTTTGTAAAATTTTTAAAATAGATTAATTACCATAAAAATTAATTTTTTTCAAAAATGTTTCTATACAATTTGAAACAAAGAGAAGAAAGTTAAATTAAAAAAATTAAACTGCAATTTTAATTTTTTGACAATTATTACAAAAACGCCATTTTATTATTAATTTATGTAATATTTAAAACCGAAAATCAATTTCTATAGAATATAAAATTTTCTAAAAACTTTTCTATAAATTTTTTATTCAATTGAAGTATACTGAATCCAAAAATTTATACTGTAACAATTTTTTTCTAATTATTATAAAAATAAAAATTTTCAAAAAAGTTTTTATATATTTTCCAATAAATTTAAGGTTAAATTTTATAAAGAAAACTTATTAGAATATAAATTTTTTGTTATTTATTACAAAAATGCTATTTTATTAATATTTTTTTAATTATTTTTAAAAATAATAATTTCTAAAGAAAAAAAATTCAAAAAAGTTTTTATTAATTTTTTATTGAATTCAAGTATACTGAATTTAAAAAACTATACTGCAACTTATTTTTTTTTTTAATTATTACAATAATGATATTTTATAAATGAATTTTGAAATATTTTCTAAAAAGATCAATTATCATTAAAAATAAAATTTTCGAAAAAACTTTTTATGTATTTTCCAATAAATTAAAGTACACTTAATTCAAAAAATTAAACTGCAACTCAAAATTTTTGCTATGTATTACAAAAATGCCATTTTAATTTTGTAATATTTTTACGAAAAAATAATTTCCATAAAAAATAAAGTTTTTTAAAAAAGTTTCTATTCTATTTTCCAATAAATTAAAGTATGCTAAATTAAAATTTTTTAACTGCATTTTAGAATTTTTGTAAATTATTACAAAAATGTCATTTTGTTTAAAACTAAGTATTTTTAAAAAAACTTTATTTTCATAAAAAAATAAAATTTTGAATTAAAAATTTACAATGTTACCTTTAAATTGAAGTATACTGAATCGAAAAATTTATACTGCAACTTAATATTTTTTCTAATTATTTCAAAAATGCTATATTATTATAGAATTCAAAAAAGATCAATTTCTATAGAAAATTAAATTTTTCAAAAAAGTTTCTATATTTTTTTCAATAAATTAAAGTATGCCTAATTCAAAAAATAAAACTGCAACTTTGAATTTTTGCTATGTATTACAAAAATGTCATACTAATAATAAATTTTGTAATATTTAAAAAAAAAAACAATTTTTTATAAAATAGTTTTTTTTTTAAGTTTGTGTACATTTTCCAATGAATTATAGTAAGCTTATTTAAAAAAAATAAACTGAAACTCAACATTTTAGTAAATTATTACAAAAATGCCATTTTATTAATAATTTTTGTAATATAAAAAAAAAATTAGAATTTTTTTTTTAGTTTTTATAAATTTTTTAATGGATTAAAATATGTTTAATTAAAAAAAAACTTCAATTCAAAGTTTTTGCTATGTATTACAATAATGCGATTTAAATTATAAATTTTGTAATATTTATATGCAAAATTTATTTTCATAAATTTTTTTTTTTTTAAGTTTTTATACATTTTTCAATAGAGCAAAAAATGCCTTATTAAAAAAAAAATAATTGCAACCCAAAATGTTGGTAAATTATTACAAAAATGCAATTTTTTATTTTTATATAATAGTTTTGTAATTAAAAAAAAAATATATTTTCTATAGAAAATATTTTGTTTTTTAAGTTTTTATACGTTTTCCAATGAACTAAATGTAAACTTAATTAAAAAAATTACACTGCAACTCATAATGTTTGCTATGTATTACAAAATGCCATTTTAATAATAAATTTTGTAATATTTTTATGAAAAATTAATTTTCATAAAAAATTCAAAAATTTAAAAAAGTTTTTATACATTTTCTAATAAATTAAAGATAGTTTAATTAAAAAAATCTAAACTGAAATTCAAAATATAACTAAATTATTACAAAAATCTTATTTTTTTAATAAATTTTTGTAAGATTTTTAAGAAAAATCAATTTTCTTAGAAAATGAAATATTCCAACAAAGCTTTTATACATTTTCCAATAAATCAAAGTATTCTACCTTTAAAGAAATAAACTGCAACTCTAAATTTTAGTAAATTCTTACAAAAATGTCATTTTATTAACAATTTTTGTAATATTTTCAAAAAATAAATCAATTTTCATAAAAAAAAATTCCAAAAAGTTTTTTGAATAAACTAAAGTATGCATAATTAAAAAATAAAAATAAACTGCAACTCAAAATTTTAGTAAATTATTACAAAAATGTAATTTTATTAATATATTTAATTATTTAAAAAAAAAATTCATAGAAAATAAAGTTTTTCAAAAAATGTCTATACATTTTCTAACAAATTAAAGTATGCTTAAATAAAAAATTTAAGTTGCAACTCAAAATTTTTGCTATACATTACAAAAATGCTATTTTAATAATAAATTTTGTAATATTTTCATCTCCAAAAAAAAAGAAATGTTTTCAAAAAAGTTTCTATAGATTTTACAATAAATTAAAGGAGGTTAAATTAAAAAAATTAAACTGAAATTTAAAATTCTTGTTAATTATTATTTACAAAAATGCTGTTTTATTAATAAATTTTGTAAGATTTTTAAGAAAAATCAATTTTCTTAGAAAATAAAATTTTCCAAAAAGGTTTCTATACATTTTTCAACCAAATTAAGTATGTTTAATTTAAAAACTTAAACCACAACTTAAAATTTTATTTTAGTTATTACAAAAATGCAAATTTGTAAAATTTAAAAAAAAAATCATAAATTATTTTTTTCATTTTTATACTTTTTTAATAATTTCAAGTATGCTGAATTCAAAAATTTAAACCGCAGTTTAAAATTCTTGCTAGTTATTACAAAAATGCAATTTTATTAAAAGATTTTTAAGAATCAATTTCCATAAAAAAGAAAATTTTTCAAAAAAGTGTCTAAAAGTTTTTCAATATAATGAAGTATGCCAAATCCAAAAATTTAAATTGCAATTTAAAATTCTAGTTTATTATTGCAAAAATGCTATTTTTAATATAAATTTTGTAATAGGAGAAAATATAATAAAATTTATTTTTATTTATCCTAATTCCAAAAAAATAAAACTCATAAAATTTATAAAAAGATATTATCTATTAAACAAAAATGTAATAAGAGAAAAAAAAAATTTAATAAAAAATAAAATTAAAAAAAACATGAAAAATAAATCTGCAAAAATAGATGCAAACTAGTAACATAAAATCGGGAAGCTATTCAACTAATTAAAGCATATTTCCCATTAAACACAAAACTAAAATCAACAAAAGCTAGCTAAATACTTCATTAGTCCTGCTCTGATTAAAACAAGTTTATTCAACATCCATTATATAACACAACAAATTAGTCTCCAGGCTACATCTAATATGTTAGAAAAACTATTAATTAGTAAGCTCATAACTTCAGTAATCTCCATTATTAAATGTCAGGTAGATAACTATGCTTTAGTAATGAGCAATGTATAAGTTACTAATTAGTTATATGTTAAATTAAATTACAAATAACCTAAAATTCAAATAAATGATGCCCGGTATCTCCTTTCAGAAATGTATTATAATGAGAAATCTGAACTTCTTTGCTGTTTCAATTATAAATATATTAAATTACATGTATGTGAAGGAAATATTAATATGAATAATGAAATAAAATCTCAAATAACATCATAGACGGAGAAGAGTGAATTATATTTACTAAGTTTTAATCAATTCTAGTATAAAACAAGCTATATGGATTTTTATTTCTATATATACCAGTTGGTGTTAGGTCGTTTAATATAAGTGGTAACTCATGCTACAAATATCCTCTAATTGCAGACATAAATATTGCTGCTTTTATTTTAATTTGTATATTATAACTATTCTCGAGCACTTAAAGCCATTACTAGTTAATAATAATAAAATTCACTAAATTTACTGGTCATTTTAAAGTCCACTAATGGGAAATAAAATTTAGTTTATGAAAACGACTGTCCAACTATATTTCTGGCAGACTAGACTTTTATGAAGTCGTAAAATTTATTTGAAATTACCAATAAAAATTCTATAAAAATCAATTTGTTAGTATCTTGATTATTATGTTATGGTTAATTAAAATCAAATATACTTGGCAAATTTATATATATTTTATAAATACTATATGATTCATATATGAATTTATTATAAGCAGAATTCAAACATACAATGTAAAGTTGGCCTAAATAAACATTCTGGCGTCATAGCAGTTTCCAATTTAATTGAACAAATTTGTTATAGTAGTCCCATATAAGCTTGTTTAAGATGTTGAGGTTGTTGAATAGCAGACCTCAGTGTCTTCACAGTAAACACGAATAAAATACAAAACTGTATCGATTGTAAACATAGAATTATTTAGATTTAAGTTGAGCTGTGTTGTAGTTAGTAGTAACACGTTTTGTGATGGTTTTTTTTAATATTTTGTTTAATGAGGTTTTTTTTTTGTTTTAGGTAAGTTATCCAAGATTGTGCGTTGCAACGGTAAAGTTAAGTTATTAATTTTTCCTAATATTTAGGTTAGTGAGCAGTGTTACTGATTTACATTTCTTTTTACATTTTCTTACATTTCTTCTAGGTTTTGTTGTGAGATTTTGTGTTGAAAGAAATTTATTATAAACTAACAAAACGTGACACAACTGCATGGAATTGTCACTTATTTGAGTCCTAAACATTAATCATAGTAAATTGCTTAAGTATTTTCAAAAATTATTAATTTAATGGCACGAATTCTTTTCTTAACATTTTGTAATTTATTTTTTTATGTTTCTCATTAGTATTTGGCTATCAGCCGGCAAAATTCTTATTATACTTACTAATATTTTACTATTTTTCTTCTACTTTCCGTTCAATACTTAATTTATTTAATTTTATATTAATTTAATTAAATCATTTGCATTCCAGCATCACTGGACATCTTCATTTTATAATTGCATCTAATATCTTTGGTTAGTATGGTAACCATACCATACCAACCAAAGATATTAGATCACCAGATGCTACGATTTTTAGGCTTTTCTGCAAACTATTGTCCGGTTTTGGAAAAAAACGTAAAAAAAATTGTAATTTTTTAAAAATAATGTCATTAACTGTTGAAAAGTGCAAAATTCTATTTATAACAAGTCAAAAATAACAAAATTTAGTCATAAAATGTTAAAATATTTGGTTTAAAATGTAAAATTCTATTTTTAAAAATTCAAAATTTGGTTTTGAAACATCAAAATATTGTCTGAAGCCAAAATTTTAATCATAAATGTTAAAAATAGCTGAATTCTGACTGGAACCATAAAAATATTGTTATAAAACACTAAAACGTAGACATAAGCTGTTGAAACGTGTAGAATTTTATTTATAAATTGTCAAAAAATAACAAAATTTGGCTTCAAAACATCAAAATATGTTTAGAAAGCAAGAAAATTTGGCTATAATTGGCATTTTTTTTCCATAAAAAGTCAAAAAAAGCAAAATCTATCTAAGAAATATTTAAATATTGTCCACAAAAAACCAAAACTTTTGCTTAACCTGTTAAAACTGCTAAATTTTGTTTAACAAAAAGTAAAAAATGGCAAAATTTGGTCAAAAATTGAAATATCAAAGCCAAATCCAGCTATAAAATATAAAACTCCGGTCCGTGCAACGTTTTTTTTTTATAAAATGCCAAAAATAGCCAAATCCGGCCACAAATTATAAAAAAGTATCAAAATTTATCATAAACTATTTAAAACTGCAACAATAAATTAAAAAAAAGTCAAAAGTTACAAAATTTAACCTTGAAATATCCAGAAATTAAAAAAAAAAACAATATTTTACCAGAAACGATTAAAAAGTGCAAAATTTTGTTCATAAAATGTAAAAAGTAGTGAAATACCGCCTCAGTTTCAAATAATTTATCAGAAAGAACCAAAGTCCGAACATCATCATTTCATCATTGTCCAGCCGTTTGCGTCCACTGCAGGACATAAGCCTCTTCTCTGCTTGTAAATGCTGGCAACTTACATTACAAGGGACCTACAGTTTTAAGTGGATGGAATTATCACTCCTCAGAGAAGGTTTTAGTCGTAAAACCCCACGCTGGCAAGGCGGGTTGGGGAGTGGGAGAGCGTATAGAACGTGAAAAGTATATCACGGTATATAGGAATCGAACCCACGATCTTCGGTACAGCGGCCGGATGCCTAGACCACTGCGCCACGCTCTCCACACTCCACACAAGTCCGAACATGAATTTTTAAAAAGTGTACAATCTTTCATGAAATTTCAAAAATAGCAAAATCCAGCTATAAAATATCAAAAAAATTATTAGAAAGAACCAAAATCCGGCATAAATTGTTAATAAGTTCAAAATTCTCTTTATAAAATTTCAGAAATAGCAAAATCCAGCTTTGATGCATCAAAATAATGTCATAAATCCAACTACAAATGGTTTAAAAGTGCAAAATTTTAATCATAAAGTGTCAAAAATTGCATAATCTTTTTATGAAGCATTAAAATATTGTAATAAAGCACCAAAAACCGTCTAAAAACGGTTTGAAAGTGTCAAAAATAGCATAAACCGGTTTTGAAACATTAAAAATGGTTAGAAAGCACTAAAATAAAGCTGTAAAATGTTGAAATATGTAAAATTCTATTTTATAAAATATGAAAATTTGGCCTTAAAACATTAAAATAATTTAATGTTGAAAAATACAAAAAAAAATTTATAAAAAGTAAAAAAAAAAACACTAAATTTATAGAAACTTAAAAAGTTAGAATAAATGTTATAAATGTTCCAAAACTGTCAAAATTTGTCT
This sequence comes from Tachinus rufipes, assembly GCA_963932245.1. Lineage (NCBI taxonomy): Eukaryota > Metazoa > Arthropoda > Insecta > Coleoptera > Staphylinidae > Tachinus > Tachinus rufipes. The sequence continues at coordinate 94,118,817 of OZ010747.1, read as the reverse complement.
TCAAATTTGCAAAAATGTTACACAATTGTAAAAACTGATAAACATATTCCACAATCAAATAAATATGACTACCAAAACGTACAAAAATGGTCAAAAATCTTCTATTTTGTTTGTTCAAGAATTGTCTAAAATATTCCAAAATTGTCAAAAATGTTGCAAAGTTCTAAACTCTGTTGTTTATCATAATTATTACTAAATTATTACTGAATTTTCAAAAATCTATTGATATCTTCCAAAATTGTCTACAAAATTTTAAAATTGTAAAAAATGTTCTAAAACTGTCAATAAAGTTACAAAATTGTCAAAAAAATCAAAAGTTTTACAAAATTTCTAAAATTGTCATGTTCAATATCTGGCTAAACTGTTAAAAATTGCAAAATTGTTTTAATGATATATGAAAATAGCAAATTCCGGCCATGAAACATCATCGTATTGTTGAAAAAACGAAAATTTGGCTTTGAAACATCAAAATGTTGTTTTAGAAGGCCTAAACCCGACCACAAACTGTTAAAAAGTATATAATAACACAAAGAACCTTGCAGTATTTAACAATCTTGTTGAATAGACTTTTTTCTAAGATCATCTTGTCATTCTTAGGAAGCTTTGGTGAAATCCTTTTTTTGCTCTTGTTTTGTAGAAACGCTTACTTCACTTTTTGGAGAGATGCTTGGCCTAGACGGTGACAATATAGCCTACAACAATTATGAGTGGAGTTTTTAAGATTTAACAGGTTTAACAATTTTTTCTTGTTATTGATCTTTATTGCACATTTGGTTATATGTTTTTATCTGTTGGAGGTTTATACGATGAGGTTGGGCAATTCCCGGAGCATTCTACATAAACATATAAAGAATTGCGCCGGCAAACTCTATATCCATATTGCTGGTAATGATGGCATTATAAAATATCTATATTTTTTAACTGTGATTATTAAGTATATTAGATTTCTATAAAAGAAGAGATATTTCAAACTTTTTTAGATTTTGGAAGTTGAAGTATAGTATTGGTAACTACTCTTTTGCACACGCCAAACTTTTTATGACTTTGATACAGAAGCTCAAATGAAAACTTTTATTGGCTTAATTTTTGAAAATAAAATATAATAATTGAGGGTGTTTTTTATTTTCTGTGACCTAAACAAGGCATTTAATTGTGTATCCCACCAAGTTCTAGAAAAGAAAATGTTGCACTATAATTTTAACCCACAATCAGTGAAGCTTATTATGTCATATTTGAGTAACAGAATAGACATAATATGCTGCAAAAATAAGCAGACAGAAAGTTTAAGCGGTGAATATAGTGTGCCTCAAGGTTCCGTACTGGGCCCTATCCTGTTTTTGATCTATATTAATGATTTACCAAATGCAATATCAAAGTTAATACTTTACGCGGACGATACTGCTAGTATAAATAAACACCACATACTGAACGAGTTAGTGCGGGATCTGGTGGATACACAATTGATGCTTTTAGAATGGTTTTCGACTAATCTTTTAAGCCTAAATGCTTCAAAGACTGTCAATACAATATTTTCGCTGCGGCCAGTCGACAAGGAACTAAACGTAGCGGTAGTAAAGTTTCTTGGGGTTCAAATAGATCCGGGGCTTACGTGGAATTGTCATATTGACAGCATAGCTTCCTCAGTTAGTAAGAATATCTTTATATTACGTAATATTGCAAAAATAACATTGCTCAATGTGAGTCTTGCAGTTTACCATGGATATATCATGTCAAAACTTACATATGCTATTACAGTATGAGGTCATTCTTCGGCTAGTCAACGACTGTTCAAACTTCAGCGTAGAGCAGTCTGAATACTATCTGCTTTAGATTATAGAGCGGATTGCAAATATGCTTTCATTAATCTTAGCCTCTTAACAATGCCTGCAATTTATATATATGAATGTTTAAAATATATAAAAACAAACACAGACAACTACAATAGTAATCAAAGCTTTCATGGATATAATACAAGAAAGAAAGAAAACATCAGACCTGATTTTTTAGTTAAATCTAGAACATTAAATAATTATTATGGACCAAAGCTATTTAATGTCCTTCCTCCAAATGTAAAAATGCTGCCATTCAAACCTTTTCTAATTTATGTAAAAGTGTTATTGTTGAAATTGGCACCATACAATATTGAAGAATATGTAAACCATAACTTTTTAAATACGTTCAAATAAAATGTATATTTTAGACCTATGTAATACATTTTTGTAAACGCATCAATAAACATTATTATTATTATTATTATTATTATATTTGTTAACGAAATTTGGCAGACGAAGCATGAAATCTACTTAGTTTGTCTGAGCTGAATTGATTACCTTTTGGTTTAATTTGGCTTTGTTATTAAAGGCTAAAAGCTTGTTGAATTTGAATGAAGAGAATTTGGTTAGATCTTTTTTCTAGCTTTTGTTTTTAGCAATTTTTCTTTACGAAAAGAGCCTTTATTGCAAAACAATTTTTTTCTTTAGTTTTTAGATTGTCTATTTCTTCTTGAAAAAGACTTGAAAAAGGAGTTGTTCTAAAGTTTGGTTGTCGATTTTTTTAGTGATGGAGTTGTTGTTTGGACCAGTTTATCCTTTTTGAGTTGTTTTAATCAGAGACTTTGTCATCTTGTCAAGAATTTCTGCTCTGTTTTTTTTAATTTTCTTTGGGGCATTTATTTTTCTAGTACTTAGTAGCTATTTATTAATGCAGTTTTATTCACGCTAGTTTTCTGATAATTTGGTTTAAGTGAAGTTTATATAATTTTTTTTTCTTCTAAATAAATAAATTTTAGTTCAAACTTCTTGCCTGTAGTGTCCCACTAACTCAGTGTTAGTAATCAAAAGATTAAATATTATCTTCTTTTTACATCATTTTTTTTCTAACGCTTGTATGGAGAAGAAACTTTCTACTTTTTAATAACAAACATGTGGGTGGGCACTTTAGATTAAACTACTTATTTATTTACAATTCAGAATGCTGCACCTACTTGCCCAAATGTTTGTGATCAAGAAATTGGAGGTTTTTTTAATTCTGTAAGCGTTAAAATTTATTTTACCTTTAAAGGAGATTTAATCTTTTGACCAATGCTTGGGCGGGTGGTTCTAATTTATAATTACAAGTCTTTATTTTTTTAGTACAATTTACTTGCTTGTAACCATAAAATGAAGTGCACCAACCAACCGCCTAAGTAATAAACCATCAAGAAGTTGATTATTACCATTTTTTCTTCTGACATAAAAACTTCTAACGCTTGCATAAAAAACTTTTAATCAAAAAAAATCTAACTTTTTGATAAAAAATATTTGGGCGGTGGGTGAATATTACAGTTTAAATTACTGAAAAGTAATCATCAAATTAAAGTGATCCCACCACCCACCCAACTGTTGCTCATCACGATGGATATTATCATCTTTTTCTCTGACATAGAAATTTCTAACGTTTCTTCTACATTTTTGAAAATAAACAAATGGGACATACAATGGAGTGACATACCGACCCACCCAAGTGTTGGTCATTAAGAAGTTGGATGATAATTTTTTTTTCTGACAGAGACTTTTAACGCTTGAAGGGGGAGAAGAAAGGAGTAACTTTAAGTTGCGTTATGATTTGAATTGGGATTGACCAGTGTCCAAAATTGACTTTGAATACATACGCAATGATATTTTTATAAGATATTAGTACAATGGTTAATGAAGGCAGAAACCATTAAAATGTTCCATTTAATGCTACAATGCTAATGATTTAGTTAGTGATGATGCAGATGGCGTTTGTCTTTAGTGTTGAGATAGTATTATTTGCTTGGTTAGTTTTTCTTGGTGTGTAGATAGTAGACAATAGATTTTATTTGGAGTTTGTTTGGAAGGTACAAAATTTGATCTTAGTTTATTAAAAAGCTTTACAAGAGTGCCCATATGTTCGCGTCTAATGGTTCTTTTGCACCAAGAAGGAGGCATTCTTGTAGTTTTATAAATTATATTTGTTTAATCTATTATTTTTTTTTAAGAAAAAAGAGTAATTTAAAGTTAAACCATAAAACGTATTTTGTTTATAAATTTGTATTTAAAAATGCACTTACAATGTTGCAACCGCAACTATTACTTAGTTTTTGCGAGTTTTGGATTTACCCAACCTTAAAAATTGCGAACAAGCTTTTGCTTTACAACTCAAACATTGCTATACATTAATGACTGTAAAATTGCCAGTCTAAAGTAAATCAACAAATTCAAGAAAAACTTCGACTTTTAACCGCTTAACAAAGGTAAATTTTTTTAACAAACTTTCAGCCTCATCTGAAGCAATACCAAGATAAAACCCACTAAGGAAAAACCTTATTGCACCAGCTCATCTTAGCTACAATCACATTGATCAAAAACAAACTCTTCATTCTGCCACTCACATAAAATACTACAAATCTAAAGTGGACACAACAGCACAGTCAATTTGAAAAAATAATCAAATACGTTTTCTTTGTCATACAAAACTTTAGTATGTACAGTGTTATCTAACCAAAAAGCAGCTGCACGCCAGCATAGAGCCGTTGACTAGCCAACATCTAAAAACTCGACAAAATCTGCGTCTTTAATATTTGACCAAGAAAGCAACTCTACTAACAACTAAAACAAAGTCTTCTTAGCACACGCTACAGATCTCTGGACACTAAATTTACAAACTAGAACTATTTGAATACAATTTTTGATGTTATCTCAAACGCAGAAAAAAATCAGAAAGACTTTCATAAACGTAGAACTAGATTTTTGAGCAGAACGCATGATATATAATACTTTTTACAAGTAAATCACTAACCAAAAATTCAAAGACAAAATACATATTATACTTTCCTGCATTTGCAAACAGAATGACGTAGTTCAATTTTTAAAAACATGGCTTTAAACTGATTGTGAAAAACCATAAAGTGAGATATCTCTAAAACACGCGTCAACCGCTTTTTCTGTTGTCGAAAAACGTTGATCTCGCAAATTATTAAGTGCGAGATTAAAAAAAAAAAAATTGTTTGAGCTGATGGTAGAGAATGATTTGTCTTAGGCGGTTGGTTTTTCTTTTCTGAAGACTTCTGGTAAACAAATGGTTTTGTACTATTGAGGTTGCAATATGTCCAGTTCTTTCAGAAGTGTTTGGTGCGCGAACAACTTTTGTTCGGTTTGTCTTAACTTAAACAACACACACAGTTGAATGTTGTTTATTTTTGAGCTTATACACGTAGATCCACAATTTGTCACTTTTCACAATATGTTTTGAAACAGCTCAATCGCATTTTTTAAGCAATTTTTTGACCAAATGAAACGAGTTGTTTTTGAAGATGAAAATCTTTTTGAAATGTTTATGCAATATTGAATGTATGCTAATCTTATTAATGCCCAAAGATGTGTCAATCTTGCAATAAGTCACATGGCGATCAGTTCACGCACAACATCAATATTTTTTGGAACAACAACCAATTTTGGACGATTTCAATCAAAAGTTGAATTAAGTTTTAGCTCTTTGATTGTGTGTGATCTTGAACCAGTTGCGTCTGACTAAAGTTTTGAGCTATATTTGAATTCTTTTGGATTTTGATGTTGAAGAACTAGTGTTTTTGCTTCTATTGCGTTTGGTTTAAGCTTTGGGCGGTTGTTGTACTAGTGTTGAGTTAGGTTTTAGTTTTTTGATTTTTTTTAAATCTATATTTTTGTATTCATCAATTCAAACTTTTGAGTCTGCCACAAGTTTTGGGCGGTTATTGCGTTGATATTGCTTTTTAATTTTTATTTTAATGATCTTGTTGAGGCTAAGTTTGATTTTATAATTGGTTTATTAGGGTCAAATTGTAGGTTTTTGATTTATTTATAACCTATAGTGTCTTTGTTCTTACTTATTGCGCCTGGCTCAACTTTTTGGCTTTTGTTGCATTGATATTGTTTCGTATGCTGTATTCAACTGATGCTGCTGAATCTAAGTTAGATTTTAAAGATGGTTCATCAAGGTCAGGCTTTATTATATTGATTTTTTTAAATCTATAATTTTTGGTTCCTCAGATGGAAGCTAGTGTTTTGGAATTTACTGATCATGCTGGGATCAAGTTTGGTTTTGTCCAAGGCCAGACGTTAACTTAATGATTCTTTTGAAATCTATTATTTTTGGTACCTTGGAAGCTCAGGGTGGTTATTGCACTACTATTGCTTAGTAAGCGTTATTGAATTGATTTTGCTTGGTTTAAGTTTTATTTTATGAGCGATTTATTAAGGTAACAATTTTTTTTATTGTCAAGGTGCTTGATTGTAGTACTGGTATTGCTCTGTAAGGTTTCATTGATCCTGTTTGGTCTAAATTTATTTTTATGGGCCGTTTATCAAGGTTATTTTTTAGCTTTTTGATGGCTTTAAAATCTATCGTTTTTGGTAGCTTGGATTCCGGTGTTAAGGTGTAAGCTGTATATTGGTTCACACCCGTTGCGTTTGGCTCAAACTCTGACTAGTCGAGCACTAGTCTTGATCTCTAAGCTGTGTTTAATTGATTCTGTATTCTCGGATTCTTGTGTTGGCTCTCACTTGTTGCGTGTTGCATCTTTGTTGTATGGATTCCAAGGATTTAGATTTTGTTATAGGCATACAGGTTTATTATCTGAGTCGTGGTCAAATACTGTGTGCGTTTTCTGTTGAAATGGCGCCAAACTTATTTATAGGTCCCAACGTCAATAATCGTTTTGGGCACTTTGAGTTTTAATGTTGCTTAAGGTCGTGACTTTGTAGTTTATACTCGTTGCTGCTGGTAGTGCACCAGTTCTAGAACCAGATCAGACGCGCTTATAAGCAATGTATAAATTTGTCGTACTAGTTCTGCAGTTTGTTTTTTTTTTTTTAGATTTGCGACATGTTTTTGTACATTTGGAAGATCTTTTTTGGAGAAGCGGTTTTGATCTTGGTTTCTAGTTGTTGGGTATTTGTTTTCTTCAAATTTTTTAATTGAGTTTATCTAGAAGCTTTTTATCGGTACCTCAAGCTATTTTCTGGACTACATTTTTGGTGGTTTCAGAAAAAAGCAAAAATGATCAAAATTTGTTGATTTGGTAAAAAAACCGCAACACCTGTGAAAAGAAAAAACTGATGATGGCCTAACAGCCGAAACCGGTCTAAATTGAAATTAAAATTAAAATCAGCACAATAAAGTATATATAAATTATATTAAAATACCCTAACCTCAATTTTTTTTAATATTTATAAAATTATTGAAATTCCATTGAATATATAATATTTTGTAAAAACATTTCCTCTTCTCCCAAACAAACATTTAAAAAAATCCTCAATGTTTGTCAATCAAAGTTAAGTATAATCTTGTCTCTCATCAAAAGAAAATTTCCTCATCAAAAGAAATTATTTCCTCTTCCTCGGGCTAAAGGTCTTCTAACACTTGCATAGAGGAAAAACTTCCAATTTTTTGATAATAAATTCTTCGGCGGGTGGATGAGCACTCCAGTTCAAACTACTCGATAGTAATCGTGATTTGGAGTGCATATCAGCAACTTCTGCTTTGATTAAGGAACTTCTAACGCTTGTAGAGAAGAGTAATTTTAAATTTTTTCATAACAAACTTTTTAGCGGGTGGATGAGTACTCCACTTCAAATTTTCGATGGTAATTATGATCCGGTGTGACCCACTCACTCATCCAAGTTATTAAGAGATTGCATATCACCTTAGCCTTCCCGGACTACGAGACTTCTAACACTTGTGGAAAAAAGATACTTCTATTGCTTTAATAACAAACATTTAGGCGGGTGGGTGAGCACTTTAATTTAATCTACTTGACGGTATTCATGATCTGGAGTGACCCACCCACCCGCCCAAGTGTTGGTCATCAAAAAATTGAATATTACTCTCTTCTCCTCGTACTAAAGGACTTCGAACACTTGTACAGAGCAGAAACTTGCAATTTTTTCATAACGAATACTCGGGCGGGTGAGTGGGCACTCCAGTTTAAACTACTCGATGCTAATCATGATTTCGAGTGTCAAACCCACTATTAAAATGTCATAAAACGTTAAAACATTTTCAGAAAGAATCGAAATTCTGCCAATAACGGGTTAAAAGTGCAAAACTTTATTAATAAAATTTCAAAAATAGCAAAAACAACAAAATTATGTTGAAAAGTACCAAAATCCGGCCATAAAAGGTTAAAAACTGTAAGAAAAAATCAAAATTTTGCCATAAAATGTATAAAATTTTATTTATAAAATGTCAAGAATAGAAAAATTTGGTCATAAAATTTAAATCTTTTCTGAAAGCACTAAAGTTGGGCTTTAAACTATTAAAAAATGCAAATATTTATACATGAAACATCAAAAATAGCAAAATCGGTTTATAAAATACCAAAATATTGTTAAAAAGTACCAAAACCAACCATAAAAGCTTAAAAAATCTAAAGTTATACTTATAAATTGTTAAAAATGGCTAATTCTAGCCTTGAAACATCATAATGTTGTAAGGCAGCACCAAAATCTGGACTAAAATTGTTAATAAGTATAAAACAATTTATGGCATTTTAAGAACTGTTAAAAAGTGCAACATTCTGTTCATAAAATCTCAAAAAAATTAAAATCCGTCTATGAAATATCAAATTATTGTTAAACTTACGCCTCAATCTGTCGAAAGGTGCAAAATTCTATTAATAGAATGTCAAAAATACCAAAATCCGTCCATAACATATGAATATATTGCAAGAAAGCACCAAAATTACGTCATAAACTGTTAAAAAATTTCAAAATCTGGTCAAAAATGTTTCCAAAAGAACCATAATCAAGCTATAAACAGTTGAAAACTACAAAAGTCTGTTTATAAAGTGTCAAAAATAACAAAATTTAACCATAAAATGTCAAAAAATTTGTTAGAAAGAACCAAAATCCGGCCATAAACTGTAAAAATATGCAAAATTTTATTTATAGAATGTCAAAAATACCAAAATCCGTCTATAAAATATGAGTATATTGCAAAAAGCACGAAATTTAAGTCATAAACTGTTTAAAAATTGCAAAAATCGTTCTTAAAATTTTAAAATTTTTCTATAAAACCATAATCAAGCTAAAAACAGTTGAAAACTACAAAAGTCTGTTTATAAAATGTCAAAAAATAACAAAATTTAGCTTTAAACTTTTAAAAGTGGTAAAAAATCCATAAAATGTCAAAAAAATTGTCATATATAACCAAAAATCCGGCCATAAACTATTAAAATGTGCTAATTTCTATTCATAGAATGTCAAAAATAGCAAAATCAGGCCATAAAATATGAATATTTTTCAAGAAAGCACCAAAATTAGCTCATAAACTGTTTAAAAATGGCAAAATTTGTTCATAAAATTTTAAAACATTTTCTATAAAACCATAATCAAGCTACGGTTTCCTTTGTATAAAATATTTAATATTGCAGCCACTTATAATATGAAACTCTTTTATTTCAATATATTTATTGTTTAAAAAATAGTCAAACATTTACTAATAAAATTTCAATAAACATTTTAGTAAACAATATAAATTAAAACACGTTAAAAAGTTGTTGAGTTTATGAATATTTTTATTGAGAATTTTAAATATGCGGGAGTAAATATATGGTTTTTTTAGAAGAGTGTAGGACGTAATAAAGCTGGATGAAAAAAGTCCGCCGAATAATTTAATTGAAACTTTTTTTACAGACTTCCAAGTTCATTAAAGGTTGTGGTGAGGCTATTTTTGTTTAACCAACTAAATAATATTGTTTTATTTAATATTTTAACTTATAAATAGTGAGAAGTACGTTTTAATACTTTTTGGTACAGGGGTACAGGGGGATGAGAGGTTGCTAGAACTGTTTGTGTTATAACGGAAAAAAACGTTATTAGGAAAAGTAAGGCAAGAATATAGTTTTCTTGTTTTAAGGGCGCGGTTTAGGGAGTGTTAACCAGATTTAACTCTTTTTTTAATTCGGTTTTTTGCAAAATAAAATTTTGAGTCTAATTGTTAATTCTTTAATTGTTTATTAAATTTCACTCTCTAAACCGCACCCTTAAACAAGACCAGAGTAACGTTTAATCAAATTTTTAATACTTACCATGGATTGGATTAGTTAAGTGGAAATAATAAAAAGTCTATTTATAATTAATTTATTTTGTATTTAAGTTTTTCCGGGATAAATGATTTTCTATTAAAATTACAATTTCATTATGCTTATTACGTTTTGCTAAATCCAAAGCAGTATTACCCATTATGTCCTTACAACTAGTATCTACATCATTTGCTAAAAGTAATTTAACAATACTCAAGTTACTTTTTTGAGCATAGCAAGCCCAATGTAACGAATTCATTAATTGGTCACATTTTAAATTAACATTGGCACCAATTTGTAATAAATGATTTACAATTTGTCTGGAACCACACGAACATGCTAATAATAAAGGTGTCATCTTAGTAGTATTTGGAATATCAATAACCAATTTTCTTTTGAGTAGCATATTTGTTGTTCTCCAAGTATTGTATTGAGCACATTTATGCAATAAAGTATTTCCATCAACATCTTTGCTATTAATATTGTAACCATTTTCTAAAAAATATTCCACCACATGATAATTGTCTCTATAAATTGCACAATTAATATGAGTTGTATCTAAATTAGCCTTATATTCAATCAATGTTTTTACCACTTCCAAAATTCCATTTCCACAAGCATAATGTAATGCGGATTTATTCACATTTCCATCTTTTACACTTATACTTACATCCGCACCACATTGTAATATTTTTTTAACAGCTCTATTATCACCTATTTTGGAACCATGCATTAGAGGCGTTTCATTATTATGAATACAATTAATATCAACTCCAGATTTAACTAAACTTTCAATAATATCAAACCAGTGATATGCTGTTGCTTCGTGTAATAGCTTTTCTTTCCCTTCAATTGAGAGTGCATTTGCTTTGAAATCAATTAAAGCTTGTATTACAGGTTCACTATTACACAATTCATAAGCAATTTTATTGTCTTTATTTTTTAATGTAAAATCAGAATTGTAATCTAATAATAATTTTGCTATATCTGGTTTACCATATTGACTTGCAATGTGGAGGGGTGTGTTGCCGAATTTGTTTCTAATATCAACAAATACTCCCTTTTTTAATAATAATAGTGCAATGTTTGTTATGCCAAATTGGCAAGCTATATGTAGAGGCGTGTCTTCTTGTTTGTTTTTGGATGTAATATTGGCTCCTTTTTCTAGTAACAATTTAACTAAATCGTTATTACCAATTTGGGATCCAAAATGTAGAGCAGTATTTCCATCATCGTCTTGGATTTCAACATCAATATTATTTAAAACGTTTTTAATTGTATTTATATTATAGGTATTCACTGCTTCACACAGAATATGATACATTGATGACATATTTATTTTGCAGCAGACAAAATAGTACAATAAAAATAAGTATTATCTGTTTGATTTATGTAATAATATTAATAACTGATAATACAATTTCAAGGAAATTTAATTAAGTTGATTAAAAAGATTATTATTATATCTTATCAAACGATTAAATTGTCCCCATTGAACGTCTCTGAGCTCTTATTCTAAAACAAATAAAAACATCGTTTAGCGTATATGATAATTAATGATAATGATGTGGTCAAATATTAAACTTAGTACTTATACGCAATTACTCATACTAATAGTTATAACCACAACTGTAACAGATTATCACTCAACACAGCATGTACACAATAATTTAAACTATTACACACAAAGACTTACATTTTAGTTGATCTCAGGCTAGCACACAGAACAAAACAATGAGTCATCCATCCTACGCCGCGCCATAATTTGTGTATACTAACCCAAATGAGTCATATGGTTATAGTAACATCATCACGAGGCCCCTCTAGGGTGTAAGCGATAAAAAATCTACTTTGTGATTTGTGACTCCCTCTTACTGCAAATGTACAAAACGTTATTTAATTTTAAGATTCTATTAATGGATAATTTTGATTTAGTACAAAGTTTTACCAAAATTAAATCAAATACTAGACTTGAATTGGATAATGATTATTAAAATTATTTAAATAATTGCAATGAGTATTTTCCACGTTTATTATTACAATTTGACGTATTATAAAATAGTCACTGGTAAAGTATAGTATTTGACTTACGTGTAATGGTTAAAAATTGACATTTTTTTGAGATTTTATTTTATCATTTTTTATTGTAGGTTGACGTGAGCAGGGATTGAATTGTAGTGGTTGATCCACGTTTGTTGTGAGTAGCAATGGATTTTTTATCTACATAGACTGGTAACTTTCTTTTACGATGTGATCGATGGGACGATTTGTCTTAAAATGAAAATGATTGGTTTGATGCTGTACTCTCGGACCGCTTAGTGTTGTCGACATCTTCTTCTGTTAAAGTACTTTTGGTTTCATTGACTTCATCTTTGTTATAATGCTGGTTTGCAGGTTTTGCAGGCGACATAATTTACCAAGGATTTATGGTTAGTTGCTGGCTCAATTTGGTTGATTCAAATGGAATTTGTTGGCATTGACGATGACTTTTTTTTCTTTGTTTTTTTTTTATGTTTGGACTGTGTTCTTCTTTAATTGCACTTGACTACGTGTTGGGATTGGAGTAATGCTTCTTACCCCCCCCCCCCCCTCCCTCTACTAAGAAGACGATTGTTGACTATTGACGTGTCCTCTTAAAACAGATCAGCCTTTAGGAAAAAACTTTTAACGGGGAGTGTTCAAACTCCACTAAAGGTTAGGTTATGTTAGGTTAGGTTAGGTTAGGTTAGGTTATGTTAGGTTAGGTTAGGTTAGGGTAGGGTAGGTTAGGTTTGGTTAGGTTAGGTTAGGTTAAGTTATATACGTAAATATGTGATTTGGCTTGCTCAGCGTTAGTAAAGTAACTTTGTCACAAAAGAAAGTCGTGATCCAACCTTGACAACTAACACTTGGGAGAGTGGTTGGGCCACTCTAGTCCACAATTACAATCTAGTAGTTTAAACAAGAGTGGTTTACCCACATATCAAAGTGTTTGTCATTAAGAAATTGAATGTTTGTTTTTTATGCAAACGTCAAAAGTAACTTTGTCACAAGAGAAGGTTGTAATCCAACCTCTTGATAACAAACTCTAGGGCGGGTTAGTGGGCTACTCCAGTTCACGATTACTATTATGTAGTTTGAACAGGAGTGGCCCACTCACTCACCCAAGTGTTTGACAACAAAAACTTGAATGTTTGTCTTTTATGCGGACTATAGAAGCCATTTTGTCACAAGAGAAGATTGTAATCTAACCTCTTGATAACTAACATTTGGGTGAGTGTGTGGGTCACTCCAATCTATGATTACTATTGAGTAGTTTGAACAGTAGTGGCCCACTTATTTACCCAAGTGTTTGTCATTAAGACATTGAATTTTTTTTTATGCAAACGCCAAAAGTAATTTTGTCACAAGAAAAGGTTGTGAACCTTTTAATAACTTACACTTGGGCGGGTGGGCTGGCCACTCCAGTCCATAATTACTATCGAGTAGTTTAAACAGCAGTGGCCCACCCACACATTAACCAAAATTAACTTTGTCACAAAAGAAGGTCGTGATCCAACCTTTTGATAACTAACACTTGGGCGGGTAAGTGGGGCCACTTTAGTCCATGATTACTATTGAGTAGTTTTCTAAAAGTATTATTTGGCACGTTTTTACTTTTTTGGAAATATATTATCATTTTTTTCTAACCTCTGAGTCGCAATTTGCTTTGTGTTTTGGTATTTATCAGTTGGCTATTTAATTGCGCCAAATTTTTTCGAATTTTGGGCACTTAGTCATGTCTTTAGTTTTTGCAGTTTAGACTGTCTTTCTTTTCTTATTTTTACTCTGCTTATTACTTGTTTTGTTTTTACCAGTTTTAGTCTTAAAGCGGCAATTTTCTCCGTTGGTGTGGTATGCCCATCATGGCATTTTTGCTGCATCATTTATTCTATTGAACCGTTTTGCATTTTCCTGTATCCTCCTCCTCTTCCTTTAGTTGGTCGATGTCCGTTTTGATCTGTTTTTTTGTGTTTTGTGCCACTTCTTTTGTTAAGTAGACCGCATTCTTCAATTTCTGCCTATATCAGTTTTCTTTGTTTTTTTTTCTGTTCTAAGAATTTAGTTCACGGAATTTCTAAGTTTACTGGCAATGGGCGCCTTTGCAGACCTTTAGTTGAATGGCCGATTACTCTAATTATGATTATTATTAAGTAGTTAGAAATAGAGTGCCCACCCACCCGCCCAATAGTTTGTTAAAAATAACTTAAAAGCTTCTCTTCTTTGCCAGTGTTGGAAATTTTTTGGCCAAGAAGGAAGAGATGAATTCTAATCTTTTGATCAACAAATGGCTATCAATCAATCAAGATTATCATGCAGTAGTTTACTGGAGTGTTAACCCATGCGCTCAAAAGTTTTATAACAATGAATTGGAAGTTTTTAATTTTTGCAAGCGTTAGTTTGTCTTTGTGCAAGAAAAAGGAGGTGATATCCAAATTTTTTATGAACAATATTTGGGCGAGCGGGTGGGTCACTTCAGATTATACTTACCAGCAAGTAGTTTTAATTAGAGTGCTTATCTATCTGCCCAAGACTATGTTAATAAGAAATTGAAGGTTTCTTCTTTTTGCAAGCGTTTCTTTGTTCAAGAAAAATAAGGTGATATCTAATTATAATTTACTATTTGCCCGAGTGGTTGTTATTAAAAGAATTGGAGTGTTTACTCTTTGCAAGTTTTTTAGTCGTAGAAGAATCGGGTAATATTCAATCTTGATGACCACAATTTGGGTGGGTGGGTGGATTACTCCAAATTATAACTACTATCGAATAGTTTGGACTAAAGTGCAGACCCACCCGCCTGAATGTTTGTTATTAAAGGATTAGGAGTGTTTACTCTTTGCAAGTGTTAGAAGTTTTTTAGTTGTAGACGGAGGAGGTAATATTCAATCTCTTATTGATCATCACTTGGGCGGGTGGGTGGGTTATTCCAAATTTAGATTATTATCAAAAATAATTTGTTAATAAAGAATTAGGAGTTTTTACTATTTGCAAGTGTTAGAAGTTCTTTAGCCGGAAGAGGAGAAAGTAATATTTAGTTTCTTGATGACCAACACTTGTCAGGCGGGTGGGTTACTCCAGATTATGATTACCAACGAGTAGTTTGAATTGGAGTGTCTACCTACCCACCAAAGTGATTGTTGTTAAAGAAATTGTCATTTTCGACTTTCTGCAAGTGTTAGAAGTTCTTTGGTTAGAGGAGGAAAACGTGTTATTTAATGTCATGAAGACCAACACGTAGGCGATGGGTGGGTTACTCCAAATTATGATTACCTTCGAATAGTTTAAACTTGTGTGTACTATAACCCGTTCGAGTGTTTGCTATTACTTAGAAGTTTTTGAATCAGAAGAAGCGGGGATAATATTCAATTTCTTGATAACTAACATTTGAGCGGGTGGGTGGGTCATTCCAAATTGTGATTACCATTGAGTAGTTTGAACTGGAGATTCCAACCACCCGCCTAAGTGTTTGTTGTTAAAGGATTATTAGTTTTTACTTTGCAAGTGTAAGAAGTCTTTTAGTCGAAGGAGGAAAAGGTAATAGCTAATTTGGTAATAACTAAAATTTGGGCAAATGGGAGGATTACTCTAAATTATGATTATCTTTGAGTAGTTTGTATTGGAGTTTCCACCCACTCGCCCGAGTGTTTGTTATTTAAGAATAAGGAGTTTTTACTTTTTGCAAATGTTAGAAGTCCTTTTGTCGGAGGAGGAAGGGGTAATATTTAGTTTCTTGGTGACTAATACTTGGGAGGGTCACTTCAAATTATGATTACTATTGAGGAGTTTGAACTGAAGTGCTTACTTATTTGCCCGAATGTTTCTTTTTAAAGAATTAGGAGTTTTTACTCTCTGCAAGTTATAGAATTTTTTTGGTCGGAGGAGGACGGGGAAATATTTAATTTCTTGATGACCAACACTTGGCCAGATTAGTGGGTCATTTTAAATTATGATAACTATTGATTAGTGCTCACCCACCCGCCCGAGTGTATGTTATTCAAGGATTAGGATATTTTAATCTCTTTAAGTTAAGGGGATGGAAGTGGTAATATTCAATTTTTTGATATCCAACATATAGGCGGGTGGGTGGGTTACTCCAAATTATTATTACCATTACGTAGTTTAAACTGGAGTGCTAACCGACGCGGCCAAAACTTTGTTAACAAGAAATTGGAAGTTTTTTTCTTTGTAAGCTTTGGCAGTTTTTTTCTTTAATAAGAAAGAGGTAATATTTAAATGTTTAATGATCACTATTTGGGCGGGTGGGAGACTTATTCTAGATTATACTTACTAGCAAGTAGTTTAAACTAAAGTGCCAATCCATTCACTCGAGACTTTTTTAATAAGAAATTGGAAGTTTCTTCTTTTTGCAAGCGTTAAAAGTTTTTTTTTAAAGAAGAAAGTGATTTAATTTTTTATTAATCATTACAAATTATATGGTCGTAATTTTTGGATGCTTTTATCAAGATAACGAAAAAAGCTCATAGGAAATCTTAGTCGACATTTTTTTTATTTGCATTTTCAAATGTATATAATGACTAGACTATAGGTGATTCAAATTGATTGCTGATCATTATAAACAGGAATGACCTTCTCACTTGCCCAAATGTTGGTCATCAAAAGATCGAATATTACTTTCTCCTTCTTGGACAAAAAACTTTTAACGCTTGCAAAGAAACGTCCAATACTTTAATAGCAAATTTACGGGCGGGTGGGTGTGCATTCTAAATTAAACTACTGGTTAGTACTAATGATTTTGAGTGACCAACTGTTTATCAAAAAAATTGATTTATCATCATAGAAATTTGCTTCTAAGGAAAAGAAACTTCTAATTTTTGTTAACAATCTTTTAGGTGAGTAGGTACACATTACAATTTAAATTTGATGGTAATCATAATTTAAAGGAATGGTTTGCTCACTCGCTCAAGAATTGGTCATCAAGAGATTGGATAGCACATCCTCCTTCTTAGAGAAAAAACTTCTAATGCATCTAATAAAAAAAATAATTTTAAAACTAACTTTTGGGCGGGTGGGTACTACAGTTTAAACTACTTGTAGGTATTTATGATTTGGAGTGACCCACACACCCGTTTAAGTTTTGGTCATCAAAAGATTAGATATTACCTTCTTTTTCTTAAAAACTTTTAACGATTGCATAGAGGAGAAACTTTCAATTTTTTGTTAACAATTGGACGGGCAGTTAAGGACTCTATTTTAAACGACTTGATTGTAATCAGGCCTTAAGAGTAGATATCACCTTTTCCTTTTCTAACTAAAAGGTTTCTGACATTTGCAAAAAGTAAAAACTTCTAATCTTTTATTAACAAATACTTGGGCGGGTGGGTGAAAACTCCAGTTTAAACTACATAATTGTAATCATAATTTAGAGTAGCATACCCACGCCAGACTGTGAGTCATCAAGAAATAGAAAACTACCTCTTTCTTCTTTGAATAAAAGACTTCTACTACTTGCAGAGATTAAATTTTTTAATTTTTTTAATAACAAACACTCGGGCAGATGGGTGGGCATTCCATTTTAAACTACTCGATGATAATCATAGTTTGGAGTGACCCACTTATCCGCCTAAGTGTTGGTCATCAACAGATTGGATATTACTCTTTTCTCCGACTAAAGGACTTACTATTTGCAAGTGTTAGATGTCCTTTAGTTCACTATCGAATAGTTTAAACTGGAGTGTTCACCTAATCACTCGAGTGTTTGCAATATAAGGATTAGGAGTTTTTACTCTTTGCAAGTGTTTAAAGTTTTTTAGTCAGAGGAGGAGGAGGAGAAGGTAATATCCATTTTTTGATGTTGTCAATACTTGGGCGGGTGGATGGGTTACTTCAAATAACAATTATGATCAAGTAGTTTAAACTAGAGTGCCTACCTACCCGCCCAAGTGTTTGTTATTCAAGGATTAGAAGTTATTACTTTCTGCATGTGTTAGAAGTCTTTTAGTCAGGGGAGGAAGGTATAAGATCTAATCTCTTAACGACAAATACTTGGGCGGGCGGGTGGATCATTCCAAATTATGATTATGATTAAGTAGTTTGAACTGGAGTGCCCAACTACTACTTTAGATCATGACTACCATTAAGTAGTTTGATAAGAAGTTTCCACTTAGTTACTAAAAAGTTTATTGCAATAAATTAATTTTTTTTTGTCTTTGCAAGCGTTAGAAGTTTTTTGGTTTAAAAAAGAGGAAGTTATATATAATCTTTTGATAATCAACAATTGGGCGGGTGGATTTTAAATTATGATTACCAGCAAGTAGTTTGAATTGGAGTGCCTACTCATTTACCTGAATAGTTGTTGTTGAAGAATTGAAATTTTTTTTTCTCTCCAATTATTAGAAGTTTCTTAGTCAGAGAAGAAAGAGGTAATATCTAATTTTTTTTTATGACCAACACTTGGGTGGGTGGATTGGTCACTCCAAATTATGATTACCACCAAGTAATTTGAATTGGAATGTTCATCCACTTACCTAAAAGTTTGTTAAAAAAAAAAAATTGCAAGCGTTAGAACTATCTATGTTAGAGGAAAGGATAATGTATGTGGGTCACTTCATACCATAAGTACCAGCAATTAAAATGCCCTTTTACTCACTTGTGTGTTTGTTATCAACAAATTACAAGTTTTTTCTCTCAATAAGTGTTAGAAGTTTAGTCAGAAGAAGAGGAAGTGGTTTCCAATCTCTTGATGACCAATACTTGGTTACTTTAAATGTTGATTATTATTAAGGAGTTTGAACAGGAATGCCTACCAGCCATTTAAGAATTTGTTATTAAAAATTTGCTCTTTGTTTAAGAAGGAGGAAGTACAATTTTTGTTTTTTGATAACCAACATTTGAGCAATTAGGTGCATCATTTCTGACCATAATTACTATTAAGTAGTTTGAGCTGAAGTGCCCACCCACCCGCTAGAGTGTTTGTTAATAAATAAATTGTCAGTTTCTTTTTTTTGCACGTATTAGAAGTACCTATAGTTAGATAAAGACGAGGTAATAACTAATTTTTTTGATTGTCAACATTAGGGTGGGTGGGTTACTCCAAATTATGATTACCATTGAGTAGTTTGAACTGGATAACTCACTCATTAACCACTATCTGTTATTAAAAAAATGGTCAGTATCTTCTCTCTGCAAGTGTTAGAAGTTCCTTAGTCTAAGAAGGAGAAGGTGATATTTAACCTTTTGATGATCAACATTTGGGCAAGTGGGTAGGCCACTCTACATTATGACTAATATTGAGTAGTTTGAACTGGAGTACCTAACCATCTGGTTGAGTGTTTGTTATCAAAGAATTGGATGTTATTTTTTCTGCAAGTGTTAGAAGTGTCTCAGTCAGAGAAGAAGGAGGTGATATATAATCTTTTGATGACTACAACTCTAAATCATGATTTGAACTGGAGTGCAAACCTTTCTGCCTAAGAGTTTGTTATTAAGAAATTGAATGATTTTCTAAAAAAGCAAGTGTTCAAAGTTGTTTTGTTGAAGAAGGAAGAGGTAATATTTAATTTTTGATAACCAAAACCTGAGAGGTCATTTTTGATTACCATCGAGTAATTAGAACTGTAAGGTGAAAGTGTAAGGGGTGATGGCTAGAAACTAGTCAAAATGTTATCCAATTTGTTAAAATAAATGTTTTTAAACTGTTTAAATTGACAAAAATTGCTTCAAAGTTGTCAAAATAGTTCTAAAAGTGCAAAAATTTGTTCTAAATTGACAGTTTGAGAAAATATTGTTTTTGAAATGTTGATACGATTTATTTGAGGTGTTTTTAAACAGTTTTAAGCTGCCGAAAATTGCTTTAAAGTTATCAAAATAGTTTTAATGTGCAAAAATTTGTTCCAAACTGATCAAAATAGTTTTTAAAGTGCAAAAATTTGTTCCAAACTGTGAAAATGTGTTTCAAAATGTTCTTACTGAAAAAACATTATTTTTGAGATATTGATACGCTTTGTTGGATGTCAAAATGTTATTTAAATTGTCAAAATAGATGTTTTTAAACTGTTCAAGATGTTAAAAAGTGCTTAATAATTATCAAATCACTTTCTAGTGCCAAAGTCTGTTCCAAACTATCAAAATGTGTTTCAAGATGTTTTTACTTAAAAATAAGTACATTAAAATTGATTTTGCAAGTGCAAAACTTACTTCAAACTGTTAAAATGTGTTACAAACTATCAAAATGTGTTTCCAAATGCTTTGGAAATGCTGATAAGGTTTGTTTTATGTCAAAATGTCATCAAATTTGTCAAAATAGATGTTTTTGAATTTTTCACGCTGTCAAAAATTGCTTTAAATTTGTCAAAATAGTTCTAAAACTGCAAAAATTTGTTCTAAACTGTCAAAAAGTAGTACAAACTATCAAAATATGTTTTAACATGTTTTTACTGAAAGAATATTGTTTTGGAAAAGCTGATAAGGTTTGTTTAATGTCAAAGTGTTATAAAATTTGTCATAAATTGCTTCAAAATTGTCAAAATAGTTTTAAAAGTACTAAAATGTGTTCTAAACTGTCAAAAAGTGATACAAACTATCAAAATGTGTTTCAACATGTTTTGGAAATGCTGATAAGGTTTGTTTGATGTCAAAATGTCATCAAGTTTGTTAAAATAGATGTTTTTGAACTGTTTACGATGTCAAAAATTGCTTCGAAAGTGCAAACATTTGTCTAAAATGTCAAAAAGTGGTACAAACTATCAAAATGTGATTCAACATGTTCTTACTAAGAGAATATTGTTTTAAAAATGCACATTAGATTTGTTTGATGTCAAAATGTTATCAAATTTGTCAAAAATTGCTTCAAAATTTTCAAAATAGTTCTGAAAGTGCAAAAATTTGTTCTAAACTGTCAAAATGTGCTACAAACTATTAAAATGTGTATCAATATGTTCTTACTGAGAGAATATTGTTTTTGAAATGTTGATACAGTTTGTTAGATGTCAAAATTGTTTTTACAAAATGTCAATAAAGTTTATAAACATTTTTTTTTTCAAACAATGTTTAAAATTTTTATTTAAACTAAATTGACCTTATTGGGGGGTCTTGTGAACCGGAGTTATTACATCCACTGCAATCTCCTGCCTTATTATTGTCTAATATATGCCAATGCAAAAAGCTTTTGGATTAATTATTAATGATTGCAAACAATATTTGTAAAGAATACCATTTCTATGAATCACATTCGCAATCAAAATATGGAAATCTTTAATTGCCTCTATGCTTTGTTCTAATTTGGAGCTTTTGTGCGATTTCTACGTTACGAGTTGTGAGTCAGCCATTAAGTATTCTCTATACGGAATAGGGGCGTCGTGGACCCTTAGTTAGTGGTCAAGACAGAAAAACGTGCGGCGTGAGTGATAAACGATGGATACAACTCAAATTATCTGCCAACGTTGTGGGATTTCCGCGAACACTATGTCCTGAATTTCAATGAATATGATGTAAGGGAAACATCGGACAGGATGTCACCGCCGACAACTTATCTTTCCTTATTTATATTTGTACGGAAATTGGTGTCAAAGGTTGCTGAAATATAAACCACAAATTAATTTCTGTTTAATAATAAACGTATAATCAGGTTTCAATAGCCTGAAGTAAAGACGTTAGTAGCGTATCGCAACAAACCACGCAATTTATCAATATGCAAATACACCTCTCTTGGCATCATACAATGTGTATGCAGGGTGCCCTCCCCAAAAGCAAATTAATTCCGCGATTCGTCTTGATGCCAGCACATTCATAGGAATAAACAGTGGCATATACACGAGGCGAATATGTAAAGTTCAGCCATTACATGATTAGGAAAGTTAGTCGCGAACTTTGGAGATAACTTATGTGTGTGTGTCGCAAATTAAACCTCCGGATATATAGATAGATAGATATAAGGGTAGTAGGATTCGGATTGTACGTGTGTGTGTTTTCGGCTATAGGGCCTAGGGGGGATGTTTCGATTCTATGCATGTCAAACACAATCGACGTCGTTACACTCCGACACACATCTTGGGTCGGCTTCGTCGATTTCAATTCAACGGTTGGAGATAATTTAATGATTGATTGCTTTGATATAAATACCAATAAAGTGGAAAGAAAGTTTACTTTCAGAAATCATCAAAGTTTACGCTTTAAATGGAATATACTTTTTCTTCAAATAGCTTTTGAGTTTGATTGAGAATGAAATATATTTATGAAACTTTCATGTTTCTTCTTGCTGTATAAATATATGTAAATATTCAACTTTTTTCTTTATTCTAATCTTTTGAATTCAATATTGTTGATATTAAATTAAAAAAAATTATGTACATTATGAATCGATTTTATAATAATAAAGCTATATTTATATTTAGGAAATGTTAAATAATACATTTTTTGGATTCCTCAAATACTTTGCAAATAACATTTCTTGTTTTTGTTTGCGACAGCATATTTTTTAACAACAAATGTAAACAGTTATTAAAAGTTGGAAAGTTTGAAGTATTGGTATCAGAGCTGGGCTCTAAATATCCAAGTAGCGTCTTCTGAGTCTTGGGAATTGAAACAAATGTACAGTAATTGCAGAAAATGAATTAAAAATTGTGCAGAATTTAGCAAAATAGTTTGTAAAGAAACTAGAATAAATACAAAATGTCTTTTCACTTAAAAAAGGTTGTTGACCCCTGTGTTAAAGTATGAATTGTCTTTGCAAATAATGCAATTTGTGTTACGACTGCTACGTCTTATATTATGCAACTGCATAAGTTTAACCTGTTTGTAAGAAACAGAATTATTTTAGCTTGCGTCGTCTATAGAAATGTTAATGACGATTAAAGCTTAAGCAAAAACAAAGCTTAATTACATCGAAGGGTTATAATATCCAACAACAAATCTCCAATACCGTCTTAACCAATAATCGAAGGATGTTTACACATTGAATAAGTAAAATTACCCTCGTCCTATCACACACACTAAGCTGATGGTATTAATACCGTCCTCATGAAACGCAATGGGCAAACAAGGGCGTCTTAACTTGCCGCAGACAGATTACGCATTGATCCTCCTACAAAGTCGTATTACATCCCTTAACTTTATAATTAATACTAATATATTATTAATCATAATAAATTAGTCCGCATCCGGTCCGATGCACTGCGTCAACATCACTCATTCATGGGCGCGCTTTCCGTGATGCACAACACGATTCATTCGTGGTGCATTTTGCATGTGTAATTGTTTACATTGTTACGGTTTGTTGTTGCACAATAAATAATGGTCGGTTGGTTGAATAACTGGCTGCGGTAACTATGTAAATTGTAGTTAAGTGGCAGCCCGGCACATATATACTGCTGCTATATATTTTTTATTCTAACGACCCGATTTACTAACGAGATTTTAAAAATGTCGATGGCGTTTAATGGGTTTTGGATTGTTGGAATAGAATTTGCATATTTTATGCGCAAACTCTTGTTGCGCTTTATATGTTTTATACTAGATGCTATGTGCTGACACATATAGAGCATACAGACCTTCAATCTCGGGTTAAATGTTTACTTTTTCTTTCTAAAAACTTGGAAAATTAGCAATGACGCAATTTTGTTAAATTATTTAGGGTAAGTAGAAAGAGGTTTGTGTAAATTTTAATTTGCTAATTATACAGACTATTTAATGTATTGTTTACACTCAGTTATGAGCTTTTAAAATAAAAATGAACATAAATATTATTGTATGTGTTTGCTTAAATATCCTTTGATAATAGAAATGGAGTTAATTTACATTTTTTGAAAACAAAATTTGCCAATAAATCTTATTTGAAAATAAGCTTTTAAAATAAATCTAACAAATATGTTTAGTAATACAATTACTACTTTTATATTAAATACTACTTTCTGGACGCCTTTGTTTAATTTATCCTTATTAGGAGCGTGGAATAATATGTCCGGTAACAGAGCTTATCCTAGGAGTGTATTGAACACTTTTGAATTTTTGTAAAATTTTGGAACTATTCAAGAGCTTTGTTGTGTTATCAATTGCAACAAGAAGTTTTCCTTATACGTTTTGTATGTGCGGACAACTTAAATGATTGCAAAGCAGTCTAGTTTGTTGCTAGGATACTTTTCTTGGGTTTAGTTGAAGCAACTACTAGCACAATTGATAGTTTATCATCGTAGTACATTCCTTATGGCTTTACAAGCATTTGTTTGTTGTCCAAAACGGTTTTGAAAGCTGCTTTGTTGCTTGTTATTTTGATCCCTAAAGATTGGAGCAATTTTGTCATACTGTGGCACATATTTCCGAAGTAATTTACAAAATACCAACAAGTTACGTAGCTGTTTTTGACGAACCGTTAGTATTTGTCCGACGTGATTTTGTGTCTAACATCTTAATCTGAACAAAAATGCAATTTTTGGGGCCAAAAAAAAAGAATTTTGGATTTACTTAAGCACTAAGAGAGTATATTTTGTAGTTTTGCAACAACACTATGGTGGTGTTAACATACATCAACTCAAACTTTATGAGATATTTGGCCAAGACTTTTATCATAAATTTCTGAAAGGTCGTTGCGTTCTTAAAGCTAAAAGCATTACTTGGAATTTATACGTGACCTTGTCAGCATGGCAAAAATTGTGAAGTGAAAACATTTTCTTGGCACCATTTTTGTTTGTTTTTGTAGCAGTGGCAAGACCTATTTTTGTTGGTTTTGTTAAGCTTACAATAGTCTATACAGAATTGTAGTTTTTTAGTATTTTACGATCTCTACCGGGCTACAGTATTTGGTGCTTGTTGGTGTTTTAAAGTTTTCTTGTTAGCGTTTTAGAAATAAGGCAAAATGATAGTAACTTCCACGGTGAGTTTGTAGGTTAACTTGGTATATTTACTACTAAGTTGATTAAGTTTCTGGTAGGTGATGCTTAATCAAGTTTTGGCTTGAGCTATTATTTTACTAGGTAACCGTTTTGGCACTACTTTTAGGGTAAGTTTTGTTGGCTCTGCTTTCATCTTTATTGTCCTGCTTGCTTTTACTTACTACTACTAAGAAGTATTCAATTATCTAATAGAATTTTAGATCAAAAAGCTTTTTGAGAAATGGTATCAACCTTTACGGATACTTTTACTCAGACTAACACATAGCACCAAGACGGTTGTAAACCAAATATAAACAGGTTGAAGAAATGCTAGGTAGCATTGAGCATTATTAAACCTAGTAAAAATTGCATTCTTAAATTAAAAAGTGGATTACTCCTAGAGGTACATAGAGCTTTTTAAGAGTCTTCAGTAGAAATCAAAAATTTATTTACAAAAATGGATTTAAAATTGTTGACTATTGTTGCTTCTCCTATCATTTTTGACTATTAAGAACTTCAGTGCAACAAATTTGGTGTAACGGATGTACAGTGAGAGCCAGAATGATGTCTAATTGGATATTGCTTTTAAAACCCCTTCCCACACATGTGTTGTATATCTAGAAATTGAATGTTTCCAGTGGTCATCCAGAAGTTTGATGTTAATTTTTTGCAAATATTATTTAAATTAGGGGAAAAAAGTAAAATTTTCAACTCCTTAGTAACAAAGTGTATTGTTCATTAGTTATCAAATTCAAAATATATGCACTCAGTGCTCTATATGAAGAACTTGGAAGCATGTTATGTATGCAAATTTGTAATATTAATGAAGACAAAATCAAAATCAATTTACGGATATCGTTATTTTAATGTTTTTTTGCAATAGATGTGTCCTTTTTTATACTTTATTTGCTGTAAAATATTTTGTTACTGACGTTTTTTTTTTTATTTCAGGTGAGTACTGCAAATTGTGTTATCTTTGACAAAGTAGTAAGTATAGAAGCATTTCAGTTTATGTTTGCACATTGTAGCGAAAAATTGAACTAATAATAATAATAAAATTTAAAAAAAATTATTTATAAGAATTAAGATTTATTATTTTGAGGAATACATAGGCAAGCCACCTGGAGTAACCAAAGGTAAAGGCTCTGTCGGCAGGATATAGTTAGTTGTGGACTATATCGGCAGTATGGCGGCGGAAGATTCCAATCAAAGTCCTAGTCAGCTGGATTACACAAACTCACCAATCCGCAGGGCAAGCGTGGTGGTTCATAGCCAGAACCCTTTAAAAATTCCAACAACGTCTATTAAATGGCCCCGAGTTCACAGCAACCTGTCACTCCGCAGCCAAAGCAACGGTTGCACTAAAAGTCAGGTCAGGGGTGCTAAGAATTACTGGAAGAATAAAGGTTGCCACAAACGACTCTATATAGCGACTTACAACATAAGGACAATCGAACCCTTAGAAAAATTTGAGGAGGAGCTCACAAAAATAAATTGGGATGTGGTCGGACTGTGGGAAACTAGAAGTCAAAGAAGATAATGGAAATATGAAAGTACTAACAGGAAACGGAAAATCCAAAATTTATAAACTACAAAACAACGATGACCCTCATTATTAGGGACCAAGAGGGAATCATGAAGATAATAGAAGAGTTCTATACAAAACTGTACTCCTCCTCTATAAACAAACTATTAGCAAATAACACCAGAGAAGTCACTAACGTAAACTTAGAAGAAATTCCCATGAATTACGGATAGCACTAAATCATATGAAAAACAGAAAACCTAGCAAAATGCTGAAAATAGGAGGAGATATCTTAATAGAGGCTGTGCGAATTTAACTAAATAAATGTTTAATTGAAGGGAAGATACCAACAGAATGGCAAAATACTTAAGTTACCCTAATTGACAAAAAGGGCAACAATACAAACACTGAAAACTACCGCCCAATCAGTATACTCTCACACCTGTATAAATTGCTAACAAAAGTACAAACAAATTTGACTTCTACCAGCCCCCCTAGCAGGTAGGTTAGTACAACAGTATCAGATCAGATCGCTAATTAAAAAATCTGTTAAATACAACATCACTCTACACCTAACCTTTGTAGATTACGAGAAGGCGTTTGACTTGATTGAGGTATGGGCAGTATAACCTACTGAACTACATCTATAAAAATGCGACACTCTAAATTAAGCTGGACAATGACACCATTACTAACAAGGTTTCTATTAGAAAAGGAGTAAGGCAAGGTGATACCATCTCACCGAAACTCTTTGTGCTGGCAATAAAAGATGTCTTTAAACGCTTGGACTGGGAGAAGAACGGTGTAAACATCGATGGGAATCATTTGAACCATTTGCGCTTTGCCGACGACATTGTTCTTATTAGCTCGGACATCAGCGAGTTAAAAAGCATGCTCACACAACTAAATTTAGCATCCAAAGAAGTCGGACTCAAGAAATTATGAATGATTCTAAAATTCCTATCTCCATAGAACAAAATGTGGTTCAAAACGTAGCAGAGTATGTGTACCTGGGTCATGTGATCAGACTTGGAAAAGAAAACCAGTGTGCCGAAGTAAAACGCAGAATTAGGATGAGTTGGGCAGCATTTGGTAAGCTGAGTTACATACTGAAAGGTCAGAGCATTCCATATGAACTAAAACGGGAGGTGTACAATAAGTGCATCCTTCTCGTAACTACGTATGGTCTTGAAACAACTACTCTTACAAATAGATCAGCAGACAAGCTGCAAACCTGCTAAAGAGCAATGGCAAGGGCCATGTTAGGTGTAATCCTAAAGGATCACATTTGAAAATCTGCAAGCGAACATGTGTCGAGGATGTTATTACACAAGTCGCACACTTTAAGTAGAGCTTGTCAGGCCATGTTCCAAGGCAGGACCTAGCAAAGTGGACTATAAGGGTTATTTAGGAAGACCTTAAAAAAGGTAAAGAGGCGATATCCGAGAAGTCGCCGGCTATTTGTAGCAACAGAAAGCTAAAGATAGGACTGTGTGGCAGAGTTTAAAGGAGGCCTAAGTCCAGAAGTGGATAGATATAAGCTGAAGAAGAAGAGAAGAAAATGAAGAAGATTTTGAGGAATTATAGATATATTTTGTAAATTTTATGTAACTTTCAAGGTGTAAAGGCACTAAATAAAGGTCAAATATAACGAAAAAATTGATAAGTACTTACCTCTAGCGCACGAAATAGAAAAAATATGGAAAGGCAAAGTGAGAATAATCCCCATAATTATGTCATCAACAGGTATAGTGCCACTAAATCTAAAGAAAAACCTAAATGAAATACAGCTTAAAGAATATGTTATAATACCTATGCAAAAGGCTGTGATACTAAAAACATGTAACATCGTTAGGTCTTTTCTAAAACAATGACAATCTTTAGTGGACCTGGTCCCGTACCCGTCCAATAAATAACTCCCAGGATAATACCTGTGAAAAAAAAAAATAATAATAATAATAATAATAATAATAATGTTTCTCAGGAAACAAATAATTTGCTTCCCCTGACCACTAAGGCAGGTAAAACACGTGTACGTATGAAATGGACACTAGAAGCTAATACATTTATCATGCGTACATATTACAAAATCACAAAATTAGAAACAGACATGACTGAGTACAGACAGAGTTTACATGCAGCGTTTTCAGCAGAATATCCAAACATCCAAATCACACAACAAAGAATTGCGGACCAACGACGAGTAATTGTCACAAATAAGCTAATTCCAACCACTAGACTAGAAGAAATTAAACAAGAAGTAGCTGACAGCTTAAAAGATAATCTTGGAACGTCACTTAATACTGAACATACTACGGCAACAACTAATAATAATTTTAACCGCAGTTTAATTATTTTACTAGAATCGCCCACAGTCACAAATAATGTTGTTAAACACAATATAAATTTAAATTTAAATTTAAACGAACAAGATAATGCCGCAGTCCAAGTCAACCCAGAAACATCATTAGTTGAACAAATCAAAACGTTATTTTATGCAGCATTAACAGAATATACCGGAACAGATTCAACCCAGAGACACGTAATCCCTAAACAACATCCATCCCGAAAACTGGCAATAATTGTAAATATAATTAACATGCAAATTTTACCAAAACATCTGGAAGAAAATAACAGTTTTATAGACACTCATACTGCTATATTCTGTGCTGCTATTGCTGCTGTACAATCAAATGGCTTCAAAACATTGGAAAAATCTACAGCTAAAAATTTAAAAACAAAACCGCCATGGGAGAGACGCCTTGAAAACAGAATTGAAAATATCCGACGCGATCTAGGACGACTTACTCAATATATTCGAGGCCAAACATCAAACAGATTGCATAAGAATGTTATTATTATTATGAATAAAATGAAAGTCCACTCAATACATGAAAATGAAAACAAAAACGCTACCAAGTGCAGAGATACGCTACAGCAAAAACTTTTGGCACTCAGCGGAAGGCTTAAACAATATAAACTGTGCACTAAAAGGAAACAGGAAAATCAAGAGATACAGAAATATTAATGATAAAACCGACCGCAAACAACTAATGTCTATGCCTCTACAACAAAACTCTATGCCTACACAACAAAACATTGAGACATTTTGGTCATCAATATGGTCGGAAAAAATAGAACACAACATTTCTGCATACTGGATTATAGAAGAAAAGACTAGAACCGATTATTTACCTGACATGACACCACTACCAATTTCTACTAAACTTGTTTCATAAATAATAAATAAAACACACAACTGGAAATCACCCGGAACTGACAACCTGCATAATTATTGGTACAAAATGTTTACTTGCACTCATGAATATATCAAATAGCATATATCACATTTTATGCAAAATCCAAATACATTGCCAAGTTTCTTAACGCACACTGCGTTAAGAAACTTGGCAACATATTTGATACATATTTGATACCAAAAGACAAAAATGATCTTGGTAATCCTAGTAAATATAGGCCAATAACATGCCTCCAAACTATTTACAAAATTATAACATCGTACATTACTCATCATTTACAAATGCACATCTTTAACAACAATATTCTCACTGAACAAAAAAGCTGTCGACAAGGTTCACAAGGATGTAAAGAATAACTGATTATAGATTCAGTAATTCTTCGGCAAGCTAGAACATGCCGCAGCAATATATTTACGACTTTTATTGACAATAAAAAGGCGTTAAATGGAACATCGTAGTTAAATTAAAATCAGACGATCCACAAATAAATACTAACCTTATCTACATAAAGCGAGGTATATTTCAAGGTGATTCTTTGAGTCCGCTCTGGTTTTGTCTTGATCTCAATAATCTATCTCAAATATTAAATGCCACTGGTTATGGGTATATATATATGGTACTAACCAATCTCAAATAATACAATTAACAAAGATAGCATCAACTTTTTCAAAAGATATTCGAATGGAGTTTGGCATTGACAAATGTAAAGTACAAAGTATCAGTCAAGGAACTAGAGAAATCTCAGCTTATGAGCTAGAAAACGGAGAAGTCATTGAACTGATGGAAGATAGAGAAGTTTACAAGTACCTTGGTTTTTATCAATCAAGACATATAGAACACAGTAAAATTAAAACTGAACTGACCAACAAGTATAAACAACGACTTCACAATATATTAAAAACCAGTTTGAATGGCAAAAACATTATTAAAGCCATAAATACATTTGCAGTGCCTGTACTTACCTACTCGTTTGGCATAATAAATTGGACCAACACAGATCTAGAGCGTCTAGAAAGGTTAACTCGGACTACTCTTACACAATATAGAGCACATCACCCAAAAGCTAACACAGATAGGCTCACTCTACCAAGAAAACATGTGGGAAGAGGTCTTACCAACATTATTGCACTGCATTATAAGCAAATTGTATTGTTAAGGCAGTTCTTTTATTCCAAGCAAGTTTCATCGCCTTTGCATAACGCTATAATTCTGGCCGATACTAAACATACGCCATTAAATCTACAAGACATAACTACAGATTATTCGTTACACATCTCTACAGATCTAACCATAAAACAAAAATGGGCTCAAAAATCGTTGCATGGAAGACATTCTCATGATTTAGATCAATCTTATGTCGACAAAGAAGCCTCAAACGCGTGGCTCACTCATGCTGATATATTTCCTGAGACTGAAGGGTTTATGTTAGCAATACAAGATCAGGTCATTAACACTAACAACTACAAAAAATACATAATAAAAGATTGTAATGTGCAAACTGATCAATGTAGGCGATGTCATACGCAGTCGGAGACTATACAACATAACATCGGGTTTACTACTGGCGCAAACTGATTATTTATTCAGACACAATCAAGTAGCAAACATAGTTCACCAACAACTTGCAAAAAATAAAAACTTAAAAACAGATCAGAATCCCTACTATAAATATATATATGCCTGAACCAATTTTAGAAAACGGTACTCATAAGTTATATTATGACAGGGCAATAATAACTGACAAAACAATTCATCATAATAGACCGGACCTCACATTAATAGATAAAAATAATAAAACTACATATATTATAGATATTGCAATCCCTAACACTAATAACATCAAAAAAACGTACAACGAAAAAATGGAAAAATATACAGCGTTAGCAGATGAAATACAGAGAATATGGGCAATGGAAAAAGTGGCAATTGTACCGCTTATAATATCAAGCACCGGAATTATTCCCCACAGTTTTTATAAAAATATAAAAATTTTAAACTTACATAACAATATTTATATAAAAACTCAAAAATCTGTAATTTTAAACACCTGCCGTACAGTCAGAAATTTTTTAAAATAATTTTTAAGATTATATAACGCCTTTGGTGTATGCCCAGCGTTATATAAACTGCTACCGGTGTTATATTTATTGCCCTTCAGGAAACAATTCCCAATTACAAGACAACATACAAAAAAAAAGTACCATATACAAATAAAATAAAATATTAAAAATACATATAAAAACTAAACAATTTAAAATAAGATATAATAACATTTGCAAAAAAAAAAAAAATTAAGTAACTTGTTCAATTAAATACTTAAGACTATCATTAAAAATATCACAGCAGGGTGGCATATTATTTAAATTACTACAAACATTATCGATTGGCGACTTAAGACCATAACTAGTACGTATTGTTGGTAAAATAAAGGTTGGTTTTTGTCGACAGTTAAAGATGGTATATACAATTTAATAAGTTGTATAATTTCAGGAGAATCGACAATATTGTGCAAGAGTTTATACACAAAAAAAACACTTGCCTTAAAACGTCTAAGCTCTAGTGATTCAAAATTAAACTTGATGAGTAAACTGAGGTGTTCAAAGCCTCTGATAGGATAATGTTCTTCAATTTAAAAAAAAATAAATATTTTAAAAACCTGCGTTGCTCACTTTCAATTTGTTGTGTTTGATGTTAGTTCTGTGGATACCAAATTCAAGAAGCATATTCCAGTTTAGAACGCACAAAAAAATTATATAAAGCCTTTAAGGCACTAAAATTTTGAAAACTATTGGTGTTACGATGAATAAATCCTAAAGCTTTTATAGAACTCTATACAACGTTTTCAATGTGATAGTTAAACGTTAGTTTATTATCAAAGTGAACACCAAGGTCTTTAAAAGTACTAACATACTCAACTGAACGGCTATTGATAAAACAATCAAACTTTATGGCATTAGTTTTTTGTGTAAATGACATAAACTTACACTTGTTAATGTTTAAATCTAATCGATTAGCAATACACTATGTGAAAATTTGGTTAAACATGTTTTGCAACTGATTGATTGATGCTGTTGATCTTTGAATATATTTTAAGATCATCTGCATATAGAAGATGCTGACAGCCTAGTGATTAATAAATAAATTGAACAGCATGGGCCCCAATATTGATCCTTGCGGAACACCAGATGTTGGAAAATAAGAATTAGATTTATAGTAATTGAAAGTGACATACGACTCACGCTTTTTGAGATAAGATGACATTAGTACAATGGATGAACTGCAAAAACCAAAATCTTTAAGCTTAGCTAAGAGAATATTATGTTCAACTCTATCAAAAGTTTTTGACATATCTGTATAAATAACGTCCATTTGCCCAGAAGTGTCAAGAGTTTTAGCTATTTTGTGTGTAATAACACACAGATTTGTTACAGTTGAACGCGCTGGAACAAAATCATGTTGATTAGTGGAGATATAAGGTTTAACATGGTTGTATATTTGATTATAGAGGATACGCTCAAAGACTTTGGCAATGTGTGTTGAGATTGCAATAGGGCGATAGTTTTCAATGTTGTGAAGATTGATATTAGTTTTAGGTATTGGACAAACAGAAGTTATTTTCAGATTATTAGGGAAAGTAGAGGTAGTAATGGATAAATTGAATAAAATTGTGAAAGAATGACAAAACAGAATAGCGCAATCTTTCAATAAAAAAGCAGGTAAATTGCCAGCAGAATATTTATTTGGAAAGGTTTTAAGAATCTTTAACACAGCATCTTCTAAAACATGAGAAAATGTAAAGTTATGTATATAGGTGCAGTTATCAAGGTTGACATTAGTAGACGGGAGAATGTGTACGGATTCAAAAAACATAGAAAAGCCATTAGAAATGTTCTTAGGATTATCAAATACTTCATTATCACTAATCAAAGTAGAAGGAATTCTAGATGAGTTAGATTTCTTAGAGTTGATGTATGTTCAAAACTGTTTTGGGTTAGAGACAACTTCATTTTTAATTGAGGATATATAAATACTGTAAGCAGATTTAGTTTTACGTTTAATTAAAGTTCTAAGTCGTTTAAACTCCGTTGTTATTGTCGGAGAGTTGAACTTAAGTTTTAGTCTGACTGAAGCTTTTTGTTTAATAAGCTTTATAATTTCTATATTATACCAAGGTGGAAATTTTCTTTTTTGTTTAACTTTGCAAGATGGAATAAACTTATGCAGCGCACTATTTAATTTATTATAAAATTCAACAAAAGCTAAATTTACATCAGAAAAATTTAAAAGTGTACTTCACTCAATATTGCTCATATACGCATACAGTGCCGGGTAGTTACATCTTTTATAGTTAAGTTTGACAGCATTTTTATTAACTGGAGACAAATTCTGAAAACATTGTAAAGCAAAAGTAAGTGCAGGATGGTGAATATCTTCAGAAACTAGAGGAAATGTTTCTCTAAATACTTGACATTCGATGATAGAGTATACTAAGTCTAAAATATTATTTAAAGAATTCTTAATTGAATTATATTGCCTAAGACCCAAGAAAGAACAAAAATTTGATACAATAGAAGCTTGGTTAGATAAATTATTCTGTGTAAGAGTTATTTCTGAACAGTTAAAATCACCTACAAAAATAATTTTATTATTTCTAAAGTTAATTTGAGTTAGCAAATCAAAAAATAATTTATAATCATTAGTTAATGCGCTAGTTGAAATATAAACAATCTTGATTTTAGAGGTCTTTTATAGTTTAGGTAATCATTAATGGATTTTCTACTTGAAACGCAGGGAGAGCATTACAAACTGATTTTCTTAATGTCTCTTATAGTTGACTAACATTATGCGCGTTCGTTTCGCCAATATCACTGAAATTTTGATCACTTGGTGATGATAAATTAAACGAATTCGGTGACATAAATTTAAAAATATGGCGAGTAATGAATAAAATAATTTAAGATAAGGTGAAATTGGTCGTTCTTTGTTATGTATCATGTTAAACAATAATTCAGTAATATTTTAGGTCATCACCAAGTGATCAAAATTTCAGTGATATTGGCGAAACGAACGCGCCTATTTATAGTTCCTTGATTATTTTCAACGCCAATTTATTTGAAGTGCTTTTCAATTTCCAGTAGAATGACAATTATGTTGGTGTTTGAACATCTTACTAAAATATTTGCTTCACAATCAATATTGCAAACACGATAAATTACATTTTTATGAGGTAGAAGTACGGGATATTTTACTTCAAGTTCTAAGCATTTCAACAAAACGGATTTGTTGGTTTTGCACATTGTTTTGTCCAAATGAGACAAAAACAACGGCACGGGAATTAACAAAAAAGATATTTCTTGTACAGTATTTTTTTTCTTTAAAACAGTTGCAAACGTTGCGACGTTAGTTCTTTTGTTTGGCTTCTCAAATTGGTTGGGGTCTTTTTTGCTTTTGTTACTATTTGTTTCAATATTTAATAAAAATTCCGCTATGGAACTATTTGCAGCATGACTATTGGAGATGTTAAAAAGTTCTTGCTTGTCTATATTTCCTACTACAAATCGAATCACTCTGATATGAGGGAAAGAAAAGAAAAAGATTTGAAATTCATTTATTAAGTTGTTGATTCTACTGATATTCTTCAAATAAATAGTAAGAATAGTAAGCAAAACAGCTGCAAAAACGCACAATAAAAAAAGACTTGGAGTATACGATGAACGAAAAGATGGACGCCACAGTCAATTCTATCACCACAAACTCTACTAGATTTTTCTGCACTAGCCCACGTAGTGTTTTCTACAACTTTAATTATCAACAATTAATTTTAGCTTTGAACCCTGCGAAGTTATTTTACAACATTCCCACTGCACTCCAGTGGTACATAGAATTGTTTTTGCTACAGCAAAGCTCTTTTATGGCACAGCGGAACCGACGTTCTTTTTTATAAGTTATTACTTTTTTTTAAATTTTGTTGTTATATTTATTTGTTCTTTCTTTTTTAAACTTTTTTTTTAGCTTTCTTTTTCTTTATTAAATTTGTAATTATATATTTCTAGCATTATCTCTTTTAGATTGTTAATTTTTTGGATTTTTCCTAGCTTTCCTTTCTGTTTCAACCTTTATGTCAAGAGACTCGGTACAGTCAAGGAATCTTTGCTTCTGCGGTGTATGCAAGCATTGAAATTTTTATATTTTGAAACTTTTCAGGTAGGCTCCAAAGCAGCCGTGCATTTTTAGTATCTGCGTTAAGTAATAATTTACTTTTTTATGCTTTCTGTTCAGTCATGTTTGTTCCGATCCAAACTTCTGATTGGTTATTATGCTATAGAGTGACGCACTTACACACCCAAGTGTTTTTTATCAAAAAAATTAATGTTGACTTCTTTGCGAACGTCAGAAGTTACTTGATCAAAAGAGAAAGTTGTAATAATTTACACATTGGTGGTTGGGTGGGCTACTCTAATTTAAACTATTGACTGGTTTTTATGCTAGCAAGTCACCTACCCACTCATGTTTGAACTATCTGCAAGAAAAGGTTTTGATGCAACCTCTTGACAACTAACACTTGATAAGATGGGCCACTTCAATTCAAACTTTTGATTTGTTATTATGCTGTGGAGTGACCTACCTGCCCGCTCAAGTGTTTGTGATTAAGAGATTGAATGTTTGACCTATCTGCAAGCGTCAGAAGTTATTTTGTCAGAAGAGAATGGTCTAATTTCTTGATAACAAACATTTGGGTAGGTGTGTAGGCTGCTGTTGTCCAAACTACTGATGTGTTATCTTGCTTTGAAATGTCCCAAGCACCCACCCAAATGTCATCAAGAGATTGGATGTTTGACTTCTCTGCGAGCGTCAAAAGTCATTTTTGTCACAAGAAAAAGTTGTGATCTAACGTCTTGATAACGATCACTTTGGTGGGTCGGTGAGCTACTGTAGTCCAAAGTACTGACTCGTTATTATGCTGTCGAAAAGTGCAAATTTTTATTCATAGAACGTCAAAAATAGCAAAATTTAACTATGAAATAACAATATTTTAATAATAACTGTTAAATAGTGCAAAATTCTAGATATAAAAAGTCCAAACTAGCAAAAGTTGATTATAAAATATCAAAATAAGGTTAGAAATAGCAAAATTTTTTCATAAAATCTCAAAAAGTGTTGAATTTTATTCATAGAATGTCAAAAATAGCAAATTCTGACCATGAAGTAACAATATTTTGATAATAACTGTTAAACAGTCTAAAATTCTAGTCATAAAGTAGCTAAAATAGGTTTTATTTTTTTTAATAAATAATTTTTGATAAAGTTCCAGAGTACGGCTAGTGCAGTAATTTATAAAACAATATTGTTAAGACTAGTGCACTTTGCAATTTTATGTTAAATACATAGTTTTTGATTAAGTTGCAGCATGCGGCAAGTGCAGTAATCTGAAAAATATTGTTTTTAGACTACTGCACTAGCCGTACTGTGCAAGAAGAACCAAAATTTAGTCATAAACTGTTAAAAAGTTAAAAACGTTTTTAAAGAATTTTCCAAAATAGCTAAATCCGGAGATAAAGCATTAAAATCCGGCCATAAATTGTCTAAAAGTCCAAAAAATGTTACATGGAATTTTAAAACGGTATAATACAGCCATAAACTATTCAAAATGTAAAAAAATTACAAAAAATTCAAATTTGGCTATAAAATATCAAAATATTAGTAGAAATAAAGTAATAAAATGTTAAAAATAGCAATAGTTGCTAAGGAAATATCAAAATATTGTTAAAAATAGCAAAATTCAGCTATAATCTGTTGAAGGGTGCACAATACAGTTTATAAAATGTCAAAATTAACAAAATCTGGTCTTGAAATTGTTAAAAACCACTAAAATTTTATTTATAAAATGTAATAAATAACAAAACTTTAATAATAATTGAGGTTAGGGTGTTTTAATAAAAATTTTATACTTTATTGTGCTGATTTTATTTTTATATATTATAATTGTTAAACAGTCCAAAATTCTAGTCATAAAACATCCAAATAAAAACTTTATTTAACTAAATATGTTTGATAAAGTTGCAGAGTACAGCTAGTGCAGTAATTTTTAAAACAATATTTTTAAGACAAGTGCACTTTAAAATTTTATTTAATTAATTGATATTTGATTAAATTGCAGAATGCGGCTAGTGCTGTAATCTAAAAAATATTGTTTTTAGACTACTGCACTAGCCGTACTGAGCAAAAAAAAACAAAATACGGCTATAAACTGTTAAACAATGGATTATTGTAATAGATTGTCAAAAATAGCAAAATCCAGACATGAAACATAAAAATATTGTCAGAAAACACTAAAACCCGGCCATAAACTGTCTAAAACTGCAAAATTCTATTTAAAGAATGACAAAAACAACAAAATCTATCCAGAATCTAATCAAAATATGAACCATTTTAAGAAAATTGCTAAATTTTGATATAAAATATCAAAATATCGTTAGAAATAAGGTCATAAAATGATAAAAATAACAAAATTAGCTTATGAAATATCTAAATATTGTTAAAAACAGCAAAATTCAGCTATAATCTGTTAAAGAGTGCACAATACGGTTTATAAAATGTCAAAATTAACAATATCCGGTCTTAAAATTTTAAACAATTGTTAAAAAGCACCAAAAATTAGCTATAAACTGTTGAAATGTGTAAAAATATTGATAAAAAAAACTAAACGGTAATAACTGTTAAAACACTGCAAAATTTGAGTCATAAAATATCTAAAATAGCAAAATTTTGCAATTTTTAAAAGTTTAAGATTAAATTTTAGTATTTTTAAGTAATATTTTTATACTTTATGGCCGGATTTAGCAATTTTTGATAATCTATTAATAGAATTTTGCACCTTTTAACAGTTTATGTCCAAATTTTGCTATTTCTAACAATATTTCAATAATTTTTAAGCAAAACTGCAAAATTCTCTTCATAAAATGTCAAAATTCGCAAAATCCGGCTTTGATATTTTAAAAAGATGTTAGAAAGCACTAAAATTTACCCATAAACTGTTAAATGGAGTGAAGGTGTGAGAATATTGTTAGAAAAAACTAAATGACGGCCATAAACTGTCAAAAAGTGGCAAAATTTGATCATAAAGTATAAAATAACTATCAAAAAACACTAAAATTTTGTCTTAAACTTTAATATTTTTTTTATAAAATGTGCTTTGAACGATTAAAAAATTGTCAAAAAATGTAAAAATTTGGTCATAAACTTTTGAAAGATTTAGTCGCGGAATGCAGTTAGTGCAGTAATCTAAAAAATATTGTTTTTAGATTACTGCACTAACCGTACTGTGCAAAAGGAACCAAAACCCGGTCATAAACTGTTGAAAAGTAGAAAATTCTTTTAAAAGATTTTCAAAAATTGCATAATCCTGTCATGAAACATTCAAATATTATCAGAAAACATTAAAATCCGGCCATTAACTATTAACTACTAACATAAACTATTCAAAATATTTTAAAAAAATCATAATTTGGCTATAAAATATCAAAGTATTGTTAGAAAATTTGCTATAAATTGTTAAAAGGTGTAAAAATATTGTTAGAAAAAACTAAACGCTGGCTATAAACTGTCGAAATGCGCAAATTTTTATTTATCAAATGTCAAAAATAGCAACATTTTACTATGAAATAACAATATTTTAATAATAACTGTTAAACAGTGCAAAATTCTGGACTTAAAAACTCCAAACTAGCAAAAGTTGATTATAAAATATCAATAAATTGTAAGAAATAGCAAAATTTGGTCATAAACTGTCGAAAGGTGTAAATTTTTTTTAATAGAAAATAAAAAATAGCAAAATCTGAACTTGAATTATTAATATTTTAATAATAACTGTTCAACAGTCCAATATTCTAGTCATAAAACATTCAAAATAAATTTTTTATTTAAATAAATAATTTTTGATAAAGTTCCAGAGTACGGCTAGTGCAGTTATTTATAAAACAATATTTTTAAGATTATGCACTTGCAATTTTATTTAAATAAATTATTTTTGGTTAAGTTGCAGAATGCGGCTAGTGCAGTAATCTGAAAAATATTGTTTTTAGACTACTGCACTAGCCGTACTGTGCAAAAAAAACTAAAACCCGGTGAAACTTTAAAAATAGCATAATATAACTAAAAAAATTAGTTATAAACTGTCAAAAAATACCAAATTCTATTAAAAAAAAACAAAATACGGCCCTCTTTGTTTCCAAATAGACGTCGAGTGGGCTCTGTATGCTTGTAGGTTTTTTTTCATTGCAGACGACCTTTTTTTACAGATAACTGAGCCACTGACAGTAGAGCAACATATTAGATACATGTTAGATCCACATAATGACTAAGTTGTAAATTACGAAGCAATCGATAAAATGACAAAATATTTGTTACTTTTTGACAACAAACACTTGGGTGGGTAGGTGGGCCACTCCAACTTAAACTATTGACTGGTTATTATGCTATGAAGTGACCTAGCTACTCAGCTAAGTGTTCATTATCAAGCGATTAAATCTTTGACTTGCCTGCGGATGTCAGAAGTAACTTTATCACAAGAGAATAATCGTGATTCAACTTTTTGACAACTAACACTTGAGTGAGTGGGTGGGCTACTCCAATCTAAATTATTGACTCGTTATCATGCTATTGATTGTCTTATCCACTGACCCAATTGTTTGTTGTCAAGGGATTAGATGTTTGACCTCTCTGCAAGCGTCAGAAGTCACTTAATCACTAGAAACGGTTGTGATTTAACTGTTTGATAACCCACCTACCCACCTAAGTGTTTGTGATAAAGAGTTTGAATGTTTGACCTTTTTGCGAGCGTTAGAAGTCATTTAATCACAAGAGAAGGTCGTGATCCAACCTTTTCACAACTAACGCTTGGGTGGGCCACTCCAATCCAAACAATTAACTAGTTATTATTCTATGAAGTGACCCACCCACCAACCCAAGTGTTCGTTATCAAAAAATTGCATATTTGACTTTTTTGCTAGTGTCAAAAGTCACTTAAATACAAAAGAAGGTAGTGATCCAATTTCTTGATAACTGCCACTTGGGTGAGTGGGTGTGCCATTCTAACCTAAACTGTTTATCATGCTTGTAGGCTCTTTATTATATAGTTTGTCTAACCTGCTCTGTCGTTGTCTGACTATTTTCTTACTCATACTTCCATTGATCATTTTCTACAGCGTTTTTCTTTTTGTGTTGGTTTTGTTTTGTTTTTCAGCAAGGATATTAATTGGGATGGTTCTAGCTGTTTGTGCGGCTTTCAGTAATAGCATCTTATACGCGCTACATATTAAGGATGGCCAGTTTTTACTTTTCTTTCAGATATTTTTTCCAGTTTGGTGACGCGTATAGTAGCACAAAGCTTAACACTGAGTACTTGCTCCGCTATTAGCTGCCTTTTGGACCCTTTACATTTGGCATCAGCGCTCTTTTAGTCTTTTAGTCATCGGCTACTATATAAGATTTTT
The DNA here is from genome assembly GCA_963932245.1 of Tachinus rufipes. NCBI lineage: Eukaryota > Metazoa > Arthropoda > Insecta > Coleoptera > Staphylinidae > Tachinus > Tachinus rufipes. Next base: position 94,077,637 of record OZ010747.1, on the reverse strand, counting down.
GCTTCGGTTTTTTTATTTAATTTTTTTTTTGGTTCTACTTGTTACTAATGTCGTCTTTTGTTTGTATTTTTTTACCGCGTTGTATAGGATGTTTAATAAGATTGGTCTCATCACTGATCCTTGTGGCTGATTCCCATCTTATTTAACTTTTTTAGAATTTTGCGCTATCTGGCAGAGTTAAAGGCAGTATTTTATATGATCAGGAACACTGTATCAAATCACCAGCTCAATATTTATAAACTGAGTTTTTGCCCACCCGTTTAAGTGTTAGTTATCAAGAAATTTGTTATTGTACCTACTTCTGACGTATTAGTGACAACTGTCATTCAATCTGTCATACTAAAAACAGCAGAAACGCAACAACGTGAGAATATGCAAATTTCTTAATAACTGTCACATGGGCGGGAACACTGTATCAAATCACTCGCCCAAAATTTATAAACTGTGTGTTTGCCCACTCGCCCAGGAGTTAGTTATTAAGAAATTTGTTATTGTATACTCTTCTGACTTATAAGTGACACCTGTAATTTAATCTGTTATATTAGAAACAGCAGAAACGCAACAAGTGTCAGAATAAGCAAATTTCTTGATACCTGTCACTTGGGTGGGTGGGCGGGAACTCTGTATCAAACTATTGGCCTAATATTTACAATCTATTTTCCTGCCCATCTTCCCAAGTGTTAGTTATTAAGAAATATGTTGTTGTGCCCATCTTTAAAGTATTAGTAACAACTGTCATTCAATCTGTCATATTAAAAACATCAGAAACGCAACGTGTGTGAGAGGAAGCAAAATTTTGATAACTTTCATTTGGATTGGTGGGCCCGGTGGTTTGATACAGTGTTCCCGCTCACCCGCCCAAGTGTTAGTTATCAAGAAATTTAATAATGCATCTACTTTTGACGTATTAGTGACAACTGTCATTTATCTGTCATATTAAAAACGGCAGTAACGCAACATGTGTGAGAATAAGCAAATTTATTGATAATAAGCGCTTGGGCGGGTGGGCGGGATCACAGTTTATAAATATTGGCTGCTAACTTAGTTTTTTTTTTCAGTTTCATTTTTAGTAATTGTTTAAGTAGTTTCCGTCTAGCGCACAGAAGGTAGTTTGGCTTATATGTTTGCTTGCTAGTTTCTTGTTTCCGTGATTTTTCCAGTAGTACACGCTTCCAAATTTTTGGGAATAAACCATTGACAAGGTATTGGTTCATCACCGCTATTTTTACTAGTTTTAGTGGGATCTTTTCCGGTCTCGGTGCTTTCTTGTTCTAGATTTTTTAAGCGCATTTCTCTAGTTTATCTTTTGTGAATCTTGGGATTGATGCTTTGTTGACTATCGGGGTTTGTGCACATGTTGTTGTCGATTTTTCGACACAGGATTTTTAGGCTTTTTTGTCTTCTTTATGCACTTGATGAGCGTCTTTATTTCAATGTTGTACTTTTGGCGCGTTTTCTCTTTAAGCGTTTTGCCTGACTTTCTTTTGGCCTTTAGGCATTTTTTTTTTTTGGTCTGCTATTTTATTGCTCTACCAATAAACCTGCTTCCTTATCTCAAGTTTTTTTATGGAACTTTTTACTGGCGGCATCTACTACCGCTTTTATTAGACTTTTTTTTCTAGATCGTCTTTTCTTACATTTTTTTGCGAACGTATGCACCAAACGGTGGCAGCTTTTTTGTGTTAAGCCTTAAAACTTCTGGTTTTATGTTAGTCAAACCTATTTTGGTTGACAAAGGAAAATCTATAGAGATTGATAACTACTACAAGTACGATTGGATCTGTTTGCCACATCAGAAATAGCATTTTTTGACATTTAACAAATATTTATACCTACGCCAGAAAAAGAAGATACTTTGTAGATGCCTCTGTCGTGTTTTGAAGTAATTTTGTTATCAAAATTGTTTCTAGCACAGGTTGCAAATTGAATTTGCTATAAAGGATTAATCCTTTATGATTATTGTTAGTATTTTGAAAAGTTTGTGTGCGTACTTATTTTGTTCACGTATATTGCATATATATTTTTTTAGATACCAGATAATTGCTTTATAATGTAGGTACATTAAGTAGTTTGTCAAACAGCATTTATGCAATAATCCAAATTCTCGTTAAGGTACACTTCTATCATATTTAACACAATCAATTTACTTAATTCTTGAAATTTTAGTAATCCAATCATACAAATCTTGATAATATTCGAATAAACTCACTTCTATTTATATAAATTCTGTAAGGATTTCCTTAATTTTCAGAGTTTCGTAAATGTGAAAAGGAAGAAGATCCCAGTCGACTGCCGCTAAACTATTTTAGATCCCTTTTGGCGATTATAAAATTGTTACCAATTAAAGTGCGATTATGCGATCCGGACATACTCCGGGATCACTGTTTGAATACTACCCTGAGTTTAATCCCTTCAAAGAAATTGCGGGATTCCGGAAACGCGGACCAGTTCCCGAAGGGGCGCTAAAGAGCGCCACCTGTATATAGACCCAATAATCCGACATAAATGGGGCTTTCATTAATTGAACATTTTATTTGATACTATCTGCGGTAGAAATTTTGTTTCAAATAAGTAATTGTCTGACAAAAAAATGTCATATATATTTCATACACGTTAAAATGTAATTTGATCATCTTGGCAAATTCGTTTTGAAGAATTGCGTCTCCGTCCATTGTCCCCAAGCACCGATTTTGATGGACCAGTCTTATTATTCCAGCTACTATTGTTGTACTGGCGACGGAGGAGAATAAAATTGCGCCATTATTAAATCCCAGCTTTATTGAACGAGCGTCCACCTTTTGTTGTAAAACCTCTACCGGACGGTCCCGTTTATCCTTTCATATCCGCCAATTACATACGCTAGTTTACATACTAATATCACCTTTAGTAGACATAGACTTGGTAGAATGGGAAAATGAATGATACCTTTTCATCCTACGGAATTAGTTTTTTGATGCGAAGGGTTCAGTGTCACTGGAAATATTAATTAATCTAAAGAGGGACTGAGATTATTTTAAACTGAAGTCGTACTTTATGTAGAAGCAAAATTAATTAAAATTGTTGCAAGATAATCCAAACAAAATTGCATTGCAGTATTCTTATGCCAATCATCCAGGATGTACATAATTCACAATTTTCCACACCCGAAACTCTTGTATGTAAGTTTAAGATGCCGTCTACTCGTTATTTATGGATGCATCTTTGGAAGCACGTAAAATATTAACTCCATCATTAAAGTTTACGAAATGCAGCTGTATAATTCCGGCAAGCATATATGATATATGTAGCCACGTTCAGTTATATCTCCTTGTACATTAATCGCATCTTGTTTGTTTTATTTTATTTTTTTCTGTATGAAGAGGAATAATGGAGCAGGTGCAGTATTACCGTTGCTCGCTTAACTTTTCAAACTGCCGTTTAAATGTGCCTAGTAGTAGACGGCAGCTTATAAACTGTTGGAACATATTGCCTGAAAACTCTTCATGAGGTTAAATCATGAGGCTGGACTTCTCCAGTTTGCTAGTTGAATGGGATGCAGATGCCACATTCCCTATATTTCATTTCTGCTTTAAATTTAACGTGAATTGTTTTGATTCCACAATGCATTTGTAAAATATTTTTCATTTAGTTGCAATAGTTACACTAGAAAACCATTAGTGGAACAATGTAGTGTAAAAGAGGAATGTTTTAATGTATATTGTTAATGATTATAAATAACAATGAATTTGGTATACAAATACGCAAATTGTGGTTTTGAATTTCAATATAATTAATTAATTTATATTTGTTTTCTGTATTTAAAAGATTTAAAAAATTGCTAATATTTTTAATGTAATAGAAATTTCTATAAAAAATAAAAAAATTCAAAATAGTTTCTAACAAATCAAGTATGCTGAACCTAAAATTTCAAACCGCATTTCAAAATTCCTGCTGGATATTATATAAATTCAATTTAATCAACAAAAATTGCCAAATTTTATAAATTATTGGAAATTTTTAAACAAAATATTTTATTTTCAAAATTTTGTTTGCTTTTTTTTAATATATTTATTGAAACTAAAATTTTAAAAATTAACTCAAAATTTTTGCGATTTATTGCAGAAACTCAATTTAATCAACAAAATTGTTAATATTTTTAATTTAATGGAAATTTTTATGAAAAATAAAATTTTCCAAATTAGTTTCTACAACTTTTCTAACAAATTCAAGTATGCTGAACCCAAAATTTTAAACCGCATTACAAAATTCCTGCTGGTCATTTCAAAAATTTAATTTAATCAACAAAAATTGCCAATATTTTACAAATTATTGGAAATTTCTGAACAAAACAAATTTTTTAAAGATACATTTTTTTTAATTTTCTACTAAATTCAAGTATACAGAATCCAAATTTTAAAATTTATCTCAAAATTCCTGCTATTTGTTGCAGAAACTCAATTTAGACAACAAAATTGCTAATATTTTCAAGGTAATGGAAATTTCTATAAAAATAAACAAAATAGTTTTTACAAATTTTCTAACAAATTCAAGTATGCTGAACCCAAAATATTAAACCGCTCTTCAAAATTCTTGCCGGTTATTGCAAAAATTCAATTTAATCAACAAAAATTGCCAAATTTTTTAAATTATTGGAAATTTTTGAACAAAATATTTTTTTTCAAAATTCTTTTTGCAATTTTTTTAATAAATTTAAGTACATTGAATCTAAAATTTTCAAGTTTAACTCAAAATTTCTACTATTTATTGCAGAAACTCAATTTACTCAACAAAATTGCTAGTATTTTTAATTTTATGGAAATTTCTATAAAAAATAATTTTTTCCAAAAAAGTTTCTATTAATTTTCTAACAAATTCAAGTATGCTGAACCTAAAATTTTAATCCGCTTTTCAAAATTCTTGCTGGATATTGCAAAAATTCATTTTAATGAACAAAATTGCCAAAATTTTCAAATGATTGGAAATTTCTAAGTAAATTAATTTTTTTCAAAATATTTTTTGCAATTTTTCTAGTAAATTAAAATATAATAAATCCAAAATTTTAAAGTTTATCTCAAAATTCTTGCTATTAATTGCAGAAACTCAATTTAATCAACAAAATTGCTAATATTTTCAATTTAATGGAAATTGTTATGAAAAATAAAAAAATTTAAATTAGTTTTTACAAATTACCTATCTAAAAAATTTAAGTATGTTGAACCAAAAATTTAAAAAAGTATTTCAAAATTCCTGCTGGATATAAAAATTTAGTTTAATAAACAAAAATGCCAATATTTTCTAATTATTGAACATTTTTATAAAAAATAACATTTTTCAAAGTTTTTTTTCTTATTTCTAATAAATTCAAATATGCTTAATCCAAAATTTTAAAGCTTATTTTAAAATTCCTGCTTTTTATTGCAGAAACACAGTTTAATCAACAAAATTGCTAATATTTTCAATTTAATGAAAATTTCTATTAAAAATGAAATTTTCCAAAACAATTTTCAATTTTTTTTATTAAATTGATGTACGCTAAATCCAAAACTTCAAACCGCATATTAAAATTCCTGCTGGATATTGCATAAATTCAATTTAATCAACAAGAATTGCCAATATTTTCAAATTATTGAAAATTTCTGAAAAAATAAATTTTTGCAAAATATTTTTGTAAATTTTTTTCTTAAGCTCATCTTAAAATTTCTGCTATTTGTTGCAAAAACTCAGTTTGCTAATATTTTTAATTTATTGGAAATTTCAATAAAAAATTAAAAAAAACAAAATAGTTTCTAAAAATTTTGTAACAAATTTAAGTATGCTGAACTCGAAACTTCAAACCGCATTTCAAAATTCCTGCTGGATATTGCAAAAATCTAATTTAAGCAACAAATTTGACAATAACATTAAAAAATTAAATTTATGAAAAAATATTCTAAACTAAAAAACATCCATAGACGCGTTTCGAGGTTTACCTCTCATCAGTATGGCTTTATTTATTTAAACTAATTGATTTTTAACTTACATTGTTCGTGAACAATGTTGACGAAGTAAGTTAAAAATCAATTAGTTTAAATAAATAAAGCCATACTGATGAGAGGTAAACCTCGAAACGCGTCTATGGATGTTTTTTAGTTTAGAATATTTTTTCATAAATTTAATTTTTTAATGTTATTATTGGGTTGTCCGATTGAACAAATAGTAACGAGCGCTACATATGTCGTTGTGGCATTCGTATAAATTTACCTATTTAACTAGGCTTTATTCGAAATTATTGCTTTTACAACTGTCTCATTTGAGGACATTGCGTCTCTTCTTTATATATTTTATTTAAAATTGACAATATTTTTAAATTATTGGAAATTTCTGAACGAAATAAAAAAATTTAAAAACTTGTTTGCAAATTTTATAACAAATTCAAGAATGTTGAATCCAAATTTTCAAAGTTTATCTTAAAATTTTTTCTATTTATTGCAGAAACTAAATTTAATCAACAAATTTGCTAATATTTTTAATTTAATATAAGTTTCTACAATTTTTTTAACCCATCTTAATGCTGAACTTAAAATTTTAAACCGCATTTTAAAATTCTTGCTGGATATTGCAAAAATTCAATTTAATCAACAAAAATTGCAAATTTTTGGAATTTTTGATCAAAATAAATTTTTCCAAAATTGTTCTTGCAAATTTTCTAATGAATTCAAGTAAGCTAAATCCAAAATTTTTAAGTTTATCTCAAAATTCCTGCTAGTTATTGCAAAAAATTAATTTAATCAACCAAAATGCCAATATTTTCAAATTTATGAAAACTTCTACAAGAAAATTATATTTCCTAAGTAGTTTTTATAAATTTCTAATAAATTCAAGTATGCTTAATACAAAACTTTAAACCGCATTTCAAAATTTTTGCCGGTTATTGCAAAATTTCAATTTAATCAACAAGAATTGCCATTATTTTCAAATTATTGAAAATTTCTGATCAAAATAAATTTTCCAAAATATTTTTTGCAAATTTTCTAATAAGTTCAAGAAATCTGAAATCAAAATTTTAAAGTTCTTCTTAAAATTTATGCTATTTATTGCAGAAACTTAATTTAATTAACAAAATTCCTAATATTTTTACTTCAATGGAAATTTCTATGAGAAATAAAATTTTCTAAAATAAATTCTAAATTTTTTTTAACAATGTCAAGGTTGCTGAACCCAAAATTTTAAACCGCATTATAAAATTCTTGCCGGTTATTGCAAAAATTCAATTTAATCAACAAAAATTGCCAATATTTTCAAATTATTGGAAAATTTTGAACAAAATAAATTTTTTGAAATATTTTTTTGTAAATTTTCTATTAAATTCATGTATGCTAAATCCAAAATTTCAAAATTCATCTAAAAATGTTTACTATTTATTGCAGAAATTCAATTTAATCAACAAAATTGCTAATTTTTCAATTTAATGGAAATTTCTATGAAAAATAAAATTTTCTAAAATAGCTTTTACAATTTTTTTAACAAATCCAAGTATGTTAAACCTAAAATTTTAAATTGCATTTTAAAATTCCTGCTGGATGTTGCAAAAATTCAATTTAATCAACAAAAATGGCAACAATTATTACAAATTTTTGAACAAAATAAATTTTTCTAAAATATTTTTTGCAAATTTTTTAATAAATTCAAGTATGTTGAATCTAAAATTTTAAAGCTTATTTTAAAGTTTTTGATAATTATTGCAGAAACTCAATTTAGTTAAAAAATTTATATTTTCAATTTAATAAAAATTTCTATAAAAAATAAATTTTTCCAAAATAGTTTCTACAAATTTTCAAACAAATTCAAGTACGCTAAACCTAAAATTTTAAAGTTTATCTCAAAATTCCTGCTGGATATTGCAAAAATTCAATTTAATCTACAAAAATTACCAAGATTTTTTTAAATTTTTGAAAATTTTTGAACAAAATTAATTTTTCTAAAACATTTGTTGCAATATTTTTAATAAATTAAAGTATGCTAAATCCAAAATTTCAAAGTTCATCTCAAAGTTCTTGCTATTTATTGCAGAAACTTAATAAAATTAAGAAAATTGCTAATATTTTCACTTTAATGGAAATTTCTAAGCTTAATCAAAAATTTTAAAAACTCATCTTAAAATTTTTGCTATTTATTGCAGAAACTTGATTTAATCAACAAAAATGCTAATATTTTTAATTTAATGGAAATTTCTATAAAAAATAAAATTTTCCAAAATAGTTTCTACAAATTTTTTAACAAATTTAAGTATGCTGAACCCAAAATTTTAAAGTTCATCTTAAAATTCCTGCTATTTATTGCAGAAACTCAATTTATTCAACCAAATTGCTAATATTTTCAATTTAATGGAAATTTTTATGAAAAATATTTTTTTTTTAAATAGTTTTCATTAATTTTCTAACAAATTCAAGTATGCTAAATTCTTAATTTCAAAATTCCTGCTGGTTATTGCAAAAATTCAATTTAACAAACAAAAATTGCCAATATTTTTAAATTATTCGAAATTTCTGAACAAAATAATTTTTTAAATTTTTTTTTTAAATTTTTTAATAAATTCAAGTATGTAAATCCCAAATTTTAAAGTTCATCTCAAAATTCTTACTATTTATTGCAGAAACTCAATTTAATCAACAAAATTGCTAATATTTTCAATTTAACGCAATTTCTTATAAAAAGTAAATTTTTCAAAAACAGTTTCTACAAATTTTCTAACAAATTCAATTATGTTGAACCCAAAATTTTAAACCACATTTTAAAATTCCTGCTATATATTGCAAAATTTCAGTTTAATCAACAAGAATTGCCAATATTTTGAAATTATTAAAAGTTTCTGAACAAAATAAATTCTTCCAAAATATTTTTGCAAATTTTTTAATAAATTTAAGTATGCTGAATCCAAAATTTTAAATTTTATCTTAAAATTCGTGCTATTTATTACAGAAGCTTATTTTAAACAACAAAATGCTAATATTTTCAATTTAATGGAAATTTCTATGAAAAATAAAATTTTCTAAAATAGTTTCTACAAATTTTCTAACAAATTCAAGTATGCTAAACCCAAAATTTTAAACCGCATTTTAAAATTCTTTCTGGATATTACAAAAATTCAGTATAATCAGCAAAAATTGCCAATGTTTTCAAATTTATTGAAAATTTCTGAACAAAATAAATTTTTTCAACAATTTTTTTGCAACTTTTCTAATAAATTCAAGTAAGCTAACACCAAAATTTTAAAGCTTATTTTAAAATTGCAGAAACTCAATTTAATCAACAAAATTGCAAAATTTTGAATTTATTAGAAATTTTTATGAAAAATAAAAATAATTCTAATACTTTTCTAACAAATTCAAGTATGCAATATCTAAAAGTTCAAACCGCAATTCAAAATTTCTGCTGGATATTGCAAAATTTTAATTTAATCAACAAGAATTGCCAATGTTTTTAAATTATCGGAAATTTCTGAACAAAATAAATTTTTCCAAAATATTTTTTTAATAAATTCAAGTACGTTAAATCTAAAATTTTAAAGTTTATCTTAAAATACTTGCGATTTATTGCAGAAATTTAATTTAATCAACAAAAATGCTAATTTAATTGAAATTTCTATTAAAAATAAAAAATTTCAAAAAAGTTTTTAAAATTTTTTTAATAGAGCTAAGTACGCTAAATTCAAAACTTTTAACCGCATTTCAAAATTCCTGCTGGATATTGCGAAAATTCAATTTAATCAACAAAATTGCTAATATTTTGAATTTAATAAAAATGTCTATAAAAAGTAAATTTTTTCAACATAGTTCTTACAATTTTTTCAACAAATTTACGTATGCTGAATTCAAAATTTTAAACCTTTTTGCAAAATTCTTGCTGGTTATTGCAAAAACTTAATTTAATCAACAAAATAGCTAATATCTTCAATTTAATGGAAATTTCTATGAAAAATAATTTTTTCCAAAATAGTTGCTACAAATTTTCAAACAAATTTAAGTATATTAAACCCAAAATTTTAATTTGCATTTCAAAATTTTTGCCGGTTATTGCAAAAATTCAATTAATTCAACAAAAAATGCAATATTTTCAAATTATTAAAAATTTCTGAACAAAATAATTTTTTTTTTTTATTTTTTTGCAAATTTTTTAATAAATTCAAGTATGCTGTATTCAAAATTTTAAAGTTCATTTCATAATTTTTGCTATTTATTTCAGAAACTCAATTTAATCAACAAAATTGCTAATATTTTTAATTTAATGGAAATTTCTATAAAAAATTAAAAAAATCAAAATAGTTTCTACAAATTTTCTAACAAATTCAAGTATGCTGAACCTTAACCTTCAAACCGCATTTTAAAATTCTTGCTGGATATTTCAAAAATTCAATTTAATCAACAAAAATTGCCAATATTTTCAATTTATTGAAAATTTCTGAATAAAATAAATTTTTCCAAAGCTGTTCTTGTAAATTTTCTAATAAATTCAAGTATGTTGAAACCAAAATTTTAAAGTTTATTTCAAAATTCTTGCTAGTTATTTCAGAAACTCAATTTAATCAACATATTTGTTAATATTTTCAAGTTATTAGAAATTTTTGAACAAAATAATTTTTTTCAAAATATTTTTTGCAAATTTTTTAATAAATTCAAATATGTTAAATATAAATTTTAAAGGTTATTTTAAAATTTTTGCTATTTATTGCAGAAACTCAATTTAACCAACAAAATTGCTAATATTTTCAATTTAATAGAAATTTATATTAAAAATAAACTTTTTCAAAATAGTTTTTGTTAATTTTGTATTAAATTTAAGTATGCTACATTCATAACTTCAAACCGCATTTCAAAATTCTTGCTGGATATTACAAAAATTCAATTTAATCAACAAAAATTGCCAATATTTTCAATTTATTGAAAATTTCTGAATAAAATAAATTTTTCCACAACTGTTCTTGCAAATTTTCTAATAAATTCAAGTATGCTGAATCCAAAATTTTAAAGTTTATCCCAAAATTCTTGCTAGTTATTGCAAATAACTAATTTAATCAACCAAAATGCCAATATTTTCAAATTTATGAACATTTATACAAAAAACTCATGTTTTTTTAAATAGTTTTTATAATTTTCTAACAAATTCAAGGATGCTGAACCCAAAATTTTAAACAGCATTTTAAAATTCTTGCCGGTTATTGCAAAAATTTAATTTAATCAACAAAAATTGCCAATCTTTTTAAAATATTGGAATTTTCTGAACAAAATAAACTTTTCCAAAATATTTTTTGCAACTTTTCTAATAATTTTAAGTATGATAATATTAAAATTTTAAAGTTTATCTCAAAATTCTTGCTATTTATTGTAGAAACTCAATTTAATCAACAAAATTGCTAATAGCTTTTAATTTGATGGAAATTTCTATGAAAAATAAATTTTTCAAAATGGTTTCTTTTCTTTTTTAATAAATTTAAGCATGCTGAGTCCAAAATTTATTGAATTCACAAAATTTCATGGGAAGTAGTCCAGAAAAAAAAAAACTACAGAGACATTCGCGTACATAAAATTAACATTGAACTAGTTTGAGTCGAAAATATCAGAGACCTATACACCAGGCACATGAAGCAGAAGATTAACGGAAACAACATCAGACCAACAAAGTAAAACACGCTTTTCCCACAGCTTCCAATTAGAATTTAAATATATTTATTTTAATAAAAACTGCATGGTTTAAATCCGAATATAATCAACAGCCTTAAAAAGTAATCAATTTTGTACGGCCGTTATTCAATAAGATTTTTAACATAATAACTTACTTCCCATTAAATTCTTAAAAGTCATCTCAACTTAAATCAATAATCGTTATGTACTTGGGATTACAACGCACTTCTATTATTCCCCGATAGCAATCAATCTCGTTTTTAAGGCATCGATAATCCTCCCCAACCCGCATTCATCCGATTACACAATTTTTCATTTTCAAATGGCACGAGAAATAAACCAGGCTAAAAAATGTAATAATACATACACAGCAATCGGTTTTATCCGTCATGTCCCAATAGAATTAAGACAACTGATTGAATCCGTGCACTGCTGCACAGAAAGCAGCAGCAATAAATTTTTAATGCGAAAATGCATATTGCCTCCCGTTTTAATCACCGTTGGTCCGGAACGCTGTTCTGTCAATTCGAAACGTAAAAGTTTAATGTCTTTTTTTAGGAGGAATGTATGGTTGCGGTTATAATGTACGGTGTTATAAAATGCCGCAGCTAGGAATTATGTATATTGCAATTTAAATCATCGATTGGTTCCATATTTTTATATTTTCTTTGCTTATCTACATTGTGGAAAATATTGGAATTCTATTCTTGGCTTTATAGATGTAGCAATAAATTAGTGAGGCTTGAACGAATAAAAATTAATTTAATTGTGCTTGGTGAGTAACGCTAGTGCAGTCATATAAAACGATATTAGTTAATATAGGTTTTAATAAAGGCGGTAAATACGTGCTTCTGTGTTTTAGATTAGAACACAGCTGCATTTTATTACAAAGTTACAATAATAAATACTGTTATAAAGTAAAGTAATTAATTGTGTTTGCAATTCTCTAAATGCGCGGGTTTATTTTATCTTTATTAATATTAAGATTGCAGTGATTTAACAATATATTAGAATAACTTCATTCAATTAAATCGTAGGATAATCTTAATCCACACAAAATTGCTAGACGAAGATTTCGCTACACCCAGTCGCATGCATATAGATTTAAGCAGACATACAAATCCATGAAGTTACACGCAAAATCCGAAACATTTCCTTATTTCATTCCAGCTGCCAAAATAAAACCCAAAAGAAGAAAAAAAAACGACTAGACTACTCTCAATTCAGTGCGGCACGGAACCAATTCCGCGCGTAGATTTCATCGACATACAAAAGCCGAAACCAAATCTATATTTACCTGAACTTCTCAACCTGCAAAGGAATATACACACATCCAGCTTTAACTATCTTATAAAGACGAAACAATCTGGGCAAAGAACGAGAAAAGCTTGGAATTTAAATGTGTCATAATCATTAGCGCAATTATATGATGCGGATTCTGTGATAATTGACCGCTCCAAAATGGGGTCCAGAGAGGGTTAGATTAATATTATTATAACCACCCTAGAAACATGCTGATAGGAAATCCGTTTACTGTTGTTGTCACATTAAAGTAGATAACTGCGATTAACTATATAAATTATGTAATAGCTACCCGGAGCTTTTATATAGATACTAGTTATAAAATTTAATAAAAGTAATTAATACAAAAGCATTGTTATAATGCAAAGTAATCAATTAGGTAGCATGTATTGTATCCTTGCCGCCCGTGCACTATTAGTAATGAAACAGTTATATCTTTAATAATTGATTACGATTATCAAAGCGTTGGGAGAGCTTACGCTACGTGGATGCAATGTAATAAATGACCAACCGATCCCAGAGTAGAGAGCACGGCGACGAAAATGATTATTGCCGCAATTAATTCCCCATTATCCGTATCTGTTAATGAGGCCGAAAAGAGACTGATGGGGCTGGAGCGAGAAAACGAGTGGCCCTTATCTTTCGTCGGCCGGATTACACTTCTGCATCTCTCGATCGTGATAATATTTCAGGGGAGAATGTTAGAAAATAGAGGCAAAAAATATATAAAAGTGGAACGGACGGTCGCAGACTAGCACTTTGTCACTTTTGTTCCGTAAGTTGGAGAGAAATATATTGGCCTCGCGAATATTACAGTTAAAATATGGCCTGGTTGAAAAAGGAGGAAAAGTTTTACGAATAACTGGGCGGCTTAAAAAAAGTAGTGGATCGAGCTTGATTAATGAGAAAGTCCTATTGTGACGTCACATTAGTGGTCAGATTTTTAGTTAGATAAATCAATGTCGAGTGGTGGATACAATATAGCAGATTTTGTGACAAGTGAAATATAAAATACGCATAACAGTAAATATTTAATTTCAATCATCCAATGCAGTATTTATCAAAGTTGATTTAAAATTTAATAGACCTCAGCCAATAACCCTTTTAAACAATGCAAAATATAACTAATGTTTATATTAGTTAGTTTACATTTTGGTATATTAGCCTAAAAAGACTATTAATGCCGTAATGTTGATATAGAATACTTTATATTCAAATAAAAATATCCTAAAACTGCGCAAAAACTTAAAAAGAACGTTTTCAAGTCACCGTTTAAAGTTGACAGAAATACTTTGGCAATAGATTAAAAACAAGAATTGGTCTTACTTACCGAGCACACACAAAAATAGGAATCACAATCACAGTATGGATTACATAGACACTTCAACCAACATCATTGAGAGTGTCATAGTTACTAATACATGGAATGGGGTAAATTCTCATTACACAGCAAGTTAGGTCTGCACTTATATATGCTTTCAGGCTGGTATTTCAAACGCTTCAAATGTAGAACGCTCACCTGTAGGCTTATAATCAAGATTTTAACTGTTGTTCCTCCTTCAAAGTCTTAATTACGGCTCAGAGCCGATATAACGGGTCATACAAGCAGAATGCATTCTCCCGTAATTCATGGACATGTTTTTACGCTCGTAAACCAACTCGACTCAATCTAACTAGTAAAGAACGGCACTTCTACTAAGAACCCAACGCCATATAAGTAGGTATCAGCAACCTTATACCGACAAAAGTCCCAAGTGATGAGTAACTGTCTAAGTAGCTTGCGCCACCTGTACTTCACATAGTGTAATCTAAGTGGTTCATCTTTGCTTTGAATAATCAAGAGGCTTCAGTTCTTAAGTTTATTTTATTTTGTAAGAGTGTAGGTCAAGGATTTTCCGCAAAATTTGCTTATAGATAACGTGTTTTGAGCCAAACTTGAGGAAAATGTGTTTGTTTTCCCTTGACAACATTATTGTCATTTTAACTTCTTTTGACGAACACTGACGGGTGTTAGGAAAGGTATTCCGTAAGTTGCGTGAAGCGAGCCTAACTTTGAGCAAGGAAAAATGCAAGTTTTCTAGACCAAAACTCAAATATCTGACATTAAAAAATTAAATTTATGAAAAAATATTCTAAATTAAAAACATCCATAGACGCGTTTCGAGGTTTACCTCTCATCAGTATGGTTTTATTTATTTAAACTTAATAATTGATTTTTAACTTATTTTGTCATTGTCATGGTATTTTCATATGATAGACACGGTAAAATGAAACCCCTAGCATTACTTTGATTTACAAAAAACAAGTGAAGCTTACCTAGGGGCGCTTCAAGATACGGAGGATAAATAAAATATTAAAAAAAAAAGATTTTTTATAGAAATGTTTATTAAATTGAAAATATTAGCATTTTTTATAAATTTTTGCAATAACAAGAAGAAATTTTGATTTGTGGTTTTAAAATTTTGGATTCAGCATTCTAGAATTTATTGAGAAATTTAAAAAAATTATTTAATTTTTTATAGAAATTGAAAATATTAGCAATTTTGTTGATTAAATTGAGTTTCTGCAATAAATAGCAGGAATTTTGAGATGAACTTTAAAATTTTGAATTTAGCGTACTTGAAAATATTGGCAATTTCTGTTCATTAAATTGAATTTTTGCAATAAACGGCAGGAATTTTAAAATGCGGTTTGAAATTTTGGGTTTTGCATACTTGAAATTGTTAGAAAATTTTTAGAAACTATTTTGGAAATTTTTATTTTTCATAGAAATTTCCATTAAATTGAAAATATTAGCAGTTTTGTTGACTAAAGTGAGTTTCTACAATAAATAGCAGTAATTTTGAGATGAACTTTAAAATTTTGAATTTAGCATACTTGAATTTATTAGAAAATTTGCAAAAAATATTTTGGAAAAATTTATTTTGTTCAGAAATTTTCAATAATTTAAAAATATTGGCAATTTTTGATCATTAAATTGAATTTTTGCAATAACCGGCAGGAATTTAAAAATGCGGTTTAAAATTTTGCGTTCAACATACTTGAAATTATTTGAAATTTTTTAAAACCTATTTTGAAATTTTTTATTTTATATAGAAATTTCCATTAAATTGAAAATATTAGCAATTTTATTGACAAAAGTGAGTTTTTGCAATAAAAAGCAGGAATTTTGAGATAAACTTTAAAATTTTGAATTTAGCATACTTGAATTTTTTAGAAAATTTGCAAAAATTTTTTTGGAAAAATTTACTTTGTTCAGAAATTTTTGTTGATTAAATTGTATTTTTGCAATATCCAGCAAAAATTTCAAAATGCGGTGTTGAATTTTGGGTTTAGCGATTTTGAATTTGTTAGAAAATTAATAAAAAATACTATGGAAATTTTTTTTTTTTTATGAAAATGTTCAATAATTTGAAAATATTAGCTTTTTGTTTATTAAATTAAATTTTTGCAATAACCGGCGAGAATTTTGGAGTCCGGTTTAAAATTTTGAGTTTAGCATACTTTAATTTTTTGAAAAATTCAAAGAAACTGATTTGGAAAATTTTATTTTTTATAGAAATTTTCATTAAATTGAAAATAATAGTAATTTTATTCAATAAAGTGAGCTTCTGCATTAAATAACAGGAGTTTTAAGATGAATTTTAAAATTTTGGATTCAGCATACTTGAATTAAGAAGAAATATGCTAAACATATTTTGAAAAAAAAATTTTGTTCAGAAATTTTCAATAATTTGAAAATATTGATAACTCTTGTTAATTAAATTGAATTTTTGCAATATTCAGCAGGAATTTTAAAATGCGGTTCAGAGTTTTGGATTTAGCATACTTAAATTTGTTAGAAAATTTGTAGAACTATTTTGAAATTTTTTTATTTTTCATAGAAATTTCCATTAAAATAATAATATTAGCAATTTTGTTGACTAAAGTGAGCTTCTGCAATAAATAGCAGGAATTTTAAGATTAGTTTTAAAATTTTTGATTGAACATACTTTAATTTATTAAATTATGCAAAAATTATTTTGGAAAAATTTATTTTGTTCAGAAATTTTTAATAATTTGAAAATATTGACAATTCTTGTTGATTATATTGAATTTTTGCAATAACCAGCAGGAATTTTGAAATGAGGTTTGAAGTTTTGGATTTAGAACACTTGAATTTGTTTATATTAAATTATTTATTTTTGTGTTAATGCAAGCTAAATAAAGTTTTCTTTGTTTTTTGATTTATTGTATCTTCTTCTTATAGTGCCGTGCTTGCTACGATCGATAATATAGTTCTACACAAACATGCGGGACCTACAGTTTAACGTGGAATCCAAACCACACTACTAGAGGGGTTTACTAGGCAATCACTTTGCTAGTTTGCCATTGTTTTGCAAAGGAGACGACCGCAGACCATTGTGCTACGTCGTATTTATTGTATAACTTTTTATAAATAACTTTTAAAAATGCTTTGTGTGACTCACATCATTTAAACTACTTGCTGGTGATTATGATCTCGAGTGATCCACAAGTCGTCCAAATCATAAGATTGGATATTACTTCTTTTTTCTTTGACAAAATGAGTTTTAACACAGCAATGAGGAGAAATTTCTAATTTTTTGATAACAAATTTTTATGCAGGGCAATGCAGTTTAAACTACTCAATATTGAAAGTGACTCACTCATTTTGATCACCAAACGATTGGATATCATCTCTTTTTTCTTGGACTAAGAGATTTCTAAGACTTGCAAAAAGTATACATTTTTGGGTATTACTAATGCCATCTTTTGATTTTTTGTACATCCTTTTCTAAATAGTTTAAAAAAAATGCTGTATGTGACTTACATCATTTAAACTACATGCTGGTAATTATTTTGAGTGACCCATTTGTCTGTCTAAGTGTTGGTCATCGAAAGATTAGATATTATGTTTTCTTTTTTGGTCAAAAAGACTTTTAATTTTTTGATAACAAATTCTTGGGCAGGTGTGTGGGCTCAAACTAGTTGCTGGTAATCAAATTCTGTAGTAATCCACCGACCCTCCTAAGTGTTGGTCATTAAAGTATTAAGTTTCAGCAAAAAGACCTTTAACGTTTGGAAATAAGAATATTTTTGGCTTTTTTTTTATTTTTAGGAAAAATGTTTATAATATCAAAATGGCATTCCCGAAATTGTTGGAATTGGAGGACAAAAACAAAAAAATGGACAAACTTTTATTCAAATTTGCAAAATTTTCTCTTTAAATTTTAGTAGAAGCAATAAATACAAATTTGTGTTTGAATGCCAAAAGATAACCTTTTGTCTCACGGATATTTGGTTTGACAAGTCATCAGTTGTGTTTGTTGGCCAGCTGCAAAAAGATTGCGTATCTTCTACTCACCAAATAGTGCTTTTCTGCCGTTTAAAACTGCATTTTTGTATTATTTTTTTTTAATACTGGAAGATTACTGTTAAGAACATGGGCATTGGACCTCTAAAATTGTAATCAAGGGTCAATTGTAGAAAAAATTGAAAAAAAAAAATCAATCACAAGGATTCCCTGCCCTTAATTTTGTAAAATTGCTTTTTCTTTTGATAACCGAAGGAAAACCTCTTGAAGCACAGACTTTTGATGTAGTAGGCAATCGAACCTTTCTCTACTAAGTAGAAGTAAGTTATTCATATACAATAGTTATAAAAATTGATTAGAAAAACGTAATTGCGGCGGTTGAAAATTGCGCTAGTCTAAAAAACACTTTTGTTACTAAAATTGCAAACAAGTAAACTAGAGTCCAAGCCAAACAAACTTCAACACTTTTTATTTGTACATTATCCATAACAGAAACAAAAAAATAAAACAGTTCTTAAAAAATATTTCTCTGGTGAGTTAACAAAGAATACTTGGATTATTTAAGTTTCTTTGCGGATTGCGAAGATGATTGGAAATCTTAGAGACGTTTTTGTTGGAAAAAATTGATTGCAACAATAAACTAGAAGAAGAAAACCAATGCGTTGCTGGAAAACATTAAACCATTCCGACTCTCTCCTATAGGCATCGTTTACTGTCAAGGTAGCAAAATTGTTGATTGCTAAGGCCAAATTTGACAAATGTGAGAAGCAATTTAGACAATAATTTTGCGACAAAAGCGGATGCAGCAAAACTTAACATTAGGGTACTCTTAAAATCAAATTAAAAACAGCAACATATGTTCTGGACAAACAAAATTTTTGGACCCTACCACAAAATATTGAAAAGGACTTTAAGGCGCTCCCAAGAAATGTTTCCTGTGCTTGTGAGCCGTTTGGCTACCGACGTTACTGCTGTAAAACCGCTAATATAGCCGATACAAAATATTGAGATTTTCGAAAAAAAAAATGCGGATATTATTGATTATAATTGCAATTTAATTGTCAACAAAAAAAGTTATATAACTTTTTTATCCGTAGAAGGCTCTAGTAGAGCCGAAACTAGTAATGTATTTGTAAGATGAATTATCACGTAGTAGAGGTCACAATCATCAATTTTCTTTAGAAAACTTTTAAAATCTTAGAAAATTTATAAGAAGATTTTAAAAATGTTAAGAAGATGTAAAAAGGTTTTAATAGATCTAAAAACAAAACTGGCATATGAAGACCCAAAAGATGGAAGAAACAACTTAAAGCCGTTTTTGAATAACTTTGTCTTTGATACTGAACAACTTTAGTTGAAGTCCAAGAAGTCTTAAATTATATTATTGGCTTTTAGAAAACTTTAAAGCACAAAAAAACCAAAAGAAAACACAAGATAATTTTTTGGAAAAATTTTTTGGGCTTTAATGAAGAGTTGGAACTACTAGAAGAGTAGCAACTAAAGGTGCATTATAGAATTAAGAACCTACAACGCTACACGTACCACTTTAAGAATGAAAAAGTTTGCAATTTTTAAATTGACCAATCTAGTTAGTTTACAAAATTTGGAACAATTTTGTTAGTAAAATGTTAAAAACTACTATAAGCAACTAAAGATATCTTCAAAAAATTTAATGACTTTTGGACAAACTTGTCTGGTCTGATAAAAAATTCACTAGAACCAAAACCAACTTTGTCACAAAAAGTAAGCAACTTTTAAGACCATACCGACCGTTACCTTGATTTGTAGTATTTTAACAATAACGGCAACTTCCCCTTCATCGTTGCTGAAAGGTTTGTATAAGCATTTTTAGAAAAAATGCTTATACAAACCTTTCTACAGTAAATGAGGAGTTTTGAAAAGTTTGGAGTCACAGGTTTGCTGAAATTTTTAATTTCTTAAAATCTTAGTACTTTAGATAGATGAAAGAGCAAATAATTCGATACAATAGTAATAAAAGTCAGGTAAAACAAATCTATTTAGTTTGAAGTAATGTTAATAAGCTCTAAATTGGAGGTTTAAAAAATTGAGATTTTAGTCTATTTGACATAATTAAACAATGCAGCCAATTCAGTCGAATAAAAATTTGCTATAAATAGTGAAAAAATTCCTGACGCCAATATTGCCTTTCCAAGGGAACTATTTTAAAAGTTTTTTTAGAAAACAAAAAGTTTAAAAATCAGTAAATTAAGTAATCAAAGCTATCATACAATCCAACAATAAAAATAAAAGATTTTCAATTCATTTTAAGAATTTTATAAAAATCGATTATAATGCACCCGGCGCATTCACCATATATTCCACCATATAATTTCATTCCTCAGCACCAAATTTAGCATAATTATTATGTATTATAAAACAAACACACTCATTACAATCCCATATTTACATAAATCTATATCATTTCTGTTAAATAATTCATGTAATAAATTCCTTTCGCTTCCATTTCTTTGAGAACCGTGTCGTTTTGAAAGTATAAAAATATACAGCCTGTTACTTTCGTTTTATCTCTGGCCATAATAATGAATACTAATTATGTCGTGCGGGAATTATGTAGATAAAAAAAAGCGTTTTCCGGGAGGACAAAGTGGAATCAAAACGGGCGCGGCGGAAAACCGTGCTTTAATTAATTTTTTCAACTGAAAATTATATGCCGGAACGGAAGCTTTACAACAAGAAATTTTAATATTAATATTTAAAAAAAAATGGTAAATATTTATATGGAATCAATTTTTAATTTGGTGCTAATTAAAATTTGCAACTTTTTAGGTTAATAATAAATTTATAAAGATTTGTTAGAAAATAAAGGATACCTATTTATCCGATAAACCAGGATTGTCCTCGTTTTTCTAGGACGGCTGATCCTTATTTATGCCTCCATATCATACATAAAAATGATTCAACTCTGATAACTAATATATAATTCAAGATGCGGTGGTGGATCGGATCAAATATATTTCAAACACAGGATCGTCGGTTTTGTTCAATCTGACGTTGGTATTTTATTTAGATAGAGAAAAGCGCACCGCCGCGAATATTAAAACTGCATTATAAGCTCCACACAGCATATTTCAATGCTCGGTATGTTTATTGTTTCGGAATCGGTGCGGATGCGATGTGAATGGCACGATTACGCCATCTCACGTTTTTGTGATTTTCAATAACAATCCTTCAGTTCAATAATTTAGTTTTATTGTGCTTTATGTTATGTAGCAGATAATATAGTAATGCTTTTTTTTCATTATTAAAAGTAACATAATCCAAGTAGTGAATTAATATGTAGTTGGGTATGAAAGGATTACGTTTGCCTCATCAATCATTATAATTGATTGACGTTGGTACACACCCCTAATATTTTGCTTAATTATATAAATAATAAATTTGTTGAATAATGAGCAGGTTTTAATAATAACATAGCTATTTTAACGCCATAAACAAATAAGAAAAATACGCAACGTCATTATATTTGATAAAAATAATTTATTATAGTAGACATACATAAATCTTTTAGTAGCTAAGCCAAAAATGGATTAGCTTTGACATTGCTTGCAAGGTTTTTAGCGTTTATTTTTATTAGTTTTTACACACTGGTACAATTTTGCATAACATAAAACTATTACCAATCTGAATAGTTTTAAATGTTTTGTACTTCATTAGATTTGATTCCATTTCTAATGCGTTTTTTCCATGCATTACAGTATTTATCTTGAAATATTTTTCTGAATGTTCATTTTCTTTATAAAATTGCCATTTTTATTACGGCTACTGTCTTCCGGGTTGCGTTGTTTTTGTTGTTGCACTAATAGCAGTTATCTTCTTCTATGTGATTTTTCAAAGTTTCAAAAACGTTCTAAATTAACTCCAGCAGCTGCAGTCACAAGTTACACAAATTTTAGAATTAATATTTTTTAGTAAATTATTTTAAATTATAATTGGGTTTGTGAGTTGAAACTGTTGGTTAAACCTGGTCTAGTTACTAACTCAACTATTGTTTTCTTATAGACTTTTCGTTTGGAAATGCATAATTTTTCTGTTTGAAATCGTCTGGCTCATAGACTCTCCGTTTGGAGATAAAGAATATGGAGGTGGATAAAGATTGGACCCCCTATTGGTTGTAGGGTGGGATGTAGTGTTGCTACTTTAGAATAAGATATGTTTAGCTAATTGGTTAACCGTTTGATTGTCAAAGTATTTCTTGGCCAAAGCTTTTAGGTATTTGTTCAGTGAAGGAATCTAGAAATTTTTTGAATTTCATCATTTTGGACAAATTATGGAGCTCCGAGGAGCATCTACTACTTTGGAAAGACTCAAGTTGTTTGAGTTGCCAGTTTGCAGCGGTTCCCCAGTGAAGAAAACGGCTTTGCTTTTCTCCGAATTGACCTTTACTAGCCAGTCATCTAACCAGCATTCCAGATTGTTGGTGGCTTTTTGTAGCCTAGAGGTGATCACCAGAGATAACCTTGACAAGAACAAGAGCGATGAATCGTCCGCGTATTGTGCCATTTTAACCACGTGCTTTGATCCCAAAAGCATGTCCGCAACGAAGAGATTAAAAGGGACGGGAGAAAGAATGGAGCCTTGAGGGACCCCTGCCGTGATATTTTGCGTGGTTGAAACGTGTTTCTAAATTCCAACAGCCAAGGTTTTACGGTTTAGATATGAGGCTAATAAGATGTAGAGGAAATTTTTGACTGTAAAGTTTGTAGAAAAGACCTTTATGCCAGACTTTGTCAAAGGCTTTTTCCACGTCAAAGGACAAGGACTATTCTTGTGGTCTTTTTCAACCTAAAACCTTCCACAATGAAATCAGTCACTCAATTTAACTTGTGGACCAAAGAATGTTTCCAACGTAATCCGTGCTGATGGGATGGAAGTAAATTATTTGAATCAACGTCATCCTGAATAATATCTAAGATAACCTTTTCTATGACCTTACTCAAGGTGCATAGTAAACTGATAGGTTGGTAGTTTTGAGGAAACCGCCGGTCTTTTCCAGGTTTTGGGATGTTAATAACAATTGAGCTTTTCCAAACCGTAGGAAAATGCCCAGTGCAAAAGATCGCATTAGCAATATTGGTGAGAACCATTATTGTTTTGTGCGAAAACTATTTTAGCGTTTTGTTAGGAATTCCGTCAGAGCCTGGAGCAGACCGGATTTTTCGTCTTTGTATAATCTCTCTTATTTGAGACGGTCTTACGCTTTGCAGCGGCGCGTCGTTTTTAGCGGCATTCAGGGCTCTCTTAACCACTCTTTCAACCTTTTCGACGTGCTCCGAGTCTGAATAATTGTTTGGGGAGCATTGGAGTTCCAGGCTGTCAGCAAATGCTTCGGTTTTTTTCTCAAGCGAGTATTGTAATGGGGACCGGCCTGTTTCTTAAAGATTTGGAGATCCTCCACATTGGACAATTGTCCTCCGTGAAGGATTCCAAGCACAATTTTTTGTGTGACCTTATGGCTTTTCTCACTTCACCATAAAGAGAGTTTAATGTCAGGCGATCTAAGGGGTCGCGGTGTCGCGGTGCCGCGGTGCCGTTTAACGTGCCTGGCGGCATTTTGTCTACGGATTAAATCTTTCACGTCCCGAGATAGTCCGAGAGGATTATTCATGCGAACCTGATGGGGTTTAGAGGCTTTTTCCGAAGCCTGCTGGATTTGGCGCGTAAAAAGTTTGACGGCCCTATCGATGTCCGCGGCCGTTCTCACCGTAGCCATGCGTCCGATACTCTCTTCCAGGGATCGTGAGAAGAGGGGCCTTTTATCCTTCCCAGGTAACCCCCTTTCGAAGAGCTCTAGCAAGACCGGGAGGTGGTCGGAACTCATATCGATGACTACTTAGATAAAACCGATTCGAAATCCGCCGTTTTGATTTGATTACTCGGGCTGAGGTAGCCAGATTTTTAATGTCCCTAAGCCGGGCACATTGACCACTATTGCATTTGATTCTAGAGAGACTAGCTTGGGGGTGTCGACCTCTGAGTGGTCTAATGATCTTTTTGCAAAGATCAAAGTCTCGTGCCTTAGTCTAATCTCCGACGACCCCAATTACGTAAAAGTATTCGGTAGTCTCAACGATTTGATAAAACGGTAGTTTTGTCTTGGACACCAGCATGATGTTGAGGTTCTCTTGGTTTCTTGGATGAAGAAATGTTCTACCTCACCACTACGAAGTAATGGTTCCTCGTTAGCCATTACTGATTCTGAAGAAGAGACGCCATGATTTTCTTTTGAAAATCGTTGAAGTCGTTCAACAGAGCGACTATCCTATTATCTTGGCTCGCAACCGGAGGAATTGCCGGTGGAGTGACCGCGTTAGCAAAAGATTTGATTTTAAGTTTTGGGTGAACCTGCTGGCTTAGATGTTGACTGAACCGGAGCCGGAGCGGCCGCGGGAGTCAAAAATGCTGATTTATTTGTTTTGCCGTGCGAGGCCAACATTTTCTGTTAGAAGGAACATCCTAAAATTGACGGACTGCGGACCCGCGCAAAAAGCACACTTTAGAGGTGTGTCTTTGGAGCAGACTATCGATTGATGGAACCCGGAACAGATGCGACAGACTGGTGCCTTAGAAAAACAACGTTTAGCCGACCCAAACGTTGGCAATTGTGGCATTGAGGAATGCCACCACTACGTTTTTTAGGTTCAACAGAAACCTTGAAACCTAGGAGTTTTTTGAACCCCATTAATTTCAAAAGATTTGGTGCCTTTAGAAAGCTGCACCGAAACCAAGCTAAGCCTAACGTGCTCGTTTCTCATACGATGCACGTTAGAAGGGGAGAACCCAAATAGACAAGAGCCTGACCCACGTCTTGCTTGGTATAACATTCAGCGTCGTGCCAAATAACAATTTTTAAACATCTTTCCTTAGCGGTTGACTAAGTGTGGAAGCCCGCACCCGCCGGTTTGAGATAGGCTATTGCCTTTCTGTAATCGACAGAGGAGGTTGGCGCCATACGAATACCCTCTTGGGTATTGCGAGATGAAAGAATAACAATTCGGTTATCCTTAAACCGTTTAGAAGTAGCGGGATGGACTACATCGTTAACCATAAGGCCTTTGCCGTTGTGGTTGAGGTCCGCGGCTATAGGCCGGAACTTCACCTCGGCGAAGAGGGTCCCGTCTTGGGCGGGGGCGGCGCGCTTTGGGGCAGAAGGCCCTTTTGCCATATGGCCTGAGAGGCCAGCGAGAGGAGCCGCTGATGGTTTATTACCAGTGGCTGATGGCTGCTAGTGAGTGGCTTAAGGCCTTATTAAAGAAGGAAAAAACTGAAGCCATCTTCTTTATTCGAAGTTGGGGGCGGGTCATCGGGTGCACGGATTGCTGTCGAAACGTCCGCTGCTACTTGGTCTGGATTCTCCTTATCGGGGGCGTGGCCTATCTCATCGGGATCAGATTCATCCTTGAAGGAGGTGGAGTCATGGAGGCGTTTGTTTCTGCTGATGGGGGCCCCCAGGTCCATTGCCTTCATCTTTGGTGACTCGGCTTTGGTGATAAGGGGGGGTCCGCTGCTTTTCAGTGTCGACACGAAGTCAGCAAGAATCTGAAATGAGGAAGATATTTTAATAATCCTCTGATTGAGACTTACAATTGTGGCCGCCATGGTGGCCTCTGGCCTTTCATCCCCTGGACATGGTGGGACAGAGCAGCAACTCTGGCGTTGGTTCCAGGTTTACCCCTCGCTTGGGATTTTTTCTTCTTTGTCTTTTTATCTTGAGATAAGAAGCCGGCCGGGACGTCCCCGGCTTTCTTCTTTATAGCTACAGATTTCAGCTGCAGCTCCGGCACGGGTGCCATTGCAGCAGCCATCGACCACTGAAAGAAAAATTTGTTCTGTTAGTTGTATACAAGTAACAACGCATTAGTAAATAGCTGGTTGCTGATTGCAATAAAAATTGCAAATAAATCGGGAGCGTTTCGAAAACTGCATACAAGTCGGCTACTGGCAGTCGACTGGTTACCGCTACTATCGCATTTAACTCTAGCGTTTCTTTTATATGTTTGTGGTGTGTTATATAGTTTTACACTAGCAACGAACAAGTACTTTGCTTGATGCATAAAGATAAAAAAAAATTTAAAACCGTAAAATAAAGAAAACTTATTTTGACTACATTATATGTGGACCGTCTAGAAATGCAAGTAGAAGTGAAAAGGTAAATTGGTCGAAAAAATATTTATGGTTTATGAATATACAGAAATGGACCAACTTATATACCTATACCAATTTTCAATTTTTGAAGACAGATATGGCACCAGAAGAAGAAACTTTAGTTTTTTATAATTATTTAAGAGATTTTATGCTTATAATTTGTTGGTTAACTCAAATAACTGCATTGTTTGAGTTATTTAGCAAAGGCGACAACTGTATCAAAACATATTTGTGTATTGAACCAGGATTGCCGGTATAGTAGTTTTTTGCACTAAGCCTAAGCACTACAGTTGATTTGATGGTTATAACAATGATCATATTGCTCTAGGTGTAAAAGCAGCAACGAAGTAGCTATTACTATTTGTGGTGCAATCATCTTAAGCTAAGCTTTGAGTTGTAACAGTACGCCGAGGTTGTTTGGTAATAAGGAGTTTTGGCCTTATCCTGTTTTACGCAAAGTTACTTGTATATATGATTCCGTTACTACATCTTATTCTGGGTCTTGTGCTGGAAAAAAAAATGTATCAAATTTACTATATAAAATGCTTCAACTAATGACTGGTATTGAAGATTTCTACACTTCAATTTGTGGTTTTATTAGTAAAGAGTGTTTTATTAAGACAATGGATTTAGTAAGAATATTAATATTAATTATAGTTTAGTGTAAAGCATAGTTAATACTCTTATTGATGAAACACAATATCATTCAAATGTTCTTACGTAAGCATTGTCAAGTGTGAACTTGTTGAAATCAATTTTCTATGGCTTTTTTACATAAATCGAGTTTAATGTGAGCACGTTTAATATTGATTTGCCAGTCGTGTAATGTTGCTGAGTTGTTGACGTAAATTTTTTTTTCTGCGCTTGATGTCCACTTCTGGACGTAAGCTTCCTTAATAACTTTCTGCTACTTCCTTTATGATGTCAACCCATCTTTTTGTTGGTCTTTTTGTTTTTCTTTTTGTTCTTTTTGGGCGGCAGTGAATGACTTGAGTTGATCATTTTCTTATTTCATGTATGGCAACGTGTCCCACCCAACGTGCTACAAAGCATGCAAACACGTCTCTCTTCTGCCTGTCACGGCATTTTTATAGAAGCGGATGCCGTTTTTCTTTTTTATTATGCGATTTAATTGCCTATTGTTGATGGGACCAGCGGCTTATTAGATGACTTTTGAAATACCTTAGTGGATAAAGAGCAAATTATTATTTTAGTCATATTTTGGGGATCAACTGATCTATCTCACCGTATTCCTGTAGCCGAATTGTGTGTTGTTTGGGTCAATATAGCATAGATTACCTGCAGAAAAGACTCATTTAGTGGTAGGCGCATTTTTTGGGATGTTGTTTCTTTAGAATTGCTATAAACGTGGATTTTGCTCATTTTTTCTATTAAACAAATTTACCACAAAATCAAATAAGGAGATATTTATAAGTTTTGTCATTTTTATTAGAATTTTATCTGAGCTTATAGATTTACTATTTTTTGCAACTGATATAGCACCTCTAATCTTAAAATAATAGGCTTTTTCAAATTATTTTTGGTTACATTGTTTTTAGTTCTGATATCATTGAAACGTTGGTTTACATAAGTTTCTCAAAAGCGCTTTATTTTCTTTTTGTTCTGTTTGAATTGTCCAGGAGCTTTATGGGCAGCAGGAGAGCGTAGCGCAGTGGTTTAGGCACCCGACTACTGCACCTGGTTTCTCTGTCAAGACCCAATTGATTTGATTTGATTTTTTTCATTGTTAGCGAGGTGAGCTAATTTCTTTAACCGTTTAAACTTCAAATAGTGATCTAATGCTGTCTTCTAGGAAATGAGAAAACAAGGACTAGTCAATTTGTCTTGTATATTGACTTGACTTTTTTTTACTTATTTTATAGAGAACTAATACTACTGCGCTTTGGTTTGAGTTAAGGTTGTTAATGACTGAAATAGAAATTTGAGTTAAGATTTTCTTGAGTAAAGAGATGTCAAGAACATCTTCAGAGAACCCTGGGAGTTGTGACAATTTGACTATCGTTCCGTTGCAAAGCTTTGGTTTTTCTTTAGTAACGTTGTCACTTTTACTTATTTAATTGTAATGTTTGTGATATTATAAATGCAATGATTTTTTACTTTTACTTTCATACTTATGCCAATACAGAAGCAAACCTACCAGTTTCAGAATTTTTGTTTGGTTGTTGATGATTTTAGTTAGTTAATTACCTTGCAGAAGTGACGACCAGATTAAAATATATTTGACAAATATAGTTAGATATTGAACCCAGACTGCGGGCACAGCAGTACTTGCACTAAACTGCTGCACCATGGTTTATTGGTAATAATACATATTTTAGTCTCAGTACGTGCAGCAAGGAAGAAGCAAGTACTATTTGTGGTGCAATTATTTTAGTTAAGTTTTGTAATGTCACAGTACGCAGAGGTCACGAAAGTTTATTTTGTTTCATGCAAAGAAAGGGTAAAGTGATTCCGCTACTACATCTTTTTCTGGGCACTTGTGTCGAAAAGAAATTATATTGACTTTATTATCAAGTAAACTTTAGCAGACGACTGGTATTGTGGCGCAGGCTGAGATATGCTCCTCTTTCCGTTAAACGCATGGGAAGAGAAACCTTTCCCCATATTTTACGTTCAACTTCTACAGAACGCATAGAGATGCAGTTTCTTACAAAATTGTGTGATCTCACTGTTGGCGTTGAGATTAAACGCAAGTCAGAGGACAATTCCACCATTTTTGCCTATTTCTATTGAGCAAGTTTGTTCCAATTGACTAATTTCTTTGAGGCAATTTTAATATTAATTAAGATTAGGACAAATTCTATTTATAAAAAGTAAAAAATAACCAAATTTGGTCATAAAATAATACAATATCCGGCCAAAAACAATTGAAAAGTGTAAAATTTTATTTATAAAATGTTAAAAATAACTAAATTTAGTCTTAAAATAATCAAAATATTGTCAGGAAGCACCTAACTGGTAAAAAATGTTAAGTACTATTCATAAAATGTAAATTAGCTACAACATATTGTCAGAAAATCATAAAATCCGACCATAAACTATTGAAAAATGTAAAATTTTATTTATTAAACATTAAAAATAACAAAATCCGGCCTTGAAACATTAAAATATTATTGAAAAGTAACAAAATTTGGCTAAAAACTGTCAAAAATAACAAATTCCGGCCATAAATCGTCAAAATTTTGTTAGAAAACACCAAAATCCGGCCATAAACTGTTAAAAAAATGTAAGTTTTTTTATAAAAACTCAAAATAACAAAATTCGGCTATGAAATATCAAACAATTGTCAGAAAAATTCTAAATCACACGCTCAAATCATCTAAACTTAATTTCCGCTCACCTAACCAAGTGGTTGTGATCAAGAAATTGAAGCACTAACACTCGGGCTGGTGGGTATACTTAGTTCCCACTCACCCACCTAAGTGTTAACCTAACCTAACCCGGCCACATTTGCTACAATTGCATATGATTTCAGCGTGATTTTGTTGGATGTATCTATTTTGGAAAGTCCAAAGATTTTTTTGCAAAGATTAGTATTTCACGCCAATTTACCACCGACGTATTTGGTAGTCTCAACGCTTGAGTGGGAGTGTGGTTGATGAAGAACTTTTCTAATTTACTCACGGCTGGTTTGCGGGGACTTGCGCTTTAAGATGGTGACGGAGCTTACCGGTTTTTCAACTTTGTTTCTTTTACTATAAAAAGCTAACATTTTTTATAGGTTTAGCCCTGAACAGATGCGGCAAATGAGCTTTGTTGTGAAGCATTGTTTGGCGGTGTGCCCCAGTTGCTGGCACTTATAGCATTGTGGAATGCCACTCACTCGTTTCTTTAGTTTGACCGACACCTTCAAATCTAAAAGCTTGGTGAAAACCATCAGCACTTTTTGCTTATTGTGCTGCACCTAAAAAGGTTTGCATTAGAAAGAATGTTATTTTCAAACTTTTGTTTAAATGGATCGATCAATCAAATTTTTAGTTTTATTTACAGACAAATTTTGCTACAGGACGCATTCTACAAAATCAATCGCATTTTGAGATCAAACTTTATCTATTTTCCTTTTTTTCAGCCGTTTGATGTTCACTTTTGGACGTAAGCCTCTTTTAATAATTTCCATGCCGATCTATGTTGTGCTGTTTTATACTTTTTGTTACTTTTTTAAATATTGTCGAGCCATTGGTCATTTTGTTCCTTTCTTTGTTTTTTCTTGGGCGCCAGTAAGTGACTTGAGTTGTTGATCTCCCTATTTTGTGTTTGGAGTGCGTCCTACCCAGCTCGGCAATACGTTCTACACAACTTTGGTCATTCGGGTTTTTCTACTGATTTCTTCATTGTTCTCTTAAACTTACTCTAAGTGTTCTACGTTTTATTGCGAATTAATTACAACTTATCGTGTGTCAAGGGGACGCACTATTGTCCCTACTATTTAATCTTGTACTACACTCTGCAATAGTAAAAGTCAACAGCAAAGGATAAACACAAAACTACGGCAAGTATGCGCTTACGCCGACGACATAGTAATTATAAGTAGGTCTGAAAATACACTTGCCGACACTAACCACAGCAGCTATCAGAAAACTTTGAGGACGCAACTGAACAAAAAAAAACAAACAAGAAGAAGAAGTCGAGATAAGGATCATAAGGCACGCGGTGTTATTTTGCCAACAGATCCCTACTAAACTCAAAGGTCCTGAGCAGAACGTGCAAGTTTAAAATCTACAAAACTTTTATTAGACTTGTGGTCACTTACGCTAGCAACACTTGGACGCTAAATAAAAATAAAAAAAAATTCCTTCAGGATTTTTGAAAGAAAAATTTTGCAAAAAAGTTTTGGGCCAACTCAGAACGAAGATGGAAGCTGGCGCATAAAAGCAAATTACGAGTTGGCACATCTAATCAACGAAGCAGATATATAGTTAGGTTTATTAAAGCCCAAAGGGTTTGTTTGAAAAGAAGCGCCAAAGTAATAACAGAATGGATTTCTGCAGTAGGAGACAACTTCAAAAAGATGGGCATTAACAACTAGAGGAGAGTCGCCTTAAACCGAAAAAGATAATTAGTCGATTTTATTTTTTACAGTTTGACTTTGGCTAACCCAAGTTCATTTTCTTTTTAGCGGTTTTTGGTAAAATGTTATGCAATATAGGTTTTTATTTTGAAGGTAGTTTACAAATTGTTTACTTTATTTGTTTTTTGCACTTAATCCAAAATGTTTGACATTCTTAATATTTTTATTTTGGTTTTTGCCTGGCTTTGCATAGAAGTCTTTTATAGTAATGGAAAACGTTGTCCAAGTTACGTATTCTATCCACCTGGGATGTTTGTTTTACGCTTTGTCATTTTATGGGGGGTTGGCTTATAACTCGTCCGCTAGCCCTGCGTTTTGACTAGTTAATGGTAATCTTTTATATGATGTTTAGTATGCTACCGTTGTCTCTAAGAGATTTTTTGCTACCACACTCTAATTATGATTATACATTTGATTGCATGAATATATCAAAACTTTCCTGTATTCTGTCAATTCAATACTACCTTTGTATCCTGCCCAGAAAATAGATTGTCCGCTTGGTCTGCCAAAGTTTATTTTTTTAAAACAGTTGGTTATCTTTTGTTACTTTTGTTGGGACCCTTACAAAATACTATCAATCGGGCCAGTTAAACAAAGGTTTTTTAACAAGATTGGTACTTCTCTTCCTTTTTTTGCATCCTGACTTAGGACTGGCAATGACGGAGTGGGCGTAAACTAAAAACTTAATATAATATTATATAATTGATATAATTGATTTACCAAACTTTAATTTAAATAATTTGATAAATAATTGAATTGAATAATTGAATTGGTTGACAGTATGGCAAGTGGTCTAGTCTTGCTGATACTATATTTGACTAGGTTGAGGGCATTCATTGTAAGCAAAAAAATCAAACAATGCAAGCTTTATTTACAGTTACAGGGTTACCAGCTTTATTGAAAAAAAATGGTTTAATGATTCTTTTAGCATGAAATATAGTATTTGTTTATGCAATGCTTCTAGCTTATAGCAACAAAGTGGTAAAGATTCTTGTAGTCAACAATTGCTTACATCGTAAACGGTGCAGGTTGAGACTCTAAAAATCTTCTTAACATTGATAAACTTTAGATATGGATAAAACATTGATGCAGGATGTATTACCATATTTAGTGCCAGTTTCTAGTTGTTGCTAAGTGGTACAAAGCAGACAATGATTGTAAGTAATACTCTGCATTCATTTTGTCAGCAATGTACAAATAGCTTTACTAAACTAAAACTTAGTTGTCGATCATGAGAACAAAAGATTTTAGGTATGACCTCTAATTTTTTACTGTTTTTAACATTTTGCAATACTGTCTTACTTCTCCTTACTCTGTTCTTAAACAAAATTACTTCTTATTTTTCTTTTATTGTTTCAAAAGTTGGTAATCATTAGAGCTAGTTAAATTTTTACTAACGATCTAAACAATTAATTATTTAAGCAGTTTTGTAAGTTTTTCATCTAATATTTAGTTGCTAGAGTTGTCTTAAGTCAGTTTTTACATCTTTAAAAAAAAATCAAATTTAGGCCCAAGCGCAGAAGAATATAGAACAAACCAACATTTGCCAAAAAAATTTAAAACTAATTTTTTGTAATGGTTCTCAAGTAATCTTAGATCAAAGTAAAGTGTTGTTAGTTGCTATTGGTGTATGCTATTCTCCAAATATTTGCTCAAATTTATCTTTATTTTGCACTTTAGTTTATGCTATTACATTTTTTTTTAAGTAAACAAATGGGTATGATAATTTGGGAATAATACAAAACTGTCTATATATGGTCATGTATGAGTCAAGTGTACGGAATGAAAATTTGTTTTTGCTCAAACCACTAAAAATGCCTTTTTCTACATAAATCCTGATAATGTGAATTTTTTCAATGAGTCATTTTCGAGTAATAAGCAATCAAAATTTGAAAAAATCAAGGTTTTTGAGTTTTTTTACATTTTTTAATCAATTGTAACTTCTCAGGATTGCATTTTTAGGATACAATTATGAGAAACTTTTTTCTTCAAAATTGTCTAAAGAATAAGTTTTCATTTTTCTAAAAAAAATTTCCCTTGAATTGTGAAAATTTTACAAGATAATTTTCATAAAAAAAAATTATGGGTGTTTCCTTTTTTTTTCAAATATGGATAAAAACGTGCCTTTATATGTAAAGCAATTTTATCCATATTTGAAAAAAAAAAAGAAAATTACTTAAGGTCTTTGTTTAAAAAAAACTGTCACTGTCAAGTTTTGCAAAATTTTTAAAATACAAAGAAAAAAAATGTGAGAAGCTACAAACGATCAAAAAATGTAAATTTAAAATGAAAGCTTGTTTTACTAGTTTTAAGTATTTCTTTGGATACATTGTATGATATCTTGGAGCGTAACACACGGCATTTCCTGAAATTTTTATTGTATCTTTTGCACTTATAAAAGCACGATTATATTTATATTTGAAAAAAAAAAGAAAATACTCGTCATTTTTTTAACTGCTTTTTTAAGTTCTGCAATTTTTTTTAAATTAAGGACAAAAATGTTTGGCTATGAAAACTTATTTTTTGAATAATTTTGAAGAAAAAAGTTTCTAATAATTTTTTCCTAAAAATGCAATAATGAGAAGTTACAAACGATTAAAATATGTAAAACAACTCATGAACTTCGATTTTTTTAAATTTTGATTGCTTATTACTAAAATTTTTTGAAAAAAATCACATAATCAGAATTGATGTAGAGAAAGACATTTTCAGTGGTTTGAGCAAACTTACACTACCACCGTCTTAAAGGATCTCTTGGATCAAATTTATTCTTAATGGCAATTTTGAAAAGGTTGTAGTGGAGGCAAAAAAAGGACTACTTGATAGATGCAGTATTAAATTTAATGTACGACTGAATTATCTGTTATAGCCCTTTAATCAAAATTCAACATTTTTTACCAATATCTGTCATTTATTTATTACAAAATAAAATTTGGAATGGTTTCCAGATACCTAAGCTTGTTTTTAAAAGATTGGGAATAAACTAAAAACTTTTAGTTAATTTCTAGCAGCTTGAAATTGATTACAATAATTTTGACCTATCTTCAAAAGCTTGTTTGTTTTTAGAAACTTAAGACTAATTTTGGAATTAGTAACAGAAGCTTCAATTTATCTACAACAACTTACAATAATCTTTAACAAAATTTCAGTTTTCTAAAGCTTGATAATATACTCAAAATTTCAAAAAAACTGAAGTAATTTTTAGATTTTGTAACAGAAAAGACTAATTCTAAAATTTTGAAATGAATTATTTTAGATATTTGGAAACATTTTGATTTTGTTGATAGAATTTAGGATTAGATTAATTATTATTGAAAGCTTTAAGGACTTCAAGTCCAAAGTCCAAAAAACAGACAAATATTTCCTAGATTATAGAATTAAAATAGCAGCTATTTTGCTATTTTGACTGCTTTTGGAGATAGTTTAAAGTGTTTTCAAACACAAACCTTGTTAAATTATTGTAGTTTTTTAAAAAATTTGGAAAGAATTCTAAACTTGTTAGAACAATCTCAATCTTCTAAAAACAGTTGTAGTCATCTGATAATAATTCTAAGCTTTCGGAAATATTCCAAAGTTTTAGCAAACTATGTAAATATTCTAAAGTTTATGTATCTTGGGTATAATATTTTCATCAATTTGCAATGATTTGACAGCTCAAAACACGATTTATCGTATTTTTTACGAGACAAAAAACAAATGAAATAATTTTTTTTCAATTTTTTTAATGTCAGATTTGTAATCCAGGCATCAGAATTAGTCAGTAAACTAATTTTTATCAAAATCGGTTTTTAAAACTTTTTGCACTTAAAAATCAAAACTAAAAAACGGTTAGTAATAGAGACAACAAACAATTTCAATCATCTTCAGAAGGATAAAATCTATCAAATTAATCGGTTTAATTTTTTTTTATTCAACTATTTTTAGAAAAAACATAAAATTCACATTATTTGCTGTCATTTTTAAATTTCAATTTTAATTTTTTTATTGGATAGGGTTTATCAAAAACTTTCTAATGATGTATACAGCATATTTTATGCAATCGGAGGTTTATGTGCGATATTTCTGTTTCTTTTTGTTTACCCAACCCAATTGACGTTAATTGTCTAGTTTTTTATTAGCCGTTCTTGTAAATTTTTGGTTCTGGCTGGTTTTTGCTTTAATGTGGACGGGTCGGCTGTTAGCAGTTGAATCTGAAAGTGACATGATAAGATTTTTTTTTGTTGTTGTTAAATTCTGCACTGACTAAGAGAGGTCATTAGATGTGCGCATCTTGCTTGCGTTGATTTTGTGTGGTTGCGGTTGAAAAGCCACAAAATTATTTCTACTGCAAACATGTTGATTGGTTGTTTGGGATTTTGAATCTGTTCTGTCTTGTTTGGCAAGACGAGATAACTCAGGATCAGAGTGATTAGCGGTTTTACCATAGAAGTATTTTGCTAATACCAACATGAGCTCTCTGTTGTGTCTTGTATCAGCTCTATATTGTGTGTATTACAAATGTAACCAGGTATTTTTTCAGAGTCTTACTTTGAAATGATTCTATCTTAATTAAATAAGGAGAAGTAGCCATATTGGATCCTGGACAAGAGATTGCTTGCTATCTTGGTCTTACTTAGTATAGTCGTTATATATACAATCTAAAAGTTAAGCTTTTATCTAATTCTATTCGTAAGTACTTTGCAGTACCTATCTATGGAATAGGAGCGCCATTAAGTTAAACGTAAGGAGTTTAATAATTTTTGAAGAAAAGTATAACTTTGCTCTTTTCAGGGTTGATGTTTACTCTCACTAACCGTTTCAAGTTTTTGCGTAATGACTTTCCGATGATTTACCGTGTACAGCATTTTTGTATTGTCAGCGTACTAAGAAATTCTTACACCGGGTGTGATGTATGTATGAAGAGTATTGGAAATAGTACTGAACCTTGAGGAACCTATGACTCGATTGTTTGGCAAATATCTTTCCTTTCAGATAGGAACGTAGACTGTCGTGCATTGAAGTTCAAAGCTATCAGCAAATGCTTTGGGCTTTAGGTTTTTTTTCCATAAATGTAAGAAATCTGTGTACGCTCATTTCGATAGGTTTCAGCAGTTCTCTACATCATTATCTTTGTTGGAGGATTTGAGAGCGGTTTTTACACTGATTTTTGTGCTTTACCATTGAATAGTTTTAGCTCGGTTTCGTCAGTTGGGTTATAAGACTTTTGCCATTTATGAATAGTACTATTTTGAGATTGGATGAGCTTTCTGTTAAGATTTAATCTTGTTTTTGGCAAAGCTTTTGAACTTTTTATTGCTAGCAAGGTGAGGATAGTAAAGTCAACTCTGATGCTAATGCTGTCATCTAAGATTTGAGAAAATATGGACCAATTAACCGATTTTGTAGATCGAGTTTTCTAACTTTTCTATTTTCTTATAAAGATCTAAGAGTACTAGGTTTCAGTTTGAGTTAAAGTCGTTAATGACAAAAATTGAAGTTTTAGCTGAGATCTTCTTGAGTAAAGCGATGTCAAGAACCTCCTCAAGGAATTTGACCGATGTTTTGTGCTGGTTTTCCTTCAACGGCATTGTCTAATAAAAGATTTATTTAATTGCAATGACTTTTTAAAAACAGCGTTCTGATTGTTTTAACCGGTACAAAAAGTTTTAAATTTTTTGTTTTGTTTGTTTTTATTTGTGGTGTGAAATATAGAATTATAAATACATGCTGCAGATACTGGGCACATAGTTTTCTGATTTGCAATTATCTTGCCAAGGTGCGACCGCATTGAAATATATTTAGGAACCCGGACTACGGACACAGCAGTACTATTTGTAGTGCAATTATCTTAGCTAAGTTTTGCGATGTCACAATACACAAAAAAACTGGTAAATGTAATTTTCTTACTACTACATCTTCTTCTGGGTCCTTGTGTTGAAAAGAAATTATTATTGACTTCAATATTAAGTAAACTTTAGCAGACGACTGGTATAGAAGGTTGGTACAGTTTAATTTGTGGTTTTATTAGTAAAGAATATTCCATTAAAAGCGGTGCATATTGTTTGTAACATTAAACATAGATTTTGTAAAAAATTAACTATCATTTATAGTTCAATGTAAAGTATTGATAGAATTTAACATTATTTAATTGTTTTTTACGAAAGCGCTGGAAAATGTGAATCTGTTGAACTCAATTTTCTAAGATTTCTTTTCATAAATCGGGCCTAATCTGAGCAGTGGAATTTCAATCTTTATTTTTTTGACGTACTGCTGCAATATTCTCATTCCTCTTGCACGTTTTTGTGTTTTTATTGGAGTAAGAACGTTTTGAAATGATTTTTTGTTCAAGACCTTAAATTGTTTTTTGTCATGAATGATTACAATAACCAAAAATTGCAGTAAATGCACATAATTTTTGATAGAACATTTGAATTATGTAAACGTTTTTGAAGCGTATACCGTTACATAATAAAATATTAATCACTGATAAGCAAAAATGTCAAAACAACAAAGTCGAGAAGGTTGTTATCTAAAACAACCAAAAATTGACCAATTATGACAAAATTCTATCATTTATACCAAAATCTGTCAACAAAATGATCAAGGGCTATCAGTAATCAAAAGCTGTTATTTTTTTAGTTGAAATTCTACAGATTTTACTCTAATGTCTGTAAATTAAATTCCAAAACTTAATTGTGCCCACTTCTTGTATTTTTTTGAACATTTTGTACAATAGACTTAATGTCAGTTGTTAACAAGACACCAGAGATGGTTGTAACCATAAATCTTTGGATAACAAACGTTTGGGTGAGTGGGCGGGCACTATATATAAAATATGGGCGGATAGCTTTTACTACTGTGTTCCACCCACCCACCCAAAAGTTAGTAATTAAATTAAACTTAATTGCCTCCACTTCTCATGTTTCTTGAACTATTTTGTACAACAGACTGAATGTCAGTTGTCAACAAAACACCAGAGATGGTTGTAACAATAAATTTTTGGATAACAACCGCTTGGGTGGGTGGGCGGGCACTATATTTAAAGTATGGGCGGATAGGTTTTACTAGTATGTCCTACCCATCCGACCAAGTGTTAGTCATCAAAAGAAACTTAGTCGCTCTTACCTTTTGTGTTTTTTTGAACTTTTTTTTTCAATAGAATGAGTGTCAGTTATCAACAAGACACCAGAGATGGTTGTAACAATAAACTTTTGAATGACAAACGCTTAGGTGGGTGGGTGGGCACTATATTTGAAATATGGGCAAATAGCTTTTACTACTAACTACAAAAATAACATTTTAGTATCAAGATTCTACAATTTGTAACTGAACTTTGTTGGGGTAAGTTATGTTAAAGATAATTCTTTGCAACTCTTGCTTTTCTCAGCAAAGAGAATAAAAAAACAGAACAAACTTATAAAACGACAAAATCCCATTTTTTATTTTTAAAATCCAGTCATTAATTATCAAACATTGATATGTTATGGTTAAATTTTTACAATTATAACAAAATTTTTAGATAAAATTCCAAAACGAGTTTAAATGTTAAATTTTTTTATAAAAACCATCTTTAATGATAAAATGTTATTGTTTATACAAAAAGCCGTCAATAAAATACTAAAATCAGGTTATAAATCATGAAAAACTAGAGTTTTATTGTCACAGCTTATAATAATTTATATCAAAATCAATTTTTTAGTCAAAATTTTACAATTTGTACCAAAATTCATGAAAAACAAATAATTAATTTAGAAATGGTAACGCAATTACTTTTACTAGTAATAGGGACATGCGTTGCCACCTCTTACATATTTTTGTGCATAAAATGCATAATAGTTATTGTGATTTTATGTAAATTGTTTCTTTGACTAGTGAGATGCTAGGCACACTGATGAAGGATGTATACCTTGAAACACTAGTGCGTGTGTCTCACTTTGGGTAGAGAGGCAGTTTATTATTTTTTTAAATTCAGCAATTATTTACCAAGAATTGACTTTTTATAAACAAAATTACACAATTTGTATCAAAGTCTAATAAAATAACAAAATCCGTTCATTAATTGTTAAAACCCGGCTATTATTGATCAAAAACCAACCTGTTATGACAAAATTGTAATATACACGGTGTCTCAGATCACCCATACCAGACTTTTATTTTGACAACGCTTGGTCTAATGTGACTGAGACAAAAATTTGTATTACCAAGGTGAACTCAAGGAATCCACTGATGAATTTATTTTTTACCGGAATAATCCGGAAGTACCCGGAACCGGAAGTAACTTTAAAATTTTAAATGGCAACATAGGTCGAGTATGGTATTAATTGATAGATCTTTTTAAAAGAAACAACTTTTATTAAAATGTTTTTTTTAAATATTTTGCTTATTTACGATAATTAAAAAATACCAATTGTTTGAAAGTATTTTATGCAACAATTCAAATAAGAGTGTGAAAGTAAAGAAAATCATAATTAAAACAACTATTCAATTATTTATGGTATGTTCAAATTGCCTTCTTTCTTGATCAATGCATCTTTGTAGCCGATTTCGAACGTCGTTGACGGTCCGTAGTATCTCATCTTCACTAAGTGAACGGCAGACATTCCGTATCTTCTCTTTCATATTATCAAGGGATAATATGAAGTTTTTTGTCAAACCGGTGATTGCCTTTTCCCTGGTCAATAGATTAGAAGGCTAGGATCATTTCCATGGCCACCTCGTTCTCCTGACACCCATGTGGTTGGAAGCTCTTTGTAGGTCTTTGTGGGAACGTATCAAAGACCTACAAAGAGCTTTCAACCACCCTTGTGGTTGGAAGCTCTTTGTAAGTCTTTGATACGTCCCCACAAGAAGAAGTCAAGAGGCGTTATGTCAAAAGAACGAGTTGGTCATGGAAATGGTCCTAGCCTTCCAATCCATCGACCAAGGAAAAGGCGATCAACGATTTGACGAGAAACTCTTGCGTAATGAGCTGGACAACCATTTTGTTGTTGTTAAACGTGTCGCATATGGAACGTCATCTAGATGGTCAATAAGATTGTTTTCTAAAAAACTAGCGTATTTGGCTCCGTTTAATGAATCATCGAAAAAATGCAAACCAATTATTTGGTTTCCTAAAATACCACACCAAACATTAAGAGTCCATACGTTTTGTTTATCAACTTCTCTTAACCAATGAGGATTTCCATTACTCCAGTAGTAAGCATTATGTATATTAACAACTCCATTGGTTTTGAATGTCGACTCATCTGTCCATAAAATTTTGTGATAGAAATTATAATTTTTATGAAACAACTGTTCACAAAAATTCTGGTGTAGAGAGATATAGTATGGATGGAATTTGTTTGTTATTAAAACTCTTCAAGCGACTTATTCCAGCTTTGATTTCAATTCATCTAGTCGAGATGTTTGGATTCAGAGCAATTGCTGCAAGATTTTCTGGTGTTCTTTCATCTTGTACACGTTTTCTGATACTTCGACCTTTGTTGTAGCTGGGCTGTAGCTTACCAATTGTCTTAACTCGTTCTGCAAGGCGCCGAAAAACATTTTTTTTAATTATTGGCTTGTTGAGGGTATCGCTCAGCATAAATTTGCTCAGCAGCACGATAATTTTGGCCGCATTCACCTAATCATCAGCATATCAAAATCTTCAGAGTTTGTAAAAACCATGTTGACACATTCAATACTTTGACAATAATAATTTATTTTACTTTAAATATTCACGAACGTCAATTATTTTGACATAACAAAAAAGCAAAGCCAACTTGAGGAAATTGAGTGTTGAATGGATAACTAATTTTCAATTTAGTATTTTTTTGTTTATTTTTGTAAATATGCAAAATATTAAAAAAACATTTTTATAAAAGTTGTTTCTTTTAAAAAGACCTATCAATTAATACCATACTTGACCTATGTTGCCATTTGAAATTTTAAAATTACTTCCGGTTCTGGGTACTTCTGGATTATTTCGGTAAAAAATAAATCAGTGGATTCTTTGGTATTTGCAAAATGACTTCTTCATATTTTGACATATCAAAAATAAAATGCGTGGCGAGCGTTTTTCATCGCCTGAAGTATTTAAAACACTTGTTTTGGAGGTACCTCGCCAGAGTGGCAAAATTGTTTTGAAGAATAGTTTCATTGGATGCAAAAGAGTATAGATTTTAAAGGAGAATATTTTGAGAAGCAATAACGTAATTTGTGTTTTGCTTTACATTTTTTGCGAACTTTGGCAGTGTTCCTCGTATAACAAAATTATTTCAATTATAATGAAACCGTTAATAAAATACCAAAATCTGGCCATTAATGATCTAAATCCGGTTTTTTATTGCCACAATTGTAGAATTTATACTAAAATCAGGCAGATTTTTTTGTTTGTAGCTTGTTAAAAAATATATTTTATAAAAAAGAAACTATAATATCTAATTTTCTAATAAGGACAATAACATCATCATTACTACACTGAAATCAATACTTCTTATAGTTTATTTTAAATTTTAAAAATTGGAAGTTTATATCATTAGAACATCACAATTAGCAAATCCAAATTGGCAATCTATTAAAAAAATAATTCTAATTAACATTATAAAAAAGCTCTTCTTAACGTCTAAAAACTTTCCGTCACAACATTTCACAAAGCTAATAAATATAATAATTATTAATCAATATTTATAAAGCCCAACTTTCACTAATCATATTTGATAT
This sequence comes from Tachinus rufipes, assembly GCA_963932245.1. Taxonomy (NCBI): domain Eukaryota; kingdom Metazoa; phylum Arthropoda; class Insecta; order Coleoptera; family Staphylinidae; genus Tachinus; species Tachinus rufipes. Next base: position 94,035,432 of record OZ010747.1, on the reverse strand, counting down.
CTCCATATTCCTTTGATGTTTAAACTTTACCAACCCTATTTACTCTTTACATATACATATATATTTTCTTTGCGAGTTTATAATTTTAATTAAATTCTGTCGAATGCGTATATTAAAATAGCACCGCGTGTGTTTAAACAAAATTTTAATTAAAAAAATATTTTATGTTTAATTATAGTTTTTAAAATTGCGTGCGTTTATAAATGGACTTAATAATGATCGCATCTGGGGGATTTATGCGGCGCTGACAATGTTGTTGCGGGTTTTGATTAGATAGGACCGGATTGACCGTGTCGAAATTGACGTGGAAAAATTCCGCCGACTGAATTTCCATTTGTTGGAAATGATTGAAATATCGGTCAGGAATTGGGATTCTAAAACGCATTGCTGCCAGGATTTATTAAATGGTTGAATTGTTTTGCTGATCAGCTAGTTGATAAAACTAAAATTTTGAATACTATTTTAGTTAGAATGGTTGCGTAAAATATCTTTTGCAAATTAAAATAAATTTCTAAAAAAAAATTGTTGCTCGGTCAATATTTAAAAAAAAAAATATTATAGAATATAGCCTGTAAGGCCAAAATATGAATATAATTATTATATATATTTTGTAGTTACATGTTTATAAAAGCCAAACAGAGATGTTTGTGTCATTGGATTAACGAACTAGTTTAAGCTGAATTATTTTATTTTACAAACAAGATTTTTTAATTATTTAATGTTGTCGGCGTATTTTTGCTACAAATGTAATTACCAACATCAGAGATTAAAGCTTGTCGCTCATTACAGCGATGCGCGCTAAAGCATTGTTTTGTATGAAGGAAACTCAGGGATTACAACTTAAATTATTGGCTTCATTAACGTGCAGGCAAGATTAATACAAGATTCTATTTTTATTTGAAAGTATGCACATATTTTTTTTAGAAGGAAAACAAACTAATCCTCATTAGGAAACTCTAAACTAAAACCCATGAAAAAGCATTTATATTTGTTATAAAAAAACCTGTAGAACTGTCAGATGATGCAAAAAAAATTAAAATTATTATTTAAAAAAAAAATTTTTTTTTTTTTGAACAATCATAGTATCATTTGTTGGGGGGGAGGGGGGGGGCAAAAACATTGAGTAATTTACTTTCTGAAAGAGAGTGCCTACCGACTACACTCCTCTTATACCTAAAAGTTTGCAAGTTAGAGACCGTAAGGCTTATGTACTTTCTATTTTGAGAAACGTTATTTGGGAGAAGGCCTTATAGACTAAAAGTGGCAGTGAGGAGTGAGCTATTTAGATTTTGGGTTAAAATACTTATTGGTCTCCTACATGTGGAGGATACTGTCTTGTCTAAATCAGCAAGTCTGGCTAGATTAGGGTTGGGGTAAACCTTGAAAGCATCAAAATACTTTTTGATTAAATTTTTGATTACTTAGGTTGTTACAAATGTCTTAGTTATGAACATACCACGGATGTTTGCCAAGCATTGCAAAGATAGGCTTTAGAAGGTTTTGAGCCAATTGAGGGCGTGTTAGCAGCCGTTTCTTAGACTGATATAGCAAAACTAATTTGGGATCAGATTAGTGAAGCATATAGCTCGATTTTGTTCTCGAGAGTCATGTGGATTTTGATTTTTTTATCTCTCTATTTGATTCCTTTCCATAAAGTTCTAACACTTTTGGGTTGGGGATTGAGCTCATTGATTGTTCTGATTTTGACGTGAAAGTTGACGTCATTAATTACTACGTCAAAAAATTTTTTTTTGGTGGCCAGCAAAACTGTAGTGAGTGTGTTTATCTGGATTCAATACTTGATAACCCTTTTGTTTAATGTTGTCTAGAAAAATTGGGCGATTAATGTTACTTTTGACATTGTTTCAAGCTAGGTGCTTTAAATTGAAGTCTCCAGAAGTGTTTGGAGCTTATTGATTGATCTGATTTTGATTTTAGATCTTTGATTGCTACGTCAAGAACTTTCTTTCGGTTACCAGCAGACTGTAGTGAGTTAGTTTATATGGACTCAATACTTGATTACTCTTTCGTTTAATGTAGTCTAGCAAAATTTGGTCACTGATGTTACTTTTGACATTGTTCCACGCTAGGTGCTTGGAATTGAAGTCTCCAGAAATTATATTGGAAAGTAGATTAGTTAAAACCGTTTTGATGAGATTAGAAAGATTGGTGCTCAGCTTACACACGACAATCAAGTATTAAGACATCTGCAACGGAATGGTTCAAAGATTTTTTGGCAAAAATTAGTGACTTGCAACTTCAGTTTACTTCTTAAGTTTTTAAATACGTTAATATATTAGGGACTTTTATCGCATGCATGGGTTTGTGGTTTGACTCAGATACTAGCATGACTTCAATTTTTTTTAAAGAAGAATTTTTTCATTTTGCCAATTTTATCTGGAATGCTGTTTGCATTCTGTTGGTTTCCGTGTTTTTGGCTTCTTTAAAAAAATTATAAGAAAACACGATAGTTGGTTTTCCATAAATTGGATGTTGCTAGAGAAACCAAAAGATTCTAGTTTTTAGTCTACGTCTTCTTCTATTGACGAGTACTCTATAGTAGCTATTGTAGCAGTTGGTTTAGGTCTATAGCGACAAGCTCTGGTAAAAGTTTTCTTAGTTTTTAAATTTTTTTGAGCGTTCGGCGCTGTCTGTGAGGGGTGGAAGGCTTTTGTGTTTTTGGTCTGACAGGGATAACAACTGCTTGAGGCTGGATAAATAAGAAAAAGACGAGGAACCTTCTAAATAAAATTAGCGGTTTTATACTCTATCGACCTCACCAACCTGGTTCTAGCAGGCCAAAGGTTCTTCCGAGTATGATTGAGGAAATGAAGCGAGATGATTATTGTTTGTAAATTAGTTTGTTGCTGAAACCATGAATGCCGAAGCGGTTAAAGTTAACTGTTATGGTCACTAGGTGGCGTTAACATCACATTACACCACTTCTTCTGCAAGCAAGCGTTTTGACATCCAACTTACAAACTGGAATTGGATTCATACTAAACCGAATGTTAAGCCAACAGCAATCACACAAATCATACTTGGCGAACTCTTTTTTTACTAGTCGATTTTGTATAGCAATTAAATACCAAACTTTAATCTCTAATTATTAGGATTAACATCCAAGAGCGGTACAATCTACTCATGGACTTGTGGCGGCAGGGAATCATTTTCTTTAATATTCAAAACCGGTACCAGTTTGAGCATAACTAAGACTATGACAGTTAGTATGATTAGATTAGACTATAATGTTGACAAAGTGGATAAACTAGAGCTACTATCAAACAGGACAAACAACTTGAAGATGTGCAACCATAAGTTGAGACCTATGTCGACAATCTCTCACTTAAATCAACTCTACTCTACTATCTACTACCGACTAGACCAGCATTATTGCACATAGCCTAGTTTCAAGATTGCAATGAACATGCAAACTAATTTTTACTGCAGATACAGGTTAGGTTTTGATGCTAAAATCTATTTGCGTAACGCTTCAAACACTATTATTAAGCTTCACCGCCTTGGAGAAAACTGCAGTGGTCACTTAAAACATCAAATTACTGTTAGAAAGTACTAAAATACTGTTATTAACTGTTAAAAAATATAAAATTATATTAATAAAACGTCTAAAATTGCTAAATCCAGTCTTAAAATATCAAAATCCGGCTAAAAATGGTTTAAAAGTGCAAAAGTTTAATCATATTTCGTCAAAAATTGCAAAATCCGGTTTTGAAACATCATAATATTTTTAGAAAGTATTAAAATACTGTCATTAACTGTTAAAAATATAAAATAATATTCATAAAATGTCTAAAATAGCTAAATCCAGCATAAAAACATCAAAACTTGGCTAAAAATGATTTAAAAGTGCAAAAGTTTATTCAGAATATGTCAAAATCTGGTCTTAAAACATCAAAATATTATTAGAAAGCACTAAAATACTGTCATTAATTAATAAAAAATATAAAAGTATATTCATAAAATGTCTAAAATAGCTAAATCCAGCCTTAAAACATCAAAATTTAGCTAAAATTTATTTAAAAGTGCAAAAGTTTATTCATAAATCGCCAGAAATTGCAAAATTTGGTCTTAAAATATTAAAATATTGTTAGAAAGCACTAAAATACTGTTATTAACAGTTGAAAAATATAAAATTGTATTATAAAATATCTAAAATAGTTAAATCCGGCCTTAAAACATCAAAATCCCGCTAGAAATGATTTAAATGTGCAAAAGTTTATTCATAAAATGTCAAAAATAGCAAAACCTTGTCTTAAAACATCAAAATATTGTTAGAAAGCACTAAAATACTGTCATTAACTGTTAAAAAATATTAAGTTATATTCATAAAATGTTTAAAACATCTAAATCCGACCTTAAAACATCAAAGTTGGGCTAAAAATTATTTAAAAGTGTAAAAGCTTATTCATAAAATGTGAAGAATATCAAAATCTGGTCTAAAATATTGTTAGAAAACAATAAAATGCTATCATAAACTGTTAAAAATATAAAATTTTATTTATAAATTGTCTAAAACAACTAAATCTGGGCTTAATACATCAAAATCCGGCTAAAAATTATTTAAAAGTGTAAAAGTGTATTTATAAAATGTCAAAAAGTGCAAAATCTGGTCTTGAATCATCAAAATATTGTTAGAAAGCAGCAAAATACCGTCATTAAGTGTTGAAAATATAAAATTCGATTCATAAAATGTCTAAAATAGTTAAATCCGACCTTAAAACATCAAAATTCAGCTAAAAACGATTTAAAAGTGCAAAAGGTTATTCATAAAACGTCAAAAACTGCAAAATCTGGTCTTAAAACATAAAAATATTGTTAGAAAGCAATAAAATACTGCCATGAACTGTTGAAAAATATAAAAATCTATTCATAAAATGTCTAAAACATCAAAATCCGGCTATAAATAGTTTAAAAATGTAAAAGTTTAGTCATAAAATGTCAAAAATAGCAAAATCTGGTTTTAAAACATTAAAATATTGTTGAAAAGCACTAAAATACCGTCATTAACTGTTGAAAAATATAAAATTTGATTCATAAAATGTCTAAAATAATTAAATCCGACCTTAAAACATCAAAACTTGGCTAAAAATGATTTAAAAATGTAAAAGTTTATTCATAAAATGTGAAGAATAGCAAAATCTGGTCTTGAAACATTAAAATATTGTTAGAAAGCACTTAAATACTGTCATTAACTGTTAAAAAATTTAAAATTTCAATCATAAAATAACTAAATACGGCTTTAAAACATCAAAATTCGGTTATAAACAATTTAAAAGTGTAAAATTTTATTCATAAAATGTCAAAAATAGCAAAATCTGGTCTTGAAACATCATAATATTATTAGAAAGAACTAAAATATTGTTATTAAAAGTTGAAAAATATAAAATTGTACTCATAAAATACTTAAAATAACTAAATCCGGTCTAAAAACATCAAAATTCGGCTGAAAATGATTTAAAAATGTGAAAGTTTAGTCATAAAATGTTAAAATTTGGTCTTGAAACATTAAAATATTGTTAGAAAGCACTAAAATACTGTCATTAACTGTTAAAAAATTTAAAATTATATTTATAGAATGTTTAAAATAGCTTAATCCGACTTTAAAACATCAAAGTTGGGCTAAAAATTATTTAAAAGTGTAAAAGCTTATTCATAAAATGTGAAGAATATCAAAATCTGGTCTAAAATATTGTTAGAAACTACTAAAATGCTATCATAAACTGTTAAAAATGTAAAGTTGTATTTATAAAATGTCCAAAATAACAAAATCTGGGCTTAAGACATCAAAATTCGGTTAAAAACAATTTAAAAAGTGTAAAACTTAATTCATAAAATGTCAAAAATAGCAAAATCTGGTCTTGAAACATCATAAAATTGTTAGAAAGCACTAAAATATTGTTATTATAAGTTAAAATATATAAAATTCTACTCTTAAAATACCTAAAATAGCTAAATCCGACCTAAAAACATCAAACTTCGGCTGAAAATGATTTTAAAATGTGAAAGTTTAGTCATAAAATGTCAAAAATTGCAAAATCTGGTCTTGAAACATTAAAATATTGTTAGAAAACACTAAAATACTGTCATTAACTGTTAAGAAAATTAAAATTATATTTATAGAATGTTTAAAATAGCTTAACCCGACCTTAAAACATCAATGTTGGGCTAAAAATAATTGAAAAGTGTAAAAGCTTATTCATAAAATGTAAAGAATATCAAAATTTGGTTTTAAATATTGTTAGAAAGCACTAAAATGCTATCTTAAACTGTTAAAAATGTAAAATTCTATTTATAAAATGTCCAAAATAACAAAATCTGGGCTTAAGACATCAAAATCCGGGTAAAAATTATTTAAAAGTGTAAAAGTTTATTCTAAAATGTTAAAAATTGCAAAATCTGGTTTTGAATCATCAAAATATTGTTAGAAAGCAGCAAAATACCATCATTAACTGTTAAAAATATAAAATTTGATTCATAAAATGTCTAAAACAGTTAAATCTGGTGGAAGCAGTAACTAGAGATGTCTAGGAGATTTTAAATCAGTTTGCAACCTACTTCATTGACATTTAGGACAAAAAAAACTTTACTTTGCAAGTTTACGTTTGCGTACAAATCGACTTAGATATAATGAAGTATAGAAGTGGTACAACAGTTCTAATAGAAATAACATTAACAATGAACATAAATTGCTTTTCATTCACAGTCGAAGTCATTATACCGAACGGGACAGATAGAGCTGCAACGGACGTGACAGAATATGTTTACTATTATATTTGCATCCAAGACGCAAAGAGCAAAAAACGACTGGAAACTTTAAGTACCAAAGAAGAAGCAAAACAACTCATCACCTAATGCACGTCTATTGTTTGACCGGAATTTAGCATGGAAAACCAACTGCAAAGTGATCAGCAAACGCGCTGAACATTTCTTTACACCCACCACCAGAAGCTACCGGCACAATGCATAGTAATCACTACATGTGCGGTTAAGAGCATTACATCACTAGTTTAAGTTGTTTCCAAAACGTTCATTAAAACCTGGTTAAAAACTTGTTTTGCAAGACATTTGATTTAAGCGACCTCAAAGACAATTAGTGGGGCCCTTTGCTGATTTTTTTGTATTCTTACTATGTTTGCAGCAATAGTTCAATAAACGTAAATCTAAGTGTAATACCAAAAGTTTTTTTGATTGAATAAATGAAAAATGTTAAGTCGATAGGTGGCGCAACAATACCTTCGTTGCGATGCGATCAACCAACTACAAGAAACAATAAACGATTTAAGTCCTAAAGAAACGTAGCATCTCAACCATATCTAATTTTGAAGTCAGAAAGATTGCAAATAACCGGATTGTGTTGATCTGCTTAGTTGTTAAAAGTTTTCATCATAGTCCAAGTTGCTAGATTTTACAAACTTGAGATTTTGCGGCGGTCGTGTGGACTTGTCAATGTTGTTCACTACAGTTTTTGTCATGACAGAATGAATCCTATAAACCAGTGTTGCACGAAGAAGTTCTACTGATTTTATTAAAATTTTGTACGAAGAGGTCTCAGTTTTTTACCGCCGTTAGATGGCTTTATATAACGTAATAGGTGCTCACTCTGGGATGAGCTCAGACAATCAAAAGCAAGCACAAAACTTTTTTTGCGGCAGCAATTGTAGCAAACAGCATTGTTTTCCGAGCAGACAAGTACTTTACGCAAAAAAATCTAACTTAAAGTTAATTGGCAATTGGAATCACATTGATTTGATAAGTTTAAATCTGCACATTGTCAACTGACCTGGGAACTTTGATTTCACTTCTGGTGCTATCAGACGAATCTTACTTGGTAAACACTTACTACCATCTTTAATATTACACAAGATTAGTAAAAATATTTATAAAATTTTAAACTTTGATTAATAATCATTGGGAACAATAATTTAGAACAACGCAACAACTTCTGGACTTTATTGGACTTTGAAAGCGTTTTTTTTTTAGTATATAATGTCAAGAGGATTTGAAGTTTTGGATTCTTCGGCGGTAATTATTAGTTTTTCTGTTTTATTTATTTTGTGGCTAAGTTTTGCTCTTGAACTTACATCATCACTTGTTTGCTGAGTGGATATTTGATGGTGGCATTTTGTTATCTGGGGGATACCGCTGAAGGCTATACATAGTTATTCTTTTGTAGCTGTCGGTTTTTGGTTTCTACGTCGTTGAGGACATTATCTTACGGTGCAATCCAAGCCTTATGTTTGGTGTTCTAATAGAGCTTTACGTGGGATGAGGTTGGTGGCCGCATTAGTAAAGCGTCAAGCGTTTATTCATCGGAGTTAGCTTGTGGGTGGTAGAAAGTTGTAGTGTAGTGGTGGCATTTTTACCCCACAAGCGTATTGATAATGATCTTGCTAGTTGCGTTGTAGTAGCTAAGAAGGTAAATCAAAATTTACTGTTCGTAAACTTCATTAGATGTTCTGTTTATTTCTTCAGTAGTGATTTCACTCCGTTGAAAAGGTAGTCAAACACTCTATGTGGGCTGATATGCAAGTACAACGCTTGTAAGGGTCTTTTTTATACCAGCCATGTCAAGCCAGAAACTCCCCAACATGAGTTTTTGGTCGGAATTGTATCTAAGGGTCTCACGTAATTAGGATGTGATTGTAAAGTAGCAGTTTTTTTAGCAGTTTTAGCTTTTATCTTGGCATACTTGAGGCACTTGTATATATAATTATTGACGAATTTACTTACTGCGGTCAGTAATATCTTATATATAGTTATACCATTTTAACATTTTTTTTGACCTATAACTTTTGCTTTTGTTACATGGCTTGTTGTACCGTCAGCTGGTATTACCTGACCAAGGTGTAATACAACTCACTTTTGGTTCTTAGATTGCTTGTTTTATGCTTTACGTCAGTTGGCAACGTTTTACGACCGCGGTCAGTTTCTCGACGTTTAGGGAATTTGCAATGAAAACTTTTTAGCTTTGAATCTTTTACGATGGTTTGTGATCCGTCTATTTTGATGGGTTAAATCTTAGACTATATACACTTATAGACGCGCCGTGTCCTATTTTTCGCTTGTCGCTTAGTGAAGCCAACATATCATTGTATGCCCACAACTGACGCCACGCGCTAATTGTGGTATACCTCATGAGTAGTTAAGTTGGTTACACAATTTTTGGTAAACATCAATGAACACAATAAAATAAAATTAATTTGAACTTTAACTATTCAATTACAAAATTTAATATTTCTGTGAAATAAATAATGTTTGTTTATTATATATATACTAAGTTAAAGATTTATTTGCATTTTGGTATATTAAGTGCGTAAAAATGTATTTACATACACGTCAAGTATTTTGCTACGTACGAGTTTTTGTCCACAACTGACGTCACACGCATTGATCATGTTGGCTTCACCGCGTTGGCAAAAGGCGTGTCTATATGTGTCTATGGTCTAAGAGTTAAATAGTTTGTGATTCGTTTATGTTGATGGGTTAGATTTTGGCTTTTGGTGATAGTAGTTGGTTCATATTATTGGCTTTTTTTTTTAACTGTTGTCAAAAAAGTGGTTTTTGAGATCTATAGAGTACACAAACACAGAAAACTACTCTATCTTTACATTGACTTTGTTGTCGGACCTTATCTGTTAGTGAGACATGAACGGCCACTTCCGGGTTCTGTGGGAATAAAACAGTGTTAATATAGCCGACAGTACTATTGTACTTGTACTTTGTTTATTTAGCGCAGGTGGTGACTGATTATCTAGAAGGCGTTAAACGACACTAGGGGGCTGCCGAGTAAGTGGTCCGTACAAAATTCTGACAGTTCAATTGAGCAGTGGCAAATCCTGTTAAATCCTTCTCTCAAAGATTGAGAACAAGTAGACGGTTTAAACTATTTGCTAGTACTTATGTTTTGGAGTGTTTGCCATCCAAGGATTAGATATCACTATCATCTCTACTCACTAAGAGACTTTCAACGCAGCAGAGAAGAGTAATTTTAAATTTCTTGATAACTAACACTTGGACGGGTGAGCGGGAACCACAGTTTAAACTATACGCTTGTATTCATGCTCTAAAGTGACCCAAACACTTACCCAAGAGTTTGTCCACAAAGAATTAATATAATCATCACCTTCAGTGTTAAAGAAACTTTTAACGCGGCAGAGAAGAGTAATTTTAAATTTCTTGATAACTAACACTTGGGCGGGTAAGCAGGAACCCCAGATTAAACTATCCGCTCCTACTTATGTTGTAAAGTGACCCACCCACCTAACCAAGTGTTTGCCATCCAAGGAATAGATACCACCATCACCTCTAGTGACTAAGAAGCTTTTAACGCGGCAGAAAAGATTAATTTTAATTTTTTTGATAACTATTACTTGAGCGGGTGGGCGGTAACTTTAAGTTAAACTATCTATCTGTATTTATGCTTTGAAGTGGCCTACCCACCTACTCAAGTGGTTGCTGTTCAAGGATTAGATACTACTATCATCTTATCATCTCTAGTGACTAACAAACTTTTAACGCGGCAGAGAAGAGTAATTTTTAATTTCTTGTTAACTAATATTTGGGCGCTCGTACTCATGTTTTGGAGTGGCCTATACACTCACCCAATTGTTTACCATCCAAGGGTTAGATACCTTATCACCTCTAGTGACTAAGAGACTTTAACGCGGCAGAGAAAATTAAATTTAAATTTCTTGATAACTAAAACTTAGGCAGGTGGGCGGGAATTCCAGTTCAAACTATCCGCCTGTATTCATGTTTGGGAGTGGCCTACCCACCCCAAGTGTTTGCCTTCCAAAGATTAGATACTACCATCACTTCTAGTGACCAAAAAAATTTTAACGCGGCAGAGAAGAGTAATTTAAAATTTCTTAATTACTAACACTTAGGCGGGTGGGCGGGAACCCCAATTTAAACTATTTATGTTCTAGAATTATCCACCCACCCACCCAAATGTATTTCTACAAATAATTTATATAATCATTACCTCCAGTGATAAAGAAACTTTTAACGCGGTAGAGAGGAGTAATTTTAAATTTCTTGATAACTAACACTTGAGCGGGTGGACCATACACTCAGCAAAGTCTTTGCCATCCAAGAATTGGATATTACTATTACCTTCAGTAATTAAGAGACTTTAAACGAGGCAGATAAAACCTTTTTGCTTACGATTATAATCTAGGTCCTAATTGTCTTGCTCTAACTCTTCGCAGAATTGAGGATGTGTTCTTTATAGTATATTGCGTTGTTTGGTTTGTTTTTGTTTTGGTAAACATTATTCATGGTATTTATAATGGATTGCATTAAGTTTTTGGAGTTCTTTATAGCCACCATCGCAAATTCTTTATTAAAGCTTTGGAGGTTGAAGGCGCTGTATTCTTGTCTGGATTTAGTTTTTACTCCATCATTGGACATAACATTATACAGATCGATGGGGATCACACTACTTCTTTTGCCACCAGACATTGCATCTTTCTCTGGCGGTCCCTACACATAAGGAGTGATCCTTTGGGTTGTTTACCGTTTACCTCAGCCGTAAGCAAGTTGATGTCTACTATTTTTTTACCGGGCTACACAAACACAAACCCGTAGGCATGCTCATCAAACCTTGTCGACGCACAACAACGCTGCAACAAGCACTTTGCCAACTTTGACAACAAATGGCGTTTAATGTGGGGCAAACGAGAGCATGAAGCTATTACTTATCCCAAAATCAACTTTTTAGAAAAGAAACTGTGTCGAAGATAATTTGTTGTATACAGAACCGGAAGAAAATGGAAATTGGACTCTAGGACAGAGCGAGCGAAAGCATAGGAAACCCAAAAAAAACAGAAACCAACCCGGAAGTTAGACCAAAAGAAACGCACAATACTTTTGCACTGATTATTGAAGAGAAACAAGCACGAATGCTACGGTGGATGGCCTGAAACAAATGACAGCCACGTTGAAAAGGATGTCAAAGGATAACCGACAAGAGAAAATACAATAGAGACACACTTATATTAGGTGCCCAAAACACGAAGATACGCAATACTGCTTTGAAGCATAAGTAGAGATGCAAACAGTATGAAGAAAAATGCAAAGAGATCTCTTTGCTAAGCTGGAATGCTATTGCACCCATTTTGGCAAGTTACTAGGGCAATCCCTAGTAACTTTGGCCAATCCCAAAATCACAATAAATATGGATAGAAGTAAAAATTTGCGGAAAGCTGGTAAAAGAAAAAGAATTATTCAATAGTTCAGTGTCGTTTTTACCAAAGACAAAAAATTAACAACAAACTACAACCAATTGAAACACAAATTGCCCGTACTTTAATATACAATGCTTCGAAAAAGGCAATAATATTCGAGCAGGTCAAGAAGCTACTAGCCACTTGCCAGACTACTAGTATGTTTTTATAACATCTTAGTACATTCAAATAAATCCCTTTTAAGAACAACTGAATTATGTACAAAAAATGCAAGAGAACAACCTGATATGTAATTTGGGCAAATACGCCTTTAAAAAAGAGGAGGTGAAATACCTAGGCAATCAAATTACGGCCAAAAGAAATCAATTTGTAGACTATCACCTGAAACTAATCTGAAAACTTTTTTTTTGGAATTGGAAGATTAATCTTTCTACAGACTTACTAGTATCAAACTTACTTTACAAGCGCTTACTGACCAAACTCCTCTTGTTTGATTTTCTTAGAAGTGCATAGACCTTTCTGTCTAACTAACAATTGTTTTATTGGGAATACCAACAGATATTCTCTAAAAGGCGCATAGAAGGTAAACATATCTTTTTAAAATCAGCTTTGCTTACTTGAGAAGTTGACTGATAGAGTCGAAGCGTTTTGCCTTTAGAAGAACTCCGAGAAAAGCAGGTGCTTTGGGTTGAGCTTTTGTAGAAAATTGGCTTCAGCTTTAGATAAGCTGAGCAACCTCTATAACTTGCATGTTACTACATGTCTTCACTCTTTTGTAAATTTGCAAGTGGAGTTATGATGGGCTTCAGCGCATTTGACTCATACAAAAGGAAAATGGCATCTGGATGCCGTGTAGCCGTACCGCTGGCAACGATCAACAACACTTCACTACAGAGAACTGCCGGTTTATTATGATTTACCTCTTGATACAGGTGACGTAGCTTGGGGTACGCAACATTTTAACCAATCATTGTTTCTTTTTTTGGGTCAGCTGGTTTGAAATATTGTGACTAACAAATGAAATCTTTAAAACTTTTTGCGTCACAAGCGGTACATAGTACACAACGAGCAGTCTTCTAAGTATATTGAGCTTGTACTCAACGCTTATCTTAAGTGATTAAGTTCTAAGGCAAAGGAAGGGTTTTTATTCTTTTCCATACGTTTAACAGATACTGGAGCGTAACCTAGATTGTAACCTTAGCTCTGTTTGCACCGCATTAGTCTCAATGCATTCTGGTACGTTTTTAATGACGTATTTTGGAGTCTTTTTGAACCCTAATTGAAACGTGTATAGCCACACGCAAATTGAAAATCCGCATGCAAATGGGAGTGCTATCAATTACGTTTACGGCGTGGTTGATGGTTACATTTATATTCTTGAATGTAGTCAACAGTTTTTGGAATACTTAGTGGCAGGCTGGGTTGTGGATTTTTTGGCTTTGTTAGATAATGGCCTTAATGGCGCCAAAGGAACCAATCAAATTAGAAACTGAAGAGGACTCAATCGTGTTCTTCTTCTGTTTTTTTTTTCCACGACAATAAATCCCTCTTCTTGCGGAGGGGCTTTGGATTGGGTTTTGACTTGGTTGTCCTGGTAGACGTCTATCATATCTTTGACTTCAAAGACGGTATCGGAGTCAACCGGTTTTTTGGCAGAGGGGACTGGACCTGGACCAAGAGTTCTAATAGTTTGTTGTTGGCGGTCTTCACACTGGCTTTGAAATCTAGCTTGATTTTGGAGAAGGCTTTTTCTTGGACGCCGGTCTTTGCTGATTGTTTTTTTACCAGTGTCATGATGTAGACTTTAAGTGTCATGAACTTTGTCAAATGCTTTTCATTTGTTATCAACGTCCAGTACATTTTCTGGAGGAGTTTATTGTTTTTGTTTTCTGTATCTGCTACGTTCATGCTGGATTTTTTTAAATTATTTAATTAGTTCCTTAATGAAGCTTTAAGGGCTTATGCACCTGTAGTAGTACAATTAACTTTGTTCATGTAGCTAAACTACTAATAAAGCTTTAAGGCACAAAGAAGCTTTTTAAATAGACAGTCGAAACTGTAAACACCTTCACATAAACGTGAAGAACTTGACGCACCAACCTTTGAAGCTTGCTTTGTTAAAAAAACACGTGGTATCATACGCTAGTTTAGAGCTAACCGAATGTCGGAAGAGGTGAGGACTACTCCAGTACATAGCAATTCTTTGAACTATCAAAAATTACCAAGCTTACTTAGAAGATAAAGCATCCACCTTAAACTTGCATAAAAAACTGGCCAACAAGTGTATGGTCCATTATTATTTAATTGAAGATTGGTTTTACAGTTAATTTAAAAAGTAATCCAAACATTACTTTTTAAATTTAATTTTGGACTAACAAATAATAGACAAATTTTAATGATCAGAATAAACTGGTTTTAAAAATATTGCACAAATAATAAAGGAAACGCATAAATCTTTATAACAACATTTATTTTGGTATAAAGCACCGTTAATTTGCTTGAAATGCGAAAAATATTTTAATCTTTTTTCACAGAAATAATTATAACATTATTTGCATGATAATTATATTTTGGGTCTGAAACCTTTAACAGTAAATACTTACCAACCAACACAATGCAATAGAAAAATATTTTACATAATCAATAATATTTTAAACATAACTAATTAATTAAATTAAACATCAATCAATTAACTTAATTAAATAAACAAGCCTAAACTGAATCACTGACCTCGAATATATTCTATCCAAATGCGAACTATATTATATCATTTAAATAGCCCAAACAGAATTGGACACAAATGGTGCATTCGCCGGGTAATAAATTGCAAACCTTTCACGTTTTTATTGTATCGGTCTAACAACATTTTTGGGTCAAGAATGCTTTCCGCATAATGAAATTGTTTCTGCAAAACTTTAACTTTAATTGTTATTTTTATTGGGAACAGTTTCCCCTCCTGTATGTCTATTTAAATTTGAAAATAAATCGAGTTGATGGCGCAGCGGGGAATTGGAAATGTAATTATTACATTTGCAATTCTCTCCTGCAGCATTGTGGACGAAGGTTTGACCTCAATTCACGATTGGTTTTCACTTCCTCCCACGTGCTGAAAAAAGTGTGCCGATGAACTGCTTTTATACAATGGGGCGATCCTTTTTGCCTCTTGCCCTACTATCACTTTGTATTCAGTCTGATGTGAAGATTAATAGGCACTCTATAATACGTTTTATTTTTATAGGAGGTCCACACCGAGCCAGCAGCAGCAGCAACAACAGCAACAGCAGCAGCAGCAACAACAACCGGCATCGTCAACACCTCCTCAAATACACCAGTCGCCGCAACCAGTTAAACAAACCCCATCACCACCAGGGACTACACACAATTCAACAGAACAGCTTCAAGTTGAAAATGAGCCTCCGCAGCCACCACCGCAACAAATTGTGCAACCGAAACCAGTGGCTGTACAGCGGGCAGTTTCACTTCCCGTATCCCCTCCTGAGCGACAACATAGAATCAACTATACACAAAGTGAACGAACAACCAGGGATAGACCCAGATTGGCCAGATCGACAAGTAGGAAAGAGGTTATAAAAAATTACATCAAACGTGAAACTGCCACGTTCTTCGGCGTCTGCGAGGATAACGAGAGGGTGCAGCAGGAGCGGTGGCTTGATAGGAGGAAACGTTTAGCGTGCAGGTACGATTTTCTTTGTCTTTTGCCAATTTAAATTCAGACCTAACCACTCAATATGTTAACGAGCGCCCTTAGAGGTGATGATATCTTTTGGCTTATTGTATCTCGGGACGGCGTGACCTCTTTTAATTGAACAATCAAAGCAGAGAACTGAACGCAATTTACATAACACAATTTATGGAGACACCTTTATTCTGGATGGCTCTGTTGTTCTTATTTAAACGAAGATTAATTGTTCCTATTCTTATAAATAATGGCAGTGACCTTTCAGTTGTGCCAAGGGATGCTAAATGTTTAGTTTATAACTTCAATAATATATTTGTATTTGCGCACCGACTAGACATAACCGAATTGTTGCCAATTGGAGTTTGCAGACAGATTTAAATGTATATGGTAAACTTTTTAACAAATTTAAATATTTAAATTTATTATAATTGTAGCTAAAAACTGAATATATTATAAATTTTTAAAACATGTATGCTTTGAAATAAAGAAAATCAATATTACTCATTGATTTTCTCTCAAGGATTTCAATTTAATTGAGAAATTAGGGCTGACATTTGTGAGCTTTATTAATGAATCTAAGCTACTACTTACAACGAACGTCTGTAGCACCGTGCTTTAAAGCTATGCTATTAAATGATGCGCTGTGGAAAATAATAATTCCTATCTAAATTGCTCTTTTGTTTTAACCCTGCATTAATGCATTTCCAAATATTTTGAATTTAATGCTTAAACTCAGTTGTTTAAAAAAAAAATACATGAATTAAAATTTAACTTTATCCATATTCAAACAATCTAAAATAAAATATTGATTCAATGAAGATTATTTTAACAGATTTTATTGTTTGAAATGGTTTACTTATTATTTACTAACATGATAGTTTATTAATGTGTTTATATACATTTCTGAGTTTATATATAATTATGTTGAGGTGGCAATATCGACTTTCATACTTAAGAGTTTGCGGAACACCTCAGATCAAAGCTAACACTAATTAACGACTCTCTTGCATGTCTACTAAGATATGCACGTGTAGTTACCTTTGTCTTTACAAATATCAAAGAAAAGATTTTGTTTGTATCTGTTACATCAACAGTGCTAGTTTGCTGCAGAATTAAATATGATAACAAAACAAAAAAATTGAAAAAACTAAGAAATGTTGATTTGACTTGTCTTTGAGCTATTTTTTAATTTTAAACATTTTGAAAGTTGCGCTAGGAACGAGGTTTTTGTGTTGAGTTTACCTGATTGTCCACATTGTTTGTGTGTGATGACACTGAGAAGACTTCTATAGAGTGTCTGGTCATGTCCTGCGTGGTTTGAGGATTCTAGCAGTTGGTGCTAGTGTTACCAGCGTCTCTTTGCGAGGGCTGGTGTAAGCGCCGATCTAAGTTTGAGAGCGTCTTAGTTCTTAGTGAAGAGATTCAGGGGTGATGTTAGTAGCGGTGGCTCACAAAAATTTCTACGTACACATTTAGCCAGACACGAACACTCTGTTCTCCTTACGACGTGAATGAGCTTAAATCTACTCACAGTGGAGTGTTACTCTTGGAGGGATGTGCAATAGCAAAAAGCAAGCCTCTGTGTAGATGATGATGCTATATCTGGATTAGACGTGGCGGGATCGTCGTTGGCAGGCCCGTCGGTGGAAGAGCTGAAGGCGGAACTTTTGCCTGAGATGCTCGCTGTGGTTGCCGTTTTGGTTCTTTACCGGGTTTGAAGTGGAAAGTAACAGTCGGATGGAGTTTCAGTTTGGAGGCACTTGACTCTTTCTTTCAGGAGTGAAAAGTTGCCAGTAAGACGATTTGAGTCGTCTTATTTTTGTAGTTGAGAAGGGAATTTTCAAAAAATTAATGTATTGGATCTACTTTCCAAAAGTATAAAAACCCCCAACGACTAATCCCCTCGACTTTCCACTTACACTTTCCGTTACCTTACTTAAAATTGACAGAAGACTAAGGCTTTAACAATTCTGCACATAAGATTATCATCTTTGTTGGAGGACTCAATGGCAAATTGCAATCTTTACCTCACCAATGGTCCGTTTTAGTTTGGTTTGATCAGTTGGGTTATGAGACTTTTGGCATTTGTATCTGGCACGATTTGGAGGTAAGAGGAGTTTTTTGATCTTTCTGTTGAGACCCAATCGGTTTGATTTTATTTTTTCCAAAGCTTTTGTAGACAACTAGCTTAAGAACAAGGTTTTTGACATTTTATGAATAGAATTTGGCATTTTTTGACAGTTTATGACCGGATTTTTATGTTTTAAACAATATTGTTGATAATTTATAGCTGGATTTTGCTATTTTTGAGATTTTATGAAGATTTTTGAGAAACTCACTGTAAAATTTCATGGATTTTGCTATTTCTAAAATTTAATAAACAATTATTACATTTTTTGAAAAATTATGTCTGTTTCTTAGTGCTATCTAAAATTTGTTTAAAATTTTATAGCTGAACATTACTGTTTTGCCATTTTCTAAGTAAAGTTTTGCAGTTTTTAATTTGTTTTGACAAAATTTTTGATTTATTTTTTTTTAAAGTAATATTTTTGACCGCAATTTTGCATCTTTTGACAAATTATAGGCGGATTTTTAGTAGTATTTTGATATTTTATTTTGCTATTTTTAGATTTTATAAAAAATTTCACATTTTAGTTTAATTTATAGACGGATTTTGGTGCTTTCAAGGTTGGATTTTGCTATTTCTAACTATTTTTATCAAGAATTTTGCACTTTTCACTTATTTTTGGCCATATTTAGGTTATTTTTGACATAATTTTAATATTTTATAACTGGATTTTGTTATTTTTGAATTTTTTAACAATTTATAGCTTTATGCAATTTAGGACTAGTTTTGTTATCTGTCTTCTACCCATTTCTTGATGCTGAGGTCTGAGGAATATCCCTTAGGTGGCCTTCCAGAGTGTTTTCTTTGTTAAGAGTCTTTGGTTTTTAGCCCATTTGGTAATACTGTTGTGGTCCATTCTATCCACATGGTCTTCCTATTGTCGACTTTGTAATTTGATCTAACTACGTCTTTGGTAACTAGTTCTTTTCTGATGATGCGGTTACTCCTATATTGTTTTAAAAGTTTTAAGTTCCGTGCACCTCATTAATTTTTGATTAGGATTTAGATCTTTTGCCTTGCGTGGACATACGAAGGGGGACCCAAAAAAACGGGAATTTTGTCATAACTTTTATTTCTTAATATTTTTACACCAAATTTCGATCATTTTCAAAATATTCTTCTTTGACCACAACGAACTTTTGCAAACAATCTTTGCATTGTTCTAAACATTTTTTAAATTCACTTATTGGGATGTTCTTTAGGCCTTCCAGCAATTTTTGTTTTGCCTTTTCCACAGTGTTAATACGCTTTCCTCTCATGTCCCTTTTGAGTCTGAGGAACAAAAAGAAATCACAGGGGGCTAGAACCGGTGAATAGGGGGGTGGATAATTGATATCATGCCGTTTTTGGTCAAAAACAGATTTACGGAGTCATGTGGGCCGGCGCGTTGTCATGATGAAAGAACCAGTCGTTTGTGCGCCAAAGATCTGCCTTTGATATTCCAGACATCTCACAAAGTTGATCAATGGTTTGGCGACGGTTTTCATAAACAAGAGCATTGATTTTATTGACGTTTTTGTCACTTCTTGACGTTGAGGGGCGTCCTGAAAGGGGCTGGTCTTCATTTGACATTTTTTCATTTTTAAAACGTGAAAACCACTTCTAAACTCAAGTTTTACTTAGGACAGCGGTCAATTTCTATAACAGCTTTCGACAATCCGCCATCACGTTTTTAGCAAAATGAAAAAAGTTTTTTTACTAATAAAAATCCCACAGACGAACTGATACACTCACAACGACAGAACATTGCACACTAACTCAGGATACGTGTTTCTAACGAACACCGGATCAAACAATGGGTTTTATTACTCTTTCTCTCCACCACAGCGCAATTCCCGTTACTTTTGGGTTTTCTCTCGTATGTTTGTTTTTCCATGTTACATCTTTTAGACCGCAAAAAAGTTTTAAAGCTTTTGCTTCTTTTATCTATCTAACCTTTTCAGTCGTTTGAATAAAAGATAGTGATTTGATACTTTCTTCTAGGTCTTGTACACCGACTTGACTCTTCCCATAGAGATCTAAGAATAATGATTTAGGGAGGGTCCGATGTTACTCGGTGAACAAACCAGAATACATGTATTATGCATTGTAAGGTCGTTAAATGGGTGTCAGGTACAATTCAAAGGAACCATTGGTAGCTGTGATAAGTTTGTTTATTTGGCCGAAGTACGGTATAACCCTTACTCTAGGTGTATTTAAACAGTACCTTAATTTTGGCATTTGTTAGTTTGTTCTACTTGAATATGGTGGTTAAGTTCCAGAACTTACTACCTGAGCAAAAGATTTTTTTGTTTATTGTTATTGAGCTAAGGTCTTCTACTCAATAGCAATGATATCAGCCGTAATTTTGGGTTTAGTTACTTGTTAGAGAAATTTTTGGTTTGTCTACAAACCAAGACTAATTCTCTAGCGTTTACACGCCGTGGATTATCATCTTATTTTGTAGTAGGTTGCCTGGTAGCAAATCTGTTGTGCATCTCAGCGTGCTAGCTCAGTTAGGTTGTGACCCAGAAGCTTGCCGGGAGTTAGCTTTGTGGCGGTGTTGGTTCTTCTGTTGTTGTAGGGTCAGAGATAATAATTTGTCTCTACTTTTTTTAAGATTAGATTTCTAAAAGTGCTTGAATTTTTTTTTTTGTAGAACGTTGTTTTACTGGGTTTGCTTGCAGAAGGGATATGGTAGTAGAGTATTGTACTATTTTCTATTTTTTTAAACTAAATTAAATTGCTGGTGAACTGTGGTTTATTGTCGCTTTGAAGAATCTTTGTGTAGTCCCAGTGATTTTTTGCTTATTGTGTGTTGATTGGAGGTTTTTTTGAAACTTTCAAACTTTTTTCAGGGTTTTCTAGAGGTTGGTGTCTAGAATGGTGTTTCTGGCTGATTGGGTCTTGGATTTATTCAAGAGTTCACAAACATTTTTTGTTGTCAATTTTTACATTTGCTTTAGGCCAGTGGTAGGTTTGTTTTTTCCGCAATGGCTCTAAATTTTTGCATTGTTATTCTACTATTAATTTAACTATTAGTTAGTCCATCTTACGGTTGTAAATGGAAATTTCTTGACTTCTTTCTCAAAAACCCAGGTTTATATTAATGGAGCTAAAACTACTGGTTTGTTATTATGCTATGGAATGTCCCTACCAACCCGCCTAAGCGTTTGTTATCAATAAATATGACGTTAGACATCTCTGCGGACGTCAAAAGTCAATTTATCACAAAACAAAATCGTGATCTAACTATTTAATAACTGACACTTGGGTGGGTGGGCCACTTCAGCTCAAATTACTAAATTGTTATTATGCTGTGGAGTGTTCTACTCACTTTAGTGTTGGAGTTCTCTGTGGACGTCAAAATTCATTTTGTCACAAGAGAAAGTTGTAATCAAACTTCTTGATAACTGGGACTTTGCTGAAACTACTGAAATTATTATGCTATGGAGTGTCCCACCCACCCGCCCAAGTGTTACCAAAAAAATTGATACTCAATATCTCTGCGGACATTAAAAGTCATTTTGTCACAGGCGAAAGTTGTGATCTAACCTCTTAATAACTGACACTTTTGTAGGTGGGTGGGTGGCCACGTTAGCTTTAATTACTGATTTGTTATCATGTTACGGAGTGTCCCACCCACCCACCTAAGTGTTTGTAATCAAAAGGTTTAATATTTGACCTCTCCTTAAGCTTCAGAAGTAACTCTGCCACAAGAAAAGATTGTGATCTAAGCTCTTAAAGACAAATACTTGGGTGGGTAGGTGGGCCACTCTAATCTAAACTACTGATTTGTTATCATGCTATGGAGAATCCCACCCTCCCCGCCCAAGTGTTTGTTATCAAGAAATTTAATATTTAACATCTCTGTCAGAAGTAATTTTCTCATAAGAGAAAGTCGTGATCCAACCTTTTAATAACTGACACTTGGGTGGGTGGGTTAGCTCAAACTACTGACTCGTTATTATGTTACGGAGTGTCCCACCCAAGTGTTTGTTATCAACAGATTTAATATTTGACCTCTCTGCAAAACGTCAGAAGTGACTCTGCCACAAGAGAAGATTATGAGCTCTTAAAGACAAACATTTGGGTGAGTAGGTGAGGCACTCTAATCTGAGCCACTGGTTCGTTATCATGCTAGATTGTGTCCTACCCACTCGCTCAAGTGTTCGTTATTCAGAACTTTAATATTTGACATCTCTGCGGACGTCAAAAGCCACTTCAGTTAAAACTACTGAATCGTCAACATATTATGGAATGTCACACCCATCTGCCCGAGTGCTTGTTAACAAGAAATTTAATATTTGACATCTAACCTGTTAAAAACTGACACTTAGATGGGTGATAAGTCTGATTTTTGGTTGAAAATCAATTAATAGTTAAAAATCAGGCGTACCAATATTATTTTATATTTGTACAAAGTTTTTATTAACATAATACTACAACATACTTAAATTGCAACAACATTTAATGTTTAATTTAAAAATTATGAGCATAAAACCATAAAGCCTACTAAGATAAATCTGATTTTTGGCTGAAATCAATTAATTGTTAAAAATCAGGCGTACCAATATTATTTTATGTATTGTACAAAGTTTTTATCATCATAATACTACAACATACTTAAATTGCAACAACATTCAATGTACAATTTAGAAGTTATGAGCGTAAAACCATAAAGCCTACTAAGATAAATCTGAATTTTGACTTAAAATCATCTGATTGTTAAAGATCAGGTGTACCAATATTATTTTATAATTGTACAAAGTTTTTATCAACATAATACTACAACACACTTAAATTGCAACAACATTCAATATATAATTTAAAAATTATGATCATAAAACCATTAAGCCTACTAAGATCAATCTGATTTTTGGCTGAAAATCAATTAATTGTTAAAAATCAGTCGTACCATTTTTGTTTTTTATTTGTATAAAGTCTTTATCAACATATTACTACAACATACTTAAATTGCAACAACATTCAATCTACAATTTAGAAGTTATGAGCGTAAAATCATTAAGCCTACTAAGATAAATCTGATTTTTGGCTAAAAATCAATTACTTGTTAAAAATCAGGTGTACCAATTTTATTTTATATTTGTACACAGACTTTATCAACATAATACTACAACATACTTAAATTGCAACAACATTCAATGTATAATTTAAAAATTATGAGCATAAAACCATAAAGCCTACTAAGATAAATCTGATTTTTAGCTGTTAATCAATTAATTGTTCAAAATCAGGTGTTCCAATATTATTTTATATGTGTACAAAGTTTTTATCAACATAATACTACAACATACTTAAAATGCAACAATATTCAATGTACAATTTAGAAGCTTTGAGCATAAAACCATAAAGCCTACTAAAATAAGTCTGATTTTGGATGAAAATCAATTAATTGTTAAAAATCAGGCGTACCAATATTATTTTATATTTGTACAAAGTTTTTATTAACATAATACAACAACATACTTAAATTGCAACAACATTCAATGTACAATTTAGAAGTTATGAGCATAAAACCATTATGCCTACTAAAATAAGTCTGCTTTTTGGATGAAAATCAATTAATTGTTAAAAATCAGGCGTACCAATATTATTTTATATGTGTACAAAGTTTTTATTAACATAATACTACAACATACTCAAATTGCAACAACATTCAATGTACAATTTAGAAGTTATGAGCATAAAACCATTAAGCCTACTAATATAAGTCTGATTTTTGGATGAAAATCAATTAATTGTTAAAAATCAGGCGTACCAATATTATTTTATATGTGTACAAAGTTTTTATCAACATAATACTACAACATACTGAAATTGCAACAACTTTCATTGTACAATTTAGAAGTTATGAGCATAAAATCATTAAGCCTACTAAAATAAATAAATTTTTGGCTGAAAATCAATTAATTGTTAAAAATCAGGCGTACCAATATTATTTTATATTTGAACAAACTCTTTAATAACATACTACAACAACATACTTAAATTGCAACAACATTCAATGTACAATTTAGAAGTTATGAGCATAAAACCGTTAAGCCTACTAAAATAAATCTAATTTTTAATCAATTAATTGTTAAAAATCAGGCGTACCAATATAATTTTATATTTGTACAAAGTCTTTATTAACATAATACTACAACATACTTAAATTGCAAACACATTCAATGTTTATTTTAGACGTTATAAGCGTAAAACCATTAAGCCTACTAAGATAAATTTGCTTTTTGGCTGAAAATCAATTAATTGTTAAAAATCAGGCGTACCATTCTTATTTTATATTTGTACAAAGTTTTTTTACCATAATACTTCAACATACTCAAATTGCAACAACATTCAATGTACAATTTAGAAATTATGAACATAAAACAATTAAGCCCACTAAGATAAATCTGATTTTTGGCTGAAAATCAATTAGTTGTTAAAAATCAGGCGTACCAATATTATTTTACATTTGTACAAAGTCTTTATGAACATAATACTACAACATACTTAAATTGCAACAACATTCAATGTACAATTTAGAAGTTATGAGCATAATACCATTAAGCCTACTAAGACAAATCTGATTTTTGCCCAAAAATCAATTTATTGTTTAAAATCAAGCGTACCAATATTATTTTATATTTGTACAAAGTCTTTATAAACATAATACTACAACATACTTAAATTGCAACAATATTCAATGTACAATTTAGAAATTATGAGCATAAAACAATTAAGCCCACTAAGATAAATCTGATTTTTGGCTGAAAATCAATTAATTGTTAAAAATCAGGCGTACCAATATAATTTCATATTAGTACAAAGTTTTTGTCAACATAATACTAAAACATACTTAAATTGCAACAACATTCAATGTACAATTTAAAAGTTATGAGCGTAAAACCATAAAACCTACTAAAATAAGTCTGATTTTTTGGTGAAAATCAATTAATTGTTAAAAATCAAGCGTACCAATATTATTTTATATTTGTACAAAGTCTTTATCAACATAATACTACAACATACTAAAATTCCAACAACATTCAATGTTTAATTTAGACGTTATGAGCGTAAAACTTTCAAGTCTACTAAGATAAGTTTGATTTTTGGCTGAAAATCAATTATTTGTCAAAAATCAGGCGTACCAATATTATTTTATATTTGTTCAAAAATTTTATCAACATAATACTACAACATACTTAAATTGCAACAACATTCAATGTTTAATTTAGACGTTATGAGCGTAAAATCAGAATATAAATTTGATTTATGGCTGAAAATCAATTAGTTGTTAAAAATTAGGCGTACCAATATTATTTTATGTTTGTACAAAGTATTTATCAACATAATACTACAACATACTTAAATTGCAACAATATTCAATGTACAATTTAGAAGTTATAAGCATAAAACCATTAAGGCTAATAAGATAAATCTCATTTTTGGCTGAAAATCAAATAATTGTTTAAAATCAGGCGTACTAATATTATTTTATATTTCTACAAAATCTTTATCAACATAATACTACAACATACTTAAATTGCAACAAGATTCAATGTACAATTTAGAAGTTATGAGCAAAAAACCATTAAGTATACTAAAATAAATCTGATTTTTGGCTGAAAATTATTTAACTGTTAAAAATCAGGCGTACCAATATTATTTTATATTTGTACAAAGTCTTTATCAACATATATACTACAATATACTTAAATTGCAACAACATTCAATGTACAACTTAGAAATTATGAGCGTAAAACCATTATACCTTTTAAGTTAATTTTAAAAATTTGCTGAAAATCAATTATTTAAAAAAAACAGGGTTACCAATATTATATAAATTTTGTTTAGTTTGAAGTTTTATCAATATACTACAACATACTAAAATTGCAACAACATTTAATGTACAATTTAGAAGTTATGAGCATAAAACCGTTAAGTCTACCAACATAAATTTGATTTCTGGCTGAAAATCAATTAACTGTTGAAAATCAGGCATACCAATATTATATTATATTTTTACAAAGTCTTTATTAACATAATACTACAAAATACTTAAATTGCAACAACATTCAATGTACAATTTAGAAGTTATGAGCGTAAAACCATAAAGCCTACTAAGATAAGTCGGATTTTTAGCTGAAAATCAATTAATTGTTCAAAAACTGGCGTACCAATAATATTTTATATTTGTACAAAGTTTTTATCTACATAATACTATAATATACTTAAATTGCAACAACATTCAATGTACAATTTAGAAGTTATGAGCATAAAACCATAAAGCCCACTAAGATAAATCTGATTTTTGGCTGAAAATCAATCAGTTGTTAAAAATCAGGCGTACCAATATTATTTTATATTTGTACAAAGTCTTTATCAACATAATTGCAACAACAACCAATGTACAATTTAGAAGTTATAAGCGTAAAACCATAAAGCCTACTAAGATAAATTTGATTTTTGGCTGAAAATCAATAAATTGTTAAAAATCAGGCGTACCAATATTATTTTATATTTGTACAAAGTCTTTATCAATATAATACTACAATTTACTTAAGTTGCTAAAACATTCAATGTTTTATTTAGATGTTATGAGCGATACTCCTCGGGGACTTTTTGGAAAAATTTTCCTTTTTTTTAGTTCTGTTTGGTACTGTATTTGGTTGGGTTGTTGAGATTATTTAAGGGTTTCTATTTTTAACTGTTTTTTTGTTGTTTTTATTGAGGGATTTTGCTGAGGTTTGGCTTTCTTTAAGTCACCTTGGTTGGGGGCAGTCCTGCATTGTCAGTTTTATCTTCTAGGCTTTGTTCTTTCATTTGGGTCGTATAGAAGGTTGTTCAGCATCTCCTTAGTAGGTCTTGATTGATTGGAGGTTTTCTCCAATCTTTGGCAGTCTTTGGTTTAGATGGTTTTTTCTTCTTTTTCTTAACTTTGTCCTTGGTTTGCTGGGGTGCTGAAAGATAAATATTACTTTGCCGTTGAAGGCTTTTTCTTATGTTCATGCATTTTGCTCTAGCTTCCGTTATCTCTTTTGACCATTAGAAGACTTGCCTTACGCTGTTTGATCTTTTTGGCAAGATGTTTGTAATTTCACTAACTAGAGTTTGGCTATTTGTTTTTTGTTCTTTATTGTAACACTTTTTTAAGAGGCTTTTAACCCTTGTTTTGTCCAACTTATTTAGGTTCCATCTTGGTTTTTTATTTGAGAGTTTTCTTTCTCTTTGCTACTTCAAAGAAGATGTACTGGAGCCAAGTTAGGGACTCAAGTTCTACTGCAACTCTCCTGGTAACAATTCTTGTCCCCATGTTTTCCGTGCACATTGTGAGATTATGGAGTGCGGAGTATAGTGCCAAAATAATTGACTTATTTATTGAATATGATTCCTGGAAAATTTCAGCAGCACTTCAAGCCATTGCGTTGGTAACGTAGCTTCTATACAAAAACAAACAAACAATTTGCAATAGTAATGGATTAAATAATGGCCAAGAGTACTGAATCTACCCGACGGTTATATAGCGCTACAAAACATGCAGTAAAATGATACTAGTTTGCAAAAACGTAAAGTATTTTTAGTCCGGCACTTTTATTTAAAATTTAATTAACAACTTAAAATTCAATTTAAACTAAACAAATAAATTCTTTTACAAGAAAAATACATAATCTGCCAATTTCTTATCACAAACACTTTCATGCTAATCTCGACATGGAAAACGTTCTACCTCCTTGAGAAACCGCACATACGGGCTAGATAGCCCCGTTTCGTGTCTCTTCTCCAAACGCTTATCTCGAATAGACAAAAAGCTCCGACCGGAAAAGCTCTGCCGGCTTTAGTTTCGCGTCGCAGATCCTCCTGATAAATTATCGCCATTATTATAGTTAGCCCAACCCTTTTTTACCCTTTCCTCCAACATTTTAAACAAAAATAAAAACAGTGTGGAAACTTTAAAACGCAATTAAAGTAGAGAAGCCCCGAACTGTTTAGTATTGTTGGATTGTTAATCTGGCAATGAAGGCATTTACTTTATGTATTTACTGCTGCAGGAGATACTTAAAGTAGAAACGGTTGATATTTTACTTTGCTACAATGTTTGAAACGTCTGTAAAAGTTATATTGTATTGTTTATCGCTGTTTACGGTGCTTTTATGCATGTTTACTGTTTTGTTGGCTGCATTTATTTGTTTGTTTCTTATATTTACATTTAAATTAATTATGAAAAATAAAATGTATTTATAGACATAATGATACAATAGTTTATTAGTATTTATTGTTTAAATACAATCAATTATGATATTGTAACGATGAATTCGCAAACTATTAATATAAATGTCAATCTATAGAAACCGGAACTATTATAACAGAATCCATCTACCCTTCCATTACAATCCTATTGTATTAAATTTCTTGCCTAAAATGTGTTTGTGATTAGGCTAAAATATGTTTTCTATGTAGGACGTATGGAGCTCTCAAAGAAGATTATCAGTTACCAAGCAGTCGACTTCGGAGAGTTGTGTCAGAAGCTTCCAGGGCAGCGGCGGCTACCTCAGGGCAATTGCAGAGGGAGCGTCCCGATGTCCTGCCAGGACCGAGCGATGTTCCTGACAGCACGCAACCCGTCGAAGAGGAGACTAGGGGAAAGGATTCGGTTGCGAGGATGACATGGGATGGATTATCCTACGTTGTAACGGTGAGTGAGCGATCCGTACTGATCCAGAATAATTTATAATTTAAGCTTTTCAAGTGGATAGAGTTCTATTTATTTTACCTAAATTATTACGAATTTTCTGAAAACTTTATTATATTATTTGTTTTATAATAGTATATTTGATTCAAACTTTTTAAATAAATATAGTTGGTTTACAATTAGTTTTGATATTTTTAAGTAGATCTGAATATCTATGATTGAAATCCAACATTTTATTTTATTTAATGAATCAATTATAGGCATTCGAATATACAAAATGACCTTACTCAAATGCAACTTTTTTTACTTTGTTGTTACCACTAAGTAATGAATGTTGTTTACCGGAATATTCTACATTTTCTTGTGGCATCATTTTTGTTATATTGCGGTTGATGTAACGGAAACAGTCATTATCTGCAACTGCTAAACTTATGTTGTAATACTTTTATTTTATTGATAATATCCGGCTTTGGGGCAGTCAGCTTCAACGAATTATACTAAAATGTTTAATACGGACTTACCTGTTATGTGTTTACACTCTTACGGAACGTGCACTTTTTTTTATTCTCTTCTACGCTTTTATCTGTTGTAACTAGCAGAAGATATATTTTAAACTGTTCACATGCTTTCTATTATTATGGATATATAAGCAGAGTTTAACTCTACAACTGGAGTGACTCTAAACTCAAAGTGTGAGGGTGGTTGATGTATTTTACCAATTATTAGTTTTCTGCGTGCAACAGGAGATGTATGGTGTACTCTACTGCAGTGGACAAAGGTTTAGACTTCTTGTTGGATGGAGTTCCGATATCAGATATTTTTCTGAAAGTTGGTGAGTTGCTAAGTATTTTGTGTAGTAGATCTGGACGAACTTGTATGACAAGTTTTAATTTATCTCAACTTGTTTATGGACGGAGTTTCGGTTGCTCCAACAAGAAAGAAAGATTTATTTTCTGGTGAAAAGTGATTATTGAATAAACTCTATTTAACTGGCTATAATAATCAGATTTAAAAGCTTATCGTTATTTGGTGCAGATCTTACTTTCAAATGTATTAGAATTTCTTTAACCGTTTAAAGACGGACACTTTTCAATTTCAAGAGGCGGTTAACTTCTTGACGTTGTATATCTGAAAACACTGAACTTTAATGCTGTTTTAAGGTTTGTTACATTATGTTTGTATGTTTTGTGGTTGATTCAAGCGCATTTTAGCGGTTCCAGTTGAGGTAAAGTTAAACCCACACATTTGGTTTCACAATACATTTACGAAATACAAAGTGTCTGAGGTATTAGCGATGGAGGCGATGCTTGTGCTTGTGGCGGAGAACGCAATGTCTTTGGGTAGGATTAGCCTGCCTGGGTGCGAACGACGGTCTCTTCGGCAGGCAATGCTTTGCTTGTTTGGGTTAGGTTAGGTTAGGTTTCTTTCAGGGATTATGTTGCTTTCCCGTCGACTCTTGGAAGATTGATTCGATTTTTTTAAGGTGAGAAGAATCTTCCTAAAGACTTGCAAAGTGTTGGATTTACTCTCACGGGCGCATACCGTCTAAACCGGCACTAATATTGAATGTTGGAAGTTGACACTATTTTTGTGTAATGACCTTCATATCTAACTGAAAAAAAAAAATAATTGCGGGTTTTGAAAAATTATGCACTTAGTTTGCCGCTCTATAGATGTTACATAAATTTTAGGAAAAACCAGTACCACGGCTGTGCCCGGGTTATAAACTGTCAGACAGAGTCTGAAAATTTATCCAATTAAATGGCTCCTTGCATGTGTTTGGGGTGCTTTTGTGAGCCTTACAACACGAAAATCCGTATGCGTAACGAGGTGCATGTGGATGCCATCGTTTACAGCGCGGTCGGTAATGATGTTATTGACTTGAAAGTCCTATACAGTCTTTGATATTAGAATTTCTCCCAAATAGTGGCGAGGCGTGATGGAGAGCTTAATTAAAAACCTAGAAACTCTTTGGCTTTGATGGCTGAAAGCCTTTTTGTCGCTAAAGGCACCTGACTTGGGTTGGTTTTTACTAATAGCAAAAGAATCAAGGATACTCACCCGTATCTTTTGTTGGCGTCTTTGCCTTCTTTTTTCCTACTACTCGTGTAAATCTCTTTTCTGAGAACGAGGCTTCTGTGTGGGCGTCGACATGATTCTCTAACAGGATCTCTATCGGTTTTTTGGCGTCAGAGGGGTAATGGAGTGAGGCTTGGCATGTGCGGGGACAATTTCACTACATTTTTGGGTATGGTCTGGGTTGTAGTTGGTGCTTCCGGTGACGTGGTTGGTTGTGCAAAAATCCTCTTGACAAGAGAGTTTGTGCACGATGGATGAAACTCTGCTTTATCTCCAGTTTGATGTTCTTTTGAATAAGAATGAGGGCATCGGTGAGTGTTATATTGTCGTGCCTGTTGTTGTCGATAGCAAAGGCAAAGTTTTTTATTCTATATTGTCTTTGTGAAGTACTTGTTTCATTCGTTTAACGTCGTATTTATCTTTGCCAGCTGGTCTTTTAGCTTCTGAGTTTAGGTGTAGAGCAGCCTCAGGATTTGGCCATTGGACAGGTTGGTCTCAAGGCTCTTGCTGGTCGATGCTGCTATGCCTGGCTATTGCTTATTTTTTGTTTGACTTATTACAATGAAAACTAGCACCTCTGCAAATTGCTCCACGCGTTTACCACAGACTTTATACGCGACGATCCCCGTCACGTCCAACGGCTGAAAATTTAACCGGCTTAAGGTCATGCCGCCGACAAGTCAAAGACAAGTCACAACGTCATCTCAATAAAACTGAATTTCCTACAGACGCATCATACCTGGGGCTCAGCACCGATATCACCTTCTGGAACTTCTCAGGCTGCATATTATTACCAATTATTTATACTTAAACTGCAAAACACAAAGCACCGATCTCAAGACATGAGGTCACTCGTTCAGATGTCTACTATTTGCTCCAGGGCCGTTAACTATATGTTTTTGAGCTTTCTTACGGTTTGTTACCATGCTGATAGCAAAGCCTAGCAGCCGTAACAATTTCTCCTTGGTTAAAAAGAAGAAAGTTTGATTCAAAAACAGTTTGAACATCAATAGGGAAGTTGCCCAAATTTTGCACTTGGATACTTTTATTTTACGAGGGAACGGTGATAATAATATAAAATTTTATTGACTTGTGTGTTTACTAGTAACTAACTAAGCACTAAATAAGAGTAGTTTTAAGTCCTAGTTAGAAATAGATTTTTGTTTGTTTTGCTTGCTTGATGAGGACTTAGTGATAACAAGTTTTTCCTTTTCTTCTTACTATATTTGATGTTAAACACTGTCATCTATTAGCACATGAAATT
This sequence comes from Tachinus rufipes, assembly GCA_963932245.1. Lineage (NCBI taxonomy): Eukaryota > Metazoa > Arthropoda > Insecta > Coleoptera > Staphylinidae > Tachinus > Tachinus rufipes. The sequence continues at coordinate 94,003,374 of OZ010747.1, read as the reverse complement.
TAAATGAGGAGAGAATATTTAACATTTGGTGATTAGCATTTGTGATAACAAGTTACTTCTTTTTATTTTGCTAATATTTTAGGTTTGTTTTGTTATTATTGTATAGAAAGATAGTGTCATAGCAAACATTTTCTCCAAATATGTTCAGAACTTTATGAGTTTCTTTTTAATACTCAGTTTTCTTCTTGGCGGTGTAATGGCTTAAATCTTAATAGTGGTAACTGTTAAGAAATGAAGCACACAAAGCTATTTCTATCAGGAGAATATCACATTACCCAACTATGATACGCAAATATTTAGAACAAAACTACAAAAGTCTGTAGTGGATACTGTGGCGTAAACTATCTTTGCTAGATTTTTACAATAGGCAACATAGTGCCGTTTTCGGCTAACCAAGAAAGAGCACAATACAGTTTCTTGGAATAAGTTTCTGGAAGTTATTGAATTGAACTGTTGAAGGTATAACAATATAACTTGAAAACCGCAGTGTAGGGACGCCAGACGTGCCATTTTAAAAAAGAAAGAAAAAAAAAGTTCTTAGTAGCAAATAATTTATTGCGTTAAAGCCTAAACAGAGTTAGAGCATTGGAGCACTACTATTGGAGCTTTAACCTATTATACCAGCGCAACAATCTTTTGATGTAATCAAACCATTTACCTCTACCATCTAATCATGAAATCAGCTCATAATGTGTGCTATATAGTAACGTCAATTGGGGTTTCTGGTGCAAAACTGGAGATAAAGTTCTTTTATGTTGACAAGGGTATTGATCTGTAAATTTGCACCTGCAGTTTGTTTGTCCTGTTCAGGAGCACTTATGATATTGTTATGTAGAAAAAGGGTAGCTCAGATAGGGTAATGCTGACATCTTTTTAAGTAAGTTTATAATTAGTAGTATTATGTACCTCTGTGCTTATCTGAGCTACTCCTTTCTTTCGTAACAGTATAGCCCTACAGCAACCTCACAATGTGTTGAATTGGTAGAAATAGTCACGTTTAGGACATCTTTTGTTGTAAGTTATTTTTAGTTGCTTGCAATTAAGTTTGTTATATTGATATTTGTAGACGTCTCTGTCATGGTTTAGTGGGTTGATCGAGCAAAATTTTTGTTTTGTTGATTTGGGTTATCTAGGTGCCACAATGATGTTATTCTTAAGGTTTTTACTAACGATTTGAATGTTGACAAACTTTAGAGTTTATGAATTTGTGTAGGGTTTTGTGTGCTTGGATATAGATATGAGAAAATTGTTTAACAATAAAAAAGTTTAATTTGTGGGCAAGTTACTTCTTCTACTGTGACCCACCCACCCGCCCAAGTGTTTGTTATCAAAGGGTCTATTGTATGTCCCACCTTTTGTGGGCTTGGATTTTGATATAAGAGAATTGTTTAACCGAAAATTTTATGATAACAAACGCTTGGGTGGGTGGGTGGGAACAAAGTTTAATTTGTGGGCGAATTACTTTTTCTATTGTGACCAAACCACCCGCCCAAGTGTTTGTCACCAAAGGGTCTATTATTTGTCCTACTTTTTGTATGCTTCGATTTAGATATAAGAGAATTGTATATCTATAAATCTAATGGGTAAGTGGGAAGTTTAATTTGTGGGTGAGTTACCTTTTTTACTGTGACCCACCCACTTGCCCAAATGTTAGTTATCAAAGGGTCTACTGTTTGTTCCACCTCTTGTGTGCTTGGATATAGATATGAGAGAAATGTTTAACAATAAATTTTATGATAACTAACGCTTGGGTGGGTGGATGGCAACTAACTTTAATTCTTGAGCGAGTTACTTTTTCTACTGTGACCCACCCACCCGCCCAAGTGTTAGTTATCAAATAGTTCATTGTTTGGTTCACCTCTTGTGTGCTTGGATTATATAAGAGAAATGTTTAACAATAAATTTGGGTGGGTGGGTGGAAATAATGTTTAATTCGTGGGCGAGTTACTTTTTGTACTGTGACCCATTTACTCGCCCAAGATTTAGTCTTCAAAATAACTATTGTTTTTTCTACCTCTCGTGGGTCTATTGTGTGTTTGGATTTAAATATAAAAATATTATTTAACAATAAATCTCTTGATAACTAACGTATGGGTAGGTGGGTGCGAACAAAATTTTATTTGTGGGCGAGTTAATTCTTTTATTATGACCCACCCACCCAAGTGTTAGTTACTGAAAAGTCTATTGTTTGTCCGAACTCTAGTGTGCTTGGAGAAACGAGTTAAATTTGGGTTATTGTGCTTAAATTTTTTTTGGCAAGTTTTGAGTTTTTTTCTTAATGTTTTGAAGCAAATAAATATTGGTAAGTGGTTCTTGTTTTTTACGCTAGACTGGCTTACGTCAATTGATTGTAGTATATAATCTCAAATTATGTTTGCTGCTAGTGTTATTGTTGTCTAAATGAAGGTGATAGATAGTTGGATGCTTTGAAGTTTGTCTAAGTATGAGTTTAGGTGTTTTGCATACATACAGGATATCTTAATGTCGTTCAGGTAGACGTTTGTGACTTTGTTTTTTGTCGGTTAAAATGTGATATTTTACTTTTATCTGCATTAGAGCGATATCGTAATATTTATAAATTTCGGTGCAAAGTTGAAAGTGTTAATTTGGATCTAGACTTTTGTGCCAGATTTTTCATTGTCTGAACAGGCCGTTGAAGCATTTATATTACTTGTTTTGGAGGTACCTCACTCAGAGTGGCAAAATTGTTTTGAAGATTGGTTTCATCAAATGCAAAAGTAACATAACGTAATTTGTGTTTTGCTTTACATTTTCCGCAAACTTTGGCAGTGGTGTCCCTTATATAAACCGTGTGAGAACCGTGTATGTGTGAAAGAGTGTTATTTGTTTTTGGTTGCAACGAAACCGAATGTAACCGCGTACGTGTGAAGTAAGTCTTATACGTTTGACCACGCAACCCTCGGTTGCAACTTTAATTTATCTCCCAAGGACAAAGTTCCTCGGCGAAGGAGGCTTTTTGATGCGGTATAGTGTAGTTTTTCCATATAGAACCGAGTTTGTGTGTCTGTACTCTGGTAGAGGTGCAAACGCGGAGTACAGGGTTGCAATTGCCTTGGACTATCTGGAGAAAGTGTATTGCTTGATGGTCGATGACATCGTGAAGATGGTTGTGAGGAAGCTGCAGTTTGGTTGTGAGTGTGATCATCTAGTGACATCAATCGGAATTTCTGTCTATTCTGACTAAAGTGATGTTTGTTTCTAAATTGTTCTGCTTGGCTCTCGGAATTGACTGACTAGCATTTTTTTTTTGTTGTTAAGGAAGGAAATCTTTAAATCTTCATTCACTATATAAGAAAGTGTTTACCGATTAAACCTCATTCCATTATTAAAATATCTGGAAGTGTAGTACTTACTTATTTACGGTGCCAACCGTATAAGCGTTACTTTAGGTGGCTTCCGTTTGCCACTTTCCTTTCACTTTTTTTGTGCGACGGATTTTATTGCCGACAAAAAAGATGCAAACATTTGTTTGAAAAATGTTGCGATATCAGAACTTACGCGTGGGTTTGAAGGCTGCGCATGTGTACATAGGGCACATGTGGCCGGCGCGTACATATATTTTGTGCATTCCGCTGAATAGTGCGGACCGGCGCATTTTTCATAGGTGGGGTCATCAAAGCACTTCGATGCAATGTGCCCGAAGCACTGACATTTGTGGCACTGGCTGATTTCTCCATATCGACGTTTTGTCACAACTTTAACGGTTAGACCCAAAAATTCAGAGACGTTGAAAACCGCTTGGATTTTATCGGAATTTTGGAGCTCCATTGGATATTTAATATCAAGGAGTTTATTTCTTAGTCGAATTAAAGAAAGAACATTGAATCCCAACAAAACAAATTTTCTCTTAACATTTTTTAAAGAATGAGTCTTTAGTGGATGTTTTTAATAGGATTGCAAATGCTTTATGAAAGTTTATTTTTTTAAAGGTAAAGCAGATGCCATCGCCGATCTTTAAGTTTTTTGTTCATCTTGTTAAATTGGCTTTTATTGCAAATAACGAGTGCTGTTTTGCAGATATTTTGCGTGCCGTAGAACAGGAGTTGTAGTTTGAAGAAGGCTTCTGCGAAGATTGGGAAAGGGCATCGGAAAATTCCTTACTCTCTATTTTTTGTCGGTTTGAAACAGTCGATTTTGATTTGATTAGCTTGTATGGTTGTTCAGTCGCCTTGGGTTACTGAACGTCCATCTGCAACAGATTTGCCTTGAGCATCTTCTTCGGAGGGTTGGTTTGATACTGAATCCTTTTTGACATCTGACGAGCTGTTGAAATTTTGTGGGAGGGAGGGGGGGGGGGCTGTAACGGCGGCTTATGCTTCTATCTGCAACACGTGACATAGATTCATCCAGCGCTCGGATTTTCTTGATTTCTGGCTGCAAAGATTTTAGGACTCGGAGTGAGTCTTCCAATTTCTGGAGTCTAAAAAACTGCAGACGTACCACTTTGAAGAAATTTTTTTTTTTTGCAGCAAATAATTTATTGCGTTGAAGCCTAAACAGAGTTAAAATATTGGAGCACTTCTATTATCGTTTTTATACCAACGCAATAATCTTCTGAGGTAGCCAAGCCAGCGTTCATTTCTACCATCTAATTTTAAAATCAATCCATGATATGCGTTATATTGTTAATCAAGTGGGTTAGGGTTGCTGGTGCAAGACAAAGTTGTTTTATGTTGACAGAGGTTTTGAACTGTAAATTTAAACCTGCAGTTTGTTTGTCCTGTTTGGGAGTATTTATGGTACAGCCCAGAATTGTTTATCTAAAAATCTCATGATAACCAACGATTGGGTGGGTGGGTGGGAACAAAGTTTAATTTGTGGGCGAGTTACTTCTTCTTCTGTGACCCACCCACCCGCCCAAGTGTTAGTTATTAAAGAGTCTATTGTATGTCCTACCTTTTGTGTGCTTGGGTTTAGGTATAAGAAAATTGTTTAACAATAAATCTCCTGATAACTAACGTCGGGGTGGGTGAGTGGAAATAAAGTTAAAGTTGTGGGCGAGTTAATTCTTTTACTCTGACCCACCCACCCGTCCAAGGGTTAGTCATTAAAGAATCTACTGTTTGTCCCACCTCTTGTATATAGATATGAGAGAATTCTTGAACAATAAATCTCTTGATAACTAACGCTTGTGTGGGTGGGTGGGTGGGAATAAAGTTAAATTGTGGGCAAATTACTTTTTTTACTGTGACCCACCCACCCGCCCAAGTGTTAGTCATCAAAGGATCTATTGTTTGACCCACTTCTTGTGTGCTTGGATTTAGATATGAGAGAATTGTTGAACAATAAATGTCATGATAACTAACTCTTGGGTGGGTGGGTGGAAACATAGTTTAATTTTGTGAGCAAGATACTTTTTCTACTGTGACTCGCCCACCCTCCCAAGTGTTAGTCATCAAAGGGTCTAGTTTTTGTCCCACCTCTTGTGTGCTTGGATTTAGATATAAAAGAATTGTTTAACAATAAATATCTTGATAACTAACGCTTGGGATGGTTGGGAATAAAGTTAAATTGTGGGCAAGTTACTTTTTTTTAATGTGTCCCACCCACCCGCCTAAGTGTTAGTCTTTAAAGAAAAAATTGTTTGTTCCATTTCTTGTGTGCTTAGATTTAGATATGTGAGAATTGTTAAACAATAAATCTTTTTATTACTAATGTTGGGATGTGTGGGTGGAAATAAAGTTTAATTTGTGGGCGAGTTACTTCTTTTACTGTGACCCACCTACCCGCCTAAGTGTTAGTCATCAAAAGGTCACATGCGTTACCTCTTGACGTATTTTAAAGTGTCAATTAATGTCGCGGTTTTCTCTAACTGTCAGCGGATTGACGCGGCTTGTATCATTTAATATAGAATGGAACATTCAAAAAACTACTTTACTATTGAAAGTTATCATAATTCACCTGAGTCATGACTTGGTTCAAAAATTTGAAACAGAAAGGAATGCTGTCACCCGTAGCCAAACATCTCAATATTACTAACAACCTCATACGAGGTGCAAAACATTAATATTCGATTTTTGTTCTGTTCTTTAAATCATTCAACATTTTTTGCTTGTTAATGATTACTAGCTAGTAGTTTGAACTTGGAGGAGGCAATAGATAGATTAAATTTTTTGATAACGAACACTTGAGTGGGTGGGTGGGATACTACAGTTCATTACTATTACTATCAAGTAATTGAGGTTATGTAAAATTGACCGTATAAATTTTGATCTATTTTTTTTTATTGGTACTTTTAGTGTTGGAGAGCGTTATTGCTAAAAGTAATAAAAATCCAATGCCTGGCTTTGGTGTTATAAGTAGTTTTTCCACTTTTTTTAAACACAAATGCTGCAATATCATAAATTTTGAGGTTATGCAGAACGGATTGTATAAATGTAATTCATTTTTTACAGTTGGTAGTACTAATGATGGGTCACATTGTAACCAAAATTTATTAGAATCCAATGTATGGTTTTTGAGCTGTTTAACTTTTTCTTTTCCTCTTCTTTGTATCACGAATGTTGCAATGTTATTAATTTTGAAGTTATGCAAAACGGATCGTATAAATTTAATTTATTTTTTTACAGTTGGTAGTACTAAGGATGGGTCACATTGTAACCAAAATTTATTAGAATCCAATGTATGGTTTTGGAGCTATTTAACTTTTTCTTTTCCTCTTTTTTGTACCACGAATGCTGCAATGTCATTAATTTTGAGGTAATGCAGAACGGATCGTATAAATTGAATTCATTTTTTTACAGTTGGTAGTACTAATGATGTGTCACATTGTAACCAAAGTTTATTAGAATCTAATGTATGATTTTGGAGCTATTTAACTTTTTCTTTCCTCTTTTTTGTACCACGAATGTTGAAGTTATGCAGAACGAATCGTACAAATTTAATTCAATTTTTTGCAGTTGGTAGTACTAATGATGGGATACATTGTAATCAAAATTTATTAGGATCCAGTGTATGGTTTTGGAGCTATTTAACTTTTTTTTTTCCTCTTCTTTGTGCCACGAATGCTGCAATGTCATTAATTTTGAGGTTATGCAAAACGGATCGTATAAATTTAATTTATTTTTTTACAGCTGGTAGTACTAATGATGGGTCATATTGTAACCAAAATTTATTAGATTTCAATGTATGGTTTTAGAGCTATTTAACTTTTTTTTTCCTTTCTTTGTACCACAAATGCTGCAATGTCAATTTTGAGGTTATGCAAAACGGATTGTATAAATTTAATTCTTTTTTTTTTGCAGTTGGTAGTACTAATGATGGGTCACATTGTAACCAAAATTTATTAGAATCCAATGTATGGTTTTGGAGCTATTTAACTTTATAATTTCCTCTTCTTTGTATCAAAAATGCTGCAAAGTCATTAATTTTGAGGTTATGCAGAACGGATCGTATAATTTTAATTCATTTTTCTACAGTTGGTAGTACTAATGATGGGTCACATTGTAACCAAAATTTATTAGAATTCAATGTATGGTTTTGCAGCTATTTAACTTTTTCGTTTTCACTTCATTGTATCACGAATGCTGCAATGTCATTAATATTGAGGTTATGCAAAACGGATCGTATAAATTTAATTCATTTTTTTACAGTTGGTAGTACTAATGATGGGTCACATTGTAGATAAAATTTATTAGAATCCTATGTATGATTTAGGAGCTATTAAACATCTTCTTTTTCTTTTCCTTTTATTTGTACCACAAATGCTGCAATGTCATTAATTTTGAGGTTATGCAAAACGGATCGTAAAAATTGAATTTATTTTTTACAGTTAGTAGTACTAATGATGGGTCACATTGTAGATAAAATTTAATAGAATCCTATGTATGATTTAGGAGCTATTTAACTTTTTCTTTTTCTTTTATTTGTACCACGAATGCTGCAATGTAATTAATTTTGAGGTAATGCAATACGGATTGCATAATTTTAATTATTTTTTTTTTATAATTGGTAGTACTAATGATGGGTCGTATTGTAGCAAAAATTTATTAAAATTTAATGTACGGTTTTAAAGTTATTTAACTTTTTTGTACCACGAATGCAGTATTATCATTTATTTTGAGGTTATGCAAAACGGATGGTTATATTTAATTATTTTTTTACAGTTGGTAGCACTAATAATGGGTTGCATTGTTGCCAAAATTTATTAGAATCTAATGTATGGTTTTGGAGTTATTGATTTTTTCTTACTTTTTTTAAGCACGAATGCTGCAATATTATTAGTTTTGAAGTTTTGCAAAATGGATCGTATAAATTTAATTTATTTTTTTACCGTTGGTAGTACTAATGATGGGTCGTATTGTTGCCTAAATTTATTAGAATCCAATGTATGGTTTAGGAGTTATTTTACTTTTTCTTATCCATTTTTTTGAACCACGAATGCAATAATACCATTAATTTTGAGGTTATGCAAAACAGATCGTAAAGATTTAATTTATTTTTTACAGTTGATAGTACTAATAATGGGTCGTATTGTTGTCAAAATTTATTAAAATTCAATGTAAGATTTTGGAGTTATTGAACTTTTTTTTCACATTTTTAAGCACGAATGTTGCAATATAGTTTGTTTTGAGGTTTTGCAAAATAGATCGTATGGATTTAGTTTATATTTTTACAGTTGGTAATATTAATGACGGGTCGTATTGTTGCCCAAATTTATCAGAATCCAATATATGGTTTTGGAGTTATTTTATTTTTTCTTTCTGTACTTCTTTTAACCACGAATGCTGCAATGTCATTAATTTTGAGGTTATGCAAAACAGATCGTATAGATTTAATTTGTTGTTTTACAGTTGGTAGTACTAATAATGAATCACATTGTTGCCAAAATTTATTATATTCTAATGTATGGATTTGGAGTTATTTAACTTTTTTAATTTTTCACATTTTTTAACCACAAATTTTGAGATTATGCAAAACAAATCGTATAGATTTAATTCATTTTTTCGAAGTTGATAGTACTAATGATGGGTCGTATTGTTGCCAAAAATTTTTAGAACCCATTGTATAGTTTTGGAGTTATTTAATTTTTTATCCACTTTTTTGTACCACAAATGCTGCAATGGAATTAATTTTGAGGTTATGTAAAACGGATCGTATAGATTTAATTTATTTTTTTACAGTTGGTAGTACTAACAATGAGTCGCATTATTGCCAAAATTTATTAGAATCCAATGCATGGGTTTGGAGTTATTTAACTTTTTCGTTTTTCCACTTTTTATAACCACGAGTGCTGCGATGTCATTAATTTTGAGGTTATGCATTGGTATAAATTTAATTATTTTTTTATAGTTGGTAGTACTATTGATGGGTTGCATTGTTGTCAAAATTTATTAAAATTCAATGTATGGTTTTGGAGTTGATTAACTTTTTTCTTTTAGCCACGACTGTTGCAATGTCATTAATTTTGAGGTTATGCAAAACTGATTGCATAAATTTAATTTATATTTTCACAGCTGGTAATGTTAGTAGTGGATCATATTGCTACCAAATTTTATTAAAATTTAATATTTGGTTTTAAAAACTTTTTTCTTCTTTGGCTTTCTTTAACCAAAACTCATTAATTTTGAGGTTATACAAAAATTGCAGTTTAAATTTTCATCTTTGTTATATTATTGGTACTACTGATGTACATAATTACCATTTATCATTAAAATCCAATTTTTTGTTAGAACTTCTTTAAACCACGAAAGCTGCAAAGTTTGTAATTTTGAGGTTATGCAAAATTGGGCTTATACATTTAATTAATTTTTTACAGTTGGTAATATTGAATAGCTGAAGTTGTGGATGATAGTTCTATTATCAATTAAGTAAAGTTATTTGTGGCCTTACAACGTTTTTAGTTCAGTATCAATATTTACTACAATTCCCGGTTAATAGTCCATTGAATGATATTGGTTTCTTAACTATGTAATAGACAAAAGTAGAAACCCCAACTAAAATAAATAAAATTAAACCTTGATCGTTGATTTTTATATTGTAAAAAAATCCTAGCGTCATCTAAGCTCGTAAATCGTCCAACAGTTCCAATTACTTTTTTCTGACTCCTCCTTCGCCTCCGATCGGAGACAATTTTCGCCCGAGACAAAACAGTATTTGCATGGAATCGCAGTAAAAATGTTATATGCAAACCATTCTTTTTAGGAAAAAAGCACGGCCGGCTACAACCTCTGAATATTTATAAACCTTCACGTAACAGAAAAATCAATGATGTGGAGCGTTTAATTACTCTCAACAAATTGCTTAAAATCTTGACCCAAATTTTATACATATTTAAGCAACCTCTCGATTTTTTTTTATATTAAAAATGTTTAATGTTTAGTGAATTATAAAAACAGTTTTTGTTTCCGCAACTTCGCATATTAACAAACTCTCACAACTTTTAAACTGTCTCTTTTAAAAAACTGGTTTGAATATGATTAATGGCACAGATTGAAAATTAAATGTTTGAAAAAAAGTTAGTTTTAATGAATTTCGATTGTTGTTAATTCATTTTTATCATGTGGTAACATTTTTATGGTTGATGTTGGGATAAAAGGGTAATTTAAGATGTTTCCTCATGGGACATTGCATGTTTGCTGTAACGATCTTCATAACGCTAATTGGAGGCAGTATTTGGCTTTGCGATTGCAATCGTTCATTAATAGAATTTAAATTTATGCAAAAGCGTAACTTTAATGAAATCTTAAACAAAAAAAATTTATTTCACTATTGTTACGGTCTTGTTAAAAGTTGCTCAACATTCAAAAACAAAATACTTCCTCTAATTATTCCATTTGCCATTTTTCCGAGTGTGTTTACCCTTCGGCGAGTTAATTCAATTTGCCAACATGTATAAACTAAGCCAGGGTAATGTATTATCTGTTATCACCCACTTCCCCAGACTACCCCCATTTGTTTGTGCAGTTTTTTTTTTCGTCCCTGCATGCAGTCCATTAGAATTTCCAAATGAAATGGTAAATATTTTTATCAACATTTTTACAAATATTTTTTTTTGCAAAGAATTTAGATTATATTTGCTCGGATTAGTTTTATGCTAGGCGCGTTCAAACGAATTCATTTTAATCCTGCAAATGTGAAATAGTAATTAATTTTCACTTTAAAAAGCATTGGTGTTACAATACATTTTCCGGCTGTATTTATATTTTGAAATTTACTGCGTTTTATTCAAATGAATATTAAAGCTTTGGAAATTATATTGTAATTTCTAGCTTTACAAATTATTATATAGGTATTCCATTGGTCAAGCATTTTAAGCTTTTCTAGTTTTTTTATTTATTACTATAGATTTTATTCAAGTTATAAAAAATATATTTTATTGTTTCAGACCGTAACAAGACACCATCAACGTGAGCGATCGCAACAATGGTCCAGAAGTTATCCACCGGATGTACCAAGCAGCAGGTTATCAGCAGACGACAATAGCTTCTTTGCTAGGCCTAGTATTCCAATATCACCAGCCAGTCCTCATCCAGATGCCGTCGATCAGGGTCTAGAAGAAGGCCTGGAACCTTTAAATCAACCACATTTAAGGTACATTAAATTAAAATTAATTAGAATATGTTAAACCAAAATTTAATCATTTTAGATATTTCTCAAGAGGAGGCTCAACAGCTGGTTGGCGAAGAGATCCGCATACGATATCAAGAGCAGAACAAACCAGACCAACAGTTGGTGGCACTAGAATATATACCAGTCTTCTGGATAGGGTTTTAGATAATTCTGATAGAAGACAATATGGTATGGGATCAGTAGGGAAATTATTTGGGTAAGCTTTGCTTTATAATGAATAACTAATTCTAATTAAATAATTTTCAGACGATCATTGAGGAAATCAGTAGCTCACGATGCAAAAATCAGGCAACAATTAGATGACATGGAAGATTACAGGCCGATGTTTACATATTGGGTGACTTCAGTTCAAATTTTAGTGCTCATTATTTCTTTAATTTGTTACGGTTTTGGACCATTGGGTTTTGACTCGCAAGCCAGATCGGGGCAAGTACTGGTTACTAGTTTATCGTTGCAACAGGTTGATTATACGGAGCCTGCAAATTTTTGGTAAGAAAGATTGTAATGTTGAGTAACAATTTTGTTTAATGTTTTGATTAAATTAGGTTTGGACCCAGAGCTGCCGATTTGATACATTTAGGAGCAAAATTTGCGCCATGCATGCGGTTGGATAATAAGATCATTCAACAGATTGAGAAGACCAGGACGAAGGAACGGGAGACGGCTTGTTGTATTAGGAATGATGATTCGGGTTGTGTACAGTCTTCACAGGCTGATTGTTCGGTAAGTTTAAATTTAGTTGGTTTTATGTTATGGTGTGATTTTAAGCCAACGAGTTGATTAAATTGAAGTGAATTAGGTATGCGAATAAGTTTGTTTTAAGTTATATCAAGTTTGCTTTTATACCAAAATTGTGTAATCAGGCCTTTGAGGACTTTATAGGTTTTGTCTACAGAAGTATTTTATGCAACAACAAAATTTAAAGATAGATCAGATCCTGCTTGTTTTTGCTAATCTAGAAGAGTCATTTGCAGCACATTTGTATGCCAGTACAGCTTCTAACGATATAAGCAAAAGTTTTTGATTATCAATAGGTTTGGCATAAATCCATCATGAAGATCATTGAAAATTAAAGATGCCAGTAAAAATTTGATATTTTTTGACCAACTTTATTAAGATATTTTGCAGAACCGGTCCAAGAAATTGCGTTGCCGATTAGTATGCTATTGGCGTGTGGGCGGTTTTGTTTTGGTGGAAGAAGAACAGTTTAGTTCTTCTCTAGATTGAGATTCTATCTGATTATTATTCAGTTAGCTTGTCTGTCTCTTTCTGTGTGATTTAGAGCTTAGAGCTATATACCAATATCGTAATGTGTGTGTAGTTACCGGTTGGGCACCTGAGTCCTTGAGGGACGGTTTGTATTGCTTAATATTAGTTCTTTTTGTTTGGGTTTACTCTGGTGGGATGATGGTGTACGTAGTGATAGTAGCTTTGGAATTTCTGGAAGATGTACTACTTGGTGGTCAACTAATGGCACCAGACAGATTCTTTTGTCTGTATCTGTGACTAGATGATGTTGTCTTTCACGTTCTCTAAATTGTGACTTTGCTTATGTGCAGTAACAATTACCTTCTCTTAAATTAAGCTTCCGAATTCTTCCTGTATAAAGATGGTGTCTAGTTTTGTCTAATGTTTGTTCACTTTTTTTTACTGTAAATTTAGATGTCACAGGTTTGAATTGTCTGAAAACTTATTGTTTCAAATTTCGAGTTTTGGCGTTGGTTTCCACGGTATCCTACACTGCAGTGGCACATATTTAAATAGTTCAAGGTTTTGTTATAATGTCTCACAATCTACTGAAGATGTTGATCGATGTAGGTTGATTTCTTCGTCTTGTTTGCCAAGTACAGGGTGTTATGTTCTCTATTGCAGCTCCAGTGTGTCGATTCTAGGAGGTCCGGTGTGCCAAAGTTGTCTTCTTAGTTGTGGTCATATGTATATGGGCTATACATGTTGCGTTGAAAGCTTTGCCGGGCTTAACTACAGGTTGTTCAGGTGCAACTTTTTTGGTTCTCTTTGGGAGGTCGGATATGTAAGGAGACGGTTTATTTCTAGTCTGGGTTTTTTCCAATACTTTTGAAGTGCAGAGAGGCAAGAGGTTTTCATCTGGTTTGAGGCTGTTGCTGCTCAGACGACTAGGGTTGTAAATTTCAAGTGCACATAGTATCATTGCGATCTTTTAGTCATCCCATTTTAATTGTGATTATGATCAAAGCTTAGTCGTGCGGGCCTATTTCGAAAACAACAATTCTGTTATCACGACAAAACATTTAGACAGTAGGAGGAAATCCTCAAGAAAACTGGAAATGTGCACCTAGTGAGAGAAGTAATTGTGAATTTACTAAAACGTTATACTCAACAGTATTCTGTTGCTTTGGAATTGCCAGATCGCAGCTTAAAAAGATTTTTTATTTGGATTTACATTTTCTTCTCTATAAAATAATAATATCTCAAGAATACCCCAACCGCAGAAATTTGTTTGAACAAATGCTAGCAAAGATCCCTTGCAGCAGCTTTTTTCAGTAGCAACAAGACACATTTTCTTTAAGTGAAGCTGTTAATAAGCTAAATTTCCGCTAATAGGCCAAAAGTAATCCCCGACTGATTCATGATAAACCGCTACAATCGCCTAAATGCACAATTCGGAGTGATAAGAAGGAATACGTGACTGTGACTGTAAATTTTAAACGTTATGTGTCTATGTTAATCAATTTTGTGCAGATTGGCAGAGATTGCTTAAGAAAAGGAATTGGAGAAGTCGTGGTTCGAACAGGACAGAGCTACAGCCCATGCAACCTAACGCAATCATTGAACTTAGGGTCCCACCTACACACCCAATCAAGAAATTAGATCACAAACACCTGGGCGGGTGGGCGGGAACTAAAGTAAAAAAACAATCCAGAAATTAATGAACTTAGTGCCTCACCCACCCACCCAAGTGTTTGTGATCAAGAAATTGGATCACAAACACTTGGGCGGGTGGGCGGGAACTAAAGTATAAAAATAATCCAGAAATTAATGAACTTAGTGCCTCACCCACCCACCCAAGTGTTTGTGATCAAGAAATTGGATCACAAACACTTGGGCGGGTGGGCGGAAACTAAAGTCAAAACAACAGCCCCGCAATTAATAACTTAGTGCCCCACCCACCCACCCAAGTGTTTGTGATCAAGAAATTGGATCACAAACACTTGGGCGGGTGGGCGGGAATTAAAGTCAAAAAACAATCCAGAAATTAATAACTTAGTGCCACACCCACCCACCCATGTGTTTGTGATCAAGAAATTGGATCACAAACACTTGGGCGGGTGGGCAGGAACTAAAGTCAAAAAACAATCCAGAAATTAATAACATAGTGCCACACCCACCCACCCATGTGTTTGTGATCAAGTAATTGGATCACAAACACTTGGGCGGGTGGGCGGAAACTAAAGTCAAAACAACAGCCCCGTAATTAATAACTTAGTGCCCCGCCCACCCACCCAAGTGTTTGTGATCAAGAAATTGGATCACAAACACTTGGGCGGGTGGGCGGAAACTAAAGTCAAAACAACAGCCCGGTAATTAATAAACTAGTGCCCCACCCACCCACCCACCCAAGTGTTTGTGATCAAGAAATTGGATCACAAATACTTGGGCGGGTGGGCGGGAACTAAATTAAAAACTACAGTTCCGCAATTAATAAACTTAATACCCCACCCACCCACTCAAGTGTTTGTGATCAAGAAATAAGATCACAAACACTTGGCTTGGGCGGGGGGGGGGGGGGAGGGGGGGGAACTAAAGTCAAAAAACAATCCAGAAATTAATGAACTTAGTGCTACACCCACCCACCCAAAAGTTTGTGATCAAGAAATTGGATCACAAACACTTAGGCGGGTGGGCGGGAACTAAAGTCAGAAGAACAGTTCCGCAATTAATAACTTAGTACCCCACCCATCCACCCACCCAAATGTTTGTGATCAAGAAAATGAACTTAGTGCCCCGCCCACCCACCCAAATGTTTGTGATCAAGAAATTGTGACTTCCCACCTAATCAAAAAATTGGATTACAAATACTTGAGTTAACGCTCACCGGCGTTAACTAAAGTTAAAACTACTGTCACGTAATCATTGAACTTGTCTAACAAAGCAATACAGAAGGGAGGTAAGGGTAGTACTCTATTTATCAGTTCATAAGGATACAAAACAAATCTACAATTTGTTTGTCCACAGCCTGTCTATACGCCGCAAAACAAAAATATATTGGTCCCAGTGGTCTGGGCAAAAAGGAGAATATTTGTAATTTTTTTTAACTGCCGAGGTTGACGTATTTTGTGGTAAATTAGTTAAAAAATATAAATTTGTTTTGTGTTTTTGGGTTTTAAGACTCGATAAAATGGAACCAGAATTGAATTTTGATCAATTTCACTAATTATACACAAAACTTTCAATTTTTAAAGGGAAAAGAAGCAATTTTCTCGCCCCTCCCCCCCCCTGCTCTGGACAAAGCGCAGCTTTGCTAAGCCTATTGATATAAACCAATTTAATTACGTGAATCTACTACGATAATATTAAAATCCCCATCAAAATCAATTCCATCAAAAGTACAATGGCACGTGTCCCAACAAAGGCTTGACTGACCGTAGTATGTTAATGTAGACTAACGTTTATATTTTTATAGTTTTCTCAAAAATTGACCAGAACATTTGACTCTCGGACACGTATATGGAAGCGTCAGGTGCGATTCGGTCAGCGCTTCTATCTGCAAACCAAATGGGTCTAATCTGTAGATAGCATCAATTATCAGCAAACCCACTAGCAACTAAAAAACGGGTCTTGGCCATCCTACAAGATGCCATCATCCTAGTAACACTGTGTGATCGAGGAAGAGGTAACCTACAACTCAAATTGCAATCAAAATTCAGTACAGCTTGAAAAGGGCAAAGTCTCTAGTAAACTTTGACCTACACCTGATAGCTCAACTTTCTGAAACCGTCGAGGCAGGTGTAACAAAATTAGATGCAGAAACAAAGAACTTTCCCAAGTATGGGCTATTAGTGTTAGCCTATACTCCAGTCCAGTTCAAACTACTCGATGATAATCATGATGACTCACCCAAGTAAAAAGGGGAAACTTTGAAATTCTTGTTAACAAACTGTTGGGTGGTTGGGTAAGCACTCCATTTTAAACTACTTGCTAGTAATTAAAATCTGGTATCAGGTAGTTTGCTGCGCTTTAAAGCATATGCGGGCCTAATGTATTGCTGGTGGATTGCACATGTAATGGAGATTTGCAATCATTGTTGCTAAGTCTGATGTTTGTCAAGAAGGCGTTGGGATGGCACTCCAGGCAACAGACAGACAAAAACGCTAAAACTGCCAACTTTTAGGAAAAACTTGTAGAAGATGTAAATTGGATTGGACAAGACGATTAAGCTGCTGGCTTAACTTGGCCAATATAAGGGAAACCCTTCTAAGCGTTGTACTAACATACATTAACCATAAAGGGTGGTTGAATGCCAGGGTAACGGAGAGAGGTTACCACTGGAGAAGGTACAAAGGGTCTAATGAGGCCTACGTGCATTAAACTTTGGTTTACACTCCAATTTCAAATCCAGAATCAGATGTTTGACCAGGGATTTGTTTAAGCTTTGCCGGTTTCCTAACTGGTGACTTTACATTTACTTTGGTTTTTGTTTGCTGACTGGGATCACAACGAGCTGGTCATCATGGATTTTGACATGGTCAAGGACTGTGTTGTTGTGGTCACTCAGATGACTAATTGATTTGTTGCAGCTAGATAGCAATGTTCAGGTCTTACTGCTCAAACTCTGTCAAATAGTTTTCTAAAAGTTGTTTTTTTCCTTTAAAGCGTCTTTGTCGTCAGATTTTACTTTTATTAAGTTGTTTCTGAGGTCGTAAAGGCACTATGTTCTTCTTTGCCAAATTTGTGGGCACCAACAGATGTTATAAGTGCGGCTGTGTGTCCTTGAGGAACGGTTTGTATTCTCGGTTGAAGGTGTTTAGCTACGGAAGCTTTTGGCGTTTTTTTTGGGGATATTTTTTTATATTGTAGGTTCTTTGTGTTTGTGTATTTTTGGGGGGGGGGGGGGGGGGGGAGCAAGCACAGAATACGTATTGGTAGTAGTAGCCTTAAAATCTCCGAAGGATATACTACTTGGTGGTTGACAATACTATGCTGGTCATTATACAAAAGCTGCAATATGTGGTGTAACTAAGGTCACTTAGTTGCACTAGACGAAATTTACCTATCTGTATCTGAGACCAGATTATGTCTTCCTTTGTGTGTTTTGCGTTGGCTTTTGGATTTGACTGCAAAGAAATATCTTATCTTTAGAGTTCACGTGATTGTGGAGTGTTTTGATTAGTGGAGTGTGACTCCGCACACGCGCATTAACAATGTGTGACACAACTTTAGGTATTTGGACTAATGTGATAGTCTTCAATGTCATTTATTTATCTGGTTCCGTTTGTTTGTGGATAATCAAGAGTCATTGTTGTTAGTACTAGTAGTCGGGTAGAAAGTTGAGTTGTCTGATTTGCAAGAAAATAGGCTATGCCCACATTTCTACCAACTTTTTAGGCAGAACTTTGGATTGTATCTTGTTAGCAGGTGACAATGACTAGGTTTCATCAAGCTGGTAATATTGTTCAGGAAAGGAAACAGTTTAACAGTTTCTGTGACTTTTCTAAATTATTAAAGTATGAAAGATGGCGGCCACAATCTTTCCAAAATTTTCAGAGTTTGTGTTTAGATGAAAACTTTATATTTTGATCACTTTTTCGAGGAACAAAAATTAGTATTCAGTTTGGTACCACTTGACACTACAACGCGCATTGTGATGCGATGGCTGGTAACTGGTTTCTTACTACTTTAAGTTTAATAATGATTGTTACGATGTTCTGTTGTCATTTTTGTTGTTTAAAATGTCCCAAAAAACATTAGTTATGTGGATGCAAATGCGTTTCTGCATGGCCAAATACAATTACAAGTATTTCCAATAGAATAATCTTTCGGTGCATCTATAAGTCTGCACGGATTAAATGAGTTTAGTTTGTTTCCAGTTTTTTTTTCTTCTTATTTTCCTGTAGATTTGAGATGAGGATAACCTTTTTTGGGCTTTCCTCGTGTTTGGTGATTTCATTTTGATCAGTAAAGCAGCTTTTATTGAATAGGGTAGCCATCTCGACTTAAGTTGAGTCACAGTCAAGCGTTGACATCATTTTTGATAGATAAAAGAATTTGACCACTTTGTTTAGGAGCTGTTGTGGATTAGCTACTCTAATAGATCACCTTACTTGGTGGTATCAAGAAATTAGTTTTGATGTTGAGTTTTTGTGAAATTAGTCTTTACAATACTACCCACTATATAGGTTAATATGATCGAGACTGTGAATGAACTTCTTCCAACTATGGTACTTTGTTTGGAGTAACTTGGTCCTCCTCCTTTGGTTGGATCGGTATCATTGTGTCAGCAGGGGTTGATGGGCCTTGTTGACGGGTGTGGATTGTTTGTTTTTGTAAAGTCAGGGGGAAATTCTTCAGAAAGCAAGCGTGTTAAGCATGGTAACGACCCAAAAGATTGCTACTGGTTTGCTGGGGTCGTTGATAATTGTTAAACAAAAGTGCAATGTACCGGAGAAAAAGGTGAAATGGTTTCCACTACTTCAATAGATTACTATCGTTGCTCTTTGAGGTACTAAGAACGGCGTTGTTGTGTGCACTAAACAAAGGTACAATGTCTGGCCGCGGAAGAGGTGGTGTGCTTTCTCCTCGACGTCATCGGAATCATCTTCTTTCTTTGCTATTGTTCTATTTTGTTAGTATGGTTATTGGTGGCATTTACTTATCCGGCTGTAAGTCTGTTTGCGTTGGGTGTGAAAACGTTACCGGTTGATCAGCGGCTGGTTCAAGTTCTTTACAAATTAAAAGTTTTCAAACCGCGGGTTTGCGCAGAACTGATGTAGGTAGACAGTTGTTACTGATTGACTTCTTACTTTTTTTACGAGAATTTTGACAAATTTAGTAAACAGTGTTTTTGCTAATATTGGGCTTTCTTTTCAGTAGGTTTTGCTTGGCTTTGTCTCTATTAGCGTTAGTGACGGTTATAACGATCTTAGGAATAGGTATGTGAACTAGGCTTGTCGTGCTGAGGGCTACTTCAGGCTCAGCTGCAAGAGTTTCTAGTAGGAGTTTAGATGAAACTGCAATTTCTGGCAACAAAGGAAGTGGTGTGCTTTCCCTTTCTTTTCTCTTAGATGCTGCTATTTCTGTATTGATGCATTTTGTTATAATGGTTATTGGTGGTATTTTTTCAGCCAGTTGTAGGTCTGCTTTGGGTGTAAAAATGAGTAAAGAAGGTTGCAAAGGTAGCTTGTTGAGAGCAGTTGTGCGGTTTTTGGCCTAGAGTGTTGCACTTGTGGTACGGCGTTGCAAGTTTGCACAGAATCAACCTAAGTAGGCGGTTGTCATTAGCAGTGGATGTTTGCAAATTGAGTATACGATAGTTAGCCAATGTCTATTGGGCTTTTTTTTTCAGTGGGTTTTGCTTGACTTTGTCTCTGTCAGTAGTAGTGGCGGTGCTGAAAGGCTAGGCTGGGCTCAGCTGTAAGATGTTCTAGTATTTTCTTAATTGTCCAGTTGGATGACGGTTTAAGTCTAGTTTTGGCTCTTCCCGTTACTCTTGAGTAGGTCGTAAAGCTTATTTGCAGCATTCGGTTGGTGATGTTACTATTTTGGATGATCTTGATTGGCTGCGTGAAATCGTTCTCGACCTCATTGGGCTAGGCTGGGCTTAGCGGCAAAAGTTTCTGATGTCTTCTTGAGCGTCCTGCTTGAAGTATGTCTGCTTTGGGTTCAGTTTATGCCTCATTTGGTTCCTCTTGGGTCGGCTGTGACGCGATTTTTGTCAGTAGCGTCTTGTCCAGGTGTGTTGCGGATTGTGGCGACTATAGTTAGGGCCAAGCCAAACCATTCCGCTTCTTTGCAGAATTTGGTACTAAGGTTTTTGGTGATGTTAGTATTCTGAATGGTTTTTATTGGTTGCATGAAATTGTTTTTGGCTTCTTTGTGGTCTTTGCGTGTTATGCTGAGGGCTAGGCCGAGTTTATATGCAAAAGTTTCTAGTATCTTTGGCTTGGAGGATGACGGTTTGGGTCTAGTTTGTAGTTTCTGGTTTTGTTTGGGTCGGTCGTGAAGCAATTTTTGTCAGTAGCGTTTTGTCTAGGTATGTTGTGTGCTTACAGTTAAGGTCAAGCCAAAAAAAATTACTTTTTGCAGCACTTGGTACTAACGACTTTGCTGATAGTAGTGTTTTAGATGGTCTTGATTGGTTGAGTAACATTGTCTTCAACTTCTTTAAAGACTACGTGAACAGTCACTAGGTTGTGTTTTACTTGCGGATGTTTGCGCTGCGAGCAACTTAGAGTTGATGGTTTCTAACTGCGTTTTTGTCGATCACACCGCAAAGGCTAGCAAAGGCTAACTCGAAGGCATGATCCGTTGATTCAAGACTATTAATGATCTGATATTGGGTTGGTGACGCTACTAAGGTAACTTGAAGATTGGTAGTAGGCTTGGCGGTGTGTGTAGTCGACAAGGTATTCTTCTAGCGATTGTTCTTCCTATTTCTTTGATAACTTTTTGTTGCAGCGTTTTTAACGCCGGGTCTTCTTATTTGGTGTATTTTCAGGGTATTGTGTATGGCGTTACCCATGTTGTTTTGTGCTCCAAGTTGGGCGCTATTTGTTACCGGTTGCGTAGGGATACGGTGTATCGAAGTTGAGCATTTTACGAATTAATAGTTCTCACTATACGCAGTTACTCAGAATGTTTACTAACATACACACTAACTCAGATTGCTTAACTACGGGTTTATCTAGAGTGTTCTTCTACGCAATTACCCAGTTTGGTCTTCTACGTACTCACACAGAGTGCTAGCCCACTAAAAACTATGGTCTTTTACTGTAGCGGGGTGTGCAACCATAGGGTATGATGTGTGGGGTTTGCCTCAGAAACTCCAGAGGAATCAAACGCTAGGTGGCTGAAGTTAGTTTAGTTGCCCACCAAAGTCGACACCATTTTTTAAGAAACGCTTTTTTTTCGGATCCATCGATAAAAAGAAACTAACGAAGAAAACAAAATGTTAATAGTAAATAAGCCCCAGAACTATTTTTAGACATTTAAATTGTGTTCAAAACAACTGTGGACTAATCAAAAAAGCAAGCTTCAACAATAAACTTCTTGGCTTTGGCTTATTTAAATTTATATACCAACAAAAGACGTATTTTCTATTTTCTATTTTGTTTTTTGCTTAGCGTGGCTTAAATGTTTAATTTCCCAACTTCAGTATTAACTGTATTATATAGCTTTAAATTGACAAAATTTGTTGATTAAAACTCCATGCTATTAACAATGTCAAAAAAAAAAAGTGAATCCAAACAAGAGTTTAGTGAGCTTTTTACTAAAACCGTGTGGCTATCCAAAAAGTTTACTTAATTATCAATGAAATATCACAGACATCACCAAAGTTTACCAATGAATACCCTATGGTATTAGATATCTTCTCCAAACTGGTACAACAAAATCTTCGTCAAAAGCTTCCTTACAACCAAAAGGAATTCATGGCGGTAAGTTAAATTTCCGATTGAGTTGTTGCATTTTCTAGATGTTCTAATATTGTTGCATTTAAACATAAAAACTAATCACTTTTATTCTAACTCGTTGGCGCTTTTCATGTCGTATATGTAATAACTCTTATGTTACAATCAAACAGTTGCGTGGATTGAGATCTACGGTAGGTGATAAGCTAATAGAAGTAATACCATTATACCCAATTTTTGGCTTTCATACTAATTGTATTTTTTCACAGAAAACAATATCAACGTGGAAAAAGTGGTCAGCTGGTGAATCGGGACCTGGTGGTAGAATATCAGGATCGGTTTGTGGTCTGGACCCTAAGTAAGTATTTTTATTTGTTTATATTTTTTTTAAATTAATTATTATCTTTATAGATTTTGTGATGCTCCCGCAAGTGTACATCCATACGAATGGCCAGATGACATTACGAAATGGCCGATTTGTAGGAAGACCAATACACAATCGTCGGTGCAGAAGAGGCCTAGAGATAGACAAGCGGAACATATGGTTTGTGAAGTGATTGGACATCCTTGCTGCATCGGAATCCATGGCCAATGTCGGATAACTACCAGGGAATATTGTGATTTTGTTAGAGGGACTTTTCATGAAGAGGCATCTTTATGCTCCCAAGTAAGTTTTACTATGATTCCAAATATCTCATGATCTATTGTGGGAGTTTTTCTTTACCAAATAGTGGAAAAATGAACTTATTAGTGACTATTTACTTTCATCATTATTGGTATTTTGCTTTTTGCAAATCCTACTTGCCTCACCTCCAGTTTAATTCACTGTAACTTATTTTTTTCTTTAAAACCGTTCTTTCAATAAACAATCTTTTTTTATTGCATGCCTTATCCATCCTTTCCTTCTTTTTATGCCCATTAATCGGCTCCAGAACGTTTTTAACTTTTTTTTTATTGTTCAAATTCTATATTTGTACAAAACCTTTCACACTGCTCTTAAAATTTTGTTTATTCTTCTAAAAGTTTCTTTTGCTATTCCTATGTCTATCCTTATTTTATTGATGTTTGTTTGTGTTTCAGGTATCTTGTTTGAATGACGTATGTGGCATGATACCGTTCTACTTCTTCGAAATACCAGACCAATTCTACAGACTGTGGACGTCGATATTCTTGCACGCGGGGATCTTGCAGTTGTCGATGACCGTGTTGATACAGTATTTTCTTATGAGGGACGTGGAAAAGTTGACTGGCAGCCTCCGGATCGGGATCATTTACATTGGATCAGGCGTTGCCGGCAACTTGGCCAGCTCCATTTTTGTTCCGTACCGCGCAGATGTAAGTATCAACCAAAATCATATAATAAATTAACAAATCTATAGTTCAACTATAAAGGTTAATACAATTTAGCAGCATTTAGCTGCACACTTTTGCAAACTCTTAAAAATACTACAAAATACAGAGGACACAAATATGGCTTGATGTTGGGCAGTAAAGCAGAAACTTATAACATGTTTTGTCTTTCTTCAAACCCAGACATTTGTTGAATTAGATAAATCTAATTTTGAGAAGTTAAAAAACAACCATTTACAAGTATTCAAGCGATATTGCAAAAGGCTCTTGATAGAGGAATTAAAGTCAACGATAAAAACTTAACTTGACAACAAGATAGAAGACCTTCAAATCCTTCTGAACTGACTAAAATGAACTTCAAACAAACAAAAAATATGGTTATTAGCAAACATACAATGGAAAATGTTGCATGCTTTACGGCAATGTCGACCAAGTCAGGATCCCTGACATGTAATCAAAACCAGGTTAGATATTCGAACTGTTCCTTGATTCAAAACGCGTTTGGTTGATGTAAGTGGTATTTTATAGAGTGCAAGGATAGACTTGAAAGTATCTTCAATGAATAAACCGAACTCACTTGCAATTTGCAGACAAATTAAGTTTCTCCTCTAGGCAACTTTTAGAAAACTTATTGTCTAAGGAAGAAGAAGTTATATCCAATATTTTGATGATCAACACTTGGACTGGTAGGTGATTCATTCCAGATTATACTAAGTGGTTTGAACTGGAGCCCAAATTTTGTTAAGTTTTACTTCTTTACAAGCGTCAGAAGTCTTTTTATCTAAAAAAGAGAAAGTAATATCAATTTTTTTTATGATCAACATTAGTGTAAGTGCTAGGGTCACTCTAGATCATGATGACTAACAATTAAACTAAAATGCCCACCCAACCGCTCAACTGTTTGTCATCAAAAAAATGTAATTTTTTCCTATTTGCAAATGATAAAGATTCGTTAGTCAAAGTAAAGGAAGAGATATTTAATCTCTTGATGACTAAGACTTGAGCAGGTGGTGGGCTACTTCAGATTATGATGATCAACGAGTTGTTTAAACCAGAGTCCCACCCACCTGCCCAAGTGTTTGTTACCAAACAAAATTAAGTTTCTCTTTTTTGCAATCTTTTGAAGTTTCTTAGTTGGAGAAAAAGGTGTGGATAGCTAATCTTTTGATAACCAACACTTAGGTGGGTCACTCTATATCATGATTACTATCAAATTTGAACTAGTGCCCACTTACCTGCCTGGAAGTTAGTTATCAAGAAAATAGAAGTTTTTCATTTTTAACAAGTTTTAGATGACTTTTTGTTCAAGAAAGAGATGGTGATACATAATCTTTTGACAACCAACATTTGCGTAAAAGGTTGGGTCATTCCAGATCATAGTTACCATCCATTAGTTTGAACTAGAGTGCGCATTTAGTTGTATAAGAGTTTGTTATCAAAAAATTAAAAGTTTCTTCTTTTTACAATTGTTAGAAATCACTTTGTCTAAGAAGAAGAAGTTAATATCTATTTTTTTAATGCTCAACCCGTATGTAGTTGCATGAGAAATTCCAGATTATGAAGACCAGCAAGTAGTTTGAACTAGATTGACAACCCACTTGCCAAAATGTTTGTTCTAAAAAAATTTTTTACTCTGTTTCTTATTTTTGCAAGATTTTTTGTTCAAGAAAAAAAAGGTGATATTGAATTTTTTGTTAACCAGCATTTGGTATGATGGTTGGGTCATTCCAGGTCAAGGTTACCATTTATTAGTTTGAATTTGAATGCGCACTCAGCCGTTTAAAAGTTTGAAATAAAAAAATTAGAAGTTCTTCCTCTTTGCAAGTAGGTCGGTGGACTACTTTAACAGGTGCTTAGACAAATTGAGAAGCCACAAAAATTACATTTAATTGCAAAACAAAGAAGTTTTGGTAGATTTTAAACTTCAAGCATTTCAATTCAAACTACTGATCCGATTTTATGATCTGAAGTACTTCATTCTACCGCTCAAGTCTCCGTTATCAAAAAATTGGATGTTTGTTTTCTGTGTAAATGTTAAAAGTAACTTTGTCACAAGAAAAGGTGGTGATATCTAACTTTTGAAAACTAACACTTGGGCGGGTGGGTGAGTCACTCCAACTTAAACTACTGATTTGTTATCATGATCTGAAGTAACCCATACACCGACTTAAGTATTTATATATTAAAATTGAATGTTTGTCTTTTATGCAACCGTCAGATGCCACTTTGTCACAAGAGAAGATGGCAACATCTAATCTCTTTATAACTAACACATGGGCGGGTGGGTGGGTCACTCCAGTTTAAACTACTGACCCGTTATCATGATCTGAAGTACCTTATCCACCCATACAAGTATCTGTCATTAAGAAATTGTACGTTTGTCTTCTCTGCAAACGTAAGAAGCGTCATCAAAATCTGAAAACGGGCCTCATCTTGACTTGTCATCTAAGTTGGTATCACCAGCTTTGAAGCGAACAAACTATTCCTGGCATACTTTTTTACTGTAGCGCAACTTGGTTACCAAAATCAGAAAATTGGTCTCATCCTTGAACTGATGTCTAAACTGGTATTACCAGCTTTGAAGCGAACAAATAAACTACTCTGGGCATGTTTGATCCTTTGCCAAAAAGATTGTTGAGAATGCAAAATGACTCAATATATTTCTACACTTTTTTTAAGTAAATATCAAAGAATTATATTATACAAATATCAAACATTAAGAAATCAAATGTCTGTTGGTGAAAAGTATCAGTATTTACATTAGACATTAGTCTAGAAGTTTGTCTCATATTTAACAATAATTCTCGCTACTATACTTTGATTATAAATAGTCTGCTTAAAATTATCTCAAAGATAGAAGGTGCCAATGGTGCCATAAATAATTAAATCTTATACGAGACAGGCAAAAAAATAATTTGAATCAGATTTGAAACAGAATATTCAACTTGTGGAAAATAAAACATACAAAATTATTTCTAACAGGTCTATCACAATACACTAAAAGCGTATCACATATGATTTGAATCAAACTACAAATTTTACAGGAGTGGATTTTTGGACTTTTTTGGATTGAAAATTGGATTGTAAACCAAAGTTAGTTTACTATACGTAGGCCTTATTAGGCTCTTTCTACCTTCATCAAGAGTGACTTTACTTCGTTGTTCTGGCATTCAACTACTGTGTGGCTGATGTATGCAAGTACAATGTTTGGAATGGTTTCTTTTGACCATGTCAAGCCAGCAGCTTCCCAACGTCAATTTTTTATCGAATGGTGGTGAGATAACTCAGTTATAGAGCGTTAGCGTAGCGCGCTAATAGTCCAAGGTTTGATTCCTAAGTTTGACTAAAATAATAACTTGCTCTTTATCTACCGGGGTGATTCGGAAGTCACCTAATAAGCCGTTGGTTCATCATCAACTCTTTTCAAAGAAGCAATAAAATAGCTGTAAATAGCGCAATAAAGAAGATGAGAGGGCCAAGCATGTATATAGCATTTGCTCAGTCATTTCGTCATCCATTTCTCACGTTGGACTGTTTCTTTTTTCAATCTTGTGCATGTATTTTCTTAGTTGGCAGTATTCTGTCAAGATCCCTGTCATAATTTACAAGTTTTTTCTTGACAGTGTAGTAATCCAGTGCGTTGTGAGTGTTAATTTTTTGTAGATTATCTTATAAGACTGTGGCTTGAATAAACACATGCTGAGCAGGGGCGGAGCTACCTGTAAGCAAGGGTCTACAATGCGGAAGGGCCCACAAGCATAAGGGGCATCCAGACGTTTATTTCAAAATTTACAAAATAAAGCTTAAATAAATTAAATAAGTGGGCCATTTCCATATTTTGCGGTGGAGCTTAAAAGCTCTAGCTCTGCCACTGATGCATATATTGAAAAAATACGGACTTTTTATGCCGCGCATTGTTGGATGACAAAAAGACTATTACATCTACTGAGTGAGTGTGAGGCATACAATATACAATGAACTGTTTGCTTTGGCAAGCAATTTCTTGGTAAAAGCTCTTGGAAATTGTTGAAGCAACTTATGAACTACGACATTAGAGGTGCATTATGCGTGGAGTACAGAGCCGCTATGCAACCCAGCACCATGATAGAAACAGTGCAGAGCTATAAATAATTAGGGACTCAAA
This sequence comes from Tachinus rufipes, assembly GCA_963932245.1. NCBI lineage: Eukaryota > Metazoa > Arthropoda > Insecta > Coleoptera > Staphylinidae > Tachinus > Tachinus rufipes. Next base: position 93,975,684 of record OZ010747.1, on the reverse strand, counting down.
TTGAAAGCATTTACATTCAGGCCATATAAGTTAATTTTTTTCTTTCTGATCCAACGTCTTAACACAGGTGTTGTGACATATTTTTGTAACATTTCTTCTAATTTTATTCATTGTCATTTGGGCCATCTACCTGTTTGACGGCGTTGCAATCTGATTTTATTTGTTGTATCTCGAATTACTGTTTTGATATTTGAGTAAAGCAGATTTTGTGTTGTGTTAATTTACCGGACAGAAGACCTTTCTTTTCTTTGTTTGTAATTAAGATATGACTAAAAAATTTTAAAATATGGCCAAAGACTGTACTGGAAAGTCGTTGTTTGAGTTTGATTTCTTTAAACGTTGGTAAGTTAGTTTGCATGGCTGTCCATGATATTCTTGGCATTCTTCTCCAGCACCACATCTCGAATACATTTGGTCGATGACGATCTACAGTTTGCAATGTTCACATTTCTGCTTCGTATATGAACACAGAAAATGCGAGTGTTTAGACGAAGTTGAATTTGGTGTTTTTTGTTATGTTGTGGTCTTTCTATATTGGTATTAGCTGGGACATAGCTGTCTTTCTTAGCTGGATTTGGCGTTGAAGTTTCGTTTTGCAACAACCTCTATTGTTGGCCATGACGTCTAAGTAGATAAAATGACCTACTACCTTGTAGTTTATATTTTTGGTTTTTGTTAGGTTTAGCTCTAGACAGTATTCTCTAATCTTTCATTTAAAACCAAAATTTTGATATGAGGAATGCATGCATGTGGTACTGCCGTGTAATATATTTGCTGCATAGGTTAAACCTCTTTCTCTATGTTGCGTTTTAAAGAGATATTCCCATCTGAATTAGAATTGCCTTTACATAATCTACGACGCAGATGTACATATGCATATAATATTCTTTGGTTTTTTTGATAAGTTATCTAAAGAGCAGAATTTGTTCTCTGCAAGAAGTGAATAGGCATATAGAAATGGAAAAACGACTCTGTTGTATTGCATGGATGCAAGATCATCAAAGAATAACAAAATAAAGCTTGAGATGTGAGAATGTACATTGATGCAAACTAAATATACTGTAAGGAAAATACTGCTAACAATCAATAAAGCGGAAGTTTAGAGTACATAAGACAAATTGCTCGAGAAGAAAGATGTTCGAAGCTTTAACTTATTATACAATCAGACAACTTTGAACATTTTAGTTGAAAGTTTTACTAGAGCGTTAAAGTAGCACGGCAACAATCCGGGGTTTGATGTAAAATAGCTGTCAAACACGCAATAAAGAAGAACAAAGAAGAATATTATGGAACATCAACCGAGCTTGTTGAGCTGTAGCGTAGATGATTAGAATTTTTATTATTGTTAATCTCCAATATAATACAGAATAAAACTACGAGGAGTTAAATGTCTTCTTATTCTACTTCTTAAAGATCTGTCAATTGCCGGCTATCTTTCTATTTTTTGGTAGTCTTCTGAGTTGCTTTCCATGACATTGTTTTGTGCGCTTCCTTACTCATCTTACTATGTCCTTGCATTGCTCTTTGATGTCTGTGTTTTTGACTCAGTTTTTTCTTGCTTTTCTTAGTATTTTCATCTCGGCCATCCTTAGCATGTTTTTGTCTTGTTTGTGTCATTGCGCACTTTTGTGCTGTATCATGATCGGTCTAAAGCAGGTTTTACAGATTCTAACTTTGCTTTCTGTGTGCATATACGGGTTTGCCAATGCTATACTGCGTAGTCATCCTGATAGTGCGGATGCTTTGTTAATCTGACCTTTCAGATCTTTAGCTGGGTCATGGGAGCTTAAATTATCCACCTCCAGATATATTTTACGGCGAGTTTGCATCTGGTTCAATGTTCCACGATTGTCATGCATTTGGTTTTGTTAGTAGAGATGTTCATACTGAGTTGATGACTTATTTGCAAAATTAGAAAAGCTATCTCTGTAGATCGTTTTCTGATTTGGCGATAATTGCTGCGTCGTCTGCGTAGTACGTCATTCTAAATCTGATTTGCAACATTGAAACAGAAATGGTTGATTTATGGACATTTTTTACAAGAAGAAACTATAGTAGCATATGTAGGGTTTGAATAGTCCGTCATTTTGCTGATAAATGTGTTCTTAAATAATCTAATTTTTTTTGTTTCTGCTTAAAATAGCAGATTTTTGTGGATAACTTTTGATAGTAAGTTCAGCGACATTTTATGGTTTGAGAATTTCTTGCATTTTGCCGCACGTTATGTCATTGACTTTGTTTAAATTGGAATTTTATAAAAATAAAATTAGAAAATTGTACAAATGTTAATGTAGATTGAAAAAACTTTCAAACAGCACCGTTTACTGACAAAACTTTTATTTAGAAACACAAATACAGGCACTAAAGTAGCTACGTTGTTCATGGTGCGCATGTAATCGTGTCTCAATAAACAGCTGTTTGACCTTAACGAAGATAAAATAATACCAATATTCCAGCCACTGCTTATATTCTGAGTGCCAATGCAGTTTTGTGTGTCCATATCCACTAGACCTCTTAACAGACTGCTCAATATACACGACAGAAAAGGATTTTTATTAGAGACAACAAATAGACAATCAATGATGTATTAAACGATACCTAAAAAGACTTAAAAGCTTTTACAAAATACTTTAATCAATTACCAGACATATAAATAGACACAGACAGTTTTTGGCCGCATGTTTTATTGGACAAGGCCATCTATAATGTATCTTTTGAATATAAAAAAAAAACATTTTAAAAAGTCCGCTACACCTAATGAGATACCCCTAGTGAACGAGCACTTCTAAAATGAGTTATAACATTTAAATTTAGGGTTAATTTATACATCTTCCAACGCCTCTGAGAATACCATGTATAATAAAAACAATTTATGGCAATAACATATTTCAAGAAATGCATGAGAATAGGACAACAACGAATTCAAATTTAGCAAACTTTAATTTTTGTAGTTTTTAGGATTTTTTTGCAATTTGGAGCAATGTAGACGCAAAGTTAGCCAATATTTTATGTGTAAAAGAACAAAATTACTTTTGTTTGTTATTGAAAATCGTAAAATGTAAATCGTAGATGTTGCGTAAAATATAAAGTGCTATTCCGATGCTCTCAGCCGCAACCGGCGTTCGAGATTTTACTTTTTTTGTATACTTTATTTTGCTTGCGGTTGCTTGCTTTGGAAGTGTATAAAATTGTCAAGCACATCGGAATAGCATCTTTAACCCAAAAAATATTTTGTGTATACTAATTATGTTTTCTGTTTCTTTAGGTGGGTCCTGCCGGTTCCCAATTCGGTCTCCTAGCCTGCCTTATCGTAGAAGTACTGAACTCGTGGCCGATGTTACGCCACCCGAATCAGGCCCTCTGTAAACTCCTCTCCATCACCCTGGTGCTCTTCATAATCGGCCTCCTACCATGGGTGGACAATTACGCCCACCTTTTCGGCTTCGTGTTCGGCTTCCTATTGTCGTACGCCCTGCTCCCTTTCGTATCATTCGGCTCGTACGATAGACAGAAAAAGATCGTCCTGATATGGGTATGCCTGCTTTCAGCCGGCTTCCTCTTCATCTGTCTGGTGCTCCTATTCTACATCTTCCCCGTCTACGACTGCAAGATCTGTTCGTACTTCAACTGCTTGCCGCTGACGCAGGACTTTTGCGCGTCCCAGAATATTAACTTTATGCGGGAGGAGCCCGTGGTATGACAAATCGCTTTACGGTTCAGGACCGTAACCTATCATTTCACTCGTTTCGCTCCGGAAGGATTCGGTTCTATGATGAAAAAATATTTCGATTATGTTCCGTACTTAATTACCGTCGCAACAATTATTGTAAATTAAAACCCAAAAATATTAAAATTATTGCATAATATTATTAAACAAAAAAAAAGCGGTGGTGAAATGGATAACCGAGGACTCTGTATTATTACAGGATATACATATATATTTCTAGTTTGTGATTATATATTTACGAAGAGACTCAAGATTTATTGTATAAAAAATATATTTAATAATTATTAAGAGTGTTGGGGACGCGGAAGAAACTGATATATTTAATACCATGTGATAAAGACGATATCTGTACTTTAAACATTATTGATTATTTATTGAACTGTAAGATATGTGCAATGAGACAAAAAAGAAAAATACGATTCCATTTAGTTTGGCAACGAAACTGATAGCTACCAATCCGTTTGCTATGATGCTTAGTTTCGCCGCAGCCATCAATAATGTTTACATTTTTAATGAAATAACAATGGAAAAACTGCTTGTCTATAATATGTCATTTTTTATTAAACAATACACCACTGATAAGTCGCAATGGAATAATAAATTAGTATTAATTTATCGATATTATTTCGCAACTCACTCAGATGAATTTAAAATAATTATACCGGGTAATTACTGCACAAAACATTAAACATTTGTTATTACATCGCGATTGATGTGGTGTATCGATCGACTCAAAGAGACATTCCAGATTATATTTTCAACGATATGAATAATTCATTTCTATGTGTTTTCAAATTATACACAAAAGAATGAATAAAAATGAATTTTATCAATTACCGTGAAACAAATATTTTCATCACTATAGATTATAATATTGTAGTTCTGTATAAAAAATATGAATAAAAAACAAGAAAATATATATATAAAAAAATTGGGTATGGATGATATGAAAAAATAATGTGTATATATAAAAAATATTATATAAACTGCAGTATGGTGTTTTACTTTTGGATGTGAACAAAAATAATAATAACAAAACATAATGTTGATTTTTTTGTAATAATTAATAATCAGAATTATTAATCTCCACAATGAAACAAATTTATTTCTCTAAACTACCGAATGTATAGGGGGCGACGCGGGCATCATATTTATTATAATGTTGTTTAATTATTATTTTTAACAGACGGACCCGACTTAGCGCCGATTGGCTTTCGTTGTAGAAAACTGTGTGACGTCGGAAATGTATGCTCGCGCCGCCCTATCGTCAGCCGTATATTATTATGACAAAAATTTTGTAATAAACGTAACAACTGTAGTTTACGTTACTTACCATGGTTTATGCTATAAAATTCCTCTTATAAGTCCAAACCTAACAAAATGAATTTTTTTTATTACTACCTGTAGACGTTAAGTTTTTTTGAAACTAAACGTGTAGGGATTTTTCGTGTTGGACTGATAGGAGTTTATATCATATACAATGACAATGTACAAATGTTGCTTTACACTTAAGGATGTTATTTTTTAAAATGAATAATAATGAGGGTCTTGTTGATATGTTTTTTTCTATTTATTGTATAAACATTTTTTCGTATGGTGTAAATCAATATTTGTATGGGTGTGTTGTAAATACTATAACATCAGGTGTTACTCTAAGACCAAGCCTTAACATTATATGGTAAACATAATAAATTACTTCTGCACATATAATTCAAACCAAGTGTTTTCATTTTTATCTAATTTATAGATTCCCAATCAAATTGACATCAATGGATCACTGAGGTAAGGATAAACATTTATCAATTACACTATTTCTTTGCCCAAATAAACTAAGTTTGGACTATCTTCTGCTCAGCTTACATTACAGATAGACCTACAGTTTTGAGTAGATTCCAAACTACTAGAGAGATTAATTTATTTACTCTGATTCAGAGAAGAATTTTGTCTCAAACTACATTCATTAAAAACAACTAATTTTGTTATTGATCTATCAACAGAAAGAAAAGAACTCTAATACTGAAAGGAAGCTATGTCGTCCATGAAAATATGTTTACTTTAGTTGTTCTTGCAGGCTTCATCATGTATTGACTGAGTCTTTTGAGCGTTTTTTCTATGTAGTTTTTTTTTGGAAAGTTGTTGACTTTGATTTATCAATTGAAAAAGCTCCTAATTCATCAATTGAAGAAGCTGAAGAAGCCTCTTTAAATCAAATTGATGCTGATGCATTTTTTTGAAGAGAATGAAGTTGCTGTTGAATTATCGAATAAGGTCTAAACACCAAAAAAATTACCAATTAAAAAACCGAAAGTATATTGCTTTTGAATCTTTCTTTGGTTAAAAAAGTTGCTACTGGAACATCAATTGAAGAAGATTTTTCAAATCAATTATCACCAAATGCCAATGAAAATCTAAAATCTAAAAATAAAGGCAGACTACCGAAGAAAGTTGTTACTTCAATTGATGACAATAAAGCTGTGATACAATGTCTGTGAAAACGTTGTTGTTGTTGCATGAGAAGAATCATAATGTAGGACACTTCTTGTATGTTGTATCTTTTGTCATGACAGAAGACGGTTTCTAAAAACACTGACGTCTATTTGGAGTATAAATTTTTTTAGGTTTCAGCCAGCTCAGCTGCAGTGTTTGGTTTAAACCTGCCTTCACATTTTAAAACTTACTTTTGGTAGCAGAACTTCAGGACCCCTATTCTGGCACTCATTGCGATCTCGCGCCACGTCATAGATTTCCCCTACCAGAGGGGAAGTGTGACATTTAAATCATAAATTTGTAATTAATAATACATATTGACGTTTAAAAATGCAAATAACTTGAAGCTTGGTATTGAATTTATATTACTAGATAGTCCTGTAGTACGAAAAGAGATCACCAGCAGATTTTTTTAGTTAATGATGACGTCATTAATTGCGATAAGCGATACGAGATACATGCCAGAATAACCCCCCTGTCATGCTTTTTGTTACCTGGCATATCTGTTAGCAGTGCTAATAGATTTTTTGTAATGGGTCTTGAACAACTTCAAATTCTATTCTATTCTACATTTATTAATATATTTTCTTAAGGTTGCACTAAAGCCCGTTGTTATAGGTGACGCTAACGACAACACTTGGAAGCAAGGTATCTGTCATTTTTAATGGCGTTTGCAATCGAGGGTTGCTGAGCTTCTTACTAAGAATAATAGCAGAATTGTAGTTTCTACTTGTGACGGGGTTAATAATATTTAATGTCAACATCTTCTAAACATTTTTTTTGTGGTTTACGGAAGGAATCTTCTAAAAACTTAGTGTCGGATTTACTCTCCCAAAGAAAGCGCCTACCGACTAAACCTAATTTTTGAATACTTGGAAGTTTCTGCTATAAAGTTTATGCAATTCTGTTTAGAAATACAATAGGAAGAAGAATGATGGGACGCCCTAGAGGTTGAGTCTTCTCAACCTGTTCATAAATGAATAGAATATGTGTACAAAATGTTAAAATTGATTAATTTTTTGTCGAAAAATAAGTTGAATAAATTGAGTAGTTACAAAAAATTCTCTAAAAATATCAAAACTGATGTATGCTACAAAAAGTAAAATTTTCTCATATTTTTCAAATGTCATAAAATGTCTAAAAACAAAAGATATCTCACGTGTCTCAAACTCCCAACATATGTCTCACATGTGTCACGGTTAGTTACCTAATATAACTTGACATGTACCACAAACTGTCAAAGTTCTCTTACAAGTATCATAAATTGTCTCACATTTTACATTGCTAATATACAACTGTCTCATGTGTGACAAAATGTAACAAAACCTCATATGTCACGCGTGTCACAAAAAATATCAAAATGCGAATACAAACGTCACAAAAATTGCACTAAATAAATTGCTAACACAAACTAATCTTATACATCACAAATTGCCTCACAAGTGTAGAAAAGTATGTCACAAAATGCATTTATTTAAACTGTCTAGTGTCACAAAATGCATTCTGTGTCGGAAAATATATTACTTTTTTTGCAAAAAGTCTCACAAGTGTCAAAAATTTTGTCACATAACATATCACAAATTGTGTCTCATGTATCACAAATAAAATTGTTACAAGTCAGAGACCAAACTATCAGTTCTTTACAAAACTCACAAATTGTCATGTGTCTCAAATATGCTACAAAAAAAGTAAAATTTTATCATGTGTCATGACATCATCAAACGTTTATAACAAACGTCATAAAATGTAAAAAACATACAAAGTTATCTCACGTGTCAAAACTGTCTGAGACACAAAAATGTCAAAATATCACACATTATCTCACTTATATCAAAGTTGTAAATATATGTCACAAACTCAAGTGCCTCAAAACGATAAAACTGTCTTATGTGCCACACAACCTCATAAAATGTGACATGAGTCTCAAAACAAAAATTATTTTGTGCCAAGGTTGACTCATATGTGTTATTATGTAAAAAGAATGAGTTTCATGTTGTCTGATTTATGTTTCATCAACTGTCAAAATCATATAAAATTGTCAGCATTTTCTAACAAATGTCACTAATTGTATTGCATACTATAAAATTTGTGAATGTGTCTCAGATGCCTAATATGTCTCAAATGTTTACAAAAAAATGTCAAAATGCTCTTACAAACGTCACAAAATTGTATCATTATAACTATTTCATGCTACAATGTCTCATAAGTTACAAGTAAAATTTATTTACAAAAAAAAATTACATATGTCACAAAACTATCAATGTTCTCTAAAAATATAACAAACTTTTTCATGCGACTCATATAAGCTATAAAAATGTGCCGTGTTACACATTTCTAACAAATGTTAAAATATCTAACAACTTAACAATCAGTCAAAATCATCTGTCTTATAAAACTGTCATAATGTCATAATTGCTAACTGCCTCAAGTGTCACAAAATTGACATATATGAGACACATGAGATAGTTTGTACCATTTGCTTAAAAATTTGACAGTTTTGTAACACAATTTGTAAGACAACTTTAATTATTTGCAAAAAATGTAATATATTTTGTGAATATTTTGTCTCAGTTGGTGAATTAGAGAATTTGTAACACAGTTTGTAAAACAGTTTGTGACACACATGAGATACGTTTTTTAGCAACTTTGTAAAGTTTGTGAGCGCATTCCGTCATCACTCTCTTGTATCTTAATGACTTCTGTCAGACCTTCTGTTAGGGTCTGTAGCTGCAAAAACAGGGCAGATAGTAGTAACGTCCAATTTCTTTACGACAAACACTTGAGCGGGTAGGCGGAAACACAGTTTGAAACTACCGGTTCAATTTATCTGAACTATGTTTGCGTTTGAGAAGAGATCTATGACATATATTTTTAGAACATACTAAAACATTGATGACAAATGAGTAACTCTTTGAGACACATGAAACTCAATGTTTATGACATGAAGATTGTGTAATTAATTTGTGACACGTGAGACACAATTTGTATAAGATGAAACAAACACAGTTTGTGACTTTTGCGAGTGTTTATGACTAGTTTTTTATGACATATAAGACGTTTGTTGACAAATAATGAGTAACATTATTTGTAACATGAGTTTTGTATAATTTTTAGAATAGTTTGTGACACGTGAGACAAAAATTGTGATGTTAAAATAATTTGTGACTTAAGAGAAATCTGTAACACGCTTTACTGATTTTTTGTGACATATTAAGACGTTTGTTGACAAATGAGTCACATTATTTATAACATGATTTGTGTAATTTTTGTGACAGAATTTGTGATATTTGAAATATTTTTTGACCTAAGAGAATTGATTTTGTTTATATCACATAAGACACAGTTTGTGATTTTTGTAAGGGATGTGTGACACATTTGTGACTAACATTTTGTGACAAATAAGTAACTATTTGTAAGACGAAGATTCAATTTTAGTGACATAAAATTTGTAAAAAATTTTAAGTAGTTTGTGACACTTCTAACTCAATTTATATGACATAAGATTTGTGTAATTAATTTGTAAGAGATATCTGTGACACGCTTTACTGATTTTTTGTGACACATTAAGATGATTGTAGACAAATGAGTCACATTACTTGTAACATGAGATTTGTGAGATTTTTGAAATAGTTTGTGACGCATGAGACACAATTTGTGATTATTGAAATATTTGTTTGACTTATGAGAATTGATTTTGTTTATATAACAGAAGACACAGTTTGTGATTTTTGTAAGCGATTTGTGACACAATTGTGACTAACATTTTGTGACATATTAAGACATTTGATAATAAATGAATAATATTTGTGCGGAACCTGCACTAACCGTTACCCAAATAGGTAATATTATTGACCATTGTTGTTTAACGTCTGGTAGTTACTAATCTTACAATCTTACAAAATTTTTGTTGCTACTTATTTAGTCTTATCTTGTTTCTTTTGATTGGCTGTGGCTATGTTGATTGACTGTGCTCATAAATCTGCATGAATGCAGACATCGTTTACCTGCAGGTTGCTTAAAAGTGTTGGTGTCAAAAAATGCGTTGAAGTGATAGTGGTCTTTTAGTTTTTAGAAGGGTCTATACCTTCACTGCTGTGTTATCTTGAGTGTTTTGTGCTTTTCTATCTTTATAACCAACTAAATGTTATTTTTGGCCGTTGGGTAGACTGCGCTCATAAATATACATCAAAAAGTTCTTTTTATATACTTTTCCTTAGTCGACCACAGACCACATACCACCACATGTATTCTTATTGGCCGCTACAATGTTGTTAGGCCACGCTTAGTAATGCTGCATCAATTTGCTCTTACTTCCTCGACGAAGTTATCATTAGTACAAAAGCTGGTTGTAGGCCACGCTTAGTAATACGGCAGCAATTACCCCCTAGCTCCTCTACGAAGATATCATTGAGGCAGAACTACTTGCTTTAGTTTTTTGTCAAGATTTTTTGCAACGTCCTTGGTGTGCATTTCAGCCACCCATTTTTGTATATTATAGCCTTTAGCTGAGACTACGTCCACTTGCTGCAATCAACGTCTTACTGAGAGAGACGCCGTAGTTTATTTGACTGTTAATATACATGTTACTTTGTTGAGGCTTTAATACTTTTCCTGAGTTCTACTTCTAGCTTTTTAACAGGGTTAGCGGTACGTGGCTTCTAGTAAAGTAGCTCTCGGTTTTGTTCAACTGCATATCAGAAAACCACGTAAAAACATCTTCACGTCCTTCCCTAGTCCAAACCAGTAGTAAATCTGGTTTCTCCTCTTAACTTTCTTTTCTTTTAGTGAAATTCTGAAGCAAATTTTTAGATATCTTGATCATGAAATTACGAAATAATTTCTTGTTATTGGTTTGTTTCTCTTCTATACATGTTTGATACTTTTAATAGCTCATACTATTACACTAAATTCTAATTGATTGAACATGTTGCCAGAAATTCTCTTCTTGATATAACAGAAAACTTATACTAGTATTGCAAGCATCAGTTTGTAACACGTAGTGCAATCCTGCTTGTAGGCGTGAACATTATTCGAGCTTACCCATTATTTTTTTCTGTTTACTAGAATAACTTCTTTATATTGTAGAGGTCTATTAAAGGTTAGGCCACTGAAGTTATGTACGTGCACAGTTTCATAACTCATCGTATTTACTTCTTATTTGTGGGATGTAGATATTTCCGGATTAGGTCTAATAATGGCTAGCCTTTCCAAAAATTTATCTACAAACCTAGCATTTAACGGAAAATTATGGTTATATAAGTATAAATAATATTAAAATAATAAACAGTTTTTAAATAAAGACATCAATGCTGGCACGTCGTTAAGGGAGGAGAATAGTTGCGCTATTATAAGGGTTCACAAAATCAAACTCAGCAAGAAAACGCCTAATTATAATTGAATAAAGTTTTGTCCCATTTGAACTAATTTTGATTTTAAAACGGCGCTGTACGTGTCAATATTTTTCTGAAGGAAACGGTTCACCGATATTCTCGTAGATCTGATAGGATTTCAGTAACATTATTACTAGCGGACGCAGCGACTAAGCCCGGCAATTCTCTATGCTGGACCATGGATGCCAACTACATCTGCAAACTCCAAGTTGTTAGTTTTCTCATGGGAAAAATCACTAAGCTAACGGACGAAATAAATCAAATACGCATTTACGTGCAAATTTGATAGAAGAAGTTTTGAAACTTAAACCAGATACCATCGACATCCAACCAGTGGTTATCAAAAAGTTGCAAAAAAAACAGCGATGGAAACTATTTTCGACCCGCAAGAAAACGCATTATCAGTACACATCCAAGCAATTCAAACCTCAACCGTAACAAAAAAAGAAGAAAACAAAAACCAACCATGCTAAGACGCTTCTGCCCAGGAAGTCGTAGAAGTCAACCTTGGGTCAGTCGGCAGCCAACCAAGACATGACAAACGAGTATGAACAAACCTAATATACAAAAACGAGACACAAACTAAAAAGCAGCAGGCCACCGCTGACAATTGCCTCCACAGGCCGATCTTGTGTACGCGTATGCGGGAATAGCGTGAGAAACCTCGATTCCTCGGTTAGTGCCTGGGACCATCTCAGAGAACCACTGAGACTGCTACTGAAAGTCAAACATTTTAAACCCGCGCCACAAAGACTCATAGAGAAACTCCAGTAGACACTTTTGGTTTATAGACTGCTCTTCTCCCATACCGTAGTGCCAAAACCAAATCGACGTCATCTGGACACCATCACCATGCCAAGTTAGAACTGGACGGCCAATCAGATTGCGCCATTTCTTTCCCAGAAAGAAAGCTAAGCCACCAACAGACCCGAACGCAGATCCACAGGCCCTTCACACAAACTAGATTAACCGTCTCGACCCCCTGAGCCAATTTACCACCGTAACTGCAGCTTCCTGGCAACGGTAACCAACCGAAAGCAGTTCATTACCCAGATTGTCCTAAAAATGTCAACAAATTAGGCTTTGTGCCTGCAGATCCCGCCAAATTTTTAGGACAGCCACTGACACGTCCAAATCCATCGAATTCTGAATAAACTAGCATTCTTTGTTGCTAAGTGTATGCATTTGTTAGTAGTGTTTTGGTTGAACGTGCATGAGCCCTCTGTGTGAGAGCGTCCGTGAAAACTTTTAATTCGTTTAGAAATGCAAAACATCATCCGATCACCGGAAGACAACCATAGAGTGCTGCGCTCATCCATATAAAGCCGAGTTATCCGGAGTTAACGTTAGTTTATACTAAAAGAAGGTGTGATATATCCATCTCGTCAATAACAAACACTTCAGCGGGTAAGTGGAGCACTCAGTTCTCTATTCTGGACCATGTGGTTTAAATTAGAGCGCTTAAGTGTTAAGTCATGTACAGATTTAATCTTATTCTGTGTTAATTTTCACTAAATTAAAAAAAAAATAGAGATCAAATAGTTTTATAAGCTGTAGATGTGGCTTAATTTGTAATACACCTGAACAAGTGTTACTCATACAAAGATTGGATTTTATCTTCTCTGCAAATGTTTGTTGTCACTAAACTGATAGAGAAAGGTAACAGATTCAATCTCTTTACGACAAATAATCGGGTAAATGAGCTGAGCATTGGGTTTACTAATTGTGGGAAGTAGTTTTAATTGTAGTACCCTGCTTACCTACCCAAGTGTTAGTCATTCAGAGATTGGATGTTTTTTCTCTTTGCAAATGTTAGTTGATGCTAAATTCATAAATTGTATATCACCTTCTTTTTATTTAATTTAGTCATTATTGGCGTTAGCAAAGAGCAGAAGACACCCACTTCTTTCTTATCCAAACTATTTGTTTGCAATCATAAACTGCAGTACATCCAGGAATTAAATTAATTCTTAAATTGTGTTGAGATGCACTATAAGTTTCCAAAACATTTTTCAAAAAGTAATTTAAAATAACAACCAAGAAATCACAATTGCTGAAAAATTCTCTGCTTTCAAGTAATTATGTAGAAATGTTTATTGCCAATCTCATAATCAGCAGTTTGAAAGCAGTTTCTTTCTTAGACGGAAGACGACTTGTTCTTAAGTAATTATTATATTTTAAAGAATTTTTCAATCTCTAAAAAACCGGTTTTTGGCCTTTTACAAGACCATTTGCACTTACATATTGACAGCTTAAAAGTTGTAGAAGTGGCATTTTAACAAATTAGTTGTAAACTTATCTCTAAAACATAAAATAAAACTTAGTGAGGTTTATATTAGTTTAAATATTTTTTCCAAAACACTTATTCACTTTTTGAAGAACATAGTAAGAAGAACCTTGGCGTAGAGGATTATAAGTTGTGAAACTTAAGACTGTATTCTTGTTACCTTACTAATATTTTTCCTAATTTAGATGGTTTTTTTTATTGTCTAAATAAACAAAATTATCATCTATAAATACAAAAACCTTAAATTTCTAAAAGATGGCCAAGACGTTCTTCAACCTAAAAGGCATTATTTGCTAAATGCTGATTGGCTACAAAACAAGTGGTTTTAGGTGGTATAGTATTGTCTGTGCAGTTAAACTAAGACAGACTTTAAAGTCAATGCTTATAATCTTATTGTGGTGATTGCTGTTTTTGGGTGAGTGGCAAAACAAGGAAGTGTCCGTCTATATGCCAACCGACAGGTAGGTAGACGGCGCGGTTAAGTTGTTCTGTCTAGCTTAGAGACTGTTCTCGGAATGGATTGTGTAAGACTAAATGTCAAAATCTTATTCGATCCACACGTACCGCACGCCGCTCACTCCCAAAACGTTGTAGCGTTGAGTGAAAGAATATTAGAAAGAGGCCTTAGGCTAATGTAATTGTGGATATTGGTGTATGCCGCTGCTATAGATGTATCTGTCCTCCTTACACACTTGCTATCGACTTTATTTCTGCAACAAAATCTTGCAATGTTTTGGGGTATTGAGCCTTGTACTGAGGCTGTAAGTCGTTTTCTGTAAGTATTGGGCAGATCTCAAACCCCCACTTCTGCGTCAGAGCTTTGGAGTATTTCTGATTATTGAAGCTTGTGCAGATGCCATCTAGTGACATTTTAGTTGAAAGTCAATATCAGTTTCGTCCTGTCATCATAAGATGAGTTTCTTTAGCTTACGCAGACAAAGTCTGAAGAAAAATAAGCAAAGAACGCATTCAAGATTGACCAAACCTGTTCCTAGTTATTGGAACATGAATGCACATACAAAAGAGGTGACCCAAAAGGCTGCAAAACAGAATAGAATAATGCCACACACTGGAGAGATAAAATTGAATGAGTCATCAATCTAGCAGTAGTACGCCAAGACGGCTAAGCACAGAGAACTGCTAAAAAGGAACAAAAGGACTGCAAGCATGATATAAAGAAGACTCTACTAGATGCAACAAAGTAATGCTGACGCAACACAGTGAAGTAAAAAGGTAGTAGTTTTAGTCGGTAGTCATCTACAAAAGTAGATAAATGCACACACTTTATCAGGTATAAATAACACAATTAATCAAAAAAGTGTTTAAAACTTGCCTCGCATACTGCAGTGCATTATGCAGCCGCCGCATCCTTCTATCCAACGTCACACACATTTAATTAATAGTTTGTTTAATTTAGTTATTTGTATATTAGGTACGCAAAATAATAGACATTGGTAAAAATATGTTCAGTGGCTAGTGGGCAAATTCAATCCACCTTAAATTATTTGTAAACTTGTTTACAGCAATAACATACGTAATGCCGCATACATTTATAGTTTCAGCGACATTCAAATTTAATTTTTTAAATTTTATATGTCATTTCGGATAGTGCCGGTCCCCAAAGCAATTTCAAACATCAAGCAGATTATAATTATTGCCTAAAGTTCTATGTAGCAGTAACCACCATAATTAAATTGAAGCAACTCTGGTTGCTGACAAATATAGAAATGTATATACAAAAAATGCGGAATCTGGAAACATCTATGAGTAACTCTACATATTAATGATCTGGCAAAAAATAACATAAAAAATATAAATTTTTCCTAGAATTTATACTTTTATTAATCCAATTATAACTAAAATAATTTCTTCATTTATTTCAAATCACTTTCTATTTATAAAATTTTGCTATTATTGCAAGCAATTAGATTATTAAGAAATTATAATAAGCATATTTCGAAACAATGGTCAATATATTTATTATTGCCAAGTTTACATAGTATATACAGAAATTGGAATAATAATTTGGTGTTAATATTCACTAGTTTATTCAAGTAAACAACGTTCTCTATAAAAAATGTCTACCCAAATTTTGTAAAAAATCGTTTTTTTGGTACAAGATTGTATATGTATACATTACTTATTAAAAAATTGGTTTACTATATCACGAATTACAAAATAATATGACATAGAAACACACATAATTCACACAAAATATAGTCTCAGTCACACCTAAATAAAAAATATAACAATTAACAAAGTATTTAATTTACATCTAATTTGTGTTTATTATTAAGTAACTCCTATGCGTCTTCTTTGTGCTTTAAATTAATCTACTCTTTTCATTCTTTTAGCATTGCGCTTCGGTGATGAGCGACCTTTCCATAAAAAAGTATTCAACTTCTCTCCTGTTAGATAGAGCACCATTGCTAATCCTAGTAGCCCTCCAAAGAAGAGCAGTCTATATGGGAATGATAAGACATCTAGTACTGGATACACCCACATGCCGGTGTAATTGAATATTATGTGAATCCATACCAAATACACCAACATAAATGATGTGAGAACACTGAGGCCGAATTTTCTGGATGGATATTGATGGTATGAAGTTATCATTTCAATCAAGATAAATATCATTATGTTGGTGTGCATGCAGTGATTGAGCCACATTGGGAAGAACGCATCAACGGCTTTCGGAAGAACGAGTTCACGGTCGACGAAATAGAGAGCCCAAAATGTTGAGCCCACAAACATCGAGAGTGGGAATGCTAGGCAGGATAATAACTGCAAAATATTGTAATTAGTTATTATTATTATTATTATTTTATTGATTAAATTTGCTTACATTATCCTCGAATCTTTTGAGTAGAGGCTTCTTGGAATCAGCGCCTCCTTCATTTTGCTTGTTGTTTTTCAAGACGTCGTTCAGGAAGCAGATTGTAAAGAAAAATGCCTGAAGTAGCTGTAAATAAATAATAATTGTATAAATAGAATGATCGTTTTTAAAATTCAAAGATGAGTGGCTGTATTTATAATATGCGCACTTTTAATACTTGATAAGGTTTCTCAATTAGTATTACAAGTTTACAGAATTGCGTTTCATGCTATGCTTTTTATATTTTGTGTTTAATTTTAGTTTTCAATTGACCGGAATCTTTTAATTAGTTTTTGGAGAATTGTTAAGGGCGCGGTTTAGGGAGTGTCATTAAACTAAGAGCAGAACTCACTCAATTTAACTGCTTTTTAAAATCGATTTTTTTGCAACGTACAGATATTGATATTTTCATTCTAATATATGAAAATCTAACAACTTCAATTGTGAACTAAATTTTGAAAATAAAAATTAATTTTCTTGTCAAAATATTTGCTTAAGGTTAAAGAATACACCAAAATTAGTAGTGTGTGCTTGGTTGTTTCTAGAGTCCGTAACCATTGATCGATTAAATTCCTATCGCTGTAATTAATAACTTGAATTTGATGCGCATCATACGCCACTATTTGTTGCGTATTAATACGCCACCCGTAGGTGAATATTGTAGAATTGACCTACGTGGTTAGCATCTGCAACTCCAGAGAGTTAAAAGTGGTAGGTCGGCAGATTTATTAGTAGTTTTGGATAGTCGGAATGGTCTTTATTGCGCACCAGGTCGTCAAAATTTTTATTTTTTAGTATAGAGTGGCTTGTGGTGTTTGTTGTGAATGGGTATAGACCCATAAGGTTAGTCTGGTTGTAGGTTTGGTCCAACTTTAGAGAAATAGGATCGGTTTTAAGTGGCAAAGTTTTGTGCCGATTTGTATTGAAGTAGTTTGATGTGATCGGGGCATCCCCAGAAGTTTGCTGCATGTTCAATGTAGCAGTTTGCACACTTGGGAGAAGTGGAAGTCTCCTTGGTTTATTCGCAGGAAGAGGTCGGATGGCTGCCTGCACATTTGACGCAACGGTTTAGGAATGGGGCATAGTAGCATTAGATTGATTTTCTCTTAGCCTCAAACTTGATTAATAAATTGAAGAACCGTCTGAGTTGAAAAATTTCCTTTCTACGTTCGCATCAAAGGGGTTGAATGCACACTAAGGGGTAGATGATGTCACCCTTGCCCATTCTTTTGACGTATAATATTTGGTGGTTAAGTTAAATTTTAACTTCTTCGGAGATGTCTTCAAGGTTATTTTTAATTATTGCTCTTCTTTAATGTGTTTGCTTAAATGTGAAGTGGTCGGTTCTGATCAGGGGTGATGAGTCAAAAATCGCTGTTTGTAGGCCATCTTTGATGTTGGAGGTCTCAAAAAAACTTACAGCTAGAATATAACATCGCTTTGTCACCGTAAACTATTGGCAATGGCAGTCGCGTTCGCAAAGATGATTTCCGTTTGAGGCTTGAAAAATTGTTGACTCTTCAAGATTGTTGATATTCTTAGTGTGTTTGGCTCGAAAAAGCCCGCAGAGAGGTTTGCGGAAGATTGTGTAGACCGTCAGTCAGTTTGGTCGGCAGCGGCGGAAACTGGTCCAGTAAGTTTTACCAAAAGTAGCGAGGCAAGTTGGAAAGAAAAGTTTACCTATCGCATGTAAGCGATGGAATGGCAGCTGACAACGATTAGAAAAAATTAGTAGAAAATAACAACTGCGGTTCAAGTGCAATTGGTTATCAAAAATATGAATGCTCGGTGTAGAGGTTGGATGAGTAATTAAAAATTTGACCGAGGCCGTTTTCTATCATGATTGACAGATATATCGGAGATTAGATCATCTTCGTCAAACTCTTCGGGCTTGTTTGATTGAGACGGGAGAAAATGGAAACGTTTGTGATAAAGAAGCCACCGCTTCGGATATGGTTCGTATAAATCCAGCAAGCTGAGTATAGTGAGATGTTCGTCAGGGTCATCTTCGCTGTGGCAAACAATGGTGGTTGATTGATTAACAAATTTATTAATCAATTAAATAGATTAATTAACGTTGAGCGGATGCTTCGTTCTCAAGTCAAGCAAGTCCCTCCTCTTCTGTAGTGAGTGCTGAGGATTTCAATAACACAACATATCAATAAATAAGTAATCGTGGGTTAGATGAGGTCTTGAAGGTGTGTATAACACTTTTCAAAAAATCAAAAACAAAACAAAATATGTATCGGCATAGCTGACACGTGTATCAAAATAACGAACTTGTGTATGACTATAGTACAAATACATCAGCACCTTCGCTTCTGATGCAATTTATGAAAACACTACTGCAGTGATAACTACCTATTAGACTAACAGAATGGCAGCTTCGCAGACTGGATTTAAACCGATACACCAAATATATTCTGCGATTGATCTGTCATAGAAATCCCACTCAAAGAACCATATTGCCGCAGACGCAGTGAGAGAATAACCTAGCAGAGTAAAGCAAGAGTAACAGTCCCGTCCAGACCCCAACTAAACTGTAACTATTACAGGGTCTGTGGACATTTTAGAGACCCCCGGAGCAGACCGTGAAGAAGAATATTGCGTTATTGAACTAATAGAGCCAAAAGACCTATTGCTTGGCTGACTCAAAATTCAGAGCCAACCCTGACCAAAGCAAATGAAGGAGTCTAAGATTGAAGGAACGACTGTATGGCAACACACACTTTCACAAGTAAGAACTCCATCAAGAATCTCACCAGGCATTAGTAGAACAAGAAAAACATTTGTTATCTGCAGTAGCGTAGCTCAGATTTTTAGCCTCCCCCCGCAAAACATAAAACATAAACACGTCGCAGGGTTCCTTAATAGACTTTTTGGGGCCCTTTTGCATAAAGCTTGAAAGTCCCAAAACGTCTCAAACCTACGCAACGCCACAGTAAGGACATGCATTAGTGTGAAGATAAGGATAATGCCTACAAGAAGACTCCATTGAGAACCTCCAATTTCGCCATCAGAAGAGCCATACTTGCCACAAGAAAAGAAGAGCCAGTTTGTGCAGCTGGTGTGTAAAATAGTGTTTTTCTTGAGCGCCAATAGTTGTGAGTTAACTTCCTTTTGTGTTTTCAATAACCAGGTTGTGTACCAGTAGAAGAAGTAATCGATAGCGGACACAGGTCGAGTAAACTCGTTTGTAACCTCCAAGTGATAACAATGAAGAAATGAAAGATCAACCCTCCCGTTATAAGAAAAGGTCATTGAAGTACTTCGTAGCTGACTGAGGTTATAGGCCAGAAAGGGTCATAAAAATGTGTATAAAAGAAGATCATTGAAATACTTCATAGCTGTCAGGATATTCACACATAGGCCAGAAGTGGTCTTGGAGATCTGTATAACCAATTACTGTAATCCTACTTTAATTTCGCCCATGGAATGTGTAAAATGTGAGCGCGAGAAAAAGATGCAGAAGCATGAGTGCAACAGAACAATATTTTTGTGTATATTAAGTTGCAATTTAAACAGAGAGCAGAAAGAAAAGTGGGATATTATCAACCTCCACACCGAGCATTCATGTCATTACACAATGGCTCGGTGTGGAGGTTGGGCTGTTAGAGCGTCCTTTGTTTAAATAGATCAACTTGAATTTAAAATTATAAGAGAACCCAGCCCATCTCTACTCTCCAGTCCCATAAAATCATGTCTCCTCAATACCATTAAAATAAAACTGAAATACCACTACTTCAAGAAACAGAATTTTATTTTCGACAACAAACCACCCCATATTTGTTTAAAAGGACAACACACGAGAAGAAGACAACCAAGACGACAGCTAAGAGATTGGCCCATATCAATCTTCTTCCACTGAGCAATAAAAAGTGAAAACAAACCAAACCGACTTCAGTATGTCGAGTAAAATCTACCAAAAGCAAGGCGTCCAAAAAAATAGAATTCCCAAATCAAAAATCAGCACCGCATAAGCAAACAAAACTAACTGAAGACACCATTTAGCCAAGATGAATAAAATCAAAAATCCAAGCAGTCTACAAAGATCCTTGCGAGGAAGAATTTCAAGTCAATCATTCAGGCTATAAAACTTGCACTGCATGAAAGTAATACATTCGATATCAAATCCATATATCAAAAATGCAATCACCGGAATCCAGGACTAATTCATCAAAACCCAGATCCAGAAAATTAAATTATTGAAGAATTAAATCCGCTATCAGTTGAAATTCAATAAGGAAGTTGTGCCCAACTTAAACCACGCCGCCGACATTCCCTCATGCGAGCAAACCAGAACAGTGAATAGTGAAAGACAGTTAAGCAAACTGGAGTCAACCTCAGTAGAAAGTGCTATCGGTGTTCAAGCAAAACTAAAATAAATCATCATAAAACGCATAACTGAACCTGAACAAATCTAAATGAAAGTAAACGATTGAAGCTCCTTGCTGCTAGGTAAACCGATGAAGAAACACGCAATGATACAAAATACGCAAAACCCAAAAAACACGTCCTCAGCCACCAAAACACATACTTTCGTCAAACATATTTATCGCCCACAAATAAAAATAAAGCTTCATTCAGAGACCATGGAAACCGTCTACCCAAAAACTACATGGCCTCCAATCTTTACGCACCTAGAGGTAGAAACCAAACACACCAAAATTTGAGAAAAAAATTTAAATCTAGAAAAAACTAAAAAACCTTCTAACACGAGAACCCAGAACTATAGCAAAAAACAACCACAACAAAATTGTTACCAAAAACCAACATACGCAACTACCAGATTTCCTACAAACCTAATTGTAAGTACTTCAAAAATAAGCTTGTGTACAATCTAGCCTGCAAAGTAAAAGAAGCTTCCAAGCATGAGTCACCACTGTAGGGCCACTGTAATGGCGTTTATCGGCGTCTTTACTAGGTAAAGAAGCGGTAAAAGCAACAAAACAGATCAGCAACTAGCACAAGAAGAGCCAGCAACATGGGCCAGGAGCAAATAGACTTGTTGGTAGCGTCATTCAAACAGTATCACAAGAAGATCAAAATTTTGCAATAGCAGAGGCAAAACAACAGAAAGCATAGAACACCATGTGCCAAGAAATAGACTGGCTAGATTGTTACAGGCAAAATTGATATGCGCTCTTCTGTACATCTTACGCCCAAGAAGCAGGTTAAGACTAAAAAACTTTTCCCAGAGCAGCCAACTTTATCATTTTCTAAACCTCCCATCACCGCGGAAGAGATCAGTGAAAAGCAAAATTAATCTGGACAAAACCCTACCGGAAGCGGTTTCTGAAAAAAGCGTTTCTAGACACTTTTACCACTCTCATGAGCAAAGGCACTTTTCCAGATAAGTAGAAAACGGCAAAGCCAAAAAAACACAGTTCAACAAAATTGAACCGGTAGTTTCAAACTAAGTTCCCGCCCACCGGCCCAAGTGTTTGTCACAAAGAAATTAGAAGTAACCACCACCTGTCGTGTTCCTGCAGCTAAAAACCCTAACAGAAGAACTGACATAAGTCATTAAGGTACAAGAGACTGATGATGTAAACCATTTCTAGATAACAAATACTTAGGCAGGCGGGCGGAAACACAGTTCAAAAAAATTAGACCGGTGGTTTTAAACTGTGTTCCCGCCAACCCGCCTGAGTGTTTGTCATAAAGAAATTGGAAATTACCACCACCTACCGAGTACCTGCAGCTAAAAACTTAACAGACGGACTGACAGAAATCATTAGAGTACAAAAGAGTGATAACGTAAACAAATTCCTGATAACAAATCCTTAGCGGACGGGCGGGAACACAGTTCAAACAAATTAGACCGGTAGTTTTAAACTAAGTTCCTGCCCAAGTGTTTGTCACAAAAGAAATTAGAAGTAACCACCACCTGCCGTTTTCCTGTAGCTAAAAACCCCAACAGAAAGACTGACAGAAATCATTAAGATACAAGAGAGTGATGACGTAAACAATTTCTTGACAACAAACACTTAGGCGGGCGGGCGGGAACATAGTTCAGAAAACTTGGACAGGTAGTTTCAAACTGTGTTCTCGCCCACCCGCCCAAGTGTTTGTCATAAAAAAATTGAAAGTTACTATTACCTGCCCTACAATTTCCTGATAACAAATCTTGGGCAGGCGGGCGGAAACACAGTTAAAATGAGCCGGTAGTTTAAAACTGTGTTCCCGCCCACCCGCCCATGTTTTTGTTATAAAGAAATTAGAAGTTACCAGTACCTGCCGTGTTCCTGCAGCTAAAGACGCTAACAGAAGGACTGACAGAAGTCATTAAGATACAAGAGAGTGATGACGTAAACAATTTCTTAATAACAAACACTTGGGCAAGAACACAGTTCAAAAAAATTGATCCGGCGGTTTCAAACTTTGTTCCCGCCCACCCAACCAAGTGTTTGTCATAAAAAATATGAAAGTTACCACTATATGCTGTTCCTGGAGCTAAAAACCCTAATAGAAAGACTGACAAAATTTATTAAGGTACAAGAGAATGATGACGTAAACAATTTCTTAATAACAAACACCTGGGCGGGCGGGTGGGAACACAGTTCAGAAAAATTAAACCGGTGGTTTCAAACTGTGTTCCCGTCCACTCGCCGACAGAAGTCATTAAGGTACAAAAGAGTATTGACGTAAACAAATACTTGGGCAAGCGGGTGGGAACACAGTTCAGAAAAATTAAACCGGTAGTTTCAAACTGTGTTCCCGTCCACTCGCCGGAATGTTTGTCATAAAAAATTGAAAATTACCACCACCTACCGTGTTCCTGCAGCTAAAAACCCTAACAGAAAGACTGACAGAAGTCATTAAGGTACAATAGAGTGATGACGTTAACAATTTCTTGATGAACACTTGGGCGGGCGTTCGAAAACGCGTTCCACAAAAATTAGACCGGTAGTTTAAAATGTGTTTCCGCCCACCCGCCCAAGTGTTTGCCACAAAGGTATTCATCTTAATCTTCATTGGCAAGCTATGCGAGCAAATAGGAGACTTCAAATGGAACTAGAGGAAAATCAAAAAATTAATGCAACAAAAAAAGTGCAAGAACTACCAAACAACAAAGCGGAGAAACAATTTGTAGTGCTTGTAATATTGTATATTAAAAACGCCTTCAACTCCGTACAATGAGCAAATATCATCAAGACGCTACAGGAGATTGGTGTCTCAAAGTATTTGTCATTTGCAGCTACCTCGAAATACGCAAGATATTAGTTACCGCTGGGGTCTCACAAGGCTCAGTCAAGTGTCAGACACTGAAATGTCAGCTACGACGGAATATTAATGGTAAAAATACCCAAAACCATCTAGTTAATTGGCTATGCAAACAACGTGAAAATCATTATTGCAAAGAAAAACTTTGAAAAGATATAGTAAAATATGTAAATAGGCTCATCAAAAGAAAACTCTAACTTCCGGCGTAAAAGACAAAACAAGAAAAGCCTCAAAACCTTCTCATTTAGATCAACGGCGTGCCAATAACCAACCAGAGCAGCATCAAAATAAACATAGACCCACATTGCAAAAACCGATAAGACTACCGCGATGCTAACCAGGCCCAACATTGGAAGACCTAAAGAGAGGAAAAAGAGAACAATATGCATCGTCGACTTCTCAATAGTGCTGTGTGAAATCAGAAAATCTATAAAATAAAAAAATAAAAAATCCGACAGTGGCCATCTCGTATAGGACAGCTTTTACCGTTGCACTAATTACCTCTAGAACGATCGTACTTGGCCCGCAACTTCAAGCAATAGAAGTCGGCAAGAGAGACTACTATCGTGATGTGAAAAAAAGTGTGGCCGGCGGAGAATAACGGCATGACTGTTTGGCCAAAAAATTCTCATCCAAAACAAAACAAAAAAACAAAAGTCAGTGTTATACAAACAGCAAAGCCTCACTAACAAAAAGTGCGTTTCAACGGCGGTCCGTGCATTTTAAACAACAATCAATCCATATATCGTCTGTTAGTGTGCAGAATCTACGCCACATCAAACATTGAAGATTTTTAAGTAGTCTCTTAAGTCATGCATCGGTCATCTACATAAAAGACATAACGGTAGCTACAGATAGTAAAAAGTTTGCCAAACTATGCTAATTAACTACTTACTAGTACCACAATTAAGATTGCACCCAGTATTTTTTATGTAAATCAAACAAAACGTTAAAAAAATAACGCACAAACTCTTTACTCTAATCAGCAATGATTTATTTAAAATTTAAATCCCAATTGCAATTATTAATCTCCTCTCCTTTTAACTACCGCTTTAATTAAACGTCCGCTAGGGGATAAAAAATCCAATTAAAGCGAATTGAGTTATAAGCAATACATAAATATTTAAAAATTTAATTAACCCCCGTTCGCTTGCCATTTAATTGAAAGGTGATGGCATATCTATTCCAATTATGATATAATTAATTGCAATTAAATTAAACGGGGTAGCGACTATTGGGAGAATCGATCACATATTATAATATGCAGGTCATGCCAAAATTCTACGAATTAGTAGAGTTAGTACATCAATAATTGCAATTAGTATTGAAATAATCCGCTATTATTACTAAAGCTTAAAATAGAATTGTATACGAGATCATATTGATTTGGGAAAGCTTTAAATATTTCATTATTTATATTAATGTTTAAAATTATTTATTCAAATTTGTTAACATGCAATGCCGTAGTCATACATGGCACACTAACGAGGTTTGTAGAATCAAAACAATTATCTTAAAGTTTTGCCGCTGTAATCGTTGGATTGAATTAAGAATGCTAGACTTGGGTAAGAAATTATTTATTATTCCGACGAAAAAGAAAAGTAATTGTAAATCCTCAAATGATTTAAGGGTGCGGTTTAGGGAGTGTCATAAAAAGAGCAGAGCTCACGCAATTTAACTTATTTTTGCAACGTTTAAAGAATGAAATTGTTGCAAAACACGATTTAAAGTTCTGCTCGTAGTTTTATGACACTAAACCGCACCCTTAAGTAAAGTAGTAAGTAAAAACTAACGTACATGTATAAACTTACGCAATGTTAGTAAGTTTAAGACCGATTTTGACAATTATAATATATTTTATTTGTTTAAGATCAGAATTTGCAATCAGTTTAGATTAAAAAAATACTTTTCTGTTCAAAATCCAATAATATAAAATATTGTATTCTTTACTCATTCATATTGACAAACAAAAATGCATTCACTATCATATTAATTCATTTAAAAGAACGCACAAATTACATTCTCCGCTCAGAAACCTTCAAAGCAAATTGCAACAATCAATTAATTACCATCGCAATGTACAACACTCGATGCCAATTAAATTCTCCTCCTGTTTCCCATCGATACAGAAGCAGCGTTTGAACTCCAATTAAAACTTTCAGTATCCGGCCGAGTCCATCGAAATAAACTTTAACCCCGTTTAATCAGTATTACATAAAACTCATTCAACACTAAATACATTTATTATTAGATCGAAATTTGGCAGGAGGCGCTCATGTTTAATTAATTAATTAAGATATTTCACGCAGACAAAGTGCGCGTTAAGTTGATGGAATTTAAACGTTGAGGATGGTCGACTCATATGTGTGTGTCAGCAGCAGCAACGAACGTTTTAGAGTGGATTCAATTAAATATGGGATGCGACTAAATGGATGTACTTTAAGGCCAATTAGGTTTATTAGCAAAGCAAGTCAACGTTTCAAACTACTTTGTATATTTTGATCGATGATTAAAGGACTGGTCCGTCAGATCTGATTGATTCTCTTTGCATAAGTTTATTTGGATCCATTAGCAATAATTATCATTTTGATGAGCAAAGTTCAAATTTGTTTTTGCTACCAATTATCAATGTTTAATATTTTTGTTAGATTATAAAACAAATAAGAATATTTGCATAGAATAGAATTGTTTCAAGGTTGCAAGTTATTTAAATATTTAGAAGTATGAATAATACCAATGAGTAAAACATTTTCCATTCATTTATATTATTAACTACATAAAAATTAAATTATTATAAATATACTTTTTTTGTTATAAAATTAAAAATTGCGGATGAAAGACCACAGCAACTGGTCCTTTCAAAATAAATTTATTTATAATTAGTTGTATTGTACTGTGTTATGAGTTAATGTTTTCAAATAAATATATTTTAAACGTAATATTAATCTTTATTTTATCCATGTATGCACGCAGTTCATAGTAAATTTTGTTAAATAAATAAAGTTTGATAATTAAATTATGTAAAAAGCATCACTAGCAAAGCTAAAAAAAAAAACATTTGTAATTTGCTGAAGAAAATAAGCTTAATATATTGAGATTTACAAAAAACAAATTTGTAGAAATTAATACAAAAGAATGATAAAACTAGCTAAACAATTCTGGTGCCCATCGTACAACTTTCGCAGGTTCAAACTCCAGCTCTGGTAGAACATTTTCAGAAATTGTTGCATTAATTAATTCAGGACATGATTAGTGTCCATGTAAATGCAAAGGCCTCGATAGTATCTACAGCGCCTCCATTTTCTCAAATAATTTGCTCGGTAATCGATCTGTTAACACTTGGAACAGCGGTAAGTGAATATGTGATGCGACTTCCGTACTCGCTGAAGTCATTTAGTTTTCAGTAGCAATTTATTTTATTATTCATTATTATGACTTTTTCCTCCTCCCAAGATTAAAAATACAACTTAAGAGACGTTATTTTGCAACTCTCTAAATTTGAGCTCCAGAACTGCTTTGAAGATTGGAAAAACCATCTCCAGCGCTGTGTGACTTCCAAAAAAACACAATTTATTGAATACCATACTTTGGGAGATTATTCAATTTAATTATTTAGTAAAATTTAAAAAGCCTTATAGAGGATAGGTAAAGTTAGATTAATTTGTTGTACATAGATGAATTGCCGCATCACTAATAAATAAAACTTTAAAGACTATGTAGTCTCCTCAAAACATTTTACCAATGCCTGTCGTTGATTTTACTAGCTTAATATCTCTCTCAAAATAGTCTACCAGATCATCAAATAACTTGCGACTTTCTCATTCGTACTCAGAATAAAGCCAGACATCGATGACAACGCTCATACGACTTGGACTACAGAACCAAACTACTGACGCGTTATCATAATATGAAGTGTCGCACTCACCCGCCCACCCACCCAAGTGTTAGTTACCAAGAAGTTGCATAATTTAAATAAAAATCCCTTAATCACAAGAGACGGTCGTGATCCAACCTCTTGGTAACTTGGGTGTACTAACGCGTTATCATAATATAAAGTGTCCCACCCACCCACCCAAATGTTCGATATCAAGAAGTTTAATGTTTGACCACTCTGCGAACGTCAAAAGTCACTTAATCACAAGAGACGGTCGTGATCCAAACTCTTGATAACTAACACTTGGGTGGGTGGGTGGGCCACTCCAATCCAAACTACTGACGCGTTATCATAATATGGAATGTCCCACCCACCCACCCAAGTGTTCGATATCAAAAAGTTTAATGTGACCTCTCTGCAAACGTCAAAAGTCACTTAATCACAAAAGACGAGCGTGATCCAACCTCTTGTTAACTAGTACTTTTGTGGGTGGGTGGGCCACTCCGATCCAAACTACTGACGCGTTATCATAATATGGAGTGTCCCACCCACCCACCCAAGTGTTCGATATTAAGAGGTTTAATGTTTGACCTTTCTGCAAACGTCAAAAGTCATTTAATCACAAGAGACGGTCATGATCCAACCTCTAGGTAACTCACAATTGGGTGGGTGGGTAGGTGAGCCACTCCAATACAAATTACTGACGCGTTATCATAATATGGAGTGTCCCACCCACCCACCTAAGTGTTCGATATCAAAAGGTTTAATGTTTGACCTCTCTGCAAACGTCAAAATTCACTTAATCACAAAAGACGGTCGTGATCCAACCTCTTGGTAAGTAACACTTGGGTGGGTGGGTGGGTGGGTGGGCCTCTCCAATCAATACTACTGACGCGTTATCATAATATGGAGTGTCCCACCCACCCTCCCACCCACCCAAGTGTTCGTTATCAAGAGGTTTAATGTTTAACCTCTCTGCAAACGTCATAACACTTGGGTGGGTGGGTGGGCCACTCCAATCCAAACTACTGACGCGTTATCATAATATGAAATGACCCACCCACCTACCAAAGTGTTCGTTATCAAGAGATTTAATGTTTGACCTCTCTGCAAACGTTAAAAGTCGCTTAATCGCAAAAGAGAGTCGTGGTTCAACTTCTTGGTAACTAACACTTGGGTGGACAGGTGGGCCACTCCGATCAAAACTAGGTAAAGAAAGCCATTAGGTAAAACACAAATCTGTGGTGGTTTAAACAACCATAATTACACGCAACTACTGTTTATTCGTAGCATTTGTAAATTTTTTACACTTTTTAAGAGTTCATGGTACCTTATTAAGTTGTTAAAGTTTATAGCCGGATTTTAGTGCTTTATGAATATTGTTTATAATTTCAAAGCCGGATTTTGCTGTGTTGACATTGTATGAACAAAACTTTCCAGTTTTCGATAGCTTGTGTCCAAATTTTTAAAAATATTTTAATATTTTATGACCGTAATTTACTATTTTTGACTAAAATTTGCATCTTTAACAGATTATGGCAGGATTTTGCCATTTTTAACAACATTTGGAGCCTGATTTCTTCTATTTTTAGGATTTCATAAGTTCTTTTACATTTTTCGACAGTTTATGGCCGGTTTTTGGTGTTTTCTGGCATTATTTTGATGTTTTAAGGCTTAATTTTGTTATTTTTACATTTTTCAACAGATTCATGGCCAGATTTTGGTACATTTTCACATGTTTTATGACCAGATTTCGCTATTTTGACATTTTATAATTTTTTTTTGTAGTTTTCACCAGTTTTTGGCCCAATTTTAGCGCTTTATGATAATATTTAAATTTTATGACTATTCTTGGCGTTTTTAAATAGATTTTAGTTTCATGGCCAGATTTTGTTAATTTTCACATTTTATTAAAAAAAATTCAACAGTTTTATGGTGCTTCCGCAAAAAATTGATATTTGGTAGCTGGATTTTAGATTTTATTAAATTTTATGGCTAGATTTGGTACTTTTTGGCCATAGTTTGATGTTTTGAGGCTAGATTTTGATTGTTTTGACATTTTATAAATAGAAGTTTGCACTTTTAAATCGTTTTTTGCCAGATTTTAGATCTTTCTAAAAATAATTTAAAACTTTATAAGCAAACTTTTCTGAATGACCAAGCAAAAAAAAATGTATACTTTTTTTCTAAAACCGCTTTGCAATAAAGCCCAAAAATCTTAGCTACGCCACTGCTAACAAAATTTTAGGCAGAAATAGCTGAAAAGCCCTGCAGCAATCCCCAACTACTTATTTGTGTAAAACAGGATTTTCCCGTTATGCTGTCATTATAAATAAGTACAGATCGAAGACCTTAAGTATATTTTTACTTTAAGTACCAACACAAAAAAAGTTAAGAAACGCTGATCTAGAGTAAGAGATATTCTGAAAAACCTCAAACCAAAATTATGGCTACTTGTGGACTCATTCCTTGAAGCAACCATAGCACAATGATCTAGTGCAAGGACTGTTGAGCAGGCAGCCCGAGTTCGATTCCCAACAGTGGCAAAATCTAATTTGTCGAATATATTTCGATGCGGTCGTCTCCTTCGCAAAGCAATGGTAAACCAGCAAAGTATTTGCCTAGTAAACCTCTCTAGTGGTGTGGTTCGGATTCCACGTTAAACTGTAGGTCCCGCATGTTTGTGTAGAACTATTATCGCACAGACGAGAGGGGAAATTACGCTCGTAGCAAGCATACGGGGCACTATAAGAAGAAGGACTCATTCCTATATTTGATGCTCTTCAACGTGTACAACTCTAACATACAAAGCATCACGCAAAATGTCAAAGTCACTACGGTGAACCCAAAACCCACAACGCTGGGATATGTGATGAAATCTAGATTCTAGACTGGAGAATAAAACCTGAGAAAAGAAAACATACTCTCCACAAAACGACACATTCTTTTACATTCTAATTACACAAAACCAATTCAAATTTAAAGTTTTTCAAAAATAAAGTGTGAAATAATCGATAGTTTGCCTAAAAAATATAAAATTAAATTAAATTTAAGCCACAAAATGACTAAATCCGGCCATAGAGAAATAAACACTTGATTTATAACACCGGATACAGACCAAATTTATCATAAAATTGTCAAATCCGGCAAAGAATGATTAAATTCGTCTATAAAAATAATATTATGGCTTCAAAAATGACCAAATCTGGGCTAAAAAAATACATTTCACAATAAAAACAGCAAAAAATGAATTGTTAACCATTACGAGAGCTTTAATGACTACTTTAGACCAATTCAAGCCATAAACGGATAAGTAAAAACCAATAAAATAGCAAAACTAAATCGAAAACAATACAATCCGGGCTTAAAATGACTAAATCTGGGCATATAAAATCAATTCAAAACTGAAAATTAGTAAATCCGGCAATAGAAACAATAAATCTGACTTAAAAAATGATAAATCCGATCTCAAAATCAAAGAAAAAGTTTCTAATTCATACCAAATAGAGAACTATAGCTAAATAGATGTTCATCGACTCTATCATCAACGACAAATCGGCTTATGATCAACCTCTGGATGTTCAAATTGCAATCAGGTATATAACCCGTACAACAATGTAATTAGTAGAAACTTAAATTGAGATTCGACAAACTTTTAAATAAGATTATGATTCTTCACTCTAAAGTACATGTACACCTATTTGTAGACACTTTAAGACAGAACTATTAGATTAACGTTCCTAAGGTAGGTCGGTTCATTAAACTTCAATTCTTACATAACTTTTAAGACTTTTATCCCATGGCCAAATCCACAAATGACGTAGAGTAACATCCAAATACAACACTGTTTTCGATTGTCGTCACTTTGATCAGTAGGATTATAAAAAATTATAGGCTGCCATCTCGGACCGCCTCGCGAATCGCGCATACGAACCAAACTGAAGACAAACGTGCCATGCGCGCGAACACTAAATGCATTACTTCAAAATGTGAACATGTAAATTGTATATAACCAGTAACTTTAAAGACATACATCGCACAACCGCAATCTCGACCGATGTGAAGCATATAAAAACCAGTAAAGTCGCAATCGCAGCCGCGCGCATCGGAATAGCACCTTTGGAGTTTTGTAGTGATGCCACTAAAAAGGCAATCGCAACACTGCTCAATACAAACTCCATTTAAATGCTAAAAAAAAACTTTTCTCAGAGACCATATTCAACTGCTAACACGCCATCCAATCAACATCGCAGAAAGAGCAAGCCAGCCAGCTAAAACGTCACAAATGCAATTTTCATTTTGAATGTCATATTAATCATAATTGTTCATTATTTTTGATTTCATTTAATATATCCACATCCATCATGGATTAGGTTTTCTACAGGATGGACAAATTCAAACAAGCCCTTCTCAACTTCGACAACCAATTTCGTTTAAAAAAGCAAAAGCCGGGGTAAGAAAGATGAACAAATAATAAGTCAAAGTCGTCGAAAAACCTACAGCTACACCTAGAAGACTCGAGAAGCTGAAGTCTTCAGTCCGCAAAGCAGAGAGAGCTGCCAACCAATTCCTACACCTCAACTCTGAAACAGAGACTACAAATTCTGTTCATTCATCGCAGATGAAGATCCAGCCACCCAAAAATGCAGCTCCCCATTAAAAACTGTCGAGCTCCGCAAAACACATACAAAACGGTAAACTAATCCAATAGATAAGCGTTTTCTTAGACTATTAGCTCCAAGAAACAGGAAAACGACTGGTAACATTCTAAAAATTGAGTTTGTAGCTGCTCACAATCTTCTTGTATCTTCCCGAGCAATAAGAAGGCGCTTAAATGAAGCTGAATTAGTCAACAGAAAACCGGCCAAGAAACCCCTGCTCACCAGAGAGCGCAAAATTCAAAGATTGATCGAGATCAAGATTCTTTAAGAATTGGAAAATGGTTTTATTCTCAAATAAAATGAGGATTAGCCTTAAATCTCCTGATGGACGTGAGCGTGTCTGACAAAGACCTGGAAAGAAATTTGCTAGTTGCAATATTTCTCTCCAAAAGTCCCATTTGGTGGTAGCTCTGTAATGTTTTGAAGAGGCATCTTTTTCGATGGCCGCACAGAGTTGGTTCCTATATCAATGAATGTGGAATATTATCTTGAACACTTCGTTGTTGTCCATGTAATGCCATCTGCTGGTTTTGTGGGGCCAAATTTCTTGTTTATGCAGGATAATGCTCGTCCTCATATGCTGCAATAGCTGTTGCTATTCCGTTCATGGAATGACCAGCCAATAGTCCTGACATGAACCCAATAGAGCATCTTGAGACGATATTAAACAAAAGGTTCAACGTCGTACACCTCCACATGCCAACCACAATCAACTGGTAGACGCAGCAATTCAAGAATGAGAAAATACTCCTCCAAAAGTCATTCAAAATTTAATCTCTAGTATGCCAAAACGAATGGAAGCAGTAATTAGGAGTAGAGGAGGACATTATACAAGTTTAATTAAGTGGCGCGTTAATTTTGTCCATGAATTTAGTTACAAGATTCAAATTATGCTTCTCAAACAATAAAACTTCTAACATCAACTTTGCTGCAAATTAAAATCGTTCAAATAGTGAAGATAACATATAATCAAATTGCTATACCTTAATCTGAAAAATTGCATTACATTCAATGTCATTATAAATTATTAAATTATGAGACTAACATTGTAAAATGCATCCGCTCGCTTGCTACTGCTATCAGACATGACGTGCAGTAAAATGGATTTCCTTGCTTTCCTAAGATGTGTTGCATATAATAGTCAGATCACGTTTTAAAGTTTTGAGTACCTCTAAACTTCGTGTAGATGTGTCGATTCAGTAGTAACAATTTTCTAAAAAAAAAACATCTAATCCATGACTAAACAAAGTTTCTTAATTTTTTTTAAGATAATTAAACTAAATGAGGAGTGACGGTCACGGATAGTCGACTTTAATTTGGGACCAATTTTATAAAAATAATTACGTTGCAAAAAATACCAAAATTAACTCGAGCCATCATCAAAACATCGCATAATGTTACAATTAATAAAAATAAAACCCCTATTGTTGTATGATTTATCACCATAAAATGGTTATATTAATATGCCCTGCGTTGCTCATTAGTCGCGACAGGAAGCGGCATTGAATTTAATCTTTGTCGTGAAATTGGTGAAATTATTTATCATTGTATTGCGAGATGAAAAGCACAATGAAAAATA
This sequence comes from Tachinus rufipes, assembly GCA_963932245.1. Taxonomy (NCBI): domain Eukaryota; kingdom Metazoa; phylum Arthropoda; class Insecta; order Coleoptera; family Staphylinidae; genus Tachinus; species Tachinus rufipes. Next base: position 93,941,577 of record OZ010747.1, on the reverse strand, counting down.
ATATAGCGCATAATGAGCTGTGAGAATAATGAAATATGTATTGTCGCATAGAGAACTTTCTTCGAATTCAATTCTGCCTAACTATTCTAATGAAATGACATATGCAGACGTACAACTCATTGAGGGTAATGGTTAGTTTCCAACAATAAGAAATCAATTTGCAAAATATAATTAAAATTTATGCAAATAGATTATAGATTTCTACTCAGATTTGTGATGAAATATTGAGTAGTTAATGATATCGATTTGGGGTCAATAGCTGAACCGATGTGAAGTTAAACAAAGCAGCTGAAATACTATAAAATAATCAATTCATTTAATTTTAAAATATTTTTCATAGTAAGAAATTTATTATTAAATATTCGTCCCAGTTATTATTATTTCATCGTTAAAGTGTGCTGCTTATCTAAAACTATAAATACATGAACTGTAATCTAATCGCATGAATTGTAACTTGTCTCAGAAATGAAGTATAATTGTAAGTAATAAGTTAATACATAAGCGTTATGTAATTTGGGAGTTTTTGTGTAATTTCGTACCTCTCTGTTGCATCGAGTATCCTTGAATGAGCGTTATTTCAAGATGAATGTTGAAAGTTATTTATGTGTTTTCTAATATGTATTCTTTTAATTGTATAATCCTGATAGTTTTTATTGATTAAAGAAAAATATGTACATAATATTTATTTATCTTGTTAATAGTAGCACACATTTGTACATTCAAGGTTAAATATATTCAATTTGAATCCATGTGTGTAGATTGATTTCTGACACACATATTAAATGTTTTATTGCGATTGTATTATAAGTATGTAATATAAAAAAACATACTAGAACATACAATCAAGCATAATCTGTTTAATAACCAATGCACAATTCTTAAAAATAACCATTTGTGGAATATTAAAGTCATGAATTAGGAGCAAAACTACTATTTTGAAGTTCGGTTCAGTTAAGGGCGCGGTTTAAGGAGTATCATAAAACAGAACTCACGCAATTTAACTCCTATTTAAAATCAGTTTTAGCAACGTATAGAGAATAAGGCTTGCAATCTAATAAAATATATAAAAATCAAAAACCTTCAATTGTCGACTTCAAAAATGCAAAACGAGGCATTAGTACCTCTAAAATTCATTTTACGTTAAAAATAAAAATACCAAACAATCAAATGTGCTCAAAATTTTACAAATTTTAGGCTGAAAACATTTTTGAGTCAATAAAATGCATAAAATTAGTACTTGGTGCATCAAAAAGTATGTTTACCTTTAAAACTGCAAATAAGCATTTCAAAGTATTAAACTTCATTGTCAGACTGTTAATCCGGCTTCCAAACTATCAATCCAATCTTTAAAACTGTAAATCGGGCTTTTAGAACTGAATATCCGGTATCCAATGTATTAAAATTTACTGCCCAACTAGTAATCCGGTCTTCAAATCATAAATCCGGCCGTTAAAACAGTAAATCCGTATTTTAAAAGTATAAATCCGGCTTTCAAAGTGTTATTTTTATCTGCTAAACAAATATTTCAGCTTCTAAATTATAAATCTAGTAACTAACATGTTAAAACTTACTGATCAACTGTTAAATTCTACTATCAAACTACTAACTCGGCTTCAAAATGATAAATTTGGCATTTAAAACTGTAAATCCGGCCTTTAAAACTGTAAATCCAGTACTTAAGGTGTTAAACTTTACTACCAAACTATAAATTCGGTTTTCGAATTGTTAATCCGGCTCTTAACTGTAAATCCAGCGTTTAAAAAAATATTTTCGGCTTTCAAAAATTAAAATCCGGCCACTAATGTAGTTAGTCTATTGTCAAACCGTTGATCCGGCCACAAAACTATAACTTCAACTTTTAAAACTATAAATCCGCTCTTTATAAATTTAATCCAGTCTTCAAAGTATTAAATTTAACTGCAAGATTGATAGTCCAACCTTTAAATTATAAATCTAGCCTTTAAATCTGCAAATCCGGTTTTTAAAAGTGTAAATGAGTATTCAAAAACAAAAATCTGGCCACCAACGTGTCTAATCCACTAAACCGATAATCCAGCCTCTAAATTGTCGTGTCCAGTTGATTATAGTGTTAATAGTTGAAATGGTATTCAGGTTATGTCATTAAAAGATAACTATGTAAAAATCCGGCAAAAAAAAAAGTTAAATAGTACTAAAATCCGGCAATTAAATGTTAAAAATATTACAATTCAGCCACAAAACTTAAGATTTATGTAAAAAAACAACAAAATCCGGCCATAAAAAGTAAAAAATATCAAATCCCTTTCAAAAAATATCATAAACTAGTTATAAAATAATCAAAATTCAAAAAATCCGGCCAGTACATAAAAAAATTAATGCAAAAATCGGACCATAAAATAATAAACAGTACTAAAATCCGGCCATTAAATGTTAAAAATATTAAAATTCGGCCACAAAACTTTCATTTTAAAGTAGCAATAACATTCATTAAATGTCAACAATAAAATCCGGCCATAAAAAGTTACAGTACTAAAATCCAAAAATTAAATGTTACAAAATTACAATCAGTCCACAAAACTTAAAATTTTTGTAAAAAACCACCAGAATCCGGCCATAATCAAATTCCTGTCAAAAAATATCAAAGTATAATTATAAAATAATAAAAACTAAAAATATCCGGCCAGTACTTAACAAAAATATTAACATTCCAATTTAAAGTACTAAAATCCGTTCATTAAATGTCAACAATGCAAAAATCCGGCCATTAAATATTAAAAATATTAAAATTTAGCCACAAAACTTAAGATTTAAAAAAAAACAAAATCCGGCTATAAAAAGAACAAAAATATAAAATATAAAATCCGGCCATTAATATTAAAAACATTAAAATTTAACCTCAAAACTTAAGATTTATGAAAAAATAACAAAATCCGGCCATTAAAAGCCAAAAATATCAAAATGTAGTTAAAATGTCTTTTTAAAGTAGCAACATTTGTTCATTAAATGTCAACAAAGTAAAAATTTAGCTGTGAAATGTTTAACAGTACTAAAATCCGTCAATTAAATGTTAAAAATACCACAATCCGGTAACCACAATTAAGATTTATGTAAAACAATATCAAAATCTTGCCATAAAAAGTCTAAAATATCAAATTCCTGTCAGAAAATACCATAATCTAATTATAAAATAATAAAATTCAAAAAATCCGGCCAGTAAATAATAAAAAAATCAACATTTTGCTTTTAAGTAGTAAATCGTTAGTTAATTAAAAGATAACAATGTAAAAATCAGGCCATAAAATATTAACAGTACTAAATCCGGCAATTAAATTTTAAAAATATTACAATCCGGCCACAAATCTTAAGATTTATGTAAAAACAATTCCAGAATCCGGCCATAGAAAATCAAAAATAGCAAATACCTTTCAAAAAATATAAAATTCTAATAATATAATTCAAAAATCCGGCCAGTAAATAATAAAAATATCAACTTATTGCTTTATAATAGTAAATCCGTTCATTAAAACTTAACAATGTAAAAATCAAGTAATAAAATGCTAACAGTACTAAAATCCGGCAATTAAATGTTAAAAAAACTACAAATCCGGCCACAAAACTTAAAATTTATGAAAAAAAAACAGAATCCAACCATAAAAAGACAAAAATATAAAATTCTAATTATAAAATTTAAAAAAATAAAGAAATCCAGCCAGTAAAAAAATTAACATTCCAATTAAAAGTACTAAGATCCGTTCATTAAGTGTCAACAATGCAAAAATTCGGCCATAAAATGGCAAACAAAACTAAAATTCGGCAATTAAATGTTAAAAATACTACAATCCGGCCACAAAATTAAAGATTTATGTAAAAAAAATACCATAATCCGGCCATAGAAAGTCAAAAATATCAAATTCCTATCAAAAAATTCTAAAAAATCCGGCCAGTAAATAAAAAGTATTAAAATCCGTTCATTAAATGTCAACAATAAAAAAATCGCAATTGTAAACATAACTAAAAATCCGGCCATTAAATGTTAGAAATAATAAGATTTAGCCACAAAACTTATGATTTATTTAAAACAATAGCAAAATCCAGCTATAAAAAGCCAAATATATAAAATTAACAAAATTTAGTTGTAAAATGTTAAAAATTCAAAAAATCCGGCCAATATTCAACAAAAAATATCAAAACCCGTTTTAAAGTAGCAGTAAATGTTAACAATAAAAAAATTCGGCTATAACATAGCAGAGAGTACTAAAATCCAGCCACAAAGTTAAAATTTATTTAAGAAACACCAAAATCCGGCCATAAAAAGCCAGAAATATCAAATTCCTGTACACAAAATTAAAATCAAACTCAAAATTACAATTTAAAGTACCAAATTTGGTTCATTTAGTTGAAAATCCGGCTAACAATACAAAAATCCAAGCACAAAATGTTGAAATAATTTTAAGAAACACGTAAAAACCCAAAATCCGGCTATAAAATGTTTAAAATAACAAAATTGATTTATAAAAAACCAAAATCCGATAAAAAATATTAAAAATTTTGCCAGAAAATTCAAAAGTGTAAAAGAAGTGACAAAACAATACTAAAATCCGGCCACAAAATAAACAAATATCTTTAGTAGTAGAAAATGACAACATAAAATAATAAATTGTCAAAAAAATTTAAAATGTAAAAAAACATTAAATCCGGCTTTTAAAAGTGTAAATCCAGCATTCAAAGTGTTAAATATTACCACAAAACTGTTAGTTTGGTTTTTAAAATATAATCCGGCCTTTAAAACATAATCCGGCCTTTAAACCGGTAAATCCAACATTTAAAACTAAAATCCTCTACCAACATTCTATTGCTAAGCTGTTAATCTGGCTTTCAAATTAAAAATCTGTTCTTTAAAAATGTAAATCAGGTCTTCTAAACTGAAAATTTAGCAACCAACGTGTTAAATTTAACTACCAAACTCTATAAATTCGGTTTTCAAATTGTTAATCCGACCTCTTAATTGTAAATTTATTATTTTATGTAAATCCGGCTTTAAAAAAAAACTATTTCGACCTTTAAAACTGTAAATCCGGTTTTCAAAGTATTAAATTTAATTGCAAAACTGTCTAAATCTGAAAAATCCTATCAAAAATATCAAAATTTTGCTTAAATCCACCAAAATTCGGCCAATAAATAACAAAAGTATCAACATTTTGGTTTAAAGTAGTAGTAAATCAGTTCATTAATAGTTAACAATTTAAAAAAAACGAAAATAAAATGTTAAATAGTACTAAAATCCGGCCATTAAATGTTAAAAAAACTACAAACTTAAGATTTATGTAAAAACACCAAAATCCGGCCATAATCAAATATCTGTCAAAAAATATTAAAATCTAGTTATAAAATAATAATGATTCAAAAAAATCAGCCAGCAAATAACAAAAATAATAACATTTAAATTGAAAGAACTAAAATCTGTTCATTAAATGTCAACAATGCAAAAATCCGGCCATAAAATGGCAAACAGTATAAAAATCCGGCCATTTAATGATAAAAATAATAAAATTCATCCATAAAACATAAGATTTATGTAAAAAATAATTAGATCCGGCTATAAAAAGCCGAAAATATCAAAATCTAGTTGTAAAATGTTAAAAATTAAAAAAAAATCCGGCCAGTATTTAACAAAATATATTAAAATTTCGATATAATGTAGCAACATATGTTGATTAAATGTCAACAATGTAAAAATCCGGTTGAAAAATGTTAACAATACTAAAATCCGGCAATAAAATGTTCAAAATACTACAATCCGGCCACAAAACTTAAGATACCAGAATCCGGCCATAGAAAGTCAAAAATATTCAATTCCTGTCAAAAAATATCAAAATATAATTATAAAATTTAAAAAATGCTTAAAAATCCAACAAGTAAATAAAAAAATATTAACATTCCAATTTAAACTACTAAAATCCGGCCATAAACTAAAACCCGGCCATTAATGTTAAAAATATAAAGATTTCGCTACAAAACTTAAGATTTATTTTAAAAAAGAGCTAAAAATGGCTATAAAAAACAAAAATATCAAAATCTAGTTAGTATTTAACAAAAAATAATAAAATCACGTTTTAAAGTAGCAACATCTGTTCACTAAACGTTAACAATGTAAAAATCCGGCCATATTATGGCAAATAAAACTAAAATCCGGCCATTAAATGTTTAAAATATTAAGATTTGACCACAAAACTTAAGATTTATTTAAAAAAATAACAAAATCAAGCTATAAAAAACCAAAAATATCAAAATCTAGTTAGTAATTTACAAAAAAATATTAATATTTCATATTAAAGTAGCAACATTTGTTCACTAAATGTTAACAATAATGGCAAATAAAACTAAAATCTGGCCAATAAATGTTAAAAACATTAAGATTAGCCACAAAACTTAAAATTTATTATAAAAAATAGCAAAAATGGCTATAAAAAACAAAAATATCAAAACCTAGTTAGAATTTAACAAAAAATATTAAAATTACGTTTTAAAGTAGCAACATCTGTTCATTAAATGTTAACAATGTAAAAATCCGGCAAATAAAACTATAATTAAATGTTAAAAACATGAAGATTTCGCCACAAAACTTAAAATTTATGTACAAAAATAGCAAAATTCAGCTATAAAAGCCAAAATTATATATATTTTTTTTAATTGTTAAAAATTTCAAAAATCTGGCCAGTATTTAACAAAAAATATTAAAACTTTGTTTTAAAGTAGCAGTAAATGTTAACAATGTGAAAATTCGGCTATAAAACAGCAAACAGTACTAATCCGGCTACAAAACTTAAAATGTATTAAAAAAACACCAAAATCCGGCCATAAAAAACCAAAGAAATTTCAAAATACTAAAATCCGGCTATAAAATGTGATGCTTGGTCTGATCAAGACGATTGCTTCGTCGCACTTGATCAGATGCGTATTAATTATCGATATGCTAATTCGATTTTAGCACTTTTGTAGATGAGGATTTGAAAGTAAAATACTTGTTGTCGATTTGGAATTGTTCTTAACACTGGTTTTATTTATTAAAATACAGCTATATATATATATATATATATACAATGCGAGATACATTTTACAACACTTATTTACATAAAATTAAAATGCTACAAATTTCTAGGAATTACAATTTGTATAATATTGGGATAATCTGGTTATACCTGAACAGTAATATAATAAACAGGGTTTAGTGAACATGGCTTAATCTTCTAAATTCCGTTTTTTTGATACTTATGCCGGCAGACGTAATAAAAAATTTAATGCCATCTGTTTAACATCTTATTAATTTACAACCATCGGAAAGTCCGATTGTTAAGCCCTTAACAAAATGTTTAAAATAACAAAATTGATTTATAAAAAAACAAAATTTAATAATAAAATTTTAAAAAATTGGCAAGAAAATTTAAAAGTGTGACAAAAGTACCAATTCCAGCAAAAAATATTAAAAATACTAAAATCCGGCCACAAAATTTAAAAATTACGTTAAAAATTACCAAAATCCGGCTAAAAAATGTGAAAATTAACAAAAAAACATTAAATCCGGCTATAAAATGTCAAAAACATTAAAATCGGCCACAAAACATACAAAATCCAGCCATAAATAAAAATAACAAAAATTGATTTATAAAAAGCCAAAAATCAAAAATAAAACGTCAAAAATTTGACCAGAAAATTCAAAAATGTAAGTAAAATACCAATTCAGGCAAAAAATTTAAAATCCGGCCACAAAATTTAAAAATTCCCAAAATGCGGCTGAAAAAATGTAGAAAATAACAACAAAAAATAATAAAATGTCAAAACTCTGGTCAAAAACTTGAAAATTAAAAAAAAAACATTAGATTCGGCCACAAAACATACAAAATCCGACCAAGTACTATAATCCGGCCATAAACAGTTAAAAAAATTAAATTTACGTTTTAAAGTAGCAACATCTGTTCACTAAATGCTAACAATGTAAAAATCCGGCCATAAAATGACAAATAAAATTAAAATCCGGTCATTAAATGTTAAAAACATTAAAATTTCGCCACAAAACTTAAAGATTTATTTTAAAAAATAGCAAAAATGACTATAAAAAACCAAAAATATCAAAATCTAGTTAGTATTTAACAAAAAATATTAAAATTACGTTTTAAAGTAGCAAAATCTGTTCACTAAATGTTAACAATGTAACGATCTGGCCATAAAATAGCGAATAAAACTAAAATACGGCCATTAAATGTTAAAAACATAAAGATTTCGTAACAAAACTTAAAAATTCTTTTAAAAAATAGCAAAATCTGGTTATAAAAAACCAAAAATATCAAAATCTAATTAGTATTTAAAATTTTTTTATTAAAATTACGTTTTAAAGTAGCAACATCTGTTCACTAAATGTAAACAATGTAAAAGTCCGGCCATAAAAATGGCAAATAAAACTAAAATCTGGCCATTAAATGTTAAAAATATTAAGATTTAGCCACAAAACTTAAGATTTATTTTAAAAAACAGCAAAATCTAGCTAAACAAAAACCAAAAATATCAAAATCTAGTTAGTATTTTACAAAAAATATTTATATTACATTTTAAAGTAGCAACATTTGTTCACTAAATGTTAACAATGTAAAAATCCGGCCATAAAATTGCAAATAAAACTAAAACCCGGCAATTGAATGTTAGAAACATAAAGATTTCGCCACAAAACTCAAGATTTATGTAAAAAAAAATCCAGCTATAAAAGCCAAAAATATAGCTATTTGTCAAAAACATAAAATGTTTGTTAAAAATTGTTAAAAACTTAAAAAATCCAGCCAGTATTTAACAAAAAAGTTTAAAACCTCGTTTTAAAGTAGCAGTAAATGTTAACAATGTAAAAATTCGGCTATAAAACAGGAAATATTGCTAACCCTGCCACAAAACTTAAAATGTGTTTAAAAAACACCAAAATCCGGCCATAAAAAGCCAAAAATCCATGGCCAAAATTTCAAAATAATAAAATCCGGCTTAAAAATTTTAAAAATAACAAAATTGATTTATAAAAAACCAAAATTTAATAATAAAATTTTAAAAAATTTGCAGGAAAATTTAAAAGTGTGACAAAAGTACCAATTCCAGCAAAAAATATTAAAAATACTAAAATCCGGCCGCAAAATTTAAAAATTACGTTAAAAATTACCAAAATCCGGCTAAAAAATGTAAAAATTAGCAACATAAAATAGTAAAATATCAAAACTCTAGTCAAAAAACTTCAAAATTAAAAAAAAAACATTAAATCCGGCAAGAAAATGTAAAAAAACATTAAAATCCGGCCAGAAAACATACAAAATCCGGCCATAAATAAAAATAACAAAAATTAATTTATAAAAAGCCAAAAATAAAAAAAAAACGACCAAAAAATTAAAAAATGGAAGTAAAGTACCAATTCCGGCAAAAATTTTAAAATCCGGCCACAAAATTTGAGAATTCCCAAAATCCGGCTAAAAAAATGTAGAACTCTCGTCAAAAAACTTCAAAATTAAAAAAAACATTAGATCCGGCCACAAAACATACAAAATCCGGCCAAGTACTAAAATCCGACCATAAACAGTTAAAAATATTAAAATTAGTTTAAACTAGAGTGCCCCAATCACCCGCCCAAATGCAAATCATCAAGAGATTAGAAGTTATTTGTCTTTACAAGCGTTAGAAGTCTCTATATTTAAAGAGGAGATGGTAATACTAACCAATGAAAACAAAAAAATAAACTCAGATACTCAGGAACATTATTTATTTTACGTAGATTCAACAAAATATACATCATATACTCATTTTTTATAAAAATCTGGTCACCCTGCCAAAGAAGATGCTGCTGTCTGCTGATCATATAATTGAAGTGGCGATAGATTCTCTAAAATTTTAACATTCTTCAGATTCGATAAATCAATCAATATTTTATGGTTGTGTGCAATGCGAACAAATACGACTTGCACACATTTTATTATAACGCATTCCTTGTTTTACATAACTATTTTTTTTGCAAAATCAAATAAAAACATGTCTACATACAGTACAGCATGAAAAATTATACTTATCAATTGACAAACTCAGTACCGCATGTCATCGTGCGAGTTAATTGTTGGTTTTCAACACTAATACCCAGTTATGTCTGTCTAATAAGAAAACAGAGTGCAAACTGGAAACCATGTCCGCAGTACATACATTGATTCATTTCGGTATTTAAAATAAATAAAACACATTTACTATGTACTATATTACAAACTATTAATGAAATTTTCTTTTATATTCATACTTTTTGTATCACCGTCCGATGATGGCCTTGTAAAGGTTGAAACTAGTTACGTTTTTTTTTAATATTCGTGATATAGTATTTATTTAATTTATAATTATTTAATTTAAATATCTAATCAATTACATTATTAACTGATTACCGCAGAGCTACAAATCACAACTTTTTATAATTTTAAATTTGAATCAATTATTTCAATAAATTCAGATTTTTTATAACAAATTGATCAAAATTTACAAATGATTTAGTCATAATAAAGCAATTTAATTGTGTATGAATTAATTCTATTGTAATTGCATGACATAACAATTGCCAAATTAACATAATGCTAACTCATCAAACAATTAAAACAATTAAAATGCGTTCGTATTTACGAAATATTCAAGGCGATGTAATGTTTATAATCTATTTTTACCGCACATTTCTGTAGGTTATGAACCCAGCGAACGTGCAGAAAATAAATAAATAAATAAACGTGTAGCTAACATAATATTATTATAATACTAACCGCATCCCAGTAAGTTAAAAATTTAAGCTTGTTGGTTTTTCCAAAGGTTTTGCCCATGCGATGCACATCGATCGGAATAATGACATAGTTCCAGTCATAATAGCAGCTGAACCAGAAATGCACGGCAGCGAAAAAGTGCAGCGCACAGCGTAGACTTCGACTCATGGCAGGGTACGCGGCGCGACACACACTCACTGAGGGGCCAGCAGCCAGCGAAAACCGATGATACTATCACTGACTGTACGTGAAGGGTGGTGGTGGAAGAGCGCCGGTTCGTCTCTCTCCTTCACTCATTGATACGGCGCGCGGTAAATTCTGGACGCGGATGTCGCTGCCATTTATTGTGCCGGAATCGCGATATAGGTTATCGGGGGAACATAACCGGCTGACAGTTCTGACATTTCATGCAAGTTCGATTGTCATATCTGATGAGGTGCGGCGCCGCTATCTGTCTGTGAGCACATTGTACTCGGTGAGGTGATGTAGATTACGCGCAGCGATAAAAATAGAGCGGGAGCGGAGTCAATACTGCTAGATGGCGCGGCATTTTTTTGTCGTCTATTAGATAATTCAGTGGCGGGACATTTTTTTTTTTAAACTTTCATAAAAAATATTATAACATTAGCATCCAACTCAATAAATTGGTTTCGGCAATATTTTTATATTTTCATAACAAAATATGATATAAATATAATTAATAACAATATTTCAATATTACTATTTTATTTTAAATATAGTTCTAGACTGTTTTTGTAGGTAATAATTACAAAAATAAATATATAAACTACACTTTAGCATTGGAAATCAATTATCAAAATTTAATTTGATCTAAACTTCCCCCTTTGCTCAAGTCCGGCAACAAAAAATTACGGTTATTTAGTCACAAATTATCGATATTTTGGTAATTACTTTTAAGAATCGAATTTAATTACCTAAATTTAATTTGATAAAACTTCTACAAACTCAACAAGAAAGCATTTAGGCTTATTTTGAAAACATCTGTAAAAATAATAACATAGTAGGTGCACTTAGCAATCGAATTATTCGAAAGAAGTCAAATTTAGCTATTTAAGCGCAATTTAAGAATATATATTTTTGTTTTATTTTTGAATTCAGTGAATAGAATTTGGCACTTTTTGACACCATCCATACCCAATTTTGTTTTTTTTGTTGTTGATAAACCCAAGTATTGGTCATCAAGAGATTGGATATCATCTCCTCTTCTAACTAAGAAACTTCTAACTTTTGCGTAGAGGAGAAACTTCAATTTTTTTGTTAACAAACTTTTGGGCGGGTGGTTGGGTACTCTAGTTTAAACTACTTGATCGTAATCATAATTTAGAGCGACCCACCCGCCCGTCCCAAATGTCATCAAAATTTAGATATCACTTCCTCGCGAGTACTACAGTTCAAACTACTTGTTGGTAATCATAATTTGAAGTAAGCCATCCACCCGCCTAATTAGGCTTTAAATAATTGCAGAGAAGAGAAACTTCCAATTCCTCAAAGTAATTAGGATTTAGAGTGACCCAAACACCCGTCCAAATCTTGGTCATTAAATAAGTGAATATAACCTCATTCTTTTTAGACAAAGGGGCTTCTAACGCTTACAAAAAGAAATAACTTTCAAATTGTTTAACAAACTTTTGGGTGGGCTCTCCAGTTTAAATTATTTGATGGCAATCATAATTTAGAGTGACCCTAAGTATTGGTCATCAAGAGATCAGATATCAATTCCTTCTCCTCTCACTATAAGACTTGTAACATTTTCATAATGGAAACACTTCTAATTCTTTTATAACAAATACTTGGGTAGATGGGTGGGTGGACACTCTAGTTCAAATTACTCGATGGTAATCATAGTTTTTAGTAGCCCGCTCACACGCCCAAGTGTTGGTCATAAAGATATTATGTCACTTCTTCTTTTTCTGACTTTCAATTCTTTAATAAATACTCGGTCGAGTGGATTTACAGTCCAGTTTATACTACTCGGCGGTAATCGTGATCTGAAGTGACCCACCCACCCGCTTAAGTGTTGGTCATTAAAAGATTTGATCCTTCTTAGACAAAAAGACTTCTAACTTTTGCAAAAAAGAGAAATAAAGTCTTTGATTTTGGGGTTTGAACCCCAAATCTTCTCTCGGATATGGTCTTGGCCATAATGACCCGGAAGATACCCTTAAAATGAGAGGCCCAGCATAATCATTTGCTCCTTCGTGCTGCTAAAACCTATTTTTGGCCCTTAATCTACTATATACTAGTTTTACCTGTCTTTACCAAAATCGACGATTTAGAGGCCAAAAAACCAAAAAGTCATTGGCTCCTTCATGCTGCTAAAGCCTATTTTGGGTCCTTGATACTATATACTATTTTGGTCATTGGGCCTCTAATTTGTTGTTTCAACCCACATATACTCGAAAGAGCGGAAATAGATGGGGGAACTTAACATGCTGCACCAGCTACAAACGGCTTTACCACCTAAGAGCCAAAGCCGATCAATTGTTGTGCTGAACAATAGACCCCAGCTACGCTGAGTTGGCGGCACCGACTTCAAGCTTCAAGCCGCAAGCTACCTCATGAACGAGATCACGAAGCTCACGGAACAAATGAATTGGATGCGCACACACGTGCCTACTCACACCGCAACCATTAACAAAACCACGTTGGAGATGGAAGAAGTCTCGGAACTTAAACCAAACACCGTCAACATCCAACAAGTGGTTATCCGAGAAGTTGCTGTAGAAACAGCGGTCGCGACCACCTACGACCCGCCAAAAATTGCCGCACCACCACACAGCCAAACAATCAAAGTAGAAGAAGAGGAAGAAGTAGAAGTAGAGAAACAACCATGTCCAGACGCCTCCGCCCCGGGAGTCGCCAACGATGAAAAAACTGGAAATAACAGATGGTGGACATCTGACAGCCGCTGGCCAACCAAGAGGCTTGCATCCCAGAGATATAGTCAAGCCCGGCCTAGCCCTCGACACAGCTGTTGTGGCCCACACAACTGCGACCGACAAAGTCACAATCACTTCTACGGACGAAGACGACGACGTCGGACAGGACACTAGCGATGCCTGCACGACATGGACGAGAGGTTAAGACACACCTAACATACGAGAACGAGACACAACACGCGACGCAGCCGGACACCGCTGCTAACCGCTTCCCCAGGCGGACCTCGTGCTTCACCACGCCGCCCAGGTGCGGAAACAGTGCGAGAAACCTTGATCCTTCGGTTAGGGAACTGCTAAGACCGCCACCAAAACCCGGACTATAGTCGGTTTTTTGGAACCCCCGTGCCGCGAGTGTTTAAACATTTCGAACCCGCGCCACACAATTTTTTATTACAGACTGCTACCTCCCCCATACAATAGTGCCAAAACCAAATCGACGACACCTGGACACTATCACCGTGCCAAATTAGAATCGGAAGCTCAGCCTGGAAGTTAGAGAGAATTGTTGCAGCAAGTAGGCGGAGCAACAACGGCCAATCAAATCGCGCCAATCTCCCTTCAGCTCCTATAAAGATTTTTTCAGATCCGAGTCAGTCGAGCCTGGCCACCAACGAAACAGGAACACGATCCACAGGCCCGTCAATACATGACCGGAACTTAACCGTCTACGACCCCCTGTGCCGATCCACCACCGTCACTGCAGCTTCCTGGCAACGGTATCCACGCGGTGCCGTCGACATCATCCAGGATTTAATCCCTAGGAATTCCAGGGGAATCGCTCCTCACAATTACACTCTGTGCTTGCACACCCCGCCAGAGTTTCTGGACGGCCACTGACAGCGGCGCTCCACACAAAACCACCTAGTAGCTTTCTGGATGAACGCGTTTGTTGCTCTCTGTGTGGGAGTGTTTGAGGGAAACGTTATTTCGTTTAGAAAATGCTAACCACCCAGACAACCACCTCCGACCACCGGAGACTACCTTCCGAGAGCCGCCCCGCCGCTTCCAGACCTGAACCTGCCGCCCCCGCAACCCATTGCGGAGCGCAGCCGGTGACAACTCTTAATTTTACCAGTGCCATAGTTACATATGTTCCCATAGAAGCAACAACAAAATTATAAATTATCCGCATGATATTTATAATATGCAACATAGGTGCAACTCCGAATATATTGCTATGAGATTCCATACAAAAATCCCAATAAAATATTGTTATTTATAATGTCGACAACTGCAAACAAAAAATCAAAACCAACAATAAAATAGCAAACGAAACAGTTTTGTACCTTCAAACGTTTTTACCATAACGCAAAACACTCATTTTTCAAAACTAAATTTACAAAATCACCTAACCTAACCTAACCTAATGATCATTTTACGTACAAAATATGCAACATTAAAAAATTATAAAAAAATATACAATACAAGCGCTAACAGCCAGACGGGTGGTATCTACATTAGCAAAGCATCAACGGAATACATGACTGCAGAAACTAGCGCATTCCTCTGTATCATAAGTTTCATAACCCAAATAAAAAAAAAATTAAAACTAAAAACAAGAATTTTAAGGACATTTTAGTTAACAACAAACAATTGAAAAAAATATTTTTTGCGCAAAATAAATAAAATCTAAAAAAATTCTATTCAAATTTTCTACAACTAAATGCAAACCCCAAAGCACAAAAATAATAGTAACAATATAAATCCAACACTGATAACACCCTGACGCGACTGCAAACACATTGTGGAAATGCAAGTAGCATTAGACTGCAGTCGTCTAATGTCATTCTAGTCATAAAAATAAAAAGTAAACAGCTTAAGATCAAGGACCAACATTTTTGATCAGGATTCAGCCAAAAAGAAAATATATATAATAACCAGCTCTTGTAGGCATTTTAAAAGTTACGCCAGCTCACAACCGACTCTAAGGCAGTGGCATAGCTATATGTAAACAATGGTCTACAATGCGGAAGAGATCACTAACGTTCATTTACTATTTTTGACATTTTATGAATATAATTTTGCATTTTTCAACAAATTTTGGTTAATTCTAACAATCAATATTTTCTCAATACTATTTTTTGGTATATTTTATAAACAATTTTACACTTTTCATGACAGTATTTTATTATTTTATGACAAAATTTTGCCATTTTTGACAATTCATTGTTAGAATGTTGCAGTTTTTAACAGTTTATGATATTTTTTTTAAACTTGGCAATATTTTTACACTATATAAAGGTATTTTGATATTTTTGATAATCTTTAACTAGAATTTTACATTTTTCAACAGTTTATGACCAAATTTTGCTATTCCTAAAAGTATTTTAATATTTTATATCCAAATTGTCCTATTTTTGAGATTTTATAAATCAAATTTTACACTTTTTACGTTTTGTTAGTCGGAATTTTGCACTATTTAATTGTAAACGCTTTTTTCTAAAACCGTCAAAAAAGAAAATTTTCAGTATTTTGCGGTGAAACCCAAAAATCCAAGCTACTGCTCTAAAACCATTAAAACAAAAAATATCCAATTTGCACTTAATAGACTCATGCACCCAATAAACTAAAACTGTATAAGCCAGTACTACTTTTACAAAAAAAAAATGAGTCGTACGTCAGCACGCAATTAAAAATCTAGTGCAAAAAAGTAAAAACGTCTCCAACACAGAAACCTATCACCTACAAGCTAACCAATTGAAATTCATAGAAAAAGTAAAACAAGCTACTTTCCTACGCCCACCTTCTTCAATCATTACTTACTCGCTTAATCTCAATTTGTAAGTAACTTGCAGGACGTAACACATGAGACAAAAAACCTGAAAACCAAAAACAAAGAAGAAAAAAGCAAAACAAGCACTGTTAGTCTTCTTCTGCACGATGAGCTAGACAAAAAGCTCCAACGAAATGGTAGGACAATAAGATTGTAGAAAAGTACAAGATAAATCTGAATTTTCACAAGATGAACAATTTAAATAATAAAATCAAGCTGTAGTGCAAGAAAATGTTTGCTTATCAGAAAACATACGCCCAAAGCTTTATACATTCATTACATAATTTCAAGAAAACAAAAATAGAATCAACGTGCTAATCACCAATTGTCGTTTTAAGCATCAAGCCTAAAACAAAATTCTTAAAATTTTACTATTTTCACTCTATTCTTAGCTTATGTTTAAAATATTATTTTGCACAAACTACCTACCAGACACGCTGTTATCAACTCCACCTGTGAACTATAGACATTATGATAGAAGGTCTACGGTCCAACTAAATTTTAGCCAAATACATCAGTCGCAAGAAATTTGGTTTGCAATAATTTGTTTATTGTAATCTATTCAAGTAACAATTATTTTTTTTAAAGTGCTAGCAAGGATGTTTTGGTTAGCAAACCACCTGTAAGTGCTAATAAACATTGTTAAGAATGAGGAAGATTGATAGACAAGGATTTACTCAGTTGTGCTAAATGTTAGTTGGTGTATTTTTAACATAATAGAACATTTTAGATTGCACAAAAGTCCCAAACTAAAAAACAACAGTAGAAAAGTAGATCGCAATAAGAATACCAGTACAATAGGTCAATATTTTTTGTACAATCACCACTTGTAAATATTTGATAAGAAATAACCTATTGAAATCTATTACAAGTAGTCCATGTTACAAATCGTAAACTGTTTAATCATCATTACAACTTGACTTATAGCTCTGTTACATCAATATAATTCTGTTAAATAGTACTTACCAAATTCCAGAAAGTAATATACATTAATCGATCTATTAGATACAAAAAATCACCAGAATGCAATAACCCCGGCATATTAAGACAATTCAAATCATAGTAAATTATCCAAATATAATAAAATGCTACCAAAAAATAGATCAGCGATTCATGTAATTTTAAAATCATATTTCAGATTTAAAACTTGTCACAAACACACTACAACTTGCTATGCAGTATGCATTCAAGCAAATGCAACTACATTTTTATTTAATTTAGTGATTCATATGCAGTATAAAATTATTTAGTAGTATTTAACGACTCGATTGTCTCATATGTCATTAACAAATGTAAAATTTTACATATTGTGTGCACAAATAAGAGATAAATGAAATATAATTTTTGTATAATATGTAGACTAGTAATAAATGCGCAATTGACAAAGCAATATTGTCTATTTTGTCATATTCATGACCACCCACATAACAATAAAATTTATTTTTCTACTTTCCGTTTTCTAGATTTTTAAAGCTTATAATATAAAATTAAGATTATGTAAACAATTAATATACAAAAATATTTTCTATTGTCAATTTAATTGAACTAATTTTAATTATTGTAATATGCAAATTCAAACAATTCTGATAAGTTATCTTTTTTTTAAACGAATGTAAACATGATAACATATTTAAATAGATATTTCATCATGATTGAATTTTGGCGTTAAGTGCTAAAAGTATTACTGGAATTCGGATCATATGATTAGGCAACGCTTAAATATCTACACACATTACATAACAACAAACAAGATTGAATGTCAAGGTTGTTTTATTAAAGTATAAAACACATCATCATTGTTCATTGACCTTACTCACATTCTTAATTTAAAAACATACTATAATGTAATTTGCAAGTTAACAACAAAAACAAATACAAAAAAATATAATAAGTTGTAGTAGTAGTAGAGTAAAAATTAATTTGTTTTCATTTTGTTTGAAAAAAAGATTTGTGTAATTAAATGTAATGTTATAAGAGGAAATGATAATTAATATTATTTATAATTTTTAATTTGTACTATAATTATATTACTCGGTAATGTTTTCTAGAATTTTTTTTTAGATTCGAGCAAAAATTATGAGAATAACAAAGTTCTTATTATGTATAATATCTTCTGATCTAATTTCACAAAATATTCCTATAATTTTATGGCTTAAAATGATTCAAAACTTTGCTGTTTTTGAAATTTTACGAACTGGATTTTACACTTTTCAACCAAACTTTGAAGCTTTCTGACAAGATTTTGATATTTTAAATCCAAATTTTGTTATATTTAACATTAGTAAATAAAACTTTACATTTTTTGACTGTTTATGGCCAAATCTTGATTTATTCTAACGTTGATGTAAGATTTTATAAACAGATTCTGCTATTTTTGAAATTTCATAATAAAATTTTGCACTTTTCAACAACTTAAGACTAAATTTTGCTGTTTATAACGGTATTTTAAATTTTTATAAACATTTTTACGTTTTTGTGCAAATTTTGGTGCTTTCTTACAATGTTTTGATGTTTCAAGACCAAATTTTGCTATTTTTAATATTTCACAAACAGAATTTTACACTTTTCAAGCGGACTTTGATGCCTTCTAACAAGATTTCGATGTTTATAATAATAATAATAATAATAAACGACTTTATTAACAGGAAATATACATATATACAAAAAAGTACATACTATGCCCTGCTAGCGATGAAGATCAGGTGGTTTCCTATACATACGGAAACCTCTGTTCTTCCACTTAACCGCATTAACATATTGTTTCATTATTTACTCAGTAAAAAAATAAAACACAAAATTAACTAAAACTTAAACAATTATACTGATTTTACATATCACATATCACATTAGTATAAACATGTTACACCTTTTTTAACATACTGAATGCTTGATTAACTAACTACCTTAACGTAGCAATAAATAATGTTTAAATATTTTTTTTGAAAATTTTAGTTTTGACAAATCTTAGATTATCTGGCAAAGAATTTAAAGTTTTTACAATGTTGTATGAAAAGCAACGTGTATAAATAGCTGTTTTATGAAGTGGTGGAGATAAGCGCCCTCTGTAGCGAATATTTACATTGTGCACACTTGATCTGTATATAATTTTATTTACTAAATATGCTGGTTTATTTAATTCAATTATTTTTTTATAAAAGCAGGCTGCGTGCAACAGTTGCCTGTTAGCCATATTTAGCCAGTTTAAATCTTGCAATTTTGCACTTATTCCTGGTTTATTTCGTTTGATACCATATATTAATCGTATACACGAGTTTAGCACTTTTTGTATACGTTTATTATCTAGCGAGTCAATACAGTTACCGTATACAGAGTGTAAGTAACTAAATTGTGACAATACCATGGTTTCGCACAACCTGACCTTAGTTTTTTTATTGAGATATATACGATTATTATAAATAAGTTTTAAATTCATATAGGCTTTTTGAATCATCTTTGTTACGTGAAGTTTGCACCTAAGATCTGTATCAAGATGTAACCCAAGATATTTTTGCATATTGACAACTGGAAGATCACATTGCTAAGCCATGCTCATTTGAGAATTTTACTAACGCATTAAGATAGTCGTTGATGCATTGATTAACTGTTTGATATAAGTTGGGGGGAAATGAGTAAATCAACTGCAAATAAAATTGCAAGTAAGATATCATGTTTTACAGTATCAAATGCTCTACTATAATCTATTAATACCAAAACTGTCATTTGTTTATTGTCAATTGAGCTTACAATATTATCTACTACATCAGCAAGAGTAGTAGTGCAACTATGACCTTTTCTAAACCCAGACTGATTTGTTGGGAGTATACCATTATCCTCTATGTATTGACTAAGTTGCTTTTCCATTATTCTTTCCAAAACTTTTGAAAGTACGGGCAGTATATTAATTGGGCGAAGATGTTTAAATTCTTCTGGTTTAGAAATTTTAGGCAAAGGTATAATTATAGATTCTTTCCATTTGGCTGGAAATGTACTTGATTTAATACATTTGTTAATTGTAAATTTAATCATTGGAATAATATAAGGACAACATAATTTTATTATACCAATTCCCAAATCATCAGATCCTACTGATTTTGATTTTATGTTTGATATGATAGTCAAAACATCAAGTTCGTTTATTTCTGCAAATTTAAAGAAATTATTTTTATTAATTGCTAAACTGTTATTATAAAATTCAATTGTATCGCCAGAATTGATATTTAGTTGTGGAATAGAATTTATAAAAAAACTATTTAACTTATTTGGATTGTTTAGCTCAACCCGAATACTAGCTTTGTTATTACCCACAAGTACATTGTTATTTTTTAAGAATTTCCAATATCCGCGTGTATCATATAGTTCAAGTTGGTACAATTTTTGATTAAAATAAGCTTTCTTTTCCTGTCGAATTGTTCTTGAATGTTTGAAAATATTTAAAAGACAATCTCTATTTTTGATTAACAGTTTAACGTTAGCAGTAATCCACGGTTTATATTGTCTGTTCATTCTAGCTGTTTTAAAAGGCATATGCAAATTTTGCAGAGCAGTTATATTACGACTAATAAATTCTACCATTTCTTCACAACCATTGCAGTCATATATGTTATCCCATGGAATGCTTTGCAGGTCATTATTAAACTGAACATAATTAAAATCAAAAAAGTTTCGATAACTGTAAAATTTGGGATAATTAGAATTAACTAAGTTATATGCTTCCACTGAAAATTCGATTAGATCATGATCTGATACGCCATGCATTGATACAGAATGACAGTCCATAACTTTTATATATTCTGATGAGAGAACAAGGTCAATTGTAGTAGAAGTTGTGTCTGTAATTCTTGTTGGAAAATTAACACTTTGATTTAAGCTCAAAGACTCGCATACCAACTCAAAATCTTTAGTCATTCTACTATTAATATCACTAACATCAATATTAAAATCACCCATAGCAATCAAGTTAGGCGAAGATAAAATTAAACCTGTAACAGTTGATTCAAAGTTTTCTATAAAATTTACATATTGCATAATAGGTTTCAAGACGGAATTTTGTTATTTTTAACGTTTCAGAAATAAAATTTTACATTTTTCGACAGTTTATTGCCAGATTTTGGTTCATTCTAACTTTATTGAAATATTTTATTAACAGATTTTGCTATTTTTGAGATTTCATAATAAAATTTTGCACATTTTAACAGCTTAAGACCAAATTTTGCTGTTTCTAACAATATTTTAATTTTTCATGACCGGATTTCATAAATATTTCCACGTTTTTGGCCAAAATGTTTTCTAACAATATTTTGATGTTTCAAATTTTACAAACAGAATTTTACCCTTTTCAAGTGGACTTTGATGTTTTCTGACAAGATTTTGATGTTTTAAAACCACATTTTGTAGGTAAAATTCTACATTTTTCAACAGTTTGTGGCAAGATTTTGATTCATTCTGACATGATTGTAGTATTTTATAAACAGATTATGCTATTTTTGAGATTTCATAATTAAATTTTGCCCTTTTCAACTTCTTAAGACCAAATTGTGCTGATTCTAACAATATTTTAATTTTTCATGGACGGATTTCAAAGACATTTTTACGTTTTTAGCCAAATTTTGATGCTTTCTAACAATATTTTAATGTTTTAAGACTAAATTTTGCTATTTTTAAAATTTTACAAACAGAATTTTATACTTTTCAATCGGACTTTGATGCTTTCTGACAAGATTTTGATGATTTAAGACCAAATTATGATATTTTTAACATTTTATGAATAAAATTTTACAATTTTTGACAGTTTATTGCCAGATTTTGATTCATTCTGACATTATTGTAAAGCCTATTTTGCAATTTTTGAAATTTTACGGTCAAAATTTTACATTTTTCAATTGGACTTTGATGCATTCTGACAAGATTTTAATGTTTCAAGATCAAATTTTATAATTTTTAACGATTTACAAATAAAAAGTTATATTTTTCAAAAGTATATGGCCATATTTTGATTTATTCTGACATTATTGTAATATTTTATAAACAGATTTTGCTATTTTTAAAATTTTATAATAAAATTTTGCACTTTTTAACAGCTTAAGACCAAATTTTGCTGTTTCTAACAATTATTTAATTTTTCATATGCAAATATCATAAACATTTTTTGGGCAAATTTTGGGGCTTTCTTACAATGTTTTGATGTTTCAAAGCCAAATTTTGCTATTTTTTAAAATTTACAAACAGAATTTTACACTTTTCAACCTGACTTTCATGCTTTCTGACTATATTTTGATGTTTCTAGGCCAAAGTTTGCTATTTTTGAAAATTTACAAACAGAATTTTATACTTTTTAACCAAATGTTTATGCTTTCTGAATAGATTTTGATGTTTCAAAACCAAATTTTGATATTTTCAAATAAAATTTTCCACTTTTCGACAGTTTATGGCCAGATTTTGCTGTTTTTAACAATATTTTAACTTTTTATGGCCAAATTTCATAAACAATTTTACGTTTTAGGTCAAACTTCTAACAATGTTTTGATGCTTCAAGGCCAAATTTTGCTATTTTTGAAATTTTACGAACAGAATTTTACACTTTTCAACCAAACTTTGATGCTTTCTGACCAGATTTTGATGTTTCAAGACTAAATTTTAATATTTTTACTATTTTATAAATAAAATTTTACATTTTTCGACAGTTTGTAGTCAGATTTTCATTATTTGTGATATTATTGTAATATTGTATAAGCAGATTTTGCCATTTTTGAGAATTCATAATAAAAATTTGTACTATTCAACAGATTAAGACCAAATTTTGCTGTTTCTAACAATATTTAATTTTTCATGGACGGATTTCATAAATATTTTTATGTTTTTGGCAAAATTTTGGTGCTTAACAATATTTTGAAAGTTTCAAGGCCAAATTTTGTTATTTTTAAAAATTAATAAGAAGAATTTTACACTTTTCAAGCGGACTTTAATGCTTTCTGACAAGATTTTGATGTTTCAAAAACAAATTTTGATATTTTTAACATTTCATAAATAAAATTTTACATTTTCGACAGTTTATGGCCAAATTTTGATTCATTCTGACATTTTTGTAATATATTATTAAAAGTTTTTGCGAGTTTTGAAATTTCATAATACAATTTTGCACTTTTCAACAGCTTAAGATCAAATGTTGCTGCTTCTAACAATATTTTAATGTTTTATAACCAAATTTCATAAACATTTTTACGTTTTTGACAAAAATTTGGTGCTTTCTAATATTTTGGTGTTTCAAAGCCAAATTTTGCTATTTTTAAAAATTTACAAACAGAATTTTACACTTTTCAATCTGACTTTGATGCTTTCTGACAAGATTTTGATGTTTCAAGACCAAATTTTAATTTGTTTAACATTTTATAAATGAAATTTTGCATTTAGACAGTTTATGGCCAGATTTTGATTCATTCTGACATTATTGTAATATTTTATTAACAGATTTGGCTATTTTTAAGATTTCATAATCAAATTTTGCATATTTCAACAGATTAAGACCAAATTTTGCTGTTTCTAACAATATTTTAATTTTTCTTGGCCGGATTTCATAAACAATTTTACGTTTTCAGCCACATTTTGGTGCTTTCTAACAATATTTTGATGTTTCAAGGCCAAATTTTGATAATTTTGAAATTTTACAATCAGAATTTCACACTTTTCAACTAGACTTTGATACTTTCTGACAAGTTTTTGATGTTTCAAGACCAAATTTTGATATTTTAAACATTTTTTAAATAAAATTTTACATTTTTCGACAGTTTATGGCCAGATTTTGATTCATTTGGACATTATTGTAATATTTTATTAACAGAATTTGCCATTTTTGAGATTTTATAATACAATTTTGCATTTTTCAACAGCTTAAGACCAAATTTTACTATTTCTAACAATATTTTTATTTTTCATGGACGGATTTCATAAACATTTTTATGTTTTTGGCAAAATTTTGGTGCTTAACAATATTTTGGAAGTTCCAAGGCCAAATTTTGTTGTTTTTGAAAATTTACAAAAAGAATATTACACTTTTCAAGCGGACTTTAATCCTTACTGACAAGATTTTAATGTTTCAAAAATGAATTTTGATATTTATAACATTTTATAAATAAAAATTTAGTTTTCGACGGTGTCAGGCCAGATTTTGATTCATTCTGACTTTATTGTAATATTTTATTAACAAACTTTGCTATTTTTGAAATTTCATAATAAAATTTTGCACTTTTCAAAAGCTTAAGACCAAACTTGGCAGTTTTTAACAATATTTTAATTTTTCTTGGACGGTTTTCATTAACATTTTTACGTTTTTGACCAAATTTTTATGCTTTCTAACAATATTTTGATGTTTCAAAGCCAAATTTTGGTATTTTTCAAATTTACAAACAGAATTTTTTCACTTTTAAACCGGACTTTGATGCATTCTATCAAGTATTTGATGTTTTAAGACCAAATTTTGTTATTTTTAACATTTTATAAATAAAATTTTACATTTTTTGACAGTTTATGGCCAGATTTTGATTCATTCAGACATTATTGTAATATTTTATTAACAGAATTTGCCATTTTTGAGACTTCAAAATAAAATTTTGCACTTTTCAACAGCTTAAGACCAAATTTTACTATTTCTAACAAAATTTTTATTTTTCATGGACGGATTTCATAAACATTTTTACGTTTTTGAACAAACTTTGATGCTTTCTAATAGTATTTTGATGTTTTAAGGCCAAAATTTGCTATTTTTGAAATTTTACAAACAGAATTTTACACTTTTCAACGAAACTTTGATGTTTTCTGACAAGATTTTAATGTTTCAAGACCAAATTTTGATATTTTTAACATTTTATAAATGAAATTTTACATTTTCGACAGTTTATGGCCAGATTTTGATTCATTCCGACATTATTGTAATATTTTATAACCAGATTTTGCCATTTTTGGGATTTTATAATAAAGTTTTGCACTTTTTAAAAGCTTAAGAGCAAATTGTGCTATTTCTAACAACATTTTAATTTTTCATGGCCAAAATTCATAAACATTTTTACGTTTCTAACAATATTTTAATGTTTCAAGGCCAAATTTTGCTATTTTTGATATTTCGCGCAGAGATTTTACAATTTTTAACAGGACTTTGATGCTTTCTAACAAGATTTTGATGTTTCAAGACCGAAATTTGATATTTTTAACATTTTATAAATAAAATTTTGCAATTTTCGACAGTTTATGGCCAGATTTGGATTCATTTGGACATTATTGTAATATTTTATTAACAGATTTCGCAATTTTTAAGATTTCATAATAAAATTTTGCACTTTTCAACAGCTTAAGACCAAAATTTGCTGTTTCTAACAATATTTTAATTTTTTATGACCGGATTTTATAAACATTGTTACGTTTTTGGCCAAATTTTAGTGCTTTATAACAATATTTTGAAATTTCAAAGCCAAATTTAGCTATTTTTAAAATTTTACAAACAGAATTTCACACTTTTCAACCCGACTTTGATGCTTTCTGACCAGATTTTGATGTTTCAAGACCAAATTTTAATATTTTTACTATTTTATAAATAAAATTTTACATTTTTTGACAGTTTAAGGCCAGATTTTGATTAATTCTGACATTATTGTAATATTTTATCAAAAGTTTGTGCTAGTTTTGAGATTTCCTAATACAATTTTACACTTTTCAATAGCTTAAGATCAAATGTTGCTGTTTCTAACAATATTTTAATATTTTATAACCAGATTTCATAAACATTTTTACGTTTTTGACCAAAATTTAATGTTTTCTAACAATATTTTGATGTTTCAAGGCCAAATTTTGCTGTTTTTAAAATTTTACAAACAGAATTTTACCCTTTTCAGCGAGACTTTGATGTTTTCTGACAAGATTTTGATGTTTCAAGACCATATTTTAATTTTTTTAACATTTTATAAATAAAATTTTACACTTTTCGACGTTTATTGCTAAATTTTGATTCATTTTGACATTATTGTAATATTTTATTAACAGATTTTGCTATTTTTAAGATTTTATAATAAAATTTTGCACTTTTCAACAGCTTAAGTCCAAACTTTGCAGTTTCTAACAATATTTTAATTTTTCTTGGACGGTTTTCATTAACATTTTTATGGTTTTGACCAAATTTTGTTGCTTCCTAACAATACTTTGATGTTTCAAGACCAAATTTTGCTATTTTTGAGATTTTACAAACAAAATTTTACTCTTTTCAACCGGACTTTGATGCTTTCTGACAAGATTTTGATGTTTCAAGAGCAAATTTTGATATTTTTAACATTTTATAAATGAAATTTTACATTTTTCGACAGATTTTAATTCACTCGAACATTATTGTAATACTTTATTAACAGATTTTGCTATTTTTGAAATTTTATAATAAAATTTTGCTCTTTTCAACATCTTAAGACCAAATTTTGCTGTTTCTAACAATATTTAAATTTTTCATAACCAGATTTCATAAACATTTTAACGTTTTTGGCCAAATTTTAGTGATTTCTAACAATATTTTCATGTTTCAAGATGCTTTCTGACAAGATTTTGATGTTTTAAGACCAAATTTTGTTATTTTTAACATTTTATAAATAAAATTTCACATTTTTCGACAGTTTATGGCCAGATTTTGATTCTTTCTGACAAGGCCAATACTTGCTATTTTTGAAATTTTACGAACAGAGCAAATTTTGCTTTTCATTTCGCTCTTCATTTTAGTTTTGGGGAAAATATTATTGAAGTCCTATATAGTGTAAACAGGTTTTTACTTTAGTTGGTTTGTATTGGTGCAATTGGAATTAGTTTGGGGTTTATGGTTTAAATTTTGGAGCTTCAAAAGTTTTTTTATGGTTCGAAAAAAAATAAGTGAAGCCTGGAGTGGTGTAAATTTATGTTTAGTATATTTAGATTGATTTAAATTAGTTTGGTTTAGAATTTGTAGCATTCAAAGTTGTACATTGGCTCTTCTTGTTTAGTTTAAGAGAGGCAATTAAAGACATTGTTGCTTTGAATTTGATTTTAGAGCAAAGTGCAATAATTTTGTTAAAAAATTCTTAATTTGGTGGTGTTCTGGAGCAACTAAAAGTGTTCATTGGCTCTTCTTCTTTGATTTAAAGAAAACAATTGAAGTACAATGTAGTGGAAATTGATTTATTATTATAAGTAATTTTTTTTAAACGTACTTTAAGGTACTATCGCTAAATTCCATTGTAAAGTTTTTGAGTAATGACTTTTATTAAATCTTTTGTATATTTTGAAAGAGTTAAGCCAAGTTAATTAAATTGAAGGTAATCAAATGGATTTTAATAAATTTTGTAGAGTTGCTACCTATTATATTAGAGTACATTGGTACCAAGTTGTAACAATTTCTAATGGAGCATTTTGATTAAATCTTTTGTTTGTAACTTTTGATTTGGTTAAAACAAATTGATTAAATTGAGGTTATGTAAAATTGGTCGAATAGATTTTAATAAATTTTGTAGAGTTGCTACCTATTATATTGTAGTGCATTGCTACCAATTTGCATCAATTTCCAATGTAACGTTTGTGAATTTAAAAAAAATTGTCATCGTAGTAGTTGCTGTTTAGATTTTAGAACTTCAAATTGTGTTTATTGGTTCTTCTTTTTTGGTTCCAATAAAACAATTGAAGTCCAATGTAGTAAAAATTGTTTTTTAAGATGGATAGAATACATTTGTAAAAGATTTGTCTTTTTAATGGATGTCGGTTAGATTTTGGAACACCAAAAAGTGTTCATTGGCTTCTCTTCTTTAATTTTAAAAAAACAATTGAAGTCCAATGTAGTGCAAATAAGTTTTTAACAATAATCAAAGATATTTTGTTGTTACTATTTGAGAATAAGATTGAATATTTGGCAAGATGGCAACATTATAGGATTTCGTTGTGCAAAAAATTGGCCGGTTTTTTGGGTCAAGTTGTTGATGGTGAGAATATGACAAGTTGTAAGAAAACATCTATTTGACATATTGAGAAAAAAATTGTTCAAAGTGATAGTTCTAATGGAAAAGATGATGAAGTTGTCAGCTCCGAGGTGGATTCTGATGATGATGTTGAAGAAGTTACTCAATCAATTTTTTTCTTTATATAAAATGATGTTCGTGGTCAAAAAATTAATTCACACTTGGACGGGTAGACAAGGATCAAAACTGAAATTATTGTTGCGAAATCAATAAATTGAATGCCCAGCTCACCCACCCAAGTGTTTGTAATCTAATTTCCTGATTACTTGAATGTGTGGGCGCGCACTCAGTTCATTGATTGCGGGACAGTCGTTTCAATTTTAGTCCCCGCCAACCCGCCCAAATAACGTGTTCAAAAAATTGGATCACTAACACTTAGGTCGGTAGGCGGGTTCTATAGTTGGAATTACTGTCGCGCAATCGATGAACTAGGTGCCCGCTCATCCATTCTAATATTTGTGATTTAATGTCTTGACCACAAACACTTGAGCGGAAAGCGGAAACTAAATTTAAAAAAATAGAACACAAACATTTGGGCGGGTTGGAGAGAATTACAGTTGTAACTACTGTCCCGCATTCAATAAACTGAGTACCCGGACACCCACCCAAGTGTTTGTGATCAAAAAGTTGGTTTACAAACACTTCGGCGGGTGGGCGGGGACTTTATTTAAAACTACTCTCTTGCAACCAATGAACTGCGTTACTACTAATCCACCCAAGTGTTTGTGGTCAAGAAATTGAATCACAAACACTTGGGCGGGAACTAAAATGGAAGCTAATGTCCCGAAACCAATTAATCACTTTAGTTACAATAAATTATTTTTTACAGGCGTTTCTACGTTAATCGAAAAATTGAAATTTGAACAAGAACAGACACCAAAGACTCTCTTCCTAGATTTGGACAATCAAGAACGGCCACAAGCTGTGAATGCAGGCTTCAGTTTACAAAACAATAATAAATTTTAAAAATATTTTGAAATTTATAAATTACATTTTATTTTTATTTTTCTAAAACTAGTATAGTTGGCTTAACTTTTAAGTAAAGTTTTTTAAATTTTCTAATTAACTAAAACGTCATGTTGACAAAAAAATATATTTATAAATTATTTTGATATTTTGTAAAATTTTGAAATCACAAAATACAAAAAAGTTTCTCATCTAAGTCCCCTTATAGAGAAGGCCGGATCTATGGACACTTTACAATTATAGACTTATAGAATAATATTATTCAATATTAGAATTATAATTAATTTTCACTATCACATTACCGAGTAAATACGAAGTAAATTACCATTTCTTTTAATGTATGCAAATGTTTTTCTATGAACATAACAAATAACACTTATAAATCAATTAACTCAATCAATTTGTTTAACATTTAATAGAGTTATTAATAATAGAAAAACATATTTGTTATTGTAAAATGGTATTTACTGTTTTAAGAAATTTCTGACCATTTTACTATTTAATTTTTATTACCTTATTGATCATTAAACAAGTTTACGGAAAAATTATTTTTTTATTTAGTAATTTCAAGTAACGTTTAAAAATCAAAATAGGTTATCAAACATTTTATTTAACGCTAAAGACCGCACAGATGCAATTTTAACATTAAGTGTGTATGAGTTAAGTTGTTCCATATGTAATGCACAATACATAGGGCAAACAGGAAGAAATTTTGAAACTAGATTTACAGCTCTTTCTGATTACGCCATTCAGATAGTACTTTTGCAAATCATATTTTAGAAAATAGTCACATACTCCCAGATATTGATAAACTTAAAACCATTCACAACTGCTCTAAAAGCAGAAAGGTAAATTTCTTAGAAGCTCTTTTATAAATTCAAATCATTTAATCCACTCCCTTTTTGCGGAATGTTCTTTGGCTTAATTACCTTTAAGTAAAAACCGCCATTCATTAATCTTTTCTCTAACTGCTTAATCTGTTTTTTCCTTTTTGTATTATTGTATGTAATTCATAATCATTTTAATCATAATAATTTCAGTGTAATTTTACATTTTATATTCTACTATTGTGTATATGCTTTGTAAATTTTCTTTTATATTCATTCTTGTTTCTATTACCTTCCGATAATGGCCTTGATTTTACAAAATAAATAATGCAAATATGATACTGATAACAGGCGTTATTTTTTATATACAATAAACTAATAATAAATATTACTAATGATAAAACAATAATTGCTAACACAAACCACAAATATAATATTTTCGCAAAGATATTCATCACAATTATAAAGTAAAATAAGAAAAGTTTCACTTTCTGTGCTACTTACAGCATGGCAAAAGGTGAGGTACTTGAGCCGACCTTTCATGAACTTGATCTCATTCTTCGGTTTCGATCCCGGCAATTTGACATAATTTAAATCATAATAAATAACTCCCACATAATAAACTACTAATGAAAAATACACTTGTGTTCTCAAACTCATTATTTTCAGTGAAATCGTTTGGATACGCTCGATTACAAACGCACACTTTGACTTTCGCAAGAGTACTGAATAAATACACTGGACTAGACAGGTTATCTATCAGCCCATCTACTGCGTGCATTTGTACGGTAGGCAAAAACTCGTTTTGTGCTGTTTTTAATGGAATATTTTAATTGAATTGCAATGCCGTAATTGCAATTTGTAATGCAAATATTGTTTTTTAAATATAATTAATTAATATGAATTCCTTATTATCGGAAAAACATATATTATAATTATAAATAGGGAATTTTTAGATTTTAAATAAATTTAAAAAAAGATTGTAAAATATTTAGAAGCGGAGAACATTAAATTGGCAACACTTTTATATGTGACATCTGATTTGACAGTTCGCGGTTGTTTTGAGGTTAGTTTGGTTTGGCAATTTATCATGAATAAATTCACCCCGGAGCAACGTTTGCAATTTGTTCAAATTTATTTTAAAAAACATGGTTTAATTCGAAGAATTCATACGGCATTACATGCATTGTATTGTGCTCATTTTTTTTTTTTTTTTTTTTTTAATACATTTATTAAAATTATTTGTACATACATATATATTAGGGTGTCCGTTATTTCCCAATTTGCAAATTTTTTTGAAAGGACCCGTTAATTGTCATTTTTTCATGGTAAATAACTATTTAGAAATGAAAAACTCATTGGTAATCGTATTTTCGCGTGCCTTCAGGCAAATCAAATTTCCCATTTGATTAACATGGGAAAATCGTCATTAGACGATTAAATTTTTTTTACAATTTGTAGATCTTTATATATGTCAACATACCGTGGCAAAACTTCAAAAACCGTGTATTGAATACAGGGATTTTTTTTTGCAACAAGCAAATCATTTTTGTTGCAAATTTTAGGTCTGTTACACTGAAAAAAACCAAAAAAAACAGATAAATGAATTTGCTATGCACCTTTATCCATTTTCAATGCGAAAGTCATAAAATAACGTTAAAATTGTGTTCTGTCTTTATATTTACAAATACCGTAAAACTGCAAAAATAATGTAGAAACCAAAAACATTTGTTAAAACCAATATATATAAAAAAATTCAATGTGTTTCTAAATTTCCATAAAATGGTTTGTTTTTGAATAAGATTTAAAAAATGGTTAAAGGTATCGTACCGTATCCATTCTTTTAATAAAAAAATAGAATATACTTCAAATTAGGTTCCAACAGTAAATAATTTTAAGTAAATAACGAAGAATTCACAGGGTTGGTACAATGCTTATACTTTTAATTCAATTTTTTTATTACAGATATCAATTTACATCCTTCAAAATTCTTTTCTACTTGCGCACTCGATCAAGTTCTTTTAAATTGCTATATTTGGCGTTTTTTTTTCGATACATAGAATATTAAAAAAAAAACTGTTTCGCTAAATTTTTAAATTTTTTAACGAGTGTTTGTTTGTTTACATTTGTATATATCTTATTATATTCTTCTACAAGTTGAATCAAGTATTGTCTTTGATTTTCTTCTTTGCCAATGCATTTATATAATCTTGGGTAAGTTTTACAACACGTAGTTCTTTTATTCTTTGTCTACCGTTTTTGTAATGATCATTATTCTCCCATTCACCAACATAAAGGGCAAGAAAATCTTAATTAATTTCAAATCTATCAAATAGCTTGATGGACGAAGGTAGTATGAAATGATCGATATCGACATCTTTTAAATTTTCCATTTCTTCTACAGATTTTACATAATATTGTTAGCTTGCATCGTTTGGAAAATCATTTTCGTCAATCTCATCATTCAGGCTCAATTTCTTCACAATTTTCGATTTTGTGTTTTTTGAAACTCATTTATCAAAGCCCAAAAACGCTGACTTCTGGGATTAAATACCACAGGTGATTTTTAAATTTCCGAAAAGATTCATTTGCGACTTCCGGATCAATTTTTCTGTATTCAAATAATTTTTTTATAAATTCCATGTCATTTTTCGATGCATTCAGCGCTAGAGGAGCGGTGAACCAATGTTTTAAATAAACGAATATTACAAATAAACAAATGTCCAACAACTTGTCTTTTTCATCATCTAATAAAGGGTAAGAATCCCTGAAAAGATACATCAAAATGCTATATGATGCCTTCGACATCCACCGTGCATGATGGGTTTTTTAATTTAGGTAATTTCATGTCTTGGGACTAAACTTAAAAAAAAATCGAGCAAAATTGA
The DNA here is from genome assembly GCA_963932245.1 of Tachinus rufipes. Lineage (NCBI taxonomy): Eukaryota > Metazoa > Arthropoda > Insecta > Coleoptera > Staphylinidae > Tachinus > Tachinus rufipes. The sequence continues at coordinate 93,908,371 of OZ010747.1, read as the reverse complement.
GAAGCTCCTTGTAATCATCTCGAGGAAGTTTGCTATTAAGTAATTCTTTAGTAAGTTCGTCAATATCTTTTATTTTTGATCTAAGCAATTTATCTAATACTTTATCTTCGAGACCAGTTTTGAAATCTATTTTATTTATATTAGGCCAATAAGCTTTGAATTTCAAGAAAAACTCTATTTCTGGACCATTCTTTTTCTTAAATTTTAGTGCAAAAACTCCACTCAAACTATCTGATGGCGACAAGGTAAATACATAATATCTCGTTCTAATAATTGCTCAAGAATAACTGCAGCCCGTTTAATGTTACCTAAATTTGAATTTGTGGTATCACAACATAAAACTTCTTCAACATCTGTCAATCTCCACTGTTTCAAAGCTTTATAAACATATTCGGCTTGGGTGCGACCTTTTCCATTTGGCAATGCCGGTACGTTTAAAATGTTTTCAGTTTTTCCATATGTAATAATAACAGGCATGCTATCTTTCTTTTGGCAGTCTACAAAATTGGGCATGAGTTTTCCATCCCAATGAACAATTATTGGTCTATTAATTTCTTGATCGTTGAACAACTTTTTGATTCTTTCAAATTCTCTTTCACGATTTTTTTTTCGTGCTTCGTTTATTGAAGTTTTATTTATGATTAAAGATTTAACGTCAAAATCCAAAGCTTCTGCTACTGCACAAATTATACGAGTGGAATTTCGGTACAAAACTTTGCATTTATCTAATGTGGCAACAACTTTTTCCGTAAGAACATTTACGGTAGCTCGAATATTTTGATTTTTATAATCTCGCCCAGATGGTATGACAAATGCCAAACCTGAGCTCTGAGTTGACGGATAGCTCAAAATTTCTTCAGAGGAATTTTTGTCATTTAAGCGTTGGTCATTCTCTCTGGCTGTAACACAACGTAAAAATTAGAATATTTGATTAATCGATTATATAGTACAAATTAAAACGTATCGATTTTTTATAACCAATTTTTGTGCATTTCATATTTTTTTACTTTAGTGCTTCTGAAATAGTCAACCACGTTGTTCTAAAGAATTTAGAAAAATGTTATGGTAAAAATCTCTAAATGGAATTGGGTCTTATAGATCGATCACCACAAATCATATAATTAGCCCTATTCTGTATGCATATTGCTAGCTAACAAATATCGTTATCGAGGAAGGTTGTGTATTTCTTACGTTTTTTTTACTAAATTGCTAAGAAACCTTGCTTGATTTTTAGATAGCAATATGCGTTTCCGCATTTGTGGCTAAAAAACACGATTGGTTTTTAGCCTTGAAAATTCCGCCCTAAAACACAATTTTTTTCTTGTTTTTATTCTGGAAATAAACTTTTTAGGGTTATGAAAGTTTAAAATAAATATAAAAAAATGTGGTTTAAGGTGACATTTTTAACGCAAAAAACCGATAGTTTTTTTTGCCACAAATATTATATTTCAAACAAGTGTTTTCAAAAATAAACTTTTGATGAAGTATTGGATAAAAGAAGAAATTTTGTTGAAATAAATTTTTGTAATTTTAAGAAAAATTTGAAGCAAACCTTCATAGCATTTCAGGTTGTCCGCATCAAAATTTTCTGCATCACTTGTTTCGACTTCTTCGGTGCCAAATACCTCATCCTTTTGTCCTGGCAACGCTTCTAAAACAATTTAAAGTGTTGAGAAAATATTATAATACTATTGTACTTCAAATGTACACTGTAAAAAAAAATCATTAAAAATTTTACGATTTGATTTCACTAAAAATTAGAAAATTTTACCTGCCTTTTTACCAAACTTTTGTGAGTAAAATTAACAATTGGTATAAATAAAAATAATGAAAATAGAAAGTTAATAATTCCAGAACAGATACTTATTAGAAGAGTACGGGAATCTCATTCCTATTTCATTCTATTTCTATAAACTGTGCTCTTCATTTAAAATTTGTTATAATTCCGTTGAAGCAACTAAAATTTTTTTACCGTTTTGTAAAAATTTCTACAAGTAAAAATTTCTACTCTGTTCAGATTTTGTTTACTGGTGAAATTTTCCCATCCGTAAAAATTTCCTCTTTCAAAAATTTCTACTTTTGTATATAATTTTCTGTGTGTAAATTTTTTACAGCGTAAGAATATAATATTTCATTGAGTTTACTTGAATATTGAGCTCCTTGTTCTTTGGTCTTTGACGTGGCGGAAAAATCATTTTTTTTTTTTAAGTTTCCGTTTCTCTTCATCCAATTGATTCATCACGTTTGCTGGAGAAAGATAAAAATTTCTTCCAATTTTTCTTGGAATTTTAGTTCTCCAACTTTTGCTGGCTTGGTTTTTTTGAACATTTCTGTATTCTTCATACAACGTCGATAGTCTTTGTTTACAAACTTTAACTAACACTACCGGAATTTGAAATCGATTCCAATACACAATGACTTCTTGGACTGTTGAATTGATGCTGGATGCCAGATCATTTTTTAATGTTCTTGTTTTATAAAATAATATCAGCAACACTTTTTTATTGGATGGTAATTTGAAACTCTCGAGATCGGAATACAGGCTTATATCACTAATTTAATAAATATTATTACGCAATACAATTTCAGACGCCATATTTATTACTTGGTAAACTCTGCAGAAAAACACAGAACTTGATCAGACAAGATTAAAATACACTTATTAATTTTTGTTTGTACAACCAAAGACTGTTAACATCTGTAAGAGAGTCAGATCACAATATTATTTAAGCAGCAATAAATCTTACATCAATACTCAGCACCAATATAAGAAATAAGGTTTAAAACACAATATGCACAAACAATAAACTAGAACTTTGTTGAAGCGACTTTTGTCAGGTTAGAAATTGTTTGTTTTGACATCCCTCAGAATCAGAGTTAGTTTGAAACAGCAAATTTTTGTTGCATTTGTTAATGCTACCGCCGCTTATTGACGTTATCTAGTAGACATTTATTCTGCATTATTTGCATTTTTTTTCAGATTCGTTTGTCTTATACCGCACCACACAGGATAGTTTTATATAAATAAATTTTCGTTGAAGACAACAAGTTACTATTTTTGTTGATGAAAGGATAAATCTGTCTTATGGCTTGATTCGTCTTGTGAATGATGTATGATAAATGTTGATGAAAGTTAAATCTGGTATCCAAATGGATTCCCAGATACTCAACATATAATTTTGTCGGGATGGTTGTACGTCGTCGGTATAAATGTCTTTATATTAGTGAATTTACGGGTGAAGGTGATTCTTTCCGACTTGGCCGGATTGATGATAATTTTCCAGTGTCGGAAAAAATCATGAAAAGTGTTGAGGTGAATTTGATTCTGCTTCTGTGCAGCTATGGCGTAGAACGAATCTGAATATATTGCAGTGTCATCAGCGTACAATGCTAAGTTTGTATGCTCAAGGGTAGGTATGTCGGTCAGGAATATATTAAAATTGATCCCTGAGGGACACCAGCTTTAACGTCCTTTAATGGGGACAATGAATCATTTATTTTTACTTGGAACTGTCTATCCATGAGGTAATGATGAATGAGTTTTATGACATATGAAGGGTACTTGTTCTGTATCATTTTGTAGATTAGTCCATACTCAATCGAATGCTTTTTTTGCATCGAGGAGTATCATGTCGGTTACCTTGTCTTTATTAAAATTGATTGTGATGTTGTTTACAATGTCAATTGATGAACCGTCCCATGTCCGCTTCGGAAACTGAATTGGCAGTCGGTCGTCAATTGATTGTCATTTTCAAATTTGTCAAGTCTTTTCATAATGATTTTCCCGGTCACTTTACTTAATGTCGTTAGTAATGCGATCGGTCTGTAAGAGTCGGGTGATGTTGGTCTTTGTAAAGCTTTTTTAATGGAGATGATGTGGGCTAGTTTCCAAGATTTTGGATAGTACCCTACTTTGATGATAGCGTTAATGATATAGTGAAGCTGAATTAAGGCTTTACGCGACAGATGTTTCAGAGCAATGTTCTGTATTCCGTCATGTCCCGCTGCTTTTTCTAATAATGTCATAAACCTCTTTAGGGTTTGTAAAATGATGTCCAATGTCACGCGTTTGTTGGTACCCGATCAGAAAGCGTTCCACACAAGCAGTAACGTCATTTTGTTTGTCAGTCAGGTTAGCGTCTAGAAGATGTGCATCTTCTAGCGTGTCCCCTATCATGTCAGCTTTTCAATCGTTTGTGCAGGCGGTATGCATACCGTCTACTCTTGTCAGCGTCGGTATAGTAAAAGATTTTTTCTTGATCGACTTCACAAAAGGCCAAGCGGTACTTTGCATTGAGCTACTACGGTCTTAGTCAGTTATAATGTGCTCTGCTTCAGCGAAGAGAAGACTATTAAATATCTTTATTGTTTATGTAGTGATTCTAACCTATATTAATTTGTTTATTTTAATTTGTTTAATTTGCTCACCCGATGCCCCCTTTAAGCTATCCTTACGGAAATCGGACTGTCCAGGAGCCTGAGGTTCCGTTTGTTATATCTAATGCACTGTATTTAGAAAAATAACACTAATAATTTATTTATTTAGGTACGATACGTCACGACACGATACGATTTTGTTTTTATTTAGCACACAATCATACGAGGAGTTTGCGGAATCAAGTACAGCCTGTATTGCCAGCGTTCTGCGATTGTCATATTCGTAAAATTTTACGTTTTTCACCGATAATTCAGTTGACAGTTCGATTTCAAACAAAATTTATTGAGAATAATAATTGTGTGAGAAATAGAAATTTCGAGTGATGATTTTTTATGATTTTCGATACTATTTAACACCTCAGCAATGTGTGGAAAAACTTAATTCGTTATTTGGGGATGAAGTACCATCCAAAACTATAGTTTACAAATGGATCAGAATTCAAACGTGGAAGACTAATGTTTGATGACAATTTTCGCAAAGGTCATCCATGCACCTCTGTTGTCGCGAAAAATATTGATGCTATGCGTAAAATGATTTTGTCAGATAGGCATGTGACCTATAGAGAGATAGGAGCATCCTTAGGCATTGCAGCAAAACAAATACATCCAATTTTGCACAATCATTTGCATGTCAGGATGCTTTGCAGTCGTTAAATCCCACACACTTTGAAAGAAGACCAAAACAAGCACGTGTCAAGTGGTGCAAGGAAATGCTAAAGAAATTTGAAAAGGGTCGTTCAAATTTGATATAGCAATCGACTGTATTGGTGTTTCAAAATAAACCTAAACTTACAAAAGTGGTGCGTTCACAAAGCGTTTCGAAAAGATTGATTGCTTGTTTCTTTGGAAAAACGGGTCATGTTGCAACTGTTGCATTAAAGGATCGAAGGATAGTTAATGCTGACTTGTATACTTCAATTTGTTTGCCAAAAGTTATCGCTAAAATCATAAGGAACAACATAAACTGGCGAATCATTGTTCATTATGACAATGCAAGCGCTCACAACAGCACGACGAACTGTAAAGTTTTTGACCAGTAACAACATTCAATTAATGACCCATATTTGTCTGATTAATCGCCCAATGACTTCTTTCTATTTTGACATATCAAAAATAAAATGCGTGGCGAGCGTTTATCATCGCCTGAAGAGGCCGTTGAAGTATTTAAATCACTTGTTTTGGAGGTACCTCGCTCAGAGTGGCAAAATTGTTTTGAAGATTGGTTTCATCCGATGCAAAAGTGTATAGATTTTAAAGAAGAATATTTTGAGAAGCAATAAAGCAATTTACATAAAGTAATTTGTGTTTTGCTTTACATTTTCCGCGAACTTTGGCGACCACATGCTCGAAATCATATTCAAACATTAATGCCATAAAATTATCTGTCAAATAAAGCCAATTTCATGGATATTATAAACATTTTTGTGTGTTTTATTTCAATTTAAAAAAACACTTTTTATATACTCTACAATTAATCAATCAAAACAAAAAAATATTTAGTTTATCGAGCTTTATTATCTCGTTTCTCAGCGTTTCCTGTCATTTGTGTATGACGCTATAATGTTGCCCACACCAATATCAGTACAATGGATAATTACTTTTATTTATGGCAATACAATAGGATCATTATAATTATTGTTATAATAAAATAAATGATTAAGATTCAACTTAAATCATAAATGTTTAATTTAAAATTAGTTCGGAAGAGTAATAAAATTACAAAATAGTTAACTAACATATGCAACTTAACTAACAACTTTGCTTAAGACGTAGCGTAACACCAATTATTGAATGTATTTGCAAAACATTTAAAATTATTAATTAATGGAAACAAAGATTATTCTAGTACTTATTATTATTCTTAAAAAAGTGATGTTTTTAATATTTTTTAAAGTTCAAAAGATCTTGTCTGTTTTAGTCTAGCTGCATATAGTTCACTGTGTAATAGACCAGTGGCGTAGCTAGGATTTATGTGCCTAATCGCAAAATGTGGAAAATTTCTTAATAAACTTGTATAATAATTCTTTATTATTGACATATAAAAAAACCATTTACATATACATCATAATACACATAAATATGAATTACAAGCTAATTGTAATACTTAAATATAGACAAAGAATATAAAAAATACAAAATAAACACAGAAAATGTATACATATAAAGACAAAATATAAAATTATTTATTAACACATTTTAATCGATTCTTAAATGTACATTTAGAAACCAAAACAAATCAATATTATTAGAAAAGCTTTTCGCAATTCTACACATTCTGCCAATTGGATTATTGAATCCATAATTGGTAGAATGTATAGATTCTCTAAATAATGGAGACAGTCTAGTTTAGCAATTATTGTTGGGTACTTGAAATGAAAAAGTTACTAGTAGCTCTTGGCAATCAATCTAAGACATCATTAGTCCACGTAACAATAATAAATTGGCTCTTATGCGCCAAATTTTCAATGGCGAAAAATTATATTGCAATGCGATATGGTTAAAATCATAACTTTCGGATAAAATGCCTAATTTGTACGACAATAAACAAAAAAAATTGTTTGGAATGCGTTCTATATTGCGTATATAAATGCTGTAGAATAGGCACCAAACTTACGGAGCATACTCTAATTGAGAGCGTACCAAAGCTCAATAAAGTAGTTTGAGTGTGCTTGGAGATAGGTCAGTAGACAAAGCTTGACAACCATGCAATAAAAGAATCATGAAAGCTTTGTAATCAAAATTCTATAGTCAACGCGATCAAAAACTATTGAAAAACCTGTGTAAATAGAATCAACTTCAACTTTTGATTCAAAGACATTTAAAAAATCATTTTCGTAACAAAGAAGGTTTGTAAAAGTATAACAGCACTCACAAAACTCATGTTGCTGTTCTTTTATATTGCTTTTGCACATCCATTGTATTTGGCCAGTAACAAATTGATCAAACAAGGTTGCATATACTTCTGTAATTAGTAATATCCTTAGTTACAGATTTATGCAAAGGCATAACGTAGCTTTGTTTCTAAACTTAAAGAAATTTAGCTTCATTAAGAAAAGCTTCAAACAGTAATGCAATGGCGTACAAGTAGAATAAATACATTGTTTTAACAGCATAGATAGAACATCGTTTAGTCCAATGTTAAAATTACATTTAAAGTTTTCAATCCCTTTAAATACATCCAACAAAGTAATTAAAAATACTGTATATGATACGTTTTCCTTAAACTCAAACTATAGATCTAAATCCAGTTAAATACTAAACGTTTTCTTACTCTTTATTGTGTATTCTTTTGTATATTGCTGTCTGTTATTGAAAAATGTACTAGATTTGTTGTAGCAATAACATGTAATCTTCTAGTAGACAAAGTTCTGTATACGCACACAAGTTTATTTAAAATTTCTTTTGTACTTCTTTTCTTTTTTTAATTCTTTTGTGCTACCAATATTAGATAACTTAGCCACGCTTCTATTCTATCTGTTCTTTTCTTTTTGCTTATGGGAACCCATGTTCATGTTGTGATCAATTGTGTAATGCTCAGATACTTTAGACTGTGTTGGCTTCCCATTATTGAGTCACATTCTATTCTAAAAATGATTGATTTCAGCCTTTTTATGCCCACTAAAATTACTACTCAGTTTTTTTTATTTGTTCCATTTGGCATTAATTACAGTTTGATCTATTCTATTTCTAGCTACTATCATTGCTATATTGTCTGTGTATTATAATAGCGTAAGCATCTTTTCTCATAGGTACTGTCGTAACTGGTAAAAAATGGGTTTTTTTACTAATCCCTGCAGAATTTGGTAAGGTAATGTTTTTACCCGACCCTAGCGTAAGAAGTAAAAAGCATTTTTGGCAACTACAGTCACCAGTTGGACATTTTCTTTTCACTGACAAACATCAAATTCTTTGATGACAAACACTAGGGCGGGTGGGTGAGTCACTTTGAAGCATAGTAACGGACCAATAGTTTGTAATAGAGTATCCTACCCAATCACCCACCCAAGCGTTAATTATCCAGAGGTTAGTTCACAACTTTCGCTTGTAATAAAATGACTTCTGACGTCCGCATAGAAGACAAACATTAAATTCTTTGATGACAAACACTTGAACGGGTGGGTAGGTTACTCCAGAACATGGTAACAGGACCAATAATTTAGAATAAAATGTCCCACCCACCCACCCAACTGTTACTTATCCAGAGGTTGGATCATGGCCTTCTCTTGTGATACTAAAACTTCTGACGTCCGCATAAAAGACAAATATTAAATTCTTTAATAACAAACACATGAGCGGGTGGGTGTGTTACTCCAAAGCATAGTAACAGGCCAATAATTTGGAATAGAGTGTCCCACCCGCCCACCCAAGTGTTAGTTGTCAATAGGTTAAATCACGACGTTCTCTTGTGATAAAATGACTTTTGACGTAAGCATAGATGACAAACATTAAATACCTTTATGGCAAACACTAGGGCGGGTGAGTGGGTCACTTCAAAACATGGTAACAGACCAATAATTTGAGATGAAGTGTCCCACCTAAGTGTTAGTTGTCAATACGTTAAATCACGACTTTCTCTTTTAAATGACTTCTAATATCCGCATAGAAAAAAAACTTTCAATCCATTAACGACAAACAGTAGAGCGGGTGAGTAGGTCACTTCAAAACGTGGCAACCGGCCAACACTCAAGTGTTATTTGTCAAGAAGCTGGATCACGAGCTTCTCTTGCAATAAAATAACTTCTGACGTTCACATAGAAGACAAACATTAAACTCCATTAAATTTTTTGATAAGAAACATTTGGGCGGATAGGTGGGTCTCTCCAAAGCATGATAACGGGCCAATCATTTAGAATGGAGTATCCCTTTACAGTGCTAGTTGTCAAGAGGTTAAATCACAACTTTCTCTTGTAACAAAATAACGTTGATGTGCTCATAAAAAACAAAATGAGTGTATGAGGTTGAGCTGCAGAGGTAGTACCCTTTATCAATAGCGGTCACATCAAGTGTCAAAAACAGGAAATGGCTAACAATAACTGGTCTTCGCAGAGTACCCAGTTCTCACATATGGCTCCAAGCTGCCCAACCCCGGTAAACTGTATTGATCTACAGACCAAACTAAGTAAGGGTAGCCAGATATGGCAAACACGCAACGTCTGAACCCAGAGGGTCTGCTTCAAACAGCGTCTGCATCTTGAGGATCGGCCAAAATCCAAAACTCGTCAACTGGCAAAACTTTTCAAAATACCATGCAACATAACATATAAAATGTCAAAATACAATACAGGTGAGTAGAACACAAAATTCGGAATTCCACTCCGACAAAAAATCGGATTTTGGGGAGGCAAAAAATTGACTATCTTTATACAACATAAACCAAAACTCATTCACAGGGTATCAAATACGTAGGTAATTTCGGCCTGGGGACAAAGAACAAAAAAGAAGAAACATTAACTAACTGCCTCAACACCGAAAAACTATTCTGTCTAAACACATTCCTTAAAAATAAAAACCAAAAAAGATGGACCTGGAAGGGCGCAGATACCCGGACAAAAAATGAAATAGATTTCATACTTTCTAACAATAAAAACATATGCAAAGATATCTCAGTATTAAACAAATTTAGCATAGAAAGTGACCACAGATTGGTCTGCGCAAAAAACTCAAAAATTGAAAGAAAGAAGTTGGTAAGCAAAAAAAAATTTCCAACAACCAAGTTTCTGACCCTCAACAAAAACAAAAACAAAATTAAAAAGAAAATGAAATTACCAGAAAGTCTATAAAAAATAAATATAGACAATATTACAACAAGCATAACAGATGACATTCAAACAGTCACAAAGAAGATCTGTAGCAAAATTAGACGCAAAAAAGAAACCAGATTATCATGAAAACCTGCCGTGACTCACCTAATTACAACAGCATAAATAAAACAGTAAAAAAGAACATATAAGAGCTTATAAAACCCAAAAAATCATCGAAACCATAAAGGTAAACAAAAACATGAGAGTACTTAAATCAAAGCTCTCCAATGGAAAACAAGATATTGTTAAAATAAAAGACTTTCACGGCAATATCCTTACCAATAAAGCAGGCATCGTCGCAGAAGTTCAAATATTCTACGCCAGCCTATACACATCATCCATACCAAACCCAACGACATCCTTAAAAACTATTACAAATGTAGGATCAGAAAAACTGCCAGAAATAACGACAGTTAAAACACATGCGTTAAAACAAGAACCGGAAGACCCCAAAAGAGGACAAGATAACATCAAAAATGCTAAAAGCGAGAGGCGGAACCCTACTAGAAGCTCTGCGGATACTAACAAACAAATGCTTGTACGACAAAAAAGTACCAAAAAAATAAAAGAACGCAGAGGTCATCATCCTGCACAAAAAAGAAAGACCACAAACTTAAAAAAGTACCGTTTAATAAGCTTGTTATCACACATATATAAAGTTATGATGCAAATTATCACAAAACGACTTACAAAGAAATTAGATTTCTAGTGTCAAGACTTGGGCTTCTCTGAAACTCCCCAAAGTTATTCACCGCAGCCATTAAAATGGTTTTCAAACAACTAAACTGGGACGAGAAAGGCATTAAGTTTGCGGAGCATTTTTAAGTCACTTAAGATTTGCGGACGACACAATTCTAACAAACACCAAAATCAATTGATGACATAAAGACGATAGCAGGAAAACAGTGGATGAGAACAGCAAACGATGGAGAAGCAACAATAGAAGTATGAAGGCTAATAAAAAAAAAAGAAGAAGATAGAAGACAAACTTTCAATCCTTTAATGACAAACACAAGGGCGGGTCACTTCAAAGCATGGTAACAGACCAATAGTTTAGAATGGAATGTCCCACCCACCCAAGTGTAAGTTGTCAATAGGTTAAGTCACGACTTTCTCTTACAATAAAATGACTTCTGACGTTCGTATAGAGGACAAACATTAAATTCTTTAATGATAAACACTTGGGCGGTTGGGTGGGTTACTTCAAAACATGGTAACAAGCAAATAGTTTAGAATGTAGTAACCCACCCACCCACTTAAATGTTAGTTGTCAATAAGTTAAACCACGACATTTTTTGTAATAAAATGATTTCTGATGTCTGCATAGAAGACAAACTTTTATTTTTTTGTGAAAAACACTAGAGCGGGTAGGTGGGTCACTACATTCCAAACTATTTCATTCAAAAGCATGATAACAGACCAATAATTTGGAATAGAGTGTTCCACTTACCCACCCAAGTGTTAGTTGTCAATAAGTTAAATCACGATCTTCTCTTGCGATAAAATACTTTTTGACGTCTGCATAGAAGACAAATATTAAAATATTATATGACAAACACTTGAACGGGTGGGTGGGGCATGTTAACAAGTCAATTGATTAGAATAAAGTGGCTCACCACGTTGTTAGTTGTCAAGAAGTTAAACCATGACCTTCTCTTGTGATAAAATAACTTTTGACGTCTGCATAGAAGACAAACTTTTAATTTCTTGATGATAAACACTAAAGCGGGTAGGTGGGTCACTCCAAAGCATAGTAACAGGCCAATAGTTTGCAATAAAGAGTCCCACCTACCCACTGAAGTTTTAGTTATCCAGAAGTTGGATCACAACTTGTTTTTGTGATAAAATAACTTCTGACGTCCGCATAGAAGACAAACTATTAATCCCTTAATGACAAACATTAGGGCGGGTAGATGAGTCATTTCAAAGCATAGTAACAAGCTAATAGTTTAGAATGAAGTGTCCCACCCACCCACCCAAGCGTTAGTTATACAAAAGTTGGATCACGACCTTCTCTTGTGATAAAATGTCTTTTGATAAATTGAATTCAACAATAACAATCGTCCCATCTTCTCCAACAAATAACACCCAAAACACGCAACAGGAAAATTATTCAAATAAATATCCAGATCATCACACTATAGGAGTACCAGTCAGCAACTACGGTTACGAAGATGAGCCAAAAAAACGCTACTCCATAGTAATTGAAGAATTAAAACAACAACAAATGCAACGCGATCAAATGAATACACCCAATAACAGCTACGGAGGATTAAGTGTAATTTCCAATAACACTCTACAAAGTAACGGGCATACCCTAAGTCCGTACAATTCATGGAGTGCAAGTCAACTCCTTCACGAACACGAGCGTCGCCATAGTCCTTTAGAAAACATGATGGTCAACCTGTGAACCACCAAATGATGACGCAAATTCCTGAACATTACGTCCAAGGTCATGTACCTCCCCCAGTTCCTCCACTACCAGCGTTCAGTCCAAATGGCTACCCAGTAAACTATAACATTTACGGTGTACACCAAACACAAAACCCTATTTATCAATCAATGCAACGTAATGAACCTTTGGTACCATTCAATCCAAGCTTACAGGGCTCAATGAGTTCAGTCAATAGCGGCGAGAAGAAGCAAAGGAACGTGACGATGGTCTAACATTACGTTTGCATAGATAGCGTTTTAATATCTGAAACGTCATCGACCTATGTCTGACTTGTACTTACCTGTAAATATTTTTTTGTTGATAATAATTATGTTACTAGTCATAAAATACTTAATGCCAGTACTTTCTTAATTAGGTGTGTATAAATTATGTATTTTATATTTTTTCGAATAAATGAGGAAATTCAATAAGACTGATCTCACAGGTGCATGTGTGAGTATCTCGAATGTGCTGTAAATAATTAATTGGGATTTCTATGACCTTTTCGTTTTAAGAAAAGTCTTGGATGTTGTATATATTATAATTGTAGCGTATATTTGATTTAATTTTATTCTATGTGTATATATATAAATATATAAATTTATTTTCATTTTTGTAATAAACATAATATTCATAAATGTTTTTGTTTTTCTAAAAAACCTTCAGTAATTCGTATTTTTCCAAAAAATTTGCAAAAAATATTTACAATTTTTAAAAATTAATTTTGAATTTTATATTGTGTTAAGCAATATTTTAAGCATACTTTGTGAAGATTTTCAGCAAAAATTGTGACCACATATATAATATGCTTGGAAAGAATTTATTAAAATTTGAATTTTTTCAAAAATTAAAAAAAAAATATTCACAATTTTCAGAAATGTAATTTTGAGTCTTGTATTGTGTTGAGCAATATTTTAAGCAAATTTTGTAAAAAATTTGAGCAATTATTCTAAAAATTGTGACCTCAGAGTTTTAATATGCTTGGAAAGAATTTATTAAAATTCAAATATTTTTTTTCAAAAATTTACAAAAAATATTTAGAATTTAAAAAAATTAAATTTGAATTTTGTATTGTGTTAATCAATATTTTAAGCATATTTTGTAAAAATTTTGAGCAATTATTTCAAAAATTGTGACCTAAACGACCTAATATGCTAGGAGCAAATTTGTTAAAAAACGAATTATTTTCAAAAATTTGCAAAAAATATTTACAATTTTCAAAAATTATTTTTGATTTTTTTATTATATTAAGCAATATTTTAAGCATACTTTGTAAAAATTTTAAGCAATTATTCTAAAAATTGTGACCTCAGCGACTTAATGTGCCCGGAAAAGAATTATTAAAAATCGGATTTTATTCAAAAATTTGCAAAAAATATTTACAATTTTCAAAAATTATTTTTGAATTTTGTTTTGTATTAAGCAACATATTAAGCATACTTTGTAAAGATTTTGAGGAATTATTCAAAAAATTGTGACCTCAGCGATGTAATATGCTAGGACAGACACATAAAAAACAAACATTAAGTTCTTTGATAACAAAGACGGATAAGTAGATTACTCCATAACATGCTAATGTGCTAATAGTTTAAATGAAGTGTCCCACCCACCCACCCAAATGTTAGTTATCTAGAGGTTAGATCAATATCTTCTCTTGAAATAAAATGACTTCTGACGTCTGCTTAGAAAACAAACATTAACTTCTTTAATAGCAAATACTTGGACAGGTAGGTGGGTCATTCCTAAGCATAGAAACGGGCCAATAGTTAGTAATGGAGAGTCCTACTTATCCACCAAATTGTTAGTTTGTAAAAGAGTAGATTAAGGTCTTCTATTGTGATAAAATGACTTCTAACGCCAGCATAGTAAACAAACAATAAATTCTTTGATCGCAAACACAAAGGCGGGTGGGTGAGTCACTCCAAAGCTTGACAACAAGCCAATAATTTAAAATGTAGTGTCCCACCCACCCCCCTAAGTGTTAGTTAACTAGAAGTTGAATCACAACCTTCTCTTGTCATAAAATAACTTCTGACGTCCGCATAAAAGACAAACATTAAATTCTTTGATGCCAAACATTTGAGCGCGTGGGTGGGTCACTCCAAACCATGGTAACAAACCAATAGTTTGGAATAGAGTCTCCCACCCATCAACCCAAGTGTTAGTTAGTAAAGAGGTTGGATCACAGTCTTCTCTTTTGCCAGTGGTGGTTTTATTTTTTGCTTATCAATTTTTGTTGTTAAAAATGATCAATATTCTATATTTCAAACAAATAACATAACTGGTTAATTTTTCCAATGTTTTAAAACGTTAGAAAAGATCCTATTTTATATTGTTTGTTTGTTGTACTTGCAAAATAAAATATATATTTATTTTTTTATTACCCTTCTTCCCCCTAGAGTAGTTGGCTGGAAACGCCCTTGTCTTGTGCTCTGCCAAACCACAATTTAAACAATTGGCATTAGTTGGCGCTGTATTCATAGCACAATATTAGAATTAAAAATTAGAATTTAAGAAAATAAATGTTTTCTAAAATCAGCAGCTTTAATTCAAACTTTATACCGACCACAATCTAAATAATCGGCAGTATTTAGCGTTGTATTCATAGCATATTTTTTAACAGTTGTTAAACTCACAAGCAGTAATCATCTGCTTAAAACAATTTGAATAAAGTTCATAATGAATAAACTACTTCAATTTCATTAAGGATCAAGCGCATTTTTGAGTTATTTTGAGAAACATCAACTTTTTTACTGAAAAATATAAATAACTAGCTTATTTCTCTAATTTTTAAAACAATTTTATGCAAAACTTGATTCCAAACAACATTTTATTGAAAGGTTTTTCAAAAACCATGCGCATTTTTGAGTTATTTTGAAAAAACCTCAATTTTTGCTCAAAAACTTCAAAAAACGCGTTTATTTCTGATTCATTTAAAGCTACATTTACATAAAATTTCATGCAAAATTTATTGTATTTATTTGAAGCATTTTTTGAAAATCATAAGCAAGATTGAGTTATTTTGAAAAAATCAACTTTTTTTATAGAAATATGATTTGCTTATTTCTCAAAATTTTAAGTAAAACTTTATTACAAACAACATTTATTTGAAAGGTTTTTCAAAAACCAAGCGCTTGTTTGAGTTATTTTAAAAATCCTAACTTTTGCTCAAAAACCTCAAATAAATCGTTATCTCTCAAATCTCTCAAATTTCATAAAAAAATTAATTCCAAACAATATTTATTTGAAGCACTTTCGAAAATCATGAGCAAGTTTGAGTTATTTTAAGAAAAATAAACTTTTTTATAAAAAAATGCAAATAATTTGCTTATTTCTCACAACTTTGAAATTTTTTTTTTTACTTTTTTAGTAAATCATAGAAAATAGTAAAAAGCAAGCCACCTAGAAACAAGGAATCTTCACGTAATGAGCTCAGTTTTGGTTAATTACATTTATGTCACAACCGAGACAAATTTTTGGTATTGTCACTATTGAGTAGTTGTCGCTTAACACACTATAGCTTAGTCTACTAGGCTTAAAAGATTTGCACGTTTGGGTCCAGATTTTAGGCGTCAATGTGGAGTCGGTGTTGACGACTTGGTTTGGAAAATGTGGTTTGCTTTAGAAATAGGCACCTGAGTTTTGAGCAAGTTAAGTTATTCTGGTGCTGTCCCATGAGTATTATTCCATAGGGTTTTAGATCTGCGTCTAGTAGTGAGAAAATTTTGGCCAGTGTTGTTGGTTGACTTTAGTTAAATTTTAGCTAAGTTCTCGGGTGCTTTCGTAAATTGTCTAAGTCAATCAGATCAGCTGGTTTTACCCAAAACTTAGCATTCTCTGATAGTAGTAAAATCTCTATGTAGTTTATTTATTGTCAATTTATGTTTGAAAAAGTTGAATTTTTAGTTAAGAATCCATCCAATCTCTCTACTAGCTATCGAAAGTTCCTCGTGGTGGCAGGCCTGTGAGGCCTATTTAAGCCCGACATTAGAGTGTTGTTGATGCTTGAAAGGTAGAAACTAATGTAGAGTTGTGCGGAGCTTTTGGTTGTTGATTTTGCTAAAAACTGCCACCAAAAGTAGAAATGGTTACGGGAGTGGTTGTTCATTTAGGAAATTGAGTTCTAAAGATTGAGGCAGCTGTTATCCTCTATAGTACCACAAAGTCTCGGTGGAAAAACATTTCAAGATTAATAATTTTAGAATGAGTAATAAATCCTGTAGCCAAAACCGACATCACACAAACAACACGCAAAACCATGCATAGACTGTATTTGCAGCGTTAGAAGTTTTGGCTGGCAAAAGGTTTGTCATTAAGAGTTGGTATTACCACTTTCTTTTTGAGTGTAGAGACTTCTAACGTTTGCAGAGAAGAAAAATTTCCAATCGCTTAATATTAATCATAATTTAGAGTGACCTACTCACCCAAGCGTTGGTCATCAAAGAGTGGTATCACCACCTCCTACTTAAAAATAGAGACTTTTAACGCTTGTAAAAAGAAGTAATTTCCAATCTCTTGATAACCAACTTTTAAGAGGGTGGGTCGTTATTCTAGTTTAAACTAATTTTAATATTTTTAAACATTTTATGCCCGAACTTTGTACGTATTTTTTATGTTTTTGGCCGGATTTTAATATTTTTGACATTTTATAGCCAATTTTTTTAAGTTTTTTGAATATTTTATAATTTTGTGTTGCCATTTTATAGCTAAACGCATTCAATAGCCTAATTTTAATACTTTTTACGTAATTTTTAAATTTTGTTGCCGGATATAAGTGTTTTTGACATATTATGGCCGGATTTTGTTTTTTTTTACAGTTTTTAAATTTTCTGGAAGGAGTTTTCATATTTTATATTTAGATTTTGGCTTTTTATAATTTTATTATTGATTGATTGATAAATTATCAAATTTATTCGACTTTTACAATAAAATTATAAATTTGTGATCAACTTTAAATTTAAAATCCCCGACATGAAAAGTTCTTTCTTAACAGAATATTTTAACGCGCTTATCAAACATCATAAAAAAGCACAAAACACTAAACCTCGCCTACACAAACATACAATAAAAGAATAAAATTAGTTGTGCGTCCGTCACGTACCGACGTCGCCCGCGCTCCGTTAAACCCAGACAATCGCGCGCATTATTTTTCGAAAGTGCGAGCGCGCGAGTTTTCGCAATCGGACCTCGACGAGCGAGTGTCCAGTTTCTAAAGACCATACGCAACAACAAAACACGTACGTTCTTTTTCAATTCAATCTACGAAACAAGTCCCGACGCGAAAACACGAACGCGACGAACCAGGTACGATGACTCATACAGGTAGATGCTGACTGCACTTCGCGCTAGTGCTCACCCGTTTCAGTTCAACATTGTGCCCGTTTTCGAGCCGATGGCTGGAAATTTAACAAACGCGTGTCCTATATGATTATATATTGTGTGTGCTGAAAATGTGATAACAATTCAAGGATTGATTTTTTTATTAAATATATTTCGCCGGGATTGCGCTTCTGTTAAGAGGTTAGTATTGTTTTTGTAGAGGACCTTGACATTTTTTTCCAATATGGGCACTTTTTTTAATTAATATTGAAAAAAATTCATATGATTATGTTATAATTAGAGATACTAAATGCAAAATAATCGGTGAACTGTTATTCTGTTTACGGTATATATTTTATCTATTACTATTGACATAAATTAGTAATATTTATGACTTGTTGTAAAATATTGTTACAATTGAGTTCATTATTGGGAAATACGTCTGAATTATATTTGTTTCCTTAATTTACAATTGACTAATTGGGTCGATTTTATTAATTATATACGTAGTCAAAAGTTGTGTTAATATAAAATAAACCACGTTTTAAGACATTAATAATGTGTAAGTAAAAATTTAATTAATTTTGAAAATCTTATAAATCAATTCAATATAGAAAATAGTTATTTAAGACTTCAGCATTTGTACAGACGAGTGAAAAACACGAATTTTATTAATTGCACCATCTGAGAACAGTGAAAATATTCTTAAAAAAGGTGATTTTTGAATTAATTTCTTATTTTAAACATTTTAAAATATGTACCTATACACAATTATAGTGATCTTTGTGTAACCACACGAGGGACTTATTATTTACATTACTTGCGATTAGAATACTATACTTTACCTACAGGTTTATCGCTTATCTAATACTTGCGGGCCAGGTTTAAAAGCATTTTAAGATAGGAGACGATAGTTATTAGACATTAAGCAAAAATATGACTTTCTGACTTTTATTTGTGTTTTACTCAATAAAATTATTTTTGGGCTTACGTAAACCATTATAACCGTACATCTTAATTAAATTACGCATCTCTAAGCATCAATTTCATGCCGGAAAAACCAATTTTCATCTTTCAAGAAACATCTCAATACCCAAGTTAACAGTTTTTTTTTTTTGCTTTTTACTCAACAAATTAGTATCAAACCTAAATGAACCGTTAAAACCATGTGAATTGCCATTAAATTTTGCATCTCTAGGCATCATTGTCGTTTTAGAAAAACAAATTTTTACTTTATAAAGAAATTTAAACACAAAAATTGTAGGTAAAACTTTGTAACCGTTTCTATTTTACATCGCCTCAGAAGTCTTACGACTTCTTTGAAGGGGGGTGATGGGACCAACGGCTTATTAGGTGATTTCCGAATCACCTGGATAAAGAGCAAGTTATTATTTTAGTCATATTCGTTTTTTGCGTTTTATTCAAAAATTGAATACTCTATGTAAACTATTATGACCTCGTGAATCTATGAAATGGTGCATCAATTTCTGATTTTTTTTAAATAGATATATTGGGGGTTTTGCCCTATCGATTAAAATAATTCAGTATTTTTTGTTGTGGATGACTTAGAGGCAAGTTTGGCGATGTTCAAGGACAATAAAAAGTAGTTTTTGCAAAGTTTTATATCTATGAATGGGTGCAGTAGTAGATTTTTTTAACTGCTAAAAAGGTCATGGTCTTTGTTTTTTGGAGTGAACGCACGATATGATGGTTGGGTGGTTGAGCGTTTGTTGAGTCAGTTATTTAAAAAATCCATGCACAAGGAATAATTTTCATTAATTATCTGCAAAGGAAAAAAACGGTCTACATTCTAATTTATTGGACCGTTTAAGGAAAATGTTAAAGAAAAACGACCGCATTTGGTTAAACAAAGTTTTCTTTCATCAAGACAATGCACTGTTAGTTACGTTTCAAATTGCTTTACCATATTCTTAACTTAACCCTCATTTCCTATTTTCTTGTTTGAAGAAATGGTTTGGCCGAAAGAATTTCAGTTTTAATGTAGAAAAAAATTACTTATTTTATTTTTATCACTCTGCCCCTACATGATTCTCGCATTGACAGATGAGACTTTGATTTTCTGCTACGATAATGATGGATAAAGATGCGCAATTTAATTCTAAAATTAGTTTACAGCTTTTAACGAAACATTCAACCACAAAAACATTGACAGTTTTTTGCTCTTTAAAATCTTAAAACACTAATTTAATTCAAGAGATATTTAAAAATTGTAGTTTGTTGATAACATTTTTGCACATTATATTAAATTGTGTAAAAATAAGCTCTGGTTGGCTGTATTTAGAGAAATGGAAGAAGGGGGAAGTGGCGGAGCTAGGACTTTTGGGCTCACCGCAAAATTAGAAAAGGCTCATTTTTTGTACTTTATTTTGTAACATTTCTCCCTTTTCCAGGCTTAGAAGTTTAATAGAAATAGGAGAAAACACTTTGTAACCTTCAAAAATTTGGTATTAACAAATGACAGGTGACTCTGTGGTTCGCACCGCATTCTATGATGAGTCTACTACTTGATTAGTCTCTTTGCCTAGTCAATTAAAATTGTAAACGGATGACAACTTTAGAAACAGATTTGGTGATGTTCAAACGCAATAAAAAGGTGTTTTTGTGCCGTTTTACGAGGTTTGTTCGGGAAATACGGGGCGACGTGCCAAGGCGTTGTGAAGGGGCTCAGTACGAGCCAGAGCGCTCTGCGAGTAAGTAGGAGTTTATGTCTGCTTGTTGAAAGTAACTCTTTTTTAACCTGCCGTCGGCATGAAGCTCTCTCTGTTTGAGGAATTGCGCATCAACATCAAGTTTTTTGCAAAGCTAGGCAAGAATGGCCCTGAGATTTTTGAGTGTTTGAAACAAGTTCACGGAGACAATTTTTTGTAAGAACCTACCGTCAACAAGTGGTTAAAAAGGTTCCGGGAAGGCCGAGAAGACACGAAAGATGACATTCGCTCAGGACACATCCACATCGAGTTTTTAAGGAAATGTTAAACGAATTTGAGTTTGTGTTCTTAAAGATCGTCGATTGACAGTTAGAATGATAGCTGAGGATCTGTCAATCCCCAAAACAATCGTCCACGAAATTCTGACTAAAAAACTTAAAATGAAAACTTTTTTGCCCGAAGCTCAATCACCGAGACAGAATACCCGCCTTGTTCACCCGATTTAGCCCCTTGCGACTTTTTCCTGTTTCCAAAATGCAAAATGGTGCTTCGGGGGAATGTGGAAGCCATCAAGGCAGCAAAGACACGGCAACTGAAGAGCCTCACAACTGAAGACTTTCAGCAATCTTATCAACAGTGGAAACGGCGTTGACAGAAGTGCATCTTGTCTCAGGGGGAGTACTTTGAAGGATATATTGAAATACCTGAATAATTGTAAAATAAAGTTATTATTCCACTTTTATACGTGTTTTCCGGACAAACCTCGTATAATTATGGGCGAAAGGGTCTACCAGTGGTTTCCTAAAGCAGTTAAAGTAGTTTTATTGACAAACAAGCCCTTTTTTTTTAATGAACGCCTGGTGTGGTGGTTGGATGCTTGAGCGTTTGTTGTATTAAATATTTAATAAATCACATTAATTATCTTGAAAAGGAATAACAATTAACCGCGAATTTTTAGAACCGTTTTATGAATCATTTAAAGCGGGAGAAACGGCCGCATTTGGTAAAAAAGTATATTTTTCCAATTACGCATCGAATTGCTTCCACATTAGCATATTCTCAAGACTTAGCTCACAGTGGCTATTTCATTGAATTTAACAAATAGTTTTGCTGAATCAGCTTTAGCTCTAATAAGGAATGAGGAGATTTTTGATGCAACGAGAAAAATTTTCACATTTTATTCGAAAATTTAGTACTGTAAATGTGATGCAGAAAGTTTAGTATTCCCCTAAATGAGGTTACCACAATATAAAATATGTGATGACTGAAATTGTGTAAGATGGTACGCATCTCAAATAAACGTGTCCGCAATATGTTACAAAAATGTTTGATTATGAAAAAGCTATCTACACGAATGGTGCTTTGTTTGCCCATAATCCCGAAAACGCCATGTAATGATTTTGAATGCGCCGAAAAAGATTAAGGCGGTTTTATTGGCTAACAAGATTTTAGCCTCAGTGTTTTTGGAGTGAACGCTCGGTATGGTGGTTGGTTTGTTGAGCGTTTGTTGCATGAGTTATTTAAATAATGCATTCACACGGAATAATCTACTTAGAGTTTCCTGCAAGGAAAAAAACGATCAACAGCAAATATTATTCTAATTTATTGGACCATTTAAGAAAAATATGAAAGGAATTTGAACGCTTGGAACACTTTGGTGCAGTTAGGAACAGTTTCAGCACTTTAGATCAGTTGCTAACATTTTAAAAAACTTTAAATGAATTAGGAACGTTTAGAGAAAAACTTAAATTACACTGAAACAGATTACTTTGAACTGGAGGCAGTATTTGATATTATTGAAGATAATTGACAAGCACAAAGATAATAGCTAACAGAATTAAATCATGTAAAAGTTTAACAAGTTTTGAAGGAGCCGTATTCTAGGCAAAAAGCGCAATCCAAGACCGGTGTTCTGCCGTTGGCTTATTACGTGTTGTAATCTACAAAAAAATTAAAAAATTTGTTTACGGAAGAAGCTTACTTTAAATGGACTGACAAGAATCTCCACGAACCATTTATTTGTGCACATCAACAATGTTGTATGTATAAACCACATAACCAAGTGATGTATTTGAGTAAATTTTTTTAAAAGCTCTTAAGAACCTTAAGGCTATCTTAGTAAAGTTTGGTCTTTTTTAAATTTAATGATATTTGTAATGTTTTCAGAGTTTGAAGAGCTGATATTATAATTTTGTAATTCTGGAAATATTCTCTTGCATTTATCAGTTATCTAAAGTTTTTTCAAACTTTACGAACCAGACGGAAGGAAACTCTTTTACTCAAGACCTCAATATTAGTTAAAGGCAACCAGAAGAAAGTGAGAGCAGCAACTTACATAAGGGTTAATAGCTTCCGGTAACTTCCCTCGCTAACACAAATTGAGAGGCAAGGAGGAAGACTAGCTAATCCACCCCCCAAAAAAATTGCCAAAAAACTAGACCGGTAGCTCAACGCTGAACTTGCTACCAGTTTGGCAAAGTTGATAGCTACCAACTAATCTAAAGTTGCGCTCCTGAAGGTTTATCATGACACCTACCAACTTAAAAAAAATAATATTTTAGAATGCGGAAATAAATAATCTGGGACAGTCTGGTTTGTTCTTCTTGTGGTCCAAGGAATATTCAGCACTACATTTCTAACGCATTTATAATTTTCCTGTTCTGCGCTTTTACTGTTCACTCCGGTTTCCGGTTCATATAACAGTATCGAATACATGTAGTCGTGATCTTGTTTTTTATGTTATCGTTATGCTATTGTTTTGTGTTTTCTGTATTTCTTAGTACTCTTCTCGTTGTCTTGCATCGCCGTCTAATTTTGGTTGAAGTACTTTCTTTGCTGGTTAGTAGACATTTTTTTTAGTTGTTGGTTATAATTGCCTTCATAATGGTCCACAATTTGTCTCATTTCAAGCTGCCAAAAACTGTGAAGTAGTCTACAAAACATATTAAGATGGGTTTGTTGACAAATGATGTGAAGACAATAAAGAAATAAAGCATCAAAGTGATTGAAGAACTCAACAAGAATAACAGAAACCAAATAAAAAAGTCTAACGGTCGAAGTTTTCATAAAAATAGGCATAAGGCAGGACGACAACATAATTTCAACATTATTCAGCTTGATAGTAAGAAATGAAAAAGTAAAAGAAACCTATGGAGGCTATAAAATCAGATTAAATGTGATAAAATTACTATGCTTTGCCGATGACCTTCAGAGACTAATTGTATCGGCTCCAAACAGCAGAAAAGCCCAAAGCAATGGTCGTATTCTACTAAACCACAGCCAGACACGAATAGTGTGGCCTTTATAATAGGCATGTTAAAGTGGTAAAAAGCCTTTGCCCGTTTTAGCATTTTTCATTTGCGCTAACATTTTAAACATTCCATGGGCGGCGTTGTTCTGGGATTGAAAGATGCTAAAACGGGCAAAGGCATAAGTTTAACCACATTCAACATAATTTTTGCGTATACTAAGTTGCCTATTATAGAGGCCACACTATTCGTGTCTGGCTGTAGTGGCAAACAACAAAATCATTGGACAAAGTATGCACTGCTACTATTCAAATCAAGAAACTCCAACCAAAAAATCAAAAAACAAAAAAATTATACAGCACAACAGACATAAGAAGGTTACGAAGCTTAAAAGAAGTTAGCTTGAAAGATTTAGACTATTTAATCATGGCTATCGAGAACGATAAACAAAGTTTGGCCACAAGCATATTAAGTTAGTGCTTAATTAATTAATATGCGTCGTGGATGATCGGTGCGGTGGTTGAGAAGTGTAGCATTAAATTACATAAATTATAAAAAAAAAATTAAAAAACAGTTTATTATTTTTTCCGATATAAATTTTAATTAATTTCAAATACTGTTACATTCATTAGATTTCATTTTCAATACATTATTACATTTACTATGGAGTCAGTTACATCTAATTATACAATTTCTCTCAACCGCTACTATTACAATTAAAATGTTTCAAATGCGTTTTCATGTAATGATAATGATAATGCACTCAATATACATTGTATTGCAGATTTTACAGTAAGATGTAACTGTTTAAATGCTTTATACACATTCAAGCCGCACGAAAATAAAAAGAATTAAATAATTGCAAAACACACAATGCCTCTTTATAGATAGATACGCGTTCAACGATCCGTGGATGATTTATTATTGATCATTTGTTGTTGAATATAAAATATAGGAAATTTAATCAAATCATTTTAGTTAGTAACAAGCGGTTAAATTGGGTGCTAACTAATAAAATAAATGATAAATGTAATATATGTAAATTTCTGATAGCTACTTTACTTATCACAATTTATTCATTTTTATTTAAGAATCAAAATGATATCGAACTATTGAATTGCGTAATCTTTTTACGCTATTTATTTGCAAGGTCTGAGTATGTTTGCAACTATTGTTGTGTAATTATTAAGATATGGTATAGCTAATCATATTGTATGCTAACAAAAATAGCAATAAGTAAAATCTTCACAATTGAAACAGCATATTCATACATTCCGTTAGTATTACAAACAGGAAATCAGTCATATATTCTGATAACTGAGCAAATAATCGAATTTCTATATTATGATAAAATTAGGGAAAATTTTTTAATTTATAAATGAGAAATTTGTTTGAATACTACAATTATTGAGATGTGGTGGCACTCCAACCATCAACGTTCGGTATGTTGTTGATAATTAAAATTAAATTACTTATATGGCTAATTTTTATTCTTGGTTGAACATGAAATTTACTTAAGCACAACGTATTCAGTTTATTTATATGTAATCTAATTATGAAATGAAATGAGATATATTATTATTTATATTTAATTATGATTTTAATGATATCATACAGGATTTTATAAAAATAACGGTTCACGTAATATTTTCTTGCTCTGAATAAATTTTAAATATTTTTTTGTTTGGTAATTAATGTGCATTGCTTATAGTAATTATCTTATATATTATTTATTGCAAAAACATGTAATAATTCGACCTCATTCTTCAATAATATGTGTGGATAATTATATCATAAGAGGTCATTTCTTTGACCAACCTTCAGTTTTGATCAAAAAAGGATTTAATAAAAAAATTCAAAAAACCTTAATTATATTCTACCATTCTAAATAAGAATTACCTTATTCAGTTTAGGTGCTTAAATAGTTTTTTTTATTAGTGGCAAATTTATGTAAATGCTTGTATAGTCTTGTAGACTATCGACAAAACAATATACTGCACTGCGTATTCAAATTTCCACGAATAAGCAATTTGAGTATACATATTTTTAAACAGCAACCTGAGCATATGATAATACATTATATTGTATTATAACGAACTAAAAGTTCTAGGAATTTCATAAATATTGTATTAGACATATTTTTCTTTAACTAATCTACTTAAATATAAAGCTGATATAAGATTATAATTGATTCTAACTAACTTCTTTTCAATTAACAGAATTATATAAAATAATTCGTTTTATTATTTACTACACCAATTGTGTTTATAAGCACAAAAATATTTATTCAAATTTGTTCTTGTAGGACTACAAGGCACACTGACGAGGTCTGTGAAACCGAAACAATTGTTATGTACTTGATTGATTGTTGGATTGATTTTATATAAATTATTTTAACTAATTCTAATTGTTTTGTTATTGTAAATCTACTCGAGTTCAGCAAATTAGTTCTACCGTGGACGTGGTAATCAATTTATAAGAGAAAATTTGGTTCTCATATTCTCCAATCACTAGAAGTTAGTCCTTATTGGTTTTCCAACATAGGATACTTTTATGTCAACGTCTAAATTAGGAATGAGCAAACCTTTTCCGAACTAAACTTTTTTCGCTTCGTCATGGTCGTCGTCTGTTTGCGTTACTTTGCGTACAGGAGTCTAGAGTACTTTTTTAAAGTTATTCTCTTTTTCTTCTTCTTTTTCTATTGGGGTTTCTTGCTCTCCCGAAAAAACTTCTTTGCCAAATCTATTAAATTCCATGTCTTTGTTTCTTAGGCTCGTTCATTTGGTAACTCATTTTTCAAAATCTTCTCGTGATCTTCTTCTTATCTAGTTCTAACTGATTCTGTTCCAATTTAACAAAACTGTTTCAAATCAATTTTTTTTCAAATAAGTCTATTTTTTCGTTTGTATAGAATGTTTTTTAAAGACAATTGTACATATTAACCCACTTATTAGTATTGTCTAAATAATCTGCTACTACTGGCTTATAATCATGCTTTTGGAGTTTCTGACCACCCTTCAGAATGTTTGTTATCAAGAAATTGAAAGTTTCTCCTCTTTGCAAGCGTTAGAAGTCTTTTAATGGGCGGGTATATTCATTACTTTAGATTATTAATTATCAGCGAGTAGTTTGAACTAAAGTGCACAAACACCCGGCCGAGTATTTGTTATCAAGAAATTAGAGGCTGCTGCTCTCTGCGTGTGTTAAAAGTTTCTTTGTCCAAGAAGAAGAAGGTGATAAGAATTAGAAACTGCTGTTCTCTGCATGTATTAGAAGTCCCTTAGTTAGTAGAGGAGATGGTGATGTTTAATCTTTTGATGACCAACAATTGGGTGGATGGGTGGGTGGGTCACTCCAGATTATAATTACCATCGAGTAGTTTGAAATGTTTGAATGTTTGAAAAAGTTTGTTAACAAGAATTTCAAAATTTCCCCTTTTTGAAATCATTAAAAGTTTCTATGTTAGATGAGGGGGTAATGAATCCAATCTCTTAATGACCAATACTTGGCTGAGTCAACATGATTATCATCGAGTAGTTTGAACTGGACTGGAGTATAGGCTAACACTAATAGCCTATACTTGGGATAGTTTAGAATTTAAAGTCACAGTCACGTATTCGTCTTCAAAAAGTACGTTCTTATCACTAAGAATTGTGAATTTAGGCAAATGTAGCGGTTTTTCATTAATCAGTCGGGGGATACTTTTGGTCTATTAGCGGAAATTAAACTTATTAACAGCTTCACTTAAAGAAAATGTGTCTTGCTGCTACTGAAAAAAGCTGCTGCTAGTGAGATCTTTGCTAGCATTTGTTCAAACAAATTTCTGCGGTTGGGGTAATCTGCTTTCGCGCAATTCTTGAGTTATTATTGTTTTGTAGAGATGAAATGTAAATCCAAATAAAAAAACTTTTTTAAGCTGCGATCTGGCAATTCCAAAGCAACAGAATATAACGTTTTAGTAACTTTACAACTACTTCTCTCACTCGCACATTTCCAGTTTCCTTGTGGATTTCCTCCTATTGTCTAAATGTTTTGTCGTGATAACAGACTTGTTGTTTTCGAAATAGGCCCGCACGACAAAGCTTTGATTTTCTTTGGCCCAAATCTGACTGACGGATCACAATGATACTATGTGCACCTGCAATTTACCACCCCAGTCATCCGAGCAGTAACATCCTCAAACCGCGTAATCCATTCTGTCGCTATCTTGTATAAGTCAAGTACAAGTTTTTCAGTAAACTGCAAAAAACTGTCGCAATTTGGCAACTTTGATGCAAATATTGTTGACTATTGTTTTGTTGGGTATTCTAATATTGCAAAAAGTTGAAATTAGTTTTAAAAGCCCAATTTAATGTAGATTTATGTTAGTTTAATTAAGCTCAATTAAATGTTTTTTGAGTAAAATGCAAAAAACTGTTGTAAATGTCGTGAATTATTTTCTGGTTGGCTATTATAATATTATTGTAGATAGATTATAGATTATAAGCCCAAAGTTTTGATGCAAATATTGTTTTGTTTGGTATTGTAGATTGGTTAAAAAAAATTCAAAATTGTGTTCTTAATTCCAAAATTATTTGGATTTTCAAAAATTTATAAAAAACATTTTTATTTTCCAAAATTTAATTTTGATTTAAAGCAATTAATTGCTTGCAAATGCTTTGGCAATATTAGGTCCAAATTTGGTTAACAAATTTTAAAATTGTGTTCTTAACGTTGATGGAAACAATTTCAAAACTGTTCAGATTTTCAAAAATTCATTAATTTTGATATAAACCGATTAATTTGCAATGCTTTGGGAATATTTGGTCCAAATTTAGTTAACAAATCAAAATTGTGTTCTCAACGTTGATAGAAACAATTCCAATCTTGTTTGGATTTTTAAAAATTCATAAAAAATATTTCCAATATTTAATTTTGAAATAAACCAATTAATTTTTAATGCTTTGGCAATATAAGGTGCAAATTTGTTTAACAATAACCAATGCTTTGGCAAAATTAGGTCTAAATTTGATTAAAAAAATAATTTAAATTGTGTTCTTAACGTTAATGCAAACATTTTCAAAATTATTCGGATTTTCAAAAATAATTTATTCAATTTTAAAAAATTTTAAAAATTATTTTTAAATTTAAGAATTAATTTTTATACATTTCACATGATTTATTCATGTATTTAGATTGTATTGTGTAAATTTAGACTTGAATTTTACACCATGACAGATTTGGCAGCAATTAATAAATTGCTGTAAATAAATTTTAATTAATTCAATTTTAAAAATTTGTAAAAATTTTTTTTCGATTTGTGCATGTATTAAGTTTGTATTGTGTAAATTTGGACTTGATTTTTACACAATGACAGATTTGACAGCAATTAATAAATTGTTGTAAGTAAATTTTAATTTAACAATTTTAAAAATATGAAAAAAATATTTTCAAATTTAAGAATTTATTTTTATACATCTCACATGATTTATTCATGTATTTAGATTGTATTACATTTGAACTTGATTTTTACACATGACAGATTTGACAGCAATTAATAGATTGTTTTAAGTAATTTTTAATTTATTCAATTTTTAAAATTTTTAAAAAATATTTTCAAATTTTAGAATTAATTTTCAAATAACATGGTTTGTGCATGTATCAAGATTGTATTGTGTCAATTTGGACTTTAGTTTTACACAATAACAGATTTGACAGCAGTTAATAGATTAATAATAATAATAATTTTATGGCTTTACTTTTGATGCAAATATTGTTGTCTATTGTCTCGTCGTAGAGAATTGAAAGTTGTCTCAAAAAAGCAGAATTTATTGTAGATCTTTGTGGTTAGGTTAGGTTAGGTTCGTTTATATTTATAAGCCCAGTACAATGTTTTTGAGTAGAACGCAAAAAAACTGTCGCACTTTTGATGCAAATGTTGTTGGGTATTTTAAAATCATCGTAGAAACTAGCCTCTTTTTTGTAGTTCTTATCTGTTCCAGATGTTGGTAACCAAGTTGCTTATTATTACCTTGTTGACAGTTTTTCTAAATAGCTGAGTGGAATTCATGAAATTATTCAATCATTTGGTGGTGTTGCTCTTTATATATCTTACTTTATACTTTACTTTATACTTTATTGACGGTATAATATTATCATTTACATCTACATCAAATATACATAAACAATGATGTTGATGATGACAAAAATAAAGAATACAAAAAATAACATACATATTAAACATTAGTCAGCATGACTCAGCTGACTTCTAAACGTAGATTTAAAGACACAAAATGCATTAATATCAGTTGGTAAATTATTTTCAAATCTACACATTCTACCGAGTGGATTGTTGAAACCGTAATTAGTAGAATGGGTAAACCCACGGAATAAAGAAGAATGCCTGCTATGTCTATTATTAGGTGTTACATGGAATGGAAGAGTATCAAGTAGCCCCGGATAATCAATCTCAGACATAATTAAATTACGAAAGAACGATAAATCAGCCCTTTTGCGCCGAATCATCAATGGCGGTAGGTTGTAATGTTTGCTTAACAGCTGTCAAAGTTGATCTGTCAAAACAAATAGTATAGTGGACAATTTTAAAAAGGCGGCTTACTTACATAATCCCATTCATTTATAAACTCCATGTACAATACAGCAATGTAGCAGTGATCATAATTTACAGATAATATGCCCGATTTATAAGACAATAAACGACAAAACTTCTTTTGAATTCGTTAAATAATACGGTTATGAGTTTCATAAACAGGACTCCAAACTGACAGAGCATACTCTAAATGTATATTTTATTGATTTTAATTTAAATTTCTTGTTTTTTAGGGTTTATCAATTTTTATAGGTTGTTGCTATTATACCTAAGATGTTCATCTTTAGTCTTTTCATTTTTTGCATTGTATTTTTTTTCTGTTTGTGCCATGGTTCTTTCGTTTCTTGTGCAAACTCTTATTAGTGATCTGATCGTTGGAGTTGGTAACTACGGAAATTTTTGTTTTAGTTCTGAACATAACCATTTTGTTTGATACTAGAGAAATTCTTCAGGATCTTTAATGCAATAATTTTTTATAGCCTCTTTTACATTTTTATGCCATTGACCATATATTTATTTGGTTCCTCCGCTTTTAGGACCGATTTCTCAATATTAGGTTAAGAAAATGCCTTATTACTCGAAGCAAGTGGGTTTATTCCGGTAGTCGGCCGAAAGAACCTTGTTGGTTATCTGACCCTGTCACTACGTGCAGGTAAGGTTGTCTTTTGGGTTGGCATATATCTTTACCCCTTACACCTCTAAATTAGAAATCAGAAAAGTCAATTTAATGTAGATTCATGTGCTTAGCTAATCCAGGGCCGTAGCAACATATTGCGCGGCGTGTGCGTTGCACACGGCGGCCAAATGAATAAAGCGGCTAAAAACGTATTTTAATTGATTATTGAGTTAAGATTTTTTATAAAAAATTTGTTTTGTATCTGTGACCAAGTTATTGTTCCTGTGGCATAGATAGTCGCTTTATCAAAATATTATTTCTGCCATTTTGGTATCAGAAACGTGTCTCAGGTTGTCTACGTAGACACATCTATAGACAAAACCCCGTCTACGGGCCTGTTGCAAAGCCAAAAATTGCAGGTCTAAAGTCTCCCAATTGGAAAGGGAGACCGCATGCAACGTTAGACATGTTGCGCAACATTTTGACAGTGTGGACGTCACTTGGCGTCTAGAGGTGAGACACGTCCTAGTTTGTCTCCAGCTACCAAGTGGTGTCGATCGGCTGTTTACAGTTATTTTCCAAAATTTTAGAGTTTTTTTGAAAACATGTGGTCTAACAAGAAAATTTTAAAACTAATTGAAGATGAAATGAATTAATAATTTATTCAAAATCAGTCAATCGAATCACAGCGGCCAAGGGTCAAGCATAGACAATTGTTTCGGTTCTACAAACCTCGTCAGTTTGAAGATTACCATGCGTCTTATTGTTTGTGGAATGTTACGAGTCCCGACTACAAAAACCGGATAAAAAAAATGGCCATGGCGGAGATAGAAAAGAAAATCCATAATTTAAAAAGATTTATTAAACCGGGAGCGAAAAAAAAAAGTTGTCCATAGACTGCAAAGATGACACTGAGAAATTCACATCATAGTATGGACGCTAGACGAGACAAAACGGTGTCTCTAGACGGTCTATAGACCGTGTCTCTAGACGGTTTATAGTTTTCTCATGTGGGGAGGAGGGGTAGTTAGATAGTATATTCAGTTGTAAACACTGATGGAATTGTACGCTCTGAATACTTTGCGGTGAGTCTCAAAAATTCCAAAATAATTTTGAATCATCTTAGCAACACCTATGAGCTTTACTTTATATGCTATAAAAAGCGGCATATTTATGTTTTGCACACAAGCAGCCGTACTTCTCGCTACGGCCCTGAGCTATGCTCAGTACAAAGTGTTTGAATAAAATCCGAAAAGCTGTTGCAAAGTAGCACTTTAAATGCACATATCGTGAACTATTGTTTTGTTGAGTAGTTGTGATCAAGACCTATACAATGGATCTTCTTAAGAAGATTAGGATAATTGGAAATGTCTAGAGTTTACATAGGCTTAGTACATTTTTTTTTCAGCAAAATGCAAAAACCTAACTCAATCTTTTAACACATATCGTTGGCTAATCAAGTATCATTGTAAAGAGTTAAAACTGGTCTCAAAAGATTTGCAATTTTTTGTAGATTTACCAGGTTAAAAGTGAGGTTTTGAAAAAAAGCTTATATAATTTTTATATTCTACATAAAATAACGTTTTTTTAAGGTTTTAGTTTCAATCTTCTACGATGATTTGAGAATGCGCAACGAGACAATTGCTTCAAACTTGAGATTTTACAATTTTTTAAATTTTATTCAAAAACTTTGTGATAAGCTTACGTAAACCAACGTGAATCTACATTAAATTGCGCTATTTTAAAATTTGATTTCAATTTTTACGATAATATTAAATTACCCAACAAGAAAATTGCGTTCTGGTGCTTATTTACAGTTGATTTTTGCTTTATTTATTAATTGCCAATTGCTTCAAGCACTATTAAATTTTTTTGCCACCAATTTGAACATGATCAAACCAAGATGAATAAAAAATTTGTTGTGTTTGATACAAAACTGAGTTCTGGTGCTTATTTACAATTTTTTTTTGCTTTTCTTATTGATTATTAAATTGGTTTTGGTTATTATTTACAATTGAACTGTTGCTTTTACAATAGTTGATGATTGTTCCAAGCACGATTAAAATATGTTGGCACTAATTTGAACATAATTAGATAATTAAAATTTATTTGATCAATTGCTTTAAACACAATTCAAACAATTTGGCGTCCTATGGAACACAATTGAATTGAAATTTTGTTGTTTTTGATACAAAAATTATTTCTGGTGTTTATTTACAATTAAAGTTTAGCTTTTTTTTATTTATTACCATTTACTTCAAACACAATTAAATTATTTTGGCACCAATTTGAATATAATCGATCAAAATTAGTTGATTTTTTTGTTTGTTTTGATACAAAATACAGCAATAATTTTGTTGTTGAACATAAATAAATTAAAGTTTATCAAAATATTTGTAAAGAACTGTTTTGGTTTTGATTTATACAAAATTCAAACATTTTGGCATCAATTTGAACAGCATAAAATCAAAAATTATTAGTAATTTGTTGTTTTTGGAACAAATTTACTATTGGTGCTCATTTGCATTAACATTTTTTTTTTCTTTGTTGGTCCACAGTTGTTTTGAACTTAATTTAAATATAGTCGTACTATTTTGAACATGATCAAAATGAACTTCATTAAAAAGTTAAAGTTTTTTTAAAGAAATCAGTTTTGGTGCTTATTCACTGTTGCTATTTTGCTTTCTTCATTAGTCCACAGCAGTTTTGAACACGATTTATTCATTGTTGCACTATTTCGAACACAAACGAAATAAAATTGATCAAAAATTTAAGGTTTTTGAAAAGAAAATAGTTTTGGTGCTTATTTACTGTTAACATTTTGTTTTCTTCATTGGTCCACGGTTGTTTCGAACATGATTAAACATTGTTGTACCATTTGGAACACAATCAAAATGAAATCAAAAAATGTTTAATAAAAAAATTAGTTTTTGCTTTCTTCATTGGTTGTTTTGAACATATTTTGATCATTTTGAGGTCAATTTGAAATAAATAAATAGAATACTGCACTAAAATCGCTCAGAAAAAATATTCTAAAACAGTTTTTTTGGCATTAACTTATAAAAATTGCAAAAAATGTCGAAAAAATTTATTTAAGCTAAAAAACAAAGAGAATTGCTCAGAAAACCAATTTACTGTTTGAAATTTATTAAAACTGGGCACAAACTTCAATTATTGCATGAAATTTACAAAGAAAATCTATTTACAGCATAAAATTTACAAGAAATTGTATTTTATTGATTAAATTTTCTCTCATAAGATAATTTATAAAAAGGTTTTTACAAATATATGATAACAATATTGCTGCCTTTAAACATTAAACCATACTTATACAAATAATCATTATTACAACACAAAAGACAATTATTCTAATTGTTTCCTGTTCCAGCCCCAATTCTAAAGCAAATAAATTCTAATCACACACGGAAACTAAACTTCCTCCTAAATCAATCAGGAACTAGGAAATAATTGAATGTTTTATAATAAAATTTTGTATGAAAACAACCATAAAAATATTTTTTTTATGAGCGCACCTTTTAAATTGTTATTGCCAATTTAAAGAAAAATAAAATTAAAATAGTAATAAATCCGTTTGTTATAAATTACATAAATCAATTTCTTTATCATTAGTTTTAAATAAAATATTACTGTTGCTAAAAAGTTATTTAATGTGGGAAAATTTTGTAATGCGCATTTTAAAAAATATGAAAGTAAAAATTCTAATATTAATTTCCGATATTGCATCATCAAATTTAAATTAAATAGAACAAATTAATCAATTGAACAATTAAAATATTTCTTAAATGACTAATTCTCTTCCTGATAAAATGCTGACTGAACAAAACAAAATTCATAACTTTATTTATTCACTGACTTATGTATATAGATGATAAAGCCTTGCAATAAGAAAACATTCCAAACATAAACATTATTATCTGCATGAACAATTATAATTAGTTTGCCGTGGCATACTTTAACAACTGAAACGAAGACAATCAGTTAGTAGCTGTTTGCTAT
Source organism: Tachinus rufipes (assembly GCA_963932245.1). NCBI lineage: Eukaryota > Metazoa > Arthropoda > Insecta > Coleoptera > Staphylinidae > Tachinus > Tachinus rufipes. The sequence continues at coordinate 93,873,241 of OZ010747.1, read as the reverse complement.
AATATAAAGTGAATTCGTGTTCATCTGCAATCAGATTTATTGCAATCTTAGGTGAGTCATTGGTGAATGTACATGGAAGCGTGGGTTGTTGTTAAAAAAATCGATAAACGGACATTGCATCTGCAATGAAGTTTTATTTATATGGAATGACAGGAAGTCGTCAGTATGTGATTTATTATCCAAGTGGAAATTAAAGTTTTATGTCTTGAGTTTATTACTGGAAAGTTAAAAGTTATTAAAATCTGTTATTATTAGTTGGAAGAAAGTGCATTTTAAGTAGTTCATAATTTTATAACATTTATGTAAATTCTTTTGTATATTTAATGAGGGATCCAACATTTCTTAGAGGCAATTTCCGGATTGTTAAAATCGTTATGAAATTGTAATTATTTTTTTAAATTAGATTTATTATTGCATTACAAGAACTCTGCTCATGGGTAAATTAGGATTAATAAGATAATTGAAGCAATGCAATCCTTTACCTTGGATTAAATGGGTTTTCTTCTGCTGTTTGTCTGCTTGATAATGTAGTTACATTCAGTGTTTCATTTTTACTCATTTACCACTTTCCGAGTTTTGTTTTCATCCATTCCGCGCTTTTCTTTCATCCACTCAGTTACAACTCGTCTTCTCATGTCTCATTCTACGTACTTGCCTTTAAAATCTCTAACCAGTATGGCTTTGCTTCTTTTTATTTCTCTTCCAATTTTGAATATACTCTTCTTCCAGATTTTTTGTTTATTGTTGGGATAAACACGATGTACGAATTCCCAAGCCTATTGAATGTAGTTTTTGATCATCGAAGGAGGTAGACTACTTTTGCTTATGTTTAGGTATCCGTATCCAGTGATGATCTTACTGATTTGAGGTGTTGTGTTGGAGGAATATCCTGAGATCAAACAATCAATAAAACTTGCTCTACCTGCATGCCATGTTACGACATATTTTCAAGTATACATGCCTTGCTAAAGAAGCTCAAAGAAGCCAAGAAAAGATCGTGAACTAAATGTACGATCACTAACACTTGGGTGGGTCTATTCCAAACTATTAGGTCGTTACTAAGTTCCGGAAAATTGAGTTTTTGTCTTCTATGTGAACGTCAAAAGTAATTTTGTCACAAGAGGAGGTCGGGATCCAACTTCTTGATACCTAACACTTGGGTGGCTTGGTTGGGTGGGCCACTCTAATCTAAATTATTGATCCGTTACTATGTTTAGGAGTGTCATACCCACCCACCAAAGTGTTTGTCATCAAAAGATTGAATGTTTGTCTTCTATTCAAACGCCAAAAGTCATTGTGTCACAAGAGAAGATTGTGATCTAACTAACACTCGAGTGGGTGGTTGGGTTTCTTTATTTTAAACTATAGACCCTTTACTAAGCTTTGAACGGTCCATGTCACCTACCCAAGTTGTCATCAAGAAATTAGATGTTTATCTCATTTGTAAACGTCAGAAGTCACAAGAAAAAGTTGTGATCTAACTTATTGAAAACTAACACTTGAATGGGTGGGTTTGCTTCTATTGTGGCCCACCCGCCCAAGTGTTAGTCATCAAAGGATCTACCGTTTGTCCCACTTCTTGTGTGCTTGTATTTGAAGATCAGAAAATTGTTGAGCAACAAATCTCTTGATAAATAACGCTTGGGTGGGCGGGCGGGAACCAAGCTTAAATTGTGGGCGGGTAGCTTCTTCTATTGTGGCCCACCTACCCGCCCAAGTGTTAGTCATCAAAGGATCTACTGTTTGTCCCACTTCTTGTGTGCTTGTGTTTGAACATCAGAAAGTTGTTGAGCAATCAATCTCTTGATAACTAACGCTTGGGTGGGTGGTCGGGAACAAAGTTTAATTTGTGAGCAAACAGCTTCATTAACTGTGCTACAGCCACCCTCCCAAGTGTTAGTCATCAAATGATCTATTGTTTGTTCTAAATCTTGTGTGATTACACTAAAATATCAGAAAATTGTTGAAAAATAAATCTTTTAATAACTAACGCTTGGATGGGTGGGCGGGAACTAAGTTCAATTTGTTGCCGAATAGCTTCTTCTACTGTGACCCAAACACCCTCCCAAGTGTTAGTCATCAAAGGATTTACTGTTTGTCCCACCTCTTGTGTGCTTCCAGTAAAATATCAGAAAATTGTTGAACAATAAATCTCTTGATAACTAACGCGGGGGTGGGTAAGCTGAAACAAAGTTTTAGTCATCAAAGGATCTACTGTTTGTCCCACTTCTTGTGTGCTTGTACTTAAACATCAGAAAATTGTTAAACAATAATTGTCTTGATTACTTACGCTTGCGTGGGTGGGCGGGAACCAAGTTTAAATTGTGGGTGGGTAGCTTCTTTTACTGTGATCCACCCGCCCGCCCAAGTGTTAGTCAACAGAAAATCTACTGTTTGTGTGCTTGTACTTAAACATCAAAAAATTGTTGAGCAGTAAATGTCTTGATCTCTAACGCTTGGGTGGGTGGGCGGGAACCATGTTTTACCTGTGGGCGGGTAGTTTTGTTAACTGTGACCCACCCACCAGCCCAAATGTTAGTCATCAAATGATCTACTTTTTGTCCCACTTCTTGTGTGCTTGTACTTAAACATCAGAAAATTGTTGAGCAATAAATCTCTTGATAAATAACGCTTGGGTGGGTGGGCGGGAACCAAGTTTAAATTGTGGGCGGGTAGATTCTTCTATTATGACCTATCCACCCGCCCAAGTGTAAGTTGTCAATGGATCTACTGTTTGTCCCACTTCTTGTGTGCTTGTACTTGAACATCACAAAATTGTTAGGCAATAAATCTCTTGATAACTAACGCTTGGGTGGGTGGGCGGGAACCAAGTTTAAATTCTGGCCGGGTAGCTCCTTCTACTGTGATCCACCCACTCGCCCAAGTGTTACTCAACAAAGGATCAACTGTTTGTCCCACTTCTTGTGTGCTTGTAGTTAAAAGTCAGAAAATTGTTGAACAATAAATCTCTCGATCACTAACGCTTGGATGGGTGAGTGTGAACCAAGTTTAAATTGTAAGCAAATAATTTCTTCTACTTTGACCCACCCGCCCAAATGTTAGTCATCAAAGAATCTAACGTTTGTCCCACTTCTTGTGTACTTGTACTTAAACATCAGAAAATTGTTGAGGAATAAATCTTTTGATAACTAAAACTTGGGTGGGTGGGCGGGAACCAAGTTTAATTTCTTGGCAAGTAGCTTTTTCTACTGTGACCCACCCACTCGCCCAAGTGTTAGTCATCAAATGATCTACTTTTTGTCCCACTTCTTGTGTGGTTGTACTTAACCATCAGAAAATTTTTGAGCAATAAATGTCTTGTTAACTAACGCTTGGGTGGGTGGGCGGGAACCAAGTTTAATTTGTGGTCTAGTAGCTTCTTCTACTGTGACCCACCCACCCGTCCAAGTGTTAGTCATCAAAAGATCTACTGTTTGTCCCACTTTTTGTGTGCTTGTATATAAGAATCCGAAAATTGTTGAACAATGATAACTAACGCTTGGGTGGGTGGGCGGAAACCAAGTTTAATTTTTTGGCGAGTAGCTTTTTCTATTGGGACCTAACCACCCACCCAAATGTTAGTCATTAAAGGATTTACTGTTTGTCCCACTTCTCTTGTGCTTGTACTTAAACAGAAAATTGTTGAGCAATAAATCTCTTGATATATAACGCTTGAGTGGGTGGGCGGGAATTAAGTTTAAATTGTGGGCGGGTAACTTCTTCTATTGAAACCTACCCACCCTCCAAGTGTTAGTCATCAAAGGATCTACTGTTTGTCCCACTTCTAGTGTACTTTTACTTAAAAGTCAAAAAATTGTTGAACAATAAATCTCTTGATTACTAACGCTTGGGTGGGTGGGCGGGAACCAAGTTTAAATTGTGGGCGAGTTACTTCTTTTACTGGATCTACCCATCCGCTCAAGTGTTAGTCATCAAAAGAACTACTGTTTGTCCCACTTCTTGTGTGCTTGTAGTTAAAAGTCCGAAAATTGTTGGACAATAAATCTCTTGATAACTAAGCTTGGGTGGGTTGTTAGGAACCAAGTTTAAATTGTGGGCGAGTAGCTTCTTCTACTGTGCTCCACTCACCCGCCCAAGATTTAGTCAACAAAGAATGTACTGTTTGTCTCACTTTGTGTGTGCTTATAGTTAAAAGTCAGAAAATTGTTGAACAATAAATCTCTTGATCACTAACACTTGGGTGGGTGGGCGGGAACCAAGTTTGAATTGTGGGCGAGTTACTTCTTTTACTGGACCCACCCATCCACTCAAGTGTTAGTCATCAAAAGATCTACTGTTTGTCCCACTTCTTGTGTGCTTGTAGTTAAAAGTCAGAAAATTGATGGACAATAAATCTTTTGGGTAACTAACGTTTGGGTGGGTGGGCGAGAACAAAGTTTAATTTCTAGGCGAGTAGCTTCTTCTACTTTAAATTTTGATGACCTTACTTCTTAGTTGTCTGCAAGTTTTTCTTGATGTGGTAAAAATTAGAAAAGAATCAAGTGCGTTTTATCTGATAACGATGTATTTGTGTGAATTAGTAGGTGGTCTAGGGTAATCTCGGTTTCGACTTCCTCACTATTTGATTTTGGTCAAATTTTTTTGGTATGCGCGGTCGAAACATCATCTATGCTTGTTTCATTTAACTATAATTTAATTTACTGCGAAACAAAAATGATTATCTTCCAATACCTGTCACGATGTGGCCTAGACAGGACAGCAGGACAACGTTTCTTTGATTGAGAAGATCCTTACCAGACGACTGATAATTGTTTGCTTGTGGGGATGAGCAATTAATATTGGTGGTGTGAGAGCTGATAAACAAATTACCTGTGGTAAAGTTACAGCAAAATCTTTGGGTTGCAGCTGGGGATATTTTTTGCTACGATTTAGTAAGGTTTTTGGTTTTGAGGTTAGGTTATGTTGAGCACTGACTCAGTCAGTTCAATGGAAACAATTTGCGAACTGTTCTAATTTATGCTTGCAACTAAAATAATTGCTTATTTAGGTAATCTTATATTATAATTTAAACTCTGGACTTCAGCATTGCGCATCTTGCGATGTTAACGAGCAAAAATATTTTTGTCGCCAACAGAAATCTGTTTATAGTTTGTTGTAGCGGTTTCTTTTTTAGAAAAAAAAATTAGTTCATGATTTCCCATTCTACTTACTGTAAACGGAACCTAACAGATCCAATAACATTTTTGTTGTAAGATCAGGATTGCAATGTAAGGTGAACTGAAATTGAAAATTGCAGATTTCATTTAAGTAATTCTATACATTATGATTATTTTTATATAAAATTGTTGAGGATCTGATGGTGATTGTATTGTTAATGCCAATGACTGTTGTATGTAAATATTATAATAGTAGGTCATAGGTCGTTAACCTTCCAAAGCGGCATGAAACTGCAGCTCTTTTTTGATAAAATAAAATGTATTCAAACTTGAAAATATAAGCGATATTCTGGGTTCATTGTCCAAGTCTTAGTTGGATTTTGTACTCACCTGCTTGAGCTGATTCCAATGTATTCAAAGCGTGGTACCAGGTTTACTCTCATATGTGGTAAGATGACGTTGGCACTAGTCGTTAATTTGTTAATGGCTAGTACTAGTTTTGACTTCTGGTTCTCCTCTGGCTTATCAAAGCTAATCATATCATTAGCCAAACGTTGTTGAACAGTGCATCGGAACGGCAATTGGAAACCGAGCATCCGGTATATTGGTACCGCACCATTTTATCGACGACTAACTTTTCAGCTTGCCAAAATAACACTTTTTTAGACGTACGTGAACGACCACACTTGTGGCATTCATAGACTATAAGGGGAATGCACTTTCAACTAAATGTACGTACAAATTGTGAAGGATATGAACTGCCCATATGCAGTTCATATCCTCCATGTTCTGTAAATGATCTGCTACTGTTTAAGAATAAAATCCGGGATGCAGCAAACAATCGATACAGTAAATAGTGCAGACTGGTGGGCCAGTAGAGACAGCGTATAGGGCAAAGATAACATCAAGAGCAGTAGTAGCAACGGTATGGTCCACACTCGGAGACAACCGCTCCTAACTCTAAGAAAATCAGAAAATTCTCTTGATTGCAATAAAAGGGTAAAGTAAAAATGTCAAGAGCCACTCAGGTTGCAGTCAATACAGTCACCAAGATTTTAAATGACACAAAAATTCTCAACCATCACTGGAGTCGAGACATTGATTCAAGTAGAAATAACATCAAGAGTAGTAAAAATCGCAAAGAATAACTTAGAAGGCCAAAAAATACAAACACACTGTCCAATGGCCACAAGACTCTCCTAGAGGAAACTAACGATGTCTTCCAAGACAGACAACAAAAAAGTATTTAGTTCTACTTGTTTGTTATGAGGATGATACGCTTATTATAGCATCGGACCAGCTTGAACTAGAACTTGAACATCAACAAAGACTATGGTCTAGAATTGATATAGGTAAAACGAAAATCATAATAGGAAAACAAACATATCCAGCAGGTGGCCGGTTTTGAAGTGGTAGATAAATTTATATATCTTATATCACTAATTACCAATAACGGAGGCGGCAAGGACGAGATAAGGCGACGGCTAGCAATAGCAAAAACAGTCACAACCAAACTAACGCGGATATGGAAGGATACGGCAATTAGCAATCAGAAAAACAAAGCTAAGACTGGTCTCTACATTAATTTTCCTAATCGCAACATATGCATCTAAAACCTGGACCATTAAACAAACAGAGCGGAAAAAAATTGAGGCGAATGCTCTGGATATCGTGGACGGAGCACCGTACCAATGCATCTACATTAAAAGATCTGAAAATCTAAGAGAGTGAACCGGAACAGTTTGCGTTATTTTGGCCACGTATCTCTGGAAAATTTATGGTCCAGGTAAAGGTTGACGGACGCAGACCACAAGGAAGAGCCAACTCGGTGGATAGACGGTGTTACCAGGCTGGTTGATCATACAATGTACGAGGCCACAGAAATGGCGCAGGACAGAAAGGCATGGAAAGTTGCTGTTGATATGATTCCATAATAGTGCCACCAAACCCTCACGAAGGGTACAAAGATCGAGGAGGAAGTTTGTTTTGTGTGAGTTGACGATTATCCAACTTTTACGTGAAGAAAGGAAACACGTTGGTTCTTATGGCAAACTTCTAATTTTAGTAGCTGCTCTGCCAAAGCAGAAATCTGAGAAGAATTTTTTTTTGCACTTTAGTTTGAGCAATTCTATTTTAAATGTGGCATGGAAGGATTCATTGTAGAGCAATCTTATTACAACGTGGCCTATGGAACGTGTAAAATGTAAGCGCAAGAAAATGATGCTAAAACGAACTAGGGGATGAGTGCAACAGAGCAAACAATCTTTTTGTGCGTATTATACCGGCCACGCTGCGCTGTCTGGTTTGTCAGGTACAAGGGCCAATATTTTAGGGCTTATTTCTGTAATACTACCCCACAAGCTGCTTTTTGAATATATACCAGTAAATTAGTTACATAATGTATACTACCGAACCCGTTAATTGAGAAAATGGAGGCGCTGCAGATACTGACGAGGTCTAGTATCTGGTCCACCCACACTCTCATATTAAATGTAATCATGTCCGGAATTAATAAATGCTATAATTTCTTAAAAATATTCTGCCGGAACTGGGGCGCGAACCAGAGACAATTTATGCGCCGAGATTCAAGTTAGGCTTAAAGCTACTCTCCGGGATTACTGTATGTAGTGCAATTGAAAGTCTGGAAACATCTCTGAATAACGCTAACTAAACAAATGGCATCTTTTAAGTCTTAAAAATGTATAAAAACAGTAAAGTAAAAAACTTCTTTCGGAAAATTTAACCAAAAGTCTGAAAAAAACTACTTTTTTTGGTTTCTTACGTAAAATTTCGATTCTATGGAGCAGCAAATTTTTTTTTATTTCTTTATTGTATACACACTCACTACAGAACAGTTGAACAATGAACAATGTATCTAGTGTATTGGGACTATGTCACTAGGCACTTTACTGGTTTAATCAAAAGTTAAAACCGGTTCCGATTCCATCTATAGGCATTTTGGCTTAGTTTTCCAAACGCACGCACACGACGACCTTCCTTGCATTCATATATTGTAAGAAAACAAAAATTTTGAACATATAAATGTAAAAAATTATTAGCATATGAACGATAAAAGGGTGCTCACGTCATCCAGACTTAATGCGATTAAGGCTGCGAACACAACAGGGATCTTTGCATTGATCATAGCATCGCTTAGCGCTCTGACCCTAGAACACTGTAGGTTTGATCCTAGAAATATATAAATACGATAATCGGAGTAATAAGTAACAAAAATAAAAGATCCAATGTTTCAAGGTCAAGGTGCGATGAGCGAAGGTACAAAAGCTATGGTCGGAGCGAAGATTAGACAATTAAAAATTCATCACCTCTGCCGATACTAAGGTACCATTAGATCCCTTTAGAAATAACATCTAAACAGTATTAACGGTAACTTGAAGACCACACTTAAGATTGTCAAGTCAGTCTTGGGCCAGGGCTACTAAGCCTGACTTGACGATCGGACGGTAAGCCTAATTAAATTGAGTAAAAGTTGTAGGTGTAGAGAGAACTAATGTAAGAGACACTACCTATTAGCAACTTGGACCTTACTAGGAGGAACTCTACAAGAACTTACAAGATGGTAGCCTGATTACAAGCAATCAGAGAAAAAAAAACAGAAAAATTTATTTAGTCAGGCTTGGTTAAGATTATGACCTAAAACAAACGAAAATAGGGTTTCAAAAGTAGTTAGGCACTTTTGCAAAAAAGTAAACCGCGTTCTACTTAAGTTCAAACGTAACAAGAGACAAACGTTGTGTTTTGTGTTGAACAGAAAGACAAAAAAATTAAAGGCAAGATTTAAATTTGAGGGGAGGGTATAGGCTACAATCACGATCTGTCCGAAAGTAAGGACGTTTGCTTGTAGTATTGCAAGAGAGTTTAGCCTCAGCAAAAGTTTGGCCTGCTGAAAAAACACTTAATCCACAAATACGTGTAGTGGATAGCGTACCTGACTGCTACACTATTACTCTCGGGTTCGAGTTTTCTTTAGTTTTTCTGGTTAAATTTTTTTTATTATGTATTACGCTTTCTTGGCTGGATAAAAAGAAAAGCTTTAGTAGATCCAGTGAACTGCCTTGATGTTGCGTCACGTTAAAGAAACCAATCATTTTGGTTGGCATTCCTAAATTTAGGGCAACATTCCTGAATGCGGTAGTCTTAATCTTTGGTGTTGGTGATTAGCCTTTGGACTTTAAATAAATGAATTAAAAAAGAAATTGTAGCATTTTTATTGGTGGTTTGCTATTATTACAGCTATACAAACTTTATTGACTGCAGCTGGGAATAGTTGAATGTTATTATAATTAAACCAGTCTTTAGGTTAGATTTTTAAGCCAAGACACTTTGCGTCTACCAATATTTATCTTTCCACTAATTTTGCCCTGAATTATCAATGGTATTTGGGGGCCTCCCATTATGTGGCCTAGATATTGTAGTTTTCTCTTTTTTGTGGTATTAATAATTTTATTTTGCAATTTATTTTGTGATATTAGTGATCCTATCTATCTAGAAGATTTGCCACATTCTGCGATAGCACCACATTTTAAAGAGTTGTAGTTTGTCCATTCTTCTTAAGGGTCTATGTTTTAGCTTTATGCAAAAGTGTAGAAAATACGTAACAACGCAACATCCTCATCCTTATATTAATATTTTAAACAATCAATTTTTTTAAAATTTTTATTACTATAGAACTGGCTATTTCCATTTTTGTTCTTTTTTTTTTTCATCTTCAGATTGGTCTTTTTAAGTTCCTAGATGGCCACGAGGTGTGTAAATTAAGTAATGACAAGAATTCAACATTGTATCCTTCAAAATAACTTCCTTGGAAAGCTACACAAAGGTCTTTCCAATCATCATGGCAGTGCCGAAACTCGGATACTGGAATAGCTTTCAGCTGGTCGGTTACAGCTGTTTAAATGTTTTTGATAGTCCCATGACGCCTCTTGAGGTGAAATTTTAATCTTGAGAAGAAAACAAAGTTACTAGGACTTTAGTCTGGCTGAAGCTGTTATTGGTTCTTTGGACTCTAGTTTTCTAAGAACTTTTTGGTAAAAGTTTGATTGATCGTTTGGCCTTGAGGCGCAAACTCTTTGTGGACGATTTGCTGGCTATCGAAAAAACAAATCAGCATGCATTTGATTTTCCATTTGTTCATTCTTGGGCTTTGGAGAAGTTGAAGTGTGACATCCCTTCCTTTGGCGCTTGGTTTCTGGGTTGTACGAGTATTCAAACACTCAAGACTAGTCACCAGTAATAACCATTTTAAATTGATTTCAAAAAGTCAAGGTTTTGGATTTTTTTTATCCCTAAAATGTTGGTCAAAATTTGAGTCAAATTCAACTTTTTTTTATCAACAACGTACTATTTCTACTGATTTTTTTTGTCTCCCGAGACTTTCTCAGAATTCAAACTGTGTACTTATTATATTTTCTTCAAGATATTTATGTATTATTTGTGGATAATCTTCAAGAACAACTTTAATAATTACTCATGAATGCAATAGATTGGTAATCTGAACATTCTCTTGGGTTTGGTTTCTTTGGAATAAGCAGAAAGATAGATGATAACCACTGCATAGGAATTTCTTTGGTCCATTACCGCAATAGTTTGATTATCTGAGCTTTCTTTTGTGTTTAGTTTCTTTGGTATAAGCAGAAAGGTAGACAATAAATACTGCTTAGAGATTTTGTTGACCATTGAGCGCAATAGCTTGATCATCTGAGCATTCTTTTGGGTTTAGTTTCTTAGGAATAAATACTGCTTAGAGATTTCAGTGGCCAATGAGCACAATTGTTTGGTCATCTAAGCATCCTTTTGGGTTTGTTTTGTGCGGAATAAGCACTAAGGTAGACGGTAACTACTGCTTATAGAATTTTCTATTTTTGTAGATGATGCAAAAGTCCAGGATATCAATTAATTTGTCATTAAAAAGTTTAATAAGCTCTATAGGTACTGTTTTATGGTTTCCAAGACAAATTCTATTTCAGATCTCATAATTTTTATGTGTACATTGCTCTTTTCTAAGACCGGTTTTGGAGGTTTTTTATCATAAAAAAGTTCCGATAGGTATGCTTTTTATTTTTTTAGATTGTCTCTTACATCGGATATTAAACGCCCAACTGTGTCCTTGATTATATTACCAACAGTCTTGTTTTTATTGTATCCAGCTATTATCTTTTTGTGCATGTGGAAGCAACTACTTTTGTAGTAATTCTATTTATTTTCATTGCCCATCTTTAACTTTCTTCTGCGATTCATTTCATTTTTCATAAGATCCAGGATTTCTGATGTTATCCAGAGTTTCTTCTTAATATTTTTGTTTGTTAGGTGATCTATAGCTATTGTTTATGATTTTGTTCTCTATTTGAGGCATCAACTATTTTCAGTTATGTTGAATTTATAGGTGGAATTGATCTTACTAGATTAGACCCATAATCACCAGTGGTCTATGTGACTCCGCCTTTCTGAATATGTTTTGAGTAAAGCAACTATTCGAGTAGAAGTGGCTTTGTGGCAAGTTTGAAATTTTTTGGAAGAAAGCGGGGTTTTCAGGTTTTATTTTGCAGTGGTACGCCGGGTCTGTCTGTTCGTTAATGTATTCTACCGCTGCTCATGTGGTTTCTAATATGCTTTCAAAGAAACAAACTCCCAACTGAAATTGTTGAAAGCATATTCATGTCAAAATCTGCTAATGGAGACTGTGGCGGCTGTTCAAGGACTCCTAAAGTCAAAAGACTCAAATTAGTTTGGTTAAAGTAATTACATACCACCCCTGCGGAGTTATTTGAAGAATGAGCTCGAAATCGCTACCGATTTTCGAAAATCCTCAAAAAATGTATCAGGTAGAAATCTAGCTCCGCATTCGGAAAAACGCTTTTCCGAAGATTGCCGTTAGATCAATACAAGAGATTTTGACGCAAAGTAAGTGCAAAAAGTAAACTCATGTTTTGGCCAACGAAATTGGCCCGAGCAGAATAGCGAACATAGTAGCATTGCCCGTCTAAAATGGAAATTATATTATAATGATTCGCCAATTTGGAGCGCATTCTCTGTCATTCAAAGCGCGTTGCAAAATCAGTAATTGCGGTTATAGACATGTAAAACTGTTAATTTTTACCTCATTAAAATGTTGCTTTGTTACTAGTAACATAAAATTGTTGATAAAATGAAACAAATTTTAAATTGCTTTACATTTTTTTTTTAATTGTGATAAAATGTTGTTATTAATTGCTTTAATTTTGTTTCAGAATAAACCAAAAAACCAAAATGGCCGAATACGTTGAATACGATTGGAAAAACAACATGATCTCCAGAGACATGCTACGCTCCGAAATAATAGCAAAGAAAGAACCAATAGACAAAGCCACATCAATCCAAGCCCTGCGTTCACACATCCAAAGCAAAGGAGACATTGAACTGAAAAACAACATGCAACAAGATGATAAGACTTTATTAAAATTTTTATACGCACGCAAATTCATCATCCAAGACACATATACACTACTCTACAATTACTACTGGTATAGACGCAAAAATCAAGACATCTTTAAAAATTTCAGCGTAGACGCCGATGATATAAGAAAATCATTAGAAAATGGACTTCCGGGAGTATTAGATTCCAAAGACCGCAAAGGTAGATGCGTGTTGATATTAAATGCCAACAATTGGGATTGTACTTATACTTTATTGAGTATATATAGAGCAATTTTATTAACAATGGAAATATTAATTAGTGATATCCATAATCAAGCTAATGGATTCGTCGTTTTGGTTGATTGGACTGAATTTTCCTTCCGACAAACTATTAATTTAAAACCTGGAGTTATTAAATTGATGATTGAAGGTTTACAGGATTGCTTCCCTGCTAGATTTAAAGGAATTCATTTTATAGGACAACCTTGGTATATGGAAACAGCTTTAACTTTAATCAAACCATTTCTCAAGGATAAAACCAAAGAGAGAATTTATGTGCATGGTAATAATTTAAGTACGTTACATGATTATGTTGCTATTGATATACTACCTACTGAAATGGGTGGTGAACGGGCTAGTTATAATCCTGAAATTTGGTTAAAACAGGTTGTTGAGAAAGGTCATATTATGACTGTTTGATGTGTATTTTGCTTGGGTTATTTTATTCGGGGGAACTTAAAAGAGTCTCTGTTTTACTTGTGATTTTTAGAATTAGGTTGTATTTGTTTTTTTTTTTTATTAAAGTGCACTGTACTATAATGGTAACAAGGAGAAATTATTTTGATTCAAAATTAGGTCTAAAAATTGCTTCAAAATGTTGAAGTTTTACTTAACTTTAAATATTTAGACTTCAAAATGGTTTAAATATTGTTTCTAGGTGTTTCTAAATTATTCAAAGAAGAAGACAATATTGTATTACTAGTAACAAATTAAATGTTTCCAGAAGTTAGATTAGAACCTCAAAATATTATTTGAATGAGTTAGGCTTAAAAACTGTCTGAAGATCTTAAAAATTGTTTGTAGAAGGCCTTAATATTGATAAAAAAATTATGAAAAAATGTCTAAAAATTGTTTCTAGGTGTTTCTAAATTATTCAAAGAAGATGGGTCTTAAATGGTATTGCGTACTAGTAAATAAATGTTTTAAGAAGTTAGGTCTTTAAATTGTATTAAATTGTTGGACTTCAAAATAATTATTTGGATGGGATAGGCCTAAAAAATGATCTTTTAAAGATTTTTTAGACATTTGTTGATGTTATTTGGCCAAAAATTGTTTGAAGACTAGTGCTTAAAATTAATTTGAAGAAATTGGTCACAAAAATTTGTCAAACAATTGTTGATGAATTGGGTCAATTCTTTGATCAGTCTTTGTTGATTGAGAACCAGTTTGAAATAGAATTTCATAAAATTAAAATTTTGATAAAATTGCAAAATTGAGCTATATTAATTCAGCGGAAATAAATTTTGAGTTAGAACTAATTGAAGATGCCAAAATTAAAAGTGACAAAGAATGAAGCAACATATTTTAGAAAGTTAGATTAAATCAGAATTTGGAGTAGGAAGTTAAGCTCCCAACTTATAAATGTCAGCAATAATTTAACAAAATTTAAAAAGTCATTTTTCAAATAACTTTTAGGGCTAATTTTGCCTAGAAAGTTGTGTTGTGAGCTTAAGTAGTAGAACATCAAAAGGATTTTGGCAACAAACATAGCTTAGGCTTTTGTTTTCTCAGACACAAATTTCTACTCTGATGTGAAGTTAGGAACTATTCTCAAAGTTTTCCAAAAATTCAAACCCAAGTTGAGTAAATGGGAGTCCAGACTTTGTACAAAATTTACAACAATTTAATTTTTCTGGAACAAATGCCTATATTTTAGGGCTTATACTTGTGTTACTACCTTATAGGTGCCCTTTAGTATGTACCTGTAAATTAATTACATAATATATACTACCGAACCCGTTAATTAAAAGAATGGAGGCGCTGTAGATAGTGACGAGAACTAGTATTTGGTCCATTCACACTCTCATATTGCTGTCAAATCTGTCATTGTGTAAAAATCAAGTTCAAATTTACACAATACAATCTTAATACATGAACCAATCATGTAAAATATATAAAAATTAATTCCCAAATTTGAAAATATTTTTTACAAATTTTTAAAATTGAATAATTTTAAATTTATTGCAACAATCTATTAATTGCTGCCAAATCTGTCATTGTGTAACAATTAAGTCCAAATTTACACAATACAATCTTAATACATCAACAAATAATATGAGTTGTATAAAAATTAATTCTTAAATTTGAAAACATTTTTACAAATTTTTAAAATTGAATAAATTGAAATTTATTTACAACAATCAAGTAATTGCAGTCAAATCTGTAGTTGTGTAAAAATCAAGTCCAAATTTACACAATACAATCTTAATACATGCACAAATTATGTGAAGTGTTTGAAAATGAATTCCCAAATTTGAAAATATTTTTTTACAAATTTTTAAAATTAACTAAATTAAAATTTATTTACAACAATCTATTAATTGCTCTCAAATCTGTCATTGTTTAAAAATCAAGTCCAAATTTACACAATACAATCTTAATACATGCACAAATCATGTGAAATTATTGAAAATTAATTCCAAATTTTGAAAACATTTTTTACACTTTTTTAAAATTGAATAAATTAAAATTTATTTACAACAATCTATTAATTGCTGTCAAATCCGTCATTGTGTAAAAATCAAGTCCAAATTTACACAATACAATCTTAATACATCAGCAAATCATGTGAGTTGTATAAAAATTAATTCTTAAATTTGAAAATATTTTTTACAATTTTTTAAAATTGATTAAATTAAAATTTATTTACAACAATCTATTAATTGCTGTCAAATCTGTCATTGTGTAAAAATCAAGTCCAAATTTACACAATACAATCTTAATACATGAACCAATCATGTAAAATATTTAAAAATTAATTTCCAAATTTGAAAATATTTTTTACAAATTTTTAAAACTGAATAATTTAAAATTGTGTAAAAATCAAGTCCAAACTTACACAATACAATCTTAAGACATGAACAAATCATGTGAGTTGTATAAAAATTAATTCCTAAATTTGAAAATATTTTTTACAAATTTTTAAAATTGAATAAATTAAAACTTATTTACACAATCTATTAATTGCAGTCAAATTTGCCATTGTATAAAAATCAAGTCCAAATTTACACAATACAATCTTAATACATAAACAAATCATGTAAGTTGTTTAAAAATGAATTCCCAAATTTGAAAATATTTTTTACAAATTTTTAAAATTGAATAAATTAAAACTTATTTACACAATCTATTAATTGCAGTCAAATTTGCCATTGTGTAAAAATCAAGTCCAAATTTACACAATACAATCTTAATACATTAATAAAACATGTGAGTTGTATACAAATTAATTCTTAAATTTGAAAACATTTTTTAGAAATTTTTAAAATTGAATAAATTAAAATTTATTTACAACAATTTATTAATTGCTCTCAAATCTGTCATTGTTTAAAAATCAAGTCCAAATTTACACAATACAATCTTAATACATGCACAAATTATGTAAAATATTTAAAAATTAATTCCCAAATTTGAAAACATTTTTACAAATTTTTTAAATTGAATAAATTAAAATTTGTTTACAACAATCTATTAACTGCTGTCAAATCTGTCATTGTGTAAAAATCAAGTCCAAATATACACAAAACAATCTTAATACATGCACAAATAATGTGAAATGTTTGAAAATTAATTCCTAAATTTGAAAATATTTTTTAAATTTTTTTGAAAGTCCGACCAATTTTGGAATTGTTTCCACAACATAAAAAACACAATTTTGAAAATTTGTTAACTAAATTTGGACCAAGTATTCCCAAAACATTGCAAATTAATTGGTTTATGTCAAAATTAAATTTTTGAAATTGAAAATAATTTTTATGAATTTTTGAAAATCCGAATAATTTTGGAATTGTTTCCATCAACGTTAAGAAAACAATTTTGAAAATTTGTTAACCAAATTTAGGCCTAATATTGCCAAAGCATTGTAAATTATTTGGTTAATGTCAAAATCAAATTTTGGAATTTGGAAATATTTTTATGAATTTTTGAAAATCCGAATAATTTTGGAATTGTTTCCATCAACGTAAAGAAAACAATTTTGAAAATTTGTTGACCAAATTTAGACCTAATATTGCCAAAGCATTGTAAATTATTCGCTTTATGTCAAAATTAAATTTTGGAAATTGGATCTATTTTTATGAATTTTTGTACAATTTTGGAATTGTTTCCATCAACGTAAAGAAAACAATTTTAAAAATTTGTTAACCAAATTTGGACCTAGTATTGCCAAAGTATTGTAAATTAATTGGTTTATGTACAAATTAAATTTTGGAAATTGGAAATAATTTTTATGAATTTTTGAAAATCCGAATAGTTTTTGGAATTGTTTCCATCAACGTTAAGAACACAATTCTGAAAAATTGTTAACCAAATTTGGACTTATTATAGCCAAAGCATTGTAAATTAATTGGTTTGAGTCAAAATTAATTTTTGGAAATTGGATCTATATTTTATGAATTTTTGAACAATTTTGGAATTGTTTCCATTAACGTTAAAAACACAATTTTGAAAATTTGTTAACCAAATTTGGACCTAATATTGCTAAAGCATTGCAAATTAATAAATTTTTGTTAAAATTAAATTTTGAAAAATGGAAATATTTTTTTATAAATTTTTGAAAATTCGTACAATTTTGAAATTATTTTTATCAACGTTAAAGCACAATTTTGAAAATTTGTTAACTTAATTTAGGTCTAATATTGCCAAAGCATTGTAAATTATTTGGATTATGTCAAAATTAAATTTTGGAAATTGGATCCATTTTTTATGAATTTTTGAACAATTTTGGAATTGTTTCCATTAATTTTAAGAACACAATTTAAAAATTGTTTTAACCAAATTTGGACCTAGTATTGCCAAAGCCTTGTAAATTAATTGGTTTATGTCAAAATTTTATTTTGGAAATTGAAGATATTTTTTATGAATTTTTGAAAATCCAAAAAAATTTGAATTGTTCCCATCAACGATAAGAACACAATTTTGAATTAAACTTAGATCTAATATTATCAAAGCATTGCAAATGAATTGGTTTTTAGCAAATCTTGTTGCTGTGCGCCAAAATGCTATAAAAAACATTAAATATTGCAAAATCTACCTACAATATAAGTTTACCGAAAACCGAAACTGTTTTACATACAAAAACGTGTTGAGGACCTTGCAAAAAGTTTTTTTTTTGTTAGTTCTAAACAAACCAAAATTAACAAATTATTGGTTTCCACAAACATTTTAACATTTATGGCACTTTTTTCCGTTTACAAATCAACTTGCCAAATAAATTTGTCACTAAATCTAAATATTTTGACACTATTCACTTTTTTGAAAGTCTTTATTACTCTAGTTCGTATTACATATTTGAATAATTTTAAATATATTTTAAAAAGCACCATTCACCACTTTGTTTATAAATCTATTAGCAGTAAAACGTCACAATATATCAATTTTATCATGACAAATTAATAGCTATTTGCTACTTTGGCTTGGCCTAACATTTATTTAAAGATTAAATAGTTCTCTTAATAAGCATTACATTTGATTTGTTATTACTTAAGTAAGGTACAGAACCATGCCTCATTCAATGTATTCTTCCAATTGTAGTAAGCACACGAATATGTATTTGACATGTGATGCCAAACAAAAAATCTAAAACTAGTTTTGGAGTACCTAAATTAGGACGCTTTTACCGATCGTGAATCACTCGTGTAAATTATTAATTTCTATTTGTATTATATTTTTAATAAATATTAAAGAAAGGTAAGTTTTATGGATTCACGAACGTAGCTTTTATTTGTAATGGATTCACGAACGTGATCCACGCCTCGTCTAATCTACTAATTTGTGAGATACAAAAGCCTAAGTTAAAAAATGTTTCGTGATTCACAACCCATGTAAAAGTATATAATTTGTATAGTATTCGACGAATTGAAGCATTTGCAGAGCTAAAGACTTCATTGGTGCTACTTTATATGCTGTCTACAAATTTACAATCTAATTAATTACATTTCACAATGATTTTGAATTAATGTGATATGATTCATTTCATTTTATAATACACATTCCCCTTAATACTAATCTAAAATCTAGTTCCTAAAATTTGAATCTGATAATCATTCCATCCATGTTTTATAAATAATCTTTTATGGGGTATCTGTGATTATTACATTAATAATATTATTGTATTTTTGTTGCACCCACGCAAGTCATTAAACTTATTGTTAAGTCGATTATACTTTAAGTGTATTCATTTCATTTCATGTTTGTTATGTGTATGTAGGATTATAGGATTTAAATGTCGTTCTTTATTTAATCAGCTTAATTAAATATTTTCATAATTTATTTCACGTTTTAATTTTGTTTGTTTTAATTATTTATGTTGTGTTGATATGAGGAAATAATATGTGAGATGATAATAATTGTAATTTTAAGTATTTTTCATTATGTAATTGATTGAAATATAAATAAATCGAATATTTTCACATTAAATTTTGTTTATTATATTTGTAGGTAACGACAATACTTTATCTTATTTTAATAGAAGGGGCAGTATTGTTGAAACAAATAATGGTGTTTGCTGTAAACTGATAACATCAAGGATGGCAGGCAATCCCATGTATAAAAGATGATTAATGCGTATCGGACGTTTAAGAGCAATACTTTTGCTTTATACGAAAGCAACACCCAGTTCCATGTAACTTATGCAATTCATTTAAACACATCATCAGCCATTGCCGAACTCCAAAATGCAGCAACTGTGGAGGAAATAGCAGAATATGAAGATGGAACGACCAATAAGATGTCAATTTTGTGCAGCAAAGAGGAGGAATTCTAAACTTTAGTTTTTTTGCTAGTTTTAGACGGCTTAAGCAAAATATGGCTATATTTGCAGTATAAAAAAGTGCTTGCTTTTTTTGTGGGAAAGAAAATCTTCAGTCTGGACTCGGCCACGCTTGCCAGCGACTGTTAACTCG
Organism: Tachinus rufipes; assembly: GCA_963932245.1. Lineage (NCBI taxonomy): Eukaryota > Metazoa > Arthropoda > Insecta > Coleoptera > Staphylinidae > Tachinus > Tachinus rufipes. Next base: position 93,853,530 of record OZ010747.1, on the reverse strand, counting down.
CTTTAAGCTCTCCACATTCGCCATTAGTCGAACATCTCTACCATTGCTTTTGATACACTGTCGACTGCCGTGCCAATTGTAATTCTACTAGTTGTATGCCCCCCCCCCCCCTTTGGAAACTTAAGCTGAGGACTGTATCGTATGTAATAGTTCACAGAAGCAGGCAACTATGGCGCAATGTTTTGGTTTACTAGTGGGGGCACGCCATCTGCCATATTTGCTACGTCTCAGACAGCTAACAGTAGATTTTCTTTTCTAAAATACAACCTGCCTGGAGGATAAGTTCAACATGTCTGCTACTATTTATTGAAAGAGTAAGCGCGTGCTTTTTCTAGCAGCAAATTGGTTTATACGATTGCAGTACCGCTGGCGCTTGGTTTGTCCAGTTCTGCGGGCACTTCCCTGTGTATTGGGGTTTCAACTACGACCATGGTTTTGCCCGGCAGTTCTGCATCCGGATCTGGTAATCTGGTTTCATGGATTTTCATCTACTTTGCTACTTGACTTCTTCTAGAATCTTCTTTTGCTTGTCGCAATATCGGATTTGAGGTTTGTTTTCCGGACTTTTGTCGTTGTCTGTGCTTCGGCCATTTTGGCAGCCGTTCAGGAGGAGCGCTTTTAGGCTCTGGTAGTATCCCGGCAAGCTTTGTGGCACTTTCTTCTAATGTTTGCAATCTCACCGGTAGACTAGACGGCGCCGCTTTGTGTGCTTCTTTGGGACTGCATTCATGCATGCCGTTTGAATGGCACCTATGACATTGACGCAGCTTCTATCAGCATCTAGAATCGATCCTTCAACAGCTTGTTTTACAAAGTTTGCAAACTGCTCAAACTGCTTTAATCGGTAAGTAGATTTCTATAAATGCAATGTGCTGGTAGTTGCTAAGTGCTTCCACTTCCGCCACTATCAAGTCACGTGATGTCCTCAGACGTCATTGTCACGTCTATCACATTTCTGCTATCCTTCCGTCTAAAAGTTAGAATGTTGTCTTGGTTGCATGCTTTTAAGCCTGTGTTTAAATTAGTTTATGTAGGCTCAGTTCAAAGTGTTTGAGTAAAACGCAAAAAACTGTCAAAAAGTGAAAGTTTTTATCCATTTTTTTTTTAAATTTTTACATTTATTATCACTCAAACAGGGGTGTACTACATTCAAAACAAAAAAATACTCAACAGTTTTGATTTTATTCAAGATAAGTAAAACTTGTCAAAAAACAGTCATAAAGTGACATCATCGATGCAAATGTTATGTTCGTGTTTGTTGTTAGAATACTAAAAGTCAACGGAGCAAACTCAAACTAGTTTCATTCAAGTGCTTAAATCGGTTTATGTAGGCCTAGTTCAAAGTGTTGAGTAAAACGCAAAGTACTGTCAGAAAGTGGCACTTTTGGTGCAAAACCATTGTTTAGGTTTGACGTTAGGATACTAAAACTCAACAGAGCAAATTCAAACTAGTTTCAAAAGATTTGCAATTTAATGTAGATTTACATGTTTAAAATGTTAACTCAAATGTTTGAGTAAAAGGTAAGAAACTGTCAGAATGTGGCACTTTTAATGCAAACCGCGTTTTGTTTTTTTGTGTCTGCCGATGGAATACTAACACTCAACAAAGCAAAATGATCTATGATACTAAAGTCAACGGAGTAATCTGAAACTAGTCCTAAATTATGCGCAATTCAATGTGGATTCAAGTGCTTACATTGGTTCATGTTGAGCCTTTTTAAAGAAACAGGCACTTTTAGTTCAAAAAAGTTGTTTGGGTTTGTCGTTAGGATACTAAAACTCAACGGAGCAAACTGAAATTAGTCCCTAAAGATGCACAATTTAATGTAGATTTACGTGCTTAAATGGGTTTATATAAGCCTAATTCAAAATTTAATGAAGTAAAACGCAAAACAATGTCAGAAAGTGACACTTTTGATGAAAACGTTGTTTGTGTCTGTCGTTAGAGCCTGGAGCTGTCAAATTGCCATTTTGGCTATTAACTGAAATTTTTTTGTCTTGGTAACTGCATCATCCGTTTTTTTTTTGGCCAATTTTGCTTACTTGTAGCACTTGTTTGCAGCAGCCTTTACCAAGGTGCCCGTAATTTCTCACTTGTTACAGTTTGCTGTGTGATCTGGTCTTTTACTCTTTTTTGACTCATGTCCGTACTCTTGGCAGTAAAAGTATCTAATCGGAAGCTTTGGCTTTGTTCTTATCCGGCAGCGGTTAAAGAAATTCCTAGGTTTTAATCGGCCTTTAGCACCTTGATGAGTTCAACTTTTAGGTTATGTAAAGTTAGGTTAGCTTGCACTTGAGTTTATTGCAGCAGTCTTTTACCTAAGTCCCCGTTATTTTTCAACTGTTACATTTTGCCGATTATTTAGTAATAGTTAAAACCATTCCTAGTTTTCTAATCTGCCAGGAAGGAGGTGACTATGACCTTTAACATCTTGACAAGTGCAATTTTTAGGTGCTCGCTGTATTTGCGCAGCCATTGCAGCATTTTGCAGTTTTTGCTAACTACGCTAGTGTCTAACGCTTTAAAAACTTTTGTATGGACCGCGTCCACCACTTGCTTATTCCTTCTTGTCTTGTTTTGAGGTGGATATAGAGCCTTTTCTTTTTTAGTTTTTGTTGTTTTGCGTAAGTTTTGCCAAACTTCCGGTGCTCTTAGTTGTATCTGCGCACCTTGGTAATGTATTTTTTGTTTAAAAACATTACCTCTTCATTGCATAACGTCTTTTTGGCTTTTTCTGTTAACAGCCATTTCTTTGACAACATAAGACAACGTGACCTGTGTAGACTTTATTTGATCCGGTTATTAGTTGGTTGATTTAATTTAAATCCTCATGCCTTGGTATGATCTGGTTCTAGCCCAGACTACGTACATTTGACTGGTTTGTTCAACAAAATGTGCACCCCCTCAAACGTTTGTTCTTGTGCATTGATTATTGAGGCCTACATTTAGAAGAAGAATAAACTGGTAATACTAATACTAAAAGCAATTAAAACATTATTGTTAACTGCTCTTTAACAATTTTGAAAGGAATGAAAAAACTTTGAAAAGACTTAAAAAAAAGCTTTAAAATTTTTTATAAAAAAGCGTTAAAAGGTGACAGCTATTATTCTTTTTCTTATTATTAATTTACGTCTAAGACTTCATTTTCTTGGACTGATTCGACCAGTTCTAGTGCCATCGTTTTAGAGGTCTGCTTCCTCTTGGTTTACCGTTTCTAGATATTTTCGGAAATCTTTCATCTACTATTTGCTCAATATAACATCACTTCTTACTCTATCTCATACAGTTTTCCCAGTTATTTTTTTTTTGGTATTTTCATTTTTGTTGTTCTATGTTAGAATGGGCAGGTTCTTTAATGTGTGTTTTACTTTTTTGAAGACTGAAGCGGCTTTGTGCATTTGGCATAGCTGGTTATGTCTTCATCAAGATATTTGAATTTTATTGGAGATTTTGGAAAACATTTTGAAATTAAGAAAAATCTTGTAAGGTATAAAATGTGCATTGAACATTTAGAAGAACCTCAGAGTAAGTATTGAAAATTTGAAAAACTTTATCATGTTTTTTGGCAGATATTGCAAGAACAGAATATTTTTAAGACAATAGAAGCCAATATCTAAATACTTTAAATATAAATGAAGAAGAGGCTTTATAAAACTTTAAAAAAATATTGTTAGATCTCAAGAGACAAAAAACTTTTCACATCAGCTTCTTTAGATTCTCAGAGATTTAAAACATTAGCGCAACTAGTTAGACCCAGGCGGTGACCTAACTTAACCTAAAAACTTATACATTATTGACATCTTTACGATTATATTTAACAGCATCAACATAGCTATAAGCGTCCATAATAAATGTAAAAAAAAATGTAAAAAAAAAGTTTATTACAAAATAGTCACTTTGACAATTAATCAGCAAACAAATTGTTAGAATAGTAACTTTGACAAACCCAATCAAAGTGTCAAACAGTAAAAATATCAAAATAACACTTTAATGTCTAATTAGCCATTTTGACATGTAAAATAGCAAACAAATTGTTAAAATAGTGACAAAAACATCAAAAACAAAATGTCAAAATAGTGAATTTAACAAATCAATTAGTGATCAAAGTGCCAAAACAGTAAAAATTATAAAAATAACACTAAAGTGTAAAATTAACCATATTGACAATTGAAATAGCAAACAAACTGTTAAAATAATGACAAAAACACCAAAAACAAGTTGTTAAAATTGAAAATTTTACAATTCTATTAGTGATTAAAGTGCAAAAACAGTAAAAACATCAAAATTACACTTAAGTGTCTAATTAACCATTTTGACAATTAAAATAGCATATAAATTGTCAAAACAGTGACAAAAACATCAAAAACAAACTGTCAAAATAGTGCATTTGACAACTCCGTTAGTGATCAAAGTGCCAAAACAGTCAAAATATTAAAATTACACTAAAGTGTCTAATTAGCCATTTTGACAATTATTGAAATAGCAGACAAATGATCAAAATAGTGACAAAAACAAATACCGAAGCAAATTTCTCGATGCACCCCTTTCCTGCTCTGGTTCGTTTGAAATGGAATTGCCCATATGCTAATATGGATTTATACAAAAATAATTTGCTCTCCTGAATAAGCAACTCGATGTTAAACTTTTCAATAAGTTGTGGTTTCTCTATTTTTTTTAGCTATTATGGACTTAATTTTTCTAATACCATTATATGATCTGATCCTACGTTAGCCAAGGTGAGGCAGTAGCATATGGGTCAGATTTGTGGCTCTATTTGTTATAATATAGTCTATTGTGGATCTTTAGTCTACCTTGCAATTTATGTCAAAAATGCGTGTTTTATATTTTCAATTCGTTATGTGCACAGAAATCTGTTAGTGTTTACCAATGCTTATTGATATCTTCTTTGTTGTGTTTTACGCCTTTTACAATTTGATTTCCGACTCTAGAGTTGACTCCAATTAGCGTCGTCATTTCTAGTCCAGTTTTGGAGGCACTTGTACCAGTTCTTTAAGCAGACTAATGATTTGAGGGCAGGTATGTAGCTAGCCTTGCCTGCTAACTTCTAACCCGAGCTTGGGGCCAACGCAGAATACAATAAAAGACTAAATGAGTCTTAAACACCTATAAAAACTAGGTATACATTGAAAAGTTTAAAAACTCTTTAAAAATTTTAAAATATTTTTTTTCTAAAATTGATGAAATGAGAACTAGGTTTGGTGTAATTTAATACTTTTTGAGTTTTTGTCTTAATGTATCACAAACATAGTTTTTAGAAAAATGTAGATACATGCCAAGTAATCTAAAAAAACTAAAAATTAAAAAAAAAATATTTTGAATAACAATGAAATATATGAGAAACATACTGAAACAAAATCTTTATCAAAAATTTAAAAACAAAATACATTTTATGGCTTAATTTAGGTTTAAAAATTTAGATACACTTATTTTTAGACAATCTTCCTCAATGTATAAAATCTTAGTATTCTATATTATCAAAAGAATTACAAAAAAACCTGCACTAAAGACTGAAGATGTTATAGAGAGCACACTTGCAAAAGTTTTTCCGCAATGCCAATATGAAAGATCTGCACATAATGTTTATTTTCTCCAATCCAGTAATAACGTTCAAAGGAAAATTGGAAAAAAAGCCCTAAAGTTGATAATTTTACTCCTGTAAAATGGTCAGTTTTGTTTTGCTAGATTCTTAAAATGGACCACTGTAAGCCATCCGCTTGCTCTTTTGCAAGAAAATAATCCACTTACTGCCATCATCTTACAAGTGGCTTTTGATTGTAACAGAGTGCAGCTTTCAATTGCAGGATTTAATTATTTTTAACTTAAAAGTCTGCAACAATTTACAAAGATTTATCTAAGGCTGGTTGGAAGTTAGTCTGAGATTATTGGTCTAAGTTGGTGTTTGATTTGTTTTGGTATTAGTAGCTTTTGTATCGGCAATAGCAAACTTATTAGTGGCAATTTATTATCCACAATTTCTAGAAAAATTAAGCCTTCTGTTTAGTAGGAGCGTCAAGCGGACCGTTACGTTTTTCTAAAATTGTTTGCTAGCAAATTTTTGAGGTTTGCGCTTGTTTTATAAATGCTCTATTGCGTCTAGGTCAAGGCTGCATGGTAGTCTCTCCACAATAAGCCTATTTAAAAATCGATTTTTGCAATGTAATTTTGAACAATTATTGTAGTATATAGTCTTAAAATAAAATCAATGTAAGGTACTACATGATTAGTTAGAATCTGTTCAATATACCTTGCAAATATTAAACCACGGTCTTTTCTTGTGATGAAAACAGGGAATATTTGTAAATTCATAGAAATTGTACCCTGATCTCTGATGTACAAGTACTTTCTTTCTGGTTGGTGACTTAACATACCCCCATAGCTCCAGTGTTTGATTCAGATAATCCCGTACAAAATAAAAGCGTGCTTGACAATGAGCTGGAATAAATTTTAAACCGGTGGCAGGTGCCGTTGAATGGATCCAGTCTATAACGTATGGACACCATTCTAACGTGCCGTATTCAGTATTTGAGCAACAGATTGCAGCCTAAGCTTGTTTTTGGTTAACACAACTGCTTATGCAGCAGTTAACAGAAAAGTATGCATTTAACTAACAAACTTATAACTTGATAAAATTGTTTTTTTTTTTCATAAAACTTGACTCTGTTTTCCTTCTGTTTTTTTTTTATAATTGTTCTTGCAACATCTTTTGTGTTAGCGTTTGTGAGGTCTTCGAGTTTTGTCTAAATGTTTGTAACTGCTTTGCTGTTTTGTCTTTTTACATTTTTTTAACGTGGTCTTTCCAATGTCTTCTTCTGTTTCTTGTTTAACTGGCGATTTTTTCTATTGAGCACGAACCATGTTGCTGTGCGTTCTATCCAGTAGACTCAATCCGGCGATGTTTTAATCTCTATTGATCATTTGTTTAATTTTTGTGGTTTTGGTCCTAGTCTCAGCTTCGTATGTCTTACGCAGGTTTGATATATATATATATATATATTCCTGTCGACTTATATTTGTTCCTTCATATTGTACCGCGGAAAGAATCTGATATTCTTGCTTGTCTAATTTGTTGTTGTTATCACTTGATAAACAATAAGTATTCTTGATAAATTTAAGCTTATGTTAAAGCCTATTAAATAATCCTTCAAAAAGCAACTAAAAATCTGTAATTTTTCTAAAATATGAGTTATAGCAAACGAAATTTAATGTTTTATACTGAGAAGACATTGCTCGGATTTTGGAAAACTTTTTAGAGGTTCTTAAGATACTACAAATACTTTGAAAGCTACAAGAGGTAATTATTAAAACTTTCAACAATACTAAAAGACACCAACATCAGTCGGTCCAAACCATCCGTTAATTTTTTTTTATAAAGTTGCTTGTTCGTGGTGTAGTGGATATCATACCCGCTTAGCACACGAAAGGTCCCCGGTTCGATACCAGGCAAAATAAAACCTTTTTTTTTAAATTATGGTTTTTAATTATTATTTATTTTAACTTTAAGTGATTATCGCGTATTTATTTAAAATTTTATAATTTTATATATATTTTTAGATTGTAATTTTGATATGTTTTTCAACTTTTCGGATGTCTTGATTGCAAATTAATTGAATTTAATTCAGATGTAACGTTTTAATTTGTTTTGTGTTACACCAGTTATTATATTCAATAATATTTTTTGCTAGGTTGCACAATCCGCAGGTTAAAACGGTCGGTTTAAACCGATTGTTTCTAGACGGCCCGTCGCGACCGAGTGTTTGCAACGCGATCCCGATGTTCTACGATGTATGAGCGGTGTTAGCCGAAGCGATTGACACATTTATTTTAAATTTAATTGTCCAAATAAATAACATAACATATAATAATAATTTATCATATTTAACATATCTATTATATCATCTGAACCACCTGAAGAAAGTGAACTTGATGAATCCATTTCCAAATGTAAACAAATTCACTAATTCACAATTTTGAGGTTAGAAACACAGCGTAATTCAAATAACCGTCCGAAATTAGGTCGGTTCAAATCAGTCGATTTTTAGGTGTTAAATAACGGAGGATTCCGACCGATGAATGTTGGTGTAACAGAAAACGGTCAATAATCTGATCAAATTTGTCGTTCTGAACGACTGTGGTTAATGGAACCCATCATATACGTTTTCATTGATCTTTTTATTGTATTTCTTTTTGTGTATAAAAATTCTATTATAGTATCCAGTATTAACTAATTTACAAAATATTGTTTCGTGGTGTAGTGGATATCAGACCCGCCCAACAAGCACTGGCCGCTCTGAACGCACTCTTGCGATCGACATCTTGATTTTGTGCTCCGTATAATTAATTAATAATTTACCGGAAAAAAGTGGAATTAATTGTTGGAAAGTGTCAGAAAACCTTAAAATAATTAAAAGTAGCTGAAAAGAAGTGTTTTTAGCCCCGGGGGAGCCCGGAGGCCCTCAGAAAATTTGACAACTGTCAAACATAACCTCAATCTGAAATTAATTAAATTCATATTTAATTGTCAATTTATTTCGGATATTTAACAAAGAAAATAGTAAATAATTACTAAAAATGATTGACGAGAAGGCAAATGGAACCCCACCACCCCCGCAAGTGAGTAATAGAATATTAAAACGAAAATTATTAATTGAACCTAACCTGACGGTTGCAAAAAAGAGTGTAAAGTGTAAATGTTCCCACTCAGAATCGATTCGAGGTGCTCACACCGATGAACACCGATGATAATCCGATTGTGGGTGAGAAAATTACCCCCCAAACGGCTAATCCTTCAACTCCTTTAATTCCTAAATCTAATTTGTCAGCGCCTACTAATATAAATAAACAACCTGCTAGTTTAAATAAACCGCCTCCTATTATTTTACATACTCAATTGGACAATTTAAAAGAGCTGTTTTCATTTATCAAATATAATAGTAATGATAAATTTTTTATTAAACACGGCTTTAATAATAGAATTTCAGTACAAACTAGTACCATGTCTGACTTTAGGCTATTAAAAAAAGCATTTAAAAATGAAGAATTAGAATTTCACACATTTACACAAAAAAGTGAAAAAACTCACAGTTTTGTTATGCTTGGGCTTCAGGTCGACCTTAAAGCAGATGAAATTAAAACTGAATTTTCAGAATCATATGAAATAGATATTTTAAACTGCATGAAAATGCAAAATAAATCTATTTATATCTTAACAACAAGTAATAAAATTACTTTAAAGGAATTGAGCGATAAAGTCCATTATACAAGGTGTCCGGAAAATACGTGTACAACGTTTGACGACAGACTCCTGACGTCAAAATAGGTCGATCTAAGCCGACTTAGTTATATCCAAAATTGTCCCGTTTAGCCGGTAGAGGGCGTCAAAAATTTGTAAATATTAAAAAGAAATTACCTGTAACAATAATTTTTTAAGTGACCTTGTTGCTATGGCGTTTAATAATTTGACAATTATTAACAAATTGTCACCAGTCTATGAAATTTACTCAAGTATACGATCAACATTCTTGAATTACAAGTTCATTTTACCATTAAAAATGGAAAATTATACAAACTCTCAGAAAGTTGACATGCTCCTGGTATACGGGTTTTGTCAAGGAAATGGGCGTCAGAGTGTTAGGGTTTACATGGAGAGGTTTCCTAACCGTCGAATACCAAACCACCAAACATTTGCCAATATTGAGCGTCATCTTCGAGAAACGGGCAGTTTTGAGAAAAAGTTTGAAGGCAGGGGTCGTATGCAAACAACTCGAACTGTGGAAACAGAAGAGATGATTCTGGAAAGAGTTGAAGAAGAACCAAGTACCAGTACCCGTCTTTTAGAACGTGAGTTAAATGTTCCTAAAACGATTGTCAATGAGGTTTTAAGAGAACAGTTGTTACATCCTTACCACATACAAAAAGTCCAGGAACTTTTACCGACTGATCCCCCCATGCGGCTTACATTTTGTCAATTTATTAGAAACAAAAGAATCCTTGTTCCAAATTTTTGTAGAAAAATTATGTTTAAAAGTTAAAATTTAAAATTAATATTTGGGCAGGTATTATTAATCACTACCTTATTGGTCCCATTGTTATTCCAGACAGGTTAGATGGAAATATTTATTTAAATTTTTTGCAAGACACATTACCAATTCTTCTGGAGAATTTGCCCCTTTTACTTCGGAGGGAAATGTGGTATATGCATGATGGTGCCCCGCCCCATTTTTCCGTTGCCGTTCGGCAATACTTACATCATCAATATCCCAACCGATGGATTGGAAGAGGCAATGATGCACCAGTAAAATGGCCACCACGTTCTCCTGAGTTAAATATGTGTGACTTCTTTTTGTTTGGCGCTATTAAAACAGAAGTTTACAAGACTCCGGTAAACACACGCGATGATTTATTGCAGCGGATTTTAAATGCAGGCAACCATTTTAATAATCCCGAGACATTAGATAGGGTCCAATATCATTTTTTAAAGAGTGTTAATAAGTGTATTCAGCAAGATGGCGGTCATTTTACACATTTGCTTAAGTAATGTTTTTGTTTTACTTAGTTTCTTACAATAGATACTTTCAACTTTGTTATACTTTTGTTTTTTTTTGACGCCCTCTACCGGCTAAACGAGACAATTTTGGATATAACTAAGTCGGCTTAGATCGACCTATTTTGACGTCAGGAGTCTGTCGTCAAACGTTGTACACGTATTTTCCGGACACCCTGTATATACCACACGTCGGTTACTTTTGAGAGATATTTTAATAAAAAGCTCATAAGCCAATGTCATCGATGTCAAGAGTGGGGTCATGCCACGTCAAATTGTTTTGTGAATGCACGATGTTTGAAATGTGCCGGCAATCATTTAACCCATACCTGCACCAAAACTAAAGATGAAAATGCCACGTGCGCTAATTGCAACGGGCCGCACCCAGCCAATTCGATCAACTGTCTCGTCTACCAAAAAAGGATAGATGGCATACAAAAACCCAGGCAGTCCAAAGGATTATCAACTTCAGGACGACAGCAACAGCAGCAACCTATTAAATATGTAGCATTCCGCAGCCCGCAGTGAACGCTTGGGCAACAAAAAGAAATCAGTATGCCGCAGCATCACAAACACAGCAAAGCCAGCAACCTCAACAATATGTGGAGCAGAACCAGAAGCAGTTTTTAAGCAACCAGCAGTCGCAGCAGTTTCCAAGCAACCAGCAGTCGCAGCAGTTTAGAAGCAACCAGCAGTCGCAGCAACAACATCAGCAGCAGCGTCCCTCCCAAAGTAATAAATCATTTTTGTTCCCAGACAATGATGATTATAATAATGTGATAGGGGAAATTAATAGACTAAAAGGAATGGTGAATCTATCGAGAATGTTCAGTTTGTTAAAAGAAATGAACGATCGGCTAGAGTGTTGTCGCTCAGAAGCTGACAAGTTTCAAACCATCTTATCATTTATGTCACAATTGGACTAAATGGCTGATACACTGAACATTTTCGAATGGAACGCCAACAGTGTGAAAACAAAGGTTGGTGAACTTATAGAATTTCTTACAAGGACAGAAGTAGATGTTTTAATAATTACGGAGACAAAATTAGATCCCAGTATTAAATTTAAAATTAAAGGTTACCAAGTCGAAAGACAAGACCGTAACATTGCAGGTGGTGGGGTGGCTCTGCTTGTAAGAAATTCGATCAGTTTTATGCGCATAAATTGTGATAGCAATTTGGAACATATCGCAATACGATTGGAAGATGGAGTAACGCTGGTAGGTGTGTACAATCGACCAAATTACCACTTCATTGAGGAAGATGTTCTAAATCTTCTAGACAGAGGAAATAGAGTTTTACTCATTGGAGATTTAAACGCACGACACAGCACCTGGAACTGTCACCTCAACAACCCCAATGGTACATCTTTATACAACATGTCCATTGCACATAACCTACACATCATGCATCCACCTTCACACACACACTACCCACCTAATAGAATGACACCTACGACAATAGATTTGGCAATCAATAAAAACGTGACAAATATAACAGATTTGAAAACAGTAGACGAACTGAGCTCGGATCATACACTAATAACATGCACACTATACAACACAATTAACAGACAAAAACAGATTGTACAGAAACCCGACTACAAGAGTGCCAATTGGCCTCTCTTTAGGAAGATTCTAAACAGAGACGTTATTGTAGACAGAAACATTAACAGCCCCGACGAAATTGACAGACAAGTTGAAAATTTGACAAAAACTATACAAAAAGCTCTGAAAAAGAGCGTAAAAATGAAAACTATAGACCTTCTGACAGACAGACTACCTCAAGACATTATTGACAAAATTCAAAATAGAAATAGAGTTCGTAAAATTTGGATAGGACTGAAAAAGATAACATGACAAATTTGAACAGACAAATTAAATTTGACATTAAAGAATTCAGAAACAAATCTTGGAACGACAGAATTGAGAGACTTTCACACAGAGACAACTCGATCTGGGCCCTGGTGAAGTCGATCAAACGAAAATTAATGACGATACCGACACTGACAAGTGAAGATGGCATTACTACCGCCTTCACTGACGTTGACAAAGCAGAAATGCTAAGGGCGACATTAGAGAAAATACACGTTTTAGACGATGACGAGACCGACGAACAAAAAGAAATCACTGTAGGAGTGGAACGTTTCCTGTCAGAATATCAACCTATTCAGGATGAAATATCTTTGACAAGTCCCAAAGAGGTTAGAGAAGTGATAAGAAAACTACCATCACTAAAAGCAGCAGGACACGACAATATACAGAACATTACACTAAAACACATCACACGAAAAACACTGGTACAACTGCATTACATAATAAATGGGATCATTACGTTGGGTTATTTTCCAAAACTATGGAAAATAGCTCAAGTGATGCCCATTCACAAAACTAAACAATCACCTACTTCGCCCGACTCATATCGTCCAATATCACTACTCACGACATTAAGTAAACTGACGGAAAAAATCATAATAAAAAGACTGGATACATTCGAATCGGACAACAAACTGACGACCGATAATCAATTTGGTTTTAGAAGCGGACATGGGACGGTTCAGCAAATTGCTAGAATCGTCAACGACATTCAAATTAGCTACAACAAAGACAAAGTGACTGACATGTTTCTGCTCGACGTCAAGAAAGCTTTTGACCGAGTATGGACAGACGGACTAATCCATAAAATGGTGACACAACACTACCCACAATACTTGACCAAACTTGTACACAATTATTTAACAGGCAGGCAGTTCCAGGTAAAAGTAAATGACACTCTTTCCTCCTTAAGAACTATAGTTGCTGGTGTGCCGCAAGGCTCAATATTAGCCCCAAAACTTTTCAATATTTACATAAACGACATACCTGTCTTTGAAAAGATAAATCTTGCATTGTACGCAGACAATACTGCGATTTACTCAAGCTCTTTCTACGCAATGGCCGCACAAAAACAAAACCAAATACACCTAAACACGCTGCAAAAATTCTTCAAATTTTGGAAAATACAAATTAACACTAACAAATCAGAGCGAATAATTTTTACACGTAAATTCACAAATATTAAAACATTTACAAACACCAAACTCGACCAAGATACTATACCGACGAAGCAGCACGTAAAGTATCTGGGAGTCTATCTAGACTCTCGTCTAAATTATCATAAACACCTCACTCACACAATAGACAAAACAAATCAGGCCATCAAACACATATATCCATTCATAAACAAAAACAGCTCACTTTCATCAGACACCAAAATTCATCTTTTCAAAACAATCATTAGACCGGCTTTGACTTATGCAGCTCCAGTTTTGTGCTGCGTAGGCAAGACCAACCTAAATAAGTTACAGATAATGCAAAATAAGTGTCTTAGAATGGCGCTACGAAAAGACAGGTATGTCAAAATTACTGATTTGCATCAAGAGGCAAAAGTACCACTAATTTCGGACCACATCCTAGAAAATTCTCAAAACTTTTATAAATTTAAACTCGACAACAACGCTCTTCTCACAGGATTAACCAGTATAAGAGCGCACAACAAACCTTTCCGACTGAAACACAGGCTCAGCTACCAGTGTCTTCCAATCTTTAACCAACATGATTGAACCTGTTATATCATATTTGTATCATACTTGTATCATATTTGTATCATATTTGTATCATATTTGTAGTATTGTACAAAACTGTTTTTAACTTGTAAATAGTAGGTTAGGTTAGTTTTTTAGGTTAAATTTGTTAAAATTTGTTACCGTTGTTTATGCGGAACATTTAATTGTACCAAAACCATAATAATTTAAAATGTTTATAACCTGTGTGAATGAAGAATGAAAGATTAATAAATGTAAGAATGAGAGAAGAATGAATGTGAGTCTGAATGGAAGAAATGTAAATAGTAATTATCACAATTGTTTATTTATTATGTTGATTGTATACCGATTGTTGTAGTTTTTAAAACATGAAACAATCTTAACCTGAAATGTACACCAAAAACCCTGTTTTATGTATAAATTTAAAATTTTTCAATAAACGTCTAAACGTCTAACGCCCAACAAGCGGAAGGTCCCTGGTTCGATCCTAGAGCAAAACCAACTTTTTAAAAAAACTATATATTTAATTATTATAAATTATGAGTACTTCACTTAATTTTATTTTGAATAGGTTGTTTTTGTTCTATAAAGTTATAATTTTTTATATTTTATATAAATTAATTGAATAAAAAAAAGATTATTTGTTTAAAATATAAAAATATTATTGAATATAATAAATGATGTAACCTAACAAACACAAAACAAATTAAAACAAGGAATAACGTTACATCTTAATTTAATTCAATTAATTTGCAATCAAGACATCCCCAACAGTTGAATATAGGTATATGATGAATATATTATGTATATTGAAATTATCTGAAAATATATATAAAAATATAAAATTTGAGATAAATGAGTAATCACTTAAAATTAAAATAAATAATAATTAAAAAAAAAAAGTTTTATTTTGCGTGGTATCGAACAGGGGACCTTTCGTGTGCTAAGCGGGTATGATACCCACTACACCACAAAACAAGCAACTTTATAAAAAAAAATTAACGGACGGTTCGAACCGACCGATGTTGGTGCAACCCAGCAATAGTGATTAAAAAAAGTAACTTTCTAGAAAATTTATTTTTTGCAAGTTTAAAAAAAAGTAGTTCTTAATCGTTCCTGACAGAACCTAAAAACTATATCATTTTGATAAATTTGACAATGTTTTGCAAATTTCTGCAATCATCAAAGATTAAAAAACATCCAAAAATTTCTTTACGGGAATATAAAATTATAGGTTTTATTAAATTAATCATTAGAAGACACTAAATAAAGTAATTTTGAAAGACTGTTTAAAGTAGTAGAATCAACAAATAGTATTACAAAAATGTTGAGCTTTTACCAAACCAAAGACGTACTGCTGAAAAATGTTTTTTTAGAAAGTTAATATTAATGACATTTTTTAAATAAAATATATTAATTTTTAACACAATTTTACAAAAAAATGTACATTGTTTACAATAAATATGTCCACTATATTATGACAATTAATTGTGTAAGTTTTTCATTTTTTTTACAAACAGTTATAATAAGCTAACCCAAGCAAATTAATAAATGATTGTTTCGTAAGTAGATTCAACCCTCACTAGCTTCCATGCTAGTGTAATGTTTTGAAAGTATGTAGGTTTTAACTGTGCATTATAATATTTAATATGATTTATATGTCTATAAGCTATGCAACCAAACTACCGTTTTAATAACTTCCCTACCTTTACTTAAGTCAAGAAGCACACCGTATCCTCGTGACGTTGCGCGCTCATGCAGCGTGATGCGCGGCGCTACGTCACACGCGGCAACACGTCAGGTGGAAGCGGATTTTAAAATAGTGAACGTAATCTAGTTTGAAGCCGCGTTTTGTCGCGAACATAAGTTATCCATTTGGCAAGTAAACAACCAGACATAATACTGTTTTGTTAATTAAACGTTCTCATGCTAAAGCACTTATGCAAATGTGTTATATGATTAATTAGCAAATTCGAAATGTCGCGGAGTTCTGTGTTCGAAAGTGACAGTGTCCAGTAGTGGTTCCCAGGGAAACAACAATATGCGCTGCAAGGAAGTTAGATAATGAGACAAGAAAAGGTAAGAGAAAGCATTAGATTAGTTTATTGTATGGAATATTAATTTTTTTTTTATTATTAGAAGCGTTGCAAAATTGCTAAGAAAAGCATAAATTCAAGCGAAATCGTTTCACATAAATTTGTAATAATAAAATTCTTTCTATTTCATTTGTTAGAAAATTATAATAATAAAATAGTTTACTAAATACTTTTGTGGTTGAAATGCGTTTGGAAGGTTTCTTAAGTATTTGAAACCACAAAAATTACTCACAGACCATGATGCATAGACACCATTGCCCATGAACTGTAAGAACTTGCGGTATGTTATAAGTATAGAATTTTTTTGATAATAATGAGAAAGTTACAATGAAAATAATACGAGTAATTTGGATAAAATAAATAGTAATCAGACTACAAACACATGTTTGTGCACGTTTTAGGTGCAAAATATATTTACATAAATTTAAAAATGTAAAAGATAATAGCAAAATAATGCACAAGTATTACACATTTCATATTTGTTTATTTCTAAATATAAATTTGCAAATACTGATGCATGTATCTCTGTTTGTTTGTTTGTTATATTTTTAATTACTTTTTGTAAATAATTTAAATCTAAACATTTTGGTGAAAATGCAATAGCGTTAATAAATTATTATTATTATACAGGGTGTTAGGTAAACATGCGGCAAAAATTTAAAGTGGTTTTTCAGAAATCATCATAGGACAAAATATTCTTAGAATAGCCAAGGAATAACCTTTTGAATTTGTGCCATCAAACGTTAATAAATGATTAATTATTATATACTGGCCAACAAAAGTGCTTTGTAAATTTTCTTTTATATTCATACTTCTTTGTATCACCGTCCGATGATGGCCTTATAAAGGTTGAAACTAGTAATATAGTACATAGTAAATCTGTTTTATTTATTTTCAAATTTATTTCAATACTTATAGCATACTATGATTAATGCAAACATTAACACATTTTTATCAGTTATATTTAAATATCTTATCATTGTATGACACATATTACAATTAACTTTACTTAGCACCTGCCATACGTGTGCCTATTTGTGAGGGTTATATCTACACGAGTTTATTAATCAAATAAAATTATTTCCACCGTTGTATCGTATTGGTTGGCATTGATAAATAATATAGAAAATAACATACTAGATAATAAATTGTTGTTTACGTAACATAGAACTGCTATTTGCAATATTTAAAAAAACAACAATGCTTTCCTGATATGTGAAATCATGTGCATTGTTACCGAAATCAGCACTTAAGTATTAATGTTTGCACAAACAATTGTTAAAATTTTCTTTGTACATAAAATCAATAAATATTTTTTTATCAACTATAGATTTGTTTATAAATATTAAGCTACAAATCAGTTAAGTATTATGATAGTACCTAATTCTAATTGCTTGTTTAAACAAGGTCAGGAAATATAAATATTAACTATTGTTTAAGTATTTCACTGCCATAATACTAAATTAGTGCTAAAAATATGGTCAAAATTTATATTACGTCTGCCATGTTTGTTACTTTTTTTTTCAATTTGTGTAACCGCTTTCATTGAAACTATCACATTGAAGACTAGATTTAAGCAGTCTGTAAACATTGACTTTGAATAATTGTGGCTTATAAGTCTCAGGAAATACTGATTTTGGAAGTTTAATAATCCATTTGTCCATAGTACGGTTTAAGAAATATCTGTTAAAAGTTTCAGTCCTACATCTCTGAACTGTCAGTGAATATTTTTTGGAATTTCTAGCAAGCCTGGTACTACGAGTAAATATTTGTTTAGATGGCAAAATGTCTTGTATTTTGTTTGAACAATATCTATAGAAAATGCAAAGTTCTACAACATTGCGCCTGTGTTGTAAAAAGTATCGTAAGTCATTAGTCAATTTTGGATCGGCAATGATCCAAATAGCTTGATTCTGAATAGAGTTTAGAAGAGATAATGTAGTTTCTAATGCTCCTCCTTATACTTTGGAAAAATATTCAATACAAAGACAAATATAAGTTTTATATATATGCAAAAGTTGAACAGAAGTAAAAAACTTTTTACATTTATTAAGAAATCTTAGTTTTGTATACAGTTTTGAAGCTATGTCAACAATATGGTCGTTCCAAAGAAAATTATGTGAGATTGTAACCCCCTTGAAGAAGAACTGCATATGGATTTGTTGTTTAGTTTAACATTTGGTACTAACGATACCTCAGATTTTGATTTTGAGACAGTAAGAAGTTGACTTTCTTTAGAGTTAAAACTGACCATGTTGGGAGTGCCCCATTCAGATATTGTTTTTAAGTTTTTGTTTATAGATGCTATAGATTCTAACCTAAAAATTTCAAGACGTTTTGCAATATTTGTCGATATGGTCTTTGAAAAGTATGAAGTATGAAGGGTGCTATTATCTGCAAAACTATGAATAGGACTTAAAATATTTGAAGAAGTTCATTAATATAAATCAAAAATAATGTTGGCAAAAAAGTAGAACTTTGAAGAACATCAGCATTTATGATTTTGAGGTCAGAGTTAAAACCATCAATTCTAACTATAATTTGTCAAAAGAAAACTATTGAAAGTTTTACAGTTTTTTTATCAATAGAGTTTGTTGACAAGATTAGGATGTCATTCCCTGCCAAACGCTTTGGAAGTGTCTAGAACTACTGCAAGATTTTCTCCTTGTTTGATTAAAGTAGAATTCTATTTGTGAAAAAAAAAATTAAACATTTTGATCGAAATTTATATTGAGAACTTAATACAAGGGACACTGTTAAAGTTTGTGGAAAATGTAAAGCAAAACACAAATTACGTTATGTATGTTGCTTCTCAAAATATTCTCCTTTAAAGTCTATACACTTTTGCATCCGATGAAACCAATCTTCAAAACAATTTTGCCACTCTGAACAAGGTACCTTCAAAACAAAGTGCTTTAAATGCTTCAACGGCCTCTTCAGGCAATGAAAAAGCTTGCCACGCATATTATTTTTGATATGTCAAAATAGGAAGAAGTCATTGAGCGATAAATCAGGCAAATATGGGCAATGAGTCATTAATTGGATGTTGTTACTGGTCAAAAACTCTACAGTTCGTCGTGCTGTGTGAGCGCTTGCATTGTCATGATGAACAATGATTTGCCGGTTTATGTTGTTCCTTCTAATTTCAGCAATAACTTTTGGCAAACAAATTGAAGTATACCAGTCAGCATTAACTGTCTTTCAATCCTCTAATGCAACAGTTGCAATATGACCCGTTTTTTCCGAAGAAACAAGCAATCATTCTTTTCAAAACGCACCACTTTTGTGGGTTTAGGTTAATTTTGAAACACCCATACAGTCGAATGCTGTTTAGTTTCTAGAGTTTGCCAAACGTTTCTAAAACTCTACAAAATTTCTAAAATTTGGAGAAAAAAACTTCTAGATTATCTTAAAAGACTTCACAATTTAATTAAAAATTTCTAAAATTAGGTAAAAGCTTTCTAAAGTTGGCCAAAGATTTTTGCAACTTTTTAGGAGTTTCATCAAATGGTTTTAAAGCCTTTTGAAAAACTGAGGTTACGTCAAATTTAGCGTATCAAATTGGTTGCAATTTATACAATTGTTAGTAATAATATTGAAATCTATTATTGCTACATTTCAATAAAATCCAATGTTTGGTTTAAAAGTTATTACTAATTAAATCAGCATAATTTTATAGTTCTCTAACTGTAGCATTTTAAATAATATGAGGTTTGGAGATTATGAAACTCACTGTAAGAAATGCTAATAGGCTAAGAACAACACAAAGAGCAATGGAACGACGTGCCATGCTCGGCGTAATCTTGAGGGATAAAATTCGCAACGCTGAAATTCGAAAAAGAACAGGCGTCACTGATGTAATGAAAAGAGTTTCCAAACTCAAGTGGAGCTGGATAGGGCACGTTGCAAGACAAGATGACTCTAAGTGGACAAGTAGAATCACAACATGGAAACCGAGGGAAACAAAACGAAGCGTTGGAAGGCCGCAAAAAAGATGGCTAGATGACATCAAAGAGGTAGCAGGGAAAAGATGGCAACACCTAGCAAGAGATAGAAAAAAAATTGAAGGGAAAAAATGAGACCCACGTCCAGAAGTGGACATTAAAAGGTTGATGAAGAAGATGAAGAAGAGGTTACGTCAAATTTATCCTAGAAAATTTGTTGCAATTTTTACAATTATTAGTCATAACATTGTGTTCTGTTATTACAAAATTTGAATAAAATCTAATGTTTGGTTTAATTAAATTTGATTCATGTTCTTAAAGCATAAAAAGCTTTATTTATGATTAACAGTTAATGGCCCGATTTTGGAGTGTTATAGCAATATTTAAATTTTATGGCCGGATTTTACTATTCTTGACATTTTTTATAAATAGAATATTATACTTTTTAACAGTTTACTATTTTTGATACTTTATGTATAGAATTTTACATTTTTGAAAAGTTTTATTGCCGGATTTTGGGGTTTATTAAATATATTTTAATATTATATTTTGAAATTTTTGAAATTTTATAAAAATTTGTTTACTTTTGAACAGTTTATGGTTTTGCTATTGTTGAGGATTTATGAATGAAATTATACATTTTTATGGCCGGATTTTAGTATATTTTTAGAGAAAAATGCTGTTGAAAATGTCAAATTCTTTTCATAAGATGTCAAAAATAACAAAATCCGGCCTTAAAACATCAAAATATGGTTACAAAGCACCAACATTTGGCTATAACTATTGAAAAGTGTTAATTTTTTTTGCAAAATCTTGCTATGAAATATCAACATATTATTAAAAGTAACCAAAATCCGGCCATATATTCAGTCTAAACTACTGATTTGTTATCATGCTATGGAGTATTGCACCCACCCTAGTGTTACTCATCAAGAGATTAAATATTTGACCTCTCTGCGAGCATCAGAAGTCATTTAGTCACAAAAGATTTCGTGATCCAACCTCTTGATAACTAACACTTGGGTGGGTGGAAGGGTCACTTCAATCCAAACTACTAACTCGTTATCATGTTACCTAGTGTCCCACCCACCCACCCAAGTGCTAGTTATCAAGAGATTGGATTACAAACTTCTCTTGTGACTAAATGACTTCTGACGTTCGCAGAGAGATTAAACTTTGAATCTCTTGATGACAAACACTTGGGTGGATGGATGGGACACTCCATAGCATAATAACAACTTAGTGATTTGTATTGGAGTGGCCTACCAACCCACCCAAGTGTTACTTATCAAAATGTTAGATTACGGTCTTCTCTTGTGACAAAATAATTCTGATGCTTGCAGAGAAGTCAAATATTTAATCTTTTGATATCAAACATTTGGGTGGGTGGATGGGTGGGTGGAACACTTTATAGCATAATAATGGATTTGAGTGTAACGGTGCTACTTGTATTACTCCACAATCTGGCTTTTGGTGGATATTTTGAACAAGATGGTAAATTCAGATTGTGACCGTTTTTTAGGAATTGTTGTTCCTGTGTTGTAATATTGCTTAACATTGAAATTAACCGTTTTACGTTTTCTTTATTAAAAAGTTTCAGATTATCGGCTTGTGAATTGTTTAAACCTGCGGTTTAGCTGTCTTTTATTGCATTTATAGCAGTTTGAACTTGGTCCAGTTTCAGCTCTATGGTGGGTCTGGTCTGTTGTCATGAGTTAGCTGTTTCGCATACTTCTTCCATGTTTTTTTTAATAATCTGGTTAGTAAAAATTATTTATCCATTATTGTCTACTAAGTTGTTAATAGTTCTTCTTTTATTTGTTCCTGTCCTTTCTCTGACTTTCTTATGAACATTAAAATTATCATATTTTTGTTCTAGATTGTTGTTTATTTTCAATAATTTGTTTTTGATTCTTGAGAAAAAGAGTTTTTCATAATTAGCAGGATTTTGTTGGTTATGCATAACTTCTTTCTGTTGTTAGGAGTTTATTCTTTACATTTCCTACTATAGTATTGAGTTGATCTATTTTTTCTATAAAGTTTAACTTTTCAGATTCAATTCTTAGTTCTGCATTTAGATGTTTTTCTGCTTGATTTGTTTTATTTTTTGTTTTGTTTTTGTAGTTTTCATTTTTTTAACTGTTTTTTTTTGCAACCTTCGTTTTTGTTCTAAGAGGCATACTACAGAATTATGGTCTGATTGTATGTTGGCTCCTGGGTAAGTTTTTTCCAAGATTTTTATATTTTTTGTTTACTATAGTCAATCTGGTTTTGAATTCTGTTTTCAGTTTGCCTACAATTGTGCTCAACAGCCTTTTTCCAAGCCCAAATTGTCATTTGCTTTCTATTCCTTTTTCCACTTTAGCGTTAAAGACTTTTATTATTATTGTTAGTTTTTGTTTTGATTTTTTTTTTAGATTTCCTATTATTTGCAAGTACAATTTTATTCATTTACTACTTAATAAATAAATGTTTAAGTTTTCTAAATCCGGTCTCAGATTGTAATTATGTTAACCGATGACGATTAGTTATCTTGGCGCCCGTATACATGTAATTCCCTATACCGGCCGGGGTATAGAGGGCTCTTAAGCGGATATCACATCTATAGTTCAAGTAGGATAAAAATGCCGGTCCCCCCACTTTTTCTTGTAGGATTTTACATGTACTGCGACCGGATGTAAAAATTGACCACTTTAGTTCAAAGTTTGGCCACCAGTCCGTCCGACCGTCGTGTATGTTTGGTTGCATATCTCGATTTAAAAAGGTATTAGGTGGAAATATGAAAAACTATTTTATTTTTGGGTACTTAAGCACTTCCAAAACAGTAAAAAAGGTGCATAAAACGTAATGTGGACTATAGCCAAAAAATCTTTTTTTCCATTGCTTCAATACATTTTGTTTAATAACGTTTTTAAGATTTTTATTTGAGTCTGCCCATTACTTTTCTTGTTGTGTCTTGTTCTTATGGAGTTATGTCATTATATCCTTTTATTTTGTATATTTCTTTTTTTAATTTCTTTTTTGTTATTGGCTCTGAATTGTTCTCTCTTCTTTTTGTTTTTGTCTTTGGTCAAAAGGATCTTCAACTCCTGTGCGTGTTTATTCTGTTTATTCTTTCTCCATTCTTCTTCTTTGGGTGCCTTCTCCATTACTGAAGGTTGTTGCAAATTTTTTTAAAACTTTTGTTGCTTTAGGAACATTTTAAAGTAAAAGTTCAAAAAAAATTAATTACTTGGTGCACTTAATTTAGAAGATATAAAGCCTCAAACAGGTCTTACCAATACTAAGAACATCTGTGTTTGAAAATTCATAGATTGATTGTTTGTTGATTTACAATTTTCTAAATTTGGAATTCATTTAAGAACATATTAAAATGAAAGTGCAAAAAAAATTACTTGGTGCACTTAGTTTAGAAGATATAAAAAGCTCTTACTGATGCTGGCAACATTTAGCATTTTGTGTTTGAAAATTCATACATTGATTGATAGTTGATTGAAAAAAAATTAAATTTGAGATTTATTAAAGAACATATTATAGTAAAAGTGCAAAAAAAAATTACTTGGTGCTTGGAGTACTCTAAGAAAAATAAGTAAATACATAAAAAAAGAAATGTGGAAAGCCGTACTACTTTTTGAAACATAAAATCCTACAGATTAATTTTTTTTAATCCAAATTTATTGATGTTATAATAATCATAGTTTTGGATAAATTGAAAATTCGTGTTATTTGCCTATAAGTTGAAAAATCAGATTTGTTGTTTAATTAAACTTTTTCAACAATTAGAATTAAATAATAATACCTTTCTATTATTTTGATTTTAATTAATTATTGCATCATTCCTATTCATCATAATTAAAGAACAAAATGGCAGTAATGATAATTAAAAACTAAACCATTTATACTTTCAAAACTTATTTGTTTATATAAACGTTAACATAAAAATTGCATTTTTCAATATATTGAAGGCACCAGTGTGTAACGTTTATGTTCCTTATAGAGCAAATCGACCTTAATTACAAAAAATCTAAATTTAAAATACACTTTATAATGATTAATTGATATGTTAGGTAACTTAGCATTTGATAAGTGTGTTAATTTGATTGTTTCGCTTCATTGTTACTAACAAGCAAACAAACAAACATGAAATATTATGTGAAATTTCCTTGATTTATATAAATAGTATCAAAAATGCACAACAATATTATTTTAATGATAGGCTAACATTATACGAAGAAATTTATAAAATATATAATTTCAAACATTTCAACAAACAAATTTCATTTTCTTCAAGTACCCAATTATGGCCTCGTAATTATATTTTCACTAACACATTAAAGTGCACAACACCGAAAATTATTAAGAGACACCGTTAAAATGCTACAAACATGTACGTGATTAACAGTTCATGTAACCTCAATGTTATAAAAAGTAAGTACATACTTGCGCCTTGACAACAACGTAAAAAAATAATTATACTCGCTCTTATCAAAATGCTATGTACTTGCAACAAAAGAAAATTATGCCTGCGGTAAAATTCCGATTGAATGAAAATCATATCATTAAATCGGCAAATAATATGTAATATAATTTAGATTCCGTGGTCCGTTACACTTGATGCATCTTGCATTTCCATGAAATTTGTAATTTCGTGTCATATAATCCGTATTGAAATTTATGGAATTTGTTTATTCATGGAACTAATTAGCTTAGTTCATAACCGTATACAGGATTTCAGGTTATACTTTTAATAATTATTTGTGAAAGTAAGAAATGTTATCTAATTTTTAATAAATCCTCTACAATTGTTGTGAATTTATTTTTTTATAAAAAAATTATTTCACGACATTGTTTTAAATATTAAAATTTCATAATCTTGTGTTGTGAAATCACGAAATGCAAACGAGACGAGTTTTTTATTCATAAAAATTTCATCATAATTGTTCGTTATAAAGTAGTCTACTATTGTTGTTGTATGTTGTGTATATATTTATTAATGTAAATATTGTGTCGAGTTTAATGTTAAAATTTTATGGTGCTATCTTTCCAGTACCTGCTTAGATAATGTTTGTTATCAGTACAGCGAAATAATCGTAAATGTAATTAAACAAATAGTGCATACGTCTACAAAATGTACGAATAGATTTTTGTTATTATTACATTATTTGCTAATAAAATATTAGTAATCTATATATTTTTACTATTAAATAAGACAAGTGATTATCTATCGTTACATAAATTTTAACAAATTATAAAAAAAAATCTCATAAAGGGCTTGCTTATTTTTCATTCTGGATAATATGTATTTTTTATGATTTGAAACAACGTTAGTTGATCAGTGTTTGATCTTAGTAGACTAATTAAGCAATTCAAAATCTTATATACATATCAAGCGAACAAATTGATGATCGCCTTTGTGTCCGCACTCTAATTTTTTCACAAATTTCTCTTGTATTTTTTACTTTTAAAATAATTTTATTCTTACGACGATCAGAGCAATAAGCGAGGGTCCAAGCTTAGAACAAATTTTAGTGTTCCAGAGTCGGTGTTCAATGTGCGAGAGTACGATGCTATGATCAAAGCAAGGATCGTCGTGACCTGATATATATATGTTTGTCACCAGATGGAGAAATAATTTGCATATAATTTGCAATTATTTTTATTTTTTTTTGTAATTTTTAAATAATGTCCATCTTTTATCTATCTAAATTATTCAGTCTGTTTGATGCATTTTTTTACTCTACATTATCTGTTGTTTTCTATGTCAGATGATTTCTTCTCTTTTTTTCTGCATTTTTGTAACTCATAATATGCTCTTAATAAAAAAATCCAATTATTTTTCCAATTAGAGACAATCAACTTTGATTTTATTCCGCTTTCTTCTCCCCTTTAAATATTATTAGAGTAATCCTTTCTATTACTCTCACATTCCAATTTTTCAAACCCAATTTTTTTAATAATTAAGGTCATTAATTCATCTTCCATCTTCTTTTATTGTGTGATCCAACCTAACATTATTATACATCGCAACTATCGCCCATGCTTAGATATCCCTTATAGTGCGTACACACTTGCAACAATGTGCCAACGCAACATCACCCCGCAACAGCGTCTCATAGCTTGTCGGTTTTCTGCCGTCGAATCAAAGGAATTTGATTCTGTGTTTCGGGGTTACGCGAAGATGTTGCGCGACAGTGTTGCGGTACGGCACATTGTTGCAAGTGTGTACGCACTATAACGGTCGTAGGTTAAAGTTTCGGATAAATTATACGCAGAATAAATTATTACCGCGTGTGACTGAGGTAGAGTGAGTATTTGTTTATTTCGATCCAGCAGAGATTCTCAAAGTAATGGGAGAAGAAGAAGAAAAACGGGTAGATGACCTAGAGACTGAACAGCATCAATAATTATTCCCTTACACAAAAAATTCATTGCTATTATATCCCACACAAGTAAAATAAAATTATGTATCATTTAATCAAGACTACAACTATTTACATCTTGGCAAATAGCAAACAACCAGGATTTGTTAAAGGGCAAGGCAGTAGAAAACAAATTCTGAACCTTAGACCACTATCGAAAAGACCAGGGAATACTATACGCTTATGTACATCTGCGTCGTAGATTATGTAAAGGCGTTTGATAAAGTAAAATGGCACAAACTGTAAGCAATTCTAATCCAGATGGGAATACCAACATACCTCATTCATCTAATCAAAGTTTTCTACAATAATAGTACTACTGTAATCAAAGTAAATAGGTAGTTTCCTATCTTTGGATGCAATATAAGGAAAGGGGTTAGACGAGGGTGCATTTTCTGACCTTTACTTTTTAATCTGTACAGCAAATTTATTATGCGTTATGGGAATTTGGCGTTGCAAACAACGCGCTACTACTCTCTACTACTCGCAGCAAAGAAGAACTTTTGGCTTTAACTGGAAGATAGAAAATTAAAGAACATCAGGCTAGAATACGGTCTAGAAATAAACCTAACAAAAACTAAAACTATGATTGTAGACCAAACTGGCTGAACAAACATCAAATTGGTAACTACGAACTTATAGATTAATCTACCTACCTAGCCACCATAGTCCACAATAGAAGTTGTTGCGAAGCGGAAATACGATGCCGAATTTAACTGGGAAGAGAACAGTTATGTCCCAGCTAACACCAATATGGAAAGATCACAACATAACAAAGAACACCAAAATCAACCTTTCCCAAACACTCGTGTTCTCTGTAGACATTGCAAACTGCAGATCGTTGAGACGCGGGGCGGGAATGCATTTGAAATATGCTGGAGAAGAATGCTGAAAATATCATGGACTGGCATGCAAGCAAATGTATTAGTGTTTAAAGAGATTAAACCCAAACAACTACTTACCAGTACTTAGCCGCATTTTAAAGTTTTTTGTCATATCACAAAAAGCAACAACATAAAAAAAATATAGTACAAGGCAAACCCGATGACTAAGAAAAAAAAATCTTTTGCTGGACTAACACAACACAAAATTTGCTTCACTTAAATACCAAAACATCAGTCTGAGACAGCAAATAGAAACAGAACACCAAACGTCTGTCAAAACGTTAGATCAAGAAAAAGAGATTTTGATCCTCAAGTTTTTTTTACTACGATATCACTTGCAGGATGTTCCAGGGTAATACTAACAAGTTCACTCGGTTTCTCTTCATTGTTTTGCATACACTTTATACAGAAATGCTCTGTTGTTTAGTGTTGGAAAACGTAGAATAACACTCACACACACACACACACCGGATACAGAATTTTTTTTTCTATTTACTCTATGCTCTTTCTTTTTCTCTTTCTACTTATTGTCTTAGATGATAAAACTACTCATGCTGCTAACGAATCTGAAATACTGCTGGAAACCTTTGTTTTGAGGGTTTTTCACTTGTTACGGTTAGAGTCGCCTCTTTTTGCGGTGTCTGCCGGTGGACGGGGTTTGTTGTTGCTGACTAAATTTAATCTTATATAGTTACTTATTACTTTTGAAATTGGTTACCAAGTGTCCAGGTGATAGTCAGATGCTTACTGGGCCGTCAGGTGTTTGTGTTGGCCGGCTGGTTTCTTCAGTTTCTGATCGTTACAAGTCAGCAGCCTTCAGTATTTTTTGCACGGATACTCTCTTTTTTTCTATTGATTGTCTTCGGCCCTGAAGAATTTTTTCAAGTGTGGAATAGCCTTGAGGCAAATTGGTTTGGTTTTCCGGCGTCGAATTTCACCTGGAAAGCCCCTGTAAGGTCTATAGTATAGACCTGCTGGTTGAGTCCGCCAATCATCAGGGATTCCCAGTTGCAACTCTTGTCTTGTCCGCTCAACTGACCGTCTTAAACTGTCAACAAGGGCGTTTGGTTTCTTGCAATCCTATGTTGCTATGTAGTTATGGTTGGGAGCCGCTTCTCCGGCATGAGGAAGCAGTGCCTAGTGCGTTGTAGGTGTAGTCATCGTGAGGTTATTTGTTGTCCATGGTATTGCAGGGGTCATCATTGTTGTTATTCTTTTTTGTCTTGGACATTGTTCTGGTTTCACTATTGTTTGCACATTTTTAGGTTTGCAAAAAAAATTCCTGTCTGTGAGGTGTGTGCCTGTTTGTTTATTTAGTATCAAAAGTTTTCCATAGTTATACTTGGTATTGATGCCATGGACTGAGCGTTGCCAAATGTCATCCGGAACAGCTAATCAGAACCCAGCAATAAACGAAAACAAATTATTGCATTCAACTAATGAAAGTCAATCAGAGCCTTATCTTCATAGTAAGTAGATCTACGGCAAGAGAATATATAAGGTTTTCCAATAAGAAGTTTCATTTTGAATAGCAGGCTATTTGGACAGCTGTCAAATTTGAAGCTATTATCTTTTGACATTTGACAAGTAAACAACACGCTTCAACAACGCATAGAAATGATTAAAATTCACTACAAAAATGGTGAACATTTTTCAGTCACAGTTCGCAAAACTAAAGCACTTTTTGGTCGTCGTAAAGCACTTTCTCGGCCGGCAATAGTAAAACTGGTGGAAAAATTTGAGCTGTTGGGACAAGTTTGTGATGTGATGAATCAAAACCGTGTGCATCGCTCAAGAACACATGAGAATATTAAAGAAAACCCAGGTTTGTCGTTCTTCGGAATTAGACATTTCACAAACAACATTACACCGTATTTTGCATAAAGACTTAAGTCTTAAGGCATTTAAAGTTCAGTTAACACAAGAACTCAAGCCAGTCTATCACCATAAACGTCGTATCTTTTTTACCTCGGAGGCTAAGTTAATAAACAGAATTGTTGCATTTGGGGCTCAGAAAATCCAAGAATGATTGTTGAAAAGTCTTTGCATCTTCAACGTGTCACTGTTTAGTGCGGTTTTTGGGCTGGCGGTGTGATTGGACTCTAATTTTTCCAAAATGAGGCTGGTGCAACTGTTACGGTAAATGGATAGCGCTACCGAGCTATGAATAATGATTTTTTATGGCCGGAACTGAAAGATATTGATGTGGACGATATTTATTTTCAGCAAGACGGCGCTACATGCTACACAAGTAACAAAACAATCGCAATTTTGCAAGAAAAGTTTCCTGACCGTATTATTTCTCGAAGAGGTAATTACCGAGATCTTGTGATTTAACTCCTTTAGACTTTTTTCTTTGGGGCCATGTGAAAGATAAGGTCTATGCCAATCCTCCACAATTGATTCAAGACCTTAAAGATGGAATTCGTAAAGTTATCGAAGACATACAGCCGCAAATGTGCAAATTGGTCATGGAAAATTTCATAAAAAGAATGTGGTATTGCAACCGTAACCGTGGCGGTCATTTGACTGATATCGTTTTCAAATGTTAATGGCATACCTTCCTCTTTACAATGAAATAAACATTTTTGATTTCTAAAAAAAAACTGCCGTTTTTTTTATATAAAAATAAAAACCCTTAGAAAAACCAAATAAATAGTTTAAAAAAACAGACATCTTAATCAACTAACAAGAAGACAGCAGTGAAAAAGAAGAAACAATCGACTCTGGACTAACTTATTGTTTTGCCACTACTTCAAAATCGCTGTAGAAGAAAATCTGTTTTACCTAGTCTACAAAACGCCATCTTTGTCATCGAGAAAGAACCACACTATCTCATCCGCGGTCCACATCTACATCCACAGATAAAAGAAGCGACACTAGGCTTGAGCTTATGCCTACGGCCTTGCACCTCAGCAGTAAGCAATACGAGGTCCGCGTACACCTGAAGAACTCCTCCACTAGGTTCCACAATACAAATACACCGGAATTTTACTCCACCCCCGTCGGTGAGGTCCATCAACACCATAATGACGCCGTCCCCTCCACCTTGTTACTCAAAATACACTAGTTTATAAGTCAATGCACCATATTTTCCTTTGGCGTCTTATGTGTCATTTTTCGTTTGGCGACTTGTCTCTTGCAATTCTCACTACCCTGTCATCCGTCATCTTTCTTATGTGTTGACCCCATTCACTCTTCTTTCTTTTGTTTATTTGTTAATGTTCACCTTGTTTGTGCGCCTTATGAGTTTACTTTTTTCTCTATCTCTCAGTGACTTGTTTGCTTCTTTCTACTCTGGGTTGTCGTTGGCGGGCCCGTCGGGGAAAGAAACGTCTTTACCGTGGTTGCCCTTTTGGTCCTCTACCGGGATTGAGTGGAAAATAAGTTACAGTCGTATGGAGTTTCAGTCAGGAACTTCTTTTTTAAGGAGCGCGAAGTGGCCAGTAGGACGACTTGAATCGTAGGTTTTTTTTGTGATGGGGTGGGGGGGGGGAATCTTCAAAAGATTTTATGTGTTGGATTCATTTCTTAAAAGTATAGAAACGCCTACCAACTAACTAGACTAAAATCAACAAAAGACTAGGGTTTTAGCAATCTTTCACATAAGGTAATCATCTTTGTTGGACGACTCAAGACCGGATTGCAATCTTTACCTCACTATTGAGCCGATTTAGCTTGGTTGTGGTGAGTTAGGTCATAAGATTTTGAGATGAGATGAGTTTTTTTGGTCGATTTAATCTTATTTTTGTTAAAGCCTTTGTATACTTTTTTATTGCTAGCAAGATGAGGCTAGTAAAGTCAACGACAGTTCTGTCAACTCTTTCCGCCGTTTGAATGTCAGGTAGTAATTTCATATTCTCTTCTAGATCTTGTACACACCAACTTTACTCTTTTCTTACTCCTCCCATAAAGATTTAAGAATACTGGGCTGTGGTATAAGTTGAGGTCATTAATGACTAAAATAAAAGTTTGAGCTGAGATGTTTTTGAGTAAAGAGATGTCAAAAACAACCCTAAGAAACTCTGGTAGATATGACAAGTTTGCTTGTCTGGCCCAAATACGGTATAGCCTGTACCCTGGGCGTACCCAACTAGTATTTTGCCTATTGTGCCAAACTGGATGCTTTAGGTTAAACTATTCTAGAACAATTATTGGAAGCTTACTGACTAGTATAGCATTGATGTCTGCTTAGATGACGACTGATATGCTAAAATTGACTTTATCAGTACCAGGCCAGGAACATTAATTGCAATTGAATTAGCTTTCAATTTAACAGTTGGAAGCACTTTAGTATTTCAGTTGCTTGTACTCATCTTGCGCCTTCTTGCATTTGTCTAGGCTTTGTCAGAACTTTTCCTTTCCGGGTAGGGTAACTGGGTAAAGTTTAGCAGTATCTCATAACCTAATGAACATCGTAACTATTTGAGGTTTTGAACCTATCAATACGTCATCAGATTAAACATTGTCTAATTTATTGCAATTCTGCGTAAGCAAATTATCACAAATTGTTCAAGCAATCTACTTGGCAGTCTCAGGTTGCTAAGGCCTCAAAAAATATTACCCAAACTCTTTAATATGACCATGAAAAATATTTAAAAAAAAAAATGCAGTGGAGGCATATGGTAATAAATATCAACTGAACAAGACTGAACCATCGTCAGAAAAAGACCTAAAATGATTAGGAGCAATAATTTAAAGAAACTTAAAGAAAATAGAGGAATTCTATTTCCAAAAATGCAATCAAGATGACTAAAGAAACATGAAGAAGATTCCAAAGCAAGACCATTGTTCTGTGAGCATTTTGGTTATTCTACCTAGGGAGGTAGCTTGTTAACTTGATATATAAACCTCTTACTTTATTCGGGCTTAGGACCGGCAACATGATCACTGGGCTATTTAATTCACCCAGCAACCATGCAAGCGGAAAACATTTTTTTGTATGAAATTCATTCAAATTTGGTACAACATTGGTAGTATGGTAGTACCAAGTTTTGCAAAAGATTCAAATTAATTCAATGTATAGTTTCAGAAACATAATACCACGATATTAATTTAAAAAAAACCTAAAAAAAATTTTTAGTTTGCAACATTATAGTAGTACTAAATTTTGCAAAAGTTTCAAAATTATCAAATGTATAGTTTCAGAAACATAGTACTATGATTTCAATAAAGATATTTCTAAAAAATTTGTTTAGTTTGAAATACTCTGAAAAAAATCGTATAAAATTGATTCAAATTTGCTAATATAATATTTATTCAAATTTGCAACAGTCATCAATTTGATAAGAGCCATGTGTTAGATTTAGACCTTGCCACCACAAAAATAATTTGCTTTAATAAAATATTAATTGCATAAATTATGTTCACGTGTGTATCTTATTTTATAACTCAATACATTGTAAACAGAGCTTTGCAGATAATTTACTACTACCAATCTAAGTTTTTTCTACAGCTTTATTGCGTCTTAATAACTGTGATATAATCTATACCAATTTACATATTAATGATTACTTAATCATAGTTATTGGTTGAATTATATTTTTGGATTGTATGTTTATATTTATTGCAATATAAGCATATGCTGCCAACAATCTAATAATAGTATTGTGAAAGTCCTAATGTTATTGCTTATACATTCGTACACATTGTTTTAAATAGAATTAAAATTTGTTTAAAAATTAACATCAATGTATATAAGAGCGCGATATTTCTACAATAATTATAGAAGCAACCAATTAAAATATCTCGCCTTATTAAATATGATTACAGATAGCCTATTTTGAATAAAACCCATCGCCATAACAAAAAAGCAAAACAGGAAATGGGCACACGCGGCCTTTTAAATTGCTAAATTACTGGCGTTGGTTGCATGTATAATTCAGATTCATGTTTTTATTGCTCTGTAGATTTTACAAGAAGTAGATGGAATGCGTTCATTAAGTAATAGTTGCATGCAACGAGCAATTATTCAGTTAAACCTACGATTGGATACTTTATTTCTCTTCTTTTAAAGGAAATTGCAACCGTAAAGTGTAAGCGCCTATACGGGATGAGTTTAATTACATCGTTATCGCAGATGAGTTAATAGGATGTTGATACTTGTTTGTCCAGCAGGCGCGTTATGTATGTATTTATGTACACGCGGGAGGTGGAATAAAAATAAATTTTGCAATGGAATTGAATGAACTGTTGATTATTTCAAATTGGAAATACTAGAAAATAATGTAATAAATTTATGCAATTTGTATCAGATAAAAGTTGTCTTGAATTCCTTGACAATCAATAAAGTTGGTGTTCCAAGAAGTACACAAAAATGATCTAACTGGATTGTACATTTTAGATTTTTTTAGAGGACCAAAAATAATGGTTAAAAATGTCTAATCGTAAATGACAAAGAGGACTGAACTTTAACAATGATTTTGAACTGTCATATAATGTTCTTACTTAAACTGTCAGAAATATTATAAAATGTTCTTCAACTGTGACAAATGTTCCTAAACTTTCAACAACGTTTTGGAATTGCCATTTAAATGTTTTTCAACTGTCAGTAATATTTTAAAATATTCTTCAACTGTTAGAAATGTACCTGAACTTTCAACAATGTTCTTGAACTATCATATAATGTTCTTCAACTGTCAGAAATATTAAAAAATGTTCTTAAACTGTTACAAATGTTTTCAAACTTTCAACAATGTTTTTGAACTGTCATATAATGTTCTTCAACTGTCACAAATGTTCCTGAACTTTCAACAATGTTCTTAAACTATCATGTAATGTTCTTCAACTGTCAGAAATATTATAAAATGTTCTTCAACTGTTACAAATGATTTCAAACTTTCAACAATGTTTCTGAACTGTCATATAAAGTTCTTTAACTGTCAAAAATATTATAAAATGATCTTCAACTGTTACACATGTTACTGAACTTTCCACAATGTTTTTAAACTGTCATATATGATTCTTTAACTGTCCAAAATATTGTAAAATATTCTTCAACTGTTACAAATGTTCTTAAACTTTCAACAATGTTCTTGAATTGTCATAAAATGTTCTTCAACTGTCAGAAATAATATAAAATGGTCTTCAACTGTACAAATGTTCCTGAACAATCAAAAATGTTTTTGAACTGTCATATAATGTTCCTGAGCTTTCAACAATGTTTTTGAACTGTCACTAAATGATCTTCAACTGTCAACAATATTATAAAATGTTCTTCAACTGTTGCAAATGTTCCTGAACTTTCAACAATGTTTTTGAACTGTCATATAATGTTCGTCAACTGTCACAAATGTTCCTGAACTTTCAACAATGTTTTTGAACTATCATGTAATGTTCTTCAACTATCAGAAATATTATAAAATGTTATTCAACTGTAACAAATGTTTTTGAACTTTCAACAATTTTTCTGAACTGTCATATAAAGTCCTTTAAGTGTCAAAAATACTATAAAATGATTTTCAACTGTTACAAATGTTATTAAAGTTTCAACAATGTTTTTGAAGTGTCAAATAATGTTCTTCAACTGTCACAAATATTCCTAAACTTTCAACAATGTTCTTGAATTGTCATATATTTTTCTTCAACTGTCAGAAATTAAATATAATGGTTTTCAACTGTACAAATGTTCCTGAACAATCAAAAATGTTTTTGAACTGTTATATAATGTTCTTCAACTGTCAGAAATATTATAAAAAATCCTTCAACTGTTGGAAATGTTTTTGAACTGTCATAAAATGTTCTTCAACAGTTGAAAATGTTCTTTAACTGTAACAAATGTTCTTAAACTTTCAACAATGTTTTTGAACTGTCATATAAATGTTCTTAAACTGTCAAAAGTATTTTAAAACAATCTTCAACCGTTACAAATATTCCTGAACTTTAAACAATGTTTTTAAATTGTCCTCTAAAGTTCTTCAACTGTCAAATAAATTATAAAAAGTTTTTCAACTGTTAAAAATGTTTTTGAACTTTCAAAAATGTTTTTAAACTATCATATAATGTTCTTCAATTCTCAAAAATATTATAAAATGTTCTTCAATTGTTACAAATGTTCCTGAACTTTTAAAAATGTTCTTGAACTATTATATAATGTTTTTCAAATGTCAGAAATATTATAAATTGTTCTTCAACTGCTAAAAATGTTCTTAAACTGTCACATTACGTTCTTCAATTGTTAAAAACATTATAAAATATTCTTCAACTGCTAAAAATGTTCTTGAACTGTCACATAATGTTCTTCAACTGTCAGAAACATCATATAATGTTCTTTAACTGTCAGAAACATAATAAAATGTTCTTCAACCGCTAAAAATGTTCTTTAACTGTCACATAATGTTTTTCAACTTTCAGAAATATCATAAAAAGTTCTTTAACTTTTTTTTTTTTTTTTAATTTAATTATTTAACATCGGTCTATTTCTGATGCGAGGTCTAATCACCGACGCCAGAGGTTAAGACTACTACATCTGGGATTTTTGCCGCAAATACGCTAACCACTACACCACCCGTGCGGTCAGTTCTTTAACTGCTAAACAAATTTTCAAACTGTCACATAATGTTCTTTAACTGACAGAAATATTATAAAATGTTCTTCAACTGCTAAAAATGTTCTTGAACTGTCGCATAATGTTCATCAACTGTCAGAAATATTATAAAATGTTTTTCAACTGCTAAAAATGTTCTTAAACTCTCATATATTAATCTTCAACTGTCAGAAATAGTATATAGAATAAAATAGAATAGTTTATTTTATCTTGTTGGCCATAATATACATGGATAAGACAAGTCAGTTTACAAATAATAATAATTATATATATACACATATTTAAAATTACAATAAAATTTAAAATTTTTACAAAAGTAATTAACATAAACAATTTCTTAAAAACATATAATTATAAAAGTTATATTAAAACTATAATAAACAAATATCTGTAAATCTGTATGGGCATAATTTTATTAAAAAAGTTTTTAATTTATTTTTAAAAACACATACCGATTTTGAATTTTTTATTTCATTTGGAAGCATATTATAATAATAAGTACCTGCATATGATGGCGATTTTTTGTAAAAAAAAGTTTTAATTTTGCAGGGTCTAAATTCATGTTTTTTCCTTGTGTTGTATTCATGAGTATCTTCATTTTTGGAAAAATTTATTTTATTTATAAAAATATAATTTAATAATTTATATAAATAGATACCACTTACAGTAAGCAAGTTGTTGTTTATAAAAGTGTCCTTACATGACTCGTGATAGTTCAAACTAAAAATTAATCTGACTACTCGCTTTTGGCATCTAAATACTCTAATTATTTCGGTAGATTGTCCCCAGCATATGATATTATAATTTAATGCAGAATATGTCATTGCATAATAGATGTTTAATAATGAATGCACTTTTAAATTATGTTTTAATGTTTTTAGAGCAAAAAAAGATTTGTTCACATTTTTGCATATCTGATTAATTTGTTGTAACCAAGTTAGTTGTTTATCTAACATACAACCTAAAAATTTTACTTCATCGACTTTTGCAATCAATGCGTTATTAATTATATAGTTTTGATGACTTAATTCTGTACCATGTAAGTTGTAAAAATTTATATAATTTGTTTTTGTCGGGTTAACAATTAAATGATTTTTTGTGCACCATACCTGAAACTCATGAAGAACTAGTTTTACTTTAGTTTGCAATTCCATAGAATTTTTAGCCGTAATTATTATAGATGTATCATCAGCATACAGATGAACTTGGCCACCAGACACAAATAATGACAAATCGTTAATAAACAAAAGAAATATTAACGGACCCAGAACACTTCCCTGGGGTACCCCTAAACATGTTTCAAATTGTCTTGATCTTGTTTTATTTATGTCTACTGTCAAGCAACGCACGCTGAGATAGTTTTTTATAAAATTTAAAACGTTGCCACGAATTCCTATATTATATAATTTACTTAGAATAAACTCATTGTTCAGGCAATCAAATGCTTTAGTCATATCGAAAAAAATACCCACTACATATTTTTTTGCGTTTAAATTGTCATGAATATATTGTATTAAGTCAATAGTGGCTAATTCTGTTGACTTTCCTGATCTGAAACCATATTGTTTATTGCTAAGTAAATTATATTTGTCCAGATATAAAATAAGTTTTTCAGATATTATTTTTTCTATTATTTTAGAAAAAATACTTAATTGTCCTTTTTATGTATTGGAATTACTAATGATTCTTTTAGACGACTAGGAAATTGTCCCAATGTTATGCACTTATTTATAATAATACTAAGCGGTTCAGATATTAGATCTACGCAGTGTTTTATAACACTAGTAGGAATATTGTCTATACCCGTTGATTTTTTATTTTTGAGTGTTAGTATTATTTTTTTAACTTCAACATTACTGATTTCGTTAAAATAAAATGAATGAGTTGATAACGCTTGAGTTGTACAGTTATACACTTCATTATTATACATTTTAAGTATGTCTAATTTTGCGGAGTTTGCAAAATTATAAGCAAACATATCTGCTATTTGGTTATTATCAGTAATTAATAAATTATTTTCATCGTATAGTGATACTAATGCGTTACATTTACTTTTACGATTTAAAGAATTATTTATAATATATTATTCTTTAACTGTTACAAATGTTTTTGAACTTAAGCAATGTTTTTGAACTTATATGTTATGTTCTTTAATTGTTAGAAATATTGTAAATGTTCTTTAACTGCTAAAAATGTTCTTGAACTGTCATATAATGTTCTTCGACTGTCAGAATTATTATAAAATGTTCTTTAACTGTTACAAATGTTCCTGAACTTTCAACAATGTGTTTGAACTGTCATATAATGTTCTTCAGCTGTCAGAAATAGTATATAATGTTCTTCAACTGCTAAAAATGTTTTTGTAATGTCACATAATGTTCTTTAACAGTCAGAAATATCATAAAATGTTCTTTAACAACTAAAAATGTTCTTAAACTGTCATATAATGTTCTTTAACTGTCAGAAATATTATAAAATGTTTTTTAACTGCTACAAATATTCTTAAACTGTCATATAATGTTCTTCAACTGTCAGAAATAATATAAAATGATCTTCAACTAGACAAATGTTCTTGAACAATCACAAATGTTTTTGAACTGTCACAAACGTTCCTGAACATTCAACAATGTTTTTGAAATGTCACTAAATGTTCTTCAACTGTCAAAAATGTTATAAAATGTTCTTCAACTGTTGCAAATGTTCCTGAACTTTCAACAATGTTTTTGAACTGTCATATAATGTTCTTTAGCTGTCACAAATGTTCTTAAACTTTCAACAATGTTCTTGAACTATCATGTAATGTTTTTCAACTGTCAGAAATATTATAAAACGTTCTTCAACTGTTACAAATGTTTCCGAACTTTCAAAAATGTTTTTGAACTGTCATATAAA
Source organism: Tachinus rufipes (assembly GCA_963932245.1). Lineage (NCBI taxonomy): Eukaryota > Metazoa > Arthropoda > Insecta > Coleoptera > Staphylinidae > Tachinus > Tachinus rufipes. The sequence goes on along the minus strand of OZ010747.1, from coordinate 93,814,605 downwards.
GTTCTTTAACTGTCAAAAATATTATAAAATGATCATTCAACTGTTACACATGTTACTGAACTTTCCACAATGTTTTTGAACTGTCATATAAGGTTCTTTAACTGTCAGAAATATTGTAAAATGTTCTTCAACTGTCACAAATGTTCCAGAATTTTCAACAATGTTCTTAAACTGTCATATAATGTTCTTCAACTGTCAGAAATAATATAAAATGATCTTCAATTAGACAAATGTTCCTGAACAATCAAAAATGTTTTTGAACTGTCATATAATGTTTTTCAACTGTCACAAACGTTCCTGAACATTCAACAATGTTTTTCAACTGTCACTAAATGTTCTTCAACTGTCAAAAATGTTATAAAATGTTCTTCAACTGTTGCAAATGTTCCTGAACTTTCAACAATGTTTTTGAACTGTCATATAATGTTCTTCAGCTGTCACAAATGTTCCTAAACTTTCAACAATTTTCTTGAACTATCATGTAATGTTCTTCAACTGTCAGAAATATTATAAAACGTTTTTCAACTGTTACAAATGTTTCTGAACTTTCAAAAATGTTTTTGAACTGTCATATAAGGTTCTTTAACTGTCAAGAAATATTCTCAAATGTTCAACTGTTACAAATGTTCTTAAACTTTTAACAAAGTTTTTGAACTGTTGTATGACGTTCTTCAACTGTCACTAATGTTCCTGAACTTTCAACAATATTCTTCAACTGTCATAAATAATATAAAATGGTCTTCAACTGTACAAATGTTCCTGAACAATCAAAAATGTTTTTGAACTGTTATATAATGTTCTTCAACTGTCAGAAATATTATAAAAAATCCTTCAATTGTTAGAAATGTTTTTGAACTGTCATTAAATGTTTTTCAACAGTTAAAAATGTTCTTTAACTGTAACAAATGTTCTTAAACTTTCAACAATGTTTTTGAACTGTCATATAAATGTTCTTAAATTGTCAAAAGTATTATAAAAAAATCTTGAACCGTTACAAATATTCCTGAACTTTCAACAATGTTTTTAAATTGTCCTCTAATGTTCTTCAACTGTCAAAAATATTATAAAATGTTTTTCAACTGTTAAAAATGTTTTTGAACTTTCAAAAATGTTTTTAAACTATCATATAATGTTTTTCAATTCTCAAAAATATTATAAAATGTTCTTCAATTGTTACAAATGTTCCTGAACTTTTAAAAATGTTCTTGAACTGTCATATAATGTTTTTCAACTTTTAGAAATATTATAATTTGTTCTTCAACTGCTAAAAATATTCTTAAACTGTCACATAATGTTCTTCAATTGTCAAAAACATTATATAACTTTCTTCAACTGCTAAAAATGTTCTTGAACTGTCACATTATGTTCTTCAACTGTCAGAAACATTATAAAATGTTCTTTGTATGCTAAAAATGTTCTTGAACTGTCACATAACTTTCTTTAACTGTCAGAAATATTATAAAATGTTTTTCAACTGCTAAAAATGTTCTTAAACTGTTATATAATGTTTTTCAACTGTTACAAATATTATAAAATGTTCTTTAACTGTTACAAATGTTCTTAAACTTTTAACAATGTTTTTGAACTGTCACATAAATGTTTTTAAACTGTCAAAAGTATTATAAAATAATCTTCAACCGTTACAAATATTCCAGAACTTTAAACAATGTTTTTAAATTGTCCTCTAATGTTCTTCAACTGTCAAAAATACTATAAAATGTTCTTCAACTGTTACAAATGTTCCTGAGCTATCAACAATGTTTCTTAACTGTCTTATAAATGTTTTTCAACTGTCAGAAATATAATAAAATGTTCTTCAATTCCTAAAAATGTTCCTAAACTTTCTACAATGTTTTTGAAATATCATGTAATGTTCTTCAACTGTCTGAAATATTATAAAATGTTCTTCAATAGTTAAAAACGTTTTTAAATTTTCAACAATAATATTGAACTGTCATATAATGTTCTATAACTGTCAGAGGTATTAAAAAATGTTCTTCAACTGTTACAAATATTCCTGAACTTTCAACAATGTTGTTAAACTGTCATAAATATTATAAAATGTTCTTTGTCTGCTAGAAATGCTTTTGAACTGTCACATAATGTTCTTCAACTATCAAAAATATTATAAAACCGTTCTTCAACTGCTGAAAAAGTTTTTGAACTGTTATATAATGTTCTTCAACTGTCAGAAATATTATAAAAAGTTCTTTAACTGCTAAAAATGTTTTTAAACTGTTACACAATGTTCTTTATCTGACAGAAATATTATAAAATGTTCTTCAACTGCTAAAAATGTTTTTGAACTTTCACATAATGTTCATCAACTGTCAAAAATATTATTAAATGTGTTTCAAGTGCTAAAAATGTTCTAAAACTGTCATACATTGTTCTTTAACGGTCAGAAATAGTATAAATTATTCTTTAACTGTTACAAATGTTTCTGAACTTTAGCAATGTTTTTGAACTCTTATGTAATGTTCTTTAACTGTCAGAAATATTATAAATTGTTCATTAACTGCTGAAAATGTTCTTGAACTGTCATATAATGTTCTTCAACTGTCAGAAATATTATAAAATGTTCTTCAACTGCTACAAAAGTTCCTGAACTTTCAACAATGTGTTTGAATTGTCATATAATGTTATTCAGCTGTCAGAAATATTATAAAATGTTCTTTAGCTGTCAGAAATATCATAAAATGTTATTCAACTGCTAAAAATGTCTTTGAACTGTCACATAATGTTCTTCATCTGCTATAAATGTTCTTGTACTGTCACATAATGTTCTTCAACAATCAGAAATATCATAAAATGTTCTTTAACTTCTAAAAATGTTCTTAAACTGTCATATAATGTTTATAAACTGTCATATAATGTTCTTTAACTATCAGAAATATTATAAAATAATCTTCAACTGTTACAAATGTTTCTGAACTTTCAACAATGTTGTTGAACTGTCATAAATATTATAAAATGTTCTTTAACTGCTAAAAATGTTCTTGAACTGTCACATAATGTTCTTCAACTGTCAAAAATATTATAAAACCGTTCTTTAACTGCTGAAAATGTTTTTGAACTGTTATATAATGTTCTTCAACTGTCAGAAATATTATAAAATCTTCTTTAACTGCTACAAATGTTCTTAAATTGTCATATAATGTTCTTCTACTGTCAGAAATGTGATAAAATGTTCTTCAACTGCTACAAATGTTCTTGAACTGTCACATAATGTTCTTTAACTGACAGAAATATTATAAAATGTTCTGTAACTGCTAAAAATGTTTTTGAACTCTCATATAATTTTCTTCAACTGTCATAAATATTATAAAATGTTATTCAACTGCTAAAGATGTCTTTCAACTGTCACATAATGTTCTTCAACTGTCAGAAATATTACAAATTGTTCTTCAACTGCGAAAAATATTCTTGAACTGTCACATAATGTTCTTCAACAGTCAGAAATAATATGAAATGATCTTCAACTGCTAAAAATGTTTTTCAACTGTCACATAATGTTCTTCAACTGTCAGAAGTACTACAAATTGTTCTTCAACTGCTAAAAATATTCTTGAACTGTCACATAATGTTCTTCAACTGTCAAAAATATTATAAAACCGTTCTTCAACTGCTGAAAATGTTTTTGAACTGTTATATAATGTTCTTCAACTGTCAGAAATATTATAAAATGTTCTTTAACTGCTAAAAATGTTCTTAAACTGTCACATAATGTTCTTCAACTGTCAGATAATGTTCTATAACTGTCAGAAACATAATTACATGTTTTTCAACAGCTAAAAATGTTCTTCAACAGTCAGAAATATTATAAAAAGTTCTTTAACTACTATAAATGTTTTTAAACTGTTACATAATGTTCTTTAACTGACAAAAATATTATAAAATGTTCTTGAACTGTCACATAATGTTCATCAACTGTCAAAAATATTATAAAATGTGTTTCAAGTGCTAAGAATGTTCTAAAACTGTCATACATTGTTCTTTAACTGTCAGAAATAGTATAAATTATTCTTTAACTGTTACAAATGTTTCTGAACTTTAGCAATGTTTTTGAACTCTTATGTAATGTTCTTTAACTGTCAGAAATATTATAAATTGTTCATTAACTGCTGAAAATGTTCTTGAACTGTCATATAATGTTCTTCAACTGTCAGAAATATTATAAAATGTTCTTCAACTGCTACAAAAGTTCCTGAACTTTCAACAATGTGTTTGAATTGTCATATAATGTTCTTCAGCTGTCAGAAATATTATAAAATGTTCTTTAGCTGTCAGAAAAATTATAAAATATTCTTCAACTGTTACAAATCTTCCTGAACTTTCAACAATGTTTTTGAACTTTCAGGTAATGTTTCTTAACTGTCAAAATAGCTAAAAAATGATTTTGAACTGCCAATAACGCTCTTAAACTGGCACATGTTATAAACTCATTTCCAATTAATAAACTGTCATATATTGTTTCTCAAACTGTCATATAATGTTCCTTAACTGTCAAAAATGCAAAAAACTAAAAAATTTTGTCAGAAAGCTTTAAAATCCGGCCAAAAACTGTTGTAAAATTTTATTTGGTAAATTCAAAAAATAATCAAGTTCTGTTTTCAAGCATAATCCGGCTATAAACTGTTAAAAAATAAGTAATTTTATTATAAAAAGTCAAAAATTATTAAATCCGGTCATAACACATTAAAATATTTTAGATAGAATCAAAATCCGGCCAAAAATGGTTAAAAAGTTCAAAATTATATTCATAAAATGTTAAAAATAGCTAATTCCGGCTATAAAACATCAAAATTGTGTTAAAAAGCACTAAACTACGGTCATAAGCTGTTAAAAAGTTTTAAAAATTTCATAAAATTTCAAAAAAATTGCATAATTCGGCTATAAAATATCAAAATACTGTCACAAAGTTTTGAAAAGTACAAAACTCTATTCATGGAATATCAAAAATAGCAAAATCCGGCCATAAAATATGATTTTTTTTTTCTCTTTTTTAAACAGTAAAGCCCGGCCAAAAACAATTAAAATTTTGTTCATAAAATGTCAAAAATATTAGCAATTTTTATTAGGCCTAGAAATTTTAAATAATTGTTAGAAATTACTAAAATCCGGCCATAAACTGTTAAAAAGTGCAAAATTCAAAAATAGCAAAATCATAAAATTTGTTCTACCATAATACTACTTTATATATATTAATGTAATTTTTGTTTCAGGTGGATGAATAATTCGCAGGCTACCCCAAAGATGAGTGCAAATATGTTCATGCATCAACCACCAAAATCTTCAAAAATCCCTATAGCCTCTTCACCGTCTCCATTACGCCGATCACACAGCCTCCGCATAAGCGGGGAACGCAACACCCCCGATTTAACATCGACGCCACTGTATCCCCAAGACACAAACCATATAAAACAACCCCTATATCAACCCTACAATCGGCGCGCCACAGTCAGCGCGGAAAAGAACCAACATGCCCACGTCGGCTCCTTACGCAGAGGGTTATCGTTCATGGAGAGGGGCGAACGCGGAAATGGGGTTAGTAAAGGACCTTCGAGGTCCTGCGATACAACGGATCATTCCCGCAGGAACGGAGGGCTTAAAGGGGCCCTCTCCCCCAACAGCCCCAACAATCGCACACGTAGCCTGGTAAGTTCAAATTTCTATCAAAAGGGTGAATGTACTCAATCGAATCGATACTATTTTGTTTTTGTTATAATGTCTCTTCCGCTATGGTAACGTAATTTTTTGTGTGTTATATTAATTTGTTTCCTAGTTGCTTTCTAATAGTTGCGCAAAATTGATAATTCTAGCATAAGCTCATTGGAATTATGTCAACTAATTGTTATAGCTTGTAGTGAACTATATTCATTAGAAAACTAATTAATTATTGCTGTCCATTATTTAATAATTATGTTTGTGCGGTTTTGTTATTAAGTGTTATAATGATGAATATAATGAACACTAAAACAATTACTTAATAGTAAAAAATAATGGTTTGTATATTATTTAAATTTTAGAAAAAAAACAAACTTTTTTTTCATTAAAGTATTTAATGTCCAGGGCGTTATAAATTATAATGGTCTTCTTTATACGTTCCGGAAAATATAAAACTATAATTACACCAATTTTTTTTTAGAAAAATCATTCTTGGTTTTTTTTTATTTGACACAGTTTTAACACCAACAACAATAAAAAAATATCTCACTCATAAATCACATCCACTTAACACATTTTTATTATTACAAATCTTCAATTTTTGTTTGTTTTCTTTTTATTAAGACATACGTGTCCACCTGTGCTTTCACTCTAACTATAATAATTGTGTTGACCTTTTAAAGCTACGTGCTTCTGTTTTATTATTCAGTCGCAATTAAACTTATTTTATAAATAAACTTCTATCTGTTTCAATTCCAGTTTACAATCCGATGGCATTATTACATTTAATTGGGATGTTAGAGGGGAAATTATGAAACTTTATTAATATCCTATTATATGAGACACGGAAGGATTAATAAAATATTGCGGTTTGTGGTATGAAGGGTTTTATAGATTCACTTAAATTGGGTCATGAAGGTTTTATGTTGACGTAATTTGTATTAGTGTTTGTAAAATGCATTCGCATAAAATGGGTCATGATGTATTACTAGCACAATTTAAATAAATTGATGTTATTATGTTATTATTTAGTTGTAAGAAAATTTTTCAATGAAAATATCGTACAAATATGTTTAAAATATAATTTATATAAACAAATTAAATATAAGAGGTAATTACACCGTGAATTTCAACGCACATACAACAATTAAAAGACAGTCCAATGACTTAATAATAACGAGCTGCTGGTTACAAAGAAACAACAAATGCAGAAAAACTACGTAGAATTATTCATTATAAAATTTAAAATAAAATAAAAAGCAAAAAACTTACAAACACATACACTTACAGACACATATAGACACCTACAGGCACTTACAAACACATACACAAACGACACAGACACTCAAAGACCACAGACACTTTTTTAAACACATACGCATACACCCACAGACATCTACAGACACTTACAATCATATACACAAACACACAAACACTTGCAGACACCTCACAGACACCCACAGGCACTTACAGACAACCACAGATACTCACAGACACCTACAGACACTCACGGACACCCACAGACACACACATGTAATATGGATTCCAAACGTCATTTATGTTTAATTTTAACAAACATAAAAAAATAATTACTTGCAGGACCGACATATTATAAATCCAATGCAAATCGTTGGAATCCAATGCAGAAATAAAAAGTTAAACTGTGGCGGCCAATTTTAGTTTTCACTTCAAAAATAGAAGTTAGAATTTTTTTAATAATTTGATGCTCTAATTCAGCGGTTTTTATCATTTTTGGCTGGCTACTCAACGTACAAATATATTTAAAGCTCACGATACCAAAATTTAGATCCATAAACAAATAAAAAGTTAAAAATTTTATTTATAAAACGTTAAAATTAGCAAAATCTGACTTTGAAACATCAAAACTATGTTAGATAGCACCAAAAAGCGTGCAAAATTTTATAAATTGAAAGTATGTTACACTAAAATCCGGCCATATACTGTCAAAAAGTGCAAAACTCTGTTACTAAAATGTCAAAAATAGCAAAATCCGGTCTTGAAACATCAAAAGTATGTTAGAAAGCACAAAATCCAGCTCAAAACAGCTGAAACGTGCAAAAATCTATTATTTAAAAATATGTTACAATAAAATCCGGCCATAAACTGTTAAAAAATGCAAAACTATGTTACAAAAATGTCAAAATAAGCAAAATCCCTGTCTTGAAACACCAAAAATACGTTAGAAAGCACAAAATCCAGCTCAAAACAGCTGAAACGTGCAAAATTCTATTAATTAAAAATATGTTACACTAAAATCCGGCCATAAAGTATCAAAAAGTGCAAAACTCTGTTACTAAAATGTCAAAAATCTGGTCTTAAAACAACAAAACTATGTTAGAAAGCACAAAATCCGGCTAAAAACAGTTGAAACGTTCAAAATTCTATTAATTAGAAATATATCACACTAAATACTGGTCATAAACTGTTAAAAAGTGCAAGACTGTTACTAAAATGTCAAAACTAGCAAAATCCGGTCTTGAAACATCGAAACTATGTTAGAAAACACAAAATCCGGCTAAAAAAAGTTAAATCGAGCAAAATTTTAATAATTAGAAATATGTTACACTAAAATCTGGCCATAAACTGTCAAAAAAAACAAAACTCTGTTACTAAAATGTCAAAAATAACAAAATCCGGTCTTGAAACATCAAAACCTTGTTAAAAAGCACCAAAATCCGGCTTAAAACAGTTGAAACGTGCAAAATTCTATTAATTAATAATATGTTACACTAAAATCCGGCCATAAAATGTCAAAAAGTGCAAAACTCTGTTACTAAAATGTCAAAAACAGCAAAATCCGGTCTTGGAATATCAAACTATGTTAGAAAGCAATAAAATCCGGCTAAAAAGAGTTGAAACGTGCAAAATTCTATTAATTAAAATAATGTTACACTAAAATTCGGCCATAAAATGTCAAAAAGTGCAAAACTCTGTTACTAAAATGTCAAAAATCTGGTCTTAAAACAACAAAACTATGTTAGAAAGCACAAAATCCGGCTAAAAACAGTTGAAAACTGTAAAATTCTATTATTTAAAAATATGTACACTAAAATCCGACCATAAAACTTTCAAAAAATATAAAACTCTGTTACTAAATTGTCAAAATTAACAAAATCCGGCCTTGAAACATCAAAACTATGTTAGAGTGCACACAATCCGGCTAAAAGCAGTTGAAACGTTCAAAATTCTATTAATTAGAAATATGTCACACTAAAAACTGGTCATAAACTGTTAAAAAGTGCAAGACTGTTACTAAAATGTCAAAATTAGCAAAATCCGGTCTTGAAACATCAAAACTATGTTAGAAAACACAAAATCCGTCTAAAAAAAGTTGAATCGAGCATAATTTTATTAATTAGAAATATGTTACACTAAAATCTGGCCATAAACTGTCAAAAAAAACAAAACTCTGTTACTAAAATGTCAAAAATAACAAAATCCGGTCTTGAAACATCAAAACCTTGTTAAAAAGCACCAAAATCCGGCTTAAAAAGTTGAAACGTGCAAAATTCTATTAATTAAAATAATGTTACACTAAAATTTGGCCATAAAATGTCAAAAAGTGCAAAACTCTGTTACTAAAATGTCAAAAATCTGGTCTTAAAACAACAAAACTATGTTAGAAAGCACAAAATCCGGCTAAAAACAGTTGAAAACTGTAAAATTCTATTAATTAAAAATATGTACACCAAAATCCGACCATAAAACTTTCAAAAAATACAAAACTCTGTTACTAAATTGTCAAAATTAACAAAATCCGGCCTTGAAACATCAAAACTATGTTAGAAAGCACAAAATCCGGCTAAAAACAATTAAAACGTGAAAAATTCTATTAACTAAAAGTATGTTACACTAAAATTTAGCCATAAACTGTCAAGAAGTGCAAAACTCTGTTACTAAATTGTCAAATATAGCGAAATCTGGTTTCAAAACATCAAAACAATGTTAGAAAGCACAAAATCCGGTTAAAAACAGTTGAAACGTGCAAAATTTTATTAATTAAAAATATGTAACACTAAAATCCAGCCATAAACTGTCAAAAAGTGCAAAACTCTGTTACCAAAATGTCAAAAATAGCAAAGACCGGTCTTGAAACATTGAAATTATGAGGGAAAGCACAAAATCCGACTAAAAACAGTTAAAACGCGTAAAAATCTATTAATAAAAAATATGTTACACTAAAATCCAGCCACAAACTGTCAAGAAGTGCAAAACTCTATTAGAAATATGTCAAAATTAGCAAAATCCGGCCTTGAAACATCAAAACTATGTGAAAAAGTTCAAAATACAACTAAAAATAGTAGAAACGTTCAAAATTCTATTACTTAAAAATATGTTACACTAAAATCCGTCCATAATCTGTCAAAAAGTGCAGAACTTTGTTAGTAAAATGGCAAAATTAGCAAAATCCGGTCTTGACACATCAAAACAATGATAGAAAGCACAAAATCCGACAAAAAACAGTTGAAACGTACAAAATTCTTATAATTAAAATATTTCACAATAACATCCGGCCATAAACTGTCAAAAATAGCAAAATCCCGTCTTGTAACATCAGAACTATCTTAGACAGCACAAAATCCGGATAAAAACTGTTAAAACGTGCAAAATTTTAATTACAAAAAATATGTTACACTAAAATCCGGCCATAAACTGTCAAAAAGTGCAAAATTCTGTTACTTAAATGTCAAAAGTAGCAAAATCTGGTCTTAAAACATCAAAACTATGCTAGAAAGCACAAAATCCAGCTTAACACAGTTGAATCGTACAAAATTCTAGTAATTATAAATATGTTACACTAAAATCCGGCCATAAACTGTCAAAAATAGCAAAATCCGGTCTTGAAACATCAAAACTATGTTTGAAAACACAAAATCCGGCTAAAAACAGTTAAAACGTTCAAAATTCTATTAATTAAAATTATGTTACACTAAAATCCGGCTATAAACTGTCAAAAAGTGCAAAACTTGGTCTTAATACGTCAAAACTATGTTAGAAAGCACCAAAATTCGGCTAAAAACTGTTGAAACATGCAAAATTTTATTAATTAAAAATATGTTACACTAAAATCCGGTCATAAAATGTCAAAAAGTGCAAAACTCTGTTACTTAAATGTAAAAAATAGCAAAAATCCGGCCATAAACTGTCAAAAAGTGCAAAACTCTGTTACTAAAATAGAAAAATTTGCAAAATCCGGTCTTGAAATATCAAAACTATCTTAGAAAAAACAAAATCCGGCTTAAACCAGTTGAGACGTGCAAAATTCTATTAATTAAAAATATGTTACACAAAAGTCCGGCCATAAACTGTCAAAAAATGCAAAACTTTGTTACTAAAATGACAAAAATAGCAAAATCCGGTCTTGAAACATCAAAACTATGTTAGAAAGCATCAAAATCCGGCTAAAAACAGTTAAAACGCGTAAAATTCTATTAATTAAAAATGTGTTACAATCAAATCCGGTCATAAACTGTTAAAAACTGTAAATCTCTTTTACTAAAATGTCAAAAATAGCAAAATCCGGTCTTGAAACATCAAAACTATGTTAGAAAGCAAAAAATCCAGCTAAAAACAGTTGAATCATGTAAAATTTTTATAGTTAAAAATATGTTACACTAAAATCCGGCCTTAAACTGTCAAAAAGTGTAAAACTTTGTTACTAAAATATCAAAAATAGTAAAATCCGGTCTTGAAACATCAAAATTATGTTAGAAAGCACCAAAATCAATTTAAAATTAGTTAAAACGTGCAAAATTCTATTAATTAAAAATATGTTACACTAAAATCCGGCCATAAACTATCAAAAAGTACAAAACTCTGTTACTAAAATGTCAAAAATAGCAAGATTAGGTCTTAAAACAACAAAACTATGTTAGAAAGCACAAAATCCGACTAAAAACAGTTGAAACGTGCAAAATTCTAATAATTAAAAAAATATGTTACACTAAAATCCGGTCATAAACTGTCAAAACTGCAAAGCTCTGTTACTAAAATGTCAAAAACAGCAAAATCCGATCTTGAAACATCAAAAGTATGTAAAAAGCACAAAATCCAACTAAAAACAGTTGAAACGTGCAAAATTCTATTAATTAAAATTATGTTACACTAAAATCCGGCCATAAAAAAAGTCAAAAAAAGCAAAACTCTGTTACTTAAATGTTAAAATTAGCAAGATTCAGTCTTGAAACAGCAAAACTATGTTAGAAAGCACAAAATTCGGCTAAAAACTGTTGAAACGTGCAAAACTCAATTATTTGGTCAAAACTCTGTTATTAAAATGTCAAAAATAGCAAAATCCGGTCTTAAAACAGCAAACTATGTTAGAAAGCCCAAAATTTGGCTAAAAACAGTTAAATCGTGCAAAATTCTATTAACTAAAAATATGTTACACTAAAATCCGGCTATAAACTGTCAAAAAGTGCAAAACTATGTTACTAAAACGTCAAAATTAGCAAAATTGGGCATTGAAAATATGTTAGAAAGCACCAAAATCCGACTAAAAACAGTTGAAACGTGCAAAATTCTATTAATTAAAAATATGTTACCATAAACTGCCATAAACTGTCAAAAAGTGCAAAACTTTGTTACTAAAATGTCAAAAATAACAAAATCCGGTTTTGAAATAATAAAATATTGTCAAAAAATACCAAAATTTGGTCGTAAATAATTAAAAATGCAAATTTATATTCATAAAAAATGAAAAATAATTGAATGAAGTCATAAAATATTAAAATAATATTATATAAAATCAAAATCCGGCTAAAAATGGATTAAAAATGCAAAATTTTATTTATAAAATGACATAAATATTAATAAACAAAAAAAGACGGATTTTCAAATCTGCGACTGCCATTTCCGGAAAACGGCGCCGACCGAGAATCACAAGTTGATAAGACCTAGCAAACACCCTTGGCAAAGCCGTAGAGTACATTCTGACAGACCTCGTGGGGAGACAATAAAAATGTCAGTTTTCATGGAAGAGGAAGCAAGAAATCAATAGTAATCTTTGTGCCCCCCCCCCCCCCACAAACAGTTCGCGAGCGAGGCATCAAAAATCAAAAGAAACCTCTAGAGACGGCATTTCTAAAAATCAAAACAAGAGTTTTGTCATCTTTCCCAGCCCCGCCTTGAACGAAACATGCATCTTTATGACAAAATTTGGAGTCCGTCGGACTACAGAGAGCGGTAAAGTCTTCAAAAACCCAAATTGGTGTTTTGCCCTTTACAGAAACAGTTTTCTGATCTAGACAAAAGCGTTTTTAATATTTTTAAAAAGAAAAAAAGTTTGGCCAAAAACTGCAAAATTTTGAACACCAAAATTTGGCTTTAAAATTTTAAATAATTGTCAGAAATCACTAAAATCAGGCTATAAACCTTTAAAAAGTGTAAATTTATTATTTTAAAAATAGCAAAATCTAGCTATAAATTATCAAAAATATTGATAGAAAAACCAAAATTTGTCATAAACTGTTGAAAGTGCAAAATCTGATCATGTAATTTTAAACAATTGTTAGAAAGTACTATAAACAATTAAAAAGTGTAATTTTTTAATGAAATCTCAAAGTTCGCTATTTTAATCTAACTATAAAATTTGAAAACGCCACTGTTCCTGAGACTAAATCTAGCAAAGTTTTTTTTTTTTTTTTTATTTTGTGCAAAATTTCTGTAAAACGCAAAATAAAATAAAAGGTTAAGAATCACTGCTTTAATGTAATGTATTGCACAAAATATTAAAACTTGTCCGAATTCTGTACTCCTTGTATCATTTTTTTAGTGCAAAAAGTTGGGAATTTTGGGGAATATTTTGGACCTCACCGATTTTGATAAAAATAACATTTTTCACTAATTTGAGTACCAAGAACACAAATCTGGCTAAACAAATTTCATCTTAAACAATTTTGAAAATTTATCAAAAAGATTCTAGACAAAAATTCAAAAAAAATTGTTAACACACTCTTCTTCTTTCGAATAAGACTATGCGCAGCCTTCTACTCCTGGGCATTTTTTTGGCGTAAATCACTTTTTAGGCAAGAATTGTATTTTTAAAATTAGGTCCATAAAAAAAGTTTCAATAAAATTATATTCAATCTACACGTTAAATTGTTGAAAAAATACGATTTCAAAGAAATTGTAGCTTTTGTAGTGATTTGAGATAGATTTGTTGAGACTTGGAGTTGTAGTCGGTTTTTGAGTTTTTTGTTGATCAATAAAAAAAATCTATAAATTATTGTTTTTGTTAAGTAAAATTTAACTACTCGTATTGCTTACGCCCACATGTATTGCGTGACGTCATTCGTGGGCATAGAACGTTGTTATGTTGGTTTCATCTTGCAACAAGAAGAAACTAGTAGACTACGTGTATATATGGTCTACAACTAAGACAACAATTATTTTTTTTTAACATAAACGCGTCTTTTCAAAATAAATATGTGTGATCTGTCAGAAACTTCTTTCTACGCAGTTGGGAATGCGGTTGCTCCTGAAGGAACACCACGGGCCCTAAAAGATTCCCTTCGGCCGGAATCTTGAAAGGGGAGGGAGATAAACCCGGATATTGGTTCAATTTGATTTTTTTTTTAATTTTTAGAAAAAAACAGTCGTTTTATGACACTTACTAAAAATAAAAAAAATAAAATTACCCATGATTACAATTCCGCAGGCTCACATAACCGGTGGTAGACAGTTTTCCGCACAGTGCTAGAAAAAGAAACCTATTGAAGACGTTCTTCAAGTTATATTTGTTGAATCAAAATTATTTAGGTTATGTTAGTACCGTAACATAAATTGTTAAGCGACAGAGTTTAAGGTTATGTGCGTGCAGTGATGTAGTTCATCGTTTTGAAACATCATCGCGTCGCGAGAACACTCTAGGCCACTGCTCTTCCATATATTTTAAAATATCATTACAATCATCATACAAATAACCAATCCTTTTAAAATTTCCTAGATACATGATACAAGTAGTAATCCCAATAGACTTATTAATAAAATTAATTCCAACATACATGACTTCCTTGTAGTCAAATATAATTTCGTGTTTGTAACAATTGCAGATTTTTTGAGTTCTAGACCCTTAAAACTTAAATATACAGAACAAATTTATATTTTATAACTAATTTACATTAAAATACATCAACTTCGAGAGTTAAAAAAAATCTAAAAAATGCTCCTTTTTGCAAAATCTACTGAGAACAAAAAAATGGTTTTAAGGCTTTAGCGGTTTATAGACTTGAAATGGCGCTAGATTTGGATTCTATGGATTGGATTGATTTCACTATTAATTTTTTTTTTAGTTTTTGCGATTTTTAAACAAAAAATGCAATTAAGATAAAAAACAACAAAAAAACTGAAAAAATTGTAGAATTTTTGTTTAAGAGTGTCACATCTTCTTGATTCAATCAAACGACTACTAATAAGTTATAAAAACGAAAAAAAAAAACACTAAAGCAAATTTCTCAATGCACTTCCCCCTCTCCCTACTCTGGTCCGTTTGAAATAGAATTGCCAACTTATGAAATTAAATAATTGATTAATATTTAATTGCCTCGGAGTTTCTACGTTGAAAAAGTTTGGGAAACAGTCTATTTAAATTTAAAATAGATCCACCATTGCACTGGTGCCAAATACTATAATTGTAGATTCTTTTCCATTAATTGTTATTATCCAGAAAAGAGTTGAAGAAGTATTATTAATTAGTTTTAAAAACTCATTATACAATATTTTTTCATGTAATATTTAATAAAGTACATCTAAACTATGTTTCATTATGCACAAAGGTTTATTTAAAAATAATAATTCTTATTAATAAAGCTTAAAAAAAAATTACATATTTCTGTTTGTTGTACGATGATTTAATATTAATTACCTAAGTACAAACAAACTCATCTCTTGATCCTTTACAGCATATTAAAATTATTGTATGTAATAACAGCTGAGTGATTAAACATAATTTTAATAAACATATTTGACCAGGTAATATCAAATTGACCTTGTGTCCACTGAGTATGATAACAATTAATCGCATTTCATATCTCGTGGAGCATTTTATACTCGTGCAAATGTCACGATATGTATTTATCCACATAATATATTCTGTAAAAGATGTAAAACTAATACATTTTATATTTTTAACTTGAACAATTATTGCCATTTTTTTCTATTAGCTGATGAAACAATTCTCAATGCTTAATAATCTGTAACATTTTCCAATTTAATTTTAATAAACAAGACAATATTTGATTTGTAATTAAATTGCAAAGAAATTAATCGAATTTCTTACAATTCATAAATTCCTTTATTGGAAAATTGTTTTATGTACACACGAAAATATATTTGATATAATTATGTGAAAAGAAAGTAATGTATTGATCTGTTAGTTAATCTATTCATTGTCCGGCATTAAGTGCAAAGATGTGTGCGTGGAAATTGTGTAAGGTTTGAAATTAATTGTATTAATAGGTCTCTTAGGATTATTACTGTATCATGTACGAGGGCGGGTCAATAAGTCCTTGACTTTTTAAATGAAACACAGGTTTTTGGTCTCTATAAACTTTGTCTAACGTTTCTTCAATTTTTTTATTCTTTTCAAAAAATAAGATTTGTCGAGGTCATCAAAATAGGTATTTGTTTGTGAGATAATTTCGTTAGAGTCAAATCTCTTTCCGCCGAGCCATTTCTTCAGGTTTGTAAACAAGAAATAATCACTCGATCCTAAATCCGGAGATTTTTGTCATGGAAACTGCACATGTGTGCTCCCTTGCATTGTCCTGGTGGAAAAGAACTGTTTTCTTGGTCAAATGCAGTCGTTTTTTTCTTCAAATTTTCATTAAATCGACCCAATAAGTTGGCATAGTGTATGCCATTGATTGTTTTACTCTTTTGAAGGTGGATATACCGCGTGCATCCCAAA
Source organism: Tachinus rufipes (assembly GCA_963932245.1). NCBI lineage: Eukaryota > Metazoa > Arthropoda > Insecta > Coleoptera > Staphylinidae > Tachinus > Tachinus rufipes. Next base: position 93,798,008 of record OZ010747.1, on the reverse strand, counting down.
AAACGGCCCCCACGACTATAACATGACAAAACCACCTTAGTGTGTTGTGGTGGATCCACGTTTTGTTCATAGTTTTTTTCCGCAAAAATTAATGCTTAATGAGCACAAAAAATTTAATTTGTCACAAGACTTTCGGAATGTTTTGTAAGGCTAAAGGTTTTAGGATATTCGATCGGGACGGGATTAATAGAACTGCAAAACCCGTATTTTGATTTTTGGAATTGCCGTCACTTTTTTTCTATGAATTTTGATTTGGCACTCACATTCTCAACAAAGGTTTGTTTTCTTTTGTCTTCTTGGTAAGTTGAACATGTAAATTAAATCCTTCCCTGTCATGGTATATTATCAATACTCTCTTTAGCTGTTGACGTTTTTGAAGAACTATATTTTATGTTCAAAATTTACTCTTTCTTTCTTCTCCTTCTATGAGAATTGACTTCTTTTTCCCTCTCTCCACAAGTGAATGTACAAGTCCGGACCGGGAAAGACCCAAATTGCAATACAACCCCACATACCATCTTTGTTTGTTGAGGGGGTAGAGCACTGGAAAAATTGCCAAGAACGTTTGGTAATCGATCAACTCGCGGTTTTCTTCGCCAGCTTCTTCCAAAGAAATTGTGATCCTCGGTCAGCACCGTTGTCCGAAAAATGAGATCCTACCTATTTACCGTTTTTAACATTTTAAAAATAAAATGTTGCACTTTCTAACATAATTTTGATGTTTCAAGACCGGATTTTGCAATTTTTAACATTTTAATAATAGTTTTGCACTTTTTGACAGTTTATGGCCGGGTTTTAATGTAACATATTTAAAATTAATAGAATTTTGCACGTTTCTGCTATTTTTAGCCGGATTTTGTGCTTTCAAACATAATTTTGATGTTTCAAAACCAAAATTTGCTATTTTTGACATTTTAATAACAGAATTTTGCACTTTTTCACAGTTTATGGCCGGATTTTAGTGTAACTTATTTTTATTTAATAGAATTTTGCACGTTTCTACTATTTTTAGCCGGATTTTGTGATTTTAATCGTAATTTTGATGTTTCAAGACCTGATTTTGCTATTTTTGACATTTTAATAAAAGAATTTTGCACATTTTGACAGTTTATGGCCGGATTTTAGTGTAACATAATTTTAATTAACAGAAATTTGCAAGTTTCAACTATTTTTAACCGGATTTTGTGCATTCAAACATAATTTTGATGTTTTAAAACCAGATTTTGCTAGTTTTGACAATTTAATAACTGAATTTTGCACGTTTTGATAGTTTATAGCCGGATTTTAGTGTAACATATTTTTAATTAATATAATTTTGCAAATTTTAACTATCTTTAGTCGGATTTTGTGATTTCAAATATAATTTTGATGTTTAGTTTTGACATTTTAATAACAAAGTTTTGCCCTTTTTGACAGTTTATGGCCGGATTTCAGTTTAACATTTTTTTAATTAATAGAATTTTGCATGTTTCAACAGTTTTTAGCCGGATTTTGTGCTTTCTAACATAATTTTGATGTTTCAAGACCGGATTTTGCTTTTTTTAACATTTTAGCAACAGAGTTTTGCACTTTATGACAGCTTATGGCCGGATTTTAGTGTAACATGTTTTTAAATAATAGAATTTTACACGTTTCATCTATTTTTACCTGGATTTTGTGATTTCAAATATAATTTTGATGTTTCAAGACCAAATTTTGCTATTTTTGACAATTTAATAACAAAGTTTTGCACTTTTTGACAGTGTATGGCCGGATTTTACTGTAAGATATTTTAGATTAATAGAATTTTGCCTGTATCACTTGTTTTTAACAGAATTTTGTGCTTTTTAACATAGTTTTGTTGTTTCAAGACTGGATTTTGCTACTTTTGACTATGTAATAACAGAGTTTTGCAGTTTTTGACAGTTTATGGCGGGATTTAAGTGTAACAAATTTTTAAGTAAAATTTTTTGCACGTTTCAACTGTTTTTTGTCGGATTTTGTGATTTCAAACATAATTTTGATGTTTTAAAACCGGATTGTGCAGTTTTTGACTGTTTATGGCCGGATTTTAGTGTGACATATTTTTAATTACTAGAATTTTGCATGTTTCCAATGATTTTAACCGCATTTTGTACTTTCTAACATAGTTTTGATGTTTCAAGACCGGATTTTGCTATTTTTGACATTTTATTAACAGAGTTTTGCACTTTTAGACAATTTATAGCCAGATTTTAGTGTAACATATTTTTAATTATTAGAAATTTGCACGTTTTAACTGTTTTTAACCGGATTTTTTGCTTTCAAACATAGTTTTGATGTTTCAAGACAGGGTTTTGCTATTTTTGACATTTTAATAACAGAGTTTTGCATTTTTTGACAGTTTATTTATTAGCCGGATTTTAATGTAACATCGTAGAATTTATAAGGGTTTCATACCCTCATAAACCGATAAAAAAAACTACTAATAAGTTATAGAAACTGAAAAAAAATACTAAAGCAAATTTCTCAATGCACCCTCGCCCCCAGCTCTAGTCCGTTTGAAATGGATTTGCCTAAGACATGGGATTCTTGTACGTAGATAGTTAATATTAAATATTTGTACAACGAGCAGAAATATGCGTGTATATTGTGTATTTTTTAATTAGTTAAATTTTAATAAATTCAAAACGTTCAAACATATTTATTTTTTGCCTGCTCATTCTGAAAAACCGTTTTTCCGCTCGTGTTATGGATCGGAAAGTGATGCTTTACGGCACTAGGGCGGGAAAATCATCAAAATATAATCTACAAAAAATATTGCTCCATAAATGTTTTGTTTGGTATACTATTGTAAACGTCTTGCGTAATAAGGCCATTACTCACTGGGCGTGCTATGCATAATGACACGTGTAAAATAACGACTTATTCTTACCAACAATAGGTGCATAAATGACACATTACAAAATGGATTCAAAAACATGAATTTTTACAATTATATTGCCGTGGATAATCGATCTATTAATAAAACGTATATAATAGCATACGTTACATGACTAATAATAGGTACAGAAATAAGAAAGTAAAAATATTTCTGCTTCTTATATAAAAAGAAATTTTATAATGAGGTTGCAAAACTTAATAATACTTCTTCAACTCTTCAACACTTTATTCTATGAATTATCATTTATACAAACAAAACTTTGAATTATCTCAGTTTCATGAGAACTGTAAAGATCCAGATAATCAGTTTAGTCTCGACTTTAATTATACAAAGTATAAAGTATATTAGTGGAAACGATATTTGTAATATAATCTAATAATGTTGGAAAGTTGTGTTTCTCAATCTTAATCTGAATATAAAAGATTAAGTTGTGGTGAGGTTGAAAGTTAATTAATTTTAAAAACATAATAAATAAATTTATTCAGTAGTAAAGGATGACTTGCTCAAATGTACGGTTTTGTACGTAATAATGTGACTTTCAAAGTAAATTTTCATCATTTGGAAGCGTTGTTTAAGTGTAAGTCTATCCATGCTAAATTTTCAGACTTTACTTATCATAATCTTCAAAAAATGAGCTCAATAAGACAGCTAATTTTACAACTAATTTTTTTATAAGTTCTATCGGGCTTAAAAAACAGTCCTTACTCATTAACAAGGTTTAAAACCTTTAATGAAGATTTAAGGGTTAATAACAGTTCTAGTCAATTAAAATTGTGTTCAAACGCAATAAAAAGGAGTTTTCGTGTCGTGCGCCAAAAAAGTTTAAAACAGTTTTATTGGCTAACAAGGTCATGGCCTTTTTTTGGATTGAACGCCTGGTGTGGTGGTTGGGTGCTTGAGCGTTTGTTGCATCAGATATTTAATAATTCACATTGTTTATCATGAAAAGGGATAACAATTAACCGCAAATTTTTAGAAGCGTTTTATGGATCATTTAAAAGCGTGAAAAGCGGGTGCATTTGGTAAAAAAGAATAAATGACCGGGAAAGGACTGCATTACAATTAAAATGTTAAAACTTGGCAGATCAACGCTGGAAAACACTGTTCAGACCCTAAAGGGTGACAGTGTCTACTAAATTTATTTGCAATCGCCTAACAACAAAACTCGACTTCTACCAACCTGTCGATCAAGCAGGGTTTTAAAGTGGATATAGTATTATTGACCATTTACACACTTACGTAACTTAATAGAAAACCACTGAGTAGAATATCCCACTACATTTGGCGTTTGTGGATTTTCAGTTATAAAAGCCCAGTAAAACACAAAAATAAACTCCAGATACGTATCACTCTGTCCTAGTAAGTAAACAATTTTTTTATTAAAACCATTCCGACTTGAATTGTAGTATTTTAACAAAAACGGTAACTTTGACTTTGGTGCTGTACATATAATTTGATAATCGATTAATTTTTTTTATTTATTTCTTAGAGAAAACTGGTACGACATTGAATCAGAGAAATGATCTTGAACCTGAAAACTTAATTTGCTCCTGGCCCCGACAGAATTACAAACAAACGACTCAAATCATTGTTGCATAATGCAATAATTGCCTTTTCCAATATTGCTAATGCAATTCTTTGCGTAAACATTTCCTAGAAAAACCAAAAGTTTCCTTAAAAGTACCGATCAATTACCAAAGTAAGGTTATAGAATATAATTCAAGATCAAACGGAATCTATAAATTTTCTCTCCGCCCACCAACATGGGTTTCGACAAGACTACTCTGTAGTCTACTAAATAAATCAATCAACTGCCCATACTCTAAAAGGTTTCAAATTAAGAAACAGACAAAATCTGGCATAAAGGTCTACTTTTAAAATTGCACAAACTAAAATTTCTTCTGCGTTTTATATATAAGTTTATAGCTTCATATATAAACCGCAGAACTTTTGAATGACGTATTTATTTTATAGTCCTAAGTATCTGCGTATTATCTTTGATGAAAGGATTTACATATAACTTGCACGTACACTCTTAAACAAAACCAGATTTGCAAAACGTATTTCCAGTTCTCAGCCAAAACAGCAACATTGGTTTAGAACAAATTATGGATTTGCATGCACCACCATCATCAAACAGCAAATCATTTTTGCAGTCTGGGAAACGACTCCAAACACGCACCTCTAACGTCTCAAAAGTTTTCCAAAGTTTTGGATTGTGGGAACCCCATGGTATGTTCTAAACTAAGAAATTTTTAACGATTTCAAAACTTTGGCCGGTTCACCCCAATCCAGATTTGGTCAGACTTGCTGAGCCAGACACAAGATGAATACTTCTATAAGAGACCGATTACCATCATCACTTCCTAAAGTGCTTACCCCACAATCACCAACCTTCTCCTAAAAAACAATCTTCAAACCAAAAGTATATGAGCTTTGCGGTCTTGAACTTCCAGGCATGATCCGGGGGATCTGTAGGCGTTTTTTTATTCAGAAAACGAATCAGGTGGTTTTTAAAAGATTCTCTTTCCAAATTACAAAAAAAGGTCTGTGCAGACCACCAACTGAGGTAACAATCAAACAGATCCTAAGACATCCTAAATATTATATAAAAAAAAGAACCAAAAAATCAAACCAGAGTGAGGATCTCTAACCAATATACCTGCCAACGCTTAGAGGCGTTGCACTCACCCAGTGGCGTAGCTAGAATTTTTGGGCCCCACCGCAAAATATTGAAAAAAGTCCACTCAAAGACAGTTTTGAAAAAAAGTACAATTTTGATTTTGAAATAAACGTCGGGGGAGCTTCTATGCTTGTGGGCCCATCCGCATTGCAGATCTTTGCTTATAGGTAGCTCCGCCCCTGCACTCACCGCCATTGAAGTTGTAATTCAAGGATTTAGTGCCCCTTTAACGCCAATTCACCAAGCCTTTAGTTGCATCTAGAAGTCCCTGAAACAATGAGTCATCACAACAGCCCTAAGGCTTTTCAAACATCTCCAGGGAGTTGCCCAAGACCCAGTGAACAACAAATTACAAAAAACTTGAGAAAAGACAAAGTAAATCTTGATTTTATATCATATTAGTCATAAGTAGTTCTCAAAGCTTTTTAGAATTCTCACAAAGTTCTGTAAAAATTGGTAGAATCTTTTTAGATCTTTCAAAGCTTCTTAAATTTTTGTAAATGTGCAGTTTTAAAGTAACTGTTTTTTAGTCAACATTTTTAAGATGATAAAGAAGCTATTAAAACTTATGTAAAATAAATAAATACAAAAATTGGAGCAATGAGCAAAAAATCCAAAACTGCGGACACTATAGCTTTACTCATTGCCCAGCTCTGTGACCTTAGAATTATGGAGATCTTGTAAAACTACTTATACTTTTATAAAATTGTCCTTTAAAGACTGTTAAAACTATCAAAGACAAATGGCTCTTAAATTCTTTTATGATTTTGTAACTCTTCCTATGATTATAGAAATATTTTCTAATATCAGGAGTCTTTTCAGACCCTCTGAAGTCTTCTCAAGCCTTTTGAAATCTTCTTAGACTATAGCTCTATAAAGGCTCACATACTAAGTTGTAGCTTTTAATGTCATTATTCCTAAAAACCATCAAGTTTTAAAAATAAAGGAATCTACAAACTAAAAAAAAATTCTCAACACTATAAATGTTTTAAAATTTGTGATAATCAAATCAAATTGACGTTTAAACCATACCGACATTATTCAACCAACTATGCAGAACAAGTCCGGATGAATTGAGGCGAGATGACTAATGTAATTGAATTTGTTTCAAGTAAACTATGAATGTCTAATACGGCGGTTATTGCCGATCGTAAATCCTCATAAAATGTGACCTAGTAGATATTCAATATTGAGAAGCAAATACTCTTACCAACGCTTAAAGTATCACTAATAATACTGAACATTTTATATTAAAAAAGGAACTAGGGCGCATTTAAATATAATATTTGTTGCCATTGAAATAATCAGAAAAGTCGTATTTCCTGAAGCATTTTTGCAATTGTAGTCACAGCAATTAAGAACCCTGAGTTACATTGCATTTGGGATAAATGAATCCAACACTGCCGTCAAGTGTAGTGAAATTAATGTCAGTAGGATTTACAATGCGCTCGCTCGTTTCACAAACAACACAATACGTGAAATGTAATAAACAAGACTAAATGAAGGACACTAGAAGTGGTCAATAATACAAACATCTAACCGCTTTGATTTTAAAACAAAATTGATTGTCTCGTGATAAATACTAGGAAATAATACAAACTAATGACTAATCAAGTCGCAATGGACATTCACTTCCCAATAAAAAATTTTATTGTTTGTTTTCAGCACAGGTGAAACTATTAAAATGTTTGATTTAATAGAGAATGTAAGCTTCTTTCCTCGCTAGATTCATTAATTACATACATTCTGGAGTTAAGGTACTGGAAATGTCGCGTGCAACCACAGGCATAGAACCACAACAACCAATATTTCAAGGTCTGTTGCCACCATCTACCATGAACCATATACTTTGATGCGGTAATTACATTAATAACTTTTTTTCATCTTTATAGAAACGGGGAATTGTTTTTTTTTTTTTCAAATAAATAATTATGCAAAGAAGTATATATTACAGGAAGCCGCAAGATAGTTTGCAATAGAAGAAGTAAATTGTGTGTGGTTTACATGGGGCTGCAAAAAATGTCTGTTATTAACATTTGCCGTGATGCATAAGTAGTAGTTTTATTATGGAGACATTAATATATTTTCTTATTGTCAGTGATTACACAGTTAAATATGATGGAAGAATCTGTAGAATTTCTTGTGGAAATTATAGAAATACCTTGATTTGCTATCATTAATTTATAATTGATTCATTATCCTAGTTTATTAAATAAAGATTATTATTCTATTAAAAATAATTAATTTTCATATAAATGTTTGTCTCTATATTTGAAACCAATTTCCGTGCTGCACATGGAACATGATGCTCTTGATCGTATCGTAACTATAACGAAAAACTATAAAATATATTAACAAGTGTTTTGCATTTGGTAATATTCCAACTGTTATCACGCGCACATAAAAAGAATATAAAATCAAATAAACTCCGCTAAATATCGATCTCAATTCCAAACTACCGTAGAAGATCATATCTCAAGGTCTCCACTAAATAACAAAATAAGAATACTTCTTTTTTTACTGCAGCACTCACTCGCTATGGATCAGCAATAAGTTTAACTGGGAAATATGGGATCTGGCACCATTCCAATTTCCACTGAAGCAATTGCTTTTGAAGGGGCAATGCACCCCAAGTAGTGGTAAAGAATCGATAACTATTTTTTTTGTATAGTGCCTAAATATTATATGTTTGTAATGGATACGAAGCGGTTGTTACTATAAGGGAGTACTAATAATAGGGTTTATTCAAATTTGTTGTATATTATCTTAAGGTGTAATAATAGTAGCGAGTTAATCTGTGAATAAACAATACTCTTGTATTGAAATGTCATCATTATTAATATGATAATGAATTATTTTTAAAATGTGATGAAATTTCAGTACGACTGAAATAAAATATTAATTCAAATTAATATATTCTGAAGTCAAAATTTATTTTTTAATTTAATGATTTTCTTTTTCCAAATTATTAAGACTTTGGAACGGAATAAATAAACAAATCCATAACATCGGGGTTGTTATTGGCGGGCATTATAATCCATAACGCCCGCTTATAATGCTCAAGGTCTTATTAAGAGATTTGTTAATATACACAAAGAATATTAATTTTGTGTGTTTATTATTTTGTTTAAATAGAATATTAAAAAATTCTGTGTCATTCTCCGCAGAACGTCGCTTTTCGCAAACAGGAAGTTGACTACCGTTGAAGTTAAAAATAGCATTGCAGAGATTAAGATGTGCTAGTTTAATGGCAAAGAAGACCTGCGCATGGCTCAGAACTTACTAAGCAGCATAGAGTGAACCAATGCAATTGATTATTAACATATTTATTGGTCTATGGAGTAAAGTACTCTTTACTAATGAGTCCCACTTTAGCTTAAAAGTTCCAGATAGTCGTCAAAGAGTTTGAAAAAGTTAATATTCTCAATTCAACATTGTTCACAGTTAATCGGCGGTAGTATTTCTGTAAATGCCCGTACGGACTTTATGTTGGTAAATAGAGGGGCTATATTGAACATAAAATAAACACTCTTACCCGCCTATATAATGTGATATATGATACGGAATATATACCAACAATGTGAAGCACACTTCGAGGAAACACAGTTTGGGTTCCGCAATGCCGTAAGTACCAGGGAAGCACTTTTTGCATTAAACGTTCTGATTCAGCTATGTAGAGACGTCAACTGCGATGTATACCTATGTTTTATTGACTTCAGCAAAGCTTTTGACAGGGTAAAACACAAAGAACTGATCAGGGTATTTAGGAAAACGGAAGCTAACGACAAAAACATTCGCATTATAGCAAAACTATACTGGTAACAAACAGCAGAAGTAAGAGTAGAAAACCATAAAACAAAGAAAATAAAAATATATAAAGCTGTGTGGCAGGGGTGTGCGCTTTCGCCTATGCTTTTTAATAAACACTCGGAAGAAATTTTCAAAGAAGCACTAGATGGAGTGAAGAAGAGAATCATAGTCTACCGTGAACTCTTCAATAACATCAGATATGTAGACAACTCCGTCATAATGGCCAGTAGTGCCGAACGACTCCAACTTATAATGGAAAAGATCAAATTCACTAGCAAGAAACACGGAATCTGTTTAAATATTTAAAAAACCAAATGCATGGTAGTCACCAAAAACAATCCACCACCGGTAAAATGACCCTCGACAACATACCTATCAAAAAGGTTGACAAATACCCCTACCTAGACACCAGCATAAACCAACAGTGAGACCATTCTAGAGAAATAAAATGCAGAATCGAGAAAGCAAGAACTGCATTCACACAAATGAGTAAAATATTCACCAGTTCAGATCTGATTCTGCAACTTAAAATCAGAATGTTACGATGCTATGTTTTCTCCACTCTGCTGAACGGCGCAGAATACTGGACACTAACAAATGGGTCGGAAAGCAGACTACAAGCTTTCGAGTTGTGGACGTACAGACGTATACTAAAGATTATATGGATGGATCGAGTGACGAATGAGGAGGTTTTTAAAAGAGTTCGAAAGGATCTTGAAATAATGATGACCGTAAAAGCCAGAAAATTAGAATACTATGGACATATTATAAAACACAAAGAAAGGTATAGAATACTCCAACTTATTCTGGAAAGTAATGTGCTGAGAAAAACAGGTCCAGGGTGGAGAAGAATATCCTAGCTTAAAAATCTGCGCCAGTGGTTTAGAGTGACCTCAATCCAACTGTTTAGAAAATCCGTCGACAAGGTGAAGATAGCCATGATGATTGCCAATATCCACAGCGGATAAAGCACTGAAAGAAGAAGAAGATATTGAACATGTTCTTAAAGACCATGTGGTATTTTTTGCACCACTCATTGGCGACGTTTTTGTGAATTGCATCAAACATGTTTAGGACATGATAGAAAAACAAGTTCAAACTTGTATCTCAGCCACAAGCACCCTAGTTGAGTTGTATCTTTTTTTCAACAAGATTTGTCAGTCAATACATGCAAGTAGTTCAGTGAAACTGCTTTAATTTTGGACTTTTTGTATCAACAGTTGTGACATTTGTGTTTTCTATAAAAATCTTTTGCTTGTCTGATAATGTTTACAAAAAAAAAAATTAAAAATTATCTTTTTCTTGTAGTTCGAGAAGTAAATGTTATATTAAAAAAAAAATACTGTAAATTTTTTTGTGCCGGTCACAGTAAAATAAAGAAATTACTATTATATATTTTTTGAATTTTTTTAAAATTTTGAGTATTTTTTTTTTTAGCTTAGTTTTTAAGTTAACTGTTTCAAACTCTTTAATTAATAAGAATGTCATGTTGGCAAAAAATTACTTAAATAACATTTTTTTGATATTTTGTAAAATTTTGAAAATATTTTGAAATTGACTATTTTTTTTTAATTTACCAAAACTGATATAGTTGGGTTAGTTTTTACGTTAAGTATTTCTATTTTTTAATAACTAAAATGTCATGTTGCCAAAAAATTATATTAATATTTTTTTTTATATTTTGTGAAATTTTGAGAATATTTTGAAAATTAATTTTTTTTTTTAATTTATTAAAACTGATATAGTTGGCTTAATTATTAAAGTTTTTCAAACTTTTTAATTAACTAAAACCTCATGTTGGCAAAAAATTACGTTCACAAATTTTTTGATATTTTGTCAAATTTGGAAATAATAACAAACGTGACAGTAAATTTCTTAGTTTGATAATCAGTTGTTAATTTTTGAGAAAGTGTGTAACTGTCTGATAAATAAAATGCTTTTTTTATCAATCACTTTTTATGTATTAGGGACCCAGAGTTTTGCATCTCTTATAGACTTTGAATACAACTCAAAATTACCATTATATTCCACCACACACATCGGGAAACCTAATGAGAAAAAATGATGCGTTACAAACATTATCTCTAAAGTGTTATTGGACTACGTCTATGTCCAGAGAATGGTAACAAAAGTAAGCGTCAACAAAATCTAAAAAACAAGACTATAAGAAGGAAACGAGCTAAAACTTAAACTCGTTCATCATGAATAGAACCACCAACGCCAGCAGTAGTCCGATAATCAAAATTAAAACTTTGGTTTTCCGAAACACCTGGACGTAGTATGGCTGAAGTTATTACAATAAATATAATTTCTTAATTTTAATCAAATTATTTGAGTCTTAAAAAGATTTTTGGTCAATTAGCATCAAATTTTGGAATAGCAAATACAAATAATTTGATTAGAATTAAGGATTATTATATTGTCTCATTTAATAATATTGTTCCAAATTATGCAGCTTCCAAATTCTAAAAGCTTAACAGAATCCAAAGCGCTGCCAAGACATGTCTAGCTTCTAACTTGGCAGGACAAGTTGCAACAACCTGACAACTTTAGTTATTGAGGTGGGTTTTACCTCAAAGCAGATGAAGACTTTGGTTTAGGAATGCACTAAGTAGCGCCCAAAAAGTTACAGTTAACGATAGAAGAAAAAATTTTCCATTTAATTGGGTAAACAGGTCTCTAAATGCAAACAAATCAACGTTTCTAGTCAAAACGTTAAATCCACTTTGTTGCAGTCATAGACAATGGAAGAAGAAAAAGTTTTCTATTGAATCCTGCAAACATGTCTCCACAGGAAAACAAAAAACGCCTTTACTTCTAAAAAAGCAAAAATAAAAGTTGTTTGTCACAAAAGACTTTTCTATTGAATCTGGCCAATAGGTCTTCACAGGCAAACAAATCAACTTCTCTAATCAAACTGCAGGTCCCAAGAGCAAAAACAAAAATGCTTATGGTAAAATCGCGGTCATTATAATCTTCTAAGATAGACCTTGGTGTAAGATTACACCAAATCGCATCTTCAAAGTTACAGTCAAAAGATAAAAGAAAGTTTTTTATTGAGTCTGGCAAACAGGTTTCTACAACAAAAAACAAGTCAACTCTTCTAGTTAAACCGCCGGATCCGAGAAAAGCAAAAACAAAAATCCTTTGTCACAAGAACGGAGACAAGAACACACCATTCCCCAAGCGACAGTGTAAAGTTTTTTCGTCTAAGTTGGAAAAATTATCACGTCCGAGCTAAAACATAAAACCTAACCAAACACGGAGTTTGTTGTTAATCACAAAACATCAGTCAAGAAATCAACGTAATAGATAACCAGAAAACTTCCTTTTATTTATTTTGTTGACGTTGTGCACTCTTTGCCGCTAGTGTCTTTGGATAACGGATTTTGGACGACTACCAGTATGCACGGATAATTGTTTTGAGCCAATGCAATACAATTCTCACCAACAACAAATCGCCAGTTAGAAGCCCCATCGCCTTGGTAATTTACGTATCTTAAGGAAAAGATTTCTGCAAAAATATATTTTTGAATATTATTTAGTTCAAGTGCATCTAAAGCAACGACATCTAGTTTGCACAAATCCTTAAAAAATATTTGCAACATTAAATTTCTTTTTTGATGCCATGCTAGGTTACTTATTTCATTATCCAATAGCATTTTTACAACGCGTATAGACACTATAATAAGAATACCAACGCTTAGTAGGTCAGACTTAGACTACAAAGACCACTAAAGTCTACCAAAAACGTTTCCATCGGCTGACCAGTGGGACTTGACTTGGCTACCAGTAATTGTACAATAGAGATTGCCTTAATACAATCCATACAGCTTTGTCACCCAAGGGTATTGTTTAGACTAGCAACAAACTGCATTTCTATCTCACGGTGGTAGTAAAAAAGCATAATTTTTTATTCTGGTCTGATGATAACTTCCAAAAACTTTACTAACGACTTCTTTAAGGCCCAAAAATAACCAATTTGTGTATTTGGTCTACATTGTATTTGTAAAGGGTTTTGCCACCGCTGCTATGACTTTTGACCTAATCTGTGATTTGTTGGAGAATTTTTACGTCCCAAAATAGAGGAAATACAGATGTCTTCAGGATGGAACCATGACCTATACCACTTGTCAATCTTGTGCCACTTTACAAAAGTTTTTTCACTGATCTCTTTACAAAAAGTCGTTCAATGGCACTATCGCTTCATTGATTTGTGTTTTTGTAACTGTTTCTTACGTGACTAAGGCAGAGGCTTTTAAACATCAAACGCTATAAAACTCAAAGAGAGCATTCAGAAAGAAATTTGAAGATGTTCATCAAAATCTGCTTGTAGATTGTTGACAAATAATAGAAACAACCAAATTAATAAGACTACCTTAAAGTTCCTTTTATTTGCTTTGAGTCGACAAATGATCAATACAGTTTTTTGTCAACTAGAGCCAATTGGATAAAATCATGCTTAAATCGGCAACGCAAAATTTGTGTTTGCAATTAATCATTTTTTTTTGTTTAAGAAAGTTCTCCTGTATTTAATCCAAATGTACCGCTCAGTGGTTAATATGTAATCTGATTTGATGACTATGATTAAATTTGTATAATATGTACATATCTCATTACATAAAAAAAATTAATAAAATCAACTCAATAAAATTTGATTATTAAAACTATAAAATTATTATTAAAACCTTATCATATTTTTTAATATATAATTGTGCCTACACTAACAAAAATTATTTCATAATAGTTGCGATAAGATAATATTCACAATGTATTGATTGCTATAGGATTTCCACACGTCGTTGTTATTTTTATTTTATCGATTTATTGTCGGATAAAATAAATATCAAATAGAATTTCCTCACAATTAACCTACATGTCCAGTTAAATATGTTGTAATCAATTAATATATAATCATTAAATTTCGCACTTGCGGTAACAAGAATTGCATATTGCAATCAATTACATTGCATGTTATTAATCGTAGCTATTAAGTACAAAGTTGGAATCTATTATATTTTTAATCGCAATATGTATCATGCATGCACTAGTAGATATTGTAATAATTGCTTCAATACCGGATTTAATTAATTTTATCATGTCGATAATTAGTGCCATCTCACTGTTTCTTATATAATGAGGATATTGATCTAATGGGACTAATTATTATTGACATAAAAACTATCAGATGGCATGCTAACGTTTGTTGCTTTGTTGATTGATCTTTTATTAAATATTATTTGTATAATTTTAGCTGTTTTACTACTAGGATTTGGTTGCATGTATGAAGTTTTGTTGTAGTAGTTTTAAAAGTGTTGGGTTATTACTGATGGCAAGCTATGATAGGATCGACTTGTGATTAAATCTGGAGAAAAGGTGGCAGTTTCTTGACCTGATTATTTGGTGAGCTGATTTGAGAAGCCGCAACCGCAACTTTAAATTTAAAAACATTACGAAAAACACGAAATTACAAAAAAAACAGTAACTAGCTGTTTAAATTTCCTCATTATGGACTTGAGGTTTACAATAAATTGCAAAGCTACAAATTAAGTTACAATCAAAAGCAAAGCGACATAAGTTTAATAAAATTAGTTCACAATTAATCGCAAAGCGACACATGACTACAGATTAAGTTATAATCAATTGGGAAGCGACACACTACATACAAGCTTAATAAAATTAGTTGACTATTAATCCGTCCGTTTACGTTTTTTGCATTAGTACATTTTAGATTGTTTTAATGCTAATTTAACAATAATTAACTTCCTTTTGTATAAAAATGTTTAATTATAATGCTATCAACCAATCTACGCCTCCTTTACGTCCAAACAATGAAAACATTGTGAATCTATAATAATAAAATTGTTCGCTTCAAGAACACAATGAACAAATTTGTACGGCTCATTTATGAGCAAGTGCAATATATCATTTTTATTTCACAATCACCCAATTTACTCAATTACTTTGCATAATTTTTTAGCTTCTACTGTATCGTTATCATTAGATTTACATAATATGAATACAATACTTCCACTACAGACAATATTTTAATAATTTTGTTATCGTTAAGTCATTGTTTTTAAAAATAAACTATGTCAATGTATGGATCATAAAAATTATAAATTATAAAATGTAAAACTAAAAAAAGAAGTAATTGATACAATCTTTAATAAATGTTTTCTATTAAATCTGTGGCTTGATTTTAAAAGTGCCCATGTCATTATGTACTTTTTGAATTTAAAATATAGTTTTATGTGTTGAAACTAATAAAAAAGTTATAAACGCTTTTAGTGAAGATTTAAAAAAAATGCATTTTGTGGCATTGGCTTTTTTAGGACCAACCCCACAATAACAAAGAAAAACCAATCAAACTGTTTCTGCCAAATTTGATAAGATAACTTTGAACATTGGTCTTCTACTTATCTCCTACATTGCTTCAAGATTCAGAAGAAATAAAAAATAAAGCCGTAGTGCAATAGATAAATCTTTTTGCTAAAAAAAATTTGACCTTACTATAGAATTGAGATTAATCATAGTCTTTTACAGTCTTTTAGAATCAAGAGCCCCACTTTAAATTATTACTGCAGTCCTTCGTCAAGATCTTGTTCGTTGAATGCAAGAATTGTGAGGAGGCCGCTTTTCTACATACATTTGTCCTGCTCACATAATAAATTCTCATAACAAACATCTTCAAATATAAAGAAGATCGACTAAATCAACCTCTGACTAAGAACTGCTTTAACAAAAATAATTTCTTCTATGGTTCTTCTTGAAATAAGCTTATAGTTTGTTTATCCAGCTTTATGGGGTTCCTTGCAACGTTTAGCTTTCCTTCCATCTCTTTGGTGGTCTGTCTGAGACCTTCTAAAGTGTTGTTTTTCTTGCATTCTGTTATTGGTGCTTGATAAGACATTTTTGAAATGATTTATAGCTCTACAGTATTTTCAGATTTCTGCAAATGTTTGGCATTTTGTTACTAAATGGTCGTAGATATTAGGCTGTCAAAGTACATAGAAATTGTAGTTGAGACTATGAAGATGTTGGGTACCTCATCGGTCGTGTATGTCAATTAAGTATAGAAACATGGTTACTTAAAGGCTATACACTTAGTTTTGCCTGTGTCTAAGTGGCCTGTGAATAATTTGTGTATTTAGGATTTTGCTTCTCGATTTAGGAACCCGTCGCTGCCTTATTCTTGTTAAGGTGGACCCTTCCTTGGTCAAGTTGTTGTTGACAAGTACTCTAGTTGTTCATGTTTTTAATAGTATTTTCCTGCTTCAATATAGAAACTAAAAAGAATTGGAAGAGGTTTATGTCCAAATCAAAATTGACTTCCAGGTTATACTTAATTGTTATGCAATTAATATCATTGATACCTACGTTGATCTCAACTATCGGATCTAAAAAAGGTCAACAAACGTTTTTGCGCTACATAGACATAGGCATACATTAAAACCATAAATAAAACAAAGCTTTGGCTGAAAGAAGAAAACAAAGTCTTTCAATATTATTATCAAAGTGTGCTAAAATACATCTATTTTTGCCCAACGTTAGATTGCGTTCTTTTTATTCTGGACAACGCCTTCATGTGTCAATAAAAAAATTCCTTTTTACACAACGGAGCTTGGGAGCACTGTGTTTAAAACTAGGTTAGTTGTCCTTCTTTTAGGGTGGCCACGGTGTTCCGACTTTTTGTTACATTAGCCTCGAGGTTTAGTGGTTTTGGGATGGGCTTTCATCCAAAAACTTTCTTGGCACCTCCATCTTGGTAGTCTTGATGTTAACATCAGCTTTTGTCAGGATTTCTTTGGATTCCTGGCTCTACTTAGGCTATTTTTCTTTTTTTGCGTTTTGATGGCTTTGATTAGTTCCCGTCTTTGCAGTTTTTGCAGGTGACCTAACTTGCCAGGAACTTGTTGATTGCTAGTCCAGTTTGGATCATTTGTACTTCTTCAGTTGCATGTTCCTGTAAGCTGGGTGGGATTTGCAATGTTCTTTGGGGACTTGCGTTTGTTTTTGCTTTGTTTATCCTTGATTGCTATCTGGGCGCTTGTCAGGCTGGCGCTGGTGTTGGGCGATTGGATCGCTTTGGTTGGGATTGAAAAGTTTTTTGCTTTTTTTCCTGAATCTTGTTAGGGTCGAATTTGGTCGGGTCGCTGAGATTATTTAACGGTTCTTTTTATTTCACATGTCCGTTGGACACATTTTTCTATAATTTTTACAAAAATTTGTGTAGCTTGCAAAATAAATTTTGTAAACAATTATTTTCTCTAAAACATCTTTTTTCATATTTTTTTAAAGATGTCTTCTAATTGTCGTTTTCAAAGTTTTTTTACTATGCTTACAATATTTGGTATTACAAAAATCTTCTTAAGAGTTCTTAACGCTTATTATGATTTTTATATCGTATAAGGTTTCTCATAATTTTTTACAGTTTTCTATTGCAAACGTTGTCCTATTGCAATCTATAGGCAACCTAACACGTGTCATTAGCATGTTCCTCATTGTTCAAAAAGAGAAGATTTTACAAGAAACGCAACCCCGCCTTGAAAAAACTCATCAAAATGTTCGTTATATTTTGCATCTCAAAGCACTAACTTCATATCAGAAAAAAGTCCTTCAACAATACATTTAAGTACGAGAATTCCAACCAACAAAACACTTTCAGTCAGTTTTTTTGCATTTACTCAAAAAATTATTAATAAACCTGGTGATTTGCACATCTGTTGGCATCCATTTTATCCCATATTTTTATCTGCCAAGAGACAGTAAACTATAAAACTTGAAACAAAATGTTCATTAAAGATATAGTATTATAACTCTATGATTATGGAAACATTTTTCAAGATTGACCCTCTGAAGTCCTGTAAGTTTGTCAAATTTTCCAAAATGGGTCTCAAAGACATTTTACGTTGTCTATCAAAATTGTCCAAAAAGTCCAGAAGAAAGACTTAGATTTTAAAAATAAAATAATAAAAATCTACAAAATTTAAAAATCAATTTAATTTTTACAAATACATTACAAGTTATTAGTAGTTAACATATTACATCTGCATAAGGCTCTAATCAATCCAAAGCTACTAAAGTCTGTGTATTTTTTTGAAAACAATTTCAAAATTCAGTAACGAAACGTCAAATTTCCGGTCGTGACAATAAAATCCCAAATTCAGATTATTAAATTCAAAATCCGGTCATAATATGTTAAGGAGCCTATAAAATGCAAAAATCCGTCAATATTTTAAAATTTTGTTACAAAACGTAAAAATGACGCAAAATCTGACCAAATTAAATCCAATTATAAACGTGAAATTCAGGAATAAACAAAAAATCCGGCCATTTAAATAAAATGCAAAAATCCGGCAATAAAACACTCAATTTAGTGTATTAAATATAAAATCCGGCCATAAAAGATAATAAAATGCGGTAACAATACGTAAAAATCCAGCTATAAAAATAAAGTTGGACAATAAAATACAAAAATCGAGCAATTAAATATAAAATCCCGCCATGTAATATCAGAATCCGGCCATAATAAGTTATAATACGGATATAAAACGCAAAAACCTAGCAATAATCTTTCAAAATCCTGTTACAAAACGTAAAAAAGCAACATAAAACGCAAAACCCGGCCAAACAAATTGTAAAATTTAAAATCCGGCTTTAATGTGTTTAAGAAGATCAGGTTTTAAAATTTAAGAAATCGGTAATAAAACAAAATAAATATTAAACTCCGGCTGTTAAATTTAAAACCCGGCCATATAATATTGAATTCTGGCCAGAATATGTCGAAATCCTGCCATAAAACGCAAAAATCCGGCAATAAAAATTAAAAAATTGTGTATTGAATTTAAAAACCGGTAGAAAATAAAAATCCACTATTAAAATGTCAAAATTAAGTAACAAAACATAAAAATCAAAATCTGGCCACTAAAACACTATAATTTGTATTAAATTTAAAATCCGGGCATATAATATTAAATTCCGGCCATAATATGTTAAAACCAATGTGTTAAATTTAAAATTCAGACAAAGAAATTGGATTTAACAACAATTAAAATCAATCGGTTACAAAAATGCAATAAAAAAATGCAAAATCCGGTCATAAATACCAAACTCCGGCTGTTAAATTTAAAATCCGGCCATTTAATACTAAAATCTAGCCATAATATGTTAAAATCCGGCTATAAAACGCTAAATATGTGTATTAAATTTAATCTGTGTATAAAAAGTTTGTATCCGACTATAAAAATTCAAAATCTGGTTAAAAAACATGAAAAAGCAACATAAAACGCAAATATCCGGCAATAAAACACAACAAATTAAAATCCGGCTATAGGAAAATAAAATCCAGCAACAAAATTTTAATACATTTACAAAACGTGGAAATGTAGCAAGAAAAACATAAAAATCAAATTTGAGATTAAATTAAAAAATTCTATATTATTAATATCCAATTATACATTAAAATCCGGCCATATAACGCAAAAATCCGGCAATAAAATACTAAAATCTGTTTTTTTTTTAATTTATATCTATTAAACGGCCATTTTCGTTATGTAATTTATATAAAAGTAAATAAATAAATATCCAGCTATAATAAGTAGCAATTCGGCAAAAGAATTTTAAAATCCGGTTATAAAACGCAAAAAAGCAAAATATTGTGCAACAACATAAATGAAAATTGGAAATAGACATATATGCATAAATTTTTTGCATTTTTAGCGAAAACTATGCATTTTGGACAAAAATTACTTCTATTATTAGTTTTAGAGCAAAAATTTTCCAATCGATATAGGTTTTCCTATAATTTTCGTTTACCGCTAGAGGACACGGAAAATAAAGTCACAAAATGCATAGTTTTGTTAGAAAATTCAAAAAATCAGCAAAAGGTCACAATTTGCGACATTTTTCAACATTTTTTAGCGGAAAATGCTCTCATTATCAGGAAATCCAAATATCAATCAAAAATTTTTACTTTACAACTTTGCTCTCTTGTAATTTTTCACCAAAATGCATAGTTTCGGCTCTAAGTGCAAAAAAATTAAGTATAATATACTTTATTTTCTGCGCCTTCTAGCGAAAAAACGGAAAATTATAGAAAAATTCAAATGACCTATGTCTATTAGAAATCTTTCGTTCTACAACTTTTAATAAATTCGGCAACAAACAGTAAAATACGTGTATTAAATTCAAATTTCAATCATAGAAGGTTAAAACCTGACTACAAAGTTTCAAAATCCGATTATAGAACGTAAAAATGCATCAAAATCCGGCAAAATTAAGTACGCCAATAAAATATCCTATATATAATATAAAGCCCAACTTGAAAATGCAGTAAAAACGCAAAAAAAAAATAGAATTGGAACATAATATGTAAGATTCGGCTATAAAACGCAAAAATAAAAATCCTATTACAAAACGTGAAATGTAACAAAACTTGACAATAAAATACCAAAGTCCGGCCGTTAAATTTAAAATCCGGGGATTATAATATTAAAATTTGACTATAATATGTTAAGATACGGTTATAAAACGTAAAAATACGGGTATGAAACACTAATTTAGTATTTAAGTTATAAAATCTGGCTAAAGGAATACATTCTAGCAATAAAACTTAAAAAACCTGTTACAAAACGTAAAAGTGTAGCAAAAAAAATGCAAAATTCGGCCATATAAATAAAATTCGCTCACAATATATTTAGATTAAAATCCGGTAATATAATATTAAAATCTGATTTATAAAAACAACTATAAAACAAAATAATCCGGCCATAGAAGATTAAAACCGGGAAAATAAAATTTCAAAAACGTGAAAAAGCATCATAAAACATAAAAATCCGGCCATAACCATAATAATAATATGAAATAAATTAATAATTATTCAAACTCTATCACGGCGGCCAAGGGTCAAGCATAGACAATTGTTTCGGTTCTACAAACCTTGTCAGTATGACCACGGCATCGCATGATAGCAAAAACAAATTTGAATAAATAAATTTGTAAAATTGTGTAAAATGTCCACATTAATCGGTATCATTTAGCATTTATGCAATTCGCAGTCATTTCGCGCGTTTTATACTATTTTGAACCGTCAATAAATAATGCCCACAAGCATACAGCGCCTTCTCGACCTCTATTTTAAAAAACCTTGCAGACAAATTTTGCTATTTTTGACAATAGAAATTGGCACTTTTTGACATGAGATTTTATACAAATTTTTACACTTATTTATGATTTCTTTTTGGCCAAATGTTTTTTCTTCTTAAAACTATTTTAATATTTTATACCGAAGTTTATTATTTTAATTTTTAACAATTTTTTAACAACGCAAAGCCGGAATTTGAAATTTTTGACTTTTTATAAGTTTGAAGAAGAATTTTGGCTTTTTAAAAGTTATTACCAAATTCTAATTTTATTATACTTATTCATAACCGGTTTTTTGCTGTTGTTCCCTTTTTATTAATAGAATTTTGCACTTTTCAACGAATTTTGCTATTTTTGAAATTTTATATGCTGTCTATCAATATTTTGATGTATTAAAACCGGATTTTGCTTCTCTCTTGTAGCTGCTGCACGTTGTTTATTGGCTCCGCATAAACCAATTGTTTCATGTGTCCCACACATAAAAGTCCAATTGATTTAGTTAAGGAAATCTTGCAGGCCAGTTCACTGGACCTCTTCTACAAATCCACCTCTCATTAAAATTATTGTTGAGTGACCAAACTACATAGGGCGGTGCTCCATCGTGCTGGTACCACATCCTGTTACGTAAGGCAAGAGGTACATTGTTATCCAGCAAATTTTCCATTTGATTTTTAAAAAATAGCGCGTTTAAACCAGCATTTAAACGAGGTGGTAGGATTTGAATTGGCGGTAGTTGCCCATTAAAAACCCCACACCATGTGCTAAATGAAAATCTTTGTTGGTAAGCTCGTACCCTAACTGTGTACGGATTTCCTAATGACTAGATGTTCTCATTATGTATATTATTGTTATTGCTATCTTTCGAGAACATAGATACAACAATATTGAACTAAAGCAGTTAGGATCTTGTTGATGTCGTTTAAGAAGCCATTGTAAAAATGCAAGTCGTTGTGCTGCGTCGCCTGGTTGTAGGTGTTGTACTTTTTGATAATGATATGGGATTTCCAGACAAAGTTTTTAGATAGTTGTAAACAAGCGAAAAGTCGCCTAACGCTGACTCCTGGTTCATCAAGAACTGCGTCAACTATTTGTTCCTTTTCTGCCACGGTGTGCTGTTGATGTGGACCTTGTTAAAATCAAAGATTATTTATAAGTATGTTATTATGTTGAATTTCTATTTTAACAAATCAAGTTTGTATATAGTTGTTTTTAATCTCAATATTTAGAAAAAACAAAACAAGGGGTGGGTAGTCAGATAAAATAAATAGTTCAATATACAGAGGTAGTTTTCTTCTCGCAGAAAAACTCAATAGGTTATGGGCCCAGTTCATGCGAATTGCTACTAGAGTTATTAGCTTAAAAAAGATTAGTTCTTGCGAGAGAAAAAAGTGATTAGTAAATCAAGAATCAAGAAAGTGATTTTTTTTTTTGATTTTTTCACGTCAAGTTGACATTGAAGTTTTGTGTGGAGTCTCGTCAAGCAGCATTTTTTTTTTTGAAGATGGATTTAGCGAAACACATAAAACCCCTAGCTGGAGAAGGAGATTGGCCAATTTGGAAAAGAAAATTGCGAGATATGTTGGATTATCACGAAGGTGCCGTGGATGTTATTGAAGGGAGGTTAAAGAAACCTGAGCCCCTAGCAGCTACCGCTACGGAAGAGCAAATTAAGGAGCACAAAAAGGCTAGTGATTTTTTCCGTAAGGCGAACAGCTATGCAAAATCAATGATTTCGAGCTCAGTAACGGACACAGTTTATCAAAAGATAATGGATAAAGAGACAGCGATTGAAGCTTGGGAGGCATTAAAGTCGAATTTTGAAGCATCGTCCAAAGATCAACTGTTCAAGATATGTACTGAATTTTTCGCATTTTGTTGGATTAACGGAGAGGATGTTTCGACTCATGTTGCAAAATTGAGAAATCTATGGAATGAGCTAAATAATGGATTAAAGTCTAAGAATTTGCATGCATTACCGGATTTGATACTAGTTTGCAAAATTTTACACATTCTACCAAGTGAATTTGAAAATTTCAAATCAAGTTGGATGCTATTGTCAAAAGATGATGATAAAACTGTTGAAGAATTAATCACCCAACTTTGCATGTACGAAAGAAATTTCAAAAAGATTACAGAGGGCACCACCGGTGAAGCTTTATTCGCAAAGAGTGGAAAATCAAAGCCAATTAAGAAGTCTAAGGAAAATTACAGTTGTAATTACTGCAAGAAAAAGGGACATTGGATAAAAGAGTGCAGAAAGTGGATTTCTGATGGAGGACCGAAGAAAATCGTTCCTCAGAGCAACGCTGTGGATGCCAATGTAGCCCTGTGTGTCATCAGTGAAGATATTCTTCAAATGGAGACTAGTTCATCGGCAGATACAAGATGGTGGATCGACAATGGAGCGACGAAGCACGTGGTCAGTTGTTCAGATCAGTTCGTTGATTTCCAAGAGTTTCAAGGTCCTCGTATCATCAAGGCTGCTGGAAAAGAAGCCCTCAAGGCCATTGGCAAAGGGACAATTGAAATTTTATCTTTCACTGAATATGCCACACTGAGGATGACCTTGACTGACGTTTGGTACGTTCCAGGAATTTCTAAAAACTTATTTTCTGTTCTTGCTGCCCAAGATAAGAATGAAAATAGCAGATTTCATTCAACAGCAACTGAGTGCTGGCTAGAAGTGAATGGTAAGGTAGTGCTGTGCGGAAATCGTGAGAAAGGCGGAACTTTATACAAGGCAGCTATTGAACCAGTTGTTTCTGAAAGAAAAGAGAGGGCTAATGTCGCAGAGGCAGAAAGTTCTATATTGCAGTTATATCACGAAAGATGGGGTCATCAAGACAAGCGACACGTGAGAGAAATACTTAAAAGAGAGTTGGGTATCAATGTGAAACTGGTAAAAGAGATTTGTGAACCCTGCATTTTTGGCAAAGCACATCGTTTACCTTTTGGCACCAGAGTAAAGGCAACGAAACCAGGAGAACTTGTATCAACTGATGTTGTAGGTCCTTTTTGCAAATCTTTTAGCAAAAAACGTTTTTTAGTAGTGTTTAAAGACAGCTTCACAAAATTTCGTTATGGATATGTAATTAAACACAAATCAGATGTTAAGATAGTGTTAAAACAATTTTTAGCACATTCAAAGACACTTGGACACAACATTAAAGAGTTACTCAGTGACAATGGAGGGGAATTTGACTGTGAAGAAGTCAAAATAATTCTAGCAGAGAGTGGAATTGTGCAGAGACTGACAGCGCCATACACCCCAGAGCAGAATGGTGGAAGTGAACGCGAAAATCGAACAATTATTGAGATGGCAAGGACACTCAAGTATTCAAGCTGCGAAGTTGAATTTCCAAATACGATGTGGGCAGAGCTAGTGACTACAGCAATTTACATTCTTAATAGGACAGGGAAATCGTCCAAAGAAGGAGTAAGTCCTTACGAGTTGTGGATTGGGAAGAAACCTAGAATTAAACATCTGCGAATCATTGGATCTTTCTGCTACGTCCATGTACCGGCTGAGAAGAGGAAGAAAATGGACAAGAAAGCAATGAAAGGAGTCCTAGTCGGATATGATGGTGATGAACGTTATAGAATCTACATTCCAAACAACCATCAAGTCATCGTATCAAGAGATGTTCAATTCGAAGAGAGATTAAAAGAATGTGAAAAAGAATGTGAATGTGAAGTTAAGCTACCGTTAAGAGACACCGAGCGTGAAAGAGAAGATGTGATCGAAGAAGATGACGACGGTGATCAGGCAGAGATCGAAGAAAATGCCGACGGTGATGAGGCAGAGATTGAAGAAGAAGATGATGAGCCAACAGTCGAAAGTGAAGAAAATATTCAACAAGAAAAGTCCAGAAAGAGAGTACTAAGAGATCGATCAACCCTGAAAAAGCCCCAGCATCTTGAAGATTACGCCTTGTTAGTAGATGAGTTCGTAAATCAGGTGACTGAAGATCCAGTGACGTTTGAAGATGCCCTAAGGAGTGAGGATTCCGTGGAGTGGGAGAAAGCCATGAATCGTGAAATCGCCTCCTTGAAAGAAAATCAAACATGGACTTTGACAGATCTTCCACCAGGTGCAAAGGCAATACCATGTATGTGGGTCTTCCGGCTGAAGAAAAATCTTGATGGCAGCATTGACAAGTTCAAAGCAAGACTTGTCATCAAGGGATTTAGTCCACGTTATGGAATTGATTACAGTGAGACTTTTAGTCCAGTTGCAAAGATGGGAACCATTCGTTCGATTCTCAGCATTGCAGCAAGTAAGAAGATGCATCTGACACAATTTGATGTATCGACAGCCTTCTTATATGGAGACCTTGAAGAAACTGTATACATGAGGCAACCACAAGGATATGAGGACGGTACCAGCAAGGTTTGCCTACTGAAGAAGAGTCTATACGGACTTAAGCAAGCACCTAGATGTTGGAACAAGCGTCTTGGAGTTTTTCTACAACAACATGGATTCAAGGCCAGCGAAGTTGATCCATGCTTGTATATTAGAGAAAGAAATGGAAAGAAGCTCTTACTTGTGATCTACGTGGATGATGGACTTCTGGCAGCAACTGATCAGCAAGATTCGGACAATTTTATTGAGGAGTTGAAGTCAGAGTTCAAAATCGTTTCAAAAAGAGCAGAATACTTTTTGGGACTTGAAATTGTTCAAGATGATAAGTGCATAAAGCTTTGTCAGAAGTCCTATGCAAAGAAAATTTTACAAAGGTTCAATTTTTCGGATTGCAAGTCAGTGTCTACTCCAATGTTCAAAGGAACAGAGACTTCCGTACCAGGGAAAGTTGATGAGCCAACCAAATTTCCCTATAGACAGGCAGTTGGACCACTGATGTATCTGATGCTTGGAACAAGACCAGACTTGGCTTACAGTGTAGGATTCATTTCGAGAACACTCGAAAATCCAACTCAAGAAGATGTTGTAAGAGTCAAGAGGGTATTTAGGTACATAGCGGGTACTCTAGACTTTGGAATAGTTTATCGAAGCAATGTAGAAGTGGGACTCCTACAAGTTTACAGCGACGCAGACTTTGGCGGTTGCATTAAGACAGGACGTTCAACTTCTGGAGTTGTCGTGAAGTATGCAGGAGGTGCAATTTCCTGGATGAGTCAGAGACAAGCAATTGTTGCAACTTCAACAACCGAAGCAGAGATTATCGCAGCAAACGAGGGAGCCAAAGAAGCAATTTGGTTAAGCAGACTTTTTAGAGGGATTGTCAAACTCAAGGACATTCCCATCATTCAAGTTGACAACTCTGCAGCGGTGAGGTTAGCTCAAAATCCGGAGTTTCATCGCAGAACCAAACACATTTCCATCAAACATTTTTTTTATAAGAGAAAAAGTGACAGAAGAAAAACTTTGCGTTCAACAAATCTCCACTGAAGATCAATTGGCGGACATTATGACTAAGCCTTTGCAGAGAACACGCCTGAAGATTCTTTCGGTGAAGATGGGACTTATATAGAGATTTATTTGTTTTCGGAAATTCAACAAGATAAACAAGGGAAAGTGTTAAAATCGAAGATTATTTATAAGTATGTTATTATGTTGAATTTCTATTTTAACAAATCAAGTTTGTATATAGTTGTTTTTAATCTCAATATTTAGAAAAAACAAAACAAGGGGTGGGTAGTCAGATAAAATAAATAGTTCAATATACAGAGGTAGTTTTCTTCTCGCAGAAAAACTCAATAGACCTCCACTATGGCAATTTCCAATTCCAAAAAATGCGACTTTATATAAATTGTCTCTTCGACCAGTGAGATGCTAGGCACACTGATGATGGATGCATACCTTGAAACACAAGTGTATGTGTCTCTTACTGGATGAAAAGACATTTTACATAAAATACATCATTTATTAATTTTAAATAATAAATTTGTTTCGGTTATCTGATTCAACTAAATCGCTCCAAAATGCCGTTGCCAGTCCGTGTAGGATTTAATTGTACCATAGCTCTCCTTCACACACAAACAATTCAACGTTTTTCCTAACAGGGAGCATTGCGTTACCAACTTCGATATATTCTTTAGTAATATATTTTTATAAATTTAAATTATTTGTGGTAAAAATTGAACTTAAAATTTGGATATAGATTTAAAAATCTAATTAAAACACATAAAAATTTTGCCAAAAATCTAAAATCCGGCCATACAAATAACATTTTAATATAATATTAACACATTATATAAAAATATTACTAATAAAATACTAAAATTAATTTAAAATTCAGTCATAGAAGGGTTAAAAAATTAAAAATGCGACAACAAAATACTATAATTCGGTTAAATTTAAAATCCGGTAATAATATGTTAAAATCCGGCTGTTGAAAATTAAAATAAAGCCATAGAACGTTATAATCCAACACTAAAATGTTAAAATTTGGTTAAAAACATTAGAATAAATACAAACAAAAAATCCGACCAAATATTAATGAAATCCGGCATATAATATTAAAATCTGGTTATAAAACCCAAAAATCTGGCAATAAAATTCTAAAAAGAGTTTAAAATCCAGCCGCAAAAAATTCTAAATGTGGTTACAAAACGTAAAAACGCAACAAAAAAAAAACAAAATTCGGTCATAATAATTAAACCCAACAATAAAATTCTAAGTTAAATTCAAAATTTGGCCTTATAATATTAATATCGGACTATTTTAAGAACAGCTATAAAACTCAAAAATCCGGCAAAACAATATTAAAAATTAAATTTATAATTTCCAAATCCGGTTACAAGACGTAACAATGCAACATAACACGGATAATTTGGCTTTTTATCTTAGTATGCGACCAATCCGGTTATAAATATAAAAAAGTAAAAATTGGGCAATAAAACACTAAAATCGCTGTTTTAAATTAAAAAGATTGGCATAGAAGATTAAAATATCAAATTTCAGTTACAAAACATAAAAATTCAACAAAAATCCAAAATTTATAAAACTAAAATGGTTAAGCTGAACTACGCTTTTTTTATATATTGTATAAGAATATGTAAATAAAAATTAAATAAATAAATAATAAAATTCGGTCATAATAAGTTAAAATCCAAAATCCAGTTACAAAAAGTTTTAACTGAAACAAAAAATCCTTTAAAAAATTAAATCCGGCTTAAAATCTGACAATAAAACAAGAAAATCTCTGTATTAAATTCAAAATCAGTCGATAGAAAGTTAAAATCTGTCAATAAATTTTTAAAATCCTGTTAGAAAACGTAAAAATGCAACAAAAAAACGTAAAACTGACTGTCAAAATAAAAGCCGCCAAAAAACCTGCTTTATTTCCGCGTTATAAAATTAAAATCCGGCCATATAATATTAAAATTTGGTCATAATATGTTGAAAAACCGACAATAAAATACTTAAATCTGTGTATTAAATTAAAAATCTGGCAAAATTAAAACCTAGCAAAAAAAATTCAAAACACAGTTACAAAACGTTAAAAATTAGTAACAATCAAAAATCCGGCCATAGAATGTTAAAATTTGAGTATAAACCGTAAAAATTGACCAAAAACATTAAAATCTGCCATAGAATGTCAAAATCCGGTTACAAAACATTGAAAAAATCAAAATCTGAAAATAGTATACAATAATCCGGCTATTAAAGTTATATTCCGGCTATTAATATATAAAACAAACAAAAAATCCGGCCGTTAAAGCAAGATCACGCTGCAAAAAATCAAAATTCTGAGCCGTTTGATCGTTTTGACTCTCATTAATATAATCAAAAATGTGTTAAGGAATATCTAAATATTAAACAAATGATGAAATTGCAACTAAAATCAATGAAAGTTGCAATTGCTCTAAAGTGTACTGAAACTGTTCCCAACTACACCAAAGTGTTCCAAGCTGACCCTCAATGTGTTTCCTCATCTAAAATTAAAAGTGTTCTCAATTGCACCTGAACTGTTTTCAAGTATACCTAAACTGTTTCCAAATTTAGTTTTAAACTAGTTCTTTCTTTTAAAAGTGCAAGAATTTGTTCTAACGTGTACTGAAACTGTTTCCAACTGCACTTAAAGTGTTCCAGGTTGTACTGAGCTAGTTTAAGTGAAAATTAACCTATTTTAATGTAATTTAAGTTTCTCTCAAGTGTTCCAATTGCACCTGAACTGTTCTAAAGTGTAATGAGCAATTTCTAATTTATTTTAAACACATTTAATAAATTACAAACTGTTCTAAAGTGTTCCAAGATGTACAGAAACTAAGCCTAAAGTGTTCCAAGCTTTTTCGGTTTTAGGTTAAAATAAAGCTATTTTAAATTAATTTTAAACTCTTTCGATGTGATCAGAAGGTGTACCGGAACTGTTCAACTGCACCTAATGTGTTCTGAGCTGTTTCTAGTTGTATTGAGCTAATAATCTAGTAATTTACAATTGAATTATTATCAGATTGTCCGCAATTTAGTCACCTTTAATATAAACAATCCATTATTTTGTAAACCTAAACAGTTCACTGCAATTAGTTAAGTGGTTCACACAATTACATAAAAGCGCAGACTACATAATAATACATAAAGCAATAAATGCCCCCTTTTATAAGTTTCACATAATTATAACCGGAACAATGAATGGGAAAACACAAGGTCGGAATTACGCAAACTTACATTCAAGAGGAACGAATGAAGAAATGCTCCAAAATTCGATACAATAATAAAAATATGAAATTGCAAAGCGGAACAAATTTTACCACTAACGATCCAATTTAAAAATAAATTTTATTTTGATTGATGCGATCTAAAATGCTCTGAAATCGTATCTTATTCTCGAGAGTTTTTCCGCTTGTTTAGCAGAGATTGATCTAGGGATGCGTAAGCAATTGCAAATTTGAATAATATTCGTTTGATTATTTAAGCAAGTTCATATCATTCAACATACATTTCCATACAAATAAAAATTAACAAATTTAATTTAATATTTTCAGTCGTTATCGTTGGCCAACAGTACGAGATTATCGGTGCCGCAGTCGCCTAGCGTTGCATCATCACCTAGAACACCCCCGACGTCGCCGTCCGAATTCAGACACAGGGCTCGTGGTCCAGACTGGGATACGGAAAGTATCACCAGTGGAATCAGCGGCATCAGTCTGGCTTCCTCAACTTGTGATCATGCAAGTGTAGCCCGGAATGGCACCACATTTTCAGGAAGGAGCATGAAGTAAGTAGACTGATATTTTGTAATAGTGTATAACATAAATAAATAATTGTGTACTAAATGCAAGTATTATAATAACTAGTTAGTTTAATATTGTTTAGTAATTTTGAATAAATAAGTCGATAATGTGATGCAACTAAAATACCCAAAAATAGGTCATTTGTTATAAAAATTGATAGCAGTACAGCAAGTAGATTTGAGTTTGTATACTTCATGGATGCAAGTTTTTACAGACTTAAAGATAAGCACATTTTTACAAACGTATAAAAATTTAGCGCATTTTTTTAAGGGTGCGGTTTACGAGCAGAACTCACCCAATTTAACTTTTTTTTTAAATCGGTTTTTTGCAACGTGTAGACAATAAAATTTCCAGTCTAATAAAATATATAAAAATCTAAAACCTTCAATTGTCTATTAAATTTTGAAATTCAATTGTAATCTTCGTCTTCATTGAGCAGCAAATTTAGTAAACTTTTTATTGTGCTAAAAGTTATTTTTCTAAAATAACAATTGATATAGTTCTGCTCGTAGTTGTGAATGTATGATAAAATGTAAAATTTTGTTTTAATTTTTCCCACAGTTTGGTAAAGCTGCTACATTAATTAAAATCGTATATTTTATTAGACTGAAAATTTCATTCTTTACACGTTGCAAAAAACCGATTGTAAAAAAGAGCTAAATTGCTCGTAGTTTTATGACAATACCCTAAACCGCGCCCTTAAGGTTTATGCTTGTGTTGCTATTTCACAACTGCTTTTTAATATGTACCTGTAAATTAATTACATAAGATATACTACCGAACCTATTAATTGAGAGAATGGAAAATAAGTTAAGCTGATTTTTATTTCATAAACCGCGCCCTTAAGGTTTATGCTTATGTTGCTACTTCACAACTGCTTTTTAATATGTACCTGTAAAATTAATTACATAATATATACTACCGAACTCGTTAATTGAGAAAATGGAGACTTAAGTTAAGCTGATTTTTATTTCATAAAATCAGAATTTTAAATTTTCTGTTTATAAATCGATTGCTCCAACTTTAACAGTAGAAACCCATGAGTTTAAACTGAAAGCTTCAATTAAATCAAAATTGCTATCTCATTATAAACATGTAATTAAGTAAAGTAATTCTAAGACAATTAAAATTTCATGATTTAACTTACCCAAATTGTCTATAGGTGTCCGCAATTTGAAGATTACGAAATCTCTTACCTGAAATAAAAGAAATATTTTTTTTTTTATTATGATCAATAAATAATATCTCTCTAATACTGTCCACCCATCACAATACAAACGCACCTTATTTGCCCCACTTTTTCAATGTTATCAAAACTAGCCCCTCATAAATAGTTATTAATACGAAGGCCAAGAGTGCATGCCAAGTTGCAAAAGGAAGCCCTACAAGATATTCTAATGGCATGCAATAATACTGTCACAACTCACAACAATACACGCGATAATTCTAGGCCATAGGCGGCGGTAACACAACATCAAAGGGTATAAAATATAAAATAAATAAAATTGAAAAAAAAAATTATATTATTTTATAGACTATTTTGCATTATTTAGATGCACTATTTAATTGTTTTTTTTTTAGTTATAACCAACTTTTCAAAATTAAAAAGTCCAAAACGATTCTAGTTGTATAATGAATTGACCATTACGATAGACGTTGCATAATTAAATATTTTTGTTAATAACTTTATTAACTTACTAGCATTTTATAAGGACTTCAGCAGAAACATTAAAAAATGTCTAGTATCGTCCATCTAATTAAGGACAGAATTGTCAGGAATGGTTCCGTGGTAAACCACCGGGAGCGCTTCACTCGCACTGTAGTAAAATACCGCCCATGGCGCCGATCACCCAATAAAATCAGACTACCAATTGTGTAATAAAAACAGTACCAAACGTAATGAGCGGAGCCATCGGTGGGCTTATTGTTTACACACAAAAGTATCCTTATCTTCGGTGCTACTTTTAAAGCAAACAAATAATCATTTTGTGATCATTTTTGCGGCATATTTTTTTTTATATAAATATCATTAATATGAACTAAGTTTAAAATAAATTGAACAATTTTTACCACTACACTTTTTTATTTATTAATATATTTTTACCAAAATAGCTTATTCAAATGTTGTTATTATACTCATAATAATGCCAAAAACGGAAATGAATTATCTTAATTAACTTCCGAGAAAAGCTGCACGATAGTTTTATGGGACAATTTTCCCACCTTAACAGCTTAGCAACAAGGCTGGTTGTTACAATTTCACACAACACAACAATTATGGGTGCTCTATGCATAACCAACAAAATTTTTGAAAAGATTTCTATTTTTTGTTTACTATATAATTTCACAATAGTTTGGACAATCTTCTCCACATCGACATCTCCGATTTTGCTCAAATTTTGTACATATGTTTGAGGTACCAAAATATGACGATTCCTAAAATTTTAGATCTCTAAGAAATTGTTTTATGGGTTTTAGTTGGTAGTAATGATATTTCTAGAACTGTTGCTAAATTTCATTAAAGGTGAGGTGGTATATCTTTTTTCTAGCCTATAAACATCTAATCCTAGGTTTATGCTAGTTCTATTTCTTTCCATGTTTTTTGGTTCTGTGCATTTTGTTTGAGGTGCAGATACTCCACTGCGTCACTTTTCTTGTCCAACTGTCCTGTTATCCCTGGCGACGTGATCCACCCATTGCCACTTGTTTGTGGTGATTTTTACTATAATGTTATTCAGGATTTTCTTCTTCTTATCTATATTTCTTAAGGTTGTTCCCAACATCGCTCTCTCCATAGCTCTTCGACAAACTCATAACCTGTTTGCTTCCTTCTGTGTAATAATTTCCAACCCGTATTTTTTTGGTTCTTTTGGTCTTATTATACCAAAAACCGACCATGTTAGATTAATTCTTCTATTGATCTCGGTTGTCTGATTTTTTTTCGCTATCATTATTTTGTGTCCTAAGCCACTCCAATCCAAATCAGACGCCTACAAATTTAAATCTTAGTTCTCGCCCACCCACCCAAATGTTTGTGTTCAAGAAATTAAAGCACAAACACTTGAACGGGTGGATAAAGCATTCCAATTCAAACCACACGCCTATAATCTTAAAATTTAGTTACCGCCTACCCACCCAAGTGTTTGTGTTCATTAAATTAGATCCCTAACAATTGGGCGGATGGGGGGAGGCACTCCAATGTAAACCACACGCCCATAAACTTTAAACTTAGTTCCCGTCCACCCACCCAAGTGTTTGTGTTCAGGAAACTGGATCACAAACACTTGGGCGGGTGGGTGAGTGACGAATGCAAGATATGTTGGTATGTTATACTCAGTACACTTTTCTATTAGTGTCCGCACTGTTTGAATATGGTCCGTCATTGAGACGACTTGTTAGGATTTTGTGAGTATTTTATAGAAACTGGATAACAGGCTAATCGGTCAATAGTTTTCATTCTTCATATTATATACAACAACTGCGAACAACAAGTAGGAGAGACCCAATTTAGTTTTAGAAATGCTTTTGAAACGCGAGAAACTATATTTGCACTTCAAGTTCTTATTCAGAAATGCAGAGACGTAAACACCGATATACATGTTTGCTTCATAGATTTTTCAAAAGCTTTCGACAAAGTGCTGCATGAAAAAATGCTAAATGCGCTGAAAAATACTGGGGTGGACGACAAAGACCTCAGAATTATAGCAAACATGTATTGCAACCAGACAGCAGTTATAAAGATTGAAGGCAGTACAACAGAGGAAATAAACATACAAAGAGGCGTACGTCAGGGTTGTGTGCTCTCTCCTACTCTGTTCAACATTTACTCGGAACAAATATTTGGAGAAGCACTCGAAGGACTAAATGAGGGGGTTAAAATGAACGGGGAAATGATAAAAGTTGTAAGATACGCAGATGATAGCGCAGTTTGGAAGGTTTGCAGGTAGTTATGAACCGTATTTATGAAGTAAGCAAGAAGTATGGTCTTAATCTTAACATAAGCAAAACCAAGTATATGTCAAAACAATTCAGCACCAGGGGTACTTAGTATCAACAACTAGCCAATAGAACGTGTAGAAAAATATTTATATCTAGGAACAGTCATAAACGAAAAATGAGACCATGCAGTTGAAATACGCAGCAGAATAGAAAAGGCACGAGCAGCGTTCAACAAAATGCGAACCCTTTTCTGTAGCAACGACTTAAGTCTTGATCTCAAAGTCCGAATGGTGAGGTGCTATGTATTCTCTGTGCTGCTCTATGGGGCGGAAGCATGGACACTAACAGATGCAACAATGAAGAAGTTAGACGCCTTTGAGATGTGGATTTACCGCCGTATCATACACACAGCACATAACCAACGAGGAAGTGCTCAGAAGAATGAAAAAGCTAAAGGAAGTATCAATAACAGTTCAATACTTCGGTCACATTATGAGAAATAGCAAATACCGAATCCTACAGCTGATACTACAAGGCAAAGTGGATGGTGAAAGAGGGCCACGCCGAAGAAGACACTCGAGGCTCAAAAACCTACGTCAATGGTTCGGTCTCACATCCATTGAATTGTTCCGACAAGCTGCTAATAAAGTCAGAATTACCATGATGATTGCGAACGACCGCAACGGATAAGGCACAACAAGAAGAAGATATTATTACCTTTCTTGTGTAGTATGATAACTTGAAGTTTTTTTTTTAGAACAACGGAAAGACCTGGGTTTGTAAGGACATTTATTCAGTAATATAATCATTGCGGTCTCTTGTGATTTGCCTCTAGTTATTAGCACTTTACTTGGTATTCGGTCATTCTCCGGAGCTTTACGGTTTTTATTACAAACTTTATTTTGGAACATCTATTTCAGGTATTTCTTTTAAACCTATGTTTGAGATAGTTGTTCTGACCAAACTGGCTATACAATTTTCTGTGGAAGTCGATAGTTTTTGCAATTTTTGCTTTATTTGTTTTAATTTGACCTTGGTCTTTTTTATCTTGTGTATTTTTTCTTTGGATCTTAATTATATGCTCTCATGTCTTTGCGTATTTGCCCTCTTCTGTTAAGGTCTTTGTAGTTCTGAGCATTTCTGTATTTTTTTCTGCGTTCCTCGATTAACTTGGTCGTTTCGAAGCTCATTTTTGTACTACTTTCTTGACTGCAACTTGAATACTGTTCCTTCAGTTACTTGCAGTATGCATTTTGTCCCAATTATCTTCTTCTCAATAGACGTGGTAAAACAATTTTTTCCTTTCAACACTATGATTGCTGCCCGTATTGAAACAATTTAGGACAGTCACATCCATACATATATCTTTACTATCCAAGCTCATTTTCTGTGTAGGGTTTTTTTGAAGATTGTATTCATACAACTTCATGGATTTATTTCTTCCAGTCCAAAACTTCCGATGTTTTGTTGGTCTGTATTGGATTTAGGACCTATTTTTGCGTTAAAATCTCTTATTATAATTTTGGAACAATTTTTTTCTGAGCTTTTTGTTGTTAAAATATCTTTCTAGAACTTTTCGGCTTTTTCCTCTGTTGATGCATTTGTATTATTATGGCCCAATCTAAGGAAGCGACCGTAGCACAATGATCTACTGCAAGGACTGTTTGGCAGGCAGTTCGGGTCGTCTCCTTTGCACGGCAATAACAAACCAGCAAAGTATTTGCCTAGTAAACTCCTCTAGTGGTGTTGTTCCGATTCTGCATTAAATTGTAGCTCTCGCATGTTTGTGTAGAACTATTATCGCACACCACAAACATTCGAGAGGGGAGCTGTGTTTCATACTTATAAGTATTGCCTTTTTTTACTTTTGATATTTCAATTATAAATTTTTGCCTCATCCAAAATCGTCTGACGAGTCACGTGTTAGCTCTATTCACCTAAAATAATTTTGTTTTATAATTTGACATTTCATTATTGATTTCAAGTTATGAAAGAGTTTGGCATTAAAACGCCACGTTTGCCATGCGTGATTGCAAATGTCTATAGTTTTAAGAACTTATGCTTCTTATATCTTAATCTCAAATGGAAGTTTGGTTATTGTTAAGCTCTTTTTCCTCCGAAAATAAACTATAGGTTATGCTTATCGCTGTTCTCTTGCTGGAATGATCTTAATATTTTGCGACTTTGAACTACACTCTACTAATCCCTAAAAATCAGCTTCAACTAAGTCAAAAAGGTTTTCATCAAATTTTTGAACTTAATTTTAAATTAGTATTTGTTTCTGATTATTGCACAGTTTAAAATAATTGAGGTTAGGGTATTTTAATAAAAAACAAAATGATATACTTTATTGTGCTGATTTTACTTTTTTTATATTAAGACCGGTTTGGGCTGTTAGGCCATCATCAGTTTTTACTTTTCACTGCTGTTGTTGTGTGTTGCGGGTGGTGTGAATTTCTTCTTAATATTAAAAAAAAAGTAAAATCAGCACAATAAAGTATATATATATTTTTTTTTATTAATAAAATACCCTAACCTCAATAATTTTAAATTATTTAAAACAATTAAATACATGGTTTACAATACGACACGATCGTTAGCTGCATTTATGGCGTTGCCAGTTTACGTGATTTGCCCTAATGTATCTATCTATGTAACTTTATCAATCATAATCGCTTTGAAACCGGTCTAATATATTCATGGACAAAAATTCCGGACAACAAAGTATGCAGAAAACATAGCCCAAGCATTAGCTTTGAAGGAAGATGGGCGCAGTATTTTTTACATCCTTGCTATCTTGAATATTCCCAGAAGTACCGCGCAAGACAGCAATATTGTCAAACTGGGGAATACACAAAAAGGCTAAGATCAGGCAAACCTAGCACCAGAATCTATTTTATTACATTTCTTAAGGGTGTCAATTTAATAGTCGCCTCTGGGCAGCAGATTAACTCGCTCTGATTAGAGCAAATAAACATTATAAGAATGCGCCATTGTTGAACTGCTTAAAATATATTTGATAGACCA
The DNA here is from genome assembly GCA_963932245.1 of Tachinus rufipes. Lineage (NCBI taxonomy): Eukaryota > Metazoa > Arthropoda > Insecta > Coleoptera > Staphylinidae > Tachinus > Tachinus rufipes. Next base: position 93,760,305 of record OZ010747.1, on the reverse strand, counting down.
GATGGAAGACATTGTTGTAGATAAAACTAACAACCCATTCTACTAGAAAACAAAAAGAAACTAATGGTTAGCTGTAGACAAGAAACAGGAGTTACCATTACCTTCTTGAATTGAAATAAACAACACCATAAAACTACGTTATTTTGCTATCTAACCTCACTTTCTTGATTCTAATATAAGCCATACCACTACCGACAATTTTATTTGCTCACATCTATTCTACAAAATCACACAGAGGTCAACTACACTAATTGCAAAAATACTTATTTTTTTTGCAGCGTTAAACGCAGATTCTGAAAAAATCTTAACAAGTTTATATGAAAACTAAGCTTGTTAGAACTTATAACAGAGTTAACTGTGAAACTAATTGTCATATTAAATTTACTTTTTGAATATTGTAATTAGCAAAATCTAACAAATTATCATAGATTGATGACTTGATTTTTATGACGTAAATATCCGTCCATGTAAACAAGCCATCCAACAAACTGTAGATAGATTTTGTATCACATACTCTATAAATGATGAAAACATACCAACTTGTCAAAAGAATGTGTTTACTGAAGAAAATTGTCGGTCGCAGCTATTGGGATTTCGTACTTAAAAAAAAAAAATTTTTAAAAAAAAATTATAAATAAACTATAAATTGAAAAAAAAAAAGAAAAAAAGAAAAATTTGTAACACCAATCTAAAAAATCCAAAAATTGTAAAAATAAATAAAAAATTTGTAAAATTAAAAAATTAAAAATTAAAAACAAATTAACAAAGTTGAAAAATAAAAAATAAATTAAAATGTTTAAAAAAAATTAAAAAAAAAAAAAAAATTGAAAAACAGTCTTTTCTATCAACTTTATTAAAGCGGTTTATTTTCAAACAAACTGATTTGCCGTTAATGATTCCCTTCTAAAGTATTTGAAGTTAAGTGTATATTAAATCAATTTTATACATTAATGTTTTGTTTTTAAGTTGTTTAAGTATTCAAGACCGGTGTAGCTGTTAGAACATCATCGGTTGTTATACCTAATATAGAAATGTTGTTGATGTCACACACTCTTCCAAAAGTTAAGTGGCATAGTATTTTGTCTTTTGAGATACCGTTACTTGCTCGCGGCATAAAACTTACGGCATTTCAGTGAAATTTAATGACCAATGACTAAAATCACAGCAGCTTTAATTAGGTAAATGCGCTTTCATGTCAATCAGCCCACTCCCAGCGTATTTTTCTTTTGTAGTTGTACTGAAAAACTATCAAGAGAATCAAAACTGCCTGTGATCAAAATTTGAATCACAAACACTTAAGTGGGTGGGGAGAAACTAAAGTTAAAACTATTGTGCGCAATCATTGAACTTAGTACCCCGCCCACCCGCTCAATTGTTTGTGATCATAAAATTAATTCATAAACACTTGGATAGGTAGACGGGAACTAAAGTTAAAACTACTCTATCGCAATTTTTGAACTTAGTGCTAACTAAAATACTCTAAACAAGTATAGTTTAATCCTTTCTAAATGTACTGGTGAAAAAATTAATTAATTATCAAATTATATGTGGAAATAGAAATGATGCCAAAATAACTGTTTTCAGCGGTCGGTATGATCTTAAATAGTAATTTTTAAATTTAAATTCAAAGTACAAACTCCAGTAAATACCCACCTCAATTGTGTCTACAAAGAGTGAATCTTTTGAAAAACTTTTGCAAATCATTTTTGCACAACTGAGGTTCTATCTGGCAAAAACTCTTCAAATAACCATAAAGAAAAAAGTCTAGCGGAGTTAAATCGCATGATCTCGGGTGCCGAATTTTGCAAATTTATGCGTCCAGGAAATTTCTTGTGCAACATCAAAATTGTTTCACGGCTTGTGTGGCTCGTATCGCCATCCTATCGGAAATAAAAAATGTCTATGCCCAAATTGTCCAAAACAGACCAAAGAAGTTAGCACTCTACTGTAGCAATCCGACTTTACAGCAGCACTTTTGTTGTTATCCAAAAAGTAAGGTCTCATAACTTTGCCGACCCAAAAACCGCATCAAATAGCTAACTTGTTGGGGATAAAAAGGTTTTTTGACTATTGTTCTAGGGTTTTTAGAAGAAAATGAGCTTTTTGATTCCTTGTCTGCATTTCCAGCACCAAAAAAACAAAAGTTTGGTGTTGTTGATGATCAACCGGCTTCCATTTCTTTGTCGGTTGCAGAGCTGCAAGTTGCAAACCTCGTTTTTGTCACTTTTACAAAGGTTCTCATCATAATTTAAAAGTGACTTTCGACTTTTATTTAATTTTAAATTTAATAAATGAAGCTGTATAAGCAAATGGTCTTTCTTTCCACCCAGTATGATACAAACAATAGTGTTTCAGGGTATGCATCCTTCATCAGTGTGCCTAGCATTTCACTGGTCAGAGGGACAATTTATATAAATATGTACCTTTCTATGCTACCATCTTTCATTCTGTAACTAAAACTAACAACCAATTCCGATTTTTTCTTAAGCAATTTGTGCTTTATGCACATTGTACGGTAATTTTAAAATGAGTCATTGTAGACATTCATTGTTACTGTAGTTCCTTTAGACAATTAAAAAAATTTGCTCGGGGTTTTAGAAAACTGATGACATCACTTTTACCTTCTTGGATGATGAACCCTTATGAACTCGTTTTGTGGAACCTGTACACCTGGTCACATCTCCAGGTACAATTTTTAGAAAAAGTCTATGTCTTGAGATAAAGCGTTAAATTCTTTTCTCAAATTTCTCGGGAGCTTATGAATCTATCGTGCTTACACTTTACTCCTTTCCAAATCTGTATATAGCATTTAAAAAAAGTTGGTTCTGATATTCCTACTTCTCTGGCAATAACTGCGGAAAATCATCACAAAATCTTCAACTTTGTTTATGATTTTGTTAGTTCATGCTTCCGAAGGTGTTCCATATTTTACTAGTTCATCATAATTAGATTAAACTGCTTGCACAAATATTTGACTAGAAGTTTTTTTGAATTTCCATAAATTATTAAAAAATATTTACAATTTTCAAAAATTTAATTTGAGCTAAACACATTAATTATCAATGTTTTGACTATGATTGGTACAAATTTTGAGTTACTATTTGCAAAATTGTAACCTCAACACTAAACGAAGCAATGGAATAATTTAAAAAAATTTGTTGAATTTTCAAAAATAATTGAAAAATATTTCTAAATTTCAAAAATTATTTTTGAGCTAAACACATTAATTATTATTTTTTTTAACTATGATTATTACAAATTTTGAGTTAGTATTTGCAAAATTGTAACCTCAACACTAAACGAAGCAATGGAAAAATTTAAGAAATTTTGTTGAATTTTCAAAAACTATTAAAAAGTATTTTCAATTTAAAAAAATAATTTTGAGCTAAACACATTAATTATCATTGTTTTAACTATGACTGGTACAATTTTTGAGTTATTATTTTCAAAATTGTAACCTCAACTCTAAACAAAGCAATAGAATAATTTAAAAAATTTTGTTGAATTTTCAAAAATTATTAAATAATATTTTCAATTTTCAAAAACTAAATTTGAACTAAACACATAAATTATCAATGTTTTGACTATAATTGGTACAAATTTTGAGTTACTATTTGCAAAATTGTAACCTCAACACTATACGAAGCAATAGAATAATTTAAGAAATTTTTATGAATTTTCAAAAATTATTAAAAAATATTTTCAATTTTCAAAAATCAAATTTGAGCTTGACACATTAATTATCATTGTGTTAACTATGATTGGTACAAATATTGAGTTACTATTTGCAAAATTGTAACCTCAACACTAAACGAAGCAATGGAATAATTTAAGAAATTTTGTTGAATTTCCAAAAAATATTATAAAATATTTTCAATTTTCAAAAATTAAATTTGAGCTTGACACATTAATTATCATTGTTTTAACTATGATTGGTACAAATTTTGAGTAAGTATTTGCAAAATTGTAACCTCAACACTAAACGAAGCAATGGAATAATTTAAGAAATTTTGTTGAATTTTCAAAAATTATTAAAAAATATTTTTAATTTTCAAAAATTGAATTTGAGCTTGACTAATTAATTATCATTGTTTTGACTATGATTGGTACAGTTTTTGAGTTAGTATTTGCAAAATTGTAACCTCAACACTGAACGAAGCTAAGAAATAAATTAAGAAATTTTGTTGAATTTTCAAAAATTATTAAATAATATTTTCAATTTTCAAAAATTAAATTTGAGCTAAACACATTAATTATCAATGTTTTGACTATGATTGGTACAAATTTTGAGTTGCTATTAGCTAAATTGTAACCTCAACATTAAACAAAGCAATGGAATAATTTAAGAAATTTTGTTGAATTTTCAAAAATTATTAAAAAATATTAATTATCATTGTTTTAACTATGATTGGTACAATTTTTGAGTTATTATTTTCAAAATTGTAACCTCAACTCTAAACAAAGCAATAGAATAGTTTAAGAAATTTTGTTGAATTTTCAATAAAATTTAAAAATTATTTTCAAATTTCAAAAATTATTTTGAACTAAACACATTAATTATCATTGTTTCAACTATGATTGGTACAAATTTTGAGTTAGTATTTGCAAAATTGTAACCTCAACACTAAACGAAGCAATGGAATAATTTAAAAAATTTTGTTGAATTTTCAAAAATTATTAAAAAATATTTCTAATTTTCAAAAATTAAATTTGAGCTAAACACATTAATTATCAATGTTTTGACTATGATTGGTACAAATTTTGATTTACTATTTGCTAAATTGTAACCTCAACACTAAACGAAGCAATAGAATAATTTAAAAAAATTTGTTGAATTTTCAAAAATTATTAAAAAATATTTTCAATTTAAAAATAATAATTTTGAGCTAAACACATTAATTATCATTGTTTTGACTATGATTGGTACAAATTTTGAGTTACTATTTGCAAAATTGTAACCTCAAAACTAATTTAAGCACTGGAATAATTTAGGAAATTTTGTTGAATTTTCAAAAATTATTAAAAAATATTTTTAATTTTCAAAAAATAATTTTGTGCTAAACACATTAATTATCATTGTTTTGGCTATGACTGGTACAAATTTTGAGTTACTATTTGCAAAATTTAAGCCAAAAAACCAATTTTACTGTCTATCTATTAATGTAATTTTATTCCACTCAGCAAATTAATTTAATCTAATTTCAACTTGACATTTACCCGCCACTGCATTCAATCGATTTGTTATTTTCCAGATACGTGTTCCACTGTAGTCAGCATGCAGGTGCAACCGGGGAAGATTACCTGACACCGACCCAACGTGCACACCGCCAAGTGCGTAGACTGAAAACTCTCTTACAACAAGCCCAAAAAGACTTGGATCAAAAAGATAGTGACATCTTAAAATTAACTAAAGAAGTAGTAGAATTGAGACTATATAAAGCAGCGCTAAGTTCACCGGAAGAAAGATCCGCATCCAGTGACGCAGTGACTGTAAGAGAGAACCAATTAGACGAAATCGAAATATCCGATGGAATGCTTGCTAATCATATCGGTAATGAAATGACCAGTTCCTATACGGATTCCGGACACTATGACGATTATACAAATTCGTCGATACACTCCAAGGATTCCGTGTTGTTGTGCGAAGACTTCAATCAATCAGTGAGTGAATAATTTAATTACTTATATGGGTCAAGATGGAGAATTTTTTTTAATCAAACGTAATTACATAATTTTACAAAACAGCTTTAAACAAAATAATAACACAATTTTTTCCTTATTTTGCAATGGGGCTAAAAAATCCTAGCTACGCCACTGCCTGACACGTTACAAATTAATATTGCTGTAAAAAATGTTTAGAATATATCATCAAAATTTATGAAATAATCAAACAATTTATTCTTACAAACACAGTACTAGTTTCGACTCTACTAGAGTCTTCTATAAAGCACTGTTTTATTATTTTATAGAGTTATCACGTAGTAGATGTTACAACCATAAATTTCATTTAAATTTAACCAAAAAATACAAAAAATTTTGTTTCAGCCTTTCAAAAGAAGTAAAACGGCAGAATTGGCAGACAAAGCCGTCTGTACGGATATGTTGACTTGTAATATAGAATGTGAACATCAACAGTTCATGATAGAATATGAAAGAAGAATCCAAGAACTAGTGAATTCTCATGAAAGTGAAAGTCAAGAGCAAAGGCAACGGCACAATGATAAAGTGGAAGAGTTGCTCCAAAGAATAGCAGAAATTAATAAGAGGTGAGTAAATACAGCCCAAGGAATATAAAAATGCTAAAAATTATTTGTTGTAGGTACTGGGAATTAGTACCAGATCTGGATAATGCCAAAGAAAGAATTAAGGAATTGGAAGCACAATTAGAAGATGCTTTAAGGAAATTAGAAGAGCAAGATGATAAACATAAACAGACTTACTTGCAAATGTATGCTCAGGGACAAGAAGCTGCTAAATTAGAAAGGGAAAAGCAGGTTAGTCCGTAAATTATTGATTCTGTTCTAAACGACATTGCATGTAAAAGCAGATGTAATCGTGTCCTACTTATAAAATATTCCTAAAAGGTCCTTCTAAGCAATACAAGCCAATTAATTCCAACACAATACTTAAATATTGAAAACTCCCATTTGAATTTGTAATGAAGTTCCTTCCTGTTATGTTCTAAACCTCCCAAACCTACATTTCTACGTTTTTTTTTTCAGGTGATGGAAATTGCTCAACAAGTACCAACGAGGATCTCCGTACCTGAACTACTCCAACAATTACAAGTAACCCAGGCGGAATTAGAAAATATCAAAGTGAGTCATCATCCAATCAATCAAAAAATCACAGTTTTTTGACATTGTGTGTGTTTTTATTCCAATTAGAGCAATTTACAAGGATCACTAATTGTAACAAAATACTAATTTTTAGGATATAGAATATGCAACAACATCTAACAGCTTGAAACCTCTTCTAAGTGCAAAAGAGGCTGTTACTTTGTGGGTATTAGGTGCCAGGAAGGTAAAATAAATAATAATAAAATTGAATTAAGTTATATCAAATTTAAATTATATAAAGTAGCACCGTAGAATATTTGCATGAGATAGTTTCAGCCTCTATTGTGCATGCACTAACATAATTCCGATGTACGATTTTGTTTGTAGTATTTCTAGTATGTAGTACTAACACCTTTTTTTTAATTATTTTTATACACTTTTTACACATGAATATTTTACCACTTAGCTGTACATACATATTTTGAAATAACTCAAAATAAAGAAGATAATCAAAGCATAAGAAAACCAAATACCAATCAAAATGATGACGTTTAAAAACAAAGATTGAAATGGGATTTTACATATTAAATAGAAAGAAATGCTACCATTCGAAAAAACTTAATTGCCACCACCTCGCGTGTTGTTGGAACTATTTTGTACAACTGAATGAGTGTCATCAGGAGAAACTTAATTGCACTCACTTTTCATATTTCTGGAACTATTTTCTACAATAGAATGAGTGTCAGTTGTCAATAAAACATTAGAGAAAGTTTATAAACAGATTTTGATTCATTCTGACATTATTGTAATATTTTATAACCAAATTTTGCCATTTTTAAGATTTCATAATAAATTTTTGCACTTTTCAACAGCTTAACACCAAATTTTGCTGATTCTAACAATATTTTAATTGTTCATGGCCGGATTTCATAAATATTTTTACGTTTTTGGCCAAATTTTGGTGCTTTCTAAAAATATTTTGATGTTTCAAAACCGAATTTTGCCATTTTTAAAATTTTACAAACAGAATTTTTCACTTTTAGCCTAGACTTTGATGCTTTCTGACAAGATTTTGATGTTTCAACACCGAATTTTAATATTTTTAACATTTTATAAATCAAATTTTACATTTTTCGACAGTTTATGGCCAGATTTTGTTTCATTCTTATTATTGTAAGATTTTATAAACAGATTTTGCTATTTTTGAGATTTCATAATAAAATTTTCCACTTTTCAACAGCTTAAAACCAAATTTTGCTGTTTCTAACAATATTTTAATTTTTCATGACCACATTTCATAAACAATTTCACGTTTTTGGCCAAATTTTAGCTTTCTAACAATATTTTGAAGTTTCAAGGTCAAATTTTGCTATTTTTGAGATTTTACGAACAGAATTTTACACATTTCAACCGGACTTTGATGCTTTCTGTCAAGATTTTAATGTTTCAAGACCAATTTTTGATATTTTTAACATTTTATAAATAGTTCTTTTTATTTTTTGACAGTTTATGGCCAGATTTGGATTCATTCTGATATTATTGTAATATTTTATAATTAAATTTTGCTATTTTTGAGTTTTCATAATAAAATATTGCGCTTTTCAACAGCTTAAGACCAAATTTTGCTGTTTCTAACAATATTTTAATTTTTCTTGGCCGGATTTTATAAACATTTTTGGCCAAATTTTGATGCTTTTTAACAATATTTTGATGTTTCAAAGTCAAATTTTGCTTTTTTGAGTTTTACGAACAAAATTTTACACTTTTCAACCGGACATTGATACTTTCTGACAAGATTTTGATGTTTTAAGACCAAATTTTGATATTTTTAACATTTCATAAATAAAATTTTACATTTTTCGACCGTTTCTGGCCAGATTTTGATTAATTCTGACATTATTGTAATATTTTATTAATAGATTTTGCTATTTTTGAAATTTCATAATAAAATATTGCACTTTTTAACAGCTTAAGACCAAATTTAGCTGTTCCTAACAATATTTTAATTTTTCATAGCCGGATTTTATAAACATTTTTACGTTTTTGGGCAAATTTCGATGCTTTCTAACAATGTTTTAATGTTTCAAACCGAATTTTGCCATTTTCGAAATTTTGCAAACAGAATTTTACACTTTTCAACCAGACTTTAATGCTTTCTGACAAGATTTTGATGTTTCAAGACCTAATTTTGATATTTTTAACAATTTATAAATAAAATTTTACATTTTTCGACCGTTTCTGGCCAGATTTTGATTAATTCTGACATTATTGTAATATTTTGTTAACAGATTTAGCCATTATTGAAATTTTATAATAAAATTATGCACGTTTCAGCAGCTTAAAACCAAATTTTGCTGTTTCTAACAAAATTTTAATTTTTCATGGCTAGATTTCATAAACAATTTTAAATTTTTGGCTTAATTTTGGCCTATAAACAAAAATGAAAAGCTGTACAAACTAGAACATAAGTTACAAAGTATAAAACACAATATATTAGGACTTTAAAAGAAGTAAGAAAAAAGAGAAAACTGCGTGAAACTGCAATCATAAAAACTACTCTACTACAAAGGAAATGAAGATAACAGCTACAGAGGAGTAGTATTTGTAGAAAAATAAAAAAATCATGCAGAGTTGCAAACCTAATAGTAAAAATAAACAAAGTCAGCTAAATCAAGATAATCAAAGCGTACGCTCCCACAACACCACTTGAAGAATAAGTAGTCCTCTTCTACAAAAACCTATCTGCATCATTCGACAACTTCAAAAAGAAAATCACTTTAATGCAAAGTTTAGATTAGTTTACTGTATTCACCCGCCCGCCGAGGTCTTCAAGAAAAACTTCTTCCACCTCTACGGTTCCGTAAATTATTTTGGACAATAAAATGAGTGTCAGTATCAACTCATCAAGACACTAGAGATGGTTGTAATATTGAATACTATTTTTGAAATATGAGATTATAGCTTTTACCACTGTGTCCCACCCACCCGCCCAAGTGTTAGTCATCGAAAGAAACTTAATCGCCCCCACCTCTAGTGTGTCTTGAACTATTTTATGCAATAGAATGAGTATCAATTGTCAACAAGACACCAGAGATGGTTGTAACAATAAATTTTTAAACGAAAAACGCTTGGGTGGGCACCATATTTGAAATATAGGCGGATAGCTTTTACTACCGTGTCCCACCCACCTGCCCAAGTGTTAGTCATCAAAAGAAATTTAACCGCCCCCACCTCTTGTGTTTCTTAAACTATTTTATACAATAGAATGAGTGTCAGTTTGTAAACAAGACACTAGAGATGGTTGTAACAATAAATCTTTGAATAACAAAAGCTTGGTTGGGTGGGCGGGCATTAAATTTAAAATGTGGGCGGGTGGCTTTTATTACTATGTCCCACCCACCCGCACAAGTGTGAGTCATTAAAAGAAACTTAATCGCCGCCACCTCTCGTGTTTCTTGAACTTTTTCTATAATCGAATAAGTGTCAGTTGTCAATAACACACTTGAGATGGTTGTAATAATGAATCTGTAGATGACAAATCCTTAAGTGGGTGGATGGGCACTATATTTGAAATGTGGACAGGTAACTTCTAATACTGTGACTCACCCGTCATCCAAGTGTTAGCCATCAAAAGAAACTTAATTTTTCTACAATAGAATGAGTGTCAGTTGTCAAGAAGACACCAGAGATGGTTGTAACAATAAATCTTTGAGTGACAATCGCTTGGGTTGGCTAGCGGGCACTATATTTGAAATATGGGCGGATAGCTTTAACTACTGTGTCCCACCCACCAATAAGGTTAGAGTCAGTTGTCAACAATACACCCAAGATGGTCTTAACAATATATCTTTGAATGACAAACGCTTGGGTAGGTGGGCGGGCACTATATTTGAAATATGGGCGAATAGCTTCTATTACTGTGTCCCACCCACCCGCCCATGTGTTAGTCATAAAAAAAACTTAATCGCCCCCACCTCTCGTGTTTCTTGGTTTATTTTGAACAATAGAATGAGTATTAGTTGTCAACAAGACACCAGAGATGGTTGTTACAAAAAATCTTTGGTTAACAAACGCTTGGATGGGTGGGCGGGCACTATATTTAAAGTATAGGCGGATAGCTTTTACTACTTTACCACTCACCGAAGTGTTACTCATCAAAAGAAACTTAATTGCCTCCACCTCTTGTATTTCTTGAACTATTTTGTACAATGGAATGAGTATCAGTTTTCAACAAGACACCAAAGATGGTTGTCATAATAAATTTTTGAAATACAAACGCTTGGGTGGGTGGACGGGCACTATATTTGAAATGTGCGCGGGTAGCTTCTAGTACTGTGACCCACCCGCCCAAGTGTTAGTCATAAAAAGAGCCTTAATTGCCCAGATCTCTTGTGTTTTTTTAACAATTTCGTACAATAGAATGAGTATTAGTTGTCAACAAGATTCCAGAGATGGTTGTAACATTAAATCTTTGGATAACAAACGCTTGGGTTGGTAGGTGGGCACTATATTTGAAATATGGGCGGATAGCTTTTACTACTGTGTCCCACACGCCCGCCCAAGTGTTAGTCATCAAAAAAATTTAATCGTCCCCACCTCTTGTGTTTCTTAAACTATTTTGTACCATAGAATGTGTGTCACTTGTCAACAAGACACCAGAGATAGTTGTTACAATAAATCTTTAAATAACGAACGCTTGGGTGGGTGGGCAGGGCATATTTAAAATAAGGGCGGGTAGCTTTTAAGACTGTGACCCACCCACCTGCCCAAGTGTTAATCATCAAAAGAAACTTAATCGCCCCCACCTTTCGTGTGTCTTAAACTATTTTGTGCAATAGAATGAGTATCAGTTATCAACAAGACACCCGAGATGGTTGTAACAATAAATCTTTGGATAACAAACGCTTGGGTGGGTGGTTGGGCACTACATTTGATATATGGGCAGATAGGTTTTACTACTGTGTACCAGCCACCCGCCCAAGTGTTAGTGACCAAAAAAAACTTAATCGCCTCTTGTGTTTCTTGAACTATTTTGTACAATAGAATAAGTGTCACTATATTTGAAATGTGGGCGGGTAACTTCTAATACTGTGACCAACCCGCCCAAGTGTTAGTCATCAAAAGAAACTTTATCGCCCCCACCTCTTATGTTTCTTGCACTTTTTCTACAATAGAATCACTGTCAGTTATCAAGAAGACACCAGAGATAGTTGTAACAATAAATCTTTGGATAACAAACGCTTGGGTGATGGGCGGGCACTATATTTAAAATAGGGGCGGATAGCTTTCACTACTGTGTTTCACCCACCCAAGTGTCAGTCGTCAAAAGAAACTTAATTGCACCCACATCTCGTGTCCCTAGAACTATTTTGTACAATAGAATGGGTGTCAGTTGTCAACAAAACACCAGAGATCTTTGGATAACAAACACTTCGGTAAGTGGGCTATTTAAAATGTGGACGGATAACTTCTAATACTGTGTCCCACACACCCGCCCAAGTATTAATCATTAAAAGAAACTTAATCGCTTCCACCTCTCGTGTTCTTTAAATTATTTTGTACAATAGAATGAGTGTTAGATGTCAACAAGACAACAGAGGTGGATGTAGCAATAAATCTTTGATTAACAAACGCTTGGGTAGGTGGGCAGGCACTATATTTAAAACGTAGGCAGATAGCTTTTACTACTGTGTCTCACCCACCCGCCCAAGTGTAAGTCATCAAAAAAGCCTTAATTGCCCCCACCTCTTATGTTTTTTAAATAATTTTGTACAAAGTAGTTGTAGTTGTCAACAAGACTCCAGAGATGGTTGTAACATTAAACCTTTGGATAACAAACGCTTGAACGGGTGGGTGGGCACTATATTTGAAATATGGGCAGATAGTTTTTTACTACTTTGAATATATTGAATCTTCAGATGACAAACGCTTGGGTGGGTGGGTGGGCACTATATTTGAAATTTGAGAAAGTAGCTTCTACTACTGTGTCCCACCCACCCGCCCAAGTGTTAGTCATCAAAAAAAAACTTAATCGCCCTCACCTCTTGTGTTTTTTTGAACTATTTTGTACAATAGTACAGAGATGGTTGTAACAATAAATTTTTGAATAACAAATGCTTGGGTGGGTGGGCGGGCAGTAATTTAAAATGTGGGCGGGTGGCTTTTATTACTATGTCCCACCCACCCGCCCAAGTGTTAGTCATTAAAAAAAAACTTAATCGCCCTCACCTCTTGTGTTTTTTGAACTATTTTGTACAATAGAATAAGTATTACTTGTCAACAAGACTCCAGAGATAGTTGTAACATTAAATCTTTAGATAACAAACGCTTGGGCGGGTGGGTGGGCACTATATTTGAAATATGGGCGGATAGCTTTTACTACTGTGTCCCACCCACCCGCCCAAATGTTAGTCATCCAAAAAATTTAATCGCCCCCACCTCTAGTGTTTCTTGAAATATTTTGTATAATAGAATGAGTATCAGTTGCCAACAAGACATCAGAGATGGTTGTAACAATAAATTTTTGAATGACATACGATTGGGTGAGTGGGCGGGCACTATATTTGAAATGTAGGCGGGTTCTAATAATATGACTTAATCGCCCCCACCTCTCGTGTTTCTTGAACTATTTTGTATAATAGAATAAGTATCAGTTGTGAACAAGACACCAGAGATGGTTGTAACAATAAATCTTTGGATAACAAACTCTACGGTAGGTAGGCCGGCACTAAATTTGAAATATAGGCGTATAGCTTTTACTACTGTGTCCCACCCACCCACCCAAGTGTTAGTCATCAAAAGAAACTTAATCGTCTCCACCTCTAATGTTTCTTGAACATTTTTCAACAATAGAATGAGTGTCAGTTACCAACAAAACATCAGAGATAGATGTAACAATAAATCTTTGGATAACAAACTCTACGGAGGGTGGGCGGGCACTATATTTGAAGTATGGGCAGATAGCTTTTACTACTGTGTCCCACCTACCCGCCTTAGTAATCAAAAATTTTAATCGCCTCCACCTCTCGTGTTTCTGGAACTATTTTGTACAATAGAATGAGTGTCAGTTGTGAGCAAGACACCAGAGGTGGTTGTAACAATGATTCTTTGAATGACAAACGCTTGGGTGGGTGGGTGGGCACTATATTTGAAGAATGGGCGTGTAGCTTTTACTACTCTGTCCCACCCACCCGCCCAAGTGTTTGTCATCAAAATATTCTTAATTGCCCCCACCGCTCGTGTTCCTTGAACTATTTCGTATACTAAAATGAGTGTTACTTATAAACAAGACACCATGGATGGTTGTTACAATAAATCTTTTGATAACAAACGCTTGGATGGGTGGGCGGGCACTATATTTGAAGTATGGGCAGATATCTTTTACTACTGTGTCCCACCCGCCCGCTCAAATGTTAGTCATCAAAAGAAACTTAATCGCCCACACCTCTCGTGTTTTTTCAACTATTTTGTACAATAGAATGAGTATCAATTGTCAATAAGACACCAGAGATGGTTGTAACAATAAATCTTTGGATAACAAACGCTTGGGTAGGTGGGCGGACACTATATTTAAAATGTGGGCGGATAGCTTCTAATACTGTGTCCCATCCACCCGCCCAAGTATTAATCATTAAAAAAAACTTAATCGCCCCCACCTCTCGTGTTTCTTGAACTAATTTGTTCAATAAAATGAGTGTCACTTGTCAACAAGACACCAGATATGATTGTAATATTGAATCTTTAGACGGCAAACGCTTGGGTGGGTAGGCGGGCACTATGTTTGAAGTATGGGGGATAGCATCTACTACTGTGTCCCACCCACCCGCCCAAGTGTTACTTATCAAAGGAAACTTAATTGCACACACCTATCGTGTTTTCTTAACTTCTTTATACAATAGAATGAGTTTCAGTTCTCAACAGGACACCAGAGATTGTTGTAACAATAATTTTTTGAATGATAAACGCTTGGGCGGGTGGGTGGGACACTATATTTAAAATATTGTCTGGTAACTTTTTGTACTGTGTCCCACCCGCCCAAGTGTTAGTCATCAAAAGAAACTTAATCGCCCCCACCTCTCGTGTTTCTTGAACTATTTTGTAGAATAGAATGAGTGTCATTTGTGAACAAGACACTGGAGATGATTGTAACAATAAATCCTAAAATGACCAAAGCATGTGTGGATGGGTGGGCACTATATTGAAAATTTGAGCGGGTAACTTCTAATACTGTGACCCATCTGCCCACCCAAGTGTTACTCATCAAAAGAAATTTAATCGCCCCCACCTCTCGTGTTTTTTGAACTATTTTGTACAATACAATAAGTGTCAGTTATCAACAAGATTCCAGAGATGGTTGTAACAATGAGTCTTTGGATAACAAACGCTGGGGTGGGTGTGTGGGCATTATATTTGAATTGTGGACGGGTACTACTGTGTCACACCCAAGTGTTAGTCATCAAGAAAAACTGAATTGCACCCACCTCTCGTGTTTATCGATTACGATAAACCGTTCGTTCCATCAAACTATGGGCAGTCTTTGCCTCGATGGACAATGCCAGAATCGATTCAAGATACACCAACCTGCTCGAACAGATCTAAACAAATGTCACTTTTGAAGTGATTGTAGACAAAAAACTAAGAGGAGTCAGACAGGGAGACACAATCTCACCCAAGCTATTTACGCTCGCCTTAGAAGATATCTTCAAAAATATGAAAGTGCAACGGAAAAGAACCTTGGCAGCAAACTGAGACGCATACTTGAAGATACAGGCACTCCAATCTGCCTTAAACAGACTCTACAATTTCTGCATACTACCACAACATACAGGATGACGACTATGGCATGGATGGTGAAAAATGCAAACAAACTTAGAACCTGCCAGAGAGCAATGGAACGAGCAATACTCGGCATTAGATCACAAACAAAGAAATCAGACTTCAAACTAAAGTAAAAGACGTGATAGCTAAGCAAATGGTCTGATTCTTATGTATTTCTCAAGTTTTGATTCCGTGGTTCTCGCTTCGATACAGTTTTTTGAACAACATTAAAAGCATATTTTTCAGTACGCCAACGATGGCTCTTATAAATAGCAAAACAGGTTTTTCCTGGTGCGAATGGACTCAAGGGGTAGCCACCGATCCCCAGTAGATGCTCGGCCAAAATTTTTTCGTTGACGACCCAAAACGTGGTTTTTATATTGAATATGTGTGTTCATTTCATCAAGTTCGAAATCAATAGATGCAATTCGAAGCCTAATTAATAAGTTTTGGCCATAGCAACTGCAAACGTGTGCTCCCGTGCACTGTCTTGATGGAAGAAAACGTTTTTCTAAGCCAAAACGGTCGTTTTCTATCAAAACGTCATCGAAACTTTCCAATAAGCTTTAGTAATATTTGCGTTGATTTATTTTTCTTTTTTGGTGGTAATCCATGTGGATTATGCTCTGTGGCTATGACCTTGTTGGCCGATAAAGCCGCCTTAGCCTTCTTCGGCGCAAGTTTGCCAGTAGAAATCCACTGTTTAGACTGTTCCTTGGTCCGCTCTCGTATATACCAATCAAATGATCACCGATTTGGGTTTACTTATTTCTTTTATAATACGTTTTTTGGCGTTAAAAGCCATAATACGAACAAAATCAATACTACTTCAGAGCAACTTTGATTTAAAAAGTTTCTTGAAGGACTCACTTTACTAATCAATGTTCGGAGACCCATTTGGCCAAATTGGAGATAACAATAATTTGAAAAAACAACATTTGGTTCTCCTAATTAAATGTAACCATATTTTTGCCCAAAATTCATACACATCAAAACATCACATTTTTTAAACATCGCTTACATACCTTCCACAAAAAACCCATACAAAAACCATTCTAACCTAATTATTTTTTAGGCTATGTACAAACAACTAATGGAAGCCAAAAACAAGAAAATCGACCCCGAAATCACATTACAATTTCTAAAATCTGCAATCTACTACTTCTTGACCGACAAGGAAAACAATCAGGGACATCTGCGTGCGATCCAAAGCATTTTAGGCTTCACCCCTAGTGAAATTAGCTCCATCGAAAAGGCGAGAAAAAACTTATAAATTAATTTTTTTAATTCTAGGCAAATTTATAGGGTAAAATAATCTTTACAGAGTACAGTGATGTGAAGGCCTAACATTTAAAATAAGTCTGAAATGTCAATTTTGCTAATGCGTTTTTGATCAAATTTGATGTTATTTTTATTTGGATAAAGTGGTAGTGCGGATTAATTCTTTGTACTATGTTAAGTTTCTTAGAAAATTTAAATAGAACAGATAGAAAATCCAGACTGCCTCTAAATAACGCCACTTTTTAAACAAAAAAGTCAATCGGTTGCAAATGGAAGGCAAAATTTTAACTTTTTATAAATCTCCCAAAATTTTTGTACTCAACAAAATTTACATTAGGAGCAAATAATATATTTTCTAAACATCAAACAATATCAGAAACGTATTAATAATAAATTCAAAAGACAACTTTGATATTTCAGAATTGTACTCTGGGTGCTAACTAAATTAAATAAATTTTAAATCGTACCCCAACATCAATAGGTTAAATCATTTTGCAACAATTTTGGCCTTGTCATCTGTCCATGCTAGTAAATTATGTTAAGAAATACTTTTTAATTATAACTAAGTAGTTAAGAATTGTCTTATGAGTAGCTGGCTACTTTTGATTATTGTGCAAAAATATAGTGATTGGTCTAAATGTATTTTGTATTTCTAAATACATTTAGAAGCCCACATATATAATAATACAACAACGACAATAATTATCGTTGTCTATAACCAAAAAAATTATTAGAAACCAACAAAAATGAAGCTTCATAAAAATGCCTTGTTTCATCTGTCCATGCTAGTGAACTTTCGTTACCTAACAATATAAACATAGTCCGCTATTTTTAAGTACCATATATTTTCTGATAAGTCAACCCCTCGGAAAAAATATCATCAGATGAGAAATCAGGAGGCTATCATCATCAATCATCTCAGGAGATAGGGTATGCACTATTTGGGTTTTATCATGGTTATTATATTTTGGGTTCCTCCTCCAATTTTTATCAACTGATGATATCTTTTCAAATTTTGGGACAAGTTTTGATGTTTAGATATTAGGAGTGAATAATGAAATGATTATTCTTTCTTTTGGGTCGGTAAGTGCAATAAAAGTGTAGATTATTTAAATGAATAAAATCAAAAAAGTATTTTGATATTATTGTATAAATGCACCTAATATTATTTATTATTTTTTAAGCGATTATTATTTTAATTACACTGTGTTGTTTTATATTTTTGTTTGTTTATTAATATGTTTGTAAAGACCTGTATATTGGTGTTGTTGAATAAAAAGAATATTACTCAATGCTATTTATTTTAAAGTATGTATACCTAGTCCGTTCCCATTCGGAGGTAGGCAATCAAGGTGTAAGGCCACACCGAGCCACAGAGAAGACATGTGAATGTTTGGATGCCTATATAAAGTAACGGATCCAATTAGAAATTATGAATTTGGACGGGTAGTTTTTATTGGTGCTACCGTCCACCTGCCCAAGTGTTTGTGATCAAGAAAAAAAAATTGTTTGGTGTTCCTGCAGCTTTGGCATATCACGGGTTAAGTAGATTATAAAATTGGTGTTTCCGCCAACCCACCCAAGTATTTGTAATAAAGAACATTGTTTTTTCATTCACTCTTGGTGTTCCTGCAGCTTTCACATTTTACTTATAATAAATATGCAGTGCAAACTATTAACATCATTGATTTTAGTTGCAATTTTGTTACCTGCATACAATTTAGTTTTGTAGCAAACCATATTTAGCCAAGTTTCAAACCCCAAAACTGCAAAATAAGCTATAAACTGACAAAACCCAACTTTCATTATTTTTAGTTGCAATTTTATCATCTGCTCATAATTTAGTTGGGTAGCAAACCATATTTAGCCAAGTTGCAACTTTATAACTGTAAAATAATAGCCGGATTTTGATATTTTCGACTTTTTTATCAAAAATTTGCAAATAATGCGATTTTTAACAGTTTTTTGACAAAATTTTTGTATTTTACGACCGGATTTTGCTATTTTTGACATTCTATGATTAGAATTCTGTACCATTCCACGGTTTTGGCCGGAATTTGTTTTTTTATAGCAATATTTTAATATTTCACCGCCGAAGTTTGTTATTTTTGATATTTCGTAAACAGAATTTTGCTTTTTTGACAGTGTATGGCCAGATTTTAGATCTTTTTGGCAATATTATAAAGTTTTATCAACGTATGTTGCTATTTTTGACTTAATGAGCAGAATTTTGCACTTTTTAACTCTTTTATTCAAACTTTGTCATTTCTAATCTTTTATAACAAAAATCTTACATTTTTAACAAGTTATGACTACAGTTTAGTGCTTTCTGACAAAACTTTCATACTTCATGGCAAGATATTGCTATTTTTGACATTCTATGAATTTAATTTTGCTCTTTCTTTTTGACAATATTTAAATATTTTACAGCCAAATTTTGTATTTTTGACTTTTTACAAACAAAATTTGCAAACTTCAATCGTTTTTGGCCTGATTTTGCCGTTTTTGACGTTTTATGACCAAACTTTGGTGCTTTCTAACAATATTTTTGTACTTTATGGGCGGATTTTGGTGTTTTTGACAATTTATAGTACTATTTGACAGTTTATGAACAAAATTTTGCTATTTTTGACTTTTTACAAAAAAAATTTTGCACATTTCAATCATTTTTGACCGGATTTTGCTGTTTTGACGTTTTATAATGAGTATTTTGCATTTTTAAACAGTTTTATGACCAAACTTGGTGCTTTCTAACAGAATTTTTGTACTTTATGGGCGCATTTTAGTGTTTTTGACATTCTATAGTAAGAATTTTGTACTATTTTATTTCATTTTGACTTTTAATGAATAATTTTTGCACTTTTTAATTGTTTTTGGCCGGATTTTAACATTTTTCACCGATCACATCAATAATTTTGCATTTTTTAACAGTTAATGATCAAAGTTTGGTGGTTTTTGACAATATTTTTTTAAATCATAGCCGGATTTTGCTATTTTTGACATTCCATAAATTGAATTTGGCTTTTTCTATTGTTTGTAGCCAGATCTAAGTTGTTTTGACTATATTTTATAGCCAAATTTTGCTATTTTACAAACAAAAATTTGCACATTTCAATCGATTTTAGCCAATTGGAAAAATTTTGTTGTTTTATAGTAAGAGTTTTGCATTTTTTAATAGTTTTATCATCAAACTTTGGTGCTTTTTAACAATATTTTTGTACTTTATGAGCAAATTTTGGTGTTTTTGACATTCTATAGTAAATTTTTTGTACTATTTGACAGTTTATGGCCAGATTTTGGTCCATTTTTAATGATTTTTGCACTTTTTAATTGTTTTTGGCCAGATTTTGCCATTTTTCAAAGTTCACACCAAGAAAGTCATCAAAGTTTGGTGGTTTTTAACTATTTTCTTACTTCATGGCCGGATTTTGCTATTTTTGACATTCCATAAATTGAATTTGGCTTTTTCTATTGTTTGTAGCAGGATTTACGTTATTTTGACTATGTTTTATAGCCAAATTATGCTATTTTTGACGTTTTACAAACAAAACTTTGCACATTTCAATCGTTTTTGACCGGATTTTGCCGTTTTTGACGTTTTATAATGAGTATTTTACATTTTTAAACAGTTTTAAGACCAAACTTTCGTGCTTTCTAACAATATTTTTGTACTTTATGGGCGCATTTTAGTGTTTTTGACATTCTATGGTAAGAATTTTGTACTATTAATGGTTTTTGCACTTTTTAATTGTTTTTAGCCGGATTTTGCCATTTTTCACTTTTCACATCAAGAATTTTGCATTTTTGAACAGTTAATGATCAAAATTTAGTGGTTTTTGACAATATTTTCTTACTTCATGGCCGGATTTTGCTATTTTTGACGTTCCATAAAATTTTCTATTGTTTGTAACCGGTTTTAAGTTTTGACAATATTTTATAGCCAAATTTTGCTATTTTTGACTTTATACAAACAAAATGTGCACATTTCAATCGTTTTTGAACAGTTTTTGTCGTTTTTAATGTTTTATAGTAAGAATTTTGCATTATTAAACAGTTTTATAACCAAATTTTAGTGTTTTTGACAATATTTTTGTATTTTATGGCCGGATTTTGCTATTTCTGACATTCTATACTAAGAATTTTGTACTATTTAACAGTTTATAGCCAAATTTTGTCATTTTTCACCTTTCACATCAAGAATTTTGCATCTTTTAGCAGTTATTGATTAAAGTTTGCTGGTTTTTGACAATATTTTCTTACTTCATGGCTGGATTTTGCTATTTTTGACGTTCCAAAAATTAAATTTTGCTTTTTATATTGTTTGTAGCCGGATTTAAGTTGTTTTGACAATATTTTATAGCCAAATTTTGCTATTTTTAATTTTTTATAAACAAAAATTTGCACATTTCAATCGTTTTTGACCAATTTTTGCCGTTTTTGATGTTTTATAGTAAGAGTTTTGCATTTTTTAACAGTTTTATGATCAAACTTTGGTGCTTTTTAACAATATTTTTGTACTTTATGAGCAAATTTTGGGGTTTTTGACATTCTAAAGTAAATTTTTTGTACTATTTGACAGTTTATGGCCAGATTTTGGTCCATTTTGACTTTTAATGAATGATTTTTGCACTTTTTAATTGTTTTTGGCCAGATTTTGCTATTTTTTACAGTTCACATCAAGAAAGTCATCAAAGTTTGGTGGTTTTTGAAACTATTTTCTTACTTCATGACCAGATTTTGCTATTTTTGACATTCCATAAATTAAATTTGGCTTTTTCTATTGTTTGTAGACGGATTTACGTTATTTTGATTATGTTTTATAGCCAAATTATGCTATTGTTGACTTTTTACAAACAAAAATTTGCACATTTCAATCGTTTTTAGACGGATTTTGCCGTTTTTGAAGTTTTGTAATGAGTATTTTACATTTTTAAACAGTTTTATGACCAAACTTTGGTGCTTTTTAACAATATTTTTGTACTTTATGGGCGCATTTTAGTGTTTTTGACATTCTATAGTAAGAATTTTGTACTATTAATGGTTTTTGCACTTTTTAATTGTTTTTAGCCGGATTTTGCCATTTTTCACTTTTCACATCAAGAATTTTGCATTTTTGAACAGTTAATGATCAAAGTTTGGTGGTTTTAGATAATATTTTCTTACTTCATGGCCGGATTTTGCAATTTTTGACGTTCCATAAAATTTTCTATTGTTTGTAACCGGTTTTAAGTTTTGCCAATATTTTATAGCCAAATTTTGCTATTTTTGACTTTAAACAAACAAAATGTGCACAATTCAATCGTTTTTGACCAGTTTTTGTCGTTTTTAATGTTTTATAGTAAGAATTTTGCATTATTAAACAGTTTTATGACCAAATTTTAGTGTTTTTGACAATATTTTTGTATTTTATGGCCGGATTTTGCTATTTCTGACAT
This sequence comes from Tachinus rufipes, assembly GCA_963932245.1. Taxonomy (NCBI): domain Eukaryota; kingdom Metazoa; phylum Arthropoda; class Insecta; order Coleoptera; family Staphylinidae; genus Tachinus; species Tachinus rufipes. The sequence continues at coordinate 93,737,993 of OZ010747.1, read as the reverse complement.
TCTATACAAAGAATTTTGTACTATTTAACAGTTTATAGCCGGATTTTGTCATTTTTCACTTTTCACATCAAGAATTTTGCATCTTTTAGCAGTTATTGATTAAAGTTTGCTGGTTTTTGACAATATTTTCTTACTTCATGGCTGGATTTTGCTATTTTTGACGTTCCAAAAATTAAATTTTGCTTTTTATATTGTTTGTAGCCGGATTTAAGTTGTTTTGACAATATTTTATAGCCAAATTTTGCTATTTTTAATTTTTTATAAACAAAAATTTGCACATTTCAATCGTTTTTGACCAATTTTTGCCGTTTTTTAGTAAGCATTTTTTAACAGTTTTATGATCAAACTTTGGTGCTATTTAACAATATTTTTGTACTTTATGAGCAAATTTTGGTGTTTTTGACATTCTAAAGTAAATTTTTTGTACTATTTGACAGTTTATGGCCAAATTTTGGTCCATTTTGACTTTTAATGAATGATTTTTGCACTGTTTAATTGTTTTTGGCCAGATTTTGCCATTTTTTAGCTTTTACATCAAGAATTTTGCATTTTGTAACAGCTAATGACCAAAATTTGGTGGTTTTTGATAATATTTTTTTTACTTCATGTCCGGATTTTGCAATTATTAAAGTTCCATACATTTTTCTATTGTTTGTAGCCAGATTTAATTTGTTTTGACAAATAATTTATCCAAATTTTGCTATTTTTGACTTTTACAAACAAAAATTTGGACATTTCAATCGTTTTTAACCAGTTTTTGATGTTTTATAGTAAGAACTTTGCATTTATAAACAGTTTTATGACCAAAACTTGGTATTTTTGACAATATTTTTGTATTTTATGGCCGGATTTTGCTATTTTTGACATTCGATAGTAAGAATTTTGTACTATTTGACAGTTTATGTCATTTTAAGACTAGAACTGGTAAAGTTAGTTTAGAAGGTAAAAGCAAAACAAGTGATAAGCAGCGTAAAAGCGGGAAAACTGCTAGAACTAGAGACAAGTCCAAAATTTGTTGGAAGGGTTTTCCGCGGTCAAAAAAATTTAATGGTTGGACATTAAATTTTTTTGACCGATAAATATATGATAAATACCAAAACACAACAGCCAAAGCTGGAAATCGCTTCAAGAGCAAAGAAAATTGCAATTACGTGGCTCTGTGGTTAGAAAAGAATGATAAGGACGTTAGGAAAAGCCTACAAAATGCGAGAACAAGAAATAACCAGAAATAATCAGGACCTGGATGGATGAAAACAAAACTAGAATCCAGAAGGCAACCATAGCCAGAGTAGAGGCTACAAATGTGAAAGAAATAACCTCTAGAAAAGTAATTAAAATACCAATCAGCTCTAAAAACTAAAAGACATCTTTAAAGACCAGAACGCCAAGTTCAACGGACTTGAAAAGTTCTTGACCCGCCTGATTGAAAATAACTCAAAATGAATCGACAACGCCTTCAACGAGATTAAGCAATGCAAGCTGAACCTCAAAGACACGCTCTTTGACCTCTGCACTGATATCAGCAAAAACAAGAAAAAGAGTAAAACAACCTCTACCGCGGCAATGATGTCCTTTGATCGCCTAGTTTGTGAATGCTCCAACCCCTACCCCCCACAAGACCCCAATGACCAAACAAAGTCTCCAACAGCTGTTGCAGTAATGCACAGGCCCATCAAGACCACAGATAAACCAACCCAGTACTCCCTCAAAAGGGTTGCCGTTAACCAGTCCAGCTCCTCCAAGGACAAAGAATCCATGGAGTTCCAGACGGACAGCAAATGGGTACATGACCCGACCAATGATGCCAATAGCTTCCACTTTTGGCACATCCACTAAATCCCTTGATCCTCCTACAAATATTTTTTTATCATGTCATTAAGTGTTGGAAAGTGACAAATTCTATTTATAAAAAGTGAAAAATAACCAAATTCGGTCATAAAATATTAAAAATATTTAAAAAAAAAACTAAAATCCGGCCAAAACAATTGAAAAGTGTAAAATATTATTTATAAAATATTAAAAATAACTAAATTCGGTCTTGAAATATCAAAATACTGTCAAAAAACACCAAAATCCGACCATAAACTGTTAAAAAACTCATAAAATTCCAAAATAGTAAAATCCGGCTATGAAATATCAAAAAATTGTCAGAAGAATTCCAAACCACACGCCCAAATCATCTAAACTAAGTTCCCGCCCCCCCACCCAAGTGTTTGTAATCAAGAAATTGATGCACAAACACTCGAGGGTGAGATACACAATTCCAAACCGCACGCCTAAACTTAGTTCCCACCCACCCCAGTGTTTGTAGTCAAGAAATTAAAGTACAAATACTTGGGCGGGTGGCTGGGGTACACAACTCCAATCAACACGCCAAAATAATTTAAACTTAGTTCCCGCCCACCCACCCAAATGTTTGTAATTAAGAAATTGAAGCACAAACCCTCGGGCGGGTGGGTGGGGTACACAATTCCAAATCACACGCCCAAATAATTTAAACTTAGTTCCCACCCCAAGTGTTTGTGATCAAAAAATTGAAGCACAGACACTCGGGCGGATGGGTGGGGTACACAATTCCAAACCATAGACCCAAATAATTTAAACTTAGTTCCCACTCACCCCCACCCAAGTGTTTGTGATTAAGAAATTGAAGCACAAACACTCGGACGGGTGGGTGGGGTACACAATTCCAAACCACAAACCCGAACAATTTAAATTTAGTTCCCGCCCACCCACCCAAGTGTTTGAAATAAAGAATTTGAAACACAAATACTCAGGCGGGCGGGTGGGCTACACAATTCAAAACCACACGTCTAAATAATTTATATTTTATTCCCATTCACCCACTCAAGTGTTTGTGATCAACAACTTGAAGGACAAACACTTGGGCAAGTGTGCGTGGAACAAAATTTCAAACCACACGCCCATAAAATTTAAACTTAGTTCAAGCCCACCCACCCAAGTGTTTGTGATCAAGAAATTAAAGCACAAACTCTCGGGCGGAGGGGTGGGGTACACAATTCCTAACCACACGCCCAAATTATTTAAACTTGGTTCCCGCCCACCCACTCAAATGTTTGTGATCAAAAAATTAAAGCACATACACTCTGCCTGGTGGGTGAGCCACACATTTAAATTATTTAAACTTAGTTCCCGCCCACCCACCCAAGTGTTGAGATCAAGAAATTAAAGCACGCACACTCGGGTGGGTAGTTGAGAAAAACTATTCTAAGCCGCATGCCCACAAAATTTAAAATTGGTATTTAAGTGGAGGTTGATTAAATTGAGGTTATGTGAAATCCATCGCCCCAAAATAAATCAAATTAATACAAAGTAAACTAATCATATTGAAGTATATAAGTACTAAATTGAATCAGAATACAATAATTAGTTTAGAAGTTATGAGTGATTATATTGTGAACAGGGGTTTTAGGCTTGTTTGAGTGAGGTTGCTTAAATTAAAGTCATCTATCGTTTGAAAATAGATAAAAATGCCAAATTATATTTATAAAATGTTAAAAATAACAAAATATAGCCAAAAAGTATAAAAATGTTGTAAAAAAATATCAAAATTTGCCATAAACTCAAAAATGGCAAAATTAGTGACAACCAAATCGTTCAGAAAACAGTGAATTACTTTAAATACCGTAAAAATCGTGCAAAGAAACATTTCTTGCTTGAAATTCGCTCGTGAATCATGTATACCATATAAAATTCATCAAAAATTGCGTGGAAAACCTAAATATGGCATAAGATTTGCTTGAAAAAACACACAAAAAAACTATTTTTTGCATAAAATTTGCTGAAAAATCATGTTTAGCACATAAAATCGCCAATAAAACTTATTTTTATTATAAAATTTGCTCACAAAACTGGTTTGTAACACAAAACATTCTCTCAGAACCTTAAAATTGCATAGAAGCAACATTTATAAGATTAAAATTGCTCAAAAAACTCATTTCTACCATAAAACACATGAAATTTATCAAAATTCGCCTAGTAAACCCAAATATTGCATAAAATTTTCTTACAAAACCTCAAAATTACAGGAAAAAAAGACACCAAAATTGCGCTTAAAAACCATTTGTAGTATCAAATTTGTCAAAAATCACGTTTTATGAGGTAAACTTGATCAATATTAGCGCAAAAAAAACATTTAAACCATAAAATTTGCTTCAAAAACCTCAAAAATTTAGGAAAAAACTAAAGCATTTGATTTACTTTGTAATTTTAAGAATTTAAATTATTACTAATTAACATCGAGTTAAATTAATTTAGTTACTCACTTATTCTACTTTGGGTTATCTTGTGTAGGAAGTCTCTTTAATGCACTTTTTCTTACAGCATTCACACTTTAACACATTAGATTCCAATAATACTAAAATCAATAAAAGTACATATTTCGGATTGCTTCAACCGGATTGATATTGAAACTTTCTGAATAACTAAATATCACTACCACCAATAAAATAATTGGTCGATATCATCCCACAAGTCCAAATAACACATTCACAATAATTGAAATCACTTCACATTGTTTACAACTGATTAATTTGTCAATAAACTATAAGCTATTTAAGACGAGCCAAGATGGCCGACAACCTGCGCAGACTATCACTGCGCATCAAAGCAGTAGCAGGGAACAAACTTAAGTACCAACCTAAATCTACTTTAATAGATAATTAAATTCATATCTATTAATTGATACATTTGGTAAAGACTAATAAGTGATTAGAATTACCTTTGATTAATCCATAAGCTGCATTCCTGTCACCATTATATTTGTTTTTTCTAAAGCCAGGTATTCACATTGTTAATTCATCGTTTTCATATTAGTTGACATACATGAATAAAAACTGTATTATCTTCAAAAGTTGATACAAAACAAATTGAAATGCAATCAGATTGAATTTTTCATTGTTACAATTTGACAAAACAAAACTTTAACTTAAAATTATATTAATAACACAATAATCTTCATAACTCTTCAAACACAAATCTTGTAACAATTTCTTTGATCTTGTCCAATTAATATTTGAATCTAGAAATTAAATCTTTATTAGTGAAAGTTGTATCAAAACATTTTACATAAGAACTACTAGTAAGAAATAAAACTGAATAATGAACTGTTCTTAGTAAGATAGCGTAAGACTAGTAATGGCGTCTTATTGATGTCATTTTAATTCGGTTACCCGGCGTATTAAGTCCTACTACAGTAGAGTCATGGAAATGTGAACACAAGAGAAAAACGCGCAAAGGCATTAATACAACAGAACGAACACTATTTTTGGGTATATTAAGTTGCCTATTACGATGGCCAAGCTATATTTGGTTGCTTGTACATTAGAATAAATCTATTCTTAAAGTATCCGGACCAGCTAAGGTACAACATGGTTGGAAAGATCAATCCATGAACTTGAAAATACTGCAGATGTCATCCTTTCAAGATGACTACAAACTACCACGTATTTAAGGACTATTTGAGCAACAACTACTCTCGACAAATGCAATAGAGCTCTTTCTTTGGTATGTTAAGTCTACAAACAATACTATGATAGTAATAGTTGAACAATGAAGTTGTGGGCTACACCAATTGCGGCATACTACACATCGCTACAGCTGCACAACGCAAACAAACGAGGTATGGTCTGGTCTTCAGTCAGTTGCTCAAGAAGATATATGCACAATTATCATTAAATAGGCTAAATCTACCAATCACAAAACACTGAACAAGGTGACAAATTGTTAGTAAACTACTTTCTTTGTCAGTTATGTTTGTAGCGGCTTTATCAGGTCGGTCATCGCACTACTACTTCCTAAATATTTTATAATCTTTTTTTATGTATGTATAAAGAAATGTTATAGTAGTCAACTTCAATACCCAATTTTGACTTACCGTAAAAACAAAAACCCCTTAAAAACTAAGAAGAATCATTCAAAACATTTTTTGGGATCATGGATTAGGGACATTATTATAAAACCATAAAAAAATTGTTGGAATTTTGGCAGAAATAAAAGTTTCTTCTTATTTTTTATTTACTTTTTATATAATAATAAGTCGGCGTCAAACGTAAAATTTTGTTACGTTAATAAAAAAATTGAACGTCCATGCCACAGGACGACCCTTACTTCTTACTAGACAGGATGATACCGTCATATTTCTGTTGGAACCACTTCATGGCGTCTTCTTTCGTCAGGCGATGTGGGAAACCAACTTTGCCTTGTTTCCTACGTCTGTGTGCGACGTTGAAACCCGGTCGGCCTAATACAACGTAAAAGTCAAGACCGTAGATACCGATGCTGGGATCGTATTTGATACCAAGATCGATGTGTTCTTGAATACCGAATCCAAAGTTACCGGACGCTGCAAAAATCAAACAAAAATTATTAATCAAAATTTTTAAAATGCAAACTGGTTTTCAAATTATACACTCATTCAGTATCAAATGAATCAACTATAAGGCTAGTGCTCATTAGAACAAAGCTAATTAAGGAGTATCGCGATATTGACCGAAACCACGCAAATCGCGCGATTTGAAATTGATGTGAACTATTTCATGCAAATTTCAGTCTGAGCGACTATATAAAAGGAGCGTCGCAAGTACAAATTCTAATGAGAGTTGTGGTTTTGATCAAACAAACCTTATACTGTACTAATGAACAGATGTAACTTTTGTATTTCCTAAATTCTGTCGCCTAGTAAATGAAATGACAGTGCCATCTGTTCATTGTCAGAATATACACAAAAGATACTTTTAAAATCTTAAATATAATGTATGTCTCGTTTAGTAACACATCTAGTATTAAGTAGACATGGGTTGCAAATAAGAGACAGTTGATATAGCAAATAGTTTTCAGCATAGAACTATTAATCAGTTTTACACTAAATAAAAACTTTTGCATAAATAAAACATTAAGAATTAAATTATATCTAGACATTTTAATAAAACGGTTTTTTCAACTTGTTGGAATCAATTTTGTATCATTAAAAGAATTTTGCACAGTTTATACCAGATTTTGGTTCTTTATAACAATATTTTGATGTCATAGCCAGATTTGAAATCGTCATGAAAAATTTTACACATTTTCAACAATTTACGACAATTTATATCCATATTTTGGTGCTTTCTATAGTATATAGTGTATCAAGGGCCAAAAATAGGCTTTATCAGCCTTTTTATGAAAAGAATGTTGCAGATCACGCCAGATTTTGGTGGTTTCTGATAATATTTTCATACAACATAATTTTGATATTTCATGACCAGATTTTGACATTGATGAAGGAAACATTTTTTAACAGTTTTATGACTTATGGATGTTGGTGTTTTCTAATAATATTTTGAGATTTTAAAAAGCCAGGTTTTAATGTTTTTGAAATTTGTTAAACTTGTCAAGTTTATATCCGAATTTTGGTCCTTTCTATAGTATGTATTGTACCAAGAGCAAAAAATAGCATCAAAGTGAATGAGGACACTACTAAATCATTTTGACTCAAGTTACAGCCGGTATTTTTGACTGCCCAAAATAAAAAGAAGAAGAAGAAATTCAAATATTATTTTATAGTAACACATGAGAAATCGATTTCAAGACCTGATTTTGCCATTTATAAAAAAGAATTTTGCATTTTTCAACAGATTGTTGCGGATTTTGATGCTTTCGGAGGATAATATTTTCATACTTCATGACCGAATTTTGCACTTATTTGATAGTTCGGTCGAATTTTTGTACTTTTCCACAATAAGATATTTTTAACTATTAAAAAAGCTTATATTTGCTATTTCTAACAATATTTAGATATTTCATAGCCGGATTTTGTCGTGTTTTATTACTTTTTTGAATAGTTTATTGTCAAATTTTGGTTATATCAAACAATATTTTTATGTTCCAAACCCCGATTTTGCTAAATTCTTTTCAAAAATTGCCAAAAATAGATTTATTAAAAGAATTTAGCAATTTTGAACAGTTTATGGCCCGATTTTAGTGGTTTTTGACAAATATTTGATATATCATAGCCGGACTAGGCTATTTTGTTTCTTACTAACATAATTCTGACCAGATTTTGCAATTTTTAGACAATTTATGAAAAGAATTTTGCACTTTTTAATTATTTTGGGTTTTAATTAGCAATATTTTGATATTTAAGGCCGGATTTTGCCATTATTGACATTTTATGTATAGAATATTACATTTTTTAACATTTGGCGGAGTTTAATATTTTACAGTTTTTATAACTTTAATCTTACAAAAATGTCACACTTTCAACAGTTTATTGTTAAACTTTTGTGCTTTCTAACAATATTTTGATGTTTCAATACAAATATTGCTATTTTTGACATTCTGTATATAAAAAATTACACTTTTCAGCAGTTTATGTCCCATTTTTGGTGCTTATATTTTGAAGATTAAAGGCCAGAATTTGGTAATTTGGACACTTAATAAATAGAATTTTAAACTTTTGAACAGTTTATGACCAGATTTGCAGTTTCAAAAATTGATTTCATGAAAATGTTTACAGTTTTAACAGTTCATGGCAGGATTTTGCTGTTTAACCTAACCTAACATATTTTGATGTTTCAAAATTTCACATGATACAAATAAATTTTTAAACTTTTAAACCGTTGTTGCCCAGATTTTGTTTCTATCTGAAAATATTTTTTATGTTTTATGACTGCATTGAGTTATTTTAGACTTTGTATAAATAGAAATTTGCACTTTTAAACAGTTTATGGCTAATTTTTTTGCGATTTCTAATATTTTGCAGTTTCCAAGATTACATCTAAAGAAATTTTACACTTTTTAAGGGCCCATGAAAAGATTTGCAGTTTATTACCCGATTTTGATTTTGTCTGACAATATTTAACTTGTTATGTCCGTATTTTACTATTCTCGACATTTCATAAATAGAATTTTACACTTTTCAACCGCTTTTGGCTGAATTTTGATATTTTTGAGTTTTAATGAAAAGAATTTAACACTTTTTAACAGTTGATAGCCCAGTTTTGGTATGTATATTATTATTGTTGCACTTTTCAGCCAGATTTTACTGTTTTTGAAACTCCCTTAAAATGTTTACACTGTTTATGGCAAAATTTTGCTATTTTGAACTTTTTATGAAAAGATTTTTGCAATTTTTTTGTAATTTTTAACAATATTTTGATTTCATAGCAGGATTTTGCAGTTTTTTAATTATTTTTTTACCTTTTTCAACAGCTTATGGCCGAATTTTGGTTCATTTTAACAATAATTTGATGTTTTTGCTTTTGATGTTGCACTTTTATGGCCAGATTTTGCTTTTTTATTAGCAATAATACGATATTTTATAGCCGGAAATTACATTTTTTAAAAGTTTTGATATTTCAGTTTTTCTTTAATTTGAAAATTGAATTTCTAACAATATTTTGATGTTTCAAGATTCAGTTTGAGGCCCATTTTTAATGCTTTCTGATAATATATTTGATATTTCATAACCGGATTTTGATTTTTTTGAGATTGTATAAATTTTTTCACACTTTTTAACAGTTTACAGCCGGATTAAAGTGCTTTCTGACAGAATACTTTGATGGTTCAAGGCCAGAAATGCTATTTTTGGCATTACAGAAATAGAATTTTGCACTTTTCAACAGTTTATGACTGGATTTGCTGTTTTTCATAGCCTTTTTAACAATATTTTCATGATATCAAGAACTAGAATAGAATTTTGAACTTTTTTGTCCATATTTTGATTCTATCTGAAAATATTTTAATGTTGTATGACTGCATGTAGTTATTTTTGACTTTGTATAAATAGAATTCTGCACTTTTCAACAGTTTGTTGCCAGATTTGAGATTAATTTCATAAACTTTTTTTACAGTTTTTAAGAATAGGATGGATTTTAGTGCTTTCTAACAATATGTTTATGCGTCAAGGCCGGATTTTGCAATTTTCAACATTTCATGAAAAGAGTTTTGCAGTTTTATTACCCGATTTTGATTTTGTCTGAGAATATTTAACTTGTTATCTGCGTATTTTACTATTCTTGACATTTCATAAATAGAATTTTACACTTTTCAACAGTTTATGCCTAGATTTTGGTTCTTTGTAATAATATTAGGATCTCATAGTATTCTTAAGACTTTTTTACACATTTCAGTTGTATTTTCATGTTTCAAAGCTGAATTTTATTATTTTTGACATTTTATAAATAGAATTTTGCACCAGTCAATGTTTTGTGATCAAATTTTGTTATTATTAACATTTTAAGAACAGAATTTTGCACTTTTTAACAGTTTATGGCCAGATTTTGATGCTTTTTGAAAGTTTTTTATGCTTCTTAGTGTGGGCTATGCTGTTTGTCTTACTAACATAATTTTTACATTTTATGGCCGGATTTTGCCATTTTTGTCATTTTATGAAAAAAAAAACAATATTTTGATGTTATAGTCCAATTTTTTTCTATTTTTGACATTTTAAGACCCGGTTTTGATACTTTACGACAGTTATTTGATAATTCATAGCTGGATATTATTATTTTTGACATTTTATAAAAAGAATTTTGCAGTTTTAACCATTTTTTATGAATAGAATTCTGCACATTTTAATAGTTTAAACCAGATAAAAAAAAAATACCAATTGTGTACAGTATTTTCCAAAACCACCTCAATATTTTGCAGTAAAGACCAAAAATCGTAGTTACACCACTGCCTTAAAATATATTTGTTTTTTAACAATATTTTGATGTTTTGTGACCAAACTTTGGTATTTTTAACATTTTATTAAAAGAATTTTACACTTTTTAATAGTTAATAGCCCAGGTTTGGTGCTTTTGTCAATTATTTCATATTTCATAGCTGGACCAGGCCAATTTGTTTCATACTAACATGATTTTGACATTTTATGAAAAGAATTTGGAATTTTTAACAGTTTATGGCCAAATTTTGATTTTTTATTAGCAATATTTTGATATTTTATGAACAGTTTTTGCTATTTTTGCCATTTTATGAATAGAATATTAAATTTTTTTTTCTACTTCTCTTGTAATAAGCAATCATAGTGCTCATCTGCATATGCTAATGACATCACATTCTTTCTATTCTATAGCTCTGCCTGCAATATAGAGTGGGCATCCATTTCTCATTTGAAATAAAAAGTCTACTTCTGTAATATGGAAGACACTATTGATTGATTAAAACAAAAAACTGTTGCTACCATAAATGAAAAAAAATTACAAAGAATTTACAAATTGAATAGAGGTTTGTACTAGTTAAAATGATTTATAAAATTTCCCAAAATTTAGAACTCTTATAACATTTCTTGCAAAACTTGAAAATAAAAGGTACTTGCATAACTCAATAGTTTTTATAATTTTTTTATTCAAGTAAAATGTAATCTTAAAATATTAATTTAGAATGTAAAAATATCTCCTATTTTGATGTTTTAGACCTGATATGCTACTTTTTACATTTTATAAATAAAAAATTGCACTTTTCAAATGTTTATGACCCAATTGAGGTGCTTTCTAATAATGTTTTGATATTTCATAGACGGATTTTAGTGCATTCTGGCAATATTTTGATGTTTCAATAACAGAATTTGCTATTTTTTGGCATTTCAAAAATGGAATTTTGCACTTTAAAACAGTTTATGACCAAATTTTGCCCTTTTTAACTATATTGTGATATTTTATATCCGGATTCTATTGTTTTCATTAAAAAAAATACATTTTTTAACAGTTTATGCCCAAATTTTGGTGTTATTTAACTATATTTTGATGTTTCAAGAACAGTTGATTTTGCAATTTTGCTGTTGCCCGGATTTTGATTCAATCTGAAAATATTTTAATGTATTAAGACCGACCGCATTTAATTATTTTTGACTTTATTTAATAAGAATTTTGCACTTTTCAATAGCTTGTGGCCAGATTTTTACTATTTCTAACAATATTTTGACATTTCATAGCAGGATTGTGCAGTTTTTAAGATTAATTTCATAAGGTCTTTTACACTTTTTAAGAGTTTAGTATTTTACAGTTTTTGAAACTTCTTAAAAAATGCCACTTTTCAAATTTTTGTGCTTTTTAACAATATTTTGATGTTTCAATACCAATATTGGTATTTTTGACATTCTATATATAAAAAATGATTTCATAACTGAATTTTCAATAGTTTATTATCAAGTTTTGTGCTTTCTAACAATATTTTTGATGATTTAATACCAATATTGCTATTTTTGACATTTTATATATAAAAAAACTACACTTTTCAGCAGATTATGTCCCATTTTTTATGCTTTCTATTATATTTGTTATTTCATAGCTGAATGTTTTTTTTTTGAGATCTTATTTTTTTTTTAGACTTTTCAACAGTTAATAACCAGATTTTGATGCTTTCCGACAATATTTTGATATTGAAGGACAGAATTTACTATTCTTGACATTTCATAAATAGAATTTTACACTTTTCAGTTTATTTTGGTTCTTTCTAAAACCTGTATGACACTGTCTATAATTATGTCTTGAATTATATATATAATTATAGATCGACCATTTCCGTGTGTAAAACACACAAATTATCAAGGTCACAATTATATCTTGAAAAATTTAGAACATGTTCTATTTTCCCATCTATAATCGACGCGAACGTGATGTGCGCATATTATTTTGTATTTTGTAATTTTTTTTCAATTTTACCACTGCAGCTCTACATATAGCAATTGCTACCACTTTTTTAATTTGTTCTGCTTCCATTTTTTATTATTTTCATTAATTGTATAACTAACTGTAGCAATAATCAATTCAAAACAAATGACATAACCTGCAAAGTGTAGTAAACATTGAAACTTGATTTGACAGATCATAGATAAGGCGCAGGCGTGGTTTTATAATTATATAAAGAATTATTTACAGTGTCATACAGGATATAAATTTTATATATGGAATTATGGCACAAATTCTAATAAAAATTATATATATAATTCAAGACATAATTATAGACAGTGTCAAACGGGTTTAACAATATTTTGATATTTCATCATATTTTTGAGATTTCATAAAAAAATACACTTTTCAGTTGCATTTTAATATTTCAAGGCCAGATTTTGTTATTTTTTACATTTTATAAAAAGAATTTTGCACAGGTTTTCATGAATAGAAATCTGCACTTTTAAATATATAAACTATTTAAAAGTCAACATATCATAGTTAATTCTTTCTAAATGTACTGGTAAAAAAATAAATCGATTATCAAATTATTTGCCGTTTTTGTTAAAATCCTACAAACCAAGGAAGCGGTCAGTATAGTCTTAAAGTCTTTAAGAAACACTCAATTATAAATTAATTTTAAAACATGTTCATACTACCACCAAGTTTATTTGTAAGAGTGAGAAACAAGATAATTAAATCAAATTAAAAACCTAATCAGCCCAACGTGAAGTCATTATTTCCCACTTGAATAGGATTAGTTATTTTTGGTGTCTAATAGACCTAACCTAACCGGTACAACTCAAAAATTGAAAAAAAATAATGAATAAAATTGACATAACTTATTTTCAAAATGATGTTTTGTAAGCTCATCCCAATTTAATTGTTCATTCAGGAAATAATAACATGAATTGATTTCATTTTATTAATAATTTTCAACTAAAGTCTACCAACAAACTGTAAATATTTTTAAACTTTTTAAGGTTATGTTATATTCAAGTAATTAAGCACACTTCATGCACCACCTCACCAAAATATCAGAAATTTTTTTAATTTATTTAAAGAGAGAAAGTAAATGTTAATCAATTACTTCCATTAACTTTCTCAAGTACTTAGGTTTACTGTAAAATGTTTGATCATTGTTCAGCCATTACTGACATTTCAGTATTAGTAGAATGAAAGATTTATTCATGATTATGTGATAAATTTTGGCCGTCTCAAAATATCAACGTCGTATGTAAATAAACATGAGTCAAATCTATTAGAATACCACGCAAAAATACAAATTAATTTATATTATTTTGTAAATTATAGTTACAGGTATCAAACTTTCACTGAAACAAGGCTGGACTAATTTTCTTATAATCTTCAAAAATAAATATATTACCAAGCCATCTTGTTAACTTTATATACAATTAAAAACATGTTCTACTAAAGGAAAGATATATGTTAATGAATCCTAAATAGAAACAATGTAATTTACATGTAAACATTCATACTTTTTTCAATGTTATCTTAAACCAAACAGTACTGATTACAAATAACAGTTTGAATCATTTTCAATGTAGACGTCCAGTCAGCACTGAATCATATCTAGACAAGCTTGAAGTACAAACTGGACATTCTTTGCAGCAAGGTATTATAGTTTCTAAACCTCTTTTTGGTCAGATATGAGAATGTTTCATTGTTTGGTCTGCAACACGCGTGAGATTTTGGAAAACAGATTTAATTCCACATAATTTGCAATTTTCCAAATACGTTTTATAATACTTTATATAAATTATTACTATTGCAATAGCTGATTTTATAAAATAAAGCTTGTACTTCCACATATCAAATTTCTTTAGTTATTTTAATTGCAGGTAAAGAAATATATCAACTCGTCAGTTTAAATTTACAGCACATGCAACATGTCTTGAAGAAAACGCTTAAATCTTTCATAAAAATTATAAATGAACGAGCTGCAATTAATACAATTACAACATTAACATTAAAAATCGATATCCAACAAGTTAAACAAAACGAATATTATCAACAAATATAATTCTATTTACCTGAGAAGTTATCCCTACGCAATTCGTATTCCCTGACTTTGAGACCACGTTCCAAAATTTCTTCAGCTTTGGCTCCCCTTACTGTGCAATGTACAGCAATCTTTTCATTACGACGGATACCAAAAGAACGTACAGTGTAACGTGCCTTTGAGAAAACAGGTTGTTGACCAGTCAATTGTTCCAACACCTATAAAAAAATACATTAGTAAAAATACTTAATAAAACAAAAATTAAATCAATTATTAAATTAATTAATAGAATGTACGTCTCGTTTAGTAACATATCTAGTATAAAAGTAGACATGGGTTGCAAATAAGAGACATTAATTTAGCAAGAAATTCATTACACCAACTATTGAATACGTTGAGTGCATTGTAAAATATTCTTGCAATTTAAATGATTTCAAATATTTACTTACTTTTGCTGCCCTCGTAAGCCTATCACCAGATTCTCCTACGCAGATATTCAAGCACAATTTACGGATGTGCAAATCTTTCATAATATTCTTGCTCTTGTCTTTAGCATCTTTCCTCACCTTTTTGGGTGCTGGTTTCTTCGCCGCTGGCTAAAAACAACATCAAAACATATTTTAAGGTTACCATACACAATATACACAAAATCACTAAGAAAAGCCTCAATTGTTCCATTTATAATTAATTAATATTTCATACCATATTTGTGATAGGTTTCTAGATATGTTTTGTGGTTATAAACATTCAACAACAGAAGACATGTGTAAGTTATGTGGAAAATATTATTGGTAGGATTGGGAAATATATACGGGATTAATATTGTACGTGTTCGTTGATGATTTTGGTGCACTTTTTAAACTGTTTACATTTATATTTGAATGGATGATTAAGGATTTTCAGTAGATGTTAAAATAATGTCAACACTCACCGCCATGATTTTAACTAGAAGGAAGTTTTAGCATACGGCCGGTAACGCAGGTAGGGATAGTATCTGCAAGAAGCAGTGCTGCCAAATGTGATTTTTGTTAAAACACGAATCACACAGCATCAATATACCAAAGCGCCACTGTGGCTAAAGTGATAACTACTGTATCTGTTATTAATTTAATTAAACTTAAAAATCCGGTATACATACAATCATGAATACAAATATGCATAAGAAAGTTTATTGATTTTTAATAATAGCAAAACGACAAAAACACAATATAATTATATATTTAAAAATAAATGTTGAGTTTGATGCAAAGAAACTGAAGCTGGCCAATAAAGTTTAATCAATTAATGTCATGTATAATTTAAAGTTAATAAATTAATGCCCGTATGACACTGATCTATAATTCTTTATTGAATTATATACATAAAAATATTTAAATCTTAAAAAGTCTGTAAAATGCACAAATAATCATCAATCTTATTGTATTGAAATTTTAAGAATATTTTTAGTTTTTCTTTAGAATTAACACAAAAATGTACGAATTAACAATTTTTAAAAAATAGTTAGGTTATATTATAAATGCTATTACTCACATGTTATGTGATAATTATAAAGAAAACCTAAAAATATTCTTAAAATTTCAATCTACATACAATAAGATTGATGATATTTTGTGCATTTTACAGGCTTTTTAAGATTTAAATATTTTTATATATATATATATAATTCAAGATATAATTATTGACAGTGTAATACGGGCATAAGAATAACCAACAATGTTCATGCATTACTTGAAGTTAGCCAATAAAGTTTTATTAATCAACTAACTTCACATATAACTTAAAGTTAGCCAATTCAGAATAATCGGCTATGTTCGTGCATTATTTGAAGTTAGCCGATAAAGTTTAATTAACTTAACGTATAACTTGAAGTTAGTTAATTAAGAATAATAATGTTATGTTCGTGCTGTTCTTGCAGCTGGCTAATAAATTTTAATAAACTTAATTTGCGTTTTACAGTTTTTTTTATTGTATTAAAATATTTCTTGCAAAATCTCGTTCGGGAGTTATTCTGGCATGTATCGCATATCGCTATCATTAATTAAAAAAATCAGCTTGTGATCTCTTTTCGTACTACAGGACTATTTAGTAATATAAACTCAATACCAAGCTTCATGTTAATTGTATTTTTTAACGTCAATATGTATTATTAATTACAAATTTATGGTTTAAATGTCACACTTCCCCTCCGGTAGGGGAAATCTATGACGTAGTGCGAGATCGCAATGAGTGCCAGAATAGGGCCTCTGTGTAAACTTAATCAAATTCCACACGGTCAATTTGACATAACCTCAATTCAATTAACATGACATCGCAAAACCAAAATTTATTAGAGTTAACATAAGGTCTGTTCCAACATACGATTTGGACAGTTTGCAAACCGTCCAAACTGTGCACACAAACATATATTTGTCATCCTTAGGCAATCTTTTATACACAATAATTTATTTGTGTGCATAGTTTGAACGGTTTGCAAACTGTCCAAATCGTATGTTGGAACAGACCTATAATTACTCATAACTCAAAAACCGTACATTGGAAATTAGTGCAATTTAGTAACAGCATAGTTCAATATCATCAGAACTAATACTGCAAAATTGATTAAAATTCTTACGATTAATTTGACATAACCTCAAACCAATCAGCATCACATTGCAGAATCAAAAATTAAATAAAAAAATCGGACAATCATAATGCGCCCGACCGTTCACTCAAAAATAGTTATGTATCACATATCTAAAATACTAATGGTGGAATTCATGAAAGCTGATTAAAGTTAATCAGCGTTAAATGTGACAACATAACCTCAACATACTATAAACTGTCAAAATTGTTTTTACTAATTCAATATAAATACTTGATATTTACTTTGCGTTAGTGTCAAATATTATTTTCCTTTTAGTTCTGGTAGTTACATATTGTGTAAAACTTGCCTTTGTGGTAGCATTACTATAAATAGTTTTGCGGTTGTCAAATTTAATCAACCGTTAATTTAACTGGCTTTCATGAATTCCAGCATGAGAAATCAAAAATTTAATATTCAAGTAGATGCAAATAAAAATATGATTGACGATGTTAATAAAATATTTATAAATCTCAGTTGCCTTTTATTAATTTGCTATAAACTCTATTGATCTTCAAAACAAAATTTTAAGTTGCTATGTTACTGTTAATTCAATAATCAATTATGAAATTGTCATTGCGACACCACCCGTAGTATTGTACATTTTTATTTTTTACATTTTATTTGTAATATTTTGGTTATTTAATTAGCCATGGAAGATTTCGATATTCGCGAGGAGGAAGTGGAGGAATTCCAAGCGTTGGATGTGCCTGATATTAGTTCGAAGGATCCGGAAGAGAGGAAATTGGCGAGACGGATCAGGATTCAGAAACGAGTAGATGCATTAACTAGGTAAATACTTTAAATACATTACTTAAATAATTGATTAATTAGATATATGAGAAAAGTGTAGTGGTTAAATTGTTTTGTCATATTTTATTTTTCTGTAAATGTAACTCGCTGCGCCATCTGTTTAATTTTCTTGCAACTAGTGTAGTTCACTTATTTGCGTATAGGTGGCAATAGTGACGAATATATTAATATACAGCGTGATAATAATTTTAAGAATAAAATCTGTCCAAAAATGAATATCTCGTATATGTTTAATAACAGATATTTACAATAATATAATTATACTTAATATTATAAATAAATTTGAAACTGACTAAACTAATTTATACTGGATTAATATAATCGATTTAATGCAATTAGTTTTCCTTTTTCTTTGAAAATTATTTTAATTAAAAAATATGATAAAATGAACTGAATAAGCAACTCCTGATAAAACCTTAAATATTATTATTTATTACTAGAAGTGGCCCATGTAACGTTTGGAGTTTGAACTATCGTTTATTTTGTTTTTTAAAGGTATAATAACATTTATAAGTTGACAGAAATTTAGTTTTATGTTTGACATTTACAAAAAGGAACGTTTTACACTTGAACAAAGTTAGAAAATAATGAAAACTTACTTCCAAAATGGTGAGTTTTTTACTCAAATGGTAAAAAATTTACGAAACAAATTTGATAGAAAAGAAGTGCCTTTAACGCAGTTTGTGGACCAATTTATGAAGCAAGTTTGCGAAACTGGATTGTTAGTGGATAAAACAACTCGTTCTCGTTCTTGTTCAGTGCGCTCAGCCAAAAAAATTAATGTTGTTTCTCAGAGTGTGCGTGAACATGCATCAACATCAACTTGTCTTTCTTCTCTGGGACTGAACATTTCTTGCACTTCTCTGAGGATAATTTTGCATAAAGACCTCGGTTTGAAGGCTTACAAAGTTTAATTCGTTCAAGAAATGAAGCTTGATGACCATCCAATGCGTTTTCAGTTTGCCCAATGGGTTAAAGATCGTTTGGCCGCCGAAGATGAGCATATTTTTATCGAAAAATCGTGTTTTTCAATAAAGCTCATTTTCATTTCATGTCAATAAGCAAAATTATTGCATTTTTGGGGATGAGGGAATCCATACATGACTATTGAACAGCCTATGCATCCACAACGAGTAACCGTTTGGTGTGGTTTTTGGTCTGGCGGCATTATTGGGCCATTTTTCTTTGAAAATGAGCAAGGAGCCGCCGTTACTGTTAATAGCGAACGTTACTGTGCCATGTTAAACGAATTTTTGTCTTCAAAAATTGAAGAGAATAAAATGGATGACATTTTGTTTTAACAGGACGGGGCCACTTGCCATACAGCCAACGTAACCATCGATCTTTTGCGCACTGTTTTTGGAAATCGAATAATCAGCCGGAATCCTGATGTCAATTGGCCGCTTAGGAGCTGTGATTTGATCCCGTTGGATTTTTTTTTTGTGGAGAGACCTTAAGGTTAAGTGTTACGCTAACCATCCAGAGAGGATTGATGCCTTGAAACACGAAATCGAAGTTACCATTCATGTGATTAGAGCCCAAAAAATCGAAAATGTACTAAAAAATTGGGTTAATTGGATGGGTTACTGTCAAGCCAGCCGTGGCAGTCATTTGAATGATGTTGTGTCATTCTTAAATGAAATCTTTTTAATAAACTCATCATATTGAAAAAATATTAATAACTTTTTTATTTATAGAAAATTCAAATTCCAAAAGATAGATAACCCACCCTTTATTTATTTTTAAAACATTTACAGAAAAAGAAACATTTCCAAATTGTTGAAAAGTTGCAAATGTTCAACCTATACCTAAAAAAAGGAGACAAATCTGATTCTTCAAATTATAGACCGATTGCATTATTGTCCAATCTGTTGAAAAATATATTAATTTTCACATTGTCAAGTTTTTAGAACAAAATAACTTCATCTCAGATCTCAATTTGGATTTTGATAACAGATCTTCTGACTTATGTTAGTCACAAAAGGAATTCTTCTTTAGACAAACATGGAGAAAATATTGCAGTAGTCTTTGTTACGGCCACCAGGCGCCCACTTGTAAACAGACGCCCAGTTCCCAATGTGCGAGAACCAATCACAGACCAGGGAAATCAATCGAATACTTTGGGCAGACCCGGAAACAATTGCAAAGTTTTTTCAGACGCGTGTAATACTGGATTAGGCGCTGTGTTGTATCAAGAAAAGGGTAAAACAAAACACATGGTTTCCTACAGCATCTCTCGACTCACAGAACGCCAGGCTAAGTTTCATTCAAACGAGTTGGAATGTATGGCCATCTACTGGGCAGTTGTGAAATACAGGGCTTACTTACAGGATGCTCCTTTCATCCTGCGGACGGATAACAAACCGTTGGTATGGTTAGACAAGTCGACTGACGCTATCGCCAAGTTCACCAGGTGGTAGCTGCTCTTGCAAGAATTTTCATTCAAGGTGGAGCACACTCCTGAGTCCCTCAACCACCTGGCCGACGCACTGTCTAGAAATGCGTGCTCGTTAAAGATAGTGGAAGAAGGAATAAAAGAAATTGAGAGGTTATTGCCCCAGAAGACGCCCTACAGCCTAAACCACTTATACAGCAGGCTGGGCAGGAAACACCATGTCACTAAGGATAAAATCTCTGTCTTAGGTGAAGAGACCCTTGCTGCTCTAGTGCGAAGGGCACAAGTCGATATCCCAGACGGGATTGACGTAGGGTACAAGTTGGGCAAAGCGGGAGAGCATCTTAGGACGCTGGCATGGCATAACCAGCTAGTCGTACCACCCGCAGCTCAACAGGAGGTATTGAAAGAACACCACTCCAGTGACACCGCCGGGTACCCTGGCAGAGATGAAACTTTGTCGTCCATACTGGCAGCATTTCACTGGCCAAGCATCCGACGAGATGTGCGGACTTTCATCCAAGGTTGCGTCGTGTGTGACCGAACTAAAGCAGGCCACGCTGGACCTGGAAATCCTTTACAGTCGCACCCACTAAGCGCAATTTGGGAAAAAATAGCCATCGATTATATTGGACCATTCGACGTCACCAGATCGGGAAACAAATTGGCATTTACCGTTTTGGATATGACGAGCCGCTTGGTAGAGACAATACCTGTGCCGGCCGCAACCAGCAAAACACAACAAAATTGCTTGAGGAAAAGATATTCCAACTCTACGGATATCCTAGAGTTATTTTACCGGACAACGGGACCCAGTTTACGAGTAAGACGTTTGGAAACTCTGTGAAGAAATGGAAATGCGTGCACCAGACGGCTACGTATCACCCACAAGCCGACCCCGTTGAACGAAGATACGCGGAATTAAAATAGAGCGTTTCTGGAGCAGAATCCTTGCAAAAACTGATTATTACCATGCCCGTCTTTCGCAATAACCGACAAAATAACGCCCCCATTGGACAAAGTTCGAGTCAATTGTTACTGAGACAGGCTTTAAAGCAACCAGGAGGCTGGGACTAACCTGACTCAAGACGAAGACCCGGAAAGAAGGCTGTAATTGGCAAGACAACGCCAAGTAATCTACTGACGACTACGCTACCCACGACAGGAAAACGCCGCTCGAAGTTATCAACCTGGGGATATGGTGATGGTCAGACAGCCGCAGGCGGTTATTGTTATTGGATCGAGGATTTGCCATACCGACCACTATGCAAACTGCATATCGATGACCTTAGCCCCGTTGCTACGACAGACCAGCCACCTCTACAAGCGACTACCCTAGCAGACGTTATCTCCGTCGAGAAAATAGAGGGGAATTGTTACGGCCACCAAGCGGCGCCACTTGCCAAACACACGCCCAGTCCGGAATGTGCGAGAACCAATCACAGACCAAGTGATGGTATAAAATAAATCCGTTCGAGAAATTTCAGTCAGCCGACCCACGTTAATGTCTCTGGATACTCTACTGGACTTCCGCCGACAACTTCCGCTATGCCTTATGAACCTTCTGCCCACACGATGACGACTCACGCTACTGAACATGACTACTCTTTGGAAACTACGTTTGCTCTTCATGGATATGGCACGATGATGACCTCCGCACCGACTCCGGCTTATGCAAACTAGACCCCACGTACACTACGACGACACCGGGAGCACTAGCTCCGTTTCCGGCTCTTTACCGCCGTGTTGGAACCAAACCAACACGGGACGGTGAATATTTAGATACCTCCATGGCTAACCTTGAAGAAGCCCCGATCCCTGAGGGAAAATTATCATTGATCGGCGGTGGAGACCGCAAATCCCACGCAAAACTACCCCCGCAATAAATATTATCAGTGGCCACTTACGTCACGACTAGTGTCCCCCTTTCTTCCATTTTGAGGGGGAAACTGGTTGCACCTTAGACATTTCTAAAGCTTTTGATAGTACATGGCACCCCAATCTTATCATTAAGCTCCATTGTATAAGTCTAGATTAAAAATCTGTAAATCTTATCAATAGGTTTTAATTCTGACCCCAAAATCATAAATGTTGGTGTTCCTCAAGGTTCTGTTCTTTCGCCAACTTTATTTTTGATTTACATTAATGAACTTCTTCAAATAACTGAAAGTCTTGTTCATAGTTTTGTAGATGATAGCACTCTTCATACTTTCTAAAGACCATATCGACAAAAATGGCAGAACGTTTTGAAATTTTTAGGTTAGAATCTGTAGGATCTATAAACAACTTCTTATTGTTCCAAAATTAAAATCCGAGGTACCATCAGTACCAAATAATAAACTTAACATAAAATCCATATCTAAATTTTCATTTTTTTTAAATGTTGCTCATTTTTGACATTTAAAATAAAAGATTGAATAGTAATATATTGACTAAATTTTATGTCTTACTATTAATACATTACACGTTGATTAGAACTATTTGAAACATTGATACACATTAAAAACTTTGGTACTACTCCATACACATATTATTACATTAATTTAATTATAAATAGTACATTGAAACACTTTAAAAATAATTAGTACTCTTCTTCTTGACCACCAAATGACTCATCATTACCAGTACTATCAGTACCCACTTCTTCGTAATCTTTCTCAAGCGCAGCCATATCCTCTCGGGCTTCTGAGAATTCACCCTCTTCCATACCCTCACCGACGTACCAATGCACAAAAGCTCGTTTCATATACATTAAATCAAATTTGTGATTGAGTCTGGCCCAAGCTTCGGATATTGCAGTGGTATTGGATAACATGCATACTGCTCGTTGCACCTATAAAACAATAAAGTAAGTTTAAGGACAATTAATTAAAAAAACTGTTTGATTAAAAAATACCTTTGCTAAATCTCCTCCAGGTACAACCGTAGGTTTTTGATAATTAATACCAACTTTAAATCCAGTTGGACACCAATCAACAAACTGTATATTCTTCCTAGTTTTGATAACAGCAATAGCCACATTAACATCTTTAGGAACTACATCTCCTCGATATAGCATACAGCAAGCCATATATTTACCACGACGTGGATCACATTTAACCATCTAGAATTTAACACAATTTAGAAACATTTTAATCAGCAATCAAAATAACATACCTGGTTACAGGGTTCAAAACAGGCATTGGTAATTTCCTGCACTGAAAATTGCTCATGATATGCTTTTGCAGCTGATATAATTGGTGAGTAGGTTACTAAAGGAAAATGAATTCGAGGATATGGCACTAAATTGGTTTGAAATTCTGTTAAATCTACATTCATAGCTCCATCAAATCTAAAAAAAAATATAATAAATTTGACTAATTCTGCAGCAAGCAAAAATATTATTACCGTAGTGATGCTGTTGTTGATGATACGATTTGACCAATAAGGCGGTTCAAATTGCAGTAACCTGGACGGGGAATGTCCAAATTTTTCTGACAAATATCGAAAATAGCTTCGTTATCAACCATGAAAGCGCAATCTGAATGTTCCAAGGTAGTATGAGTGGTTAGGACTGAATTATACGGTTCCACTACAGCTGTGGAAATCATTGGAGCTGGATATACGGCAAACTGTAGTTTGCTTTTTTTTCCATATTCAAGTGATAGTCTTTCCATTAAAAGGGACGTAAAACCGGATCCAGTGCCTCCACCAAATGAGTGGAATATGAGGAAACCTTGTAGACCATTACATTGATCAGATAGTTTACGAACTCGATCGGATACGCGATCAATGATTTCTTTTCCAACTGTGTAGTGGCCTCTGGCATAATTATTAGCAGCATCTTCTTTGCCTGATATTAATTGTTCTGGATGATAAAGATTGCGGTATTCACCAGTTCTTACAGAATCTACAAATAAAGTCAATAAATTGGTTTTACCTATAATGTAAATTTGAATATAATTATTAATGTTTTTTGCATCATATTATGGAAATTGGTAAAGATTTTAAATTTATAATAACTCTTTAACTGCTTCTACTTTAACGGTATCTTCTTTGGAGATCATTCGACAAAAAGAAGACGAGTTTTATATTTTTTTATTAAAATTATTTGACAAAACTGGAACGCGTTCTTTTACATTTGCAACGTCTTCAAAACTTGAGGAAAATAAAATTATATTTTTTTTTTAAAACAGTTTCTTTTTCAATATTTTACGGTAGTGCCCAAAAATGCTACGCCACTGATTCTGGAAGAAGATTCTAATAATCTTCACAGTGAAAACGATGGCTATAAGCAACGCTGAGATTATTTAAAGGTAGTAACAAAAATAATCAATGAGAAAGTGATGATAAGAGAATATTTATTTGCCAGATATCGTTTTAACACTTTTTACTTCCAAAAATAAAGTTCCGAACTCATTGAATAAATCGACTAATGTATCTAATAAAATGAAGAAATATGATTCTTGATTATTTAAACTGTTTTTAAAATATTATTATTTATCAAAACATTTAGTGTGACCTCCACAATTATTCAAGCAATTCTTATTCATACTTACATTTAAAAATATAAAATAAACATCAAAAATAATTTATAATACGCATTAAAAAAAGTGGCTACATTGTAATTTAATAATCGAAGAGAAATTATATATTAATATTAATAAATTAATTAAACTTTTTCTAATCAATATTAATAAACTCACCAACAACAGAAGGCTCCAAATCAACGAAAATTGATCTGGGCACGTGTTTATCGGATCCGGTGGTTGCGAAAAACGTGCTGAAACTATCATCAGATGCTTTGTTATCTTTTAGATATTCCTCACTAAACATGCCGTCCTTCTGCAAGCCATGTTCAAGACAATAAAGTTCCCAACATGCGTTGCCAATTTGTACCCCAGCTTGGCCGACGTGTATTGAAATAACTTCACGCTAAAATTAAACCCAATTAATAAAAATATTATAATAAATTAATTTCTATTTACCATGTTTAATAAAATTGAATCTGTTAAGGTTTACGGTGTTGAACGTTTCACGAGTGAGTACAAATTGAAATATTTATCGTTTTCCTTGGGCAAAGTCATGCAGATTTTTTTGCTTAGTTGTATTTTTGCTGTTTATATAAATAATATTCGAATGTGATATACAATACGAGTATTAAACCCAGTGGCGTGGAATGAATTTATTTCTGACTAACTTGTTTGCTATTAATTATAATATGTTAGAAGATATGAAATGGGGTGTAGATACTGAATTGATATTATATCTGAAGTAAATGTTATTTTGGTACTTTAAAATGTTTAATAATATTTATCTTTGTGTGCAATGCATAAACATAACAAATTGCGTATATTATATAACATCCTTGAAATCCAGCAACACAAGTGATTACTTTTAATATTAAATAATTAAATAGTTTTGAACCAGTTGCAACTGCATTTTATAACTCCACACAAAATAAATTAAGTGTTTAATTAAGTTTTTTCTTACTCATTTATTTGAATTATATATTATTACGTGCAATCTGAGCTGCATTCACTTTAAGTAAAGCGAGCAAACCACTTCTAATAAGCCATCAGCAGCTTCACGTCAATCGTTTTTAGCGTCAGTAAAACCATCAACCTGCAAAACCAAAAGGTTTTTACGGCCACCCTCAAAGGCTAAGACAAGTTGTGCAGATTTGTCTTCTAATCTTTTAGCCTCAACAAGTTCTCCAACTTTGATTTTTTTTTCAGCTTCAGCTTCTCCGTACATCTTCCATATCTGTCGGTATTGAATTTTGTAGAACCAATCGCTTCGCGTAGTTGATCCATCCAGCCATGTCTTTTAGACCGGTTTCTGCTGCTCTTTGTTTCTCTTAGCTTGAAACGTGGTCGGCTCAGCTCCATTTTAAGTTTGCTATATTTTCCGCCATGTCCTTTACCTTTCATTTATCTCTGATTGTCTCGTTCTTGATCCTTAAAGATTCCGATCATAGTGCGTTCTTTGTGTTGTTTGGATTTTATTTATGCTTTTTTTGGTAACACTCATGGTTTCTAGGCTGTATGTAGCTACCCGTAGGATACATGTATTGTAATTTTTTTTTTAGATTTATGTGTATGCTGTTCCCGAAATATGTCACAGTTTACCAAACGCTGCCCAAATAAGGCTTATGCGTCTGTTGACTTATGATATTATTTTTTTAACTTGATTATGTGCTCAAAGTTAATGTAGTGGTTTACACATTCAATGGTTTTATTGTCTAGTAATGTTTTTGGATTTGTCGGACTTATGGTTTTTGTCTTTCCGGTGTTTATTTTCAGTCCGATTTCTTTCTGTTAGTACTTCTGGGTCACTCGATATTACAATGATGTCGTCGAACCGAAGCTGATCCTATCAATTTTTATTCCTTTCGAGTCCCATTTAAGTATTTTGAAGAATAAAACACATTTTATGACAAACCTTGTGACATGAGATAAATAAAAGCACACAAAACACATATAAGGAAACAACCAAAATCTTCCGACGCATAGGACTTGGCTGTGCAACTTTTGGTAAACTACAAAATACCCTGAAAGGAAAACTGCAAAAAAATTTCAGTAATGACGTATGAGGCGGAAACACTAACTTTAACAAAGTGGTTAGTGTAGTTGCGCAAAAAGCGATGGAAAGACTGATATTGGGAGTAACTAAAAGAGATAGAGTGCTCAACATAACTATAAAGGACAGAACTAAAGTTGCCAATATTGTTGAACGCATCAGAAAATTTAAGTGGACATGTGTTGAGCACATAGCTCGCACAGCAGACAACCGGTGGACAAAACAAAATACTAGAGTGGAGACCAAGGACAAGATTACCTACCAGATGCAACAAAAAGGATAGTGGAAACTAAACCAATTCCGCCCAAAACAGTAGAAAAAGCTAAAGAAAGCTTCAGCAGTGCACAAAAATGTCTTACGGATGATGATGTTTTTAACAATATTTACTCTTTTATGAGTGTAAACTTAAGGCATTCTGTAGAAAGTTGTAGCTGAAGACTGTTAGTTAGATCTTAAATCGGTTTTTTTTTTTAAATGTTTTGCTTTCTGACCTAGTTAGACATAGTTAAGGGCCGCATAATAGTTGCAAGTATATTGCAGGAGTGAAAAACAACAACAAATACCTAATCACAAAAACTTGGTCAAGTAGGCGGGTTACCAAACTAGTCTATAGTTCATAAATCTTGTGCTCACTCACCAAGACCGTATCTTTTTACAAAATAATACAAAGCGTCATTTTTGGCGGTCGCTTAAGGTACAACAGAATAATTTTTTAAAGTAATTTTAAATAATTGAAAACCTAATTGATCAATTTAAATTCTAAAATGTCAATTTTTTGGATTTACAAAAATACGTAGTATAAATGTTTTAAATCTAATTTTCTCAAAATTTCTTCAACTGAACCAATTTTTTTTCATACAAAATATCTTACTTATTATACTTACTGGTCTAAATGATTGATTTAACATTCAAAATAAGGAATTAGATATTTTTCATCTTTGCAAACGTCAGTAGTCACTATGTCACAAGAAAAAGAAGTGATAATCATTTTCTTAATGACTGACACTTTGGAGGGTGTAATAGTACTTTAGTTTGGATTTTGTTATCAAGAAATTAGAAGTTTTTTTTCTTTACAAGCGTTAGAAGTATTTTTGTCTAAGAAGAAGGAGGTGATATTCAATCTTTTGATGACCAACACTTGGGCGGGTAGGTGGGTTACTCCAGATTATGATTATCAACAAACAGTTTGAAATGGAGCGCTCACTCACTCGCTCAAGTGTTTGTTATTAAAGAATTGGAAGTTTTTATCTTTGCAAATGGTAGAAGTCTCTTGGATAGAAGAGAAGAAAGTAATGTCTAATCTTTTAATGGCCAACACTTTAGTGGGTAGGTGGATGGGTCACTTCAGATTAAGACTAACATCGAGTAGTTTAAACTGGAGTACTCACCTACCCGCTCAAGAAACAAGAAATTTTTTCTCTTCTTTGCAAGCCTTAAAATCTCTTTATTGGAAGAAAGGAAAATAAATCTAATCTCTTGACGACTAACACTTCAATGGTTAGGAAGGTTACACCATATGATTACTATCAAGTAGTTTGAACTGGAATGCACACCAACTCGCCCAAAAGTTAGTTATCAAGAGGTTGAAAGTTTATCATCAGAAGAAAGGATGATGAATCTAATATTTTGATGACCAATATAGTAAGTAGTTTGAACTGTAACAAAGAATTAAATAAAATACAATTAAATTATCGCTCACCATTTGAAGAAATATTCATTATCAGTCACTCGTTTGGGATGCATTGGCTGCTCAACGATCACGTGTGGGTTTTTTGATGCCCAAATCCTGCAGTTTTGCTTGAGGTAAAAATGAGCTTTATTGGAAAAGATAATTTTTTGCCAAAATTCACCATTGGCTTCCAGCTGCTCTAAGGCCCAATTAGCAAAATTGTATCAAAGTGGATAGTCAACTCCTTAACTGCTGGACCTTATAGGCAAATAAACAGTCTTTATGCAAAATATGCTTCAAGGAAGTGCTACTAACGTTCAATTGCTGAGAGCGATGACGAGGCAATGTTCTTGGGTTGGCTTGCACACTACGGGCTACAGCAACAATATTCTCGGGTGTACAAACCGGACAAGCGTGTGGAACTTTAGTACGGTTCACCAGCATACCAGTTTTACGAACTTTGTGCACAAATTTCTTTTAATACACTTGCATTTGGTGCATATTTGCAACCAAATTTTGTACGCAATTTTTGCATTGATTCTGCAATACACGAATTACATTCAAAGTAAATTTTTAACATTTCCCAACGTTCATCGTATAGCGGGCTATTTCGTTAACCGGGTGTGTCAAATATCATGACAGTAAAAATAAAGTGGTAGTTTAAAAAGATTCCAAGAGATGGCCCACCCTTTATATCGCAGAAATAAAAATTTTAAAAAATATATCTAGTTCTAAACACTTGGGTTGGTGGGCGAGTTACATTAACATAGCCTACCCACCAACAGTCCATGAATTTTGTACTTGGCCATCCACTTGACTGTTTGTTGTCAAACTCTTCCTGTCAGACATTTTTGACATATGGCATTTACTGTCTTGTATACCATAGTTATAAGGATATTGCAAAAGTAAAACAAACCCAGTTTTCTGACTACAAACACTTGGGCACAAACTACCAGCCCACAACTCATAAACAATGTGCGTGCCTACCCACTTATGTGTTTGTCGTCAAAGAATTCTTCAGTAGTTTTTCTTTTGTCGTGTTTTTAACATTTGACACAGTTAAAAATTGCAGTGTGTGGCATAACCAATTTTCTGATCATAACCACTTAGGCGGGTCAAAGAGCGTGGAGGTTGTGAATTGGTGTGACAGATCTTCTTCTGGTCTAAACAAAAAGCTCCTGTTTATACAAGACTTTGTTACCGTCTTAGTTTGTTGATTGAGTTGCCATTAGATGTTCCCGACGGTTGTTGTTTGTGAGCAGCTAATTTAATGTGAGAGTACTTTATTTTCCTTGTTAGATGGTAAAAGTTTTATTATTTTTGCGTGTAGGTTACGCATGCGTTTAAGCTTGCCGGGATGAATCAATATTTGTTTATATTATTAGGTTGTGTGGCGCTAGGCCTTGGCGGAAAGTGCAAGTGCGGGATTGATGTTAACATTTATCTGAAAATTTGTAACAATGTTACAAGAAATCTCTGTGCTAGAGCCGGATGTAGAGTTTATCATTTTTTGTAGGTCTGGCTCCAATATGGTAGGTTTGAAATTGATTTTTGTTAGATTGATGTTGTTGCTTTGATGTCTTAAATTTTCTTACCGATTTGTTTTAAATGGTTATCTTAAGCAGGTTTTTAAAAAAGATCTAGTCCGGGAGTAGGATTTATAAGAGCGGCGTGATGGGGATGGTACATTTTCTGTCCAGTTTGTCTTGCTGCATTTTTTTGTGACAATCCTTAGAAACAATTTTGTTAATGAATCTATTCTCAAGCTTAGTTATCATTGTACCCTCCAACTGTAACATACAGCACAGAAGTAGACAGCACTGTTCCTGTCTGTAATGTAGTTGGAGATAGTGATTATGTCCCATTCTTTATATACATGCTGTGCGAGTACATTGTATTCTATGCATTTTTCGATTAATGTACGTATAGTCTGCATGTGATCGGTTGTGCTAAACTCTTTGCGGAAACCTGACTGTTCTGGAGGTTGGTAAAAATTCAGTTTGTTTGTTAGGCGATTTGTTATAATTTTTGTTAGCTATTGATGCAGATGTGCAGATGTGATGGGGCTATAGTTCTTAGTGTTGTTTATAGTGCTTTTCCGTTTTTTAGTAGCTTGAGAGCTTTTCTGATTTTCAGTATATCTTCTGAACTTACGTTTTGTATTACTTTGTTGTTAGTATCTAGTGTGTTTGGTATGTAAGATCTGTAGAGGTCTGCGTAGAAGATTCGACTGACTTCTAGGATTTGTCTTTTAGTATTTATATAAGCTACTCATGATGATAATCAAACAACTTCGGTTCCGAAAAGAGTATAGTACGGCGGAGCACCATCTCACAGTGAGAATGAGTTAAGAAAGTAGGAGAATGCTATATCTCGCTTGACATAGCATTTATTGACTATAAATAAATGTTAGATACAATGGAGTTATGGGCAGTATAGCCTAAGATAGGGCTGCAGAGACGACGTAAATCGTTTTTTTTTTGCTGTCAATTTGTATGTAGATGCCAAAGAGTGGTTGAAGAAGCGGTCATTGCAGATTGTGCTCAACGGTGTTAGAGGGACGTTGAAATTAAAGTTGAACATGAAAATTCAACTTTAATTTAAAGGTTCTAAATGATCAATTTATCCTCAAAAATGTTATTTTTGAATTTAATAAAAATACTTATAAAGCTGTTCTAAATTCAATTTTCTCAAATTTTTTTAAATAAACCAGTTTTATCTTTTATATAAAACGTTTTTTAAACAGGATTCTACATATAAATCCACTTGGCATTGTCTAAATAATGAATTCAACCTCCAAATAAAAAAAAATAGACATTTCTCATCTTTGTTACAAGAGGAAGAAGTAATATCCAATCTCTAAGTTCAAAGTGGGTAGTTGTTAACTCCAGTTCAAACTACTAGCTTGTAATCATGCGTTGAGGTTTTTGCCCACCTGCCCTAGTGTTTTTATGTTAGAAGTCTCTTTATTCAAACGGGAGGAGGCGAAATTCAATCTTTTGGTGACCAACAATTGGCTGGGTTAGTGGTTTTTTTTCAAATTATGATTACTACCGACTAGTTTAAACTAAAGTGCCTAACCTCGCTTCCAATTGTTTGTTATCAAAGAATTAGAATTTTTTTCTTTTCTGCAAGTATTAGATTAGATAGTATTATTTATTTACTCAAAAAAGGAGGATCTTTTGATGACTAACATTTGAGCGGGTGGTTGAATTACTCTAAATCATGATTACCATTCAGTTATTTGAACTAAAATACCCACTCGCTCAAAAGTTAATTAGAAATTGGAAGTTTTTTTTTTTTGCAAGCGTTAGAAGTCTTTATGTTAGAGGAAGGGATAATAAATCCAATTATAGGTCACTCCAGATTACCAGTGTCACAATGGGCTAAAACAATAAATATGGCAGAAAATATTATAAATCGTTTTGCTTGCGCCATTTTGGATATACACTTTAAAAGATTTATGGTCCGGTAAGAAAGTAAATGTTAGCCATCCTGAACTATTTGGAAGTTTAGTCATAGTACACGTACCAAAGCAGAAACGTCGAAAATGAGATGAAAATTGAAAGAAGATGATCTGCATTTAAGATGAACTGTTGCTTTCATTTACATTAACGGTTTTGAAAAATGTGTTTTATAGGAAGACCCGGATAGATTAGAGGAAGTTAAAAGATAAAATGAATCAGTATTGCTAGAGGAAGTGAGAGTTAATATAGATAATTGTAGTTAATTATCTCAAGAATAATAGAACAGGAATCAAAAATGGAAGTGTTCATACTGTGTATGAAGATGCCAATGAAACATTTGTGTCAAGTAACATTTTGAAGTGTGGATCAGTTAAGTTGATCTGAAAAACAACCAAAACCACGTGATTATAAAAAGGATGAATATGTTACATACAATGCATACGGATTTCTTGCTTATGATAAACTGTTATTATACAAAGAGCTATAAATGAAGAAATTAATTTATTAGCTGAAAATAATAATTGGCAATTAGCAAAGTATCTGCCTAGTAAATTCTTCTATTGGTTTAGATACTAAGTTAAACATAGGTCCCACATACGAGAGGTGCGCCTACTATGGTAGAAGAAAACATTTAAATATGAATTAATTATTTTTTAATATTATTAAATTATATATTGTTGCCTGCAACTATTTAAAACATTAACATATTAAAATACTTTAGTACTTTTTGATTACATTAAACAATTATTAAATTAATTTAACTATACAAAGAACATTGAAACACATTAAAAATAATTAGTACTCTTCTTCTACTTCATCGAACGACTGATCAGCACTACTATTAGTGCCCACTTCTTCGTAATCTTTTTCAAGAGCGGCCATATCTTCTCGGGCTTCACTGAATTCACCTTCTTCCATACCTTCACCAACGTACCAATGCACAAAAGCTCTCTTTATATACATTAAATCGAATTTGTGATTGAGTCTGGCCCAAGCTTCGGATATTGCAGTAGTGTTTGATAACATGCATACTGCTCGTTGCACCTTTAAAACAATAAAATAAGCTTAAGGCTAATTAATTAAAAAAAACTGATTGATTAAAAAATACCTTTGCTAAATCTCCTCCAGGTACAACCGTAGATTTTTGGTAATTAATACCAACTTTAAATCCAGTTGGACACCAATCAAGTAGCAATCGCTACTATCAAAACTAGAAAAAATATACAATTTGTTGAAATTGTATATTTTTTCTAGTTTTGATAGTAGCAATCGCTGCGTTAACATCTTTAGGAACTACATCTCCTCGATATAGCATGCAACAAGCCATATATTTACCACGACGTGGATCACATTTAACCATCTAGAAATGAGCATAATTTAGAAACATTATAATCAGCAATACAAATAACAAACCTGGTTACAGGGTTCAAAACAGGCATTGGTAATTTTTTGGACTGAAAATTGCTCATGATATGCTTTTGCAGATGATATGATTGGTGAGTAAGTTACTAAAGGAAAATGAATTCGAGGGTATGGCACTAAATTGGTTTGAAATTCTGTTAAATCTACATTCATAGCTCCATCAAATCTAAAAATTTATCCATCTTAAATAGGAATAAAATAATAAATTTAAACATACCTGAGTGATGCTGTTGTTGATGATACAATTTGTCCAACAAGACGATTTAAATTATCGTAACCAGGACGTGGAATATCCAAATTTTTCTGACAAATATCAAAAATAGCTTTATTATCAACCATAAAAGCGCAATCTGAATGTTCCAGATTGCGCTTTTATGGTTGATAAATGTTCCAGCCTTGTATGTGTTGTCAGGACTGAATTGTACGGTTCTATAACAGCTGTAGAAACCATGGGGGCTGGATATACGGCAAATTGTAATTTACTTTTCTTTCCATATTCAACTGATAGCCTTTCCATTAAGAGGGAAGTAAATCCAGATCCTGCACCTCCACCAAATGAGTGAAATATAAGGAAACCTTGTAGACCATTACATTGATCTGATAGTTTGCGAATACGATCAGAAACGCGATCAATAATTTCTTTTCCAATTGAGCAATGGCCTCTGGCATAATTATTAGCAGCATCTTCTTTGCCTGTTATTAATTGTTCTGGATGATAGAGGTTGCGGTATTCACCAGTTCTTACTGAATCTACAAAAAATAAATAAATAATTTGAACATAAATTTGAGTCACTAAAGTAAAAACGGAAATTGAAGAAATTGGTTGATAAGAAAATGGATACACAATATGTATTAAGAAATGTATACTTTTATTATTATTAAATATTGCAAAACTTACCAACAACTGAAGGCTCCAAATCGACAAAAATCGAACGAGGCACGTGTTTTTCTGATCTTGTAGTAGCAAAAAATGTACTGAAGCTAACATCCGATGCATTAGATTTGTTGTCATCTTTCAGATATTGCTCACTGAACATGCCATCTTTCTGCAAACCATGCTCCAGGCAATACAGTTCCCAACACGCGTTTCCAATTTGTACTCCGGCTTGGCCGACGTGTATCGATATTACTTCACGCTAAAATTTCATTAAAGTAAAATATTTAAATGATTATTTCAATTAAAATTTGCACTTACCATGTTGAAAAAATTGAATTTAATCTGTGAAGATATAAGATGTTGGTTGCTTCACGTATGAGTACAAATTGAAACTTTTAGTTTATTGTTCTTGAAGGAATGTTACGATTTTTTTGTTTTATTTTTACGATTTGTAGGAATTTATAAAAAAGTATTTTAAAATATAAATATTAAATCCAGTGGCGTAGGTATGATTATTTACAAAATTGTTTTTAATAATATTGGTAATGTAATTATTATTTTAATTTTAAATATTTAATAGTGAAATCTGCTAGAAAGTAGTGTATTGGTTTGAAATTTTTTATTTTGTTCTTGGGTAAAATGAATTCTAGGTGGACTTGTAGCAGGTCTATTTATGAAAAATTTCTCGAATTGGCTGTTTCCGTATTTTTACGTTGCTGTTGG
The DNA here is from genome assembly GCA_963932245.1 of Tachinus rufipes. NCBI lineage: Eukaryota > Metazoa > Arthropoda > Insecta > Coleoptera > Staphylinidae > Tachinus > Tachinus rufipes. Next base: position 93,702,749 of record OZ010747.1, on the reverse strand, counting down.
TGTGTGTTGAGTTGCATTGGACTAGACCAGAACAGAAAAATTAATTAGTTGGTTAGAGTTAATTCATTTGAAGGAAATGGACATATGCTTGAGTTACTTCTTTTGGGTTGGCGGTGTCGTTGACTGTTATCTTTGAAATTGTTTTTTCAAAAGCTTGTGGGTAGCTGCGGTACTGCTGGGTTTGGCTTGCAATTATTTGTGTTAGTATAATGCAATTTGTACAGATTATGAAATAAAGTACGAGAGAGTCTCTTAAAGGCAAAGCTTGCATTGTCGTGATTTGGTAGTTTTTGAAAGTTATTTGTATGAGTGACGTGTAGTTTATTAATTTAAATTGTTGTAAAGTAATACATGATTTGATAGCATCAAAGAAAACCGAAAGTAATAATTGCATTCAAGCTAAACAATAGAAAGCTTAACACTGGATACAAGATTGCAATAAAGGAGATGCAGCCATTGTAGTAATCTTAGAAATTGGATGACTCTTAGAAAGATTAGGTTGCTATTGGATCTAGCAAAATAACCTTCTATTTGTGCTTCTTTGATCATAGCATTGTATCTGTGCTTGTTGCTCAGCGCTATGACCCTAGAACATATTAATCTTACCTTATTGTTCTCACTCATTGCACTGATTGTCGTATTTATATACATATATATATATATATATATATATATATATATATATATAGAGGATCGAAGTTCCAGTGTTGAGATGCTATGATTAAAGTAAAAATCATCTCTGTTGTGTTTGCAGCCTTGTCATTCTAAAACTGTAAAGACCACCTTACAGTGATAGAAACAAATGTGAAAAACAGTTTGGGTTTTGATGGAAAAGTGTTGGTATGCAAAGATTTAAATACACAACCGATAAGCTGGGTTTCTCCCATTCTAGATGCAATGGGCCATGAGCTACTGGAGTGGATAGCTACAGTAGAGCTAAGGTTGTGTAACGTGAGGAAATAAGACGATTTTTTAGAAGGAAAACTTTGTTTTAACAGTTTAATGCAGTTATTAAGCGTATGGTAAGTAGCAGACAAAGAGTCTTTTAACAACCATCTTTACATTACATAGAAACATAGAAACCACCAAATCTCCTCCAAGTCTTATAAAATGTCTAGATGGATAACAAATTATACTAACGAGGCACTACTAAAAACTACGACCATTCTCCACTCAGTTGCAAAATCTATGGCAAAGTCATTCATGAAAATAATGCTCAGTGCTGCTTCCTAAATCTAATCGGACAAAATAAAAATTAAACTTTACTGGCTGAAGCAAAAACCTGAGTAAAGCTATGAAACTGCTAGGAAATAGTATAAGGTTAATATCCAATGTAGCAAACACAAACGCTGGGCAAATCTTTATGCAAAATGACCTTTGGAGACTGCCCTATAAATTAGTATCAAACTGGATTAGAGTCTGACCACTGAAAACGTTTGCTGTTAAAGGTAATGGAAGTATAGGATTACTAAGAGTGGTCAGAATAGATTTGTCTTGTAAATATGTCGATGTATTCTTGTGTTTTCTTTGAAAAAAAAAACAGATGTAGCAGCTATAAAACTTTATGGGAAGGCATCAGGGCCTAACGTAATTTTTAATAAAGTTAAGATAGTTATAGAAGCAGTCGTTGAGGACTTTACCAAAATCTTAAACCAGAAGAAGACTAATAGACTAGTCTTGATACCCAAGCAAAGAAAATTGCAAACTACTCTTACTTTGTTTAATCCTATCAACCTATTGGACTTTCATGTGGTGTAGTGGTTAGGTTGGGTTAGGTTAGTTTAAGGTATAGTCTTTGTGAGAAGCTAAAAATGATTTTTCAAGTGCCGTTCAACGACTCAAACCATCAGAACCTCGAAAGAAATAATAGAGACTTCAAACTCGGGTTCTCTCAGACAGTAGATATGTTAACAGTACTCTTTCCCACAGTTTAAAGAAGTAGTAAAAAAGTAACAATTTAACGTATTTGTAGAGGTCAATTTCTGGGCCTCTGCTGTGGAATGTTGTCTAGAATGACGTCAAAATACAAACTTAACAGAAAAGTTGTGGCAACAAAACAAATAGCGGATTGGATGATGGACCTTAAATTACAGATAGCGCCTCACAAAACTGCAGTTGCACGGCTGTTCACACAAAGAACGTAACGCAAAAAAAATTACTAGTTTAATTAGGGCAGGAAATTCTAATAAAAGTATTTTATTTGCTACCAAAAAAGTTACGTTGGTGATTTAACAAATGATATATTTTATGTAAATTGCATCTTTACTCAGTATGAAACACTTATACTAGTGTTTCAAGGTATGCACCTTTTATCAGTGTGCCTAGCATCTTACTGGTCGGAGAGACAATTTACATAACTCATACCTAAAGCGGATTGGCAAAAGCAACAAGGAAGAATGCGGTACTAGGTTGGCAAAGTAGACAATGCAGAGCATATGTTCTTAGAGTGTCTGAAATGAGAGTATGACAGCTCTGAGTTTTTGCAGGTATTGGAAAATTTGCTTTATGTGAACACTTTTGTGTTGCATATGACCTCAATTGATAAGAAGTGGGACGTTATTGAGCAATTTGCACATGAGGCCATAGATTCCCTAGAGAGCGGTTGGGAAAAACTATGACAGGTGTTCATGCACTAAGAGTGATACAAGGATACAGGTTTGATGTCAGTGCAGTAAGAACTTGTGCTTTGAGACGCTATTGTGCGGTCCAAGAAAGTCTTACTTAGGTCACTGAGCAAAGAAGATTACCACGGTGATGCAATGAACATTTTCATTTGCGGGTCTACTTTATTGTTAACCACAGCGCAATATACTCTTTCCCTCGTTCACCCAAAAAAAGATAGTTTTTTAGTCTATTGTAGAATATGTTAGTATGACAAGTGATAAAAAAAATGTTTGATGAAGATTCCTTCTGTAGATGATCACCGGATACGACTTTGCAAATAACTCTTTTTGTGCCGTGGACGTTGAACGGTAAAACTTTAAGATTAATGTAGCATACATGGTGAGTGCTACGGGAGTTGTGGTAATTGGCAGGTTGAAGTATCTTGAGAGCTTTGTTTAATGATGTTTACATATTATGTTTAAATGTTTCAAAATATCGGCGTTTCTCGTTGCTTGAACTGCAAAGTTTTGTTCGGAGCGCATTGATTGCTTACAAAAAAATAATTATTTTTTTGCGTACGGATCGGGATAGTAGGGTCTGTTTTCTGGACCGTATGTGTATTACGGTTTTTGACTCTAAGCTATTTTTCACTGTTTTTTTGCTATTGAATCATATGTGATACTGTCTGGCCATACTCAGTTGTTGGAATTAATTCACTCAAACTTCTAGACTGAAGTTGAAGACCCATACGCGGCGTACAGATGAATAAAAAATTAACCAATACTCAGTTCTTTTAAATTTAAGGTACCAAATGTGACATAATCCTAAGACACACCTTTAAAATTCTTAGACCAGTTCAGCAACTATCACACTCTTTGCGCCACATTGATGCTAATTAAGACAAACTTCATTATCTCGCCATCAATAAGATTCTGTTGTTTTTCCCAAAAAACCCTCTTGCAGCACTGGAAAGAAATGAAGAACCTTTAGCCACTTTGAAGAAGACGGGATACGGCACACTGTTAGCAGCAGAGCCGCCAACAATATTCTTCACGTCCTTCACAAAGAACAAAAACAAAATGATAATCATGGTTTAGCAGAACTTTATTTTCCTACGCAGTGCACAATTGGGCTTTATGAACTTAAAACTTTTTTGGCCGTCTGAAGTTGATAAGTAAACCAACATTTGTCCTAACCTTACGTCTATCCTCAGGCAAAGTTGCATCTTTCCTATACTACTTACAGAAGATGCTTTTGTAAGTAAACCGCAAGTAGTGCAGCAGTTGTTAGGATTGGTGAAGCAGTTTATTTGTATTTTTTTTGCATTTGCGGTGGTTTTGGTAAGAAAATCTTTCTTCAGATTGGTTATAGAGTGCATCACGGCTGTAATTTTTGATACATAGTTGAATTTGGAAAACTAATTGCTTTTAGGTAACGCAGTTTGTTTTATTCTAGTCTGTGACTTGTATAATCTTTCTGTTTGAGTCTTCTTTGTACGTAGTTTTTATAGTAACTGGGACATATTGCAATACAACTAAGTAATTTGACTCTGCATAGTTGGTTCAGCGGTGTTATTACTTTATTAAGTTAAATGAAACACATAGACCAGAATGAATTGGTGTAGTTTTAGGCTGCGTAATGACTTTCATACATGTGCTAGAGTCAATGAGTAAACGTTAGTGGTACAATTGCGTTGGGTGGAACTTTAAAAGCCTTTAAAAGTAGAGATCTAACTAAAACAACAAAATGAAACTTTTACGCTGCTACGTATTCTCTGTGTTATTATAAAAAAAACCGAAAGCGTATAAAATGTGGCTCTATAGAAAGATATTGAAGATATCATGGAAAGATTATATTACCAATGACAAAAGACTAACAAAAGAAAACAAAAAAAATCCTCACCACAATTAAAATCAGGAAATTACAATACCTGGGACACAAATCATGCGCAACTCTAGTAGATATGGGCTTTTACAACGCATTCTACATAGTAAAGTAGAAGGAAAAAAAGCATCGACCAAAAAAGAATTTTATGGTTCAAAAATATAAGGTACTGGTTCTCTACAACAGCTGTGTTAGAAAACATCCAGAACGGATGGACACATCAAGAAGAAGAAGTCAGTATTTACAACATTTTGGAAAATTTGCAAGTACAATTAAAGAACTTCTGAACTAAAAAAAAACTTTATGACCCTAAGAAGCTTTCTAAGGCGTAGATTGTAAAGTTTAAGAGTATTGTAAGAATAGTGGATAATCTAAAACAGTATAAAGTAGACTTTGGCCACATAATAAGAAGTTCTAAATACAAACTACTTTTTTGATTTTTATCCATTATCTGATACTGGCGATCTGGCAATTCTAATATTATTACTTACAGCGCAAAATGTTTTAAGATTTCAACTTTGATTTGTACTATAAGCTGAAGTAAGTCATATTTTTGGATATGTCATTAAGTGTCGTAGATATTCCAGTTTTCTTGTTTTAATAACTTTCTGTTTTTTTTTTTTTTAATTTATTTTCTTTAAAACGTCTGGATTGTTGACACGGTCTGTCCATAGAATTTTGAGCAATCGTCTGTAAAATTACATTACAAAAACTTCTAGTTTTATTGAATGGGTCAAAATCATAATTGCCATAGAGTAATTTGAACGCCCGAGTGTTTGTTTCAAAGAAGTTTATTTTTTTGCTTATAAGTCGTTTTGTGCAAGAAAGAGATGATATCCAACCTTTTGAAGACAAACACTTAGGCGGGATTGAGTGATTCTAGGTCATGTGTATTATTGAGTAGTTTGAACTAGAGAGTTCATCCACTCGCCTAAGAAGTGATAGTTAATTCAACCTCTTAATGTCGTGCACTTCGACGAGTGAGTTGTTTCACTCCAAATCATGATTACAATCTTTTAATGACCAACACTTGGGTTGGTGGGTGTGTCATTTTAGATTATGATTACTATTGAGTAGTTTATTTTGGATTCGCTCGGTGTTTGTTATAAAAAAAATTACTTCTTTGCAAGCATTAGAAGTCTTTTTGTCTAAGAAAAAAAAGGTAATGTCTAATCTTTTAATGATCAATACTTAGGCGGGTAGGTGGGTCTGTACATCATATCATGATTACCATCTAGTAGTTTGAACTAGAATGCCTATTCACCTGCCCGGGTGTTTGCTATTGAATTGAAAGTTTTCCTCACTGCAAGTGTCAGAAATCCCATAGTTATAGAAAGAGAAAGTAATGACTAATTTGCGTGGGTGTGTGGTGGATCAATTCAGAACATGATTACCATCAAGTAGTTTGAACTGGAGAGCCTACCAACCCGCCTGGGTATTTGTTATCAAAAAAATAAAGTTTCTCTTTTTTGCAAACGATAGAAGTCTTTTTGCCTAAGAAAGAGGAGGTGATATCTAATCTTTTGATGACTAACATTTGGGCTCGTGGATGGGTCATTCTAGATTATAATTACTATAGAAAAGTTTGAACTAGAGCTTAAATAGCGAGTGAAAAGTTTGATAACAGGAAATTGGCAGTTTCTTTTCTTTCCGAGCGTTAGAAGCCTTTACTTTAGAGAGGAGGAGATGTTGAATTCAATCTTTAGATGACTAACACTTGGGTGGGTTACTTGAGATCATGATTACCATTGAGTAGTTTGAACTGGAGTGCTTAGCCACCCGTCAGGGTTTTGTTGGTTCAACGAGGAAGGGATGATGATTCCAATTTCTTGATGACCAAGACTTGGGCGAGTGATTATTATCAAGTAGTTTAAACTGGCGTGCCTACCGACCCACTCCCGCTTTATTATGATTGAATGAACAATTCTCTTTCAACCGACTACATTCAATCCGCATGTTACAATTGAAGATGACTATGTAGGTTGTTAAAACATTTGTCATTTGACAAATGTTGTGGAAATTAACTGGAAAACTTTTTTTTGATCATCAAACCCTCCTCAAAATTTCGTTCGAGATAAGGCTCTAGGTATTTTAACAATTCAATAAAGGCTTCTGAGAATATTGTTGAAGTACTTTAACTTCAGAACAGTACCAAATTAAGTTGTAGTCTATTTTTTATATATACGCATTGTTGGTGGCTTGATAAAACTGTAGTTCAAATTAGCTAAAATATTTGATTCTACAAACCTTAATTTTTATAAAAGCACATTCAAATATTTGATAAATTTATTATTACTAGAATATAATTGACTACAACAGTTTGAAACATGAACACATTAAACACTTTAGTAATTCTCAATTACATTGAACAATTAAATTAATTTGACTATAAATAAAACAATGAAACACATTAAAAATAATTAGTACTCTTCTTCTACTTCATCGAACGACTGATCAGCACCACTATCAGTACCCACCTCTTCGTAATCTTTTTCAAGAGCAGCCATATCTTCTCGGGCTTCACTGAATTCACCTTCTTCCATACCTTCACCAACGTACCAATGCACAAAAGCTCTCTTCATATACATTAAATCGAATTTGTGATTGAGTCTGGCCCAAGCTTCGGATATTGCAGTAGTGTTTGATAACATGCATACTGCTCGTTGCACCTATAAAACAATACAGTAAGTTTAAGGACTAAAAACTGTTTGATTAAAAAATACCCTTGCCAAATCTCCTCCAGGTACAACCGTAGGTTTTTGGTAATTAATACCCACTTTAAATCCGGTTGGACACCAATCAACAAATTGTATATCTTTCCTATTTTTGATAGTAGCAATCGCAGCGTTAACATCTTTAGGAACTACATCTCCTCGATATAGCATGCAGCAAGCCATATATTTACCACGACGTGGATCACATTTAACCATCTAGAAATTAGCACAATTTAGAAACATTTTAATCAGAAATAAAAATAAAGTACCTGGTTACTGGGATCGAAACACGCATTGGTAATTTCCTGTACTGAAAATTGTTCATGATATGCCTTTGCAGCTGATATTATTGGTGAGTAGGTTACTAAAGGAAAATGAATTCGAGGATATGGCACTAAATTGGTTTGAAATTCTGTTAAATCTACATTCATAGCTCCATCAAATCTAAAAATTTCAAAACAATTGTTAATATTTATCTTAAATAAAAATAGAATAATGAATTTAAACATACCTGAGTGATGCTGTTGTTGATGATACAATTTGTCCAACAAGGCGATTCAAATTGTCATAACCTGGACGGGGAATGTCCAAATTTTTCTGACAAATATCAAAAATAGCTTCATTATCAACCATGAAAGCGCAATCTGAATGTTCCAAGGTGGTGTGTGTTGTTAGGACTGAATTATAGGGTTCTACAACAGCTGTAGAAACCATGGGGGCTGGATATACGGCAAATTGTAATTTACTTTTCTTTCCATATTCAACTGATAGTCTTTCCATTAGGAGGGAAGTAAATCCAGATCCGGTGCCTCCGCCAAATGAGTGAAATATGAGGAAACCTTGTAGACCATTACATTGGTCGGATAATTTCCGAATGCGATCGGAAACGCGATCGATGATTTCTTTACCAATTGTGTAGTGGCCTCTTGCATAATTGTTGGCGGCATCTTCTTTACCTGATATTAATTGTTCAGGATGATAAAGGTTTTTGTATTCTCCTGTTCTTACAGAATCTAGTAAAAAATAATAATTAATAAAAGTTTGGTTTTGAATAGGCTAAGTTTCTTCAAAGTGCAGGGATACAAATACCTTTAATTGCATTGATTAAAATATAAGAAGTAAGAAGGGATTTTAACCCGTTTAAAACAATAATAAACAATAATTTTAATGATGCCCTGAAATGGCTGGTATAATGTAATTAAACTGCAACCATTTAACAAAGACGTGGATGCTCGGTGTGGTGGTTAGGAGGCAGAGCTTTTTATCGCATCAGTTAATTGATAAACGTATCAAGACCTCTGGAACTTTTGTTAGAAGTAACAAAACATCAACAATTAAAAATGAATTGATAAATGTACTATGACAACTTTTAATTGACTAAAAAAGAAATATATTAGTGAGTGCTAAAACTCAACGGTCAATAGCAAAGCAAAAATATACAAAATTGTAAAAATATTTTATTATACGTAAAAATATAAGGAATACTTTAATGCGCTTTAATTTAACGCCATGTGTACTCAAGTTTGGACGCGCCATTAGATGTATCAAAATACAATTCTATCAATCGGATTGTTAAATGATGTATGAAATACAAAATAATAAAAAAGTACGTTTATTAAATTGTTTATGAAAAGAAGAAATTTAAAAATTAAAAAAAAAATATTGTAAAGGCTTTGAATAAAAACTTAAAATTTAGTTTTTTTACTTTAAAATTACTGCCAACACAGTTTATAAACCAAAATCTAATTCACCAATTCACTAACAAATATGACAAAAACATAAAAGTCGAAAAAACATTTAAATGAGAAATGTATCTCAATTTTAATATTATAAAATGTACTTTTTATATTATTTATATAAAAATTAAATTAATATTGTGAAACTTACCAACAACTGAAGGTTCCAAATCGACAAAAATCGATCGAGGCACGTGTTTGCCGGATCCCGTAGTAGCAAAAAATGTACTGAAGCTATCATCCGATGCGTTAGATTTGTTATCATCTTTCAGATATTCCTCACTGAACATGCCATCTTTCTGCAAGCCATGCTCCAGGCAATAAAGTTCCCAACATGCGTTTCCAATTTGTACTCCGGCTTGGCCGACGTGCACAGAAATTACTTCACGCTAAAATAAATCAATTAAAAATTATATATTATATTTAAATAAATGAAATTATTCTTACCATATTTTCTAAAATAAAATCTGTGAAGGTAGAAGATGTTGATCGCTTCACGTATGAGTACAAATTGAAACATTTTATTAATCAGTTTTCTAGTGCAAAGTCATGCCAGTTTTTGTTGATAGATTGTGAGTTTAAGATTCTATACGGTTTTAAAATAATATAAATATAGAACTCAGTGGCGTAGGAATAAATTTGTTTCCACATATTTTAAAATTGTCACTGTTAAATAAATATTTTCAATTTTTAATTAATGGGGAGAATAGAAAAGTTGCGCTATTATAAGGGTTCAATGAATCAAACACCTGAATATAATTGAATAATTCATAATCATTTTAATCATGATAATTTCAATGTAATTTTCCACCTCTCTGTACATTTTATGTTTTACTGTCGTTTATATGCTATGTAATTTTTCTTTTATATTCAAACTTGTTTGTATCACCGTCCGATGATGACCTTGTAAGGGTTGAAACATGTTACGGTTTTTTAAATATATTCGTGATTATAGTACAAAGTTATATTTATTTTATAATGAGCTATCACATTATTATACTGGGTACAACAAAAAGCTGTTACCGAAATAGAAGAAAAAGCACCTGAAAAACCAACCCTCCTCCAAATACAATTAGAAAAGAGTAGTGAAATACTAAGACAACTCTATCTAGAAGCAGAACAAACAGTAACAAATGTACGCGTAGCCAGGAAGAGAAAAAATACTAGTACAACTAGAAGAAGATGGAAAACTAGCAGCACAAATGTTTGAAGACATTAGTTCCAAATGGCAAAAAGTTTTGGAATACAATGACCCACTACATATCCACGACGATATTGAATCGCAAAAAGAAAAATGCAAAGATCTCATCAAACAAAAAGATGAAATTATAAAGATGCTCAAACATGAAGTCAAAATGGCCGAATTGAAATTTTTCAACGATCAAAAGTTACAAAGCGAAGATATCAGCATGCTAGCCAAACGTGTGGAAAAACAGGTAAAAACTGCATTAAATATAACTATAAACTAATCATTAATTAGGTTTCAATAATGCGAGCCGCCCACCGTATAGAGTTGCAACACATTGAAGACGTCATGATACAAGAAAGAACAAACATGATGAACCACAATGATAAACGCTGGGAAGATCTTTACACAAAACGCGAAGATAAAGAATTGGCTATAATGGAAAATAAATTTCGTCAACGTGACGAGTTTGAAGAAGTGTGTACCAAAGTGCGATTGAAACATCAAGAAAGAGTACGCGAAGTAAAAATACGTTTGGAACGCGATTGCGAAACGTTGCAACAGGAATATGAGATTATAAAAGCAACAGCTTTGGCAAATAGCGAGAAAATGGATTACAATTATCAAATTTTACGCAAACGTGAAGATGAAAATATTATAATAAAATCCAATCAAAAGCGCACCTTGAATAAGCTGAGGGATCAAATAAACGCGTTAAAAAAACATATAGATTCCCACAAAACTGAAACGCAGAATAAAATAAAGAAGCTCCTCACTGATGTTATAAATCTTCAAAGTTATATTGCAGTTGCAAAACAAAAATCGCAACTGATGGCGCTTAATAATGAGAAGAAGTATATGCAGATATGGGAGTTGAATAGGGATATTGCTACAAAGATTTTGAATAAATTGATTACGGTTGATAGGATTTTACATGAACAGCAAATGGGTTTGCCTTGGGAAGAACCTCCTAATAAGTTGTTTACGTTGAAAGATTTGGAGAGCTATCGTGAAGCTGATAAGTATTTGGAATCACTTAAAGGTAAATAATAACAAATTTTTGTCCTAAATATCTGCTCTTTTTTACTGAGCTTCTTTTAGTTGCCCAAAATTGCTTTTTTGCAAGGACGAAGGCGTAATAACACTAAAAACTTTTAGAATTTTTTCCAATTCACTTGACATTAACATATTTTTGTAGATAAACCTTTACTTAAAAGCGAAAGTGAACGTCTGATGCCAAACAAGGAAGATACAATGAGTCCCAATTACATAAAAACAATTAATCTGGTCCTAGATAAAATATCAGATAAATCAAACTTCCTAATTGAATACCGTCTTAAAAAAATCATGGAGTTCCATAGCGGCAGAGAAATGAACCTCCTCAAAGTTGACAACGTATTTAGTGTCAGTATACAACTCTCTCAATTTATTCTAAATTCTAATATTTTGTAATCAATTCTAGGCATTGAGCATAACAAAAACAGAAGATATAAACATCATGTTTCATTTTTTTAAACCATACATTAAGTGTCCGATTTGTTCTGGTGGTGTGCGTGGTAGTGAGGCCAGTATAATTAGTGATTTTTCGGAAAACAAAACTTTGCAATCGGGTCAAGCTGAAGTAGAAGCTGATAGTTTTCAGGTTAATGAGTTGTTGGGAGTAAAGGAAACTGATGATGTTATTGATGCGATTGTACAAAAAGTTGTAGAAGTGGATAGAAATGGCAGTGAATTGCCGGAGATGATTAAACATGAAGGGGAATGTTTGGGACCGCAACAAGTTGATACAGAGTAATATTTTTGAATATTTTGTTTGGTTCAATTTTGAACAAGTTTATTTTTATTTAATCTAATGGTACTACTATTAAAGATAACATTGTTGTTTTCTTGATTTAGATTTGAAAGACAATTGCAATCTTCAAACACATGTCTCAATAATCATCAATTGGTGATACATACTGGATTTGTTATGAGGGCTATAAGAGAATTCGTCACACATGTTCATTGTCGTACAAAAGAGTATGTAGATGTTAATTAATCTCATAAGAGAATATCAATAACACTTTGAAATAATTATTATTTTATTTTAGAGAAAGAAAAACTAATGAACCAAATATATCAAATAAAACTATGACAATATCACGGCTTATGTCGAAAGAAGATGTATGCTTATACTGGAATAGATTCTTAAATATTGTGGATCCAAAGAAAATGGAACTTTGGGATGCTTTGCTGTATGGTCTTCAAAAATATCTTGCGATTCTTGAAGGTAAGTTATGCATTAATGTGATTAAATCATAAAACGGTTTGTTATATGTGCAAATTAGTATATTAGTCATCATTATTTAAATGTTTATTAAACCAGTTCTAATATGCTTCTGGTAATTCTTGAACCAGCAATACCTACCTACACGGGTGCAAATGTAGAATTTTTTTGCAGCTTTTTTACAGCCATAAGAAACTCCAAATCGACTTTGCTTTCGTCGATGTGTTATATACTGTCAACAATCTCTTTAGTTAAAGTTGATAGCCGGTCAAAAAAGCTTCATTAAATTGATTCAGACACAACTGAAGTAGGACAAAATGCTATCCTCGTACATTGATTGTTCTACTATAGTAATGAGCTTTCACTATAAAGACATTGTAATTTTATTATTCTTCTTTTATTTATTTTTATTTTAATCAAGACAACACCCAATACGAGCTATAGTAGCATAGGAAACCAGACGTAACTAAGAATATTTTAATTTAAAGTAAGCTAATGATGCACGTCTCTAAAGAAAAACGTTTAAAATAGGACATGAAGACACAGAAGTTTTAAAAAGCGTAAAAGAAGCGTAGAAGAAGATTTTAATTGGCTACAGTAATGAAGTTAAAGAGTATAAGGTGTGTGATCCAGCGAGAAGAATGTCTTGGCTTAGTAGTGTGAGAAAATGGTTTAAAGTCACGTCAGCTGATCTGTTTAGGGCGGCAGTTTCCAAAACCAAAGTAGTAATGATGATAGCCAACTTCCGGAATGGAGACGGCACATGAAGAAGAAGAAGAAGAAGAAGAAGATCCAGCCACAAACTCTGTCACAATAAGCAGAGATGAAATTATGAGGAAAGAAGTGATGAATCACCAAATTTCAGACGTTTCATTTAAAGAAAAGAAACTTGTTTCAGTGGGGTACACGAAATGAATAGTAGTCTTATAGCCAAAAAGATTTTCTGAAGAAAATGACGAAGTTCCAACTAGTGCTGAAAACAGAAGTTTCAACAGCAATACGAAGATCAACAAAAGAAGTTAAGAAGCCTAGTTTATAGGATTTTGTAACATTTTGTGCTGCAAGGAAGAATTTGTACTGTCAGATCCATTAACAGTTGAAAAAGTCTGTTTGAGGCCAAATGCGACACAGTAAAAGAAATGGAAAGTTTTGAGGAGAATTTTGCATAGGACCTAACAGTTCTACCGCTAGGAGGAAAAGTGGTAAATTGGGTTTTTAAAACAAAATGCAATAGTGAAAACAAAGTGCATTGAATAAGGTCTTCTCAGGTACGGTGTTGGAAAAAAAGCCTTCACAATTATGTTTTTTTGTTTCATAAAATTCTCTTTAGTCAAAAATATTAAAAATAAACTGTTAAAAATTGTAAAAATGGCAAAATCCAGCCACAAAATATTTTCAAAAATCAAATCTCGTAAAAAACGGTTATAAAGTGCAAAATTCTATTCATAAACAAACAAAAATAGCGAAATCCGCTATAAGGCATTAAAATTTTGTCAAAAATATTCAAAATCTGGTCATAAGTTGTCGAATAGTGCAAAATTCTATTTACCAAAACTAAAAAACAGCAATGTTTGGCAAAAATATGCAAATTACTATTCATAAAAAGTCAAAAACAGTTAAAAGATCAAAATAAAATACAAAAATAGCAAAATCCTGCCAAGAAGTATAAAAATATGGTCAGAAAGCACCAAACTTTGGTTATAAACTGTTAAAAAAATGCAAAAACTTGTTATGAAAAGTCAAAAACACCAAAATGTGGGCAAAAAATGGTTGAAATATCAAAAATAACAAAAACATTTTGAGAATAAACTAAAATCCGGCCAACAAACTTTAAAAAATTCTATTCATAGAATGTGAATAATACAAAAATACTGTCAGAAAGCACCAAAGTTTGATCATAGTTGTTTAAAAGCACAAAATTCTTATTATAAAAACGACAAAAACAAAAAGTACAAAAATTTCATCAAAGTCAAAAGTAGCAAAATCTAATTAGTTTTGGTTGTAGATGTTAAAAAATGCAAAATTATATGAATGAAAAGTCAAAAATTGCAAAATCCGGCCAAAAACATGTTAAAAAGTGCTTAATTTTATTCATAAAAAGTTAAGAATCAAAATTTGGCCATAAACTGTAAAAAATGCAGAATTTTGTTCATGAAATGACAAAAATAGCAAAATTTGATCATGAAATATGAAAATATTGTTAGAAAACACTAAATTTTGGTCATAGACTGTTGAAAAATGCAGAAATCGGTTTATAAAAATCAAAAATGGCAAAAACTAACTATATTTTTTTAGAAGAATCAAATTAATTATTCAGAATAAAGGGGCTTCTGGGTTCAAGGTGATTCTAATCTTACGACCCTACCTGCAATTGAAAGACGGTTCCAGAGAGAAAAAATCAAATACATATAACAAAAAATGTAAAATAACCAAAAATAAAAAACAAAATATTAAAAAAACCAAAAGAAGTAGACCTTTGCCACCAAGGAAGTCTATTGGACGCTAAAGAATAGTTCTAAGAACGTTTGGTTTAAAGCCTCAAACATTTCATGTTGATTATGGAAGAATACCAAGACCTTTCTGTTAGAAAAAGCCAATTGGTATGACACCGACACCTTTAACATCGTATAAAAATAGACATCGTTCGGAAAATTGTTGTTTGGAACGTATAACATGATTAAATCTTCAGCAACTGACAGATTATCAACCAAGAAGAATTTTTTTGAGGATGTGTGATAAAAATTAAAAACCATATTTAAAGATTAATAATAAAACACAAATAGTGTAAAGGTTCAAAAATGTTTTATTGTTTACTACAATTGTTTCGCCACACAGTGGCTTCATCAGGTATAATGAACAATGATGATCATTGTTCATTATACCTGAACAGTTTTGCTAAGAATCTACACTAGTTCTTCCAGACGGTTGCTGGTGAGTAACTTGTAAACTAGGGTGGGTTGATATGTTTCCGCCTACCCGCCCAAGTGTTAGTCAAGAAATTTTTATTATGCCCACCTCTGACGTGATAATGACAATTGTCATTTAATCTGTCACGTTAAAAACAGCAAAAACGCAACAAGTGTGAGAATAAGCAAATTGTTTGATAACAAACATTTGAGCGGGTGGGCGGCAACACTATTAAATCAACGGCCTTATATTTATCAATTGTGTTTGCGCCCACCCGCCCAAGTGTTAGTTATCAATAATTTTTTATTGTGCCCACTTCTGACGAATTAGTGCAACTGTCATTCAATCTGTCATATTAAAAACAGTAGTAACGTGTGAGAATAAACAAGATTCTTGATAACTGTCGCTTGGGCGGGTGGGCGGGAACACTATATCAAACTATCGCCACAATATTAAATTTATAAATTGTGTTTAAGCCCACAGAGTTATTTTTTAAAAACCTAAACATTAAGTTTACCTTGTAGGCTAGCCACCTTCTCCTAATTGTCTTTATCCACAAGCAGCATGTGTTGTGTCTCTTTGGGTTCTGGATTAGAATTGATTATTTGCCAGGTTCTGGTGTTAAGGTTTTTGCACCGTTAATCTTGTGGTGTGGTCCCGGTACAGATTTTGGTTCAGGTGAATCTTTCATATTTATGATCTAAAGTGTTTTGCTTTCCAAAGGGTTTTCTTTGATCAACGTGCTGAGGAGCCACTATTTGGTTTGCTTGTTCATACATGTGGTTTTTAGGAATTAAAGGAGTATTTCTAAAAACGGGGGGAGACCTGTTCGTTTTTTTTTTGTCAATCCTACACTGAATAGTTGACTTTATTGTTCCGCTTTCTTAGAAGATAACACTTAGGGAACCCTTTTGGGATTGTTGTTAATGAAATGCTCTTAACAGTGTCAAGATAAGTTTTACTTTTGCGTCCGTTATGTACCCGGGATATTTGGTGTAGGTAGTGTGAAGTATTGCTGCCGTGTCTTCGTTGCATTACCGGATGTCTTAGTTGGCTCAGTTGAATGTTACGTCTGGTCGCCCCCGATCTTGCATTTGCTTGCCAATCTTTAGTTTTTCAAAGATTAGTTAGTTTAGATTTTTGGCATATCAGCCTAAGAAGACTATTAATACTGAGGGTTCTCCAAAGAGTCCCTAATTGTTTTTATGTTTATGTTGCCACATCTTTGTCTACAATCATTAGTTTGCTCTCCCCAGAATCCAAGAAACAGACTACTTTTTGGATAGTGGAAGATTGCCCGTTAACGGAACCTCCTTGGGGTATGTTAAATTCCTCTGACTTGTCTATTATAGTTTTTCAATCTCTTATTCATTAATTTTTAACTTTCTGGCAAGCGTCATGTATGTGTCGTCTCCGTAGTTTAAGTCCGGTCAGTTTTTGCTTTACGGTAAGCCGGCGAAAGCTTTTTGATTCTTACGGGACGCACCCATAGAGAAATGATGAATGATATTTTGTTTAATTCTATTATGTCCTATTGGATATGAGTTGGTTCTTCTTTGAGTTCCAAGATAATCGGGTTTGTTATAAATGGCTATTGAGAGGGAATTGAGAGCCGTGTGTCTTCTGCTGTATTCATATCAGGCTTTTAGCCTTACTCCTACCACGCGGTAGGGTGCAAGAAATTTAATTTCTCAAATTCTCCGTTTGAAAGATTATACTATGAAGCCATGAATGTACCTTTCTAGCAGTAAACACAAACGTGCAGGTAAGGTTGACATTTAGGACGGACTTATAAGTTAATGATAGCCGTTACCCCTAACTTATAGATTTGTTATTTACAGAAACTTTGCATACCAAAAAGCAACTGATCAACTTTTAGAGATTTTAATACTTAATAAATGTACAAAGCGTGTTTTTACAAAAAAATCTAGAATATGTATTTATATTAATAATATAATATTTGTAAGTAGCTAAGATGACCGTAGTGATTCCCTGCAGCGACAATTAAGTTGTCAAATATATTTTGATGTGGTCAATTTCTTTGCACGGCAATGACAAACCAGCAAAGTATACCCTGTCTAGTAAACCCTTCTAGTGATTGGTGTGGTTTGGAATCCACGTTAAACTGTAGATTCCACATGTTTGTGTAGAGCTATTATTGCACACCACAAAACATACGAGAAAGTTGCCTACACTCGTAGCGAGTACGGCACTATAAGAAGAAGAAGAAGAAGTATATTAAATAAAAACTTATTTATTTTAATAAAACCTATATCTAAATTAATAGTATTTTAATTTTAATCATGCCTATAATATTATTTTTCTTATTTTCATCTTTAGTTCTTATATGTCTGTCTAATGCTTATTCAAGCTTTTCTAATATATTTTCAATTTACATTAATGTTCATGCTATGTTTTTACGTTCTGCAATCTGTGCTGCCGTACTAATTTTGTGTTATAATATGCTTTTATTCCGCAAACCATGCAATTGGTGGATTGACTGTGATTATGCCTTATACCTAATCATATAATACAAAAACAGTAGATCATTTCAAAGCAGTTCTTGTCAAAATTTATTAATATTAGTAAAGAATCTTTACTATGCTACCAGAAACTTTTTTTATAGTACTATATTTAAAATAGATAATTTCCAATATAAAAACCACTAAAGCAATCATACAACCAGTAACCAATATTATATAAAAACTATGAACATATTCCATATTCAATACTTTAGGTACAAAGCCTTCAGGTTTAATTTGAAAAAAAAACTGTCCATATCTTTCAATTTTGGATCGGCACGTATAGATTTAATCAACCAATAATCAATCAAACCAGCTTCAAATGACTTCAAAATCCTTCTATTAAAAATCTTAAGAAAAGGTGAATTTCTTTTCAAAACAGCAACTATATTAAAAGTATCGTAACAACGATGCATCACCATCAAATTCTTTTTAGAATAATCTAAATTTGTAGGTATAATTAAATCTCCATGGAATAATGTAGTATCATGAATTGCATGTTCTATACTATTACGGTTTCCTGTTTTTATAATAGTCAGTGATTTTAATAAAGGATTAATATTACTATCCAAATCTAAAGATTCGTGTGCTTTAACCTAAACATATTTATATGCAATTAAATCTTCAATAGTTTCCATTGTTTTTGTGTATCTGGGTATTGCTAAAATATTAGTAATTCCAGCCGAATGTCCAGTATAAATTAAAACGGATGTCAACGATACTGATATAATAAGTATTTTTACAGTTCGACTATTTGGTACTGTTTTAATTGGACTGAATAAAAATATTTTAAAAACTACTTCTAAGTAATATCCAATGCTTATAGTTGGTTTACCTTTAGCTTCAATCCAACCAAATAGGTATAATATTAAAGCTACTATACTCATAGCAACTAATATAGTTGAATATAGAGTTGGTTCAAATATATGAAAAACAAAATAAGTTAATGGTATAGGCACAGGTTTAGGAACCATGAATGTTGAACAGGCTTGTATGTATAAAATACTTTGATCGTAATTATTTGAAGATACTGTGGGTTGATAAATTGCATTAGTTATGCCATCACTTATATTATTTTTAACATTACTACGCGATTTATCAAAACTAAAAGGTGGTAGGAATAGGTATTCTTTGGGCAAACCTTTAGTTATTTCATCCATTAAATATTTTTCAACTCCTTGATAAATTCCCAAGTTTTTTTCGTAATAAATAAACGGTGCAAAATTGAAAACGCTAAGTCGAAATTTTGTTTGACCAAAATTTGGTTTCCAATAATCCCAATTTATATCAAAATTTGGATCAACTATATCACCATTTAATGCTTGGTATATAGCTAACTTTGGTTTGAATATGATTATATCAACTGCTCTTAAATTAACAGCATTTGTGAATGGATATTTGTTGAAATTGGAGGCATTTTCATGTATTATAATTATCCGACTGTATGGTAATATAGTTTCGTTTATAAAACAGTTTTCTAATTCATTCATATCTTCTGATATTAGTATGTACTTTGTAGGTCTGCATCCTGGATTTGATGTATTGAGATATTTAAATGTTTTTAATACAATTGGCCCGATGTTAATGCCAATATTTAAATTTTTATTGATTACAACATTTATGCAATACTCAAAATTTAAGTTTAGAAATGTGGTTATATTAATGATATTTAATAGACTAAACATTGTATTGTTGTTTATGAAATGGTAATGGAGAAATGTTACTTATATGATTGATTTTATTATATAGAATTAGACTTAGAAAAGTTAGATACCAAAAATCTAATGTTGTTTTAATGTTCTTGTTTTATTATTACGCATAATACAATAATGTGTTAATTACTTTCTAAGTATTATCAATATCTTATTTAAAGTATCATTTATTATTAAAACATGTAATTAAAATCAAATTATTCTTTTATTACAAGTTTTGTTATTCATTATTTCTTTCTAACAATTATTTATTAATAATCTATTATTAAAATCGATGTTATTATAGTTCAATTTGTAGTTGATGCAACAAATTATTTTTGCAAAACTATTATCTATGATAAGATTTATCTAATTTATGTAGCTTTGGTTATAAAACTATTCAAGCTAAACTAGACATCGTGACAAATAATAATAATTGTGGATGATAATATGTTATCGATTTATAAAATGAATAGAGCACTCGAATAAATTATTTCTATTTATACAAATTATAGTAGTTTATATTTAATACACCAAAGCAATTATTATTATTATTTATTAAATTAGATCAACTTAATTTACAATGATTTGGATTTATGGTTATTATTAGTTGAGACTATTCAATTTAAAATTGAATAATAATATCTTAATTATTTTTTATGTAAAATGTTTCTAATTACTAATAATAAATAATATAATGCATATTTGATTGTTCTAGATCGCCAACAAACTTATCAAGAATTGAAATGCGTCAAAAAGCAAAATGCGGAATTGAAGTACTTACTTTGCCAATATAAAACTGCTGAAATTCCTCCAAAACCACCCTGTGCAAGACAACGCGAGATACCCATAACAACAATATTTACTAAAACTAAATGTTCATCAAAAAGATAAAATTTGCAAAGAAACCAAAACATGCAATAATTTCAAAATATTAATATATCATATTCTTCTATGTAACTGTTTCTTATCTAAAAATAGAATGCTACCTCAAACATTTTGGTTTCTTTAGTTAAATCATTCCATGGAAGTATTTTGCTTCAACATAAAAAAATTATTGTTTTCATAAGGTAAGTTTATTGTTACTTAAATCAAATTTTGTTAAAAAAAATTTATTGCCAATATTAATCATTATGCAATTAACCCACATAATTCTATTGAACTATTCCTTTAATTTATTTGATACAAAGTATTCAATAAAAATTAAATCTAATATTTAGAAACATTTATTGATTTCCCCTCGTATTTTACATAGTTATGCAACCCAAAATGCATTTTCGGGTAGTAAATTTACACACAATTATTATTACAATTAATCAAATCTTTAGTTCTGATTTTAATGGCTCTTTTTCTACATTTAAATGTCAACATAAAAAATTAATTGAATCCTGTTAATTATTAATTAAATAATAATTAATTAACTAATTAAAATCTTTGTGCCTAATGATTTTTCAATTAAGTATTTATTATCCATTTTCATATCATAATTTAATATTTTCTGTCATTTCAAAACGAATAAAATTGCCATTTATCAACTATTACATATTTTATTGTATTAATAATAAAATAGATATGATAGTAATAAAAATTAACCTTCAGATAATTATATAATAAAGATAATAATAAAATAATATTAGTTTGTGGGTGGATTTAAAAGTAATAATTAAAATAAAATTAAAAGTAAGTATTTATTTATTAAATTAAAATATTTTTTTATTCAAATTGTGATAATAATGTATGCAACTTAATTTACATATTTACAAGTTGCCTAATTTGAATGTCCAAATCCCAATTTGTTTGGCTTCTCTGGTTACTACAATCATTCTAAAATTATGTAATAAATGAGATAGTTTGTATAAACAATTATAAAAATTTTATAAGCAATATTTAGTATTATTTTTAAGTAATTAAATTTAATACAATGAAATATTAAAAATATTATCTTAAAAGACCAAAATCAAAATTAAATTAAATCTGGAATTAAAGTGTTTAGATATCTTTGAAACTATTGTTCTACATTGTTACAACATAAAAAAATGCAGATTCTGTTTATTTTATTATTTTA
Organism: Tachinus rufipes; assembly: GCA_963932245.1. Taxonomy (NCBI): domain Eukaryota; kingdom Metazoa; phylum Arthropoda; class Insecta; order Coleoptera; family Staphylinidae; genus Tachinus; species Tachinus rufipes. Next base: position 93,681,174 of record OZ010747.1, on the reverse strand, counting down.
CATAAAGTGTTTTTAAATTCTTAATAAAAGAAAATTAATTAAAATGTAAACAAGAAATCAGAGGTTTACAATATATGCAACCAAACGTACATTATTCTTTATTACATATTCACCATAGGCGTAACACAATTTTTGTTTTAATAATAATAAAAAAAAATTTAAGAAATTTATTTCTTTTTAATGATTTTCTCATTATTTCTTTTCTAATTAACATTATCCAATTCACAATTTTATTTAAAAAAAAGCAAAACTGATGAAGGTATTGCGTAGCAATGTGTATATTTTAATCTAATCTACATTTAAAAATCCAAAATGTAAGTGGATTGATTGGTTAGGTTAGGTTAGGTTAAGTTAAGTCCCAGATTATAGAAAATGGGTCTAAGAACGACAAGTTTTTAGAATTCAGAAATTGATTAACTTTTTTAAATTACTTTTTGTGTTTAGCAGAACAATTTGAAGGAAAAATTTTTAGAGAGCTGTTGTTTTGTGATCATGTTCACCAAGAAAAACGGGAGATTTTTGCACCAAACTTAAAATAGCTACTAAGCGACGTGTCTGAGAGCTAGAGGCACGTAATTGCAAATTTAAAAAAAAAAAAAAAATTAAATTCGATGCCAGCATTGGTCAAAAAGGTTGCCAAATAGGTTGCCAAAAAAGACTATGTTGCAGCATTTTACAGCGTTCTTTTCTTTTCAGTAACAAAAAATTGAAACCTGGGTTTTGACCACAATTTGATTTGTTTTTTTTGCCGTGAAACTTGCCTTGGATAGTTTCGATTCGATATTACAGTACCATTTTTAAATTTTGTTTATTTTCAGTTCAATTTCTCTCTGTTAGTACTTCTGGGTCACTCGATATTACGACGATGTTGTCGAACCGAAGCTGATCCTATCAATTTTTATTCCTTTCGAGTCCCATTTAAGTATTTTGAAGAATAAAACACATTTTATGACTAACCTTGTGACATGAGATAAATAAAAGCACACAAAACACATATAAGGAAACAACTAAAATCTTCCGACGCATAGGACTTGGCTGTGCAACTTTTGGTAAACTACAAAATACCCTGAAAGGAAAACTGCAAAAAAATTTCAGTAATGACGTATGAGGCGGAAACACTAACTTTAACAAAGTGGTTAGTGTAGTTGCGCAAAAAGCGATGGAAAGACTGATATTGGGAGTAACTAAAAGAGATAGAGTGCTCAACATAACTATAAAGGACAGAACTAAAGTTGCCAATATTGTTGAACGCATCAGAAAATTTAAGTGGACATGTGTTGAGCACATAGCTCGCACAGCAGACAACCGGTGGACAAAACAAAATACTAGAGTGGAGACCAAAGACAAGATTACCTACCAGATGCAGCAAAAAGGATAGTGGAAACTAGACCAATTCCGCCCAAAACAGTAGAAAAAGCTAAAGAAAGCTTCAGCAGTGCACAAAAATGTCTTACGGATGATGATGTTTTTAACAATATTTACTCTTTTATGAGTGTAAACTTAAGGCATTCTGTAGAAAGTTGTAGCTGAAGACTGTTAGTTAGATTATAAATAGGTTTTTTTTTTAAATGTTTTGCTTTCTGACCTAGTTAGACATAGTTAAGGGCCGCATAATAGTTGCAAGTATATTGCAGGAGTGAAAAACAACAACAAATACTTAATCACAAAAACTTGGTCAAGTAGGCGGGTTACCAAACTAGTCTATAGTTCATAAATCTTGTGCTCACTCACCAAGACCGTATCTTTTTACAAAATAATACAAAACGTCATTTTTGGCGGTCGCTTAAGGTACAACAGAATGATTTTTTAACGTAATTTTAAATAATTGAAAACCTAAATGATCAATTTAACTTCTATGTTTTAAAAATATATGTTTTAAATCTAATTTTCTCAAAATTTCTTCAACTGAACCAATTTTTTTTCATACAAAATATCTTACTTATTATACTTACTGGTCTAAATGATTGATTTAACATTCAAAATAAGGAATTAGATATTTTTCATCTTTGCAAACGTCAGTAGTCACTATGTCACAAGAAAAAGAAGTGATAATCATTTTCTTAATGACTGACACTTTGGAGGGTGTAATAGTACTTTAGTTTGGATTTTGTTATCAAGAAATTAGAAGTTTTTTTTCTTTACAAGCGTTAGAAGTAGTTTTGTCTAAGAAGAAGGAGGTGATATTCAATCTTTTGATGACCAACACTTGGGCGGGTAGGTGGGTTACTCCAGATTATGATTATCAACAAACAGTTTGAAATGGAGCGCTCACTCACTCGCTCAAGTGTTTGTTATTAAAGAATTGGAAGTTTTTTTTCTTTGCAAATGGTAGAAGTCTCTTGGATAGAAGAGAAGAAAGTAATGTCTAATCTTTTAATGACCAACACTTTAGTGGGTAGGTGGATGGGTCACTTCAGATTAAGACTAACATCGAGTAATTTAAACTAAAATACTCATCTACCCGCTCAAGAAACAAGACATTTTTTCTCTTCTTTGCAAATCTCTTATTGGAAGAAAGGAAAATAAATCTAATCTCTTGACGACTAACACTTCAATGGTTAGGAAGGTTACACTATATGATTACTATCAAGTAGTTTGAACTGGAATGCACACCAACTCACCCAAAAGTTAGTTATCAAGAGGTTTAAAGTTTTATCATTAGAAGAAAGGATGATGAATCTAATATTTTGATGACCAATATAGTTAGTAGTTTGAACTGGAACAAAGAATTAAATAAAATACAATTAAATTATCGCTCACCATTTGAAGAAATATTCAGTCACTCGTTTGGGATGCATTGGTTGCTCAACGATCACGTGTGGGTTTTTTGATGCCCAAATCCTGCAGTTTTGCTTGTTTACATAGCCCTTGAGGTAAAAATGAGCTTCATTGAAAAAGATAATTTTTTGCCAAAATTCACCATCGGCTTCCAGCTGCTCTAAGGCCCAATTAGCAAAGTTGTATCAAAGTGGATGGTCAACACTCTTCACCTGCTGGACCTTATAGGCAAATAAACAGATGTCTTTATGCAAAATACGCTTCAAGGTAGTGCTACTAATGATCAATTGCTGAGAGCGATGACGAGTCAATGTTCTCGGGTTGGCTTGCACACTACGGCTACAGCAACAATATTCTCGGGTGTACAAACCGGACAAGCGTGTGGAACTTTAGTACGGTTCACCAGCATACCAGTTTCGCAAACTTTGTGCACAAATTTCTTTTAAAACACTTGATTTGGTGCATATTTGCAACCAAATTTTGTACGCAATTTTTGCACTGATTCTGCAATACACGAATTACATTCAAAGTAAATTTTTAACATTTCCCAACGTTCATCGAGCGTATAGCGGGCTATTTCGTTAACCGGGTGTTGTATACTGAAAAACTGTCTTACATCAGATGTCAAATATTATGACAGTAAAAATATAGTTGTAGTTCAAAAAGATTCCAAGAGATGGCCCACCCTTTATATCGCAGAAATAAAATTTTTAAAAAAATATATCTAGTTCTAAACACTTGGGTTGGTGGGCGAGTTACAATAACATAGCCTACCTACCAACACTTCATGAATTTTGTACTTGGCCATCCACTTGACTGTTTGTTGTCAAACTTTTCTTATCAGATATTTTTGACATATGGCGTTTACTGTCTTGTATACCATAGTTATAAGGATATTGCAAAAGTAAACCAAATCCAGTTTTCTGACTTGGGCACAAACTACCAGCCACAACTTATAAACAATGTGCCTGCCTACCCACTTATGTGTTTGTCGTCAAAGAATTCTTCAGTAGTTTTTCTTTTGTCGTGTTTTTAACATCTGACACAGTTACAGAAAAATTGCAGTGTGTGACATAACCAATTTTCTGTTCATAACTACTTAGGCGGGTCAAAGAGCCTGGAGGTTGTGAATTTGTGTGACAGATTTTTTTTTGGTCTAAACAAAAAGCTCCTGTTTATACAAGACTTTGTTACCGTTTGTTGATTGAGTTGCCATTAGATGTTCCCGACGGTTGTTGTTTGTGAGCAGCTAATTTAATGTGAGAGTACTTTATTTTCCTTGTTAGATGGTAAAAGTTTTATTATTTCTGCGTGTAGGTTACGCATGCGTTTAAGCTTGCCGGGATGGATCAATATTTGTTTATATTATTGGGTTGTGTGGCGCTAGGCCTTGGCGGAAAGTGCAAGTGCGGGATTGATGTTAACATTTATCTAAAAATTCGTAACAATGTTACAAAAAATCTCTGTGCTAGAGCCGAATGTAGAGTTTACATCATTGAAGGTCTGGCTCCAATATGGTAGGTTTGAAATTGATTTTTGTTAGATTGATGTTGTTGCTTTGATGTCTTAAATTTTCTTACCGATTTGTTTTAAATGGTTATCTTACGCAGGATTTTAAAAAAGATTAAGAGTAGGATTTATAAGAGCGGCGTGATGGGGACGGTACATTTTCTGTCCAGTTTGTCTTGCTGCATTTTTGTGTGACAATCCTAAGAAACAGTTTTATTAATGAATCTATTCTCAAGCTTAGTTATCATTGTATCCTCTAACTGTAACATACAGTACAGAAGTAGACAGCACTGTTCCTGTCTGTAATGTAGTTGGAGATAGTGATTATGTCCCATTTTTTATGCATGGTTTATGCATGGCTTTGCGGAAACCTGACTGTTCTGGAGGTTGGTAAAAATTCAGTTTGTTTGTTAGGCGATTTGTTATAATTTTTGTTAGCTATTGATGCAGATGTGCAGATGTGATGGGGCTATAGTTCTTAGTGTTGTTTATAGTGCTTTTCCGTTTTTTAGTAGCTTGAGAGCTTTTCTGATTTTCAGTATATCTTCTGAACTTACGTTTTGTATTACTTTGTTGTTAGTATCTAGTGTGTTTGGTATGTAAGATCTGTACAGGTCTGCGTAGAAGATTTGACTGACTTCTAGGGTTTGTCTTTTAGTATTTATATAAGCTACTCATGATGATAATCAAAAAACTTAATCTCTATCAACCAGTCAAACAACCTCGGTTCCGAAAAGAGTATAGTACGGCGGAGCACCATCTCACATTGAGAATTTGAGTTAAGAAAGTAGGAGAATGCTATATTCCGCTTGACATAGCATTTATTGACTATAAATAAATGTTAGATACAATGTTATGGGCAGTATAGCCTAAGATAGGGCTGCAGAGACGACGTAAATCGTTTTTTTTTTGCTGTCAATTTGTAAGTAGATGCCAAAGAGTGGTTGAAGAAGCGGTCATTGCAGATTGTGCTCAGCGGTGTTAGAGGGACGTTGAAATTAAAGTTGAACATGAAAATTCAACTTTAATTTAAAGGTTCTCTTTGCCAACAGTTTTTTATTAATTAAAAAAAATTTTAATACAAAATGTCTATAAAAACAATTTTACAAATGAATCTATTTATTGGTGCGGTCTAAATGATCAATTTATCCTCGAAAATGTTATCTTTGAATTTAATAAAAATACTTAGTAAAGCTGTTCTAAATTCAATTTTCTCAAAATTTCTTTAAATAAACCAGTTTAATCTTTTATATAAAACGTTTTTAAACTGAATTCTACATATAAATCCACTTGGTATTGTCTAAATAATGAATTCAACCTCCAAATTAAAAAATTAGACATTTCTTATCTTTGTTACTAGTGGAAGAAGTAATATCCAATCTCTAGGTTCATAGTAGGTAGTTGTTAACTTCAGTTCAAACTACTTGCTTGTAATCATGCGCTAAGGTTTTTGCCCACCTGCCCTAGTGTTTTTATCAAGAAATTTAGAAGTTTATTTTCTTTCTTTTTTTTTCAACAATTGGCTGAGTTATTGTTTTTTTTCAAATTATGATTACTACCGACTAATTTAAAGTAAAGTGCCTAACCTCGCTTCCAATTGTTTGTTATCAAAGAATTAGAATTTTCTTACTCAAAAAAGGAGGATCTTTTGATGACTAACATTTGAGCGGGTGGTTGAATTACTCTAAATCATGATTACCATTCAGTTATTTGAACTAAAATACCCACTCGCTCAAAAGTTAATTAGAAAGTTTTTTTTTTGCAAGCGTTAGAAGTCTTTATGTTAGAGGAAGGGATAATAAATCCAATTATAGGTCACTCCAGATTACCAGTGTCACAATGGGCTAAAACAATAAATATGGCAGAAAATATTATAAATCGTTTTGCTTGCGCCATTTTGGATATACACTTTCGAAGATTTATGGTCCGGTAAGAAAGTAAATGTTAGCCATTCTGAACTATTTGGAAGTTCAGTCATAGTACACGTACCAAAGCAGAAACGTTAAAATGAGATAAAAAATGAAAGAAGATGATCTGCATTTAAGATGAGCTGTTGCTTTCATTTACATTAACGGTTTTGAAAAATGTGTTTTATAGGAAGACCCGGATAGATTAGAGGAAGTTAAAAGATAAAATGAATCAGTATTGCCAGAGGAAGTGAGAGATAATATAGATAATTGTAGTTAATTATTTTAAGAATAATAGAACAGGAATCGAAAATGGAAGTGTTCATACTGTGTATGAAGATGCCAATGAAACATTTGTGTCAAGTAACATTTTGAAGTGTGGATCAGTTAAGTTGATCTGAAAAACAACCAAAACCACGTGATTATAAAAAGGATGGATTTGCTTATGATGAACTGTTATTATACAAAGAGCTATAAATAAAGAAATTAATTTATTAGCTGAAAATAATACTTGGCAATTAGCAAAGTATCTGCCTAGTAAATTCTTCTATTGGTTCAGATACTAAGTTCAACATACCCCACATACGAGAGGTGCGCCTACTATGGTAGAAGAAAACATTTAAATTTGAATTAATTATTTTTTAATATTATAAATTATATATTGTTGCCTGCAACTATTTAAAACATTAACATATTAAAATACTTTAGTATCTTTTGATTACATTAAACAATTATTAAATTAATTTAACTATACAAAGAACATTGAAACACATTAAAAATAATTAGTACTCTTCTTCTACTTCATCGAACGACTGATCAGCACAACTATCAGTGCCCACTTCTTCGTAATCTTTTTCAAGGGCGGCCATATCTTCACGGGCTTCACTGAATTCACCTTCTTCCATACCTTCACCAACGTACCAATGCACAAAAGCTCTCTTCATATACATTAAATCGAATTTGTGATTGAGTCTGGCCCAAGCTTCGGATATTGCAGTAGTGTTTGATAACATGCATACTGCTCGTTGCACCTATAAAACAATAAAATAAGTTTAAGGACAATTAATATAAAAAAAACTGTTTGATTACAAAATACCTTTGCCAAATCTCCTCCAGGTACAACCGTAGGTTTTTGGTAATTAATACCCACTTTAAATCCAGTTGGACACCAATCAACAAATTGTATATTTTTTCTAGTTTTGATAGTAGCAATCGCAGCGTTAACATCTTTAGGAACTACATCTCCTCGATATAGCATGCAGCAAGCCATATATTTACCACGACGTGGATCACATTTAACCATCTAGAAATTAGCACAATTTAGAAACATTTTAATCAGAAATAAAAATAAAGTACCTGGTTACTGGGATCGAAACACGCATTGGTAATTTCCTGTACTGAAAACTGTTCATGATATGCTTTTGCAGCTGATATTATTGGTGAGTAGGTTACTAAAGGAAAATGAATTCGAGGATATGGCACTAAATTGGTTTGAAATTCTGTTAAATCTACATTCATGGCTCCATCAAATCTAAAAAATTTAAAAATAAATTTTATATTTATTTCTCTTAACCATTTAATAGAATAATAAATTTACCTGAGTGATGCTGTTGTTGATGATACAATTTGTCCAACAAGGCGATTCAAATTATCATAGCCTGGACGGGGAATGTCTAAATTTTTCTGACAAATATCATAAATAGCTTCATTATCAACCATAAATGCACAATCTGAATGTTCCAAAGTGCTGTGTGTTGTTAGGACTGAATTATAGGGTTCTACAACAGCTGTGGAAACCATGGGGGCTGGATATACGGCAAATTGTAATTTACTTTTCTTTCCATATTCAACTGATAGTCTTTCCATTAGGAGGGAAGTAAATCCAGATCCGGTGCCTCCGCCAAATGAGTGAAATATGAGGAAACCTTGTAGACCATTACATTGGTCGGATAATTTCCGAATGCGATCGGAAACGCGATCAATAATTTCTTTACCAATTGTGTAGTGGCCTCTTGCATAATTGTTGGCGGCATCTTCTTTACCTGATATTAGTTGTTCAGGATGATAAAGGTTTTTGTATTTCTCCAGTTCTTACAGAATCTAGTAAAAAATAATAATTAATAAAAGTTTGGTTTGCATTGATTGAAGTATAAGAAGTAAGAAGGGATTTTAACCCGTTTAAAACCAGATCGGCAAACTGGATAGAGAATAAACAATCATTTTAATAATGCATTGAAATGGTTAGTATAATGTAATTAAACTGTAACCATTTAACAAAAACGTGGATGCTCGGTGTGGTGGTTGGGAGGCAGAGCTTTTTATTGGATCAGTTAATTGATAAGCGTATGAACATCTCGGGAACTTTTGTTAGAAGTAACAAAGTATCAAAAATTAATAATGAATTGATAAAAGTACTATGACAACATTTAATTGATTAAAAAAGAAATATATTAGTGAGTGCTAAAACTCGGACTGTCAATCGCAACAATATACAAAATTTTAAAAATATTTTATTATAGATAAAAATATAAGGAACACTTTGATGCGCCTTAATTTAACGCCATGTGTACTCAAGTTTGGACGCGCCATTAGATGTATTAAAATACAATTCTATCAATCGGATTGTTTAATGATGTATGAAATACGAAATGAAAAAAAGTTCGTTTATTAAATTGTTTATGAAAAGAAGAAATTTAAGAATTAAAAAAAAAACATTGTAAAGGATTTGTATAAAAACTTTAAGAAAAAATTATGTTTTTTTACTTTCAAATGACTGCCAACACAGTTTATAAACCAAAATCTAATTCACCAATTCACTAACAAATATGACAAAAACATAAAAGTCGAAAAAACATTTAAATAAAAAATGTATCTCAATTTTAATATTATAAAATGTACTTTTTATAGTATTTATAAAAAAAATAAAATTAATATTGTAAAACTTACCAACAACTGAAGGTTCCAAATCGACAAAAATCGAACGAGGCACGTGTTTTTCTGATCCTGTAGTAGCAAAAAATGTACTGAAGCTAACATCCGATGCATTAGATTTGTTGTCATCTTTCAGATATTGCTCACTGAACATGCCATCTTTCTGCAAACCATGCTCCAGGCAATACAGTTCCCAACACGCGTTTCCAATTTGTACTCCGGCTTGGCCGACGTGTATCGATATTACTTCACGCTAAAATTTCATTAAAGTAAAATATTTAAATGATTATTTCAATTAAAATTTGCACTTACCATGTTGAAAAAATTGAATTTAATCTGTGAAGATATAAGATGTTGGTTGCTTCACGTATGAGTACAAATTGAAATTTTTAGTTTATTGTGCTTGAAAGAAAGTTACAATTTTTTTGTTTCGTTTTTACGATTTGTAGGAATTTATAGAAAAGTATTTTAAAGTATAAATATTAAATCCAGTGGCGTAGAGATGATTATTTACAAAATTGTGTTTTTAATAATATTGATGATGTAATTATTGTTTTAATTTTAAATATTTTATTATAGTGATATCTGCCAGCAAGTGGTGTGGTTTGAAATTTATTATAATAGGTCCTTGGGTAAAATGAATTCTAGGTGGACTTGTAGCAGGTCTATTTCTGAAAAATGTCTCGAATTGGCTGCGGAGTATTTTTACGTTGCCGTTGGTGTGTGTTAAGTTGCATTGGACTAGACCAGAACAGAAAATTTAATTAGTTGGTTAGAGTTAATTCATTTGAAGGAAATGGACATATGCTTGAGTTACTTCTTTTGGGTTGGCGGTGTCGTTGACTGCTATGTTATCTTTGAAATTGGTTTTTCAAAAGCTTGTGGGTAGCTGCGGTACTGCTGGGTTTGGTTTGCAATGAATTGTGTTAGTATAATGCAATTTGTACAGATTATGAAATAAAGTACGAAAGAGTCTCTTAAAGGCAAAGCTTGCATTGTCGTGATTTGGTAGTTTTTGAAAGTTATTTGTATGAGTGACGTGTAGTTTATTAATTTAAATTGTTGTAAAGTAATACACGATTTGATAGCATCAAAGGAGACCGAAAGGACGGAAGTAATAATTGCGTTCAAGCCAAACAATAGAAAGCTTAACGCTGGATACAAGATTGCAATAAAGGAGATGCAGCCATTGTAGTAATCCTAAAAATTGGATGACTCTTAGAAAGAACAGTTTGGGATTGGATCCAACAAAATAACTTTCTATTTGTGCTTCTCTAATCATAGCATTGTATCTTTGCATATTGCTCAGCGCTTTGACCCTGAAACATATTAATCTTACCTTATTATTCTCACTCATTGCTCTGATTGTCGTATTTATATATATAAAGGATCAAAGCTTCAGTATTCCAGATTCAGAGCGCTGAGCAATGACAAAAGGTGAGATGCTATGATTGGTGGAAAGGTGTTGGTATGCAAAGATTTAAATACACAACCGATAGACTGGGTTTCTCTCATTACAGATGCAATGGGCCATGAGCTAGTGGAGTGGATGGCTACAGTAGAGCTAAAGTTGTGTAACGTGGGGAAATAAGACGATTTTTTAGAGGGAAAACTTTGTTTTACCAGTTTAATGCAGTTATTAAGCATATGGCAAGTAGCAGACAAAGAGTCTTTTAACAACCACCTTTACATTACATAGAAACATAGAAACCACCGACATCTTCTCCAAGTCTTATAAAAAGTCTAGATGATAACAAATCATACTAACGAGGCACTACTAAAAACTACGACCATACACCACTCAGATGCAATATCTATGGCAAAGTCATTCATGAAAATAATGCTCAGTGCTTGCTCAGTTGCTTCTTAAATCCAATCAGGACAAGAAAGAAATAAAAACTTACTGGCTGAAGCAAAAACCTGAGAAAAGCTTTGAAACTGCCAGGGAAGAGTATAAGGTTAACATCCAATGTAGCTAATACAAACACTGGGCAAATTTTTGTGCAGAATGACCTTTGGAGACTGTCCTATAAATTAGTATCAAATTGGATTAGAGTCTGACCACCTAAAACGTTTGCTGTTAAAGGTAATGGAAGCTCTATTTCAAACAACGCCTTAGGATTACTAAGAGTAGTCAGAATAGATTTGTCTTGTAGATATGTCAATGTATTCTTGTGTTTTCTTTGAAAAAAAACAGATGTGGCAGCTATAAAACTTTCATATGGGAAAGCATCAGGGCCTAACGTCATTTTTAACAAAGTTAAGATAGTTATATAAGCAGTTCTCGAGGAGTTTACCAAAATCTTAAACCAGAAGAAGACTAATAGACTAGTCTTGATACCCAAGCAAGGAAAATTGCAAACTACTCTTACTTTGTTTAATCTTATCAACCTATTGGACTCTCATGTGGTGTAGTGGTTAGGTTAGGTTAGTTTAAGGTATAGTCTTTGTGAGAAGCTAAAAAGGATTTTTCAAGTGCCGTTCAACGACTCAAGCCATCAGAACCGTGAAAGAAATAATAGAAACTGCAAACTCGAGTTTTCTCAGACAGTAGATATGTTAACAGTACTCCTTCCCACAGTTTAAAGATGTAGTAAAAAGGCAACAATTTAACGTATTTGTAGAGGTCAATTTCTGGGCCTCTGCTGTGGAATGTTGTCTAGAATGGCGTCCAAATTCAAACTTAACAGAAAAGTTGTGGCAACAAAACAAATAGCGGATTGGATGATGGACCTTAAATTACAGGCGCCTCACAAAACTGCAGTTGCATGGCTGTTCACACAAAAAACGTAACGCAAAAAAATTACTAGTTTAATTAGGGCAGGAAATTCTAATAAAAGTATTTTATTTGCTACCTTGGAGTTACGTTGGTGATTTAAGAAATGATGTATTTTATGTAAATTGCATCTTTACTCAGTATGAAACACTTATACTAGTGTTTCAAGGTATGCATCTTTTATCAGAGTGCCTAGCATCTTACTGGTCGGAGAGACAATTTACATAAAATCACAATAAATTGTACATTTTATGTAGAAAAATATGGTGCTAACACAGTTCAACATTTATCCTAATAGAATGGATTGATTTACTACCTCTCAACTTATTCAGTGCTTTTGTAAAAACATAAGTTATAGGAGCGAGACGTGCTATAACAGCGGTGGCGCGTTAAATGCCATTAGTTTATTGTCCAGGAGAGACGACAGCAAGCGTTTATTTGCATCTGTGACTATATCCAAGCTACTCTATGCGGCCACGGCTTGTGCAGCATGCACTAGTGCTGCAAGAAATTGGAATTTGTTAAGAAAAGCAGAAGTACTCAGGATTCACAAACCTACAGGGCGGTGTCTACGAACGCTCGATGCAAAAGCAGCAATCTAAAAAACTCGATGGCAAAATTTATTGTCAGATTCACATTAATGGAATGAAGAAGCGAAGAAAAGAGTAAGTTTATTATTTTATTATATCTTGCAGTTTACGGGTGCTTTCAAATATACCTCCAGCGGATCGGCAAAAAAAATACGGAAGAATGCCGGTACTGTGAGTCATTCGACTTTTAATATTTCTGTTTTTTTATGTATCCTCTTTAAAACTTCTACATTGGTAACACAATCTGTCCATGGAATTCTGACCAATCGTCTGTAGATTTACTTTTTAAAATTCTTTAGTTTTTTACTTGTAGCCTCTTATTGAACTAGCTTTACATTTGTAAGCTTTAATAAACGGTCAAGACTAGTTATGAGATCTTTGGCAAGCAAGCAAGAATCCAAAATTGTCTATAAATGAAAGTACCCAATGATATTTTTAGGGAACTTTGAAATAAACTAGTCAATTTTCCAAGAGTGTCAATGTTTTCCTATAATAACTTCCAAGAAATTTGATGAGTTATTTTCAAACAATTAATTCAACTTCAAAACTTAAGAATATTTTTACATTTGACCTGAAGCGCCCATTTACTCGCCCGAGTGTTTGTTATCAAAAAATTTAAACTTTTTTTGCTTTGCATTTGGTAGAAGTCTCTTTGTCAAAGAAGGAGGAGGTGATATCCAATCGAGTAGTTTGATCTGGAGCTTCCATTCGTTCGAGTGTTTGCTATAAAAAAATAGTTTCTCTTCTTTGAAAGCATTAGAATATTTTTGTTCAAGAATTTCAATCTTTTGATGATCAACACTTGGGCGGATGGTGGGTCTGTCCATATTATGATTACCATAGAGTAGTTTGAAATGGATTGCCCATTCACCCGCCCTAGTGTTTGTTATGAAAGAATTGAAAGTTTCACCACAAAAGTAGTCGTAAAAGAAAGAAGTTATGTCTAATCTCTTCACTTGAGCGTGTGAGTAGGACAATCGAAATTATGATTACCAATAAGTAATTTGAATTAGAGTGCTTAAATATCTGTCTAGAGTTTGTTAACAAGAAATTAGAAGTTTTTTTTCTTTGGAAGCGCCAGAAGTCCTTATGTTAGAGGAGGAGATGGTGTATCCAATCTTTTAATGACCAATACTTGGGTGGGTGGTTGGGTCACTCCAGATCATGTTTTCCATCAAGCAGTTTGATCTGGAATGCCCATTCATCTGCCCAACAATTTGTTATGAAAATATTGGTTTTTCTTCTTTGCAAGAATCTTTTTGTTTGAGAAGGAGGAGGTGATGTCCAATCTATTGACAACACTTGGACGGGGTGTGTGATTAACTCCAGATCTTGTTTGTAAACAAGAAATTATGTTAAAAGAAGGGAAGATGAATTCAATGTTTTGATGACCAACTCTTGGTTGGGTCACTCAACAAGAAATTGGAAGATTTCTTTTTGCATGCGTTATTAATATTTTTGTCCAAGAAGAAGGTGATATCCAATCTTTTGATGAGCAATACTTTAGAGGGTAGGTGGGTCATTACAGATATGATTACTATAGTTTGAACTGGAAGCGGCTACATTCAATAGGCATGTTGCGATTGAAGATGGTTATGTAGGTTAATACAAGATTTGTCATTTGCAAGTGCCACTTATCTTAATTAAAATTGCAAATGTTGTGAAAATTAAGTGTAAATTTTGCTCATCGATCTGGCTAGTTTAATCTCAAAGCAATTCCAGAATTCAAATTTTTTTATGTGTTTTACCTGGTCCATCGCTTGTCAACAAATTAATCACAAACAGGATTTTCTACGTATATGGATTGTTGGTGGCTTCATCAAACTGCAGTTTTTCTATAAAAACTTGAGAATATTGATGAAGTACTTTAAGCTCAGAACAACACCAAATTAAAAACATTTTAAACTCTTTGTAGTCCACAATTAGCCAACATATTGATCAAAATCAGATTTTTTTATGTAAATGCATTGTTTGTGGCTTCATCAAACTGTTGTACAAATTGGCTGAAATATTTGGTTCTCAAAACCCTAATTTTTATGATAACACATTCAAGTATTCGATAAATTTATTATTACTAGATTATAATTGACTACAACAGTTTGAAACATGAACACATTAAACACATTGAACAATTAAATTAATTTGACTATAAATAAAACAATAAAACACATTAAAAATAATTAGTACTCTTCTTCTACTTCATCGAACGACTGATCAGCACCACTATCAGTACCCACCTCTTCGTAATCTTTTTCAAGAGCAGCCATATCTTCTCGGGCTTCACTGAATTCACCTTCTTCCATACCCTCACCAACGTACCAATGCACAAAAGCTCTCTTCATATACATTAAATCGAATTTGTGATTGAGTCTGGCCCAAGCTTCGGATATTGCAGTAGTGTTTGATAACATGCATACTGCTCTTTGCACCTATAAAACAATAAAGTAAGTTTAAGGACTAAAAACTGTTTGATTAAAAAATACCCTTGCCAAATCTCCTCCAGGTACAACCGTAGGTTTTTGATAATTAATACCAACTTTAAATCCGGTTGGACACCAATCAACAAATTGTATATCTTTCCTATTTTTGATAGTAGCAATCGCAGCGTTAACATCTTTAGGAACTACATCTCCTCGATATAGCATGCAGCAAGCCATATATTTACCACGACGTGGATCACATTTAACCATCTAGAAATTAGCACAATTTAGAAATATTTTAATCAGAAATAAAAATAAAGTACCTGGTTACTGGGATCGAAACACGCATTGGTAATTTCCTGTACTGAAAATTGTTCATGATATGCCTTTGCAGCTGATATTATTGGTGAGTAGGTTACTAAAGGAAAATGAATTCGAGGATATGGCACTAAATTGGTTTGAAATTCTGTTAAATCTACATTCATAGCTCCATCAAATCTAAAAATTTCAAATCAAATGTTTATACCATTTAATAGAAATAGAATAATAAATTTAAACAAACCTGAGTGATGCTGTTGTTGATGATACAATTTGTCCAACAAGGCGATTCAAATTGTCATAACCTGGACGGGGAATGTCCAAATTTTTCTGACAAATATCAAAAATAGCTTCATTATCAACCATAAATGCACAATCTGAATGTTCCAAAGTGGTGTGTGTTGTTAGGACAGAATTGTATGGTTCTACAACAGCTGTGGAAACCATGGGGGCTGGATATACGGCAAATTGTAATTTACTTTTCTTTCCATATTCAACTGATAGTCTTTCCATTAGGAGGGAAGTAAATCCAGATCCGGTGCCTCCGCCAAATGAGTGAAATATTAGGAAACCTTGTAGACCATTACATTGGTCGGATAATTTCCGAATGCGATCAGAAACGCGATCTATGATTTCTTTACCAATTGTGTAGTGGCCTCTTGCATAATTGTTGGCGGCATCTTCTTTACCTGATATTAACTGTTCAGGATGATAAAGGTTTTTGTATTCTCCAGTTCTTACAGAATCTAGTAAAAAATAATAATTAATAAAAGTTTGGTTTGCATTGATTGAAGTATAAGAAGTAAGAAGGGATTTTAACTCGTTTAAAACCAGATCGGCAAACTGGATAGAAAATAAACAATCATTTTAATAATGCATTTAAATGGTTAGTATAATGTAATTAAACTGCAACCATTTAACAAAGACGTGGATGCTCGGCGTGGTGGTTGGGAGGCATAGCTTTTTATTGCATCAGTTAATTGATAAGCGTATGAACACCTCGGGAACTTTTGTTAGAAGTAACAAAGTATCAAAAATTAATAATGAATTGATAAAAGTACTATGACAACATTTAATTGATTAAAAAAGAAATATATTGGTGAGTGCTAAAACGACTGTCAATCGCTCAAATAAACAAAATTTAAAAATATTTTATTATACATAAAAATATAAGGAACACTTTGATGCGCCTTAATTTAACGCCATGTGTACTCAAGTTTGGACGCGGCATTAGATGTATTAAAATATCAATCGGATTGTTAAATGATATAATATGAAATACGAAATGAAAAAAAGTTCGTTTATTAAATTGTTTATGAAAAGAAGAAATTTAAGAATAAAAAAAAACATTGTAAAGGCTTTGTATAAAAACTTTAAGAAAAAATTATGTTTTTTACTTTAAAATTACTGCCAACACAGTTTATGAACTAAAATCTAATTCACCAATTCACTAACAAATATGACAAAAACATAAAAGTCGAAAAAACATTTAAATGAGAAATGTATCTCAATTTTAATATTATAAAATGTACTTTTCATAGTATTTATAAAAAAAAATTAAATTAATATTGTAAAACTTACCAACAACTGAAGGTTCCAAATCGACAAAAATCGAACGAGGCACGTGTTTGCCTGATCCTGTAGTAGCAAAAAATGTACTGAAGCTATCATCCGATGCGTTAGATTTGTTATCATCTTTCAGATATTCTTCGCTGAACATGCCATCTTTCTGCAAGCCATGCTCCAGGCAATAAAGTTCCCAACATGCGTTTCCAATTTGTACTCCGGCTTGGCCGACGTGCACAGAAATTACTTCACGCTAAAATAAATCAATTAAAAATTATATATTATATTTAAATAAATGAAATTATACTTACCATATTTTCTAAAATAAAATCTGTGAAGGTAGAAGATGTTGATCGCTTCACGTATGAGTACAAATTGAAACATTTTATTAATCAGTTTTCTAGTGCAAAGTCATGCCAGTTTTTGTTGATAGATTGTGAGTCTAAGATTCTATACGGTTTTAAAATAATATAAATATAGAACTCAGTGGCGTAGGAATAAATTTGTTTCCACATATTTTAAAATTGTCACTGTTAAATAAATATTTTCAATTTTTAATAAATGGGGAGAATAGTAAAGTTGCGCTATTATAAGGGTTCAATAAATCAAACACCTGAATATAATTGAATAATTCATAATAATTTTAATCATGATAATTTCAATGTAATTTTGTAATATGCTTTTTAATTTTTTTTTTATATTCAAACTTGTTTGTATCACCGTCCGATGATGACCTTGTAAAGATTGAAACATGTTGCGGTTTTTTTAATTTATTCGTGATATAATACATAGTAAATATGTTTTGTTTATTTTATATTGAGCAATCACATAGTAACGACCAAAGTTTTCGATTTATTTTAATTAGTTGGATTTTTTACTTTTTTTAAGTTTTTTTGTAATTTTACTACAGGGTACAACAAAAAGCTGTTACCGAAATAGAAGAAAAAGCACCTGAAAAACCAACTCTCCTCCAAATACAATTAGAAAAGAGTAGCGAAATACTAAGACAACTCTTCCTAGAAGCAGAACAAACAGTAACAAACGTACGCGTAGCCAATGATACGCGTGAAGTCGACCGCCGTGAAGCTGAAAAAATAGGAAGAGAAAAAATACTAGTACAACTAGAAGAAGATGGAAAACTAGCAGCACAAATGTTTGAAGACATTAGTTCCAAATGGCAAAAAGTTTTAGAATACAATGACCCACTACATATCCACGACGACATTGAATCGCAAAAAGAAAAATGCGAAGATCTCATCAAACAAAAAGATGAAATTATAAAGATGCTCAAACATGAAGTCAAAATGGCCGAATTGAAATTTTTCAACGATCAAAAGTTACAAAGCGAAGATATTAGTATGCTAGCCAAACGTGTGGAAAAACAGGTAAAAACTGCTTTAAATATAACTTTAAACTAATCATTAATTAGGTTTCAATAATGCGAGCCGCCCATCGTATAGAGTTGCAACACATTGAAGACGTCATGATACAAGAAAGAACAAACATGATGAACCACAATGATAAACGCTGTGAAGATCTTTACACAAAACGCGAAGATCAAGAATTGGCTATAATGGAAAATAAATTTCGTCAACGTGACGAGTTTGAAGAAGTCTTACTAAGGTGCGATTGAAACATCAAGAAAGGGTACGCGAAGTAAAAATACGTTTGGAACGCGATTGCGAAACGTTGCAACAGGAATATGAGATTATAAAAGCAACAGCTTTAGCAAATAGCGAAAAAATGGATTACAATTATCAAATTTTACGTAAACGTGAAGATGAAAATATTATAATAAAATCCAATCAAAAGCGCACGTTGAATAAGCTGAGAGATCAAATAAACGCGTTAAAGAAACATATAGATTCCCACAAAACTGAAACGCAGAATAAAATAAAGAAGCTCCTCACTGATGTTATAAATCTTCAAAGTTATATTGCAGTTGCAAAACAAAAATCGCAACTGATGGCGCTTAATAATGAGAAGAAGTATATGCAGATATGGGAGTTGAATAGGGATATTGCTACAAAGATTTTAAATAAATTGATTACGGTTGATAGGATTTTACATGAACAGCAGATGGGTTTGCCTTGGGAAGAACCTCCTAATAAGTGGTTTACGTTGAAAGATTTGGAGAGCTATCGAGAGGCTGATAAGTATTTGGAATCACTTAAAGGTAAATAATAACAAATTTTTGTCCTAAATATCTGCTCTTTTTTACTGAGCTTCTTTTAGTTGCCCAAAATTGCTTTTTTGCAAGAACGAAGGCGTAATAACACTAAAAACTTTTAGAATTTTTTCCAATTTACTTGACATTAACATATTTTTGTAGATAAACCTTTACTTAAAAGCGAAAGCAAACGTCTGATGCCAAACAAGGAAGATACAATGAGTCCCAATTACATAAAAACAATTAATCTGGTCCTAGATAAAATATCAGATAAATCAAACTTCCTAATTGAATACCGTCTTAAAAAAATCATGGAGTTTCATAGCGGCAGAGAAATAAACCTCCTCAAAGTTGACAACGTATTTAGTGTCAGTATACAACTCTCTCAATTTATTCTAAATTCTAATATTTTGTAATCAATTCTAGGCATTGAGCATAACAAAAACAGAAGATATAAACATCATGTTTCATTTTTTTAAACCATACATTAAGTGTCCAATTTGTTCTGGTGGTGTGCGTGGTAGTGAGGCCAGTATAATTAGTGATTTTTCGGAAAACAAAACTGTTCAATCGGGTCAAGCTGAAGTAGAAGCTGATAGTTTTCAGGTTAATGAGTTGTTGGGAGTAAAGGAAACTGATGATGTTATTGATGCGATTGTACAAAAAGTTGTAGAAGTGGATAGAAATGGCAGTGAATTGCCGGAGATGATTAAACATGAAGGGGAATGTTTGGAACCGCAACAAGTTGATACAGAGTAATATTTTTGAATATTTTGTTTGGTTCAATATTGAACAAGTTTGTTTTTATTTAATCTTATGGTACTACTATTAAAGATAACATTGTTGTTTTCTTGATTTAGATTTGAGAAGAAAGTCATGCAAATTACGGACTACGGAACTGAAAGACAATTGCAATCTTCAAACACATGTCTCAATAATCATCAATTGGTGATACATACTGGATTTGTTATGAGGGCTATAAGAGAATTCGTCACACATGTTCATTGTCGTACAAAAGAGTATGTAGATATTAATTAATCTCATAAGAGAATATCAATAACACTTTGAAATAATAATAATTTTATTTTAGAGAAAGAAAAACTAATGAACCAAATATATCAAATAAAACTATGACAATATCCCGGCTTATGTCGAAAGAAGATGTATGCTTATACTGGAATAGATTCTTAAATATTGTGGATCCAAAGAAAATGGAACTTTGGGATGCTTTGCTGTATGGTCTTCAAAAATATCTTGCTATTCTTGAAGGTAAGTTATGCATTAAAACACGGTTTGTTATATGTGCAAATTAGTATAATAGTCATCATTATTTAAATGTTTGTTAAAGCAGTTCCAATATGCTTCTGGTAATTCTTGAACCAACAATACCTACCTGCAAATATAGATTTTTTTGCAGCTTTTTTACAGCCATAAAAAACTCTAAATTGTCAGTTGTCGACTTCGATTTAGTCTCTCTAGTTAAAGTTGATAGCCGGTCAGAAAAGCTTCATTAAAATGATTCAGACACAACTGAAGTATGACAAAATGCCATCTTCATTCATTGATAGTTCTACTGTAGTAATGAGCTTTTACTATAAAGGCATTGGCTTTCTATTATTCTTTTTTTATTTATTTTATTTTTAATAAACATTCTTCTTTTGCTGCAAGCCTTTGTTTGTCCACCTCTGGACCTATATACTTTTTTACTCACTTCTGGTTTGAGCTATCTGATACTAATTTTTTCCTGCTACCTCCTTACTATCAGTTAACCTCTTTTGTGGTTTCTCAATTCTACTTTTTGATGCTTTTGGTCTCCACATGGCTATTTTTTTAGTCCACTTGTTTGTGTCATTAAAAAATCGAAGGGTTAGACAACACCCAATACGAGCTACAGTGACATAGGAAACCAGACGTACGCTAAAAATATTTTAAAGTAAGCTAATGGTACACGTCTCTAAAGAAAAACGTTTAAAATGGGACATGAAGACACAGAAGTTAAGAAGCGTAGAAGAAGCGTAGAAGAAGATTTTAATTGGCTACAGTAATGAAGTTAAAGAGTATAGGGTAAGCAGAGATGTAATTATGATGGAAGAAGTAATGAATCACCAAATTTCAGACGTTTTATTTAAAGAAGAGATACTTGTTTCAGTGGGGTACACGAAATGAATAGTAGTCTTATAGCCAAAAAGATTTTCTGAAAAAAATGATGAAGATCTAACTAGTGCCCAAAACAGAAGTTTCAACAGCAATACGAAGATCAACAAGAGAAGTTGGGAAGCTTAGTTTAAAGGATTTTGTAACATTTTGTGCTGCAATGGAGAATTTGTATTGTCAGATCCATTAACAGTTGAAAAAATCTGTTTGAGGCCAAATGCGACACAGTAAAAGAAATGGAAAGTTTTGAGGAGAATATTGCATAGGACCTAAGAGTTCTACCGCTAGGAGAAAAAGTGGTAAATTGGGTTTCTAAAAAAAGCTTTCACAATTTTGTATTTTTTGTTTCATAAAATTCTCTTTAGTCAAAAATATTAAAAATAAACTGTTGCAAAATTCTATTCATAAACAAACAAAAATAGCGAAATCCGCTATAAGGCATTAAAATTTTGTCAAAAATATTCAAAATCCGGTCATAAATGGTCGAAGAGTGCAACATTCTATTTTCCAAAACTAAAAAACAGCAATGTTTGGCCAAAAATGCAAATTACTATTCATAAAAAGTCAAAAACAGTTAAAAGATCAAAATATAAGCCAAAAATAGCAAAATCCTGCCAAGAAGTATAAAAATATGGTCAGAAAACACCAAACTTTGGTCATAAACTGTTAAAAAAAATGCAAAAACTTGTTATGAAAAATCAAAAACAGCAATGAAATATCAAAAATAACAAAGTGCGATTATGAAATATTAAAACATTTTGAGAATAAATCAAAATCTGGCTAACAAAAATTCTATTCATAGAATGTGAATAATACAAAAATATTGTCAGAAAGCACCAAAGTTTGGTCATAGTTGTTTAAAAACGCAGAATTCTTATTATAAAAACGACAAAAAGTACAAAATTTTCATCAAAGTCAAAAGTAGCAAAATCCAATTAGTTTTGGTCGTAGATGTTAAAAAATGCAAAATTATATTAATGAGAAGTCAGAAATAGCAAAATCCGGGCAAAAACATGTTAAAAAGTGCATAATTTTATTCATAAAAGGTCAAAAAGAACCAAAATTCGGCCATAAACTTTAAAAAAATGCAATATTTTGTTCATGAAATGTCAAAAATAGCAAAATTTATTTGACCATGAAATATGAAAATATTGTTAGAAAACACTAAATTTTGATTATAGACTGTTGAAAAATGCAGAAATCGGTTTATAAAAATCAAAAATGGCAAAAACTAACTATATTTTTTTAGAAGAATCAGTATTCTTTAGCGCCAATTATTCAGAATGAGGGGGTTTTTGGGTTCAAGGCGATTCTAGTCTTATGACCCTACCTGCAAATGAAAGATGGTTTCAGAGAGAAAAAACCAAATACATATAACAAAAAATGTAAAATAACCAAAAATAGAAAACAAAATATGTGCGTTGAGAAACTTGCTTATGTATTCTTTTTTAGTTTCTATAACATATTAGTAGTCTTTTGATTGATATATGAGAGTATGAAACCTATAAAAAAAAATTCTACGATTTTTTTAAGTTTTTTTGACGTTTTTTAACTTAATCACATTTTTTGTTTAAAAACCGCAATTTTAACTCAAAATAATAAATTTACTAATGAAATCAATCAGAAATTTTTCGTAGAATCCAAATCTGGCGCCATTTCAAGTTTATACCTTGTCTATAAGCCGCAAAAGCCATAAAACCATGTTTTTGTTCTTAGTGGGCTGTGTAAAAAGGAGCATTTTTTATTTTTTTTTAACCGCCATAGTATATATATTTACGCGCGCTGTTGCCAAACTTACGTACAATAATTTAAAGCTAAAAACAATTTATTTATTAAATACTAACAATCTCCAATGTTAATTATTAATTAAAACATCAAATAAAGTAAAATAGTTCAACTCCAACAATATAACAAAAATATAAAAAAAAATGACGCGTTTTGTAACATATCTACATTTGTTTATGTGTTCTCAAGGTTAACTTTGATAAAATTTATTTTTTTAAATTGTATTTTCGAAAGTCATTTTTGATGATATTTTGTATTTTTATCAATCGGACAAAGTTGAATCAGTTTGAACATTGTGCGATTTTATTTTTAATAAAAGTGCCTAACTTCATTTCATTTAAAGGTTGATATTGTTGGATATTCGGATTAACGTAATCAAACACTTGTGTGAATTAATAGTATATTGTTGGAGCAAAGGAAAAACACGTCTGTTACGTACAGCGTCACAAACAAGAAGTGGGACGCTTAAGAGAGCGTCACTTAAGCTTCCCTAGTGTTAACATCACTAGATGGCGCATAAGTCAGATATTACAAATTTTAACACCCCCACTAGATCTGATAATTGCGCTACATTTAACATTTATTGAGTGAGTCCCATCTCTCTCACGAACTTATTGTGCTTTTCTGTACACAATGCCTTTGTAAGCACATCCGAGGGCATCTCATGTGTGGACAAATACTTTACTTCCACATGTTTCGCGTTTACAGCGTCTCTTACAAAGTGGTGTCTTACATCTATGTGCTTTGAACGCTTATGAAACACCGGGTTTGCTGACAACTTAATAGCACTTTGGTTATCACTGTAAACAGTCACGCATTTATCTTCATCCACGAGTTCACTGATTAGATTTCTCAAATAAATGGCCTCTTTAGTGGCTTCAGATAAAGCCATATATTCTGCTTCAGTACTACTTAATGCAACGGTAGTTTGCTTTCTACTTTCCCACGATATTGTGGCGCCTGATAGCTTGAAGCAAAACCCTGTGACTGATTTGCGATCAGCTGGGTTTCCCGCCCAATCGGCATCCGTAAAACCCTCCAAAGTTTCTTTACCTTGTACATATTTCAGTTTTAAGCTTTTGGTTAGTTTTAGGTATCTAAGCACTCTCTTTGCCCAAGACCAATGGGTTGAATTATAACAATTATTAAATTGGCTTAAAAAACTTACAGAATAAGATATATCAGGCCTCGTCAATACCGCTAAATACATCAAGCTTCCAACTAACTGTTGGTATGGCACATCAACTTCTTTGGCTAGCTCTACGGCGTTATCTCGTGACATAGGAGTCTTTATAGTCTTACAATCTTCCATTGAGAACTTAGTTAACAATTGCTCTATGTACTTTTCTTGACTCAAAGTAATTTCTCCATTTCCTGACTCGATATCCATTCCGAGACAGTGCCTTAGCTCACCAAGATCTTTGATCTTAAACTTATTTATAAGTACATTTTTCAAGCATTTGATTTCTTCTACACAATTTGAAAAAACAAAGAAATCATCTACGTATAATGCCACTATAGTCAAACGATCACCATTCTTCTTGGTGTACAAGCAAGGTTCATGTTTAGAATTCTGGTAGTTCAATTCATTCATGACAACATTCACCTTCTTATTCCATGCCCGAGATGCCTGCTTTAAACCATAAATGGCTTTGTTCAATTTAAGTACCTTGTTAACATTGTCTTGCACATTGAAACCTTCAGGCATCATCATAAAAACTTCCTCATCTAAATCCCCATTCAAAAAAGCAGTTGGTACATCTAAATGATACATTTTTAACTTTAACCTTACTGATAGAGCGAACAACAATCTTAAGGTCGAGTGACGTACAACAGGCGCAAATATTTCGTTATAATCTACTCCTGGCTGTTGACTGAATCCCTTAGCCACCAAACGCGCACGATACCGCACTTCAAGACCGTCACACTTGCGCTTGAAAACCCACTTGCACTTCACAATCGTCCCTTTCGTTGGGACGTCGACGATTTCCCACGCACGGTTCTTCTCAAAACAGCTGAGCTCGTGGTCCATCGCGCATCTCCATTTCTCGTGGTCTGGACGAGCCAACGCCTGTTCCACACTGGAGGGGTCTTCTTGCACGTCGATGTCATTGTCAATTCCCGCGTAGGTTGCATAAGTCACATAATCGTGAAGTATCTTCGGCTTCGGAGTTCTGGATGACTTTCTTACTTCTTGTTCGATGTAGTCACCATGTCCCTCGCTGCCTGATGCGCTGCAGTCATCTGGGACATATGAGTCTCCACTGCTGTTGACTATTTCCGACGGTGCAATGGACTCATCCGATGACACTGGAGTCTCTTCACCATCGTCTTCACTTGCTGCCCCCACTGAATCAGTTGCCTCAACACCAATGTGTTGATCTTCATCCAGGCTGTGATCTACATTAATGGTCAACAAGTCATCTTCTTCAAGGATTATGACGTCTCGGCTCACGATTATTTTGCTCTCTGCAGGATCATATAGCCTATACCCCTTTGTATTGTCACTAAAGCCGACAAAAATCATTTGTTTGGCTTTCTTGTCGAATTTCAGCCGCTTCTCCTTTGGCACATGCACCATTGCCTTGCTGCCAAAGATGCAAAGATGGCTCACATCTGGCTTACGGCCTGTCCAAATTTCAGTCGGTGTTCTTTCACCCCTTCCTGCTACCGGAAGTCTATTTCTCAAATAGATAGCGTGATTAACGGCTTCAGCCCAAAAACGTTTGTCCAGTTTTGCATCAAACATGAGACATTTAGCCTTTTCCACCACCGTCCTGTTCATCCGCTCAGCTGAGCCATTCTGCTCGGGCGTGTAAGGAGTGGTCATCTGGTGAATGATGCCTTTTTGACTCATAAAAGCTTTAAACTGCTTATTACAAAACTCACCACCGTTGTCTGATCTCACTATCTTTATGGAACAATTTGTTTGATTCTCCGCCATTGCAGCAAACTGTTTAAACTGGTTGAAAACTTCATCTTTCGTTTTCAGGAAATAACCAAAAGCCATCTTACTGTAGTCATCAACTATTATGAGGAAATACCTAGAGCCACCAAACGATTTCGTTTCGATTGGCCCACACACATCCATGTGAATGAGCTCCAAAATGCTCTCTGCTCTATTTCCTTTCTTAGGAAACTGTGCTCGAGTCTGTTTTCCTTCACAACATACCATACAGCTTCTTTTGGATTCAACGACTTCTCCATCCATTTTCATACCAATGACACTTTCTTTCTTCGACATTTGATTTAGTGTTGAACTGTTTGCATGACCAAACTTTCTATGCCATGTGTTAGTTGCAAGCAAACATGCTTCATCATCAGCTGTGTTTAACTTGTAAACATTGTTCGTCTGTGTAGCTGTTCCCACTAGTTGATTATCTTGCGTGTAGATAGAGCAACCATCCTCATCAAATTTCACTTTATTCCCTGCCTTTATCATCTGGCTAACTGAAAGTAAATTTGTGGATAACTTGGGTACACAAAATACATCTCTGATGGTGACGTCATTCACCGCATTGTTCACACGCGTATGAAGCTTGACGATACCCTTGCACGACACAGTCATTGTTTCTTTGTTTGCAGCGATAATTTCTTTAACAAATTCACTATTGGACGTGCTCTGCAGCCACTTTTCGTCAGCAACGAAGTGAGCGCTGGCACCTGAATCAACGTACCAATCATCTTTGTTAAATTCACCCGATAGGAACACGGCACTTAGTCCAAAGTTCTTCCGTGCACTTCCATTTCTGTTATCGCTGTCTTTCTGCTGTGGGCACTTGTTCTTGTAGTGACCAAACTGTTTACAATGGTAGCATTTGACGTTTGACAATTGCTTCTTCTTGTCCTTGTCAGTGACCTCACTGGCACCCCGGACGCCTTTCCCATTACAGTTGCCTGCCTGTCCACGCCATCTAGCGCTGAATGCGCTACCTGCACTGTCAGTATCTTCCATGTCGAGCAGCTTCGATTTGATGTTGTCGGCCGTTATGGCGATTCCACTATGCTCAATCGCCATTATCATCGGCGAATATTTCTCCGGCAAACCTGCCAGTAGGAGGGATCCAACCCATTCATCGGAAATTTCGAAACCTGTGCTCTTCAGCCGTTGGGCCGTTTCCACAATCTGTCTAACATACGCCAGCATGCTATCACAGTTATCTAATCTTGTGGAAATTAATGTTCGCAGCAGTGTTATTTTCCTTGTCGACCCTTTGTCATCAAACATTCCTTTCAAGCATTTCCACAACTCTTTTGCTGTCTTTGCATTCTTGATGTGGACATATAACGAAGTATCGATCGTTAATATCAATTTGGCTTTGCACTCAGCCACCTTAGCTTCAGTTTGTCTGCCAGCTTCGTCTTCTATGATGCATCCATGAAGTCCTTCGAGAACCAAGAAATTCTCCACCGCGAAGGCCCAATCATCATAGTTTTCACGACCCTTCAGCCTCGGCACATTCACTAAGTAACTTCCCGACATCTTTAACCTCACACCAAACACGTGGTTGTTCGCGACGATCGACCGGTAAAAGTCTTAAGATCTCGATTACTAAACCGCACTACTAATTAACACGCGCACTGGGCCCATAACCTGTTGGATATTCGGATTAACGTAATCAAACACTTGTGTGAATTAATAGTATATTGTTGGAGCAAAGGAAAAACACGTCTGTTACGTACAGCGTCACAAACAAGAAGTGGGACGCTTAAGAGAGCGTCACTTAAGCTTCCCTAGTGTTAACATCACTAGATGGCGCATAAGTCAGATATTACAAATTTTAACAGATATGTCATATAGGTTATGTATTTAAAAAAATAATAATTTAATGCCCGTATGACACTGATCTATAATTCTTTATTGAATTATATATATAAAAATATTAAAATCTTAAAAAGCCAATCTCACTGAAATTTTGATTACTTGGTGATGATAAATTAATCAAATTTGGTGACATAAATTTATAAATATTACGAGTAATGAATAAAACAATTTGAGATAAGGTGAAATTGGTCGTTATTTGTTATGTATCATGTTAAACAATAATTCAGTAATATTTTAGGTCATCACCAAGTGATCAAAATTTCAGTGATATTGGCGAAACGAACGCGCCTGTTATGTGTTCATTATAAAGAAAACCTAAAAATATTCTTAAAATTTCAATTTACAATAAGATTGATGATGTTTTGTGCATTTTACAAACTTTTAAAGATTGAAATATTTTTATATATATAATTCAAGATATAATTATTGACAGTGTAATACGGGCATTAAACAATAACTATTTTATTGTATTTTTAAACATTAATTAAAGCTTATAAGTAAAATTTTATTTTTTAGTATTTACATGAACCAATTTTCACCACATATTTGTGTAAACATAATTTTATGTAATTTGTAATATTCAGTAAAATAATTATTTTTTAAATACATAACCTATTTGACATATCAACCTTTAAATGAAATGAAGTTAGGCACTTTTATTAAAAATAAAATCGCACAATGTTCAAATTGATTCAACTTTATCCGATTGATAAAAATACAAAATATCATCAAAAATAACTTTCAAAAATACAATTAAAAAAAATAAATTTTAAAAAACCTCGAGAACACATAAACAAATGTAGATATGTTACAAAACGCGTAAAAAATGTTCATATTGAGTTGAATTATTTTACTTTATTTGATGTTATAATTAATAATTAACATTGGATATTGTCAGTACTAAACAAATAAATTGTTTTTAGCTTTAAATTATTGTACTTAAGTTTGGCCACAGCGCGCGTAACTTCGGTTAAACAAAGAGTATAATGAAATAAAGTTTCAAATACAAACCTAACCACAATCTGACTGTTTCATTACAAAACTGGCGTTTGATTTAATAACTGTAAAATCTCATTTAAACTAAGTTAAACTTTTAATTTACAGTTATTTTAATAATAATACTTACAATTCATTTAATTACATTATTAATAAAAATTCAATGACAAGAAGTTAGGTACATTCTTAAAAAAATCGCAAAATGTTAAAATAATCGCAATTTTTTAGTTTGACAGGCGGCAGAAAATCGCAGAAAAAATGAAAAAATCGGATGAGTATGAACGAGGCTTTACTTAAAGTTGGCCAAAATTGATGTACAAACATACTTCAATATCATAAATACCAACTGTGTAAAATTAATCAAATTCTATACGGTCAATTTGACATAACCTCAATTCAATTAACTTGACATTGCAAAACCAAAACTCATAACTCAAAAACCGTACATTAGAAATTAGTGCAATTTAATACCAGCATAGTTCAATATCATCAGTACAAATACTGCAAATTGATTAAAATCCATACGATCAATTTGACATAACCTCAAATCAATCAGCATCACAATGCAGAATCAAAAATTAAATTAAAAAATCGTTCACTCAAAAATAGTTATGTTTCACACATCTAATATGATAAGAAATTAAAAAATTAATATTCAAGTATCTAGATGCAAATAAAAATATTGACTATGTTAATAAAATAATTATAAATCTCAGTTGCCTTTTATTAATTTGCTATAAACTCTATTGATCTTCAAAACAAAATTTTAAGTTGCTATGTTACTGTTAATTCAATAATCAATTATGAAATTGTCATTGCGACACCACCCGTAGTATTGTACATTTTTATTTTTTACATATAATTTGTAATATTTTGGTTATTTAATTAGCCATGGAAGATTTCGATATTCGCGAGGAGGAAGTGGAGGAATTCCAAGCGTTGGATGTGCCTGATATTAGTTCGAAGGATCCGGAAGAAAGGAAATTGGCGAGGCGGATCAGGATTCAGAAACGAGTGGATGCATTGACAAGGTAAATATTTTAAATACATTACAAGTAATACATTAATTAGATAATAGGCGAGTTCGTTTCGCCAATATCACTGAAATTTTGATCACTTGGTGATGACCTAAAATATTACTTAATTATTGTTTAACATGATACATAACAAAGAACGACCAATTTCACCTTATCTCAAGTTGTTTTATTCATTACTTGCCATACTTTTAAATTTATGTCACCAAATTCGTTTAATTTATCAACACCAAGTGATCAAAATTTCAGTGATATTGACGAAACGAACGCGCATATAATATGAGGAAAGTAAAGTTGTTAAATTGTTTTGACATATTTTATTAGTAATTGTAACTCGCTGCGCCATCTGTTTAATTTTCTTGCAACTAGTGTAGTTCACTCATTTTTGCATAGGTGGCGATAGTGACAAATATATTAATATACAGGGCGATAATAATTTTAAGAATAAAATCTGTCCAAAAATGATTATTTCGTATTCATTTAACAGATAATAACAATAATATGATTATACACAACATTATAAATAAATCTGAAATTGATAAACTACTGAAAATTATACAGATAATATAATCAATTTAATGCAATTAATTTTTCTTTTTCTTTGTAAATTATTTTATTTAAAAAATATGATAAAATGAACTGAATAAGCAACTCCTTATAAAACCTGTAATATTATTATTTATTACTTGAGGTAGCCCATGTAACGTTTGGAACTTGAACTTCCGTTTATTTTGTTTTTAAAGGTATAAAGACATTTATGAGTTGACAGAAATTTAGTTTTATGTTTGACATTTACAAAAAGAGACTCTTTACACTTGAACAAAGTTAGAAAATAATGAAAACTTACTTTCAAAGTGGTGAGGTTTCTACTCAAACGGTAAAAAATTTACGAAACAAATTTGATAGAAAAGAAGTGCTTTCAGCGCAGTTTGTGGACCAATTTGTGAAGCGAGTTTGCAAAACTGGATTGTTAGTGGATAAAACAACTTGTTCACGTTCTCGTCTAGTGCGCTCAGCCGAAAAAATTAATGCTGTTTCTCAGAGTGTGCGTGAATATGCATCAACATCAACTCGTCATCGTTTTCAGAAACTGAACATTTCTCGCACTTCTCTGAGGAGAATTTTGTATAAAGATTTT
This sequence comes from Tachinus rufipes, assembly GCA_963932245.1. NCBI lineage: Eukaryota > Metazoa > Arthropoda > Insecta > Coleoptera > Staphylinidae > Tachinus > Tachinus rufipes. Next base: position 93,650,277 of record OZ010747.1, on the reverse strand, counting down.
GGTTTGAAGGCCTACAAAGTTTAATTAGTCCAAGAAATGAAGCTTCATGACCATCCGATGCGTTTTCAGTTCGCCCAATGGGCTAAAGATCGTTTGGTCGAAGATGAGCATATTTTTATCGAAAAATCGTGTTTTTCAATAAAGCTCATTTCTATCTCATGTCAATAAGCAAAATTATTGCATTTGGGGATGAGGGAATCTATACGTGACTATTGAACAGCCTATGCATCTACAACGAGTAACCGTTTGGTGTGGTTTTTGGTCTGGCGGCATTATTGGGACATTTTTCTTTGAAAATGAGCAAGGAGCCGCCGTTACCGTTAATAGCGAACGTTACTGTGCCATACTAAACGAATTTTTGAAGAATTGAAGAGAATAAAATGGATGACATTTTGTTTTAACAGGACGGGGCCACTTGCCATACAGCCAATGTAACCATCGATCTTTTGCGCACTGTTTTTCGAAATCGAATAATCAGCCAAAATGCTGATGTACTAAAAAATTGGGTTAATCGGATGGGTTAGTGTCAAGCCAGCCGTAGCAGTCATTTGAATGATGTGTTTCATTTTTAAATGAAAAAGTCCAATCTTTCTAATAAATTCATAGTTTTGAAAAAATATACATTAGTTTTTTTATTTATAACCGATTCAAATTCCAAAAGTTAGATGGCCCACCCTTTATTTATTCTTAAAACATTTACAGAAAAAGAAACATTTCCAAATTGCAAATGTTCAACTTATACCTAAAAAGAGAGACAAATCTAATTTTTCAAATTATAGATCAGTTGCGTTATTGTACAATCTGTCAAAAAATGTTAAAAAACATATTAATTTTCACATTGTCAAGTTTTTAGAACAAAATAACTTCATCTCAGATCTCAATTTGGATTTCGATAACAGGGCTGCGATTCTCGAGTTCAGTCGAAAATATACGTGCGATAGCGAATGCGAACAAAAAGTTACGAGCGAAAACTAAAATAGGTATTCTCCAAGTGGACACGCAAGTGAATCGCACGCAATTGCGATGACAACTTGTCAACACTGTAAAAATGCGTGTGGTTTAATAAGTTGCCAGCTTTACGTTGTTTATTATCTGTTATTTAGACATGAACAGCTGATGTGAAGTAGGACTTGACGTCTTCCATGACATTTGGTGACATTATAAACAATTAAAATATTGTTGAAATATAACCTTTGTATTATATTTATGTAATAAAGTATTGCGTAATAATTTTGTTACATATATATTTAGATGCATTGAAGATAACATTCTATTATATAGTGTACCTCAAATTTCTTTTATATATTAGTTGGACACTGTTAAAAAAAGCCCATCATTTTCTATAACAAATTTTCTTTGTTTCTATTTGATATTTTATATAAGAAATTGTGCTTTATTTCTAGTAACGACTAAGTATACATATTATTATTATTTTTTTAATATTTATAAAGGTAAATCAGTTACTTATAAAATAAAAACCCAAGTGAAACTAAAAACCATATATTTTGAAGATTAAAAATATAATTTTCTGGTTAATAAGTAAAATTATTAAAATTATTTTATTTATTAACTATTACCAATTAAAGTTATTTTATTTATTAACCATTACCCTTGAAAAGGGGTTTTATTTTTAATTGGATTTTTACCCTAATAAATATTTTAAAATAATAATCTCATAAATTAACAAATAATTAAATTATATATTAATATATTGTTCATTTTTGTAATATATTAAAAAATTATAAACATGACATTCAAATAAATAATATCAAGGTTATGTTGAGTGCATTTTTACTCGTAACTATAATTACGAGTGGTATTACCCAGTCGCATCGTTTCCCTCGCAAATTTGCGTACTCGCACGATGCGTTCAAACCGAGAATACAAATTTTGCATATCATTCGCATATTTTGACATATGCGTATACGCAATGCATTCGAGTGAACTCGAGAATTGCTGCCCAGATCTTCTGACTTATGTTAGTCACAAAAGGAATACTTTTTTAGACAAACATGGAGAAAATATTGCAGTAGCCTTTGTTATGGCCACCAGGCGGGCCACTTGCCAAACACACGCCCAGTCCGGAATATTCAAAAACCAATCACAGACCAGGTGATGGTATAAAATAAATCCGTTTGAGAAATTCCAGTCAGTCGATTCTCACTCCTGATTGGAATTAATCCATCAAGATAGTGATCATGCAACGTTACTACGATAACCCGCCGCTTTCTCCCTACTCGATGCCGACACACCCTAATGTCTTTGGATACTCTACTGGACCTTTCCGACGACTTCAGCTATGCTTTATAGACCTTCTGCCCACACGATGACGACTCACGCTACTGAACTACTCTTTGGAAACTACGTTTGCTTCTCAAAGATATGGCACAATGACGACCTCTGCACCGACTCCGGCTTATGCAAACTGGAACCTCACGTGCACCGCTCCGCTTCCGGTTCTCTACTGCCGTGTTGGAAACAAACGAGCAAGTTGTGTGCTCCGGTAGTACTTGTAAAAAAGAAGAACGGTGACCCGCGCTTTTGTATAGACAACCGCAAACTTAACGCGGCAACCAAGGATGAAGTTGCCCTTCTCTCAAAGATCCACGAAACACTAAAAGACTTTGGCGCGGCGCGAGTGTTCACAAAGATGGATCTCGAAACGGGATATTAGCAGATCCCCATGGAAGAAGCCTATAAACACTACACCACGTTTGCGGCACCTGACGGTGGCACGTATCAGTTTCGGATGATGCCGTTTGGGTTTAAAAATGCCCCCGCCACATTTCAGAAACTAATGTTGCGAGTGCTCGCCGGACTATTAGGTCGATTTGTGTTAGTGTACCTTGATGACATTTTGGTATACTCGGACAACCACCTAGACCACTTATGGCGCGTGTTAGGTGTTAGAAAACTCCAAGAGCACGGGCTCAAATGTAAACTAACTAAGTGCGAGTTTGGTCGGGAATCCATCGAATACCTTGGGCCCCAGGTCACCGCTGAAGGAAATATACCACTACAACATCACCTGAAGCTCATCACTAACTTCGAAGTTCCCAAGACTCGGAAACAATTGCAAAGTTTTTTGGGAATCTGCACTTGGCTACGAGAATATGTGCCAAACTTCTTGAAGGTGGACTTACAAGGGCCCAAGAAACCTTACCGCTGAACCGAAGACGCTGACAAAGCATTCCAGGATGTGAAGGAGCTAATGAGCCGGCCGATGAGACTCGCTCGCCCGAGACTTGACCTGCCATTTGTGTTACAGACAGACGCGTGTGACACTGGATTAGGCGCTGTGCTGTATCAAGAAAAGGGTAAAACAAAACACATGGTCACTTACAGCAGTTCTCACAGAACGCCATGCCAAGTTTCATTCAAACAAGCTGGAATGTATGGCCATCTACTGAGCAGTTAAGAAATACAGGGCTTACTTACAAGATGCTAATTTTATCTTGTGAACGGATAACAAACCATTGGTATGGCTAGGCTGTCGACTGACGCTATCGCCAAGTTCACCAGGTGGAGCACACCCCTGAGTTTTTCAACCACTTGCCCGTGGCACTGTCAATAAATGCGTGCTCGTCAGAGACAGTGGAAGAAGGAATAGAGGACATTGAGAGATTATTGTTGTGAAAACGTAGTTTCAAGTTTCGCGCGGTTATGAATGCGAGGTGACCCGAGCGTGCGGGCTCGCGGTCGGTCGTGCAGTGGGCATGAACAACGTAAAATGATATGTATGTGTATGTAGTAGTGTAAGAAGTAGTCTGTAAGCAAGCTGTAACGTGAACACACGAACTTATAAACCTGACTGAATATATTCTATTTTATACTTGTTTTGTTGTTTGGTTAATTGCAACTATTGATACTTGTTTTGTTGGCTGTGTATTAGCAACAATTATTGCCCCCAGAAGACGCCCTACAGCCTAAACCACCTATACAACAGGCTGGGCAGGAAACACCATGTCACCAAGGATAAAATCTTTGTCTTAGGTGAAGAGACCCTGGCTGCTATAGTGCGAATGGCACAAGTCGAAATTCCAGACGGGATCGACGTAGGGTACAAGTTGGGCGAAGCGGGAGAGCATCTTAAGACGCTGGCAGGGCATAACCAGCTAGTCGTACCACCCGCAGCTCAACAGGAGGTATTGAAAAAACACCACTCCAGTGACACCGCCGGGCACCCCGGCAGAGATGAAACCTTGTCGTCCATACTGGCAGCATATCACTGGCCACGCGTCCGACGAGATGTGCGGACCTTTATCCGAGGTTGCGTCGTGTACGCCCAAACTAAAGCAGGCCACGCCGGACCTGGAAATCTTTTACAGTCGCACCCACCAAGCACATCTTGGGAAAAAATAGCCATAGATTATATTGGACCATTCGACGTCACCAGATCGGAGAACAAATTGGAATTTACCGTTTTGGATATGACCAGCCGCTTGATAGAGACAATACCTGTGCCGGCCGCAACCAGCAAAACACAACAAAATTGCTTGAGGAAAAGATATTCCAACTCTACGGATATCCTAGAGTTATTTTACCGGACAACGGGACCCAGTTTACGAATAAGACGTTTGAAAACTCTGTGAAGAAGGGGAAATGCGTGAACCAGACGGCTACGTATCACCCACAAGCCAACCCCGTTGAACGATGATACACGGAATTAAAAAAAGAGCGTAAGAGCATTGTTGGAGCAGAACCCTCAAACACTGGGACGAAGTTATTACCATGGCCGTCTTCCACAACAACCAACAATACAACGCCGCCATCGGACAAAGTCCGAGTTAATTGTTACTGGGATAAGCATTAAAGCAACCAGGAAGCTGGGCCTAACCTGACCCAAGACTAAAACAACAAATACCCGGAGAGAAGACTGCAATTGGCAAGACAACGCCAAGCAACCTACCGACGACTACGCTACCCACGACAGGAAAACGCCGCTCGTTAGGCCCGTTGCTACCTCTACAAGCGACAACCCTAGCAGACGTTTTCTCCGTCGAGAAAATAGGGGGAATTGTTACGGCCACCAGGCGGCGGAACTTGCCAAACTCGCACAGTCCGAAATGTGCGAGAACCAATCACAGACCAAGTGATGGTATAAAATAAATCCGTTCGAGAAATTCCAGTCAGCCGACCCACGTTAATGTCTCTGGATACTCTACTGGATCTCCGCCGACAACTTCCGCTATGCCTTATGAACCTTCTGCCCACACAATGACGACTTACGCTACTGAACATGACTACTCTTTGGAAACTACGTTTGCTCCTCATGGATATGGCACGATGACGACCTCCGCACCGACTCCGGCTTATGCAAACTAGATCCCACGTACATTACGACGACACCGGGAGCACTAGCTCCGCTTCCGGCTCGTTACCGCCTTGTTGGAACCAAACCGACACGGGACGGTGAATATTTAGATACCTCCATGGCTAATCTTGAAGAAGCCCCGATCCCTGAGGAAAAATTATCATTGATCGGCGGTGAAGACCGCAAATCCCACTCAAAACCACCCCCACAATAAATATTATCAGTGGCCACCTACGTCACGACTAGTGTCCCCCTCTCTTCCATTTTGAGGGGGAAACTGATAACACCTTAGACATTTCCAAAACTTTTGATAGGACATGGCACCCCAATCTTATCATTAAGCTCCATTGTATAAGTCTAGATTAAAAATCTGTAAATCTTATCAATAGTTTTCTTGACTATAGAAAAATTTTAGTTAGAATTGATGGTTTTAACTCTGACCCCAAAATCATAAATGCTGGTGCTCCTCAAGGTTCTGTTCTTTCGCCAACTTTATTTTTGATTTAAATTAATAAACTTTTTCAAATAACTGAAAATCCTGTTATTAGTTTTGTAGATGAAGGGTCTCTTCATACTTTCTAAAGACCATATCGACAAATATAGCAAAGCGTCTTGAAATTTCTAGGTTAGAATCAGTACCAAATATTAAACTAAACATCAAATCCATATCTAAATCTTTAATTTGTTTGAAGTGTTGCTCTATTTTGACATTTAAAATAAAAGATTATCAATAATATAATGAATACATTTAATGTCTTAGTATTAATAAATTACACGTTGATTAGAACTATTTGAAACATTGATACACATTAAAAACTTTGGTACTACTCCATACATATATTATTACATTAATTTAATTATAAATAGTACATTGAAACACTTTAAAAATAATTAGTACTCTTCTTCTTGACCACCAAATGACTCATTATCACCAGTACTATCAGTACCCACTTCTTCGTAATCTTTCTCAAGCGCGGCCATATCCTCTCGGGCTTCTGAGAATTCACCTTCTTCCATACCTTCACCGACGTACCAATGCACAAAAGCTCGTTTCATATACATTAAATCGAATTTGTGATTGAGTCTTGCCCAAGCTTCGGATATCGCAGTGGTATTGGATAACATGCATACTGCTCGTTGTACCTATAAAACAATAAAGTAAGTTTAAGGACAATTAATAAAAAAAAAACTGGTTGATTAAAAAATACCTTTGCTAAATCTCCTCCAGGTACAACTGTAGGTTTCTGGTAATTAATACCAACTTTAAATCCAGTCGGGCACCAATCAACAAATTGTATATTTTTCCTAGTTTTGATAACAGCAATAGCCACATTAACATCTTTAGGAACTACATCTCCTCGATATAGCATACAGCAAGCCATATATTTACCACGGCGTGGATCACATTTAACCATCTAGAAATTACCACAATTTAGAAACATTTTAATAAGCAATAAAAATAACATACCTGGTTACACGGTTCAAAACAGGCATTGGTAATTTCCTGCACTGAAAATTGCTCATGATATGCTTTTGCAGCTGATATAATTGGTGAGTAGGTTACTAAAGGAAAATGAATTTGAGGATATGGCACTAAATTGGTTTGAAATTCTGTTAAATCTACATTCATAGCTCCGTCAAATCTAAAATATAATAAATTTGATCTCTGAAAGGAAAACATTAATTTTATTTATACCTTAGCGATGCTGTTGTTGATGATACGATTTGACCAATAAGACGGTTCAAATTGCAGTAACCTGGACGGGGAATGTCCAAATTTTTCTGACAAATATCGAAAATAGCTTCGTTATCAACCATGAAAGCGCAATCTGAATGTTCCAAGGTAGTATGATTGGTTAGGACTGAATTGTACGGAACCTTACAATTCAGTTCTAACCACTCATACTACCTTGGAATATGAGGAAACCTTGTAGACCATTACACTGATCAGATAGTATACGAACTCGATCGGATACGCGATCAATGATTTCTTTTCCAACTGTGTAGTGGCCTCTGGCATAATTATTAGCAGCATCTTCTTTGCCTGATATTAATTGTTCGGGATGATAAAGGTTGCGGTATTCACCAGTTCTTACAGAATCTACAAATAAAGTCAATAAATTGGTTTTACCTTTAATGTAAATTTGAATATAAATTAATGTTTTTTGCATCACATTATGGAAATTGGTAAAGATTTTAAATTTATAATAACTCTTTAACTGCTTCTACTTTAACGGTATCTTCTTTGGAGATCATTCGACAAAAAGAAGACGAGTTTTATATTTTTTTATTAAAATTATTTGACAAAACTGGAACGCGTTCTTTTACAATTGCAACGTCTTCAAAACTTGAGTAAAATAAAATTATAATTTTTTTTTAAACAGTCCCTTTTTCAATATTTTACGGTAGTGCCCAAAAATGCTACGCCACTGATTCTAGAAGAAGATTCTAATAACTTTCTCAGTGAAAACGATGGCTATAAGCATTAACTCTGAGATTATTTAAAGGTAGTAACAAAAATAATCAATGAGAAAGTGATGATAATAGAATATTTATTTGCCAGTTATCGTTTTTACACTTTTTACTTCCAAAAATAAAGTTCCGAACTCATTGAATAAATCGACTAATGTATCTAATAAAATGAAGAAATATGATTCTCGATTATTTAAACTGTTTTTAAAATATTATTATTTATCAAAACATTTAGTGTGACCTCCACAACTATTCAAGCAATTCTTATTCATACTTACATTTAAAAATATAAAATAAACATCAAAAATAATTTATAATACGCATTAAAAAAAGTGGCTACATTGTAATTTAATAATCGAAGAGAAATTATATATTAATATTAATAAATTGATTAAAATTTTTCTAATCAATATTAATAAACTCACCAACAACAGAAGGTTCCAAATCAACGAAAATTGATCTAGGCACGTGTTTGTCGGATCCGGTGGTTGCGAAAAACGTGCTGAAACTATCATCAGATGCTTTGTTATCTTTTAGATATTCCTCACTAAACATGCCGTCCTTCTGCAAGCCATGTTCAAGACAATAAAGTTCCCAACATGCGTTGCCAATTTGTACTCCAGCTTGGCCGACGTGTATTGAAATTACTTCACGCTAAAATTAAACCGAATTAATAAAAATATTAAAATTAATTAATTTGTATTTACCATGTTTAATAAAATTGAATCTGTTAAGGAACAGAAACATGTTGAACGTTTCACGTGTGAGCACAAATTGAAAAATTTATCGTTTTCCTTGGGCAAAGTCATGCAGATTTTTTTGCTTAGTTGTGTTTTTGCTGTTTATATAAATAATATTCAAATGTGATATACAATACGAGGATTAAACCCAGTGGCGTGGAATGAATTTATTTCTGACTAACTTGTTCTATTAATTATAATATGTTAGAAAATATGAAATGGGGTGTAGATTTTACTGAACTGTTATTATATCTGAAATAAATGTTATTCCGTATATAATGGTACTTTAAAATGTTTAATAATATTTATCTTTGTGTGCAATGCATAAACATAACAAATTGCGTATATTATATAACATCCTTGAAATCCTGCAACACAAGTGATTACTTTTAATATTAAATAATTAAATAGTTTTGAACCAATTGCAACTGCATTTTATAACTCGACACAAAATAAATTAAGTGTTTAATTAAGTTTTTCCTTATTCATTTATTTGAATTATTTTATGAATATATTATTACGTGCAATCTGAGCTGCATTCACTTTAAGTAAAGCGAGCAAACCACTTCTAATAAGCCATGAGCCGCTTCACGTCAATCGTTCTTAGCGTCAGTAAAACCATCAACCTGCAAAACCAAAAGGTTTTTACGGCCAACCTCAAAGGCTAAGACAAGTTGTGCAGGTTTGTCTTCTAATCTTTTAGCCCCAACAAGTCCTCCAACTTTGATTTTTTTTTTCAGCTTCAGTTAGTCCACCCCTGGACGTAGGCCTCTCCGTACATCTTCCATATCTGTCAATATTGAGTTTTGTAGAACCAATCGCTCCCCGCAGTTGATCCATCCAGCCATGTCTCTGCTGCTCTTTGTTTCTCTTAGTCGAAAGTGCGTGACTCTAACTGCTCATCTATTGCTGATTTATCTTGAAACGTGGTTGGCTCAGCTCCATTTTAAGTTTGCTGTATTTTTCATCCTTTACCTTTGATTTATCTCTGATTGTCTCGTTCTTGATTTTGTCTCGTAAGAAGATTTCGATCATAGTGCGCTCTTTGTGTTGTTTGGATTTTATTCATACTCTTTGTGGTAACACTCATGGTTTCTAGGCTGTATGTAGCCACCCGTAGGATACATGTATTGTAATTTTTTTTTTAGATTTATGTGTATGCTGTTCCCGAAATATGTCACAGTTTACCAAACGCTGCCCAAATAAGGCTTATGCGTCTGTTGACTTCTGATATTATTTTTTTAGCTTGATTATGTGCTCAAAGTTAATGTAGTGGTTTACACATTTGGTTTTATTGTCTAGTAATATTTTTGGATTTGTCGGACTTAAGAATTTTGTCTTCTCGGTGTTTATTTTCAGTCCAATTTCTCTCTGTTAGTAGTTCTGGGTTACTCGATATTACGACGATGTTGTCGAACCGAAGCTGATCCTATCAATTTTTATTCCTTTTGAGTCCCATTTAAGTATTTTGAAGAATAAAACACATTTTATGACAAACCTTGTGACATGAGATAAATAAAAGCACACAAAACACATATAAGGAAACAACCAAAATCTTCCGACGCATAGGACTTGGCTGTGCAACTTTTGGTAAACTACAAAATACCCTGAAAGGAAAACTGCAAAAAAATTTCAGTAATGACGTATGAGGCGGAAACACTAACTTTAACAAAGTGGTTAGTGTAGTTGCGCAAAAAGCGATGGAAAGACTGATATTGGGAGTGACTAAAAGAGATAGAGTGCTCAACATAACTATAAAGGACAGAACTAAAGTTGCCAATATTGTTGAACGCATCAGAAAATTTAAGTGGACATGGGTTGAGCACATAGCTTGCACAACAGACAACCGGTGGACAAAACAAAATAATAGAGTGGAGACCAAGGAAAAACGAAACAGAGGAAGACCACCTACCAGATGCAGTAAAAAGTGGAAACTAGACCAATTTTGCCCAAAACAGTAGAATAAGCTAGAGGAAGCTTCAGCAGTGCACAAAAATGTCTTACGGATGATGATGTTTTTAACAATATTTACTCTTTTATGAGTGTAAACTTAAGGCAATCTGTAAAAAATTGTAGCTGAAGACTGTTAGTTAGATCTTAAAACTGATTTTTTTTTTAAATGTTTTCCTTTCTGACCTAGTTAGACATAGTTAAGGGCCGCATAATAGTTGCAAGTATATTGCAGGAGTGAAAAACAACAACAAATACCTAATCACAAAGACTTGGTCAAGTTGGGTTACTAAACTAGTCTATAGTTCATAAATCTTATGCTCACTTACCAAGGCCGTATCTTTTTAGAAAATAATACAAAACGTCAGTTTTTTCGGTCGCTTAAGGTACAACAGAATGTTTTTTACACTACATAGCCTACCCACCAACTGTCCATGAATTTTGTACTTGGCCATCCACTTGACTGTTTGTTGTTGCAAAAGTAAAACAAATCCAGTTTTCTGACTACAAACACTTGGGCACAAACTACCACCTCACAACTCATAAACAATGTGCCTGCCTACCCACTTATGTGTTTGTTGTCAAAGAATTTTTCAGTAGTTTTTCTATTGTCGTGTTTTTAACATCTGACACAGTTACAGAAAAATTGCAGTGTGTGACATAACCAATTTTCTGATCATAACCACTTAGGCGGGTCAAAGAGCGTGGAGGTTGTGAATTGGTGTGACAGATTTTCTTCTGGTCTAAACAAAAAACTCCTGTTTATACAAGACTTTGTTACCGTCTTAGTTTGTTGATTGAGTTGCCATTAGATGTTCCCGACGGTTGTTGTTTGTGAGCAGCTAATTTAATGTGAGAGTACTTTATTTTTCTTGTTAGATGGTAAAAGTTTTATTATTTCTGCGTGTAGGTTACGCATGCGTTTAAGCTTGCCGGGTTGGATCAATATTTGTTTGTATTATTGGGTTGTGTGGCGCTAGGCCTTGGCGGAAAGTGCAAGTGCGGGATTGATGTTAACATTTATCTGAAAATTTGTAACAATGTTACAAGAAATCTCTGTGCTAGAGCCGGATGTAGAGTTTACATCATTTTTTGTAGGTCTGGCTCCAATATGGTAGGTTTGAAATTGATTTTTGTTAGATTGATGTTGTTGCTTTGATGTCTTAAATTTTTTTACCGATTTGTTTTAAATGGTTATCTTAAGCAGGTTTTTAAAAAAGATCTACTCCAGGAGTAGGATTTATAAGAGCGGCGCGATGGGGACGGTACATTTTCTGTCCAGTTTGTCTTGCTGCATTTTTGTGTGACAATCCTTAGAAACAATTTTATTAATGAATCTATTCTCAAGCTTAGTTATCATTGTATCTTCTAACTGTAACATACAGTACAGAAGTAGACAGCACTGTCTGTAATGTAGTTGGAGATAGTGATTATGTCCCATTCTTTATGCATGGTTATTTTGTTAACTTTGATAATAATGTTGTATTTATTAAGATTCTGGCATTAGCTCAGAGCTCGATCAAATCCTGTTTTTTTGTCTATACATGCTGTACGAGTACATTGTATTCTATGCAATTTTCGATTAATGTACGTATAGTCTGCATGTGATCCGTTGTGCTAAACCCTTTGCGGAAACCTGACTGTTTTGGAGGTTGGTAAAATTTCAGTTTGTTTGTTAGGCGATTTGGTATAATTTTTGTTAGCTATTGATGCAGATGTGCAGATGTGATGGGGCTATAATCTTAGTGTTGTTTATAGTGCTTTTTCGTTTTTTAGTAGCTTGAGAGCTTTTCTGATTTTCAGTATATTTTCTGAACTTACATTTTGTATTACTTTGTTGTTAGTATTTAGTGTGTTTGGTATGTAAGATCTGTAGAGGTCTGCGTAGAAGATTTGACTGACTTCTAGGGTTTGTCTTTTATTATTTACCGTTACACCGTAACTATATAAGCTACTCATGATGATAATCAACAAACTTAATTCCTATCAACCAGTCAAACAACATCGGTTCCGAAAAGAGTATAGTACGGCGGAGCACCATCTCACAGTGAGAATTTGAGTTAAGAAAGTAGGAGAATGCTATATCTCGCTTGACATAGCATTTATTGACTATAAATAAATGTTAGATACAATGTTATGGGCAGTATAGCCTAAGATAGGGCTGCAGAGACGACGTAAATTGTTTTTTTTTTTGCTGTCAATTTGTAAGTAGATGCCAAAGAGTGGTTGAAGAAGCGGTCATTGCAGATTGTGCTCAGCGGTGTTAGAGGGACGTTGAAATTAAAGTTGAACATGAAAATTCAACTTTAATTTAAAGGTTCTCTTTGCCAACAGTTTTTTATTAATTAAAAAAAATTTTAATACAAAATGTCTATAAAAACAATTTTACAAATGAATCTATTTATTGGTGCGGTCTAAATGATCAATTTATCCTCAAAAATGTTATCTTTGAATTTAATAAAAATACTTAGTAAAGCTGTTCTAAATTCAATTTTCTCAAAATTTCTTTAAATAAACCAGTTTAATCTTTTATATAAAACGTTTTTAAACTGAATTCTACATATAAATCCACTTGGTATTGTCTAAATAATGAATTCAACCTCCAAATTAAAAAATTAGACATTTCTTATCTTTGTTACAAGAGGAAGAAGTAATATCTAATCTCTAGGTTCATAGTGGGTAGTTGTTAACTCCAGTTCAAACTACTTGCTTGTAATCATGCGGTGAGGTTTTTGCCCACTTGCCCTAGTGTTTTTACCAAGAAATTTAGAAGTTTATCTTCTTTGCACGCGTTAGAAGTCTCTTTATTCAAACGGGAGGAGGCAAAATTCAATCTTTTGGTGACCAACAATTGGCTGAGTTAGTGGTTTTTTTCAAATTATGATTACTACCGACTAGTTTAAACTAAAGTGCCTAACCTCGCTTACAATTGTTTGTTATTTTTTCTTTTCTGCAAGTATTAGAAGTCTCTTACTCAAAAAAGAAGAATCTTTTGATGACTAACATTTGAGCGGGTGGTTGAATTACTCTAAATCATGATTACCATTCAGTTATTTGAACTAAAATACACACTCGCTCAAAAGTTAATTAAAAATTGGAAGTTTTTTTTTGCAAGCGTTAGAAGTCTTTATGTTAGAGGAAGGGATAATAAATCCAATTATAGGTCACTCCAGATTACCAGTGTCACAATGGGCTAAAACAATAAATATGGCAGAAAATATTATAAATCGTTTTGCTTGCGCCATTTTGGATATACACTTTAGAAGATTTATGGTCTGGTAAAAAAGTAAATGTTAGCCATTCTGAACTATTTGGAAGTTCAGTCATAGTACACGTACCAAAGCAGAAACGTCAAAAATGAGATAAAAATTGAAAGAAGATGATCTGCATTTAAGATGAGCTGTTGCTTTCATTTACATTAACGGTTTTGAAAAATGTGTTTTATAGGAAGACCCGGATAGATTAGAGGAAGTTAAAAGATAAAATGAATCAGTATTGCCAGAGGAAGTGAGAGATAATATAGATAATTGTAGTTAATTATTTTAAGAATAATAGAACAGGAATCGAAAATGGAAGTGTTCATACTGTGTATGAAGATGCCAATGAAACATTTGTGTCAAGTAACATTTTGAAGTGTGGATCAGTTAAGTTGATCTGAAAAACAACCAAAACCACGTGATTATAAAAAGGATGAATTTGCTTATGATGAACTGTTATTATACAAAGAGCTATAAATAAAGAAATTAATTTATTAGCTGAAAATAATACTTGGCAATTAGCAAAGTATCTGCCTAGTAAATTCTTTTATTGGTTCAGATACTAAGTTCAACATACCCCACATACGAGAGGTGCGCCTACTATGGTAGAAGAAAACATTTAAATTTGAATTAATTATTTTTTAATATTATAAATTATATATTGTTGCCTGCAACTATTTAAAACATTAACATATTAAACTACTTTAGTATCTTTTGATTACATTAAACAATTATTAAATTAATTTAACTATACAAAGAACATTGAAACACATTAAAAATAATTAGTACTCTTCTTCTACTTCATCGAACGACTGATCAGCACAACTATCAGTGCCCACTTCTTCGTAATCTTTTTCAAGGGCGGCCATATCTTCACGGGCTTCACTGAATTCACCTTCTTCCATACCTTCACCAACGTACCAATGCACAAAAGCTCTCTTCATATACATTAAATCGAATTTGTGATTGAGTCTGGCCCAAGCTTCGGATATTGCAGTAGTGTTTGATAACATGCATACTGCTCGTTGCACCTATAAAACAATAAAATAAGTTTAAGGACAATTAATATAAAAAAAACTGTTTGATTACAAAATACCTTTGCCAAATCTCCTCCAGGTACAACCGTAGGTTTTTGGTAATTAATACCCACTTTAAATCCAGTTGGACACCAATCAACAAATTGTATATTTTTTCTAGTTTTGATAGTAGCAATCGCAGCGTTAACATCTTTAGGAACTACATCTCCTCGATATAGCATGCAGCAAGCCATATATTTACCACGACGTGGATCACATTTAACCATCTAGAAATTAGCACAATTTAGAAACATTTTAATCAGAAATAAAAATAAAGTACCTGGTTACTGGGATCGAAACACGCATTGGTAATTTCCTGTACTGAAAATTGTTCATGATATGCCTTTGCAGCTGATATTATTGGTGAGTAGGTTACTAAAGGAAAATGAATTCGAGGATATGGCACTAAATTGGTTTGAAATTCTGTTAAATCTACATTCATAGCTCCATCAAATCTAAAAATTTCAAAACAATTGTTAATATTTATCTTAAATAAAAATAGAATAATAAATTTAAACAAACCTGAGTGATGCTGTTGTTGATGATACAATTTGTCCAACAAGGCGATTCAAATTGTCATAACCTGGACGGGGAATGTCCAAATTTTTCTGACAAATATCAAAAATAGCTTCATTATCAACCATAAATGCACAATCTGAATGTTCCAAAGTGGTGTGTGTTGTTAGGACAGAATTGTATGGTTCTACAACAGCTGTGGAAACCATGGGGGCTGGATATACGGCAAATTGTAATTTACTTTTCTTTCCATATTCAACTGATAGTCTTTCCATTAGGAGGGAAGTAAATCCAGATCCGGTGCCTCCGCCAAAAGAGTGAAATATGAGGAAACCTTGTAGACCATTACATTGGTCGGATAATTTTCGAATGCGATCGGAAACGCGATCAATGATTTCTTTACCAATTGTGTAGTGGCCTCTTGCATAATTGTTGGCGGCATCTTCTTTACCTGATATTAATTGTTCAGGATGATAAAGGTTTTTGTATTCTCCTGTTCTTACAGAATCTAGTAAAAAATAATAATTAATAAAAGTTTGGTTTGCATTGATTGAAGTATAAGAAGTAAGAAGGGATTTTAACCCGTTTAAAACCAGATCGGCAAACTGGATAGAGAATAAACAATCATTTTAATAATGCATTGAAATGGTTAGTATAATGTAATTAAACTGCAACCATTTAACAAAGACGTGGATGCTCGGTGTGGTGGTTGGGAGGCATAGCTTTTTATTGCATCAGTTAATTGATAAGCGTATGAACACCTCGGGAACTTTTGTTAGAATTAACAATGTATCAAAAATTAATAATGAATTGATAAAAGTACTATGACAACATTTAATTGATTAAAAAAAAAAATATATTGGTGAGTGCTAAAACTCGACTGTCAATCGCAACAATAAACAAAATTTAAAAATATTTTATTATACATAAAAATATAAGGAACACTTTGATGCGCCTTAATTTAACGCCATGTGTACTCAAGTTTGGACGCGCCATTAGATGTATTAAAATACAATCCTATCAATCGGATTGTTAAATGTATGAAATACGAAATGAAAAAAAGTTCGTTTATTAAATTGTTTATGAAAAGAAGAAATTTAAGAATAAAAAAAAAACATTGTAAAGGCTTTGTATAAAAACTTTAAGAAAAAATTATGTTTTTACTTTAAAATTACTGCCAGCACAGTTTATAAACCAAAATCTAATTCACCAATTCACTAACAAAAATGACAAAAACATAAAAGTCGAAAAAACATTTAAATAAAAAATGTATCTCAATTTTAATATTATAAAATGTACTTTTTATAGTATTTATAAAAAAAATAAAATTAATATTGTAAAACTTACCAACAACTGAAGGTTCCAAATCGACAAAAATCGAGCGAGGCACGTGTTTGCCGGATCCCGTAGTAGCAAAAAATGTACTAAAACTATCATCCGATGCGTTAGATTTGTTATCATCTTTCAGATATTCCTCGCTGAACATGCCATCTTTCTGCAAGCCATGCTCCAGGCAATAAAGTTCCCAACATGCGTTTCCAATTTGTACTCCGGCTTGGCCGACGTGCACAGAAATTACTTCACGCTAAAATAAATCAATTACTCAATTAAAAATTATATATTATATTTAAATAAATGTATTTATACATACCATATTTTCTAAAATAAAATCTGTGAAGGTAGAAGATGTTGATCGCTTCACGTATGAGTACAAATTGAAACATTTTGTTAATCAATTTTCTAGTGCAAAGTCATGCCAGTTTTTATGTTGATAGATTGTGAGTTTAAGATTCTATACGGTTTTAAAATAATATAAATATAGAACTCAGTGGCGTAGGAATAAATTTATTTTCACATATTATAAAATTGTCACCGTTAAATAAATATTTTCATAGATTAAGAAACTTTTCCTTTTTGTATTATTAAATCATTTAATTCATACAAATTTCAATGTAATTTTCCACTTCTCTGTACATTTTATGTTTTACTGTTGTATATATGCTTTGTAATTTTCTTTTATATTTATACTTGTTTGTATCACCGTCCGATGATGACCTGTAAAGATTGAAACATGTTGCGGTTTTTTTAATTTATTCGTGATATAATACATAGTAAATATGTTTTATTTATTTTATATTGAGCAATCATATAGTAACGACCAAAGTTTTCGATTTATTTTAAATAGTTGGAATTTTTACTTTTTTTAAAGTTTTTTGGTAATTTTTCAGGGTACAACAAAAAGCTGTTACCGAAATAGAAGAAAAAGCACCAGAAAAACCAACCCTCCTTCAAATACAATTAGAAAAGAGTAGCGAAATACTAAGACAACTCTTCCTAGAAGCAGAACAAACAGTAACAAACGTACGCGTAGCCAATGATACGCGTGAAGTCGACCGCCGTGAAGCTGAACAAATAGGAAGAGAAAAAATACTAATACAACTAGAAGAAGATGGAAAACTAGCAGCACAAATGTTTGAAGACATTAGTTCCAAATGGCAAAAAGTTTTAGAATACAATGACCCACTACATATCCACGACGACATTGAATCGCAAAAAGAAAAATGCGAGGATCTCATCAAACAAAAAGATGAAATTATAAAGATGCTCAAACATGAAGTTAAAATGGCTGAATTGAAATTTTTCAACGATCAAAAGTTACAAAGCGAAGATATTAGTATGCTAGCCAAACGTGTGGAAAAACAGGTAAAAACTGCTTTAAATATAACTATAAACTAATCATTAATTAGGTTTCAATAATGCGAGCCGCCCATCGTATAGAGTTGCAACACATTGAAGACGTCATGATACAAGAAAGAACAAACATGATGAACCACAATGATAAACGCTGGGAAGATCTTTACACAAAACGCGAAGATCAAGAATTGGCTATAATGGAAAATAAATTTCGTCAACGTGACGAGTTTGAAGAAGTGTGCACCAAGGTACGATTAAAACATCAAGAAAGGGTACGTGAAGTAAAAATACGTTTAGAACGCGATTGCGAGACGTTGCAACAGGAATATGAGATTATAAAAGCAACAGCTTTGGCAAATAGCGAGAAAATGGATTACAATTATCAAATTTTACGCAAACGTGAAGATGAAAATATTATAATCAAATCTAATCAGAAGCGCACATTGAATAAGCTAAGGGATCAAATAAACGCGTTAAAGAAACATATAGATTCCCACAAAACTGAAACGCAGAATAAAATAAAGAAGCTCCTCACTGATGTTATAAATCTTCAAAGTTATATTGCAGTTGCAAAACAAAAATCGCAACTGATGGCGCTTAATAATGAGAAGAAGTATATGCAGATATGGGAGTTGAACAGGGATATTGCTACAAAGATTTTGAATAAATTGATTACGGTTGATAGGATTTTACATGAACAACAGATGGGTTTGCCTTGGGAAGAACCTCCTAATAAGTTGTTTACGTTGAAAGATTTGGAGAGCTATCGTGAAGCTGATAAGTATTTGGAATCACTTAAAGGTAAATAATAACATTCCTGTTTTTCCACAATTATTATTATTATCTTCGTCTTTTGAAATTTTTGCATGCTTCCGACATGGAATTCTTTCTAGCTACCTCTGTAGGCGGAAACCTCATTAGTTTTGACTTTGTAATAAAAGGATTAAAATCCTTGTTCAGCTCCAACTTTTTGTTTTGAGGGTACATATCTACAGAGCTTCCTTTTGTTGCCCAAATTGCTTATTGCAATGATGGAGGCAGATATTTCAAGTTTTACAGAAGTGGACAATGATTTCAGATTTAGATATGCACGTGTACCACTAAAAACTTACTATTTACTAACATATTTTGTAGATAAACCTTTACTTAAAAGCGAAAGTGAACGTCTGATGCCAAACAAGGAAGATACAATGAGTCCCAATTACATAAAAACAATTAATCTGGTCCTAGATAAAATATCAGATAAATCAAACTTCCTAATTGAATACCGTCTTAAAAAAATCATGGAGTTCCATAGCGGCAGAGAAATGAACCTCCTCAAAGTTGACAACGTATTTAGTGTCAGTATACAACTCTCTCAATTTATTCTAAATTCTAATATTTTGTAATCAATTCTAGGCATTGAGCATAACAAAAACAGAAGATATAAACATCATGTTTCATTTTTTTAAACCATACATTAAGTGTCCGATTTGTTCTGGTGGTGTGCGTGGCAGTGAGGCCAGTATAATTAGTGATTTTTCGGAAAACAAAACTTTGCAATCGGGTCAAGCTGAAGTAGAAGCTGATAGTGTTCAGGTTAATGAGTTGTTGGGAGTGAAGGAAACTGATGATGTTATTGATGCGATTATACAAAAAGTTGTAGAAGTGGATAGAAATGGCAGTGAATTGCCGGAGATGATTAAACATGAAGGGGAATGTTTGGGACCGTCACAAGTTGATACAGAGTAATATTTTTGAATATTTTGTTTGGTTCAATTTTGAACAAGTTTGTTTTTATTTAATCTAATGGTACTACTATTAAAGATAACATTGTTGTTTTCTTGATTTAGATTTGAGAAGAAAGTAATGCAAATTACGGATTATGGAACTGAAAGACAATTGCAATCTTCAAATACATGTCTCAATAATCATCAATTGGTGATACATACTGGATTTGTTATGAGGGCTATAAGAGAATTTGTCACACATGTTCATTGTCGTACAAAAGAGTATGTAGATATTAATTAATCTCATAAGAGAATATCAATAACACTAATTTTATTTTAGAGAAAGAAAAACTAATGAACCAAATATATCGAATAAAACCATGACAATATCTCGGCTTATGTCGAAAGAAGATGTATGCTTATACTGGAATAGATTCTTAAATATTGTGGATCCAAAGAAAATGGAACTTTGGGATGCTTTGCTGTATGGTCTTCAAAAATATCTTGCTATTCTTGAAGGTAAGTTATGCATTAATGTGATTAAATCATAAAACACGGTTTGTTATATGTGTAAATTAGTATAATAGTCATCATTATTTTATTGTTTGTTAAACCAGTTCCAATATGCTTCTGGTAATTCTTGAACCAACAATACCTACCTGCAAATGTAGAATTTTTTGCAGCTTTTTTGCAGCCATAAGAAACTCCAAATTTACTGTTGTCGACTTTGCTTTAGTCGATGTTGTATATTGTCAACAATTTCTTTAGTTAAAGTTGATAGCCGGTCAGAAAAGCTTTATCAAATTGATTCAGACACAACTGAAGTACGACAAAATGCCATCTTCATTCATTGATAGTTCTACTGTAGTAATGAGCTTTTACTATAAAGGCATTGGCTTTCTATTATTCTTTTTTTATTTATTTTATTTTTAATAAACATTCTTACTTTTCCACTCACTTCTGGTTTGAGATGTCTGATACTAATTTTTTCCTGCTACCTCCTTACTATCATTTAACCTCTTTTGTGGTTTCTCAATTCTACGTTTTGTTGCTTTTGGTCTCCACATGGCTATTATTTTAGTCCACTTATTTGTGTCATTAAAAAATAGAAGAGTTAGAGAACACCCAATACGAGCTGTAGTGGCATAGGAAACCAGGCGTAACTATTTTAAGAATATTTCAAAGTAGCTAATGGTACACGTTCCTAAAGAAAAACGTTTAAAATGGGACATAAAAACACAGAAGTTAAGAAGCGTAGAAGAAGCGTAGAAGAAGATTTTAATTGGCTACAGTAATGAAGTTAAAGAGTATAAGGTGTGTGATCCAGCGAGAAGAATGTCTTGGCTTAGTAATGTGAGAAAATGGTTTAAGGTCACGTCAGGTGATCTGTTTAGGGCGGCAGTTTTCAAAATCAAAGTAGTAATGATGGTAGCCAACCTCCGGAATGGAGACGGCACATGAAGAAGAAGAAGAAGAAGATCCAGCCACAAACTCTGTCACAATAAGCAGAGATGTAAATATGATGGAAGAAGTTACGAATCACCAAATTTCAGACGTTTCATTTAAAGAAGAGATACCTGTTTCAGTGGTGTACACGAAATGAATAGTAGTCTAATAGCCAAAAAAATTTCTGAAGAAAATGATGAAGATCCAACTAGTGCTCAAAACACAAGTTTCAACAGCAATACGAAGGTTAACAAAAGAAGTTAGGAAGCATAGCTTAAAGGATTTTGTGCTGCAATGAAGAATTTGTACTGTCAGATCCATTAACAGTTGAAAAAGTCTGTTTGAGGCCAAATGCGACACAGTAAAAAAAATGGAATGTTTTGAGGAGAATATTGCATAGAACTTAACAGTTCTACCGCTAGGAGGAAAAGTGGTAAATTGGGTTTTTAAAACAAAATGCAATAGTGAAAACAAAGTGCATTGAATAAGGTCTTCTCAGGTACGGTGTTGGAAAAAAGCCTTCACAATTTTGTTTTTTTGTTTCATAAAATTCTCTTTAGTCAAAAATATTAAAAATAAACTGTTAAAAATTGTAAAAATGGCAAAATCCAGCAATAAAATATTTTCAAAAAAACAAATCTAATAAAAAACGGTTATAAAGTGCAAAATTCTATTCATAAACAAACAAAAATAGCGAAATCCGTTATAAAGCATTAAAATTTTGACAAAAATATTCAAAATCCGGTCATAAATTGTCGAATAGTGCAAAATTCTATTTACCAAAACTAAAAACAGCAATGTTTGGCCAAAAAATGCAAATTACTATTTATAAAAATCCAAAAACAGTTAAAAGATCAAAATAAAATACAAAAATAGCAAAATCCTGCCAAGAAGTATAAAAATATGGTCAGAAAGCACCAAACTGTGGTCATAAACTGTTAAAAAAAAATGCAAAAACTTGTTATGAAAAGTCAAAAACAGCAATGAAATATCAAAAATAACAAAGTCCGATCATGAAATATTAAAACATTTTGAGA
This sequence comes from Tachinus rufipes, assembly GCA_963932245.1. Taxonomy (NCBI): domain Eukaryota; kingdom Metazoa; phylum Arthropoda; class Insecta; order Coleoptera; family Staphylinidae; genus Tachinus; species Tachinus rufipes. Next base: position 93,628,066 of record OZ010747.1, on the reverse strand, counting down.
ATAAACCAAAATCTGGCTAACAAACTTTCAAAAAGTGCAAAATTCTATTCATAGAATGTGAATAATACAAAAATATTGTCAGAAAGCACCAAAATTTGGTCATAGTTGTTTAATAACGCAAAATTCTTATTATAAAAACGACAAAAACAAAAAATACAAAAATTTCATCAAAGTCAAAAGTAGCAAAATCCAATTAGTTTTGGTTGTAGATGTTAAAATGCAAAGTTATATGAATGAAAAGTCAAAAATAGCAAAATCCGGCCAAAAACATGTTAAAAAGTGCATAATTCTATTCATAAAAGTCTATATTTTTTTAGAAGAATCAAAATTCTTTGGTGCCTATTATTCAGAGTTAAGGGGCTTCTGGGTTCATGACGATTTTAATCTTACGACCATACCTGCAAATGAAAGACGGTTCCAGAGAGAAAAAATCAAATACATATAACAACAAAATTTGTAAAATAACAGAAATAGAAAACAAATTATTTAAAAAACCAAAAGAAATAGACCTTCGCCATCTAGGAAGTCTATTGGACACTAAAAATAGTTTTAAGAACGTTTGGTTTAAAGCCTTAAACATTTCATGTTGATTATGAAAGAATACTAAGAGCTTTCTGTTAGAAAAATCCAATTGGTATGACACCGACACCTTCAACATCGTATAAGAATAGACATCATCGTTCGGAAAATTGTTGCAAAAAAAAGAATTAGTAAATACACTGTTTGGGACGTATAACATGATTAAATCATCAGCAACTGACAGATTATCAACCAAGAAGAATTTTTTTGAGGATGTGTGATAAAAATTAAAATCCATATTTAAAGAAACGTGCGCAAAGGCGACATGAGTCCCTAAAGCTGTTCACTTTAGCACTAGAAGAGTTTTTAAAAACTTAAAGTGGGTACAAAAAGGTGTGTGTAGATGGAAAATATCTGTTATTTGTGAGCCAAGATATAAATGATTTTACGAAAATGCTGAACAAATTTAAGAAGAAGATGAACTTCTTCCGATAAAGCCCAAATAACATTTAGAAACCGTAGAACAATATTTTTATCTGTGACATAATATTAAACTAAGGAGAACTAAACAGTAGAAATTACAAGATGAATAACCTTAATTTGTTTAGTTTTGCACTTGGTATAGGCCATCTATGGTGGTGGTTGTGGTATTTACAATATCTGGTTAAGTCACTTCTTTTCACTTCACTGTGGAGAATTTCAACAGGTGTGTTCAATTATTGTTACTGCCAATTTTCCACAGGTTTTTGCGGTGCGTTTCTCAGTTGAAAACTTGTTTTAGTTGTTACTTAGCTCATGGTTGTTTTCTATAAACCATGATTGTCATAGGATTGCAATCGATGTATGTCAGTTTTGCTAAAAATCTACACTAGTTCTTCCAGGCGGTTGCTGGTGAGTAATTTGTAAACTAGGGTGGGTTGATATCTTTCCGCCCACCCGCCTAAGTGTTAGTCAAGAAATTTTTAGTATGCCCACCTCTGACGTGATAATGATAACTGTCATTTAATCTGTCACTTTAAAAACAGCAGAAACGCAACAAGTGTGAAAATAAGCAAATTTCTTGATAACAAACACTTAAGCGGGTGGGCGGGAACAGTATATTAAAGCACCGGCCCAAAAACTGTGTTCGCACTTCTGACGTATTAGTGACAACTGTCATTCAATCTGTCATATTAAAAACAGTAAAAACGCAACAAGTGTGAGAATAAGCAAGATTCTTGAACTGTCTCTTGGGCGGGTGGGCGGGAACAGTGTATCAAACCATCCAGTGCCACGATATTTATAAACTGTGTTTATGTGACTGTGTTTAAGCCCAAAACGTTATTTTTAAAAAACCTAAGAAGAATATTTTCTCTTCTAGGTTGACCACCTTCTCCTAATTGTCTTTATTCATAAGCAGCATGTGTTGTGTCTTTTTGGGTTTTAGATTAGAGTTAATTACTTGCCAGGTTTTGGTGTTTAAGGTCTTAAGGCACCGTTAATCTTGTGGTGTGGTCCCGGTACCCATGTTATTACCCTTTTTGGTTCAGGTAAGTCCTTCATATTTATGATCTAAAGCTTTTGCCTTCCAAAGGGTTTTCTTTAACCGACGTGCAGAGAAGCCCTTGTTTGGTTTGTTTGTCTATACATGTGATTTTCAGAAATTAGAGGAGTATTTCTAAAAACGGGATTATGTATGTTTTCTATTTTGTCAATCCTACACTGAATAGTTGACTTTATTGTTCCGCTTTCTCAGAATTAAGATAACACTGGGGAACCTTTTAGGGATTATTGCTAGTGCAATACTCTTAAGAGTGTCCTTAAAAGTCCTTTTTTAGGTTTGTTCTTCTCAGAATCCAAGCAGCGACTACTTTTTGGGTAGTGGAAGATTGCCCGTTAACGGAATCTTCTTGGGGTATGTTAAATTTCTTTGACTTGTCCATTATAGTTTTCCAATCTTTTATCCATTCATTTTTAACTGCCTGACATGTATCATGCATGTATCATCTCCGTAGATTTAGTCCGCTCAATTTTTGCTTTACAGAAACTGATAAAACCCCAAAAATTTTACTTTGCTTAGTCCTATTATGTCCCAATGGATATGAGTTCTTGTCGTGACCGTAACTGGGGACTAACAAGCTACCGGTAACTGAGAGTCGTGTGTCTTCTGTCGTATTTATGATATCGGGTTTTTAGCCTTACTTACTCGGTAGCGTGCAAAAAATTTAATTTCTAAAATTCTCCGTTTGAAAGATTATACTATAAAGGCCATGACTGTACTTTGAGCCTCGTTTAATTTCTAGCAGTAAGCACCAACGTGCAGGTAAAGTTGACATTTATGCCGGACTTATAAGTTAATATGTTAGCGGTCACTCTTACATTATTTGCTATTTACAGAAACTTTGCATACTAAAAAGCAACTCATCAACGTTTAGAGATTTTAATATTTAATAAATGTACAAACCATGTTTTTACAAAATATACATCTACAGTATGTACCTATATTAATAATATAATGTTTGTAAGTAGCTGAGACGACTGTTGTTCAATGGTCTAGTGCAAGGTATGTTAAGTAGGCAAACTGAGGGTTTAAATCCCAGCAGCGGCAATTAAGTTATTAAATATATTTTGATGCGGTCAACTTCTTTGCAAGGCAATGGCAAACCAGCGAAGTATCCTGTCTAGTAAACCTTTCTAGTGGTGTGGTTCGGATTCCACGTTAAACTGTAGGTCCCGCATGTTTGTGTAGAGCCATTATTGCACACTACAAAACAGAGCCGGGTGCCCACACCTACACAAGTACGGCACTATAAGAAAAAGTATATTAAATAAAAAACTTATTTATTTTAATAAAACTATCTATATTTATATTTATAGTATTTTGAATTTCATCGTGCCTATACTATAAAAAAGACCAAACATATGGTAGTGAGCAAAAATAACCCGCCACCGGTGAACCTGTTTCTTCACAACACGCCTATTGAACAGGTAGATAAATATCCATACCTAGGTACCTGCATAAACCAACAATGGGACCATTCTGTGGAAATAAAATGCAGAATTGAGAGAGCCAGAGCTGCATTCATACAAATGAAAAAAATATTTACCAGTCCAGACCTGACTCTACAACTTAAAATCAGAATCCTACGATGCTACGTATTTTCCACTCTTCTGTATGGCGCAGAATCCTGGACTCTTACCAAGGATTCTGAAAGCAAGCTAGAAGCGTTTGAGTTGTGAACCTACAGACGTATACTGAAGTGGATAACGTGGATAGATCGTGTTACTAACGAGGAGATTCTTCGGCGAGTGGGGAAGGATCGAGAAATAATGACTACAGTAAAAGTTAGAAAACTAGAATACCTTGGGCATGTTATGAGGCACAAGAAAAGGTACAGAATACTCCAACTTATTCTGGAAGGAAAGGTGCTGGGAAAGAGAGGTCCGGGGAGGAGAAGAATATCCTGGCTTAAAAATCTGCGCCAGTGGTTTGGAGTGACCTCAATACAACTGTTCCGAGGAGCCGTGGATAAAGTGAAGATAGCCATGATGATCGCCAAAGAAGAAGAAGAATACTATTGTTTCTCCTACTTTCATCTTTAGCTCTTATATGTTTGTCTAGTGTTTGTTTAAGCTTTTCTAATATATTTTCAATTAACAGTAATGTTCATGCAATGTTTGTTTACGTTGCTCTGCAATCTGTGTTGCCGTACTAATTTTGTGTTAGAATATGCTTTTATTCCGCAAGCCAATTGCATGGTGGTTTAACCGTAATTATGCGTTGCTTGCTCATCGGTTTATGTCTTTAACTGGAGTGAATATACTAATCATACAATACAAAAACAGTAGATCATTGTAATCAGTTTTTGTTAAAATTAATTAATATTAGTAAAGAATTTTTATTATGCTACCAGAAACTTTTTTCATAGTACTATATTTAAAATAGATAATTTCCAATATAAAAACCACTAAAGCAATCATACAACCAGTAACCAATATTATATAAAAACTATGAACATATTCCATATTCAATACTTTAGGTACAAAGCCTTCAGGTTTAATTTGAAAAAAACTGTCCATATCTTTCAATTTCGGATCGGCACGTATAGATTTAATCAACCAATAATCAATCAAACCAGCTTCAAAAGACTTCAAAATTCTTCTATTAAAAATCTTAAGAAAAGGTGAATTTCTTCTCAAAACAGCAACTATATTAAAAGTATCGTAACAACGATGCATCACCATCAAATTTTTTTTAGAATAATCTAAATTTGTAGGTATAATTAAATATCCATGGAATAATGTAGTATCATGAATTGCATGTTCTATACTATTACGGTTTTCTGTTTTTATAATAGTCAGTGATTTTAATAAAGGATTAATATTACCATCCAAATCTAAAGATTCGTGTGCTTTAATCCAAACATATTTATATGCAATTAAATCTTCAATTGTTTCCATTGTTTTTGTGTATTGCTAAAATATTAGTAATTCCAGCCGAATGACCAGTATAAATTAAAACCGATGTCAACGATACTGATATAATAAGTATTTTTACAGTTCGACTATTTGGTACTGTTTTAATTGGATTGAATAAAAATATTTTAAAAACTATTTCTAAATAATATCCAATGCTTATAGTTGGTTTACCTTTAGCTTCAATCCAACCAAATGCGTATAATATTAAAGCAACTATGCTCATAGCAATTAATATAGTTGAATATAGAGTAGGTTCAAATATATGAAAAACAAAATAAGTTAATGGTATAGGTACAGGTTTAGGAACTATAAATGTTGAACAGGCTTGTATGTATAAAATACTTTGATCGTAATTATTTGAAGATACTGTGGGTTGATAAATTGCATTAATTATGCCATCACTTATATTATTTTTAACATTACTACGCGATTTATCAAAACTAAAAGGTGGTAGGAATAGGTATTCTTTGGGCCAACCTTTAGTTATTTCATCCATTAAATATTTCTCAACTCCTTGATAAATTCCCAAGTTTTTTTCGTAATAAATAAACGGAGCAAAATTGAAAACGCTAAGTCGAAATTTTGTTTGACCAAAATTTGGTTTCCAATAATCCCAATTTATATCAAAATTTGGATCAACTATATCACCATTTAATGCTTGGTATATAGCTAACTTTGGTTTGAATATGATTATATCAACTGCTCTTAAATTAACAGCAGTTGTGAATGGATATTGGTTGAAATTGGAGGCATTTTCATGTATTATAATTATCCGACTGTACGGTAGTATAGTTTCGTTTATAAAACAATTTTCTAATTCATTCATATCTTCTGATATTAGTATGTACTTTGTAGGTCTGCATCCTGGATTTGTTGTATTAAGATATTTAAATGTTTTTAATACAATTGGCCCAATATTAATGCCAATATTTAAATTTTTATTGATTACAACATTTATGCAATACTCAAAATTTAAGTTTAGAAATGTAGTTATATTAATTATATTTAATAGACTAAACATTGTATTGTTGTTTATGAAATGGTAATGGAGAAATATTACTTATATGATTGAATTAGAATTAGAAAAAATCTAATATTGTTTTAATGTTCTTGTTTTATTTTTACGCATAATACAATAATGTGTTAATTAATTACTTTCAAAGTATTATTAATATCTTATTAAAGTATCATTTATTATTAAAACATGTAATTAAAATCAAATTATTCTTTTATTACAAGTTTTGTTATTCATTATTTCTTTCGATCAATTATTTATTAATAATCTATTACTAGAATCGCTGTTGTTACGTTCTTGTATTTTCAAATAATTTTAATTTAATTTGTAGTTAATGCAATAAATTATGTTTGCTTAAATTATTATTTATGATAAGATTTATAATACTAATTTATCTAATTTATGTAGCGTGGGTTATAAAATTATTCAAGTTAGACTAGACATCGTGACAAATAATAATAATTGTAGGTGATAGCGCTACTAATATGTTATCGATTAAATAAAATGAAAAGAGCACTCGAATAAATTATTTCTATTTATACAAATTATAGTAGTTTATATTTAATGCCCGTATTCATAAAAGCTGATTAAATTTAATGACTATTAAATGTGACAACATAACCTCACAATTCGATAAAACGTCAAAACTATTTTTATAAATTTGATAGAAATACATGTTATTTATTTTGCGTTATTATTAAATATTATTTTTCATTTATTTCTGATAGTTATTTATTATGCCAAACTTGTTTTTATAGTAGAATAAGTATAAATAATTTTGCGGTTGTCAAATTTAACGATCCGTTATTGTAAGTGACTTTTATGAATACGGGCATAAGAGCCGCTTTTACAATCGTCGGTTAAACAAGGAATAGCGCTATCTAAGGAATATATAAAAATGCGCTTTTACAATCTCTATTTCTAGTTTTATTTTGGGATTCTTTGAACAGAGTTTCTACTCGAGTGTGCGGGTGATTGAAATTTTACAATGGCCCCGATTACTTTAGGAGTCCTAGCAATTTTATAAAACTTTATTTGTATGTTTTGAGGAGATTATACCAGGGATAACTTATCCGGTACTTGGAGCAGTAGTTTTCTCTAGTACAGTAACCAAGTAACGCGCACAACAAATTTGCTTATAAATGATTTATACGTCAGTTTATAAGTCATTATTGACGTTTCAATAGATTATCTAGACTGTAACAAGGGCAAAACTAATGCTATACCAGGTATATACATTTAGATAAATTTATTCCTGGTATAAGTTATCTGACAATTATAAAAGCGGCCCTAAAGCAATTATTATTATATTAGATCAACCCAATTTACAATGATTTGGATTTATGGTTATTATTAGTTGAGACTATTTAATTTAAAATTGAATAATAATATCCTAATTATTTTGGATGTAAAATGTTTCTAATTACTAATAATAATATAATGCATATTTGATTGTTCTAGATCGCCAACAAACTTATCAAGAATTGAAATGCGTCAAGAAGCAAAATGCGGAATTGAAGTACTTACTTTGCCAATATAAAACTGCTGAAATTCCTCCAAAACCACCCTGTGCAAGACAACGCGAGATACCCATAACAACAATATTTACTAAAACTAAATGTTCATCAAAAAGATAAAATTTGCAAAGAAACCAAAACATGCAATAATTTCAAAATATCAATATATCATATTCTTCTATGTAACTGTTTCTTATCTAAAAATAGAATGCTACCTCAAACATTTTGGTTTCTTTAGTTAAATCATTCCATGGAAGTATTTTGCTTCAACATAAAAAAGGTAAGTTTTTTTGTTACTTATAGTTTGTTCGCGTTAAGACTGCAGTAGTAGTTGTTATGGCAACTGGGAAACAATGCTCTGGTTGGCTTAGAGGCCTACCCAATTTACAATAGAATATCTACCAGATTAAAACAAAGCTACTTGTAATTGAATAAATTTAGTTAACAATTTTTACTATTTAATATTTATCAGTTTTTTGCGTTATTGTAACAAGGTTAACGCATTTGTAAATAATAATATGTATTTTAACTGTAAATTACAATTTTTTGTTGTTGACGTACAGTATAACCTCAAAAACTTAAATATGAGTAAACGTCATGCAATTCTAGGAACTCTTTTTAATAAATTTTAGTATTAAAAATGACTAATATACATTTCTACTAAACATTAATATTTAATTAAGAAGCAATAAACTATATTGTTTCTGCTTTAAAGTTTTTAAATAATTTAAAATCATTTTATTTTAATATAATAAACAAAGTGAAGTTAGCTGTATTATAATACCAACGAGGACATGTTGCAATTACAGTTGTGTGACACTGATTTTATAAACCACTCCCATCACTGCAGTCTTAACGCGGACAAACTGTAGTTCCCATTATTTAGGCGATTGTTTATTTTACTTTACTAGAATGACTTTCAAACGGCTAGAATTTAATTGATAGGAATCCCAAATAAAATACCATTCGTTTTTATTTAATTTCCAATATTATCAAGCCACCGTCTACATAATTTGTCAATTTATAATACGACTCATTCATTATGAGAATTATGAGTACCAAACTGTTAGAAAAATTAATACAAGCCAAGCCCCGGGAGCGTGTTGCTCTTGAAAGGAAAGCAGTAAATATTTGTATGTGAATATGTAAATTTATTGTTTCAATTTGTTTCAATTTAAAATGAAATAGTTTTATTTATTTTATTATGTAAGTTTATTATTGAGACTTTCTCATTCAAGGTATAGTTTTAATAATTTAAATGCCTCAGTTTTCTACTAATAATTTTGTGATAATGTAGCGCCGTCTCTGGAGAACTTCTACAGCTAGTTTCATAAACAGCGCCGCTCGTGTCAGAGAACCCAACAATTTTCGATTCCAGCCAATAATGCGAGGTTCTCTTGTGACTGAATGGACAACGGAAGAATCACTGGATGCAGTTTTCTTTATCATGTTTGAAAACTCATAACTAGGTAGCACAAGTAACATCATTTATATAAACAAAATTTTAAGAAAGTGCAGAAAGACTGATCGATAGCTTTTTTATTTTTACGCTAGTTTTCAGTTTTCTAAATTCACTATTTTTTATATTAGTTATTATAAAATAATGAACTTATTTTTGACTAATAAACGCCTACATATCAGGAGATCTTATTCCTTCATCAACGCTATAAAGAAATTACAATTAATTAGAATAAAATAAAAATAATATGACAAAAAATTATTACAATTACACTTTTATAATAACAAATACAATAAAAAATAAAAATTATATTTGAAAATGGTATTAATGATAGATAAGAAAAATATTAACGATATAATTAAGCAACATAATATACGTAAGTACATACAACAGGTATATGTTTTTAGGTTAATATTTAAAAATTGATTGTTATGATAAGTTGTGATTTTCATTTTTATTCAGGAGGTATAATTATTATTAGAATATAGAATAAGAATATCATCTAACAATGTGTGAAATATTTTTAAACTATGTATTTGTAGGTAAATGTACAATTAAATATTATTTATGTGCATACAAAAAAAAAAAAAATATTTGCGAACATTACGAAGATTAATATTCCAAAATTTTTATATTTTTTGAATTTTATTTTAATTAGATTGTGTGTGGTAAATCACATTTTGATTTTCTACATCAGTATGAAAATTGTTTTTTATTGTCAATGTTCAACATCTCGCCTTATTTGAGCTCTAAGACTTTTGTTTGATTAAACATAAATTTATGCCATGTTTCATAATAATGATTTGAAAAACCTTTGTTGTTTAATTGATTAGAACAATACCGTTTGTATTGTTTAATACGGTCGGCAAGTTTTTGTATAATTTCTTCTATCCATGCAATATGCATCACAATAATTACAAGGTATTAAATTGATTCTGTGCTTTATTCCTACATTTGTCTTTTAGTTTTGTAAATGTTTGTGTGGTATCTATGTGTATACATTTTTAGAACAATTTGCGATTTTTTTCTAGCTTTGTATTTATTTCTGTGACATAACAGTATAATTAAAAATTACTTAATATATGGGTATGTTAATATCCAGTTACAGTAGACAAACATTGTCTTAACTAGTTCTGTGTTAGGTTCATACTATAATAAGGTTTTATGTTGACCTTAAAACACAATCGATGCACACAAATGTGCACAATTTTTGTTCAATATGATAATAGTATTATTTGTTAGCATTGTTTATAATAGTGAACGTATTATATACATTGTTATTTGCGTGCAGGTAGAAAGTTTGAGATTTGTATTAAAAGTAGATCACAAGCAAAGTAATGATCTAGTTGCAGATTGTTATAACATTTGTTGATAGAAAGGTTTGGTAAATCTTTTCCTTACTAGTTCCAGAAAAACAATATTTAATTACACACTAGCTAAAAGATCTTTTAGGGTTGTAATTCAGTTGTCAGAGGTTATTTAGCTAAAAGTATGTTGTGTACATTACATTAGTAAGGAGCATTTAAAAATACACTGGTATTAGAGCATACCTTAAGGTTGTGCTAATTATGTGACTAGTAATATGACGTACTATGTATTAATGTTATAATGAGAATTCTGGAATCAGAACCTATCAATGATAGAGTGATTCTTTGTTATATTAGTAATTATGTGCAGGTTCAATTTTTAGAGAAACGGTGACATGCTGGTGCAAAAAGTCAAGATAGACCGGACTAACACAACCGCAGCGCAGTGTGGCCAGTGGCAGTTGTCTCTGAAGTAGGACAACAAAAAAAAGTTTTTAGTGTTTTTTTTGCATTGACGTGATGCGGTCGGAAAATTTGTTGGAAAACAAGCCTTTAAAACTTAAATCAGTTGCTAAATTAGTTAATATACTATAGTTTGTTCGCGTTAAGACTGCAGTAGTAGTTGTTATGGCAACTGGGAAACAATGCTCTGGTTGGCTTAGAGGCCTACCCAATTTACAATAGAATAACTACCAGATTAAAACAAAGCTACTTTGTAATTAAATAAATTTAGTTAACAATTTTTACTATTTAATATTTATCAGTTTTTTGCGTTATTGTAACTAGGTTAACGCATTTGTAAATAATTATATGTATTTCAACTGTAAGTTACAATTTTTTGTTGCTGACGTACAGAATAACCTCAAAAACTTAAATATGAGTAAACGTCATGCAATTCTAGGAATTCTTTTTAATAAATTTTAGTATTAAAAGTGACTTATATACATTTCTACTAAACATATTAATATTTAATTAAGAAGCAATAAACTATATTGTTTCTGCTTTAAAGTTTTTAAATAATTTAAAATCATTTTATTATATATAATAAACAAAGTGAAGTTAGCTGTTTTATAATACCAACAAGGACATGTTGCAATTACAGTTGTGTGACACTGACTTTATAAACCACTCCTATCACTGCAGTCTTAACGCGGACAAACTATAGATCAAATTTTGTTAAAAAAAATTTATTGCCAACATTAATCATTATGCAATTACCCCACATAATTCTATTGAACTATTTCTTTAATTTATTTGATACAAAGTATTCAATATAAATTGTAGCTAATATTTAGAAACATTTATTGATTTCCCCTTGTATTTTACATAGTTATGCAACCCAAAATGCATTCTCTGGTAGTAAATTTACACACAATTATTATTACAATTAATCAAAGTCTTTAGTTCTGATTTTAATAGCTCCTTTTCTACATTTAAATGTCAACATAAAAAATTAATTGAATCTTGTTAATTATTAATTAAATAATAATTAATTAACTAATTAAAATCTTTGTGCCTAATGATTTTTCAATTAAGTATTTATTATCTATTTTCATTTAATAATTTAATATTTTCAGTCATTTCGAAACAAATAAAATTGCCATTTATCAACTATTACATATTTTATTGTATTAATAATAAAATAGATATGATAGTAATAAAAATTAACCTTCAGATAATTATATAATAAAGATAATAATAAAATAATATTAGTTTGTGGGTGGATTTAAAAGCTACAGTTAAAATAAAATTAAAAGTAAGTGTTTATTTATTAAATTAAAATATTTTTTTATTCAAATTGTGATCATAATGTATGCAACTTAATTTACATATTTACAAGTTGCCTAGTTTGAATGTCCACATCCCAATTTGTTTGACTTCTCTGGTTACTACAATCATTCTAAAATTATGTAATAAATGAGATAAATAGTTTGTATAAACAATTAAGAAAATTTTATAAGCAATATTCAGTATTATTTTTAAGTAATTAAATTTAATACATAATATATTAAAAATATTATCTTAAAAGACAGAAATCAAAGATTTTATTAAATTTGGAATTAAAGTGTTTAGATATCTTTAAAACTATTGTTCTTCATTGTTACAACATAAAGAAAAAATGCAGATTCAGTTTATTTTATTATTTTACATAAAGTGTTTTTAAATTCCTAATAAAAGAAAATTAATTAAAAAGTAAACAAGAAATCAGAAGTTAACAATATATGCAACCAAACGTACATTATTCTTTATTACATATTCACCATAGGCGTAACACAATTTTTGTTTTAATAATAATTAAAAAAACATTTAAGGTATTTATTTCTTTTAAATAATTTTCTCATTATTTCCTTTCTAATTAACATTATCCAATTCACAATTTTATTTAAAGAAAAGCAAAACTGATGAAGGCATTGCGTAGCGATGTGTATATTTTAATCTAATCTACATTTAAAAATCTAAAATGTAAATGGATTGGTTGGTTAGGTTAGGTTAGGTTAGGTTAGGTTAAGTTAAGTCCCAGATTATAGAAAATGGGTCTAAGAACGACAAGTTTTTAGAACTTCAGGAATTGATTAACTTTTTTAAATTACTTTTTATGTTTAGCAGAACAATTTGAAGGAAAACTTTTTAGAGAGCTGTTGTTTTGTGATCATGTTCACCAAGAAAAACGGAAGATTTTTGCACCAAACTTAAAATAGCTACTAAGCGACGTGTCTGAGAGCTAGAGACACGTAATCGCACATTTAAGACAAAAAAAATGTATATCCAATACCGAAATTGGTCAAAAAGGTTGTCAAAAAAGACTGTGTCGCAGCATTTTACAGCGTTCTTTTCTTTTCAGCAACAAAAAATTGAAACCTGGGTTTTGACCACAATTTGATTTGTCTTTTTTGCCGTAAAATTTGCCTCGGATAGTTTTGATTCGATATTACAGTAACATCTTTAAATATTTTAATCGAAAAAGTGTTTTGCTTAAAAAATAGCAATAATCAAATGGTGCCGGCTTTAGATAGGAGACTTTATTCAAAGATGGTCAATAGAATGAAAAGTTCACACTTGTTTTGCTTGCTTTACTTAATTTGCTGCTCTTATTTTTTTAACTCTAAATCTTAGAAGCGATTGCATAAACTGGCCGTACTTAAAGGACTGAAGTCTGTAGAATGTAGATAGTTTCCCGTCGATTTGAAATTAGTCAGTTCTTAACTGATTATTATAGATTTAGACTGAATAATGTGTGGTCTGCACACAATTGTCATTTTAATTTAGGGCTGCAGTTAAACTGAAATAAATGGAGACACCAATCAAAGTAATTTACAATTAAAGAAACTTTTTTACTATGCCATCGCCAGGGGATGATTATTTTAATGTAAAAAAGCAATAAAAAATAATAAATATGTCATTGATAAAATAACTTTATATAATCGTTTGTCAATTAAAGTTATGATTACAACATTCCACAACACAAAAAGGACGTTTCCTTATTACAATAATTAAAACCCATTACATCCGACCCCGCAAACCAATATCGATACCCCGCCGTCCGATAAACGGCCTGGAAGACATGATGACAGTACTTTAAAAAGAATGCTAATGGTTTTATTATTGCCATCATCCTTTTATTTTGTTTTTTTTTGTGTGTGTATGTGTGTGCGAGCGAATCATTGAGCGCGTATCGTATAGTAGCATATAATCTTAATATTATACCCTGCGATTCGCCGAGAAAGGTCATAAGCCATGAGAAAATATCAGCATGGGAAAAAGTTATCATTGATACTTTATAATCTAATAGTTTATCCCTCGGAGGCTCCTATAGAATCGTAAGAATATAAGTGCGGCTTTAGTACCCTCCGACCGAAGAGGTGTTTACTAGATGGCAAATCTTTCCATCGATTTTATATAATAACATAATTTAAAATTAAACCGATAAAAAATTAATTAATTATTCAATTAATTGCATTAAGGTAAACAACCTCAATTAGCAATCATTGTTTTATTATCAACAATAAATTTTGTTTAATTTGATACTTATAAAGTGTTATTTAAATTATTTCCCACACGCAAGTTGTGAATGGGATTGTTTTTGAAAAGGAAATTAATTAGCAGTTAAATACAAAGTTAATTAATTTGTTTTTTATTGGGAATTAATAGATATTTAATTCTATGAAGTAAAAAGTTATGGATTTTAAAATAAATAAGAATAAATACTTTCAATTATTCAAAAATAATTGTTAACGTAATGCATTGGAATAGAGTAGAATAAAAAGTTTGAGTAGAGTTGCCAAACATTCCGATAAAAAGCTTTTGATGCTAAAATGTCCCAAATTGTATTTTAACAGTTTATGGCGTTGACAACAACATTGACAATTTATTTATCTAAGTAATAATAAAGTTAAATATAAATTTATTTGGTTGCGTATGCAGTTCATCCGCTTTACACAAAACTAGAGTATCTTAAATTATTACTACGTTAATATCAGATAAGAAGTAGCTACATTGTTCGGGCTTCAAATACTAACAACAATGGACTTTCATCAACACCAGACAGTTTGCGAGCTACTTTGCACTAACCATCGCAATATATCATAAATTCCTGGAAATACATTAAATTGTAGAGATTAGCAAGACCAGTCCTCAACATGCTTAGGTAGTGAGCTTGCATTGCCCTTAATCTGATATTGACGTTGCACTCCGGCAATTTTACAAGTCACTTTACGACATTACACCTTGATAATATACGCAACGTCATAGACGACGTTTTTCTAACTGATGAATTACTAGATGGAACTCCGTTTGACTATTTGCAGAAAGGAACTTGTTGACAGTTGACGCCCAACATGTGAGCCAAATAGAAACAAAGCAATTTTAGGCACACAACTTTACTTTAATTTAGAAAAACTTAGTATAGGACAAGCACTTTGGTTACAATTTTTGTTTAAAATCTAGAAATTCATCCGATATAAGCAAGTCTCTACCATGACGGAAGCAAGTGGATAGTTTAGTTCAGATTTTGATTACTATTGAGAACTAGATTGACCACCCATTCGTACAAGATTTTGTTACTAAGAAATTTCTTCTATTTAGAAGTCTCATTGATAGAAGAAGTGATAATGAGTTCATTCTCTTGATGATCAACACTTGAGTGGGTAGATGGATCACAACATATTATGATTACAATTGAGTAGTTTGAACTGGAAAGCAGGCCCACCCGCCTAAAAATTTGTTATTAAAAAATTGAAGTTTTTTTTCTTTGTAAACTATTTGTCCAAGAAGGAAAAATAATATCTAATCTGTTGATGACCAACACTTGGTGGGTCACTCCAAATTATGATTATAAACAAATAATTTGAATTGGATTAACCACTCATACGCCCAAGTGTTTATTATGGTGTGATAGCTCAATGGTAGAGCACTTGCATATCATGCGAGCAGTCCGGGGTTCGATCCCCAAAATATGACTGAAATGATAACTTGCTCTATATCCACCAGCGTGGTTCGGAAGTCACGTATTAAGCTGTTGGTCCCATCAAACCACTTTAAACAAGTCGTAGGACTTACTGTGGCGATGTAAAATAGCCGTAAAAAGCATAATAATAATAATTAAAAAAAAAATTCTTTTCTTTACAATTGTAATAAGTTTCTTTGTCAAAAGAAGAAGAAGAGATATTCAATTCCTCAATGACCAACACTTAAGCGGGTAGGTAAATTACTCAAGATGATTATTATTAACAACTTTTTTAGAAAGCGTTAGAAGTCTCTTCGATAGAAGAGGGGTAGAGAATTTCAATCTTTTGATAAACAACATTTGGGTGAGTGGAGAAGTTACTACAGATTATGATATCCATCAAGTAGTTTAAATTGGAATGCCCATACACCCGCCCAAGTATTTGTTATCAATGTATTTTTGTCAAAAAACTGACATCCAACATTTTGATGCTCAACACTTGGGCCGGTAGTTAGATCATTCCAGATTATAATTACCAACAAATTAGCTTAAAGTAGAGTGCCCATGCAGTCGCCCAAGTATTTGTTATAAAAAAATTATAAATTTAGTGTTAGAAATCTCTTAGTGAGAGGAAGAAGTGATATGAAATCTCTTGATGACCTACACTTGATTAAGTAAATAATGTTGTTAATAAGAAATTGAGGACAATAATAAATCAAATTTCTTAATGACCAACTCTAGGATAAGTGAGTGAGTCATTTTAGAACATAATTACTATCAAGTAGTTTCAGTACCCGCTCTGTCAAAGAAGGAAGAAGAGATATTTAATTTTTTGATAATCAACACTGCTAGAATAATGCTAAATAAAAAACAAGAAGTTTGAACCACTTATGTGTCCAACAGTTTGTTAACAAAAATTTTCCTCTTTTCAGGCGTTAGAAGTCTCTACCATAAAAAGTCAATAATAACTAAATCTGGCTATTAAAATATTTTTTTATATACAATTAAAATCCAGACGTTGAATTGTACAAAACATATCATAAAAATTGCAGACACTCCATAACATGATTACTAGCCGGTAGTTTGAACTAAAATGCCCACTTGCCCGCCCAAATGTTGGTAATCCAGAAATTGGATCTATGTCATAGGCAATAAATGATACAAATTTTAGAATAACCAACAGTTGGGTGAATAGGACACTCAATAACGTATTTAGGTTAGGTTAGGTTAGGTTAGGTTCCTGGACCCCAAATTTTGGGGGCAAGGGAAGGTAAAACCCATTCCAAGCGCGTCTTCGGGTGGCGGATAGGGGAATGCATGCGCAAACCAACACCATTGCACGGTGGCCTCGCTGCGGCGATAAAACTACCACTTTTCACCCTTCTTTAACTCTTTAAACTGTCGGCCTTAGCCAAACTCTTCGATCTATCCTGGATCTGTTTCTGGCAACCGATGCTACTAGGTTTTTAGGGCTAGGGAGCCAAACAGCTTTCTTTTTCCCTATTTCTCTTTTTTTTTCTAGGGCAAAACTCGACGCCGACAAAAGAAACAAGAAGAGTGCGCGGCTGCCGGTAGCCAAAGCCGGAAGATCCCAACCCTTTAGCGCTAGGTCTCTGCCGCTGAAGGCGTAAACATTCTATAGGCTCCCAACAACCTTAAACAAAAGAAAAAAAAAATAGAAGAAAAAACAAAACAGCCTTGAAAAAAGATCACCGGAGGAGGGAGCTCTCTCCGGTGAATTTCCCAGCCCTAAAATTACGACAACTACGCTACAAAAATTGACACTGGAAAGGAAGTGCAGGACCAAATTTCCCCTTCAATGGAGTCTTTTCCTGGGGGGTCCACTCAAAAGAATGGAGGCTCAGAGTCGGAAGATTCCTTGATAATCTGGACGCCACAGGGAGACGATGTAAATCAAAAGCTCCGCAGAAAATACGCGAGAGATGACCCGAAAACATCAAAAGCCAAAAGAACGCTGAAAATGCTGACACACACGTCAGCTACTGCCATGGCCTTTATCGACTGCGCAAAAGGGAAAAACGTTAACAAACGCTAAAGAAAGTCCTAGAGGCAAAGCCTAACATAAAAAGAAAAACTCCGGAAAGCCAACAGAAGTCAATTGATGAGGACGAGAGAGAGAGGTAATGCAGAAAGAGATCAAAAATCTGAAAGCCCAATTAGCGACTGGAAAGAAAGACCAGGAAAATAGACAGAAGAAGGAGACAAAAGAACTGAAACAAGAAGTAGATGCCCTCAAAAAACTTCTCGAGACGGAGAAGAAAGCCAAGAAACAAAGACTACCAAATAAAATTCCCATAAAGAAAAGAGTCTCGGAGAAGAAATCTCTAGCGAATGCACAAGAGCTACTTGCTTTGGATTGAGAAGAAAAAGACTTTCCAAACACAAAACAAGTAGAAGAGACAATGGGAAAACTACAGAAAAAATAGACACAGTAAGGGTAATAAATAAGGAAAGCAAGCTTATCTACTGGAAACCGGAACAAGACAGCAGCAGGCAAATCAAAGAAGTAGAAACTCAAATGGTAATACCAGGAAAAATAGCCTATATAAAGTACACAACACAAACTCCAACATGCAAAGGCGGCTGGAAAACAAGAAAGATACAGCTATTACCTGATGATCGACATCGAGGAAAGCAACAATACGCAACGCCAGCAGACGTACAAAAGGCTGACTGCAATAAAAGAGAAGATGAAAGCAGACCACCGGAGAATCCACATAGTGGCAGAGCTACCTGAAAAAAATACTCCAAAAACTAATGGGGAAGAGGGCATTATGGTCCAGATAGTCTCCCAAAAACCAAAGGAGGGCGAAAGCAGAAAGAAGATGGAGTCAAAAGGAGAGGGAAAAACTGCAATGGACGACCCTAACCAGGAGTGAAAAACCCAGAAAAGAAGAAAAAGAGAACCCCAGAGAAACAAGGATAGGCCGAGGACAACAAAGGCAATCATCGTCTAAGCGGCGGGCTGCAACTACGCTGACTTAATGAAGAAGGTAAAAGGGTAAAAGTCTATGAGGCAGACGAAGAAAAGGGACCTGCTTATCGTCACCGAAAAGCAAAGATCGGAGGGACTGAGAAACGTCCTTCAAAAGGAATTGGGGAATCAGCAAGTCCGGAGCGGCAGCGGGAACTCTGGATAGAGAAAGACGCTGCACGTCTCAAACATCGACGGAGATGCCACCCAAGAACAAATAGAGAATGCGATAAAGAGCAAGCTGTCAGATCTGGGGATGGAACTGAAAAACCTAAGACCGACCAAAAGCGGAAACCAGAACGCGACACTGATCATTGGTAAAAAACCTGCCGGCCTGCTGACAAAGGGAGAATAAATCAAAATAGGATGGCTCAAATGCACCATTAGGGAAAGGTTCCGCATCCCTCGATGCACCAACTGCCTAGGAGTCGGCCACACGCGGGCGTACTGCCTTGACAAGAAATCAGAAGCACAGGGGTGCTTGAATTGCTGCAAAACTGGGCATCAGGCAAAGGACTGCAAAAACGCAGCTTACTGCAAGCTTTGCGACAAGGAACACAGGCCAGACTCCACAGCGTGTCCGAACTTCAGAAGACTACTAGACCGCTGGAGGCGGGAGCAATCGGGCCATAATGAATAAGTACCTACAAATACACGTCGGGACCGGTAGGGCTGCCCACAACGTAGCCGTAGCCCAGGCGAGACGAATGGGAGCAGACGTCATCTTGTTCCAGGAACAGAAAAGGTTAAAATAGAATGGCTCAAATGCACCAAAGCGCAGCGTTTTGCAGACTTTGCAACAAAGAGCACAGGTCAGACTCCGTGCCCGAATTTCAAAAGACTTCTAGACCGCTGTAGAAGGGAGCAGTCGGGCCAGAATGAATAAATACCTACAAATAAACGTCGAGACCGGAAGAGCCGCCTACGACGTAGCTTGCTCCAGGAACTCAATAAATTTATAGCAAAAAGCAGGGTTTGCTGGTAGACAACAGAGCGGATGTGGCGGTTTAAATAATGAACATGAAAAAAGCCAAAATACTTAGCCATTAAGCAGAAAATAGCTTTTAAATCATCAGCCTGACAGACTATGAGGTCATAAAGGCATACGTCTCGAGTGTGGACAGCTTCATGGAAGCATCAGGTCCAGAAAAAAGGGAGTAATCTTGGCAAGCGACTTCAATTCAAAATCACCAACTTTGGGCTCAGCAAAGAAGGACAAAAGAAGCAAGTACCTCACACAATAGATGGCGGCTTTAAACCTAGTCCTAATAAACAAACAACGAACTTATGCCAACCTTTGCAAGGAAGGAAAGCGTATCGTTCATGGACTTAACAGTTGCCACAAACAACATCTCGGTAAAGGGATGGAAGGTGGAAGAAAACAAAGAATCCCTAAGCCTGCACCGATAACTTTATTTTGAGATTGGCATTCGTTACAACAACCAGGATCAAAGATCAGAATGAGAATGGGCAATGAACGCCGAAAAAGCAAGGAACGTACTTTAAAGCCTCCCCCAAGGTACAACCACATTTTTTTCCAGAAACTAAAAAATTTTAGGACTGGGCCAGCTACATGATCCGCGGCCAAACAAACAACTTGCCTTAGTGGTGGAACGACGCCATTGACGCACGAAGAAAGAAATGCACCGCAATACAAAGGCTTCTGACAAGATCCAGGGCAAAAGGAGAACCCGAAAGGGTTAAAGATCTTGAAGCGCAGCTCAAAACCGTCAGAAATGAATACTAAACAGGAGCAAAAGAAAAAAATGGAAAGCAATGCTTTCGGACAGGGCTACCAGATACTGGTGAAGAAACTAGCAATGAAGTCAAACCATATAACACTAGAAGACAGCAGAAGAAAGGAAATCATTGAAGAGCTCTTTCCGGACGTTATTGAGCAAGTAGCTCCGCTGACGACCGGAGACGCAGAAAACCCAACTCCTTTTACCGCCAACATGCTGAAAGAAACTATTGGAAAACTGAAGCCTAAAATAGCCTTGGGACCAGACGGAATCCACTGCCAAATTATAAAGCTCGCGCACGAAGTAATCCCCGACGTGCTGCTGAAAGCGTACAACAAGCACCTGGACAAAAGAATCTTCCCCAAACCATAGAAGAAAACAAAGATAGCGCTGATCCCCAAAGGAGGGGACAAATTTCGGGCCATCAGTCTGCAATCTGTACAAACATTTGATAAAGAAGATTCTTGAGGAGGAAATAGAAGAAAAAAAAGCCATATCCAGCACCCAAGAAGGATTCAAAAAAAGCCGCTCAACATCGCAATCACGTTTACCCAACTTAAAAAATGTTCAATAAAACATTAATAACATAAATAATGAGCAAAAAACTCATCAAATTTGTTAAAAAAACTCAAAATTACACAAAATTGACTTTTATAACATCAATATCAAAAAGAAAACTTAATTTTAGCAACAAATTTTCTCAAAAATCACGTTTACCATAAAAACTTTACCAAAATTAATGCAACAAACTTAAAAAATGAATGGAAAAAACACTTATACTATAAGCATTGTGCAAAAAACTCATTTTTAGCACAAAATGCGCTTCAAAAGTAAAGAAACTGGACAGAATAAACATTTATAATATCAAAATCATACAGAAAACTCACTTTTAGCATTAACTTTGCTAAAAAATTATGTTTAACACATAAACTTTATCATAATTCGTAAGAAAAACCAAACTATAGTATAATATTTGTTTCAAAAAAACTCAAAATTACAAAGAATATACTTTTATAACATAAAATTTGCTCAAAAATCACAAAAACTTTATCAAAATTAAATCTAAATACATAAAAAACTAACTTTTGGCATAAAATTCGCTTGCAAATCAAAATTATCACATAAAATTCATCATCATTCAACATTTGCGTAGAAAACTTAAATATTGCGTAAGATTTGCTTTAAAAAACCCAAAATTACACAGAAAAAGCATTTATACCATGATAATTTTGCAAGAAACTTATTTTTTTGTATAAAATTTGCTGAAAAATTATGTTTTTTACATAAAATTGCCCACAAAACTATTTTTTGTAACAAAATTTGTCAAAACTGGCTCAGTTATAAATCGTTTTTTTGCAATTTACCTTTAGGATCTTAAAATTGCATAAAAAACATTTGTAAGATTAAAAAAAATGCGCAAAATAACTCAATTCGAGTATAAAACCGCCCGTAGATTGAGGAAAATCCAAATATCTCATAAGATTTGCTTATAAAACTTTAAAATTACACAAAAAAAGCATTTATAGCAAGAAAATTGCACATACAAAATTCAAACTACACTTTTGGGCTACTTTGCATCACTAATTACTATAAAAAATCACGTTTAGCACACAACATAAAATTTATTTTTTAAAATTTTAATTAAAATGATTCAGAAAAAAAAAGCCATCTACGGTTTATGAAAAAAAGGAAAAAATTGGAAAGCACCTTGTAAAACAAAAAAACCCTCCAGCCTTAAAGCAAATTCCATACATACAAAAAAGGAAAAAGGAAAAATTCAATAGCATGACGAGGTGTAGGCAAAAATTGTGAATAACAACCAGTTGATCAATAGAAAAGTATTTCAAGTACGATCAAAATAGTTCCAACATAAGAAACAAATCAGAAAGGTCTTGTAAAAAAGTATATTGCAACATAAACTTACGTTTTTGTCATTTCAAATTTTGACTCAAAATGTAGGACATTCTATGTTTTTTATATTGTATCTCAGTGTATCCGTTTTGGTCCAAGAAGATTCGAAAGTTAAGCAATTTGACCAAACTCACATGTAGACTGATGTGATGATACATGATTTAAGTTGATCACTTGATGCATAAAGCCAAATGCAGCTTCCTTTGCAAGGTTATTTAAAAAATCTGCAGTTTTTATGCTAAAAAGCATGTATGCTAGTTCCGTGGCACTATTTAAGGTTTATTCAAGAGAAAATGCATGACTTTAATTATTGTTACTACACATGAAGAATTAATTACGTAAGAGTGGGATTGGTGCAGCATTTTTTACACATTTTAATGAACACTTAAGATTGTAGATTTACTCAAAATTTATTTATTGCATGCAACTACATACTCCCTATTAGTGACACAATTAAATTAACCAATTAAGATATTTTCGTTTCATATCACCTTTTCAGTCTATAGTTTATTCATTCATCACAATTTCATTGAGAACTTGTTGTACGTTCCTAAATCCAACCGGTCAATTAATTCCAATCTCTCAACAAACAAAAACCCACAAGCACATGCATTTCTTCCATCCCAAATTGACATATCAGCATGTTAAAGGTTGGGTTTGATTAGGACGGCAATAGATTCCATGCCGTATCTATATTTGATATTTCCCATTTTATTTTACTTGTTCGTATTTCCTTTCCAGTCGATTCAACTTGGGTGGGACGTTATCAATCACCAAACATGATAAGAGATAAAGACCTACCTGGCGCACAAACAGGGCCGAATTGTTTGAGGGACGAATTAGGCCGGTCACTTTCGGTTAGACAACTTGTCAATAAACTAATTTATTTGGAGAACTAAGTGTAGTCTTGTTTGCGATTTTATCTCGCGCCAGATATATTTTATTACTTAAAACAAAAATAGTTTGATTGGGACATTTGGTGTCACGTTACACGGCCATTATGTTTCTTCTTCCTTACCTGAGCTAATTAAAAGAATTACTATTCATCACTGCCCAATTTATATTAATTTATACTGATAATATATCAAGACCCCCAAAATGTTCCACTCATTAAATTTTTGTTTGTAAGTTACGGCAATCGTTAAAATATCGATGTCGCAAATTATTTGCCAATTTTATGATTCGTCGTAAATTTGAAGTAAGTTAATTAGTTACGAATACTTAACATTTATTATTAAAATGCTTTCATAATAATTAGAAATTAATTAAACAAAATTAAATTTCGAAAAGAATGCGAAGGGTGTGTGAAAACAACATAATAGGCAATTTCGTAACCGAAATGTCGGACAATACTGGCAACCGCATTTTATGTGTAACGTAACCTGTAATTTTGGTATTTATAGAATGCCACCACTCAGTCACAATCTTTCAAAACCGATCACTTGGAGATTATCGAACATTACTGACAACCTATACTTAACTACCCCGCACTCATACATAAAAAGCAGACCGCATCAGCAATGGAATTTTGACTGTGCGAAAAATAAATTTATTATTATTACACCATAATCTAATGAGAGTCTCATTGTTTCCTAATTGAAAATCAATAAGAGACGCTGTAAAATCGGCGCCGGGCCAACAATAAAAACAAATTTATTGGTCGGTAATATTTTTCAATTTTATTGTTTTAGCACCTCGCGTGGAGGTATGTGTATAAAACCTTTCTCTTTGGAGTTAATAGTGTTTACATTGATCGTTTCCTTTTGTGGATGCAACGGATGTTGTATAATTATTAGTTCCTGTCAAATGTCCGTAAAAAGACCGTACCTACTAAAATATTATGACGAGTCTTGTTACCTGTTTATTCTGTGTTTATACACTTATTATTATAACACCTCAGGGTGGATTTGGATTATAGACAGTTTTACCTCTTGTATTTTTGTTTGTTTTAATTTTGCCTTTTGTGGCACACGTAGGCGGACTGTACACACACGTGCAGATATTTTTCTAATATCAATAGGCAAATTTCGGAATTTCCTATTTAAATTTTTAACAAATAACAACTCAAAATAGTTCTTTCTACTTAAAACATTTTTATTAAAGTTTTTAAACTATAAATTATATTTTTTATAAGATATAAAACGCATGAATTTCAAGTCAGTTTTAAAATTTAACATTTAAATATTTTTATATTGCTAAGAAAAATACAGATACATTTAAGAACTACAAATTTTTTCCGCCAGAGATGTTGCATTATTATTTGTTAAGTGGCAAACAAACTTTTTAGTGCAACTTATTTGACAGCTGACAGTAGACTTTGACAAACTTGGGTTATGTAACGTCACTAGTTTTTGTTATTTTAGTAACTTTTAGACAGTTTCAATTAACAATCTGACAACATTTAAAACTTGTTTAGTACTTCAGAGACAATTTATTTGAAAAATATCCAGTACATTCATTAAAAATTCAAATTAAATACAACAACAAACTATGCTAGTGTAAACAAAATATGGTACAAATAAGTTCATAATTACAAAAAAATCAAAATTTTTTTGCAGCGTGTTTAAATGTATCTGGTTTTGTTTTTGCGCGGCCACTGCATAAAAGGAACCTGAATAGATTGCAGTGTCGTCTGCATAAAGGGCTAGACTTGTTTTTGCAAAGACAGGAATGTCATTAAAATAAATGTTAAATAATTTTGGTGCCAAAATTGAACCTTGCGGTACACCAGCATCAATATTTTTAGGGGAGGACAGGGTGTCATTGACTTTTACCTGGAATTGCCTGCCTGTTAAAAAATGATGTATTAGTTTAATCAGATATTGTGGGTAGTGTAGGGTTTCCATCTTATGGATCAGTCCGTTGGTTCATACTCGGTCAAAAGCTTTTTTGAGATCGAGCAGAACCATGTCTGTCACTTTATCTTTATTGAAGTTGATGCTAAAGTCATTGACGATTCTAGCAATTTGCTGAACAGTCCCATGTCCACTTCTAAATCCAAATTGATTGTCAGTCGTCAGTTGGTTGTCTGAATCAAAAAAATCTAGTCTTTTTATGATAATTTTTTCGGTCACCTTACTTAGCGTTGTAAGTAAGGAAATCGGTCGATATGAGTCGGGTGATGTAGCTGTCTGGCCAGATTTGTGTATGGGCATTACGTGGGCTACTTTCCAAGATTTTGGAAAATAAAATAACTTAATGACTCCATTTATTATATAGTGCAATTGCACTACTGTCTTTCGTGTTAAGTGTTTCAGTGTAATGTTCTGTATTTTGTCATGTCCTGCTGCTTTAAGGGGTAAAAGTTTCCTGATTGCTTTTCGAACCTCTTTTGGATTTGTCAAAGACATTTCATTCTAAAGAGGCCGATACTCGGACAGAAACCTTTCTACTCCGGCAGTAATTTGTTTTTGTTCGTTAGTCACGTCTTCTTCTAAAACATGTACTTTTTCTAATGTCACCCCCAGCATTTCTGCTTTGTCAACGTCAGTAAAGGCGGTATTAATACCGTCTTCACTTGTCAACGTCGGTATCGTTACTGCCTTCCATTTGATCGACTTCAACAGAGCCCAAACTGAATTATCCCTGTGTGAAAATCTTTCAATCTTGTCGTTCCATTCTATGTTTCTAAAATTGTTAATGTCAGATTTAATTTGTCTATTTAATTTGGTCATGTTGTCTTTTTCGTTTCTGTCTCCAGTCCGTTGCCAAATTTTTCTAATCCAATTTCTGGATTGAATTTTGTCTACTATGTTTTGAGGTAATCAGTCGGCCAAAAGATTAATTGTCTTCATTTTGATGCTTTTTTTAAAAGCATTCTGTATAATTTTCGTTAAAGTTTCAACATGTCTGTCAACGTCTTCGAGGGTATTAATGTTTCGGTCAATAATAATATCTCTGTCCAGGATCCTTTTAAAGAGTGGCCAATTGGCACTCTTATAGTCAGGTTTCTGAACAAGCTGTCTCGGTCTGTTTATCGTGTTGTAAAGTGTGCATGTAACTAGTGTGTGGTCCGAATTCAATTCGTCCACTGTCTTTAAACTTGATATGTTTGTTAAATTTTTGTTAATAAATAAATCGATAGTAGTTGGCGTCATACCATTCGATGGAAAGTGAGTGTGTGTGGGTGGATGCATAATATGTAAGTTGTGTGCAATGGACATGTTGTAAAGACATGTTCCATTGGGATTGAGTAGGTGGCAGTTCCAGGTACTGTGTCTAGCATTCAAATCCCCGACAAGAAAAACTCTGTTCCCCTTGTCGAGGAGACTCAAGACATCGTCTTCCCCAAACTAAAAATTTGAACGACAATAAACACCTATCAACGTCATGCCATCTTCTAACCTAATAGCGACATGCTCTAAATTGCTGTTGCAATTTATTTGCATGTAGCTGATAGAATTCTTTACAAGGACGGCTACCCCACCGCCAGCAAGGTTTCGATCTTGCCACATTGAATTTTACGGTGGGATCAAATTTAGTTTCCAAGATTACCAAAATATCCATATCTCGAAAGGAACTCTATCAGTTCGCCAACTTTTGATTTAATACTATTGGCATTCCATTCAAAGATGTTTAGCCTATTAGCCATCTAGTTTAATTGAGACATGAATGATATTATGACTTGGAATTTCTCGGCTTCCGAGCAACCCTTGAGCCGATCATTCATGTCTCGCAACAGACTAAAAATCTTTGAAAGGTCTACCATACCTTTCAACCTGCGTATTTCCCCCATGACGCCATTGTAGTCATCATGGCTAGGAAATACAAATGAATTTTGAAAAGATCATCCTTGTTGCTGCTGCCTGTTTGGTCCACTCAACTGGCTCCGCTGGCTTTGTTGACTCTGCGTCACTGCGGCATCCTGTTTCCTCTTGGTCCAGGCGTTGACTACTGGGGCTGGTGCAGGAATATATTTAATAGGTTGTATTCCAAATTTCGTCAACACTCTGGACCTCTGCTTCTCGATGCTATCAATCCTCTTTAAATAGACTTTACAGAGGATTGAGTTTGCAGGATGAGCCCCCTCGCAGTTTGCGCAGATTGCCTCCACATCTCTGCTCTTGGAGCACGTGTTCGTCAAATGTAAGCCAGCACACTTCAGGCAGCGAGGATTCACAAAACAATTTGTAGTAGCGTGACCACACTCCTGACAGCGGTGGCACTGGCTCAAACCCTTCTTATTAACATAGCGATCAAATGTAACCGACGTATGGTAGACGTAACGGACTTTGTTGTTAAGCTCTTTACAGGTAATTTTATTAGTGGTCAAAACATACATCGAGAATTTTGTGCCCTTTATTTTAAAACATTTCAAAACTTGAATTTTATAAATTTCAAAAATTTCGGCAATTATCTCCTCTGCAGTGAGGTCTACCTGGAGCCCCATCATCATTTTTCTAAGTGTATGTATGGAATTCCAGTTCTTCATTTCTGCAAGCTTCTTTAAAAAGACGATAGTCCAACTCGGAGCTTGTATGGATCGAAACACGCTTATTGTAGCCATGTTTTACATAAAAATTGTTATTTGTATGTTTTTTTATAAATTGTGTGCACAACTATCGGAGAATTTTTAATTTTGTTATTATTCGAAACGGAATTTGGAATAATTTTGGATAAAGCGGCAGGTTTGTCTAAATTAGACTTAACAAGCAAAGCGTTAGATGGGAGTTCCTCACTCACAATAGTTGAATCATCCATCGGGGTTAATACCTCGAACCTATTGTGAGTGAGAACCTCACCACTTCTCTTCCCATACGCCGAGCTGTACTCACCGGTGCCAAAAGTGAGGCACCATTGTCCAAAATCTTCTTTTCCATCACTCAAAACTTAAAAATCAATCCAAAAAGTCCAGATAATAGATTTATTTAAATAATTAATTAAATAAATCTGACAAATATTATTTGACAACTTGTCAAAAATAAAAATTGTTCTTGAGAGGGCTTCCGGGCACCCTCAGTGCCACAAACACTAACTACCGCTTCCTTGTTAATTGCTCCAACGATTCACACAATAATTTTAATATAAATAAGCTTCTTTCCAAATATATAATAATTAATTTACTGACACTTGTCAATAATTAAATCTCGTCAGTAGCGTAGACGAGAATCAGTACCGTAACTAGTTTCTCAACCGTTGCGCCACCGAGGTCGGCATATTCTTAAAGTGTGTTTTATATGTTCTACAACTGTTGAAAATAAGTATTCCACGATTGTAAAAACATAATTATATTTTCAAAATGTCAAAGAAATTCTAAAATTTGTTCCAAAAATCAGTCAAAAATTTCATGATTATCAAAAATATTTTTCGACTTGTTAAAAAATTGTCAATAATGTTGCAACAATTTCAAAAAACATCCAATATTGTCAAAAATGTTTTGAAATTGTCAAAAATGTTCTTCAAGTTTTTTGATATATTCCAAAATTGTCAATGTTTTTTCTTCAAGTCTGTTGATGTTTTCCAAAACTGTCAACATTATTCCAACATTGTCAAACATAAACTTTTCAAAAGTGTAAAATGTTTTGTCAAAAATAATCTTTAAATCTATCAATTTGTTCAAAAATTATCAAAAATACTCCAAAATTGTTAAAAATGCTATTAAATTGTCAAAAACGTTTAATAAGTGTCAAAAAAATTTCTCAAGTCAGTTGATATTTTCTAAAATTATCAAATATATTCCAAAATTGTCAAAAAAAATTGTAGAATAATAAAAAATGTTACAAAATCTTAAAAAAAGTAAAAAATGTTCCAAATTTGTCAAACATGTTTTTCAAATCTGTTGATACAATTTAAAATAGTTCTAAAATAGTTAAAACGTCAAAAAAATATTGATCAATATAATAATAATAATAATAATAATAATACTCTTTATTTTTTACATATGTACAACATCACAACAACAAACAGATTACAATGGGTACCTAGTGTATAAAATAGTGTCAGAAAAGCATTAATAAACAAAAATAGACTTTAAAATTTGTTATTGAGAAAATCTTCTATACAATAAGGTTCTAAATTAATTAATATGAGTGACAGTTTTCTTTTGCACGCCATAATGTTACCTTCAGATTTTAATTCAGGTGGTAGATGATTAAAAAACCGAATGCTGGTATAGTAAACGCTTTTTTCAGTACTGGTTAGCCTATGAATCTCAAACATTAGATCGGTTTTGTGCCTTGTGTTATAGGAATGAGAAATTTGATTTTTCGTATACTTATGTTTATTTTTGAGCAGAAAAAGGACGCAGTCTAAAATATATATTGCAGGAGCAGTAAGTAAATTATTTTTTCTAAAATGAGATTTGCATGATTCATTTGGTTTGAAACCAAGAATGATTCTAAGTGCTTGCTTTTGTAGAATGAATATTTTTTGTAAGTTTGGCATGTTTCCCCAGAATACAATGCCATATCGAAAAATGGAGACAAAATTTGCAGTGTACGCCATTCTCAGTACTTCAAATGTCAAATTTTGTTTTAATACTCTTAATTGGTAGCATATTTTGCAAAGTTTGGTTGACATATACTTTACATGCTCGGTCCACTTTAGTTTGTCATCTATTTGTATACCTAAAAATTTTGTACACTTCTGAAATTTTACCTCATTTCCATCCAGTTTAATACTAACTGGGGTATCAGTATTTTCATTAGTTTTAAAAAGAATGCAGTTAGTTTTGTTCACATTTAATACCAATTGGTTGTTAAAAAACCATTTCTTTATTAGTACTATAAGCCTTGAGCTACTATCGGCTAGATCAACAAAATTAGGCTCGGAGATTAAGAGATTTGTGTCATCAGCGTAACTTATGATATTATGATTAGACTCTTGTGTTATTTTGAAAATGTCATTTATATAGATATTAAAAAGTAATGGGCCCAGAACACTTCCTTGTGGCACTCCCAGATAAACTTCTAATGGTTCCGACAACACTTTACCATTAATTCCGTTAAGAACTACCATCTGACTTCTATTGTGAAGATATGAGGCAAACCATTTGTACGCCGTTCCGCGAATTCCATATTTATGCATTTTTGACAGTAATATTTTATGATTAATGCTGTCGAATGCCTTAGAGAGATCTAAGAATACGCCACAAGGAAGTACTCCTTTTTCCAAAGCTTTTAACACTAGCTGATTAAATTCAAAAAGAGCTGTATCAGTATTTTTCTTTTTGATAAAACCATGCTGTGATGTTGACAATAAGTTAAATTTTGTGAAAAAATCTGTTAATCTAACAGCCATAATTGTCTCAATGATTTTGGAGAAACATGATAATAGACTAACCGGTCTATAGTTGTTAAAATCTAGAGTATCTCCAGATTTGTAGATTGGCTTTACAATGGCTGATTTTAAACAAGAAGGAAATATTCCTTTTTGCAATGACTCGTTTATTAAATATTCGACAGGTCCGATAATACTATATATAGATTTTTTTAGAATAAACATAGGTATATTATCTAAGCCAGTACTTCGTTTGCCATCCATTTGGTTAACTGTGTTTAAAATTTCCTGTTGAGTGGCAGGGGATATAAACATGGTATATGGGTTGGTCTCTATATTATTGATGCAGTTGTTTATATTAATGTCACAACTTGAAGTATTCGAATACGTGTCGTTTAATAAGTTAGCTGCTGCGTTTATAAAAAAGTTATTTAAATTGTTAGACTCATTTATTGGATTCTCACTGATAGATTTATTCTTATTTTTTGCACCCGTTAATTCTTTAACCATCTGCCACGCCGTTTTAGTTTTATTATGGGAATTACTTATTCTATTATTATAATATAGTTTTCTACTTGATTCTAGAAGACGGTGATATTTTTGTTTTAGGTATTTTAATACTGGTCCATATTCAGGATTATAAGTACAAATTGTGCAATATAACTGTATTTTTTGTTTACAATCGATTAATTCAGGAGTTGGTATTATCTTAAGTCGTTTACTAGAATTAAGTAATTTTTTCTCAGGAAAAGCTTGATTGTAATAGAAACAAAACTTTGAAATAAATAAGTTAAATTTATTGTCCACAGTGTCTGCAGATCGAATATAATTCCAATCTTCTTCTAAAAGAGTAGTATTGAATGCATTAACATTTTGTTCAGAAAAGTTGCGATATAGACAAGGTTCAGTTGAAGATCTGCCTGCATGTTTAAATTTAACCAGTTGTCCCTTGTGATCAGAAATATATGTATCTATCACAGTGGCCTCTGATACCAATTTAGAATTGCTTATAACATTATCAATGCATGTTTTAGATTTGAATGTAACTCTTGTGTAGTCATTAATTAATAAGTTACTACCATAAGATTCGACAAGATTTTTAAATATAAATGTCGAATTAGAATCAAGTCGAACGTCTATGTTGAAATCGCCCGTTACAAAGTATGTATTGTTATCAATATATAATTTATTTAACAGTATTGTTAATTTAGAAAAAAATATGTTTATGTCACTAGTGGGAGTTCTATAAAGGTTTACAATAGTTATCTTTTTGTTCCAACCTGTATTGATATCAACGCCGCAGCACTCGAAGTCGGCTAGCACAGATAGACGGTTGATGTCCTCGCGACAGCTATATATTATTCTTTCCCTACAGTAAATAGCCACCCCTCCGTGGGTGTTAGGCTGACGGCAGTAGTATGATGCTAAGTTGAAATTTATAATATTGAGGGTATGTATCTGATCCTCAGACTTCCAGTGCTCCGATAGACAGAGAAAATCAATTTCGCATTCGTCTGTAATTATTGATAATTCCCCCGTACAATTTCCAAGTGATCTAATGTTGTTGTGAAGAAGATAGAAATTCCTTTCAGGTCCCGTTATGTTTGTGCTTTGGGTGTTCATGTTATTGTTAATATTGAATGATGTTAAGTTGTTTCTTGTGAGATTTCCTTTGATCGAAAATTTTTATCAGCTGGATTACTGGGAAAATTATATCTGCGTATTGCAATATTTTGTGGCCATGTGTCCGGATTCATTAACTTGTCCAGGTATGTATAATCAGCTCCCAGTTTAAATGCTTTATTTCTTCCTTTAGTAGATAACTCATCAATTTCTTTAATTTTAATTTCAGGATGTTTAGTTAACATAAATGTTTTAATAGTTTCCACTGATACCGAGTTTGCACATTTTCCAATATATATCCACGCATATTTTTCGGACGCCTTTAATTCATTATTCATATCTTTACAAGAACCAACTACTGTTTTTAATTGTTTAGGTTTCTTTCGTACTACCTTTGTCCATTTTTCGTTAATTTGTTTTAAATCCTTATTTATATAAATAATATCGGTTAGTTTTTCTTCAGATTGTTTCTCTAATAATGTAATATTGTTTTTGTGGGTTATTTCTTTTGATATCTCTTCACATTTATTTGTTCCCATATTTTTATTTATTTGAGGGTCATCTTTCAGAGAACTTTTTATCTTAGAGGTTTTTGAACTCTGAATTGGCGGTTTTTGTAAAACTTTATCATTTTGTATACTTTTAAATGAATTAATTTTTTCCACTAAGAGAGCTATTTTGTCGTTTAACCCTTCAATTAATGCATTTTTTGACTCGATAATTATGTCTTTATTTTTAATAATTTCATTTAGATACGTAATTTCCACTTTAAAAACACGCGGGTTTTCACTATCTTCGGTTACACAGCACTTTATCTCCAATTCATTAATAAATTGAACTTCTTTTAACTTCTTAACGCAACTTTGATGATAAATAGTGTTACATGTGACACATTTGAGTCCACTTACTGCAAATACACCACATTTACACTTCTTTACTTCAGGAGCGTTCTCTTTTACGTCTGACCCGACCATCTTGCCGGCCATTATCATACAATTTAAAAAATGTTATAGAAAAATCCAAAATTTTTAAAAATGTCAACATTGTTTTTTGAAGTATATTAATAAATTTCAAAATGTTGTAAAATAGTCAAAAACATTACAAAGTTCTCAAAACTGTGTCAAAAGTGTAAAAAAAATTGTATTTTGTTAACAGTTGCTAAAACTTATTAACAAATGTAGTCATTTGTTGTATAACAGTATCACATTTTTTTCTAACTTTACTGAAGTATTCTTTTACGGTATTTATTACTTTTCAGACACATTTGCTATTTTATGATGTTTATATACATTAAACATGTAAACTATTTGACCGTTTTAGTAACTTTTTGATATTTTGAATAGATTTTTGATAGATCTGTTAACAGTTTAACATATTAAATTGCTGTAAACTGTTGGACAGTTTTAATAATAGTTCAGAATACAATTGATTAGATCTGGTAAGTTACTTCTAACTTATTTATTGATTTGACAGTTTTAGTAACTTTTGACAAATGTAGTAATATTTTTGACAGTTTTTGACAATAACACTTACTTTTTGACAGCATTTTTGGTAAATAAAAATACTATTAGACATAACTGCTATAATTATAAAACTTGTTGGGCAGTTTTAGTAAATTTTTGACAGACGTAGTAGACTTTTTGACAGTTTTGATAAATTACTACAGATTTTCCAACTTATAAAATTTTTACACATATCAGTAAACTGCAAAATTGTATGTTTTTACCGTTTCTAATAGGGCTTTTCATAAAATTTTGGCCCAAAAATCCTAGTTCCAATCACAATAATCTTTAAAAACAATTTTTTAATTCAAAGCAACCAAGCAAGCCTTAGTATCCGCTTTCGTCCAAACTAGTCTAAATTTTACAACAAAATTTACCATCAAAAGCAACGCATCCGACGTGGGTATTAAAGCAGTGTTAAAGCATGTAATAGCCTACGCAAATCAGTCACTAACTAAGGCAAAAAAATTATGTTGTTGAAGAATGAGAATGTTTAGCGTTGTTATTTGCTCCAAAAAGCTCGTTGTTGTAACGAAGAATTTGATATTCAGTATCAAAAAGATAAATTAAATCAAGAATTTTTTGTATCCTTCGACCAGATATAACCAGTGGTATGTATCCATAAAGGATAAGAAAAAAATTGTCTCAGTGAAAAATAGAAAACGATCTGCTGATGAAAATAATTAAAGAACGTCCAGTTGTGATTAATGAACAAATATGGAGTGCTGAAGGCTAAGCAAACAGAAATATTAAAAGTTTGCCACAAACCACCTACTACAGCCCACTTAATTTTTTTTTAAATACCATTAAGTCAAAGAACTATATTACAGCCCGAGTATATTCTAAAATACGTAAGACGTTGCGTTGCGTAGAAGAGGAAAATCTTCAAAAGACGTAGTGCCTGATGCATATGAGACGCTAACATTTTTTCAATGACAGACCATTTTGTTACGCTTTCTATCATGCTGATAGTTAGATTAGTTAGTACGTTTCTCAGCTCCTTATACAAGAACCTTTCCAAATCGAGCAGAGTGTGTTTGGGGCTATCTACTTTGCTGCAGTACATGCATTTGCTGTTAGATTGATTCGTAAGACACTTCACCGTGCTGCAGTATTTGCTTCCTTCTTATTGGCGTATAAAATCTCTCCTTGGCCAACAAGTTCGTCGAGATTACTCCCGCAACTACCTAAATTGCATGCATTGATACCGTCCGATACGCCGAAGCAACCCTGATTTCAATCTTCCTCTGCGTTTTTGCAAGCATCTTCTCGTACTTGTCTCCTTGAGTACAATCATACCATATAGGTGCCTCGTATAGTATTTTGGAGTCCACCACGGAACACATCGTTTTTCTGCTGCTTGCTCTAGCTTCTCCCAGTTTTGACATAAGTCTACTAAGTGCGCTTACTGACCTTTCAGCCCTTTTATAAAATGATTCCATAATGTAAATCCCAAGTTAAAATTCTTGCTTATTGTAATACCGAAATATTTCAGGGTCTGCTGGCTCTTGATCAATTTGTTGCCCACCATCAACGTAATCTGATTCATGCCTTTTCCAACTACAATCAGCGGTGCTTGAGTTGCAGTCTATTCTGCTCTAACCATTCCTCTATTTTGCCAATGGTAAATTCTGCATCTCTTACTACGTGTTCCATGATTCTGCAGCGCTAGGTCGTCTGCATACCCTATCCTGAGCACGTTGTTGTAGTATAAATTCCACAAAGTCGGTTCTAAGACCAAACGTTGTAGTACACTACAGGTCATACTAAGAAAGAAGTTATTGCCCAGTAAAATTGACCTGTTTTGCAGGTAAGAGTAAATAAAGTTGATAAAGTATTGCGGAATACTTTTATCTTTTTCGATTCCTGGCTACAATACTGCAAACGTTTTTGACATCCAGGGTAACCAAAATGGCAGATTTTTTTTTCTTTAAGTTTCTTTGAGTGCGTTTTTAGCCAATTAAATTGCGTCTATAGCTGACCTACCTATTCTATATCCAAACTGATTGTTGTAAAGCTTGCCACATTTCTGGAGTTTTTCTACTAACCTGCTGTTCAGCACATGCTCAAAAATGTTTACCATTGTATTTATGAAGTCTATATGGCGGTAGATCGTTTATGACTTTTTTGATTTCTCCAAAAAAGCTAGCTTGTTTGAAAAAGTGCCATCCTTGATTAGTTTGTCAAAGACGGTAAACAGTAGCTCCGCGCTTTGTTCAGCCAGGACCATGGCTACTTTTAGCAAAATACCGTCGGGGCCTGCAGCTTTTCTTGCTTTTATTTTATTGTTCGCATCCCTGACTTCTGTAGTGCGCCCAGAAACTTTGGATCGTCTTCTATTTCCACCTTGTTTCTAGCAGGCATCCAACCTACCAAAAACTGGCTCATTTGAAAACAAAAACAAGTAGAGTAGCCCTTTCAATAAATATCAACCAATTTGATACTCGTAAAAATATTGCAGAATTGCAAAATACGTAAAAAAATATACACTTTTGTGTTTGGCGTTCCAACTATAATAATGAGTGATTGAAATTTAAGTCCTTCTCGCTGGTTTTAAGATTGTAAGGTACTTCGGAGCGTAATGCATGGTAT
Source organism: Tachinus rufipes (assembly GCA_963932245.1). Taxonomy (NCBI): domain Eukaryota; kingdom Metazoa; phylum Arthropoda; class Insecta; order Coleoptera; family Staphylinidae; genus Tachinus; species Tachinus rufipes. The sequence continues at coordinate 93,591,766 of OZ010747.1, read as the reverse complement.
TTCCTGAAATTTTCAGGGTTTCCTTTTATCCATATTTGAGAATAAAAGAAAATACTTGTCATTTAAAAAAAATTGTTTTTTGAAGTTCTAGGAAATTTAATGAAAAAACTTTTTGACCGCCTTTTTCAACAATTTTGTGATAATGTTGTGTTCCTCATGAGTTTGCGCTACTTTAGATATTTCTATAAGATACTTGATTTTATTTTCTTTGCAGTTCTTCTGAATTTGTCTAATAAGGTTGTCTGCATTTTTTTTTGTGCAAGGTTTGATTTTTAGGGTTTCTACTATTTTTTTTTACTTGTAGTTAAGAGATAGCAGATTTTCTAGTTGTATTCATTCAACTTATTGCAGAATTTATTTTCATCATCAATTTTTACGTTTTTTGTTCTTTTTGTCTTTTACGGTACTTTCAGTACTCCATTCTTCCTGTTTTTATTGTTATCTGAGTATATGATGGTATTGCCATTACAATCCCACTGGAAAGGATAGGAAACCATCTCTTTGCAGTGGGTTTCAGATAACCCAGTTATAGCAATATGCACCTTAAAAGTTTTTTTTAATACTAAATAAGATTTGCTTACAAGTTCCAATACTAAGGACCTCAAAAGTATCTATCTTGTAATCTGTAGTTTTTCTCAAGACTAAAAACGCCAATTGATTGGGATATTATTTCGACTGCTTACAATTTTGTGATATCCTCGGATACATTAAATTAAAAATCAAAAAAGTTACTTCTTAGTAGAGAGAAAGGTTTTGCCAATATGTGATGATATAGTTATAACTAGTAGCTTTGGCGCACTTTGTCTCTAAGTTATTTGTTTATTAGTTTAGTTTTTTCTTTGAACTATAAAATTGTCGCTTCTTAGGTATACCAAAATAAATCATCAGCAACTAACTAAATATTGCTCAAAAATGTACTCTATTTTGATATAAATATACTAAAAACAATCCAATGCGCTACAACACAAACTCATAATGTTATATAAAACAATTTAAACAGAATTTTTGCAGTCTTGTTACGGTTCTTATGGAATATATAGATTTATTTCAAATCTTTTTTGCATTTTGATAAGGTAATAATTTGCTGCTATTTTTTTATGATTAGATGGAGCGGTGGTAGCATATGCTTAAAAGCCTTATATTTTCTACACCTCCTTTTTGCATATCCAAAATTTTGGATACGTTTTATCAAATAGCAAGCAAAAAATATTGATAACAAAATGATTTTTTTATTGATATCTGTCGTTTAAATTTATTTTATAAATTGTTCGTTAAGTTAGTTCCTAAAATCTAATAAATAAGGTCAATAAAATCTAATTAGATAAAAGTGCTGCAATTATATTTGAACTTTTAAACATTTTTATATATTGTTATGTCTTGGTTTATAAATAATTATTAAGAAAGTAAATAAATCAAAAAAACATTAAAATTTTGCAACTGAATCAATGATTGATCACATGTTTGGCATACCGCGTAGGTGTTAGAGCAAGATTATTCATCAAACGTGCTGTGAATCTATCTATAGCTTTAGCCCACATTGAAAATTTTGAGACAAGCCTATAAATAAAAGATAAATCCAATTCCTTCCCGAAGGCTATAATAAATTCACGCGAATTTCGGTCCAGTTCCCAGAACCGCCAATAAACGAAATGGAAACGAGTTGTGCGGTTCTCTCCAATGCCGATGGCATGAGTTCAATAAACAATACCTCGAAGCAGCAGATGTCATCCGGTGACAACGGAGTACATTTAAGGCATGAAGTAAGGACATGAGGACAATGGATCAGATCCGAACCGGCAGAAACAATGAGGCACAGAATAATAACAACAATGAAACACAATGAAATAAAAAAAAAAATTAAAAGAGGAAGGATGGAGACAGAGAGAATGAGCATTGTTGCAGCAGCATCAAAAGGAGCCTGTGAAATATTTCCCATCAGCAATCCGATCAAGAATATACTTAATTCCATATGTGGCTTAACCAATGAGTGCGCGAGGCGGGATCTACACAGCTCAGCCTACCTTTAATACCATCGGGGTATTAAAAGGATTTATTTCACGTGCCGCATCGGGGAAAAATGCGCTGGAATTTCTCGTCGGCAGTGTATCGCTTATTTGGTTGCTTCGTTTGGGAATTATTATAATGCGCTGTGCAACGGAGAGATAATAAAGCAGCGCTTAATTTTTTTCTCTCTCCCCACAAGTCCAACCGAACCGTATCATTGCAGCTAATGCGATTTAAATATAGTTTGCATTAACCATGTTATTATTCATTACAATAAAATATAATATCCACTAAAACTCATTACGGCCATGGGGTTCTTAAGCCATGCGAAATGCTAAATTTCACATGTCGTTTAAATTATTGTTATGAATATTTTATATATTCCTTCTTGGCTGCTTTAACATAATGACATTTCATATATGCAAATTTACAAAATATGAACATATATGATGACATCATAATGATCAAAACTATTTATTACATTTCACATAGATTTATAACTAAACCAATTACAATTTTCTCTAATCAATGAATATAAAGTATAAAACTTGTATCAATAACTATACTCATTACTAATCTTGGATTTAAACCTCAACCTAATTACACATAAAAAATATTATAATATTCACTTTCAATTTGCTTCTGCGTTATTCAATTTAATGTTACAATAAGCCTTTTCAAGTTTTAACCAAATTTTTTGATACAATGATAGAAACATTGCAACATTTTTTTAAATCCCACCTATCTTTAAGTTAAAAACATTCTATTACTAATAGTAATACTTAAATGAAATTAGCGTTTGTATACTCTATCAACCTTATCCAACATGGTTTAAATTTTAATATAATTTAGTGCCGCATTTACTTGCCTTAAAGCCAACAACCATTTAGATTATTCTCTATATCTTCTTAGTATCATCAAACTTTTTGAATTACCTCCTTTGTTAGAATAAAGTAGTAGTAATCGGGCAAACCTAAATATGAAGCAATATTTTAAGATATTATTTGCTTACAAAAAATTTCCCATCCTTTATTCTGATAAGGTAAAACCTATCATCCGACGCTTTCTCCAATCATCTGATTCAATTTAAAGTGCACATTTTATGTTCTTCAATAATTATAAAACTTTTTTGTCAAAACATGCAAAAAAAATAATTATTTTTATTTTGTCTTCAAAATCTTTAATAAGATTCCAGTAAACATAACAGTGCACGGAACAATGCAGATGGAAAGCAACAAATGCCATCAAAGACGTGATTGGACTATGCCAGCATTTGCTCTTGTTTGAAGCCTTAATGCTCATAGAAACACAGTTTTAAAATATTATACAATTTGCAAATACCTAAATGAATATGAATTAAGATAACGAAGACTTGCAACGGGTCCTCTTTTAAGCGCAAATACGTTTGCAATTTGCACAAGCATATGTAGATTGAAGTGTTAAAGAATGATTTTCTGTGCTCTTTGCAGATGTTTAAATTTAGAGAAGAATTAGAGCGCAATTGCAAAATGTTATTTGTCTCTAAGAATTCAATTTGGTGGAGGTGCAGTAGCGGATTTATACACAGGCGGATGAGACGGTCGCTTTGCATGGCTACAAAACCGTATTAAACCAATTCTTTAATAAAAACACTCAATCTTATTTTATAAAGCGTAAGCGAGTAGACTATACTTTACTTTCACTTAAGCGGTAGTAGCAATAAAGTTTACACAACCTTAAATCAAAATTTTGCAGAATTTTTACTAAGAAAAACGCCCAAATAATACTCTCTTTTGGTAAGAAGTAACTCATCTGGACTAAAGATTATCTTTGCTTCAATAATAATCTTTGTTGATCCTCAAATTAATAAAAACGCAAACATAAACGCACTCACATAACAACACACGCAAATAATAGAGTAAGAAAAAGCACAAATTTTTTTCCCAGAAAACTCATCATCTCCACCGGCTTGCTTTCAATCAATAAACTAAGTGCCCCGACTGCCTACCCAGCCATTTGTCATCAATGAATTAAACCTGTCACATTCTTCACTTCTTTGACATTTTCAAAAAAATACATCTAATCACTGAACTAACACTTGAAATAAAACTTCTTTGGCATCTTCTTCTTATAGTTCCTGTCCTATCGTCATTTTGTTGAAAGCTAAATAGCTGAGTAAAAGCAATAAAATTCATAAGTTTTTAAGCCAAAAGATTTGATTTCTACTCACGCCTCTTTTTCAAAAAACCCTTCTTTGTAGTATTGACTGTAGAAGTTGGTATTGATTCTTGTTTTGCATGATATGTTCAAAGTATTTGAAGTTTACGAGCGTTTATTGTTATCAATATGTTTTTCCGTTAGTGGTGTAGTCCATTCACAACATTCTAAAGCTTCTAACCTTTTACTTGTAGTTTCTATCAGTGTCTATAATAGTTGTTTACTCTGTTATTTTCCTAATTTTTTTTTAATCGTGTTATTTAGATTTCTATAATATTTTGTTGTTTGATCAATATTCCTCTCAATAGTTGTAAGTTTAGATGCTTTTTTATAGTTTTTGATTAATTTATCATAACTTATTGCTAATTTACATAAATTTAAACCAAATTTATACAGGGTGATTCTTAACCTATGCGCATAAACTCGAAGAATTATAGTTTACAATCAATTTTACTGATAAATGTTAAAAAATGTAGTAAAAGTTTTATAATAAGAGAGATAATGAAATATAAAATTATTGGAAAATTAAAATTTATTACTTGAAAATAAAAACTACTTGTTGCCAAAAAATTGAAAAAAAAAACTAGGTGGTTGTAGATATGATATTGGTATATAGAGAAGTTCATCAAAATTTAGTGGCTGCAGCTCGCCTTTATTCCAAGAGGTTCCCTCAAAGGTATCATCCGGCTTGTGGATCGAGAAACTGTGCACTTGCAGCCCAAACCTGGACAATATTGGGGACGTTCTAGACCAAGACATATTTTTAATCTCCAGGAGGATATTGTCGATATTGCTGAAGAACGTCATGACATCAGTACCCGGATAATTGCCGATTAAACTGGGGTATCGCAGTCAACTGTATGGCGCATATTAAAGCATGAATTACTGTATCCCTACCATGTGTAGCGTGTACATGCCCTGTTACCAACAGATTTTCCTCTTAGGGTAGTATTTTGCAAATAAAATTGTGTCAGCATGATGTGAACCCAAACTTTTTTACTAACATTTTAGTGACAGATAAGACAATTTTTACTTGTAGAGGTGTGCACAATTTTTACAATACGCAATATTGGGCAGTTGAAAATCCACACATTACACCGGCGTACAAACTATCAACACAGATTTTTGGTGAATGTATGAGCTGGAATTGTAAACGGCCATCTTATTGGACCGTTTTTGTTGCCAAATCGTGCAACAGCAAAGTTCCTGAAGTTCCAATTAATGTTAGACAGCGCATGTAGTATCTTCACGACGGAGCTCCACCACACTTTGCAATAGATGTGCGACAACATTTGAACAATGTTTTCCCGAGGAAGTGGATTGGTCAAAGAGGTCCAACTGCCTGACCTCCTAGATCACCTGACCTAAATCCCCTAGACTTTTATGTTGGGGGGCATATGAAACATCTGGTATACGCTACCGAAATTCACAGTGTTGAAGAGTTGCGACATCGCATACTAGCTGCCGCTGACATAATTTGGCAACCACCAAGACTTCAACGTGCATGTAGCGCAACATGGCTTCGGCGGGCGCATATGTGTTTAGAAAATAAAGGAAATAATTTTGAGCATTTATTATAATATTAAGTTTTATAATAATTTTGTGTTTTTGTTAATTGTTTATTATTTTGATAATTTGTTGATTAAAAGCTTTACTAATTTTTTATTATTTTAATTTTGGCATGGCACACCAATTTTTTTCAAGTAATAAATTTTAATTTTCCAGAAACTTTATAATTTATTATCTCGCTTATTATAAAACTTTTACTACATTTTTTTAACATTTATCAATAATATAGATTGTAAACTATAATTCCTTGAGTTTATGCGCATAGGTTAAGAATCACCCTGTATACTTGTTAGCATATTTTATATCCGGATTTTGCTACGTTTGAAGTTTTATGATTTTTTTATACTTTTCAAAGATTATATACAGATTTTGGTGCTTTTTACCAAACATTTTGATGTTTTAAGGCCGGATTTTGCTATTATTTTGACATTTAATAAATGATATGTTGCACCTTTTAGTCATTTATAGCCGGACTTTAGTTTTTTTTTAACAATATCTTAATATTTTATAACCTATTTGCTATTATTAACATTTTGTTAAAAGAATATTGCACTTTTGAACAGTTTATAGCCGGATTTTAGTTCTATTTAACAATCTTTCTTAAACAGTTTAAGGCTAGATTTTGATGCTTTCTGACAATTGTTTTCGATAGTTTATAGCCGAATTTTGTTTTGTTTTTAACAATATTTTCATAGTTCATAATTAAAAGTTGGTATATTTGACGTTATATGAACAAAATGTTGCAGACTTTAATCTTTTTTGGCTGGATTTTAGTTTATCCAAAAATTTGTATTTCTATAGCTACTTCTGGCATAAAAACTTCCAACGCTAGCAGAAAATACTCAAATTTTTGGATCACCAACACTTGAGCGGGTGAGTGGGTGAGTACTACAGTTTAAAATACCTGTCGGTAACCATGTTATGAAGTGTCTTACCCACCCACCCAACTGTTAGTTATCCAAAATTTTGTATCACTATCGCCTCCTTCAACATAAAGATTTCCATCGCTAGCAGAGAGGAGAAACTTCAATTTTTGGATAACCATTTAAGCGGGTAGGTCGGCACTCCAGTTTAAAATAGCTGTCAATAATCATGTTATGGAGTGTCCCACCCACTCACCCAACTGTTGGTTATCCAACATTTTGTATCTCTATCACCTCCTCTGACATAAAGATTTGTAACGCTAGCGTAGATAAGCCCAGGTGTTGGTAATTTGGAAATTAGAATTTAATTTCCAAATTACCAACATCTAGGCGGGTGGGTGGGCACTTCAGTTCAAAATGCCTATTAGTAATCATGTTATCAAGTGTCCTACCCACCTAACCATCCAATTGTTGGTTAACCAAAATCTCTATTGCTTCCTCCGACATAAAGACTTCTAACGCAAACAGAAAGAAAAAACTTCAATTTATGAATAACCATTATTTGGGCGGGTGGATGGGCACTATAGTTGAAAATACCGGCTGGTAATTATATTATGTAGTGTCCCGACCACCCACCCAACTGTTGATTATTCAAAAATTTGTATCATCGTCGCCACCTCTAACGTGTTTCTAACATCTAACCTAGCAAAAAAGAGAAACTCTAATTTTTGGATTACCAACACTTGGGCCGGTGGGTGTGCACTCCAGTTCAAAACACCTATCAGTAATCAAATTATGATTGATATTTATCTCATTTAGATGTTCGTGGCGTAGTGGCTTGTAAAAAATTTGAAACGTATAAAAAACATATTTTTAAAATTTTGAAACAACATAGAAATTTTAAAGACAACAACAATTACATGACTTTAAAATGCTTAAAAATTTTGGAAGATCAAGAAATTTTCCACAATTTACAAAGAAAAAAAAACTATCCACTATTAGTAACTGATAACAAAATTAGAAGAATTGTAGAACTTTTTACAAGTTACTAGAAATTTACAAAACTAAAAAAAAAATAACTTTGAAATCTTGTAGTCCAAGATAAAATGTAAAAAAACCTTTAACTAAATAACAAACTAGTAACACATTAAGATTAAAATGAATCAAATAATAACAGTTGATAACTTTAAATAAGCCATTTGACAATAAGTTTTAAAGCATTATAAAGCAAATTAATTTATTAAATTTGAGCAAAGAATGTATTTTATCTTTGTGCTTGAACAACCGCAAACAAACAACAAGTTACATTGATATCTCCAATTTTACTCAAATTTTGTACAATGACAATTCCAAAAATTTTAGATCTCTGGGTGCAATACAGTGCAATTGCGGCCATTTTAATTTTTAAATATTTTGTTTTCTTTCATTTTTTGCGCTGCAAATAAACAAAAAATAGTCAAAAATCATATTCAAAAAGATAAACATTTTCCGTAGAACACGATTCCGCTTTTCCAAAATTTCCCGTAAAAAATGGAAAAGTTACCATTTTGTTAAATATTTGATATCTTTGATTTCGCTACACCTGGAGACTTGAAATTTGAATATGATATTCCTGAAAAATAGTATTTTTGATACCAAAAATAAAAAAAATTGATTCAGGTGTACAAAATTTGAGCAAAATTGGAGATGTCGATGTGGGGACGATTGTCCGAACACCGTGGAATTACCCTTAAGTAAAGTCAAAATTTTCGACATATAACACTATTTTTTTTTTTAGAATTAAATATTTATTTACTATTTGTAGACTTTTTTAAAAAGGTAAAATTACTAAAAATGATTAATAAACCCATTACTTAATATTGAATTCATAAACAGTAAATGTAAAACACTTTGAATTAAGTAAAATAACAAACAGTAGTTATCTGTAAACAATGTGGAAGGACCCACAAACTTACAAAGCCTTCTTGTCTATATCAGAACATTAAGAGATTTTGCTATTTTAGACTTTCTATTTAGTTTGTCACTTTTCAACAGGATTTTGAAATTTTAACAACTTTTTTAAATATTTTATAGTTGAATTTTGCTATTTTTGATATTTTATGAAATAGTTTTTACACTTTTTAAAAGTTTATGACTGGATTTTGGATTTTGAAACCAGATTTTGCTAGTTTTGATATTTTATAAATAAAAATTTTGCAATTTTGAAGCATTTTTAGCCGGATTTTTGTTATTTTTTTAATTTTTTTAATTTTTAAACGAAATTGTATTATTTTTGATTTATCCTAAATAAAATTTTACATTTTACAAATAAAATTTTTGATAGTTTATGACCGAATTTTAGTTCTTTCTAACAATATTTTTGATATATTGTAGCTGGATTTTAGTATTTTTAAAATTTTATAACAAAATTTTTTACATTTTTTACAAGTTTATGACTGAATTTTATTGCTGTTTGACAGTTGTTTAAAATTTTATAGCCGGATTTTGCTATTTTTGACATTTTATAAACAGAATGTTACAATTTTTAAGCTATTTTTGGCCAATTTTTTGTATTTTTTTTGTTTCCTGACCAAATTGTACTATTTTTAATTTATCATAAATTGCGTTTTTTGACATGTTATAAATCAAATTTTGCACTTTTTAATAGTTTACGCCCGAATTTTGTTACTTTTTGACTGTTTTTTTTAAATTATAAAGCCGGTTTTTGCTATTTTTGATATTTTATAAACAGAGTTTTGCAATTTTTAAGCTTTTTTGTCCGGATTTTTGTTGTTTTTTAATTTTTTAATTATTTCCTAATCTAATTGTACTATTTTTGATTTATCATAAATAAAAATTTAGATTTTTTTACATTTTATAAAAAAAAAATTGCATTTTGATAGTTTATGGTCGAATTTTAGTTCTTTCTAACAATATTTTTGATATTTTATATCTAGATTTAGCTATTTTTGAAATTTCATTAAAAAAATTACACTTTTTAAAAGTTTATGACTAGATTATATTGCTTTTTGACAGTTTTTTTTTTAATTTTAAAGCCAGGTTTTGCTATTTTTGACATTTTATAAACAGAATATTGCAATTTTTAAGCTTTTTTGGCCGAATTTTTGTGTTTTTTATTTTTTTTTTAGTATTTATTCCCTGATCAAATTGTATTATTTTTAATTTATCATAAATAAAATATTGCATTTATTGACATTTTATAAATAAAATTTTGTTCTTTTTGATAGGTTATGGCCGAGTTCTTTCTTTTTAAATATTTTTAATATTTTAAAGCTGGATTTTGCAACTTTTGAAATTTCTTAAATATTTTTTTACACTTTTTAAAAGTTTATGCCTGGATTTTATTGCTTTTTAACAATTGTTTAAATTTTAAAAATTTTGACAATTTATAAACAAAATTTTGCAACTTTTAAACATTTTTAGCCGGATTTTTGTTATTTTTTATTATTTTCTTACAAAATTGTACTATTTTTCATTTATCATAAATAAAATTTTGCATTTTTTGATAATTTATAAATAAAATTTTGCAATTTGATAGTTTATGGCCAAATTTTAGTTTTTTCTAACAATATTTTTAATATTTTATAGCTGAATTTTGCTATTTTTAAAATTTTATAAAAATATTTACATGCAAATGCAAATTTTGTGTTTCTGTTGCTATTTCTAACAATATTTAAATATTAACCAAATTTTTTTTTTTTTTTTTTATTTCATAAAAAGTAAATTTTTACATTTTATGACCGGATTTTGGTGCCTTTCGACAATATTTTAATGTTTTAAGGCTAAATTTTGCTATTTTTGTTAATCTATAAAAAGAATATTGCACTTTTCAATAGTCTATGGTCAGATTTTGATTCTGCTTTAACAAAAGGTTGATATTTTATGGCCACAATTTGCCATTTTTGATAATTTATTAAAAAAAAATTCACGTTTGAATTTATAGTTAAATTTTGTAATTTGTTGTTTTTTAATAATAGATTTTTACATGTTTCAACAATTTTATGACCAAACTTTGGTGTTTTTGAACAATATTTTTGATATTTTATAGCAAAATTTTAGGGTTTCTTAAAAACAAAGCTTTTAAAGATTTTATGAATAAAATTTTGCACTTTTAAACAGTAGTTTTCCGAATTTAGATTTGATCAATTTGATATATAGAATGTCAAACATTCTATATATCAAATTTTCAACTTGGTTTTGGTTTTTTCTAATAATATTTTTGATATTTTCTATAGCTAAATTTTGCTATTTTTTAGATTTCCTAAAAATGTTCACACTTTTTAACAGTTTGGTGCTTTCTGACATCTGTTTAAAATTTCAATTTTGCTATTTTTGTCACTCAAAAAATCTAAACATGGTCGAATGTTTCCGTTATAGCGTTATGTGCCAAAATACAAAACGTTACTTACTTTAAAAACACGCCTCGTATATGTATTTTTAATGCAATAATTAATCTTAATTTTTGACTTAGTCGGGATGCATTTTATGAGAGTATATCTTGTGTGGATTAATATCGCTCCAAATCCGACAATTTTATTTGTTGTTAAAAAAAATTTAAAAAATGCTTCTTTTTGCCCAGCCCACTAAAAACAAAAACATGGTTTTATAGCTTTTGCGGCTTATAGACAGGGTATAAACTTGAAATGGCGCCAGATTTGGACTTTTTTGTTTGATTTCATTAGTAAATTTATTTCTTTTGAGTAAAAATTGCGGTTTATAAACAAAAAATGCGATTAAGTTAATAAATGACAAAAAAACTAAAAAAAATCGAAGAATTTTTTTATGGGTTTTCTACCCTCATATACCGATCAAAGGACTATTAACAAGTTATAGAAACTAAAAAAAATACTTAAGCATGTTTCTCAATGCACCCCCCCCCCCCAGCTCTGGTCCGTTTGAAATGGAATTGCCCACATATGCATTTCAAACTTGTCATTGCTTAGGCTAGATTTTTAACTAAAAGCATTATTTGTACATTTTTCTTTTTTTAAAACGCTGCCAGAAATGCACAAACAGTCAATTTACACATTTTATGAATATAGATATAGTATCAGAGTGCATTGTAGTCAAATTTCATCAAAATACATTCAGAAATTATAGCTTTTTATATTAACCCACTAGCTCGTAGCTTGAAGTAGATGACTACAAATTTTTTTTATTTATTATAAACTGAGCTTATCAATTTAAACACAAGTCATACATTTATTAGTAATAGTATCAGAGTACATTGTTGCCAAATTTAATCAAAATCTAACGTTTGGTTAAAAAGTTATCGCTATTTATATTAACCTCGTAGCCTGCATTTGATGCAGATGACACCAATAAAAATCAAGTTAATCAAAATTGAACCTACCAATTTAAGCACAATTTACACATTTAATAGTAATAGTATCAGAGTACATTGTTGCCAAATTTTATCAAAATCTAATGTTGGGTTAAAAAGTTATTGATATTTATATTAACTTCCTAGCCTGCAGCTTGATGTAGATGACTCCAATTAAACTGAATTTAATCAAAATTGAACCTAGCGATTTTAGTACAATTTACACAATTAATAGATATAGTATCATCGTATATTGTTGACAAATTTCATTAAAATCTATTGTTTGGTTAAAAAATTATAACGTTTTATATTAACTCACTAGTTCGTAGCTTGAAGTAGATGACTCCAAAAAAATTTAATTTAATAAAAATTGAACCTATCAATTTAAGCACAATTTACACATTTAATAGTAATAGTATCAGAGTACATTGTTGCCAAATTTTATCAAAATTTAATGTTTGGTTAAAAAGTTATCGCTATTTATATTAACCCCTAGCTTGCAGCTTCATGTAGATGATTCCAGTTATACTGAATTTAATCAAAATTAAACCTAGAAAATTTGGTTACAATTTACACAATTAATGGATATAGTATCATCGTACATTGTTGGCAAATTTCATTAAAATCTATTGTTTGGTTCAAAAATTATAGCTTTTTAAATCAACCCCCTAGCTCGCAGCTTGATGTAAGTAAGTCGAATAAAAATTAATTTAATCAAAATTAAACCCACCAAATTGGGTACAATTTACGCATTTTATAATAATAGTATCAAAGAACCTTAGTTAGTAAATTTCTTATAAATCCAATGTTTAGTTTAAAAGTTATTCCTTGCTATAGCAACCATAGTACACTCAGCTTGATATCGACGAGTCTAATTAGAGTTTGTTTAATAAAATTAAAATTAAATCAATTTGATTTAAAAACTTAAAGCATTTGAACTACAAAAAAATTACCAAATCAACATCATCTACATAATGAAAATTTCTTTTTCAGCTCCAGAAACTTAAAAATATCTTGAAAAAACAAGTTAAGATAATTAATTGATTCGAAAAGCTTATGGTCGGTCTGATTAACAAAAATCTGACAAGATAAACATTCTTAAACACAATCTATAACAGATCAGACTAAAAACTCTTTATAAAAATGCAAAACGACATTTTGCAAAAAATCAAAAAGAACAAAACAGCCTTCACAGCGGCTCTAATGTCATTTTTTGTGAGGCAGACTATGGGACTACCCATGTTACAGAAAGTTCCTGTACTGACCTCTTCCAAAAAAAGAAAAAAACCAGCCAAGGCCTCCCAAAAACCAGGCCAAATCTGCAACATTCAAAAACAAAAAGCAAGTAAAGATTGAAGACAGCGACGTCGCTGCATACCACAGAATCCCGCCTCTAAAAAAAAAGATTTACTCTGGTAAACAACAAAAAAAGTCCAAACAGAAGAAAAAATCGAGTGAGTACCTTTCAGTAACTTTAACATTAGACGGCCCATCACATCAAGTGTATTTAGCACCATCAAAGCCATCAACCACAAAAGCAAAAAAGTTTTCAACCCGGGCGGCTCCTAAAGCCCAAGCAACCAATTCAAGTTTGTCTTATAAAGGTCAATTTTACAAACCTAATTCGGAACTAACCTAACCTAACCTAACATAAACTAAACTTTCTTCTTTAACAAATCCTTTTTATGTTTGTATAGTTAACATTATTAATGGTTCCCAAATTTTGTTTTAAGCTGAGGTTCTTTATTGACAAAGCCTAAAGTCCTGTAAAGCTTCTAAAATCAAGATCAAAAATTTGAAACTCAACAAAAAACTGTCGAGTATAAAAATTTAACTTTTTTTCATACGTTTATTAAAAGCTATACTCTATACTCTAATAAATGCTTGTAGCAGATTAGTAGAGGCAACAAGTAGCTCAACAGGAGTTCTTAAAATTATTTTCTTTACTTGACAGTACATGATTGAATATTATTTCTGTTTTTAACGCTAACGCTAAGATTAGATTTTAAAATAACTACTTCTTGTAACAATTTCAATATTAATACGTATAAAAAAGTATACACAAAGTGATTAATCAAGCTTGGAATAAATTTAAATATATTCCCAACTATAATTGCATCCCCCTCTGGCATCCGCAACTGCACTTATACGCAACCAAAACCAAATACATTCTCAAGAATTATCAGCCCATCTGGTATCCAAATTATACCCCTTTAATTCATTGATGAGAACCCTCAAATGTTTTTGGTCACTCCTCAGCATCCCATCCATCCTCGGGGCTCAGAGATCACTAGCTGAAGCTCTTGTTGTCATTCATCATCATCATCATCATTTTCTTCTGTATAATTTTCAATGCCATTTTAATAACATAATAATAATTTCATTTTTGTTACTATACAAATTATTTGCTACCAAAAACAAAATGTGGGAAATAATTTCATTATAAATTGCTAACTAAAATGTAACTTAACCTTTTGATGGATGCAATAAAAACATCAGTTTTTGTTTGTAATAAACCTAAATGTCAATTAACTCAATTAAGGAAATTTTATTGATGATTTTGTTGATTATTTGAGGAGTTAAAGAATTAAGTGCACGTCAGTCAGTGGGAGAGAGCCTGTGCTTACACGCAGTTAATATAAACGTCTCGTTAGTTATTTAGACTAGTGAGAGCGGTATGCGGCGCAGTGCGATGTGTGTATGATATGTAGCGGGGGTTCATTACCCATTACCCAGAGAGTGCCGGGCATCGGGCATGGGAGCCCCCTAAGGGTGGTGCTGCCTTAGAATGCTGGGAACTGCCCCAGGTGCTGGTAGCAAGCTTCGAGTGGCCCCTCTAGCCCCCCCACCTACCAACTGACAGAGGTTAAGGGTCACTACTCTTCACTGACCATCGCTTGTAATTCCCTGCGATCCACCGACGACTCCTTCTCTCTTGCATTTAACCAAAACAAGAGGACGCCGAAGGAGGAGGAATATAAAAATGAATAATATCGAATCGCGCTCCCACTCGTCCGATTTCGAACGCAGCATTTCGCAACAAGTGTTTTCATTATTACCATTTTTATTACAATGCAGCCATTATTAACGACCCTTTAGATTACAAAACTAATTGTTTATTATTAAATCTAATAATAAAAATGTTTTTGATTATATTCTAATAGAATTAAGTTACTATAGTAATAAGCAACTATCGAGATGTTAGAGAGAGTGATTTGACTAAAGAATGTTACTTTGGATCTTAAATTTTAAGAGAACAACAGACGACAACTTAGTATACTTTTACAATTTAATTAAACGAATAAAATACAAAATGTACCAATGAATAAGACTTCCTAATAGTCCGACAAATAGACTTTTATTAATAAAATAATTGTTAGAGTTAATAATAATAAAAGTGAACAAAGTTCTGTTATAACCCAACTTCTTTCAAATTTATCAAGTAGAATCAGCTTCTAAAAAGTCAAAAATTGTGGGAATGAAATAAAGCAAGTTGATTAAAGTATATTTACTTGTTTAAAGCTAAATCATAAATGATCAGATTAGCTCACGGATCTTAAGATCCGTGAGCTAATCAAAGCAAGTTTCTTCATATAATGTGTCTGTTTATATATTAATTATCTTTGCTAACAACATATGGTGATAAGTTTACTATAAGTAAAACTTGTCACAAATTTAACTCAATTAGTTCATAAAGATCTCATCAACTTGTATTAAATTTGATAGAAAAACTTAGAGGTTGACTATCAAATAAATTTAAATATTTGACCTTGTTGTAGACTATAAACATTATAAGCTTTTGTAATTTAGGAAAACGGCAGTAATTTTTAATGTTTTGACTTTAATTAAGAAATGCTATAGAAAATAGGATTCGATGTTACTCAGTGAACAAACCAAAATAAACTTAAAGTAATTTTGTCTATCTAAGGTACGCCAAATTTAAAAAAAGTACTCGCGGTAAAGTAAAAATCACATTTTCACTAGAACAAGCTGTTTCAATTCCCCACAACTGCCAGCTGCTTCTCAAAAAGACCTTAAACTGTCCTGTTTTAGAGAACCCAAAAATTACAAAAAAATTAAACATTGACAAACGTTGACGTCTGCAAAAAACTGAAGCAAATATTAGGTTGATACATAATTAGTAGCCGTTTTTAGATTTTGCTCATTTTTCTAAAACAAATCAATCAAAATTTCGACTTGATAGTCTTGTGGTTGTCTTGAAATGGGGACATATATAAACAATTGTAACACCTTTTTAAGTTTTCAATTACAAACAATCCTTGTCTGGTTAGTGTTAAAGTACTTAACCAGTTTCTTGGTAGTGCAACTTTTGTCCCCTTCCACAGTTGCCAAAGAGCCTAATTATCAAAATCAAAAAAATTGACTTGTTCTTAACATGTCGTTTAAGCTAATATCATCATCTTTGAAGCAAGCAAACTATTTTCAACATATCCTTTCGCTAATTATGATGTGATAGCTCAATGGTAGAGTTTTTGCATATTATGCCAGCAGTTTAAGGTTTCATCCGCAAAATATAACTAAAATAATAAGTTTGGAAGTCACCTAATAGGCTGTTGGTCCTATCAAACCTCTTTAAATAAATTGTAAACTTACTGTAGCAATGTAAAATAGCCGTAAAAACACTATAAGTATAAGTAAAAAAAATTGTTGTGTTTGCAAAATGAATCAACAATTTTTCACTTTTTTTAAGTAGTACTACAGCATAAGACAACATTTCCTAAATACTTCAACATCTGTATCTAGTCAATCTAAATTTCCTATTAGATAGACGTGCAAACCATTTGCCGCGTCTGATTCTAATACTTCGCCTTTATGGACAATATCTATTAATCTGAAGCGCTTATTATTTATAAGAATAACAATTAAACTACTCCGCGCAAGCTCATAAAAGATAGCAAAATTGATACTACCTGTGCTACCAGCATTAGCAACAACATTCGTTTATTTTTTAATAGACTAAACTAACCAACCTGCAACAAATTAAAAAAAAAACATTAACTCTACTTCTAGCTAATCCTTCTTAAAAGCAAACTTAACCGCACAAAGTTTTTGGAATAATTCCAAAAAACTATTTGGAGCCTTCAAGAAGCCGACAACAAAGTAGTAATTTTATAGCTTTTTGGGTTTCATTTTGTCCTGCTGACCAATCTGCAACAACTTCAAAAAAGGCAAAATTGCTCCTAGCAAAACCTTCTTAACAACAAAAAGAACGTCTTCAATAAGCCCGACATCAAAGTAGTAATCCTAAAGCTTTTTGGGTATTTCTATACCTAGCTTTAAGAAAGTCAAAACTTCTAAAAACATTAACGTTACTCCCAGCAAAGCCCTTTTAAGATCAAACCTTGCCGCACCGGTACCTAAAACAATCTAAAAAAAACAAAAAAAAACAAGAACTTTTTTTTTCAAGGAACCCGTCATCTTAAAGCCTTTTAGGCATCTCCTCGCCCAACTGACCAAGCTGCAACAACTTTAATAAAATCAAAACCACTAAGTACATTAACCTTACCCTAACCAAAACCTTCTTAAGTACAAATCTTGGCGGACCAGGCATCCGAAACAATCCAACAACAATAAAAAACAAATTGACAAAAAGACGCTTTTAAAAAGCTTGACAACAAAGTAGTAATTTTAAAGTTTTTTGGGCATCTTTATTCTTTAAACTTCAAAGTCAAAATCGCCAAAAAAATTCCAGAAAAACCTTCTTAAGAACAAACCTTGCTGCATTAAAAACCTAAGACAATCTCGGGAAAAAGTAAAAGCAACAAACAACTCAAAAAAATGAAATAAACGTCTCCAAGAAACCCGGCAACAAAGTAGTAATCATAAAGCTTGTTGGGCATTTTTCTACCCAGCTGACCAATCTGCAACAATTTCAAAAAAATTAAAAACAATAATTTTACTCTAGGAAAAAACCTCTTAATATCAAACGTGGCCATACCAGGCACTCGGGACAATACAGAAGTAAACAAAAAAACGCTTTAAAAAAACTCGACATCAAAGTAGTATAACTAAATCTTTTTAGGAATTACCTTAGTCAGCTGACCAACAAAAAATCCAACACTAAAAACAATCTTAAAGAAAAAAAAAACAAGAAAAACGCTTCTAAGAAGACCAAACTTGATAAAGTACCCAAACTTGAAACAAAAAACTTAAAAGAAGTACAAAATAAAGCAGAAAGTATAATTCCAAAATAAATTAGATCAAAACAGATCATAAACACAACAAGAAAAATCTGCACTTTAACTTGATGTTTAAGTTCTTAGTTTCTCTTAAAAGATTTTGTTCATTTGGTTTTGTCAAAAAGCCTACTACTACCTAAACTAATATCTAAATAAACAAAAATACAAATCAAAATTTGAAAAAAAAGATAGTAATAATGTGCCAAATACAAAACCTTGCAAGTATGCAAACAGAGTCGGTGCAGAGTAATAAATAAGAACAAAAAATAAAAATTTCAAAAATTTTATATAAAGTTTAATTTAAATTAACTCCTCTGCAGACAAGGTTAAACCATGTTTGTTTTGTTAAAATTTAAGCCTTTCTCTATAATTTAATTTAAAAACAAATTCTATAAAAAGGTTTTTCGTTTTGTTGGTTTAAAAAAAAATTTAAAACGGTTTTGCAAAATTCTCTCTAGTTCAGAAGTTGTAGCCCGTCAAATGCTTTTAAATACATTTTTCCAAAAATTGTGACTTCTATCAAGAAGCCACAATTTTGGAAAATGTATTCAATAAATCAGAATAACTTTTTTTAATGTTTACCGCACATGTAGCTTTCGTTTAATTGTTCATTTTGTTTTGTTTCGATTTTTTTAATAAAACTTAACAATAGAATAAAAGCTAATGTAATAACAATTAAAAAAACGTTTTTTTTTTTGACAATTTGGAAATCTAGGCTACAGTTTGACCTTGACTTTTTGTCTAATAAAATTAAAAAAAAAACTTTTTTTACCAAACAGAACAAAAAATATCTGATTTTGCAAGTAAGAAAACAAAAACCCAAAATTATCTGTATTGTTTTAAAACTACTTCATCGCTCTCTATAGGTAACAAACATAAACTTCTACCGCTTACTATTTACAAGAAAAGAAATCAAACTACTCCACCCTAACTTTAAATTGCTAGCAAAATTTCAGATTACTCTTGCTAGCAACATCAGCGACAACATTTGACTAATCTTTAATAATATAGACAGTTTCCAAGAATTAAAAAAAAACATTCTTGATAAGAAAAAGGCTAGAAACGTCTAAAAATATATAATTCAAAGTGGCAATCAAAAATATTCTTGAATAGATGTAAAAAATGTTGGTTTCTTTAGAATTCAAGCAAAACTACAAATCTCTTGAAATTAAATATCTGATGCTGTACATGCAGCTCAAAAATTCCGTCAACAACAAGACATTTATTAACATTTCTAAATTTTTTATGTTTCAGCATAACGGTGCAGATTAAAAGTCAATCTAGAAAGACTAACCAGTGGCACAATTGCCAAAACGCATGGCTCAAAATGCTTTGGTCAACTACCTAAAAAATAAATAAAGATATTAATGAATAAGAAAGCAGTAAAAAGAAAGATAAGTTGAGAGAAAGAGAGAAAACAATGGAAAGATGGCAGAGACAGTGGAATAGAGAAGAAAAGGGAGAATGGACAAAAGAACTAATCGGGGGTAGAGAACAAACCCGAGACGTGCTATTATACAACACAAATACTGACCGGACATAAAGCCTTTGGAAAGTTCTTGCAAAAAATTAAAAAAACCAAAGAAGATAAAAGATGTATATTCTGTCAAGAAAAACACACGATAATGCAGAACACACTCTAGTAGAATGCAAAGCGTGGGAGGAAAATATAAAAGAACTAGAAAAAATACTGAAAAGCAAAGTAGATTAAACAAGAATTATTAAGAAATGCCTAAGAGATGAAAATAAATTAAGAGCGCTAAAAAACTTTGCAACAAGAGTACTAAGAGAAAAAAAATGAGGAGTTTGACAATGGAAGAATATAGAAAGAAAACAAACAAACAATGAAAACAAACGCACAAAATAAAAAACATAAAAGAGAAAAGAGAGAAACAAGAGAAACAACATAAAAATAACAAAACAAAAAAAAAGATAAAAAAAAATAAATAAGCAAAGTCAGGACAATTATGCATACCAAAAATTAGAAGAAATTAGAAGAACATTTACAGAGACTACGATACCAAACAAAATTGCAGAGATAAAAAGAAAAGAAAAAGAAATGCTGAAGAAATGCAGAATAATAGAAATAACGAGGAAAATACCAAATGATAGATACGCTATCTCAAGGTTGACGGATAACGCAATTTTTGAAATGGTCAGAATATACCTAGAAGACACGAAAAAGTTATACCAGATAGAAATACAAGAATATCAGTGGAGGTAAAACTTACAAATTTAGAATTGCCAAAAAGAATACAACTAATGGAACTTCATAAACTATTCATGAAGGAAAGAGAATACAATGAAGAAGAAGTGAACAAAGACCTAAGAAAACTAAGAACGCATCTGAGGAAAAATTAGAATAAATATCACACGGATTGGAGAAAAAAGAGAATATAAAGCTGCACACACATCGCAAATTATAATGCGTGTTTGTTAATAACTTTTCTTAGGCGCCTTATCTTTTTAAGTGGTTGGTACGAATTAGTTCTTTGCGACTATTTTTTTGTGGAAATAATTAAAATCCATTAGTTACTCAATAAATATTCGCCAAGCAACAACTACAATACCGATTGCATAGCTATCAAATTGCAATGACTACAAATCTATGCAATTCATTGTTAAACAATTCTCTGATATTTAAGTAACAACTAACATTTATTCTCTTGTTTACGCAACTTGTAAAAACACAAGAGGTAAATAAAGAAATAAATCTTTTGATGACTAACAAAAAAGCGGGTAGGTGGGTCACAGTAGAAAAAGCTATCCATACACAAATTAAATTTAGTTTACTCCCACCCACCCAAACATAACTTATCAAGCGATTTATTATTAAACAGTTTTTTGATATGTAAGTAATGTCTGACATTTATTCTCTTGTGTACAAAAGCTGCAAAGTCACAAGAGATAGATGAAGAAATAGATTTTCTGATGATGCAAGTGGGTGGGTCACAGAAAGTCAAAAATAACAAAAACCGGCCATAAAGAATAAAAATACTGTTAGAAAGGCACCAAAATTTAATCATTAAGTCATAAAACATTAAAATATTTTCAGATAGAAACAAAATCTAAAACTTTGTTTACAAAATGTCAAAAACAAAAAATTCAGGTTTTAAAACATCAAAACATTGTTAGTAAGCACCAAAATTTGGCCATAAAAATATTTTTTTTTCTGTAATTCTAAAAACAACAAAATCCGACTATAAAATATTAATATATTGTCAGAAAGATTTAAAATCCGGTCATTAAGTATAAAAATATTGTTAAAAAGTTCCAAAATTCACCATAAACACAAAAATCTGGCATAAATTGTAGAAAAACGCAAAATTTTCCGCATTACAGACCTTTGCGTACAAATAGCTACGCCACTGACTAAAAAATGCATCGACAGTTCAAGGCCAAAAAAAAAAACACCTCATAAAGTCAATAAATGGCTCAAGCTATACAAAATATTAACAGTGACGTCTTGGAAACAGGATACAAATTTGTAACCGGGAAACTAGAACTAACTCCCATTGCACTAAAAAAAACCAAAAACTATTCCTTAACCAGAAATCTAAAGTATGGCAAAAACTAGAAATAAACTCAGAACAGATAGCCCCATGCACACTAGATAAAACAACGGCGGCAATTAGCAAGATAAAACCCGGCAAAGCAGAGAACCAAGACGGCATTCCACCAAAGCAATTGCGGAACATATTGCTGAATTGATATGCAAAATTGCAAACCAAACATTAAAGTCAAAAGTTGGCAAACTAACTTTAATTGAAAAAGCAACCAAACCCAATAAGACAAAAGCCTACAGACCAATATGCCTGTTAAACGTAATAAGCTTTTATCATCTGCGCTAACCGTAAGCCTTATAATCAACCAAGAGTCGTACAAAACCAACAAAGAACACTTAGTCAATCAAAAGGCCGTGATGCAAGTGCACTTGCTTGAGCTAGACAAGATTTCGATGGTACAAACCCTCCAAAAACAGCTGTTATGGTACACGCAAAATAAATTAATGCACAAACGTTTGTTCACGCTAAAAAATCTAGCAAAAACAGCAAAAGAAGTCGAGATAGAAAATCCAGCAAGACTACATGCTAAAATATACCAAATCAACGGAAAATCTCTTTTAAATTAGGGCCATAATCAGAAAGACAAAAACTCGTTAAGCCCAAAAGAAAAAAAGAAAGGTGCAAATTGACCAAACCAACCACAAACGACGGGTCCCTGGCAAAACAGGTTGTCTGCAAAAGTCGGTCGCAGATGGCACCAGGAAGAAGAAAAAGCTTGGGTACGGCTGAAAAGCCAAAGAGACCCAAACCCAAGTTGACGCCAGCATGAACGCTATAAAAATAGACAAGCCAACCTCCAACCACCACTTCAGATGGAAAAATCTATTAAAAAAAAGCTACAAAAGAGATTATTGTTAAACAATTATCTGATATCTAAGTGACAACTGACATTTATTTTTTTGTGTGGGTGAGTGGGTCACAGTAGAAAAAGCTAGCAACCCGCAAATTAAACTTAGTTTCCTCCATCTAACCAAGCGTTACTTATCAAGGAATTCATTGTTAAACAATTCTCTAATGTTTAAGCTGCAAAAACACAAGGAGTAGATAAAAGAATAAATAAGCAAGTCTATGGTTTGGGTTCCACACATCTTAAGAGTTGATTCTTTGCTCGCTAATCTATCAGCTTTAAAGTTAACTATTCTATTAAAAAGCTCAATGCTACTTACCCGAACTGCCAATGTGAGGACTCTATGGCATTCTAGTATTTGCGTTAATGTGTTTTTTATAACTAAAAAAAAAAAAACTCAAAAAAACATCTCCCTAATCAGATGACCGTCTAGCAACTTAAAAAAAATAAAAACCGCCAAAGACATTAACCTTACTCCCAGCAAAGTTTTTTTAAGAGAAAACCTTGCCGCATCAAAAAACCCAACATTTTTTACTTTGGTGGGTATTTGTGATAACCACCAAAGTAAAAAATACGCTAAAACGCCGCCATTACTACAGACCTACAAATTACACAAACTTGGTACAAAGAAGGACAGAGAAAACAGTTCCAATATAAAATAGATCAAAAAAGATTATTGTCACAGCAAGAAAAAAACCTGTTATTGGATTGAAGCAACCCCATTAACCTCTAACCAAAATTCAAATAGACAATCTCCTGCAACTCGTATTAAAAACCACTTAATGTTTTTAGACAAAACCTAACTAAAACAATGCTAATATGCCAAAGAAGTAGACAAAAATGTTACTATTACTACAAGATACATTTTCTCAAAGTCTTTATAGGAATACAACGCCTTCACCATCAAACAAAAAAAACAATAACCATTTAATAAGCACATCAATCAAACCTGCTATCTCGACATTAAAACACTCAGCTCAACCCCGTTAAATAATTTATTTTTGATCAATCAACCGAAAGCGTCAAATCGTCAAAAGCCTTACCACCATTTCTCAATAAAAAAACACAATTTGCTTTAACTGCACAAGCAAACTTTGATTGGATCACTTCCTCGGCAGTCCTCAAAAGCCATTTAACGTTCAATAACTTAAAGAAGAGCGTAGCAAAGTGGTTTAGGCATTCAACTGCTGCACTAAAGATTGTGGGTTTAAATCTCACAACAGAAACTATTTTAAACGTTTATATGGTCTTCCACTTCTAAAACCCTCCTAGTCTGCGTGAGGTGTCATGACTAAGATCCTTCTCGATTAATAATATTTTCAGTGGTTTAAAATACCGTGCAAAAAATGACAGCATAAGCGTAAATGCGGCTACACCAAACTAAATTTTTTTAAAACTCAGTTTAATTACTTCACAACAATTTTAAGTACTCTTTGGCTTTTAATAGTTTTTGTTCACTTAATTTTGTCAAAAAGTCTACTACTACCTAAACTAACATCTAAATAAACAAAAACACAAATTAAAATTAGAAGAAAAAAAAAATAAAAATGGTGTCTCAAATAGTGACTGTGAAGAGTAACAAGTGAGACAAACAACATAAATTTTTAATTAAAAAAAATTGTTTTTGTTGGGTTTCTAACTTTCCTCTGTAATTCAATCAAGAAACAAATTCATTAAATGAGTCTATTTAAAAGGGTTTTTGCAAAATTTCAAAAGTTGTAACCCGTCAAACATAATTAATAAGTATCTCCACGCGTCTTTATTTTTTTTTTTCTAAAAGCGTATTTTTCTATCTGGTAGCCACAATTTTAAAAATATTTTCAATTAATTAGTATAATTCTTTTTTAAATATTTAACACACACATAGCTTTTATTTGATTGTTTTGTTTCATTATTACTCTTCAATAACACACACACACATCCGCCACCGAGATATAACAAATAAATATTCAAAAATTATGTTTATAATTAAAAAATAATAATAAATAATTTACTGAAAGTAAGCCCACAAATCGGCTAATGAAGCAGATGAACTCCAATATGCCGGCAAAAAAAAAAAAATTCAATATTTATAGTCAATCCGGAAAGATTTAAATTCTAGTCCACACTATTCTGAGGAATGCAATAAAAATAAAAATACAATACCCACTTGCTATGCAAACCACCACACAAAGCTACTTTTTAGAGTTACCAGTCCGCAAAAACTTAATTAAAAAAAATTAATGCTCCTACTTGCTCAAATAGTATGTATCAAGAAGTTGGTTGTAATACCATTCTTTTTTAACAAAAAGACAACCAATATTGACAGTAAAAATAAACATCCAATCTTCGGATAAACGACTCTCAAGCTAAGTACATTATTCTAAACTACCCGTCTATAATTTAAAAAATAAGTAATCCATTTGCTCGCCCAAGTGTTAGGTATCCTGGAATTAATTGTAAACTCAATATTCTTTAAGTAAGGCACAATTGTCGTTCACCGTAAGAAGAAACATTCAATTTTTGGGGTACAGTATTCTAATCAACCTGCCTATAATAAAAAAAACTAAATAACTACCCATCCGCTGTTGCAGGCACGAGTCCGCAAAGAGCGTGACTTCAATTTTTACAAAATTTTGCCCTACCACCAAACATCACTCAGAATCAAAAGCTGCTGAGATGCATTTAGGTTAATCTAAACCAGGTTGACCCACTCCCATAATAATGATTTTGTGAACTTTTGACCAAAACCCAGCTGTTGCAGGCACGTGTGCGCCAAAAGCGTGTTCTCAATGTTGACGAAATTGTGCTAGAACTTGCAAGCCAGTTTCTCCAAAAACTTTAAGGCCTCAACATCAACTATGCTACCACTAAACATCACTCAAAATCAAGAACTGCTGAGGTGCATCTAAAATCATATAAAGCAGCATGACCCATTTCTTTGACAACATTTGACCAAAACCCAGCTGTTGCAAGCACGTGTGTGCAAAGAACGTGGTCTTAATGTTGAAAAAAATTTGCCGTTCTACACCTAGGCAACCAGTTCCTCCGTAAGCTTCAAAGCTCCAACACCAACTATGCTACCACCATAAGAGCTGCTGAGATGCATCTAAGGTCATCTAAACCAGGATGACCCATTCCCTTAAAGGTGACTTTGATAACTTTTGACCAAACCCTAGCTGTTGCAGACACGTGTGCGCAAAGAGCGTATTCTCAATACCGACAAAATTTTGCCGTGCTAGACCTTGCCAGCCAGATCTTCCGCAAACTTCAAAAGTTCCAACATCAACTATGCTACTACTACAAGATCTGCTGAAATGCATCTAGAATCATCTAAACCAAGATGACTCATTCCCTTAAAGGTGATTTTGATAACTTTTGACCAAACCCAAAACCACAAAAGCTGCTGAGATACATCTAAGGTCATCCAAACTAAATTGGCCTAATCCCTTAAAGGTGACTTTGACAACCTTTGACCCAAAGCCTAGCAGTATACAACACAATTGAGTTATCGGCTCAAATAAGCCTTAGATAGTTTAGTTCCGGCAGTAACCTAGAGGACATCTTTGTCAAATTCCACTAAGAATTCTTGATACCCTAAAGAGTTAACTTAAATGTAAATCCCTAAACAAGCAAACCCCAAAGCAACGTTTCACTCCCTGATGTATTTTCCAAGTGGAACAAAGCCCACACACAACACACACACAACACTAACACCACTTTATTTACTAATAACTATCTCAGGCATAACATCAGCCAAAGAACCGCTGTCATCAACCGCCGATTGTTAACCCACACTTTGTTAACTAAGTGAGAACTCATTTACAGTTAAGATAAAACCGTTTATGAATCATAAACCGTTTATGAATCATAAACCAAATACCCACTTAAGTGTTATGTATGCTGGAGTTGGTTGTATTCCAACTATTGATCAATTAACTAATAAGTGTCATTCACAGTAGGACGCAGTACATTATTTTAAACCTCTTGGCTATAAGTCATAAAATTAAGTAACAACTATCATTTACAGTAAAGAAAAACATTCAATGCCTCATTTGCCTGCTCGAGTGTTTATTCAAGAACTAGGTTCATATCCATTCGTCCAAGTGTTTAATATTTAAGAATTAGTTGTAAACTCAATCTTCTCTAACTAAAAGATACGTATTATTCATATTAAAAATAAAACTAAATCTTCAGATAAGCAGCACTCAAACGGGTAGGCGGGATATATTATTCTAACTACCCGCTCATAATTCACAATTGAACTAAGTGTCCATACATCTGACCAAGTGATAGTTATCCATGTGTTGGTTATAATCCAACTCTTCTTTAAATAAGTGGCAAGTGTCATTCACAGTGGTTAAAATAATCAAATCTTTGTCGTCATAAACTACGTGATCTATTTACCCGCACAAATGATAGATATCCAAGAATTAGTTTTCCTTTACTAAATGACAATTGTCATTCACAGTAAATAATAACATAGAAAAAATCAAATTTTATAAAATATTATTAAGACATACAGAAGTCGTGAGAGAGCGTGGCAGTGGTCTAGGCATCCGGCCGCTGTACCAAAGATCGTGGGTTCGATTCCTGTATACCGTGATATACTTTTCACTTTCCCACTCCCCAAGCCGCCTTGCCAGCGTAGGGTTTTACGGCTAAAACCTTCTCTGATGGAGTGAAGAATTCTCTACAGTGGTTCTGAATCCATTTAAAACTGTAGATCCCTTGTAATGTAAGTTGCCAGCATTACAAGCAGAGAAGAGGCTAAGACGCCAGCAGTGGCGTATGAATGGCTGACGAAGAAGATTAACATGTTTGCAATTCAATTGATTGCAATGCCATTGGCATGGCAGAATGTCAACTCTGAATACTCATTGTTATGCTCAACATAGTCAAAAATCGAGTAACTCAGTTTATTGATAATGCCGGATATAATTTTTTAACTATGGCATTTTAAATTTTCAGCTTTCGTATCAAATTCCAGCAAAAAATGATAAATTTGGCCTAAAAGCTTTAAAAATGTTTATAAAGCTGCAAACTATTTACAAAATAATATTTTTATAATGTGAAACATAAAATGCTATTTGA
Source organism: Tachinus rufipes (assembly GCA_963932245.1). Lineage (NCBI taxonomy): Eukaryota > Metazoa > Arthropoda > Insecta > Coleoptera > Staphylinidae > Tachinus > Tachinus rufipes. The sequence continues at coordinate 93,564,125 of OZ010747.1, read as the reverse complement.
TATTGAATTAAAAATCAGTATTTTATCAGACAACATGTATCTTTATAAACTCATTAAGATTCAAAATATTTTGTGTTTAAAGGTTGGTTTTAATAGAAAGTTAAATCAGCTTCCTTTGGCTTTGTTTTTTTAAACTTAGACAAATGCATAAAAATGTCTATTATAAACTAGTGCTTTATTAAAATATTTTTAAACGACAAAAGTTTAATCTATTTTATTATAAAGAAAATGCTAGAATTGTGCATATCTGAACTTGAGTGATCAATAAACTGTAACAAAATAAAAAAAAAAAAATTACATTAATTTTATTAGCAAATTGGTAGTTCTACAGTGTAAAAAGTCAACTCAGTTTGTATTTCAACGTTGACATAGAAACACTGAAGTAGTTAATAAAGCAAGAATAAATTTGTAAACGAGTACTAATTTTATATATTTTTTATAAATTGGTAGTTAAATAAAAATTCTCATTTTTATTTTAGTTATTTAATTGCTTGTGTGTGAGGATAAAAACAGTCAATAACTGTTAAGGCGTTCCATCCATCAATTATGTTAAAGTTGGTCGTTATTGATCATTATTTCTGTTATTTAAAAATATAATTTTAAATAAATTCAAACTAAATAATAATTGAAATTAGGTTTAAAATTTCAATCAATTTTTATATACTTTCCAAGAATATTTATATATAATAATCATATTATATTATTTCTATTCAAGTTCGTTGCTCGATATGAGAGCTTCTGGTCATTGACGTTCTCCATTTATTAACAGGGCTCTTCAATGCAGGATGTAGGTAGCCTTTTATACATCTACATGTTGTAGGGGGGATGGCATTGCTACTGTTGGCTACTGTTCCTCACACTACAACCTTATGTAATGCTACTGTGCTGGATTGGACACGTGGATTTTCACGCGCACGCCTCTTTAATCACGTTGGTATGGCCACAAAACGCGGATCAAATCGTACGTGGAACGCGACACGCGACATAGAAAAACTGTCATTGTAGAGTAATTAACTCGCCAGATACTAAACAAAACATTAAATAACTTACAAAAAATGTTTAAGTAATAAAACTAATAAATAAATTTGATTATATTATAATATGATTTTCCAAAAATTCTTTGGAGACTCCAATAGGCAGGTAAGATGCAAACTGGACGCTCCTGCAAAATATTTTTTTTCTTTAAATTTAATTGATTATTTTAAATATTTAGTTTTATAAAGTATCAGTCTATTGATTTACTTTAAAATTAAAAAATAGATGGCGTTGATTAGCATTAAATTAGGAATAAAAATGTTGCTACTAAAGTTGTTAAATTGTTTAATATGCAAGAATGAGTTTAATTTCCATATGATGAATAATGTAAACTTATCCGCAATTAAAATCGTGGCCCTTTGCACTTTGCCCAACCAACAAGAACCACAATAACAGCGAAGACGTTACAAAAGTATAAATCAACGTTCGCGCATATCCACACGACGATTATTATTTATAAACAATGGCATGGATCTGAATAATAATGGACAGGGCTAGGTATGAATGCGTCCGGTGTACGGTACCTTGCAGATTGCAACTTACCATTTACAGCATGCCGGGATGATGCTGCGATCATCGCGCATATCTATTAACTCGGCTATGATTTTAATTCAGATGTGTGGCGGATCGCGTGGGCCTCATGGAAACTTTACTTCTTCTTCCTTCTAGATTCTGTGTATGTGTGGAGTCAGTGTAGAAGGTGTGTATAGCGCGTGTGTGGCGGTCATAGAAATTACTTTATTAGTAGATCGGCGGAATGTAAGAATGTCGAGGGCCGAGGAAAGGACAGCGAACACGGGCGACCTGTTCTTGATCACAGGGAACGGCTAATATATTTTTAAAATATTTTTCAGTTCAGTAATATTGATATACAATTGCTTAAGAAGGAATTACTTTTTATAAATGATCTGAGTAAAATAGACATAAAATATTTAAAAATTGTTGCTTTGACGGCAATTTTTGTTTTTTTAAAAATTTTGAAAATACATTTAACATTTTTTTGAAAATTAACAAATTTTGGAAATTTTTAAAACAACTTATTAGCAAATTGTATACAAAATTTAATATTAATTTTTTGAAAATTGTTGCGTAAATGACAATTTTTGAAAAATAAAAATTATCCAATTTTTAAATTTTTTGAAAAAACATTTAACATTATTTTAAATATATCAAGTTTTGAAAATTACTTAAGCAACTTATTAGAAAATTGTATAAAAAAATTGAAAGAATTGCTTTAATAACACTTTTTGTAAAATAAAAACTTGCAGTTTTTAAAATTTTTAAAAATACATTTAACATTTTTTGAAAATTACCAAATTTTGGAAATTATTTAAGCAACTTACTAGAAAATTGTAAACAAAATTTGAAAATTGTTGCTTTAATTGTAACTTTTTAAAATGAAAATTATACAATATTTAAAATGTTTGAAAATACATTTAACATTTTTTTTTAAATTACCAAGTTTTGGAAATCAATTGAGCAACTTATTGGCAACATGGATAGAATATTTTAAATTAATTTTTTGAAAATAATTGTATTAATAGCAATTTTTGTAAAATAAAAATTATACAATTTTTAAAATTTTTGAAAATACATTTAACAAATTTTTGAAAATTACTAAATTTTGGAAATTATTTAAACAATTTATTAGCAAACTGTATACAAAATTTGAATAAATTTTTTGAAAATTATTGTTTTAGTATCAATTTTTGTAAAATGAAAATTATACAATTTTTGTAATTTTTGAAAGTCCATTATAGATAATTTGATAGTTACCAAATTTTCGAAATCAATTAATCAACTTATTAGCAACATGTATAAAAAATTTAAAAATAATTTATCAAAAATTGTTGTTTTTATAACAATTTTTGTAAAATAAAAATTATGTAATTTAAAAAAAATTAAAAAAAACATTTAAATTTACCAAATTTTGGAAATTATTTAAGCAACTTATTAGCAAATTGTATACAAAAGTTGAAACTGATTTTTTGAAAATTGTTGCTTTAATAGCAACTTTTGTAAAATAAAAATTATACAATTTTTAAAATGTTTGAAAATACATTTAACATTTTCTGAAAATTACCAAATTTTGGAAATTATTTAAGCAACTTAATAACAAATTGTATACAAAATTTGAAAGTAATTTTTCAAAAATTGTTGCTTTAATAGCAGTTTTTGTAAAATAAAAATTATGCAATTTTTGTAATTTTTGAAAATACTTTAAAGATTTTTTGAAAATTACCAAATTTTGGAAACTATTTAAGCAACTTACTAGCAAATTGTATACAAAATTTGAAATTGATTTTTTTAAAATTGTTGCTTTAATAGCAAGTTTTGTATAATGAAAATTATACAATTTTTAAAATGTTTGAAAATACATTTAACATTTTCTGAAAATTACCAAATTTTGAAAATTATTTAAGCAACTTATTAACAAATTGTATACAAAATTTGAAATTAATTTTTTAAAAATTGTTGCTTTAATAGCAATTTTTGTAAAATAAAAATTATATAATTTTTGTAATTTTTGAAAATACATTATAGATTTTTTGATAGTTACTAAATTTTAGAATTCAATTTAATTACTTATTAGCAAAATGTATATAAAATTTGAAATTAATATTTTGAAAATTGTTGCTTTAATAGCAATTTTTGTAAAATAAAATATATGCAATTTTTAAAATTTATGAAAATACATTTAACATTTTTTAAAAATTACAAAATTTTGGAAATTATTTAAACAGCTTATTAGCAAATTGTATACAAAATTTAAAATTGTTTTTCCAAAAACTGTTGCTTTAATAGCAATTTTTGTAATATAAAAATTATTCAGTTTTTAAAATTTTTGAAAATACATTTAACATTTTTTGAAAATTATTAAATTTTGGAAATTTCTTGAGCAACTTATTATTAAATTGTAAACAAAATTTCTAAGTATTTTTTTGAAAATTGTTGCTTTAATGGCAATTTTTGTAAAATAAAAACTAAGTAATTTTTGAAATGTTTAAAAATACATTTAATTTTTTTTGAAAATTACCAAATTTTGGAAATCAATTAAGCATCTTATTAACAACTAATATAAAAAGTTTAAAATAAATTTTTCAAAAATTGTTGCTTTAATAGCAATTTTTGTAAAATAGAAATTATGCAATTTTTGTAATTTTTGAAAATACTTTAAAGATTTTTTGAAAATTACCAAATTTTGGAAACTATTTAAGCAGCTTACTAGCAAATTGTATACAAAATTTGAAACTGATTTTTTGAAAATTGTTGCTTTAATAGCAACTTTTGTAAAATAAAAATTATACAATTTTTAAAATGTTTGAAAATGCATTTAACATTTTCTGAAAATTACCAAATTTTGGAAATTATTTAAGCAACTTATTAACAAATTGTATACAAAATTTAAAATTAATTTTTCAAAAATTGTTGCTTTAATAGCAATTTTTGTAAAATAAAAATTATATAATTTTTGTAATTTTTGAAAGTACATTATAGATTTTTTGATAGTTACTAAATTTTAGAATTCAATTTAATAACTTATTAGCAAATTGTATATAAAATTTGAAATTAATATTTTGAAAATTGTTGCTTTAATAGCAATTTTTGTATAATAAAATTAATGCAATTTTTAAAATTTATGAAAATACATTCAACATTTTTTAAAAATTACAAAAATTTGGAAATTATTCAAACAGCTTATTAGCAAATTGTATACAAAATTTAAAATTGATTTTTCAAAAATTGTTGCTTTAATAGAAATTTTTGTAAAATAAAAATTATTCAGTTTTTAAAATTTTTGAAAATACAATTAACATATTTTGAAAATTATTAAATATTGGAAATTTTTTGAGCAACTTATTATTAAATTGTAAACAAAATTTAAAAGTATTTTTTTTAAATTGTTGCTTTAATGGCAATTTTTGTAAAATAAAAACTAAGTAATTTTTGAAATGTTTAAAAATACATTTAGTTTTTTTTTAAATTTATAAAACTTTGGAAATCAATTAAGCATCTTATTAGAAACTTATATAAAAAGTTTGAAATAAATTTTTCAAAAATTGTTGCTTTAATAGCAATTTTTGTAATATAAAAATGATGTAATATTTAAAAATTTTGAAAACACTTTTAACATAATTTGAAATTTATCAACTGTTGGAAATCAATTGAGCAACTTTTAAGAAGCTTGGATAAAAAGTTTAAAATTATTTTTTCAAAAATTGTTGCGTTAATAGCAATTTTTGTAAAATAGAAATTATAGAATTTTTAAAATTTTTGAAAATACATTTAACATTTTTTAAAACTTACCAAGTTTTGGAAATCAATTAGGCAACTTAATAACAACTTAGATAAAAAAATTTAAATTAATTTTTCAAAAATTTTAGCTTTAATAGCAATTTTTGGAAAATGAAAATTTTGCAGTTTTGAAAATTTTTGAAAATACATTTTACATTTTTTTGAAAATTACCAAGTTTTGGAAATTATTTAAACAACTTATTAGCAAATTGTATACAAAATTTGAAACTAATTTTTCTAAAATTGTTGCTTTAATAGCAATTTTTGTAAAATAAAAATTATTCAGTTTTTAAAATTTTTGAAAATACATTTAACATTTTTTGAAAATAATTAAATTTTGGAAATTTTTTGAGCAACTTATTATTAAATTGTAAACAAAATTTAAAAGTATTTTTTTAAAAATTGTTGCTTTAATGGCAATTTTTGTAAAATAAGTAATTTTTGAAATGTTTAAAAATACATTTATTTTTTCTGAAAATTACAAAATTTTGGAAATTAATTAAGCATCTTATTAGCAACTTATATAAAAAGTTTGAAATAATTTTTTCAAAAATTGTTGCTTTAATGGCAATTTTTGTAATATAAAAATGATGTAATATTTAAAAATTTTGAAAATACTTTTAACATATTTTGAAATTTATCAACTGTTGGAAATCAATTGAGCAACTTATAAGAAGCTTGAATAAAAAGTTTGAAATTAATTTTTCAAAAATTGTTGCGTTAATAGCAATTTTTGTAAAATAGAAATTATACAATTTTTAAATTTTTTGAAAATACATTTAACATTTTTTAAAACTTACCAAGTTTTGGAAATCAATTAGGCAACTTAATAACAACTTAGATAAAAAAATTAAAATTAATTTTTCAAAAATTTTAGCTTTAATAGCAATTTTTGGAAAATGAAAATTTTGCAGTTTTGAAAATTTTTGAAAATACATTTTAAATTTTTTTGAAAATTACCAAGTTTTGGAAATTATTTAAACAACTTATAAGCAAATTGTATACAAAATTTGAAACTAATTTTTCTAAAATTGTTGCTTTAATAGCAATTTTTGTAAAATAAAAATTATAAAAATTTTAAAATTTTTGAGAGTATATTTAACATTTTTTGTAACTTACAAAGTTTTGGAATTCAATTAAGCAACTTATTTGCAACTTAGATAAAAAGTTTGAAGTTAATTCTTCAATAGTTGTTGCTTTAATAGTAGTTTTTGTAAAATGAAAATTAAGCAGTTTTTAAAATTTTTGAAAATACATTTTACATTTTTTTGAAAATTACCAAGTTTTGGAAATTATTTAAACAACTTATTAGCAAATTGTATACAAAATTTGAAATTAATTTTTCAAAAATTGTTGATTTAGTATCAGTTTTTGTAAAATGAAAATTATGCAGTTTTTGACATTTTTAAATTTTAAATTTTTTTTTCAATTACTAAACTTTGGAAATTATTTAAGCAACTTATTAACAAATAGTAAACAAATTTTGAAACAAATTTTTTGAAAATTGTTGCTTTTAATGGCAATTTTTCTAAAATAAAAATTATACAAAATTAATTTTTCTTCAAAAAACATTTGACATTATTTGAAAATTACCAAATTTTGAAAATTTTTTAATCAACTTATTAAGCAAATTCTATTCAAAATTTGAAAATAATTTTTCAAAAATTGTTGTTTTAGTATCAATTTTTGCAAAATGAATAGTATGCAATTTTTGAAATTTTTGAAACAACATTTAAGAATTTTTTAAAAGTTACCAAATTTTAAAAAATGATTGAACAACTTATTGGTAACATGTTAAAAATGTTAAAAATGCAAATTCTATTCATAAAAATAAACCATAAAATGGCTTTATAAAGCAAAAAACGGCAAAGTTTTGGTAAAAATAGCCATAAAACCAAAACTAATTAAACAATTTTGAATCAAATTTGCTAGGTAGTAGCACAAAATAATAAAAAACATTTTAAATTTATATTAACCGTAATTTTGATACAATTAAATTATTTGCTTAGCTATAAAAATGCAAAAAACGTTAAAATTTTGATAAAAACCGGCTTAAAACTAAATTCAATCTAACAATTTTGATTAAATTTGTTAGGTAGTAGCACAAAATAAAATAAAACGTTTTAAAATTATAAAAGTTGTAATTTTGTTACAATCAAATTGTTTTTTTAGCTTTAAATGTGCAAAAAATTGTAAGTTTTTAGGTAAAAGTAGCTCAAAATAGATGAAAACCTTTACATTTATAAAAACCGTAATTTTGTTAAAATTAAATTCTTTTTTTTGATAAAAAAAAAAAAAAAAAAAACGACAAACTTTTGGTAAAAATTGCCGTAAAACAAAAACCATTTAAATAAATTTCAATTATATTTGCTTCAAAATAACAGAAAATATTTTAGATTTAATATTTTTGGTAAAAACTGCCTTCCTGGTTAGTTAGTCAATTGAAAAATACATTAAACTTACATATCGTTATAATAAAATTGGTTTATAAGCTATTTTTGCTTGTCACATGATGAAGCTAACATAACAACGTTCTATGCCCACAAATGACGTCACTTGTGGACATAAACCCTAAAAGAAGTTAAATTTGACTTAAAAGTAAACAATAATTTACAGATATTTATAAGTTTATTATTAATAAACAAATAAATGTTTGCGACTCGCCTATAAATTTTTTTAATAATAAAACCTTTTGCAACAATAAATGTTAAAAGCTTTATGTTTATGTAGTTTAGACGGTTGGCAACATTCTAACTAAATATCTCTGATTGACAACTCAGCGCGTGCAACTGATAAGTCGTTCTGGACGCAGCCAGTAACAACAAATAATTTAATTAATAAAACATTTAAATCTTAATTATTATTAAGTATTTAATTTAATGTAATAATATTATTAACATTAACAAAATATTAGCTAATACTTAATTCTTATTGTGTATTAAACCACATCATTTAAAAAAGCTTTGCTTTTTTGCTAATCTAGTTAAAACGATTCTCACGACTGTCATAATATTACATAACTTTCCATTCCATTCTTTAATTAAATCAGAGTAGTCAAAAATTTAAATTATAGTTCGCTTCTTCTGGATATTCAGATCGCGTGTAAAATTCAACCAAATCGCTTTTAAATTGCATTTGCTGAAAAGGGTTAGATTGAGAAGGCCGCCAGGATTGTGACTCACAATTTGCCCTTTTTTATATCTACACCGATTAACATATTTTAAATTTCTAGGTCAATGCCAAAACACCTCGAAAGATAGTAATCATTTATAAGCTTTTCATTCGTTTTTCTTCTTAAATCAATTAAAATAACTTAAAGAAGGAAAAGGACAGTTAAGGCCATTTAAATTAAGATTTAATGGAGATTAGTGAAGCAATCTATTTGATTTTTATAAATTGGTATTACCTTCATTGCCAATTAAATAGAAATAGTTAATAGTAGAGTTTGATTTTATTGAAAGAATTGAAGGTGAGTCCTTCAAATTAATCAATTATGTTTGTATACAAACTATTTTTTCTTGTTCTGTACTAGTTGCAATACTAATAAACATTTTATTCATTTATAAAATATAAAAATTTTGGATAATATTTGTTTATTTGCTTGTAGACAATGAATGAATGTTTTTATATTCACTTCATATTTTGTCACAAATTTTGACAATCAAACCTGATATTTATATTATAATTTCATGTACAAAATTTCATTCAAACTAAACCAACAATCGGTGCTTTTTTAATCTGCTTAATACAATAGTTCACATCTGTAGCCAATCCAGCACCTTCAAAACAATAGATGTTTTTTTTAATCGACTGCAGGGTACGTTTAATACGCTCACGATGTATTCCAGACAAGACTTGAATGAACTTGCTGGTGATTGTTGAATATTATATTTACAAATAAATTTAAATCTGTTTAGCCATTTCCGTATGTTTTAAAAATGTGTGCAATATATTATTATTATAAAGAAAAACAAATATTATTAAAAGAATAATTAGTAGATTTAGTTTTAAAAAATATTTTATATGCTTCTTATACATCCTGTATACAGAGCGAGTCATAATTAGGTGTAAATAGTTTAACCAAACTTTTTTATTTGCTTTTTAACAGTACGCTAAAAGTCGTTGCTCAGAACTCGGCAATTACTTTTGCTACTTCCGGCGGTATTCTATCAAAGCCTGCAGCTTTTCTTTGTTTAAGCAGCTTATTTGCTTGCCTTGCCTAGTCGCAGCTGCACGGAGGTATTTTTGCAGCGTTTATAGCTCTCTCCGGCCATTTGGTTTTAGCATCTTGTGGAAAAAGCTTGCAAACCAATCTTCTTTGTTTCGACAAGGCTATCGGAGAGCTTGATTTTTCATATACTATCTTGTATCCAGTGCCCCATAACTGCTCGGCTACCTCCGCACATAGCTTTGCTCATGATTTCTTCTTTGATGCCTTAATTGTCTTTTTGAGGGCCAATTTTTGTTTTACGTAGGTCAGATAGAACGGCCTTCTTTGTTCATTATTTACTTTGACTCTGGTAAGTGTCCTCTTTCCGTTGCCGTGGCAAACCTGTTGCTAAATTCCTTGGCCCGCGTTCCTGGCAATTGGTTTGGCCACCTTTATCACGTATCTTATATTATTGTGGTCGCTGAAGTTCTCCTCGTCCTTCCCCAACTTTCCAGGTGATGTTCTAGGTACACAGAGTGACGTCTATGTAAGGACTGCTGCCGTTCCTTTTAAGCGTGGAGGTGTTGACTTTGTTCAAAACGCACAAGTCTAGCTCACTCGCCCATTCAGCCATTATGCTTCTGTTGGGGAGCCCCATAGTGCTGCCAAATTCTGCTAAAAAAAATTCAAACTGACCGATTTTTGTACTTGGAAAAATGTAGCAAAAGTAGACTACTGGTCTTCACCTACACAAAGCCATTACCGTCTTCTTTCTCCGTGGTTGTCGTAGCGGTGTGCGGGATAAAGATCGCCGCGTCTAACTTTAACCCGTGATTCACCTGCGGTTATTTTTGGCCATGTTGCAGTTTGGTTCCAATACGATTGAAAATTCAATATTTTCAACAAAGCAGGTACATAGCACTCCTGTTTACCTAAAACAGCTTCATTGTGTGGCTGCAAACGCTTCCTTCTCCCTCAGCTTACGCAACTTATCCCGGTATCTTAGACAGTTGATAATTTCTGACTAATAGCCGGCTTCTTTGTAGAGGTAACAAACACTTTTCTACTTGCAGTCTTTGAGATTGTGTCTCATTATGCACCAGTTATGGCACGTATTTACGTTGTGCTCTATTCTGTGACATTTGTAACCTCTATGCGAGATTGTGATCTTCTTGACCCTCCAACGGCTCCAGATGTCCCAAATTTTCCTTTTTGTCAAGATATGGTTGTGATAAAAACTTGCCTTGCACAGTTTAGGTTAGTCTTCTCCAATAGCTTGAATGTGTTTACCTTATCATCGCCAAACTCCTTCTCCTTCCTTACGCACTTTGTCTTCTAACAATAATTCGTCAATGTTAAGGAGTAATAGCATTTGCTGCCTCTGTTTCGTCTCAACTATTGCCAAGTGTTCCAGTTTGTTCTTAAGCGTTTCTGTAAAGGTTTTTGTCGATGCAATCTTTTTTCTTTCAACTCTGATTTGCACGTGTCAATTGGCCGTTTTTGTGACGCTCTCTACTGCAATCTCGGATAACTCGGACTCTTGCATATAGTTCCTCGAACCTGCTTCTTAACTCTCTGTCATTAGTAGCATTTGCTTCATCTATTTGATCTTGTCATTTCCAAATTTTTCCATTTGTTGCTTAGTCGTTCTGCTAACTTCTAAATTTTTTCGTGGACGTTTCTATTGGCTTTTGTAAACGACAGAAGCTCCTGTACTGCTGCATTCTCTTCTGTAATGCTAATGTTGCTTGTTTCAAGCATCTACTGGAAACCAGAGTTGCAGTCACAAAAAGAAAGGTCTAACCTCCCTGCGTTGCTCCAACAATTGAGTTTTAAAAGTAATTTTTGATAAATTTTATGTTTTTGTAAAATATTTGAGTTTTCTACTAATTTTTTATAAAGATAAATCAGTTTTTTTCTAAATTTTGTGCAACAATTGGGATTTATGAGCGATTTTTGATAAAAGCTGTGCATTAATTAAATTTTATCAGCAACTTTTGATAAATTTTTTATGAGTTTTGCGTAACATCTAAGTTTTATGAGCAATTTTTGATGATTTTTTTAATATAAATCAGTTTTTTTGACGAGTTATGTGCAACATTTGAGTACTAAGAGCAATTTTTGATAAATTGTATGCAACACTTTGAATTTTTAAGCAATTTTTAATCAATTTTGCGCAACATTTAAGTTTTATAAAAAAAATGGATATATTTTATAATATAAACTAGTTTTTCTCTAAATTTTGTGCAACAATTGGGTTTTATAAGCAATTTTTGATAGATGTTGTACATCATGTAGATTTTACCAGCAATTTTTGATAAATTTTGTTAAACGTTTGGGTTTAATGAGCGATTTTTCACAAGTTATGTGCAACATTTAAGTTCTATGAACAATTTTTAATTAATTTTGTGCAATACTTTAAATTTTTAAGCAATTTTTGATGAATTTTACGCAACATTTAAGTTTTATGAACCATTTTTATTGAATTTTATAATATAAATCAGTTTGATAAATTTAGCGCAACATTTGTGTTTTATAAACAATTTTTGATAAATTTTATAATATAAATAAGTTTTTCTCTAAATTTTGTGCAACGTTTGGGTTTTATGAACAAATTTAAAAAAATTATTTGCAACATTTAAATTCTATAAGCAATTTTTAATTAATTTTGTGCAACACTTTGGATTTTTGAGCAATTTTTGATAAATTTTGCGCAACATTTAAGTTTTATAAACAATTTTTGATGAATTTTATAATATAAATCAGTTTTTCTCTAAACTTTGTGCAACGTTTGGGTTTTATGAACAAATTTAAAAAAATTATTTGCAACATTTAAATTCTATAAGCAATTTTTAATTAATTTTGTGCAACACCTTGGATTTTTGAACAATTTTTGATAAATTTTGCGCAACATTTAAGTTTTATAAACAATTTTTGATGAATTTTATGATATAAATCAGTTTTTCTCTAAACTTTGGGCAACGTTTGAGTTTTATGAGAGATTTTTCACGAGTTATGTGCAACATTTGAGTTCTATAAACAATTTTTAATTAATTTTGTGCAATACTTTAAATTTTTGAGCAATTTTTGATAAATTTTGCGCAACATTTAAGTTTTATAAGCAAATTTTTATAAATTTTATAATATAAATCAGTTTTTCTCTAAATGTTGTGCAACGTTTGAGTTTTATGAGCGATTTTTGACAAGTTATGTGCAACATTTAAATTTTGAGCAACACTAGATTTTTGAGCAATTGTTGATGAATTTTGCGCAACATTTAAGCTTTATAAACAATTTTTGATGAATTTTATAATATAAAACAATTTTTCTCTAAATTTTGTACAACACATAGATTTTATAAGCAATTTTTGATAAATGCTGTGCAATAATTAAATTTTACTAGCAATTTTTGATTAATTTTGTTAAACGTTTGAGTTTTATGAGCAATTTTTCATCAATTTTGTGCAACACTTAAGATTTTTGAGCGCAACATTTAAGTTTTATAAACGAACTTTGAAAAATTTTATAATATAAATCAGTTTTTCTATAAATTTTGTGCAACGTTTGGATTTTATAAGCGATTTTTGACGAGTTATGTGCAACATTTAAATTTTATGAGCAATTTTTAATTAATTTTGCGCAACACTTTGAATTTTTGAACAATTTTTGATGAATTTTATAATATATATAGGTTTTTCTCTAAATTTTGTGCAACGTTTGGGTTTTATGAGCGATTTTTGATAACTTTTGTGCAACATTTGAGTTCTATGAGCAATTTTTAATTAATTTTGTGCAACACTTTAAATTTTTGATAAATTTTGCGCAACATTTGGGATTTATAAACAAATTTTGATAAATTTTTTAATATAAACCAGTTTTTCTCTAAATTTTGTGCAACGTTTGAGTTTTATGAGCAATTTTTGACGAGTTATGAGCAACATTTAAACTCTATGAGCAATTTTTCATCAATTTTTTGCAACACTGGATTTTTGAGCAATTTTTGAGCAATTTTTGAGCAATTTTGCGGAACATTTAAGTTTTATAAAATCAAATTAATAAATTTTATAATATAAATTAGCTTTTCTCTAATTTTTGTGCAACATGTAAGTTTTATAAGCAATTTTTGATAAATGTTGTACATCAATTAGATTTTACCAGCAATTTTTGATAAATTTTGTTTAACGTTTGAGTTTTATGAACAATCTTTGATGAATTTTATAATATAAATCAAATTTTCTCCAAATTTTGTACAACAATTGGGTTTTATAAGCAACTTTTGATAAATGCTGTGCATCAATTAGATTTTATCAGCAATTTTTTATAAATTTTTTGCAACAGTTAAGTAAACCAGTTTTTTTCTAAATTTTTTGCAACAATTGGGCTTTATGATAAATGCTGTGCATCAATTGGAGTTTATTAGCAGTTTTTGATGAGTTTTATAAGCGACTTTTAATAAATTTTGTGCAGCAATTAAGATTTTTTAGCAATGTTTGATGAATTTTGAGCAACTACTAAGTTTTATGAGCAATTTTTAATAAATTTTATAATATAAATCAGTTTTTTTTTTTAATTTTGTGCAACAATTGGATTTATTAAACGATTTTTGATAATTTGTTTGCAATGATAGAATTTTATAAGCGGTTTTTAAGTTTATTGATTGCGGAACAGTAATTTTAACTAAAGATTTTTGTGACGGTAGTGTCCAAATCTGGTGTACTGTCTTTACCTTCCTAGTTTTTCTGAGAAGTCTCGTTGTTGCTATCTTTACTGAAGTTCCCTGAAGTACTTATGTTGGTGCCATCATTTGATCTTTCCTACTCGCAGGAGATTCTGGAGTCTTCTTCTTGTTTATCCTGCTCTTCTGCTTTCTTTCCCTTTTAGGGTCGGTTTTTGTCATGAGGTTTGTGTTTAGGTTGCTCTAACCATAACTCTTGGAATAACCCATTGTTTCCTCTTGGGTAATATTTGTTACTAAACCATTTTCCATTTTTAGTTTTGGGCTAATATTTCCATTTTTTGACTATCTGGCAGTCGCGCACTCTTATAGATGTTTAAAGTGTAGGGTTCCATTTAAGAAGAAAAAGATTTTAAAGCTGTTTTAGTTACCAAATCCTCAATACCTAATTCCATTGGTAACCAGAAAGTGGGCCAACAGAGACCGAAGAGTTGTCCAAAAACGGACGAACGTTCAAAAAGAAAAAAAAAAAAAAAAAATGATAGTCTCATTACCGTGGTAATGGCTATCATGCAATAGTGTTGGTCCGCTTGTGCAATTCCCTATCCGCCACCTAGGACGCAACTGGTAGGGGTTTTACTTTTCCCCTAACCTAACCTAATCTAACTCTAACTAAGTTCTAAACCAGCATGGATGCCTCAAATCCTACTTGAAAAGATTTTGTGTTACAGAATACATGTTCAGGCACTGCCAAATAAAGGATACACTAAAAGAAAATTAGAGTTAGAAACACAATAAAAGTGATGCTCAAAAACAAACTAAACTGGTATATTAAAGGTATACTAGATGCAAAAAAAAAGACGAGAAAGTGGAACAAGAAAAAACAAGAATAAGAGAGAACAAACACAAACAGCAATATAAGCAAAATTGGCCCTGAATGTATGCCAGGCAGTTCCAGGGCCAATAGTTTAGTTAAGATAAGAGGTTTTAACCAATATGCACTTCTGCTAAATCAGTAATAAATCCGGCACATTTTAAACCCCTAAAAAAGCTGGTTTAGGTTATTAACACATATACCAAGAAGGTCTTACAAGTGTGTATAAAAACTGCATTGGCATTAAGATTGTTAAAAAACTTAACAATTGTTTTAAGTTAATCACATATATATCATTTTTTTTAAGGGTGTGAATAACAAAGTGCATTGTGATTGAGTTTATTAAAATACTGCACAATTGTCTCGGGTTAAAAATGCATAGTTCAAAATGGTCTTCCTTTTATCTCTTCAGAGCAACGTGTTTATTTGTTTTTTGATGCAAATCTTGTCTTATAAGTTTTGAGTAACTCATAAAGAATTATTGAAATTCTTCCAGGAAGTCGTGTCCCCTGGTTCAATTACTCCAGATTACTTTTTAGTAGTTTGGGTAGTGATACTAATATTTGGTCTTTCAGCTTTCAGGCTACAAAAGCTACTCTTTGACCAAGTGCAGGTTTGGTTACTTATATAAATTGAAGCGCGCAAGACTAGTGGTTTGTGGGTCGTAGTCTTGTCTGGTTTTAATTTACTTTTGATCATAAAGAAATCGTAAACGACAATTGTCAAGTGATCTTTTGGTAGGAATTCCAAAAAGTTTAAGTTATTTCTTCAGTGTAGCTTCTGGTTTTACTTCTTCTAGTGCTTTGTTTGTTTTTAAACATTGGTTATCACCACCAAGTCGGCAATTTGCTGATATCTTACACACAATCATTAACAGCTCAAAACATTTTTTACCGATAGTCCGGTCCACTGTCTGATGATAATTGTTTGCGTCCAATCCAACTTTACTCATCAACTTTCCGTTGTATAATAAATTGCAACAAACAATATTTGGCTGATAATATGTCCAAAATATTCGGTTTTTTTAAGCTTCTAAGAAAACACGTGCTTCAATTTCCTAATATCTTGAATTGCGTTTCTCCATAGAGTTCTGTCAAATCCGGCCTTCAAATTTATAGATTTTTTGATTGGAATGCCATATTGTTAACAAAAATATTATATTAAATTTTAAAATAAAATATAGCAATTTTACTAATGGCCAGATTTTGTAATTTAATTTAATGTTAATAGCTGAATTTTTAACCAATTAATTAGCTATTTGTTGTTTGTTTGTTTTGATGTGTTTTCTCAATTTAAAGCAAAAAATAATATTTCTTAATTTAAACAAGCTTTGAAGATTATGTAGGATTTATGAAGTTTTAATAATTAAAAACAGAATAGACTGATTCGACGGATGATTAATTTTGATTCATAATCAACTAGAATGGAAATTATATTTAATCATTTATATCAAACTCAGGAAGGTTATACAGCGGAAGTATGATTAATCCCTTTAATTGTATACTTAATAAAATCTTAAAATATTAGCGACCCTGATTATCTATATATGTCTTTTAATTTGTAATACAATTTAAAAAAAAATTAAATTAATATTAATCTACAAATTTCTTAAAGATGCATAGACAATACAATATTTTTAACTATTTTGTGATGTAAAATGTGTATAGTTTTGAATAATCTTATACATTTAGTCCTTCATAATTGCTATTTATTTAAATTTATTTTTAAATATTTCATTCGATTGTGAGTGCTATTAATTACTATAGAATATTTATGGCTGTATATATTATTAAAGTGAACGTTTTTGGTTGCTTATATTTTTAGTATAGTTATCTCATTCGCGAAATTAAAATATCTCGCGCACTCTGTACTTTAATTTCGTGGCCGCGGCAACAAGTCGTCGGACAGGTCGGAATTAATTAGTACACAGTTATGACTAATAAAATTCTTTTGTTCGTAAAAAACCGAAGCAACAACACAACCCGGGTGTGTGGGGTGGAGGGGGGCTTCCCTAGGCAGAAACACCAACACAACAAGGAAATTTTAGCAAGTCCGAACAGGTCGGATCCGAGGGCCATCTACACCGGATTCCAAACTCTGTGGAACATTTACCGTGGGCTCTACGAGATGGTCCGAGATGGTTTGTCGCGTGGGAACTGCACAGTAGTGTCTGGTCGGCCCCCCGCGCACGTCCCCCCCGGTGCCCCCCCACGAGTCACCGATGATGTGCTCTCGCGGCTTCCATCGCCTTAATTATTGAGTTGTTGATTGTTTGAAATGTGCATTAGATGTGCTCCCAATCTCGATTACATTACTAATTATGAATACTTCTTTTTAATATTTTTTTAATAATTAGATGCTCCTCATTCGGATAAGTTGCACCAATACTCATTAATTTTACGATTCTTAAATTAATAGGCTTCGACTACTAAATGGAATGGGGGGCATTAATAACGACCTCATTAGGGCATCTTAGCGTTTTATTACCTTTTTCACTTTATTTCATTTACACCGATTATGGCTTCATTTCTTTTTTGTGTAATCATTTCTTTTTCATTGAAACTTGGACTATAATCATTGCAAAAGACGATAAAATTTTCCATTAATTTACGGTTTGAAATGGCTTAAATCTTAATACTGTTTAAAAATATTAGTTGCATTCTCAATCTTTGAAACAAATTCAATAAAAAATTGAAATTTTTGACAATAATCGTGAAATAGTAAATATGTTTTATAAGTATCAACTTTTTAAATAGAATTTTTTAGAATATACAGAACTCTTTGCTCAAAATATATGTAAAATATTATAAATTCAAGTTGAATCTAAAATTTGTAAATTATTAACTTTCAGAAAATTATTCCTCCAAGCAGTTCAGTATCTTGAAAAATTTTTTTTTTTTTTTTTAATTTCTACCAGAATAATCATAAACAATGAATTTATTTAAACCGTTTTAGTCTAATATTGTTAATGATATTAACTATTTTCAGGACCTACTAAGTCTTAAAATATTCACTGTTCCAAGATTTTTAAATTTAATTTTATAATATCATTTTATATATTCGTACAAAAATATTGAAGATTCTTTATCGTTTCTTTAATAGATTTTAGAATCTTTATATATCTGTAAGTATTAAATAATCTTCTCTAAAAACTTGCTTATTCTTTTTATTCATTTTAGTTAAAAAAAAAGCTTTAACTTTGCAACAATACTTTCAATCTTTAGATTCTTTCAAGATGCCAAAAATTGTTTTATGCGTTTACTTATTGTTACTTTTCTAATTAGATTTTTCTTAAAGGAAGAGAATAGTTGCGCTATTATAAGGGTTTACAGCATCAAACTCAGCAAATGAATATAATTGAATAAAATTTTCTCACATTGTAGAAGAAAGTCCAATCTGTGTCCTCAAATTTGTAGAAATTTGATGAGTTAAGTTGTTTCTTTGCAATTAATTTTTAAAAAGTGACTTTTTTAATTAGTTCTTTATTATTTTTTTACTCGATAAATATTACTTCAAATCTTTAACCAAAATCATGAAGACATAGAATACTGTATGTAGTTCAACATATAAAAAGAATGATAACTAAAATCTTATTGGTTGGATATTGAGTTGGTTGGCGTTTTGTCTTATAAGAACCAATTTTAACTTAAAAACGGCGCTGTACGTGTCAATATTTTTCTAGAGAGAAAGATTCACCAATATTCTCGTAGATGTGATAGAATTTAATATTTTTCCATAACAATACTACTAGTAGCACCACATTAGAACGGGGCGACTAAACCCGGCAATACTTTAGCGATAAATGTTTTCTCAAACTTAATTTTTCTAATTCTATAAACTAAAAATTTTTGTTAAACATTAATATTTCTTACTAAAGCTATCACGTAGGTATAAGGTGGCACATACACAATTTGTGCATTTGCTTCACACATATATTTTTCCCCTGTGCGATAACAATACTAACGTATCTCCGTTGAAGACAGTCAGTTGCCTTTTTGCTACCTTCATAAGTTAGTTTTGACATTAATCAAATAAATTTAACTTTTTTGAGTACATTTGGGCCAAGTTTATTTAACAAATTTTGAAAAAAGTAAAAGAATTTAATCATATAATTGTGATATTTGTTGTTAAAACTGTGCCATGAAGACACAACCATATCACATGCAGAAACTCAACTTTGTTTATTAAAATAGAGAAATTGTCATTTACTTAATCAAGAGTGTTGTGCACTTATTGACTAAAGCTCTTAGCGGTCCAACGTAAACTCTAAGTTTAACCAATAGATTAAAAGCCAAAGAAATTAGCTCTACAGCTTTATAATGCTTTCATTGTCTTGCCAAGAAATTATTCAGGAAAACACTAGGCAATATGCCCTCCACAACAAACCTGCTGTCTCACCAGTCCGCCTTGCAAGCGACATGACAATCAAACAAAGTCATTGTTCCTAAAACCCCAAAATGTAAATAAATTGTGAACCAAGAGGATTTCAATTCTTTTTGTTCGGAAAAAACAAAAATGCAAAATTATGCATAAATTTCTACAAAATGAATAGAATCTTAGTAAAAAAAGCCTATCTGGTTCCCTTTACAAATAAAATTCTAGAAAAACTTAAATTTAATATTTCTCAACCTTAGATCTTTGAAACAGATACTGGAATTATGCTCACGTCTTGGTCAAAATCTTTTCCAGTTCAAAGTGTGCCGTTTGGCCTATATTCTAACCCAAATTTTTTTGAACACAGTTATCGTTTTTAAGATATAGTTTAAAGCAGTTGAATACAATGCTGTTGTTCAGCAACAGCATTGTCCTAGGTAAGAAAAAAAAGATCATCTTTAAAAACTACAAAAAAGCTAAAACAAAATGTGAATTCTGCAAAGCCAAACTGGAGTACGTCTGAGATTATTGTAATTGACTTAAATGTAAACAAAGCCAGTGTGTCAAGATCAAATTTTAGACTTCCTAAAACATCTGAAAACTACAATTGAGGCTTTGTATTACAGTATTAAAACCTCCCTGTTTTCGTAAAACTCTCCAACTGTTATTGTTTAAAACAATCAGAAACGTAAGGTTCTGCATAGATTCCCGCAAGATAAATAAACTTTCAGTAAACTTTAGTTCTTCAAAACAAATAATGGCAGATTCCGCTCACTACCCATAGTAAGCATATTCCTAAAGCTTTTGAACACAGTTATCAAATCTGTCAACTTTGCAAAACCAAACAAAAGAATTTTTGTTTACCAAAATGTAGACCTGGTCAACTTCAAAACATATAAAAATTATGACAATTGTTAAAAATAGCATCTTTTTCTTCTTTTTCTTATAGTTCTTTATCCGGTTCGGACCATTCTTGCAACCATTACTTTATTTACTGTTGCTCGAAAAAGCTTGGTGGTAATTAGTTCAACCCATGTTCGAAGATTCTTCAGTCATAATATCCTTCTTTTTCCAACAGCTCTTTTTCTTGCTATTTTCCATTGCAATATTTTTTGCAATAGCTGGAATTTGCTTTCATTCTTCATAATATGTTCTAGGTATTAGAGTTTTCTGCATTTTTTGGTGTAAAGGATATCAGTGTTGGTTATGCAAACTTTCCACAAAACTCTCAACATCCTTCGATATAACCACATTTCAAATGCTTCTAGTTTCCGGCTCATAGCATCGGTTAATGTCTATAATTCAACTCCGTAAAAAAAAACCAAAAAACACGTAGCAGCGCAGAATTCTCAGCTTCTTATGCAATGTGAGATCGTGGCTCTTTAGTGAGAATCCCATTCTGTTAAAAACAGCTCTCGTTTCTTTTATTCGGATCTTGACCTCTTGGAAGTGATCCCACTGATCGTTTAAAGTTGTGCCAAAATACGTGTATTTATTTACTCTTTCAATGGGTTTCTGATTGACGGTGATGTGGCAATTTCTAATGTGGAATTTACTGATGATCATGAGTTTGGACTTTTTGATGTTTATATCAAGGCCATACCTTTCGCTACTAGCTGTTACTCTATTCATGCATGAAGTGTTGTAATTTCTCGATGCTATCAGCAAATATCACCGTATCATCCGCGTAGCGTGTATTATTTATGGTTTTACCGTTTAGCAATATTCCAGCTTCTAAGCCTTCCAGAGTTTTTCTGAATATATGTTCCAAATATATATTAAATATCAACGGCGATAATATGCAGCCTTGTCTCATCCCGCGTAGAACGTTCACCTCTTCTGTTTTCTGTCTTTTTACTTGCTTTCTTTGTCGAGGATTTTAAGAAACTCTGTCTGGATATTGTCAGATCCGGATGCCTTACCTTCTTTCATCGCCTCAATTGCTGATTTCACTTCTTTTACTAAAATTGTTAGACCTTCATCATCGTCTTTAGAAGAAACTCTGATTTATTGTCATAAAACAGTTGTTCCCAGGTTGATTCCGATCTTATTGATGATTATTTTTCCTTTGTTAACTACTACTTTATTTGATGTTCTTAGTACTAACAATTTATACCTGATTAATTATTTAACATTTACCGCTAAACGGCCTGCAACAAAAAAAAACGGCTACACAAGCAGCAGTTTATCCAAATTAAGCACCTGCTCACCCAAGCTCCCATTCTGATCAGTTTCAACTTTAACTTTTTCTTTTTCCCCTACTAAACCAACGCTTTAGTCTACAGCTTTAAAGCCGTATTTTTTCAACCTGTCCAGGTCCAATCAATTTATGATAATTATAAGCCCACACTATCCAAAAAGACAAATATCGTTTGTTGCAGTTCATTATATTAACAAAAGTTGAATAAAAAAAGAATGATTGGATGCAAACAATTAAGAAAACAGACAAAACACTGAAAGAAAAAAAAAACAAAGACTACACCAAAGAGACAACTCTAACTTATGTCTTGCAGGTTTTCCATAAGTCCCATAAGTAATAGCCCGGAAAGATACACTTTTTTCAGGTGCATTTGCATCTGCCAGGCCAACAGACATACATTTAACCACAAAACTTCTGAACGGTAGTTAAACTAATCAAAGTAACCTTAGTGTACAAAAGCCAATTTCTGTGGTGTAACTTCTTTAGTTTCTTCTTCCTACGCTTCCAAGCATGAAAAAGTAGTTTTAAAATAAAAAAAGACATTTCACCTGCATTCTGGTTGGATTTTTTTTTACCATAAAATAACCAAAGATTATTTCCCTTATTCTCTTCAAACTTTTTAAAGTCAATTAGATAAGGTTGTGTTTGGTTTATTTGATTTTAGTTTTCTGAATATCCTTGGGTCAGTTAAAACTTATCAAATCTAGTACTTTAAGGTCAAGTATTTAAAACTTTTTGTATTGGTTAAATATTACTTTTAATCAACACATTTTTCAAATTTTGCTACGTTTTGACAAAACACTTTGATAAGATTCAGTCCAGCTGTTTTTGCGTCACGCCACAAAAACAAGAAGAAAAAGAAGACAATATTTTTAGAAAGTTTAGTTACTCTCGATCTGATTGCACAAATTACTTTGTATCATATTGTATCACGTTAATTTTTATTGATCAGATTAATTCAGATTACTTTTGACAAGTTTGGACTATTTTGGAATAGCTTGGATTATTAGGATGAGTTTATTTTTAATTAGTTTGAATTACTTTGATTTACTTTAGCAAACTGATTTAGAACACTTTGGATACGTTTCAATTATTTTGAATTTGTGTGACAACTTTAGATTTAGTCTAAAACCATTTAGTTTATTTCAAAGCACTTTTAAATCTTTTTAGACTAATTTGGATTACTTTGGCTACTTAGATTGGTTTAAAACATTTCCGTACAGTTTGAAACATCTGTATCAGTCTGGATTATTTTGGTTAACATCTTGGTTTGTTTGTGTAAAAACACTTTTTGAATCTAGATTACACCGCACTCAGTGAGCAGTTTAGAAATGCCAACAGGCACGACATCTTTGTCTGAAGAACATTCGTACTTTTTCTAAAACCTTCTCATTAGCTCGGATTTCTTGCCACTTTTCATTAATTTTTAAATGCAGCTCCTCGAAGCTATTTACAGGAGTAGCATACACTAATAATTTCAAATATCCCCAAAGAAAAAAATCAAGAGGGTTTAAATCAGGCAATCTTGCTGACCATAAAACTGGTTCGCCTTTTTGTATTTACCTATGTGGAAAAATTTGGTCTAAATGCTTTCTAACGGCAATTGAAAAATGAGCTGAAGCACTATCATACTGGAACCATATTTGTTGCGTGTGGGCCAAAGGAACAAAATCAAAAAGATCATACATTGTGTTCAGCAGTAAGTTGAGGTAAGTAACGCCTGTTAATCGTTTTGGTAAGACAACAAGACTTGTCGCCTACAATACCCATCCAAATGTTTAATGAAAAACGTGTCAAACGTGTCTGATGTCCACATTCAATTACAGCATAAGGATTTTTGTCAGCCCAACGATGTGCATTCTAAAAATAAACAATGATTAATTAAATTTAAGGCCTGTACTCGTTGTACGTGGTATGAATAGAGTAGCACCAATTCCTATCTCGGTTGATATTCTCCGTACACTCGTCCCTGGATTATGCTGTATCCGTGCTATAATTTCTTGTTCTGCTTTAGAAGTGGATACCGACCTAGGTCTGCCGGAAATATAGCACTGTTTTTGAAGTAAACCGGAATCTCTCAAACTTTGGTAAATTCTTCCAGACATACAATGTGAATTAATCTGGCAATTTGGATAAGCTTCTACATAAAAACGTCACGCTTTGGTGGCAATCCCATTAGCACAACCACACATGAAATGCATGTCGGCTAGTTCTGCATTAGAGTAATCAGCCATAACAATAAAAACATGTGCACTAACAACAACTGTCAAATACTGAATGTTTATTACATAAAAAAAAGCACGTTTTTTGCAAAATAAAAAATAAAAGAAAAAAGAATAATATAAATAAATAATGTTCCATATATTAAAAACCATTGCTATGACAACCCATGTTTATTAAGACTTTTTTGTTTGTTGTGGTTTGTACTACAACCCCCTAATTATTTTACTTTCTTTTTTTAACACCCTGTATACAGAGTATATAATCTTTTTAAATTTTTTATCAATAATTTTAGCTACAATATTTTTTTCCATTTAATTGTTGATGTTAGTTATATTTTAAACATAAATACAAAATTTTTATAATTAGGTTAAGTTAGTATCTTATACACCACAGTTATTGCAACATAATTAAAACATTATTTTAATAATTTTAAATACGAAAGCCAAAGATATTATTCTACTATTCCACTTAATTCAGTTGGTCACATTTCTATATAGATATTTATTGAAATTAATATTTAATTACTTGGTAAACATTGTGTGGCCGGCGTGCGCCTCCTTAAATGAATACTCTGCGGATTTACATAACACATCGAAACACACACGCGGTTTTAGAAACGCATTTTTCCCATCGATTAATAAAGCGAATGCCTTTGAATTGTATTGCCGCATATTTTATGACCGAGGAAGTCATCGTTGCATAATGCGGCCATAAATGTTTATGCACTCCATCCACTTTTAACAACAAACAAAAAAAGACAAAGTTCTGATATCCCGCGAAGATTTTCATGCACCCACAAGGATCAATCGTTAGTGCTTACTATAAATTATAATAAATAACGGTTCAATTTTGTTATCGATTAAAGTGTTTTAGAATGTAGTTTATGTTTAATTAGTTAAAAATGTTGTTACTTAAATAAAACAAATATTTAATATGATCAAAATTTTATCATTTTTAATTTCTAAATATAATGCGTGTTCAAATAATGCATTTTTTTTTATCATAAAGTAGACTTGTGAAAATTATGTATTCTTTGCATTGGTGTTTTCTTTACCAAACTTC
The DNA here is from genome assembly GCA_963932245.1 of Tachinus rufipes. Lineage (NCBI taxonomy): Eukaryota > Metazoa > Arthropoda > Insecta > Coleoptera > Staphylinidae > Tachinus > Tachinus rufipes. The sequence continues at coordinate 93,539,236 of OZ010747.1, read as the reverse complement.
CAATCACGATTTGGCATAACTGTGGCTAGATTTCATAGATTTCAGGTCCTCAGGCTTATGTAGTCCTGGGCATGTTGCGATAAACTTTTGATTTCAAAAAATCTCATAGAAGGAATTCTAAAGACTTAACGGCTCAAACGCAAGATTGTACGATCAATGTCTCTGCAATAATGCCATTGTTTTACATAATATGTGGCGCGTCTTGTAGAAACCAGTTGTCTTTGAGATGCATACTATCTATTTAAGGCACAAAAACTAGGTTACCACTCATTAAATGTTTGTACATTCCCGGCAGTATCTTTAAACTATATTAATCCAGTGATGCCTCTAACTCAAATCGATACAAAATAGTTTGGAATACATTCCATTTCCATTGTCCAAATGTTAATTTTACAAATGAAGTTTTCCTCTACGCTCGTAAGCATATCTGTATAAATTCTAGAAATTTCTTCATAAATTTTGTAAACAATTGCCTTGAAGAATTCCATAAAAAAAGTTGCAAAAACTCAAATCAGGAAAGCATAAACACCATTCATGGGCTTTTCGTAAGAAGACCAATTGACAAGAAAACATCTCATGTGGCCCAAAAACGTCAAACCGTATAGGCAGTGGCTTCATCAAATATTGGTCACTGGATTGGTTACAATATTTACATTAACAATCACGCCACTTTCTTAAAAAAATAAAAATAAAATAAGATTCTACAATGCCCACAGAAGATAAAGCACACCAAACGTTGACTTTTAGGCTTTTAAAAGATTTTTTCCAGAACTTTTTAGAGTTAGTGCCAAAAATTCTTTTAGTTTGCAAGTTCTAGATAAAACTAAAAGAAAGCATTAGAAAATTTCAAAAACATAAACTACCAATAATTACGGATTTTGATACTTTCTCGGAGACTTTAGACCAACAAATCACAACTACAATAAAACAAAACAAGTACTCAAATAGTATATGGCAAAACACAAAACAATTAATTAAGTAAGTTCTATTTCAGACACACAACCCTCTTATAAACCAACAATAAAACAACACTAGACATCCACCAAAATAATTGCTTTATTCAAACAAACAAAAAGCATTAAAGCTAAACAGATACAGCCAATTACTAAATTCACCATTTATGCCAAATAATTTGGAAAACGTGTAGCAAGCAAAAAATATTAAACCTCAGATTCACAGATAACAAGCTACTAAGAACTTTTGGCTTAAAATAAAAGATTATGTTTTAAGTAATTCCTAAATAGCGCATTTTAAAATTAACAAAAAAAATGTTTGCAGTTATAATTTCCTTTCCATTGTTTATCGTACAACGTGGTTTGTTTTTAAAAACTTACAAATTACAAAGTAATCACTGCGCACTACTATTGGTCTCGTTTGTGGACAAGTTTGCCTATACTGACAATGCCAACGTTAGGAGACGTACGCGCATCTTGTGTAGGGTATACGAATGGGCGATTGACAAACCATCACAAATCTCAAATTACGAACGTTTGAACGCGTCTGTGGGGGCTTTAAGACTAGTCCAAAATACAGCAAATATAAGCAGATGGTGTAACCGTTAAGCAGGTAATAGATAGTCTGGATGAGGATGAATAAAATTAAAAGAAATACTACAAAAATATATCAACACACGTCTGTCAAAAAGATGGATCCGGAAGACAAAAGTGTATATGCCTCTTTTTCATTTTTCCTATTTTGTATGACCACATACCTAATATGTATGGCCATGTCAGAGTCAAGTATACAAAACAAAAAATTTATTTTGCTCAAACCACTGAAAAGGCCTTTCTCTACATGAGTCCTAATCTGTAATTTTTTTTAGATTTTTTCAATAAGCCATTTTCAAGTAATAAGCAATCAAAATTTGATAAAATCGATTTTTTTGCATTTTTTGATCGTTTGCAATTTCTCAAGGTTGCATTTTTAGAAAAAAACTGTAATAAAGTTTTTTTTTCAAAGTTGTTCAAAGAATTATTTTTTACAGTCAAAATTTTTTTCCTTAAATTTTAAAACTTTTGCAGAACTTTAAAAGACAGTTTTTCTTAAAAAAGATGAAGATTTTCTTTTTTTTTTTTAATATAAATATAAACGTGCTTTTGGCTATAAAAACTTATTCTTTGAATCATTTAAAAAAAAAACTACCTTATAGTTTTTTTTCTAAAAATGCAATTCTGAGAAGTTACAAACAATCAAAAAATAAAAAAGGCTTAAATTTCAAATTTTGAACTATTTCTGAATATACATTCTACGATATTTTGGATTGTAAAGCACGGTATTTCCTGAAATTTTCCGAGTATCTTTTGCACACATAAAAGCACGTTTTTTTTCATATTTGAAAAAAAAAATACTTGTCATTTATTAAAAAAAAACTGTCTTAAAATTTTGCAAAATTTTCAAAATCTTACAAAAAAAGTTTTAGGCTGTAAAAACTTAGTTTTTGAACAATTTTGAAAAAAAGTACCTTTTATTTTTTTTTTAAATGCAATCCTGAAAAGTTGCAAACGGTAAAAAAAAGTAAAGAAACGTAAAAAACACGACTTTTTCAAATTTTACTTGCATATTACTAGAAATGGCTTACTGAAAAAATCTGAAAAAATTCACATAATCAGAAGTCATGTAGAGAAAGGCATTTTCAGTAGTTTTAGCAAAAACAAATTTTCATTCCGTACACTTAACTCATATATGACCATATATAGTGTCAGTTATCTTTTAATCTTCATACAAATCACATGTGTTGAAAAAATATTTTAAAATTTGAAAAAATTGATTTATTTGCACACGTACCATTTTTTTAAATTTTTTTCTGGCTTCTGCCTTAGCTTAAACTTTAAACCAAGCCCCAATTCTGTTTATCTACTTTTGATTCGCCATATTTTTTAGCTGTCATATAGAATTATTAACATTTCCAAAAATGTTACTTTACACTTTAAAAGAACCTGCAGGAGAAAACATCAACCAACTTGGCCTCACCCTTTTATTTTACCCTACACACACATTGGTCTCATGGGCGTCTAATTCAGTTATTTTTTTCTTTATTTGTTCTTGAAAAATAAGAAAGGTACTTTGCGGTAGAAAAGGAAAAGGAGAGTTTAGTCGAAATGCGTTTTTTCAATATAATTATATGACCAAACTGAAGTAAACCCAACATTAACAGAAGTTATCGAACAAACTTATAAAAACTATGTCAATGGTAGTAATTTTCCAAAAAAGCAAATAATCTAAAAAACCCAAAATATAACGCAAAAACAAAACTTAGATCACTAAAGAAAAGAAGTAGTAAAAATAAACAGCAAAAAAATCCACAATCCAAAGAAAAACTACAAAAAAATTTGACAAAATAAATAAACTTTCAAACAGAACTAAAGAACTCCATCTTTTACTTTTGATACTGGTACAGCAAAGCACTAAAAATATTAAAAAAAAACATGCATCAAAGCTAACAATAATTAAAAATAAATATTAATGATAAAAAAATTTAAGCAAGAATACAAAATTGTATTATAGAAGATAACCTTAAACCCAAAAATGATCATATCAACCATGTTAGATCAATAAGTAGAAAAATGTAGTACAGAAATGAAAACTTTTTTAGTGAAGCTAACGTAGCAACAAAAAAAAAACTAAAAATAAATAAAACACTCGGACCAGACAAGATCTTGCCAAAAATCATAACAAACACAACAGAAACTATTCCAGATACCATCTTAAAATTTAAAAAACAGGTAACAGAACTTTATGCTTTATACTTATCCAAGCTATTTGACAATCAATACGTAGGAGGAAACTTCTCTTCTCGTGACTGGGATTCTAATTTTGAGTAGACACATCCAACTGTCCTTGCGTACCCAAACTTCCTAACCCGGGTCCAAACTATCTTGTTTCCTTTCCCATACTATTCTTTATTTCCTCTATCATATCTTTTGATTTAGAACTCCGTTAATGGCAACTTTCCAGATTAAGTAGATAACGGAAAAGACTAAAATTATAGAATATTATGACAGACAAACAAACAAGAAAAACGTTAACGGATGATGCTTGGACTCTGTATACAAAGCCCAATCTACCAAAAATTGTGAAGCAAGTGGCACTAATCCACGTGGCCCACAAGGTCAAATATAGCTTATGATACAGTTTAATTGGCAAACATATTATGAGCTACAAAAGATGGAAGAACTGGATATAAGGTTACAAAACATTCACTACTAGTTACATTAAGAGTCACTAACGTCTTTAACTCCGTTCCGTAAAAAAATAATAAAAAACCTTATGTTACTTAGGTCAATCTTGCACTGTTACTTTGAACAAATTAAGTTTAAAATAGGAAAGTAATCAAAAATAAAAATGACATGCAATGTCTTACAGGGCTCCTATTCAAACTATAACTCGTTATTATGCTATAGAGTGACCCACCCACCTATCCATCCAAGTGTTTCTCATAAAAAGATTTAACATTTGATCTTTCTGCAAGCGTCACTTTCTCTTGTGACAAAGTGACTTTTGTCACAAGAGGAAGTTGTGTTCCAACCTTTTGATAACTAACAGTTGGGTGGGTAGGTGTGTTACTCCAATCCAAACTACTGACTCGTTATCATGCTATGGAGTGTCCCACACAGCCACCCAAGTGTTCGTGATCAAGAGATTTAACATAAAACCTATCTGCAGGTGTCAGAAGTCACTTTGCCACAAGAAAAAGTTGTGATCCAACCTTTTGATAACTAAGAGTTGGGCGGGTGGGTAAGCCACTCTAATTTAAACTACTAACACGTCATAATGTTATAGAATGTAACACCAACTCACCCATCCAAGTGTTTATTATCAAGAGATTTAATATTTGACCTCTTTGCAAGCGTCAGAAGTCACTTTGTTACAAAATAAGGTTGTGATCCAACCATTTAATAACTAACAGTTGGGTGGGTAGGTGGACCATTCCATTCCAAACTACCAACTTGGTATTATGCTCTAGAGTGACTTTGTTACAAGAGAAAATATCACAACCAATCTCTTAATAAATAAGTGAGTAAGTGGGCCACTCCAATCCAAACTACTGATTCGTCATCATGCTATGGAGTGTCCCACTCACCCACCCAGGTATTCGTCATCAAGTGATTTAATATTTCACCTCTCTGCAAGCGTCAGAAGTAACTTTGTCACAAGAAAATGTTGTGATCTAAGCTCTTAAAGTAACTGACTCGTTATTAAGTTATTATGTGAATTATTCAATTCTCAACTTAAAATTTGTAACATTTGTAACACAAAAACTTAATTTAACTAAGTAATCCATAATTTAAAAATGCATTAATGTTTTCTTGAATTTAAGAATAACATTTTTATAAAAAATCAAGTTTTCTGAATCCAAATTATTAATTTTTAACTCAAAATTTGTAATACTTTACCCAATAGCTCAATTTAGCCAATAAATTGTGTATAAAAGAAGAGTAATCACTAATTTACAAATGCGTTGAAATTTTCCTAAATTTAATAATGACAATTCTACATAGAATCAAAGCTTCTGACTCCAAATTTTTAATCCTGCACTCAAAATTCTTAATAATTTACCTAAAAACTCAATTTAACCATCAAATTTCTTATAAAACGTAAATTATCACTAATTTAAAAGCGCTTTAAATTTTTTTTTAATATATAGATGTCAATTTTATATAGTATCAAGTCTTCAAAACCCAAATTTTCAATCAACAACTCAAAATTCGTAATTTAAAACAAAAGTTAAAAATGAAGTTAAAAAAGCCTTAATTTTTTCCTTAACTTAATAATGACGATTCTATATAGAATCAAGTCTTTTAAATTCAAATTTTCAATCCTCAACTAAAAGTTAGTAATACTTTAACCAGAAACTTAATTTAACCAAAAAAAATATCTTATAAAATGTAAGTAATCACTAAGTTAAATTTTTTTTCTTAAAATTTATAATAACAATTCTATATAGAATCAAGTCTTCTAAATCTAATTTTTTAATCTACAACTGAAAATTCGTAATAGTTTATTCAAAAACTCAATTGAACGAAAAAAAATTGTATTTAACAAGAATTATCACTGATTTATAAAGCGTTAAATTTTATTTAAATCTTATTATTAAAATAACATTTTAGAGCCGAAACAGATGCTTTTAATAAAGGCAGACGAAAAAACTTTTAATCAAATCCCAGTTTTATTTGTTAACTTTTAGTCCACCCTGTTTTAAAGTTATCTGCAAATATTAAATTTTTGAAAAAATTTGTTGTACCTTAACTAATTTTGATCATTCTAAATTTTCTTTTTTATCTTTCTGTATTTTTAAATCCACCTTCTGTTATATGGTGCTCTTTTAATTTTTTTTTTTAAATGTTTTTTTGAGTTCATTTTGTGTTTGAACATCTGCTTTTTATCTTTTTTACATGATATTCTTTGAGCATTTTTTCTATTTATTATTTAGCTATCAATCTACATTTTCTTCTGCTTAGTTGTAACTGTTTTTTTTAAACTTTGTTAGTAAAGCTGTTTAAGTCTTTGCTCTAGTAATATCATTCTTTATCTCTGTCTTCCACTTTTTCTTCCTCTTCTTTGACTTTTTTTAAAATTTAATATTGTCTAGGTTTGGTCTCATTTTATAATATTCAATCTTTTTGTAATTTGTCAAATGATTGCTCTGTAGATTAGACCGGTTAGATTACCAAGAGTTTGTTAATAAAAAACAAATTAGAAGTTTCACCTCTTTGGAAGCGTTAGATAGCTGTTTAGAAAAGAAGATTATAAATCTAATATTTTGGGTGGGTAGGCAAGTTATTCCAGATTATGATTATTATCCAGTAGTTTCAACTGTAATGCTCACAAATTTTGCAAGCATTTAAAGTATCTATGTTAGAAGATGGAATAATAAATCAGTCATTTCAAACCATAATTACCATTTAGTAGTTTCAACTAGAGTAGTCTCGAACTCGCCCAAGTGTTTGTTATCAAAAAGTTAAAAGCGTTAGAAATCACCATTATTTCTTTCAAAATAAAAAATTAAAAAAAAAAGCTTTTAATTTCATGATAAATAAAATTCAAACGGGTGGAGAGAGATTATCATAAATTAGAGTGTCTCATCCATCCATTTAAGTGTTAGTCATCTAAAAATTGGTATCACCATTGCCTCCTCTAGTTTAGTAACTTCTATTGCTTGCAGAAAAAAAACTTCCAATCTTTTGATGACAAACACTTGAGTATATAAGCAGAAATTCTAAATAAACTATTCATCCGCAATCATGCTCTAGAGTGCTTTGACCTCAAGAAAGAGAGACTTTCAATTTCTTAATAACTAACATATAAGCGGGTGGGCAAAAATCCTAGTTTAAACCATTCAACCCCACTCATGTTCTAGAGTAACCTATCCACCAGCCCGAATGTTTATCAAAAAATTGATTGTTTAAAAAATCAGACAAATTTCTTAATTTTCTTACAAATTTTTTGTCCAAAACTATAACACTTTTCTCAAAGCAAATATAAATTTTTTCTAGGCTCCAAAATGCGGCCCAAAGCTTTGACACAACTTCAAAAACTCTGCTATATTTCTAAAAAGCTTTAAATTAGTTTCTAAAGCTCAAAATGTAATTTTGCTAATACTTTGTTAAAAATTTTCACAGAATTGTTTGAGAAAAACTTTTTAATTTTTTTACCAATTCTTTCTTCAAGACTTTTTTCAAAACAAAAATTAATTTTCTCAAGGCTCTAAAAAAGCTCTGACACAATTTCAATAACTCAGGATTTTCAAAAACTTTAGATTAATTTCTAAAACTTAAAATGTAATTTTGCAAACTTTCTGTTAAAAGTTTTAGCAAAATTGTATAAAAAATCAAACAAATTTCCCAATTCTCCTACAAATTTTTGTCCAAAATTTCAGCATTTTTACAAAGCAAAAATAAACTAGATAAGCTCTGCCACATTACTCAAAATTTTAAATTAGTTTCTAAAGCTCAAAATGTAATTTTGCAATATTTTGTTAAAAGTTTTGTTTTAAAAAACAAACAAAACAAACAAAAATACACTTTCCTTAGAGCTTTGAAATGTTATTTAAAGCACTAACACAGCCTCAAACGTTCTGTCATATTTCTCAAAAGTTTTGAATTAGCTTTTAAAGCTCAAAAAATAAATTTTGCGGCATATTTATTACAAATTTCAATAGTTTTGAAAATCAAATTCATTTCTTAAATATCGTAGATTTTTACATAATTACTTTTCCTGAAGTAAGAGAACATACTCTTTCAAAGCTCGAACATACTGCTTAATACTTCACAGTATAACTAATATAGTGACTAACAACAATTGCAAAAATGACAACTATCTTAATAAAATATATTGGTTCTAGCACCCGTGGCTTGCGGACCCGAGGTCAAATCGCGAGAATTGGTTCCTTTTTGATTTGGCCAACAATATCTCCAAAACGGTGGGTTGGAGAAAAAAACGGTTTATGCAAAGTATGTTCTCAAAACACCCAAAGAACTTTGGTAGACCTTGCCATAAAACTCGGAACTTAATAACAAGTAAATTTTTTTTCTCTAAAGTTTTTTTTTCTAAACTTGGTCATTAAGATAAAAATGTGTTTTGTAAAAAAAAAAAATTATTAAATGCTTTATCAACTAACTGCTATTTCATAATGTAGTTAGCAAAATTTCTGCGCAGTTCTTGATTGACCAGTTTTATTTTTTAAATTTAAAGCGGAGATATTTTTGACCAACTTTTTAGAGCAAATAGCATACGATTTAAATCTGCTCAAAAACTACAAACTTTAAAAAAAGTTAGCAAAAAGCCAATGATTCTTCTAATAAGAAACAGACAGAACTTGCAGAGCACCTGCTAGGTGCTACAAAGCTCCCAATTATAGAATCTCTACTATAACAAAATTTAGCAAAACAATCAATTAAGACTTTGCCGCCAACACGTCACTGATTGAACTTCCAAAAAACATAAAAGATTTAGAAAATTGGTAAGTACAAATCTAAACAGAATAAAAATCAAAATTGAAGAAAAAGTGAAGACAAAAAGTAAAAACAAAATTAAAAAAATTCAAAACAAAAATAACAATAATTACCATGGATGTTTCACTTTATACTTTTAGGTAGTCTTAATATCCCTAAAAGCGTAAACAGTACATCTAAGAATAAAAACAAGAATAAGTCAAATAAGTCAAATTTAAATCTATATTTTCTAATTTTAAGTTTTTAAATGAATCCTATAGGATTAGTTGTACCCAGAATTAAATTAATTATTACGCAACCTGATCGGTGGCTGACAAAATATCCAACAAGTAAAAATGATTTGATTTAGTCAAATTAACAAATAATTTATTAACATTTTGTGTCTGCATCTGGTTAATATTTGATATAAAAGAATTCCAGAGTAGAAAACATGTTGTGTATCATTACAGGTCAAGCGCAGCTAATGATTAAGAAAACTGTCCATTAAATCCATGTTTCAGCACTAGTTTAATAACATCAACCGAAAACTCTTAATTATAATACTTGTTTTTGTTATGATTGAACCGCAGACAAAATTATTAAATAAAAACAAAAAAAAACGATCGTTTGCGAAACGAGTTTTTTTATAGAAGACCCCCAGGCGGTTTGAATCATTATCGATTTGTAATAACAAGGAAGTTGATTTAATGAGTCAATCCCTTCATCGGCACGGATTTCTTGTCGTTGTGAAATATCGGTACATCCTCGCAGCCTCTGGAAAATGATTCAAATCCGTAAGCAGAAGAGAGATGAATCACATTTGCAGGATGTAGATTTTATCTACTATCCTATAAAAAATAAAAACGATGAGTGTTGCAGGATGGGATGGGAGAGCAGCATTCCCGTTTTCACCTTCTGCTGCGGTTTGCTTATGATTGATACGGTAGCTCGTAGTAAAAGTTTCTCGGAAATACCAGAATATCACAGCACACATTTCTCATTCATATATTTTATAATATTATAATATATCTGCGGTCAAACTTTATTGTCTGATGTCCCACTTTCACGAAATTTTAATTTTAACGTTATGAATTCTTTCTTATCAATATATGTTTGTATTTCGAATGCCGAAGTGAAATGGCATTTATTATTTGTGTGGATAGGTGCTAGGATATATCACACGATTCCTGAAATCGTTATTGTATTATTTAGAAGCTATTATTATCAAAGAATGCCGACACGGACCGCAAATATACGATAAGACAAGGTATTTATAACGCGCTGTGTAAATTTCTTGTGTGGGGCACGTCATGTTAGTTAAACTGACATTTTTAATTCTAGAAAATAACGCGTTAATCTGTTTTCCGAGGATTTTTTGTATGTTGTTGCATTCGGACGAATGACAAGGGTAGATTAATATATTGAAACACAACAAACATCACTCACAAGGTTCGTAAAAATATTATATCAGACGTCATTTAAGCTTTGCATTGCTTGCAAAAGAGCCAAAAAAGTTATTTGTTTGTATTATATTGTTGGCTACAACACAATTACATAACAAACTAATCCATATAATTCAATAATCGCCCACATAAATTGAAATATAATTTGGGTTAAGGTTACAATAAATTAGTCTATAGTAGTAGGTTATATTAAATTGGCTAATTAGAGAAGCTCTACTACTCGCAAATTATGTAGGATGGGCTTGTTTTTTTTGTCATTTAATCAAATAATCTGAATTCTAATCGAATATGTTTATTCTAAGCATTAGAGGACTGGTTTATTTTTACCTCTAATAAAATTTTCTTATTTATAATTTGTATAATCTTCAAGTAAAATGGAAAAAAGTTTACGTTAGCAAGATAAGTTAAAAATAATTTTTTTTGTTAATAAAAGTATTATTAAATCTTAAAAAAACATAAGAGCAGATACATATTGGCTGAAACTAGTCCTGAAAAGGTTTTTAGTTCTCTTATAATTTTTATTTTGAAACATTTCAGTGTTGAAGTTCCTATTTAGTCTTAATCAAGGTCTTAAAAGCGTTTCTACAGTCTTTTCTTATATTTTGTCTCCTATCAAAGATTTGATATCATCATAGCTACTTGGATTTCAGATCAAGCTACAACTATTTGAATGTTGCTACAGTCAAACAAGTCTGTTCGGTTTATAAGCCAGAATATCTACTAAGATTCTTTTTTCAAACTAACCTTTTTCAGTACTTTCGATTAAAGAAGTGTGAGATTACACATGAAGAGGTCTTGGGGTGTGTATAATAAAGTTTAAATATATTATTAAGGTATATCTTATCACTTACATACATATTGGTCATTATTTTTGGACATTAAAATTTATCAGTTTCATGTTAGTAGAAAATTTTAAAAGCTCAATTAACTGTAACGATGATTCAAGTAAACAAGATATACAGACTGAGTTGACTTGTCCCACTGCACAAACAAGTTAACGCAGTGCAAAGAAGAAAGAAAACAGTTCAATTTCCTTAGTAAAACAGTACCTTTGATGTAAATAGCAGCTGACAACGGTTAGAATAAATTGGCATAAATTGGCAGCAACGTATTGAATGCTAGGTGTAAAGATTGGGTAGATGAGTTAGTGAATTCAAAAAATATTTTAAATAACAAAACATAACCAATTTTTTTTAATTAATACATTTCAATATCCACCAATGAACATTATTAAATCTTTAACATTCTTTTTTGCTTATTCTGCAAATTTAAACATATTACTTCTTAAGGGCGGATATTCATGAATAAAATTTTACACTTTTCAATAGTTTTTACTAATTCTATAAATACTTTGATGTATTAACCCCAATTTAAATTTTTGATTTTGAATTCTGGATTTATAGTTGAAGGGTAAAGTAAAGTTTACTGCACGTAGGTCTCATTAGGCCTTTATGCCTCCTTCAGTGGTGACCTCACTCTGTTGTCCTGACATTCAACCACTCTATGTAGCTAATGTATGCAAGCTCAAAGCTTATACTAGCCATGTCAAGCCAGCAACTCCCCAGCAGGGATTCTCTAACGTCTCGTCATCCTCTACACGTTGGACTATCTCCAATACCAATCGTGTGCATGTATTTCCTTAATTTAATTGTCATAATTTTCTTCTACATTTTTTTCTGGACAGTTGCAAGCAGTAATTTGCTGTTTTGGTGTTTGGGGCAGTTATTGACTCCTTTTCCTGTCTGCATCCCGGAGTGTCATCCCAACGCCTCTTTAGTGCGTTATGTTGTTAAAGTTTTTAAGTAGCAGTCTGGAATTCAGGTTCACATGCCATTAAGCTTGAGCTTAATGTTACCTATTTTATACTTTTTAACCGTTTTTTGACAGATTTTGATTTTTTCTGAAAATATTTTAATATTGTATAATCGAATTTTGTTATTTTTGACTTTTTTACAAATAGAATTTCGCGTTTTTCAACAGTTTCTAACCAAAATAAGATCAAAAATTTCAGAATTGTTTTCCAAAACAGTTTTTAAATATTTAGAGATGGGAACCAAAAATCCTAGCTACGACTTGTTTAAATTTATTTATTTTTAACAACAACAAGCTCAACTACCCAACCTCCGCACCAAACATTCATGTGGTTTACCTTCTTCTTTCAGTGCTTAAAATAATAAAGGAGAGCCATTACAATTGCAAACCTTTTTCTATCTTCAGCTGCATATTTTTGGCAATAATAATTTTTATCTGCCAATTCCTTTTTATCTATCTATTGTTCCTTTTATAACTATTAAGAGTAGAAGGTATTTGTTGTTCTTTGTATGTGTCCCAGGTATGATGTTTTGCGTGTTTTTATAGTTGTATTTGTGGTGCAATCTGTCTATGGGATTTTAAGGATTCTTTGGTACATCCACATTTTGAATGCTTCTGTTGTAAGCACTCAAGATTCTGTTTCATACAATATAACCAACCAAACATAGCTCTTTACTAAGTAGAGTCTGAGGTTTAAGTTGAGGTGAAGCTCGCAGTTTTATAAACCCACTTCTTGCCGATTTGTTCTGACGTTTTATTTCATAGTCTGGATTAAGGTTGTTGTTCAAAGTTAGAGTCGATTATTTTAAGATTATGTCAAATTGAACGCATCAATTTTAATAATTTTTACACAGTTACACCAAATTTCACCAATTTTCAATAAATAGTTTAGAAATTGTAGCCTCGTTTGGTTTAAAACTAAAATTGGCCAAGTCGAATAAATTTAGTTTATTTCAAATTAAGTGCGTCGATTCTAAAATTTGCAAATCCACACAATTGGTACTAATGATATTGAAATATATTAGTACATAATTTAATCAAATTTCAACAAACGGTTTAAAAGTTGTAATTATTTTGTTGACCGCTGGCACAAAATAAAAACCAGCGAAGTCGATTATTTTGAGGTTATGTTATGCTGGGCGTATCAAATTTAATTTTGTTTGCACATTTTGTTCTGATAATATTGGAGTGTATTGGTACCAAATTTCATCAATTTTCAATAAACGGTTTAGAAGTTGTAATAGTTTTTGTTGCCTCTTTGACAAAAACTAAAACTGGCCAAATCGATTAAACTTAGATTATATCAAATTGAGTGTATCAATTTCAAAATTATTTACACAGGTGATACTGATGATATTGAAGTATATTAGTACCAAATTTGATCAATTTTCAATAAACGGTTTAAAAGTTGTAATTGTATTATTAACACTTTAGTACAAAATAAAAATTAGTCAAGTCGTTTTTTTTAAGGTTATGTTATATTGGGTGTATCAAATTATTTTTTTTGTACACAATTCAATCTGATGATATTGAAATACATTAGTACCAAATTTCATCAAGTTTTAATAAAGGGTTTGAAAGTTGTAATCAATTTTGTTGCCTCATTTGGTTCAAAACTAAAATTGACCAGATTATGTCAAATTAAGCGTATCAATTTTAAAATTATTTGGACAGTTGGTACTGATGATATTAAAGTATATCGTTACCAAATTTTATCAATTTTCAATAAACAGTTCAAAAGTTGTAATTGTTTTATTGGCTCCTCTTGGCTCAAATTAAAATTAGCCAAGACAATTGATTTGAGGTTATGTTATCTTAAGCGTATTAAATTTATTCTTTTTGCACAGTTTGTTCCAATAATATTGATGTATATTGGTACCAAATTTTATCAATTTTCAATCAACCGTTTAGAAGTTGTAAATGTTTTATTGGCCCATTTGATTCAAATTTAATTTTAGCCAAGTCAGTTATTTTGAGTTTATGTCAAATTGAGCCCATCAATTTAAATAATTTTTACACAATTGGTACTGATGATATTGAAGTAAGTTGGTACCAAATTATATCAATTTTCAATAAACGGTTTAGAATTTGTTACAGTTTATGTTGCCTCTTTTGGTTTAAAACTAAAATTGGTTAAGTCGATTAAATTTAGATTATGTCAAACTGAGCGGATCAATTTTAAAACTATTTGCACAGTTGGTACTAATGATATTGAAGTATAACGGTACTAAATTTCACAAATTTTCAATAAACGGTTTAGAAGTTGTAATAGTTTTTGTTGTCTTTCTTGGCTAAAAACTAAAGTTGGCCAAATCGAGTAAACGTGGATTATGTCAAATTGAGAGTATCAATTTCAAAATTATTTGCATAATTCGTTCTGATGATATTGAAGTACATTGCTACCAAGTTTCATCAATTTTCAATAAACGATTTAGAAGTTGTAATAATTTTTGTTATCTCTTTTGGTTTAAAACTAAAATTGGACATGTCAATTAAATTTAGGTTATGTCAAATTGAGCGTATCTATTTCAAAATTATTTGCACAGTTAGTACTGATGATATTGAAATATATTAGTACCAAATTTGATCAATTTTCAATGAACGGTTCAAAAGTTTGGCATAAAATAAAAACTAGCCAAGTCAGTTATTTTGAGGTTATGTTATATTGAGCGTATCAAATTGAATTTTTGTTGGACAGTTTGTTCTGATAATATTGAAGTATATTGGTAGCAAATTTCATCAATTTTTAATGAACGGTTTAGAAGTTGTAATTGTTTTATTGGCCCTTTTGGTTCAAATTTAATTTTAGCTAAGTTGATTATTTTGAGTTTATGTCAAATTAAGCAATCAATTTTCTTTATTTTTACACAGTTGGTACTGATAATATTGAAGTATATTAGTACTAAATTTCACCAAATTTCAATAAAAGGTTTAGAAGTTGTTATAATTTTTGTTGCCTCATTTGGTTCAAAACTAAAACTGGCCAGGTAAATTAAATTAAGATTATGTCAAATTGAGCGTACCAATTTTAAAACTATTTGCACAGTTGGTACTGATGATATTGAAGTATGTTGGTACCAAATTTGATCAATGTTCAATAAACGGTTTATAAGTTGTAATAAATTTTGATATCTCTGTTAGCTTAAAACTAAAATTAAGCAAAGTCGATTAAATTTAAATTATGTCAAATTGAAGTTATCATTTTCAAAATTGACGGTTGAAAAGTTGTAATTGTTTTATTGGCTTTTTGGCACAAAATAAAAATTAACCAAATTAATTATTTTAAGATTATGTTATATTGGGCGTATCAAATTAATTTTTTTTGCACAGTTTGTTCTAATAATATTGAAGTATATTGGTACCAAATTTCATCAATTTCCAATAAACCGTTTAGAAGTTGCAATTGTTTTATTGATCTAGTTGGTTCAATATAAAAATTGGCAAATTTAATAAATATAGGTTATGTTAAACTAAGCGTACTTAGTACTGATAACGCTGAGGTATATTAATACCAAACTTCATAAATTTTCAAAAAACGATTTAAAAGTTATAATTGTTTATCTGCCTTTCTAAGGTCACAGTCAAATTAAGGGTATTTATTTAAATACTTACATGTTCCAAGTGCAGTAGTCTTTGCTGAGGTTTTGGAAGAGCACGTGCAATGGCACCGTAGGACCTTCAATTCCTTCCAGAAAACTCAAATTGTGATTACTAATAAGACTTTACCCAAATAGCAAATTGTAGACGGGTAATTACCTTCATGCTCTTCCTTATTCCATCAGCAACTAGGAATAAAGTCTTGCAGCTGGTAACTTAAGTCACAACGCATGGGGGGGGGGGGGAATGTTGAACCTTTCTTGTTAAGTTTTGGTTTGGAGTTTGGAGTAGATAATTCCAACTTTTGAGATGTAGTACCCGAACTCCCTGCCTTGGGTCTAAATTACTTTGTTTTCTTACCAATGTTATCTTTTCTCTCCCATATTTCCCCATTCTTTGATATAGAATTCCGTTGACAATAACTTGCCAGAATACCAGAATAATATAAATAGAAAGGACTAAGCTTATAAAATATTTTGATTGTTAATTAATTATGTAGATTTAATTGAATTATGTTTTCATTATATCTTTTCCTACAAACTAGCTTACAATATGGCAATGGATTTAATATACAAATTTTTGTTCATCTTTGTCTGTTATAATTAAATTGGGTTATGTCATAAATAAACGTTTAATTAATTGCGTTTTCGAAGTTCATTTGCATTACAAAATGTAATATATTCAAATAGATTCAAACAGTTAATTAATTTTTAAATCATTTATAATTTTAATATCTCAATAAAAGCCATTCACATTCATTTAAATATTATGTGCAATTGTATTCCATCTGTAATTAATCATAATTAGAAATTAATTAATTATTAAAAAGACGGTGCTATTGAGAAACTTATGCATGATATTAATTATTATATTAATATAAAAAATATTATAGTATCAGTGTTTCAGACGTATAATTAATTAAATAGCTTAACTTAACATAACCTGATCATATTAAAAGTAGTACTAACAACTTATTAAAGTATGTATAATGTATAATGTGTTTAATTATTTGTAAAAATTCAGAAAATTATTTGTACAAATTCAGAAATACATTTTATGATACAAAGTTACTTTTTGAGTATGTTTTTTTCAAAAATCTGGAAAGTTGTTTAGACTCTTGTACTGAATTAACATTCAAAAAATATTATTTCAGTCGAAACTTTGTTACAAAACGACATAAACTGCATAAATCAATCTCTTTTTATTTAGTTTCATTTTCAAATTTCTAAATAAAATTCACACGATTGAACAAAATAATATTGGATAATCTGAGATTATCCAATATAATCTTTTACATAATAGAATACATAAAAACTACATTTAAATATATTTATAACTTGAAAGATTTATAGTCATCCAAAATGCAGCAGATATTAAACTGCAAAAAATGATGACACCAAAACCAAATTACCTCCCGACTATTTTTTGTTTAATTAACATTCCTATGGTAATGACACCTTTAAGATTAATGCTTGTATTATTATAATATATTTCCAGGTTACCAAAATTCCTACTTTATAAAAAAATAAAATAAATAAACATGTCTTAAATAATAAATAGTTTTAAATTAAAAAACGATATTTCCTAAAATATTTGATTTATGAAAATCGTCACGTGATTTAAATAAAATTCAGTCATTTATAAGCTGATTAAAAAAATACATTTCGGCATTCTTTAAGAAGTCGAAAAGTGCTCTCTGAAGCTGGCTTTAACATTCTTTGAGGTGAGACGAGGATAGGATTAGATTGTAAGTTGGTTGGTATTAAGGATGAATTTGGCTTGTTCGATACTCGTCTCACTTTCCGCACCTACGTTACGCGTTCGTTTATCTTTGTTTAATGGTTCAGAAGAATAGGTGCATCCTTTGTCTGATGGCATCCTTCTTCGACGCGTAAAATTCCGTCCTTCTTCAGCACAGGTAGTTTTATTCAATGGCCATGCCCATGCGTAACTGATCGGCAAATGTTTCAATCGGACTTTCACATAGGAGGCTTTTGAATAATCCTCAACTGTTTTTACTGTTTTCGCGGCCAACTTTGACATTTAAAGTTATTCAAATTTAATTATTTATTCTCCTGTGGATATAATAACGTTTATTTATTTATTTCCATTTTGATGTGTAGAATCTTTTTTTTTTTCAAGCCGCGCGCTGACATTAAAAAAATAGAATGCGTGCTCTCTTCTTCTATTCATTCGTCGGAGTAATTTGTCATAATACTATTATTGTCGCATTTTATTTCTCTATTTGTTGCTGTGTCGTAAAATTTATGTCAGTTGTGACTTTATAAAAGGAAAAATTTCTTTCAGTGCTCTTTTGAGACTTTTCGACGAGATGGTTTTATTTATGGCCGTGTTTATGGGAATTTGAAAAGCGTGAATGACGGCAGGGCATTTATTATTCATTCACTACCCTCGTTTTTTTAAATAAATGCAACATTTTTCCTTTTAGGGATTCTTATAAATCACTTAATTAACGATTGAGTCGTTATATTTTGTTTGCAGAATTATATCATGTTACTATCCATCCTACTCATTTTTTTGTTGGCAATAAATTAAGTATTTTGAGATGAATAACATCGTAAAAATTTGGTTTTATTATTAAATTATTAATAAATGTAAATTTTTGTAATATATTTTAGTAAAAAATATGAAATACATTTGCTAAAATAGTTTATAATTATATTTAGGTCAGTAGTACATTTATACATTTTAGAGCAGGTATTTAATTTTTTAAATTCTATTTAAGTTTGTTTGGAATTTATATTATTATCATTATAAAAGCGTATTTTAGAATAAATTATTAAAATAACCGTTGAAGAGATAATAATTATTTTCATTTATCACAAAGAACACGTTACTAGTTTAGGCTCTACTACTAGATTCTTCTACAGATGTAACAAGATAACTCAGATGCAACTGTGATAGTTTAATAAATTTATTAACATTTTCTCGGAGTACAACCATCAACTATATTAACAACTAAAGTTGAATTTAACCTGCCAGAGAGCAGATCGGGCAGTACTCGGTATAAGTCTAAGAGATAAGATTACAAACAAAGAAACCAGACGTCAAACTAAAGTAAAAGACGTGATAGAACAAATATCAAAGTTAAAATAAAGCTGGATAAAGCAATTAGTCAAGGAAAATGAAAAACAGAATAACACACTAAAGACCAAGAACTACCAAAAGAAGAATCGGAAGATTACAAAATAGATAGGTTGACAACATCTAAAAGATGGCATAAAAATGCAAAAAAAAACCTAGAGACCTACGTAGAGCATTAGATATTTACAGGCTGAGAGAAGAAAGATATCTTACTAATACACTAAAAAAGCAACATTAGAATACTGAAAACTGTTGACTAATAAGCTTGTTAGTCAGCAAATATACTAGTTAATCAGCAAATTATTAATAAACTCACTAAATAAACTTGTGGAACAGGCAGGTTTAAAAAAAAAACTTATTGATTATTTATTAAAACTTTATTGCCCAATTAGAACAACAAAAGAACCTAAAAACTGCTGCTAAGTTAACCTAAGTGGCATTGTATAGACCCATTTGTACCAGCAAGTAAAATATTTGATGACAACAAACTGTTCAAACAGCAAGAAGCTATATGATAGACTTTTTTTATGACATAACTTGCAACCAAAAGATTTCAACATTGTACAAAAAAACAATTAAACAGTCTAGCTAAATTGAAAAAGTTAATACGGTTGTAGTACCACTGAGAAAGAGTTGGTTGTCACTAAATTACGCAAGCAAGATAACAAATCCAATATTTGAAAAACAAACGGTCAGGTAGGTAGGCGTAGCAGCAGATCATTGACTACAAGTCAGTAGTTTTAACCCACTTACCAAACTGTTAGTAATCTAGAGATTATATATTTCTTCTTTTTGCAAATAAAAAGTTTTCTAAATAATGTGTATTTTTTGATTATCTTGAAAACAAAGCAAGATAGACAAAAAAGTTATTTAGATTTTAGGTTTAAAATCACCTAATAAACCGTAGGTCTTATCAACCCCCTTCAGACAAGTCGTAAGATTTCTGTGGCAATGTAAAATAGCTGTAAAACGCGCAATAAAAAAAAATTAAAAAATGTACCTAAAGTTTAATTTTTTGCCTACAGCCTCCATCATCAGCATTTTCTTTTCTCGCCACTGCAGACGTATTAGGCTGTCCAAAATGTTGGCAACTTACAATACTCTGGACCAGAAAAAGATCTTAATCATAAAACTTCACGCTGACAAGATGCAAGATCTTTGGTGCAGCAGTCAGATGCCTAGACTACTGCTCCACATTCCCCTCTGTAATTGTACGGTTTCTAAAAGAATGTGTTTTCCAACCTAATAGAACTTAATAGAAACTAAAATAATTATAATAATAATAATTAACTATATTACAATCTCCTCTACACACAAACAGTTCAACGTTTCTCCTAATAAGAGGCAATACGTTAACACCTTCGACACATTAGTAAACATAAATTGTTTAATAGTTACTATGATTTTATGTCAATTGTTTCTTTGACCAGTGAAATGCTAGACACACTGATGATGGGTGCATACCCTGAAAGACGTGTAAGTGTATCTTACTGAATGATAAAGCAATTTACATAAAATACATCATTTATTAGTTTTAAATTGTATAAAATTGCTCATAAAAAGTAATTTATGCATAAAACTTGCACAAAATACGTGTTTTCTTATAAAACTCGTACAAAATTGCTCAGAAAAGCTAATTGTTGCAGAAATATTGCACAAAAAGCATATAAAATTTGCGCAAAAAACAGTTTTTCAATAAATTGATAAAAAAATCGCTTAGGAAAACTTCTAGTTGCATGAATATTGTACAAAAATTATATTTTCTTACAAAATTCATCAAAAAATTTGTATACAAAATTTGTACAAAATCTTATAAATAAGCTAATTGTTGCATACATTTTTCACAAAAAACAGTTTTTTTAATCAAATTTATTAAAAAAAAATAAAGTTTCTTATACTAAATTTGCACAAAAGCATGAAATTTTCAACAAAAAACACATTTTGATCTAAAGCTTATTAAAAATTGCTTTTAAAAAACTTATTTGTTGCAAACAATCTAAAATTAAATCAAATTTGCTCATACTTTCTTATGAGCAATTCAATTTCAAACAAACCAGCAGCAGGGGGACGGGTGCTTTGAGAAATTTGCATTTTTTTGTTACTATAACTTATTAGTAGTCTATAGATCGGTTCATGAGAGTTTAAAACCCTTAAAAACAAGTTTTTTGTTGTTTTTTAATTTTTTAACTTTAAAAAATCGTATTTTTTGTTTAAAAATTGAAAAATTTTAACGTAAAAAAAAAACTTGCAATCAGAAATTTTCCGTAGAATCTAATTCTGAAATCATTTTAAATCTACATCTTTTTTATACGCGGCAAATAAAAAAAACGATGAAATTGCCCATATAAATGTATCAAAAATCAAAAATTATAAGTTTTTTTTTTCTAATTTTGTATAAAATCGCTCAAAATAAATAAATGTTGTACAAAATTATTCTTAAATACAAAAAAAA
Organism: Tachinus rufipes; assembly: GCA_963932245.1. Lineage (NCBI taxonomy): Eukaryota > Metazoa > Arthropoda > Insecta > Coleoptera > Staphylinidae > Tachinus > Tachinus rufipes. The sequence goes on along the minus strand of OZ010747.1, from coordinate 93,517,877 downwards.
AATCTTTGCATAAAATTTACACTTTAAATCACAATTTCTCATAAGATTGATCAAAAATTAAACAAAATGATAGTTTTTACAATAATTTCTTAAAAAACTTGATTAATGCCCAAATTGTTTAAAAAAAAAGCAAAAAATTGCATAAAATTTGTACAAAAAACGTATTTTTTTGGGAAACTGATCAAAAGTTACACAAAATTGTCATTATATGCCTTATTATTTTTGTAGAAAATTGCTAAAAAAATCTAAAAAACTGTTCTAAAATTGGAAAAACCTCTATTTTTAGCATAAAATGTACACAAATTTTATTTAATATAAATGGTCTAACAAATAATTACCAATTTGATTGGGTACTAAATCACTATAGAATATTTAGTATCTTTTTATGTAAATTCTAGTACCCAAAGTTTCATTAAGTTAAAGAAATAATGGTACCATATCTTTAGACATTTTATTTAATTATAATCTGGTACCGCATAATAACACAAAATATAAAATAGAAGAGCTGGTACTACTGTTATTTAAGGTTAAGGTTGAGGACTATTGCAAAACTGTGGTACCTAAGTACAAAGTAAAGTTGAGTTGTACATAGGTACCAGATTGTTTTTAATTTTACATTTTTATTTATAATTAAATTCTATATTACTAGATGGTACCACATTTAACAAAATGTTATCTATTAATGTTGATCTCAATTTTAATTAAACAGCCACAGAATGTGTAAACAGTACTACATAATTTTATTATGGTACCATAATGTATGTCATGGTACCAATAGGTTTTTATTAAATTGGAAATAAACAAAAATACAATAGTGGTACCACAAAATCAAACAATTTGCCTCATGGTGCATTAATGTTAAAAAAACTACATTTATCATTTTTTTAGTGTGGTACCATGCGCCAATTAGAGAAAAACACTACTAAGTAGTACTAACATGGTAACTAACAGTATTAATATAAATTTTAATTAATTGGCCGCAGTATTACAAAATTTCCATACGGTAGGTACCACACAGTATTATGTATGGGGTACCATATTATTAAGTGGTACCACATTTAACAACATGTTATCAATTCATTTTGATCAATTTCAATTAAATTACCACAGTTTGTGTCAACAGTACTTAATACAAAACCACATTTTATGTTTTGGTACCATTATGTATGATATTTTTTTTATTTTATTAAATAACAAAAAATGCGTTTTAGATAATACAAAAAATCAAACAACTCACTTTATCGTACCTTAATATAAAAAAATGACGTTAATCAAAATTTTAGTGTGGTACCATGTGCCAATTAGAGAAACACTACTAAAATTTGTATCTATTAAGTAATAAGATGGTACTACCATAAACAGTACTCGTTTTATAACAATAATTAAATTTGATGTGGCACCTTTGATTGTCATATAATAAAAACTCAATTTTTTTAGACTATTGCGTTGAAAATTGTGGTACTACTTTATATTACATTGCTCTGCAAAGTACCGTTGAGTACCAAATTTCCTTTTTATTTATAATTTAATGTAAATCAAAGACATAATTTTACTAACTAAACAGTATTTGTGTGTGGTACCACATCACAAGGTAGTACCAACATGGTTATTATTAGTTAAAATCTCAATTTTAATTAAACTGTCGCAGTACCACATAATTTTAATGCGGTACCACTCATGAAATAAGTAACAAACAAAAACTTGGTAGTTTAATAGTACCACAGAATTAAACAATTTGTCTCATGGTATCATGATATCAAAAAATACATTTATTAATATATTAGTGTGGTACCATGTGTGAATTAGAGGAACTTATTCTCGTTTTGAAGTATTTAGTACCACAGAAATTTATATCATAAAAAGTACTTGTTTTATACAATTAATTTTGACGTGGTACCTTTTTAATTGTTATATATTAAAAAATATTTTTTTAGCTTATTGCGTTTGAATTTGTGGTACTACTGTTAAACAGTTTTATTTGTATGGTACCACATCACTGAGTAGTACCACTATTGTTATTGGTATAATTTTTATTAAATTACTGTCGTAATACCACACATTATTTCAATGCGGTACCACTTTCTATGTCATGATACTATAAATTTAATTTTAATTTTTATTGAATAAATAACAAACAAAAATGTAATAGTTTTAATGGTACCACAAAATTAAACAGCTTACTTCATAGTACCTTAATATCAAAAATTCATATTTATTAATTCTTTGTGTGGTACTATGTGTTAATTATATAAAATAGAAAATTTTAAGTTTACTTTATAGGTCATTGTACTACCAAAAATGTATCTAAGTACTACCATTGAAGTACTTATTTTATAACTACAATTAAATATAATGTGGTACCATTTAAATTGTCATACCACATCACTAAGTAGTACCACTATCGGTAATCATTTCAATTAAATTGCCGCAGTACCATACATTATTTTAATGCGGTACCACTTTCTAAGTCATGGTACTATAAATTTTATATCAATTTTTATTGAATAAATATCAAACAAAAATGCAATAGTTTTAATGGTACCACAAAATTAAACAGCTTACTTTATGGTACCTTTATATCAAAAATTCATATTTATTAATACTTAGTGTAGTACTATGTGTTAATTATATAAAATAGAAAATTTTAAGTTTACTTTATTGGTCATTGTACCACAAAAAATGTATCTAAGTTCTACCATGGAAGTACTTGTTTTATAACTACAATTAAATATAATGTGGTACCATTTATATTGTCATACCACATCACTAAGTAGTACCACTATCGGTAATCATTTCAATTAAATTGCCGCAGTACCATACATTATTTTAATGCGGTACCACTTTTCAAGTCATGGTACTATAAATTTTATATCAATTTTTATTGAATAAATATCAAACAAAAATGTAATAGTTTTAATGGTACCACAAAATTAAACAGCTTACTTCATGGTACCTTAATATCAAAAATTCATATTTATTAATATTTAGTGTGGTACTATGTGTTAATTATATAAAATAGAAAATTTTAAGTTTACTTTATAGGTCATTGTACCACCAAAAATGTATCTAAGTACTACCATGGAAGTACTTATTTTATAACTACAATTAAATATAATGTGGTACCATTTAAATTGTCATACCACATCACAAAGTAGTACCACTATCGGTAATCATTTCAATTAAATTGCCGCAGTACTATACATTATTTTAATGCGGTACCACTTTTTAAGTCATGGTACTATAAATTTTATATCAATTTTTATTGAATAAATATCAAACAAAAATGTAATAGTTTGAATGGTACCACAAAATTAAACAAATTACTTTATGGTACCTTTATATCAAAAAATCAGATGTATCAATACTTTAGTGTAGTACCGTGTGCCAATTATATAAGATTCTGAAACTTAAATTTATATACTAAAATTCCTTAGAAAACTTAATGCCGGTGTTCCTCAAGGTTCTGCTTTTTCGCTAACTTTATTTCTGATTTACATTAATAATATCTGCTATTAATTATGTTAAAAAAAGAACTCATTTTACATAGGTGAATTTTTTGAAAGCTTAAATTATCATCTGTTTACAATTTACATAATTGAGAGTAAAATGCACCATTATAATACGCAGGCAAAAATCGCCAATGCGAAAAGGCCCATAAGCATCCTCTCAAAGTCTATTTCAAAACCTAAGAGGAACGGATTTAGTTTTTTTGAAATGTTTTAAATAAAATTTGGCAGTTTTGGACAGTTTAGCTGTTTTTTATATTTTTTGGCAGGATTTTGCTATTTTTGTAATTTGATAAAAAAAAATTGTTAAGAGTTTATAGCCTGATTTTGATGTGTTTTAACAATTATTTAGTATTTCATAGCCGGGTTTTGCACTTTTTAAAAACCGAATATTTATGGCCGGATTTTGCTAGTTTTAAACCGGATTTTGTTATTTTTTATAAATAGAATTTTGCACTTTTTAACAGTTTATTATGAACTTTAGTTCTTTCTAACAATATTCTAATATTTTATAACCGAATTTTGCTATTTTTCACTTTTCATGAGTGCAATTTTTTGCACTTTTCAACGGCTTTTGGGCAAATTTCTGACTACTATAAATAAAATTTTAAATTTTTTAATAACTTATTGCCGGATTATTGCTATTACTAACAATATTTTGATACTTCATAAACAGATTTTGCTATTTTTGAAACTACGCATTTTTTTTTTTCATTTTCAACAGTTTATGGCCGGATTTTGATGTTTTCTAACAGTATTTAATTTTTAAATCTGATTTTACTATACTTGACATTTTATAAATAAAAATTTACACTTTTCAAATTTTGATCTTTTGTAACAATATATTAATGTTTCAAGATTAAAACTTGTTATTTATTACATTTTATATATAGAATTTTGCACGTTCCAACAGTTTATGACCAAATTTTGTTGTTTTCTTACAATATTTTAATATTTTATGGCCGGATTTTGCTAATTTTAAAAGTTAGTTTACATTATTTAACAGTTTAAAGCAAACTTTGATTTATTCTAATAATATTTTGATGTTTAAAGACAACATTTTGCTATTTTTCACTTTTTATAAATAAAATTTTGCAATTTTTAGCAGTTTATGGCAAATTTTTTAAATATAAAATTTTGCAATTTTTAATAGTTTGTGGCCAGATGATTTGCTATTACTAACAAAATTTTGATACTTCATTGACAGATTTTGTATTTAAAATTTTCTTTTAATTTTTGGACAGTTTATGGCCGAATTTTTGTGGTTTTTAACAATATTTTAGTTTTGTGAACAGATTTTACTGAGATTCTGAAATAAAATTTCATGAGATTCTGAAATAAAATTTTACACTTTTCAATGGTGTTCAATAGCTTTTTATAATATAATTTTGATATTTTATAGCCAGACTTTGCTATTTTTGACACGTTATAGTAAAATATTACATTTTTAATAGTTTTATAGCCAAAATTTAGTGCTTTATGACAATATTTTGATCTTTCATTTGTTATTTTAAACATTTTATATAAAGAATTTTGCACGTTCCAACAGTTTATGACCGGATTTTGTTTTTTTCTAAAACAGTTTTAATGTTTTATGTCTGAATAATTTTCTTAAGCAAATTTACCATTTTTATCAGTGTATGGACAAACAATTTTGTAACTTTCTAACAATATTTTGATGTTTCTAGGCCAATTTTGCTATTCTTGACAAAAAATTCGGTACATTTAAACCGTTATTGGTCGGTTAACTTTTTATGAATAAATTTTTGTACGTTTATGACCGAATTTTTGGTGTTTTGAACAACACTTTAGTAGTTCATAGCCGCATTTTACAATTTTAAAAATTTCATAATTTTTTTAAAACTTTTTAACAGTTTGTAGCCGGATTTAAGGCTTTCGAACAATGTTTAAAGATTTCAAAGCCGATTAGCTACTTAATTTTTTTATTTTGTTTGTTTTAATAGTTTAGTCCGATTGGTGCTTCTTTACAGTATTTTTTTTTACATTTTATAAATAAATATTACATTTATCAACAATTTTATGTCCAGATTTAATTTTCTTTCAAATTTGCTCAAAAGTCATATTTTTCTTATAAAATAATTATAACCAAACTGTGTTGTTTCCTTACATAGTTTTGATATTTTATGACTAGATTTTAGTATTTTTGACATTTTATAAATAAAGTTTTACATTTATCAACAGAATTTTGGTGCTTCCTAACAATAATTGATTCAAAATCTAAGAGGGGCAGATTTAGTTTTTTTGACAATTTTTAAATAGTTTGGCCTTTAGATTTTGGTTCTTTTTAACAATGTTTTTTATATTTTATAGCAAGATTTTGATATTTTTGAAATTTGATATAAAATCTGAATTTGTTATGAGTTTATGGACCAATTTTGGTATTTTTTGACAAATGATTAGAATTTCATGGTTGGGTTTTGCACTTTTCAAATGCCGGATTTTGACTTTTTCTAACAATATTTTGGTATTTTATAACCAGATTTTGCTGGTATTAAAATTTTATAAAAAAAACTACATTTTCCAACAACTTATAGCAAAATTTTGATTTATTCTAATAATATTTTGATGTTTAAAGACCGCAATTTGCTATTTTTAACATGTTATAAAACAATTTTACATTTTTCATATTTGGATTTAATCTGAAAATATTATAATCACCGGATTTAGTTGTTTTTGATTAAAAAAAATATATACTTTTTAACAGTTTATTGTAGATTTTGGTTTTTTCTATCAATATTTTAATACTTTATAGCTAGGGTTTGCTATTTTTTACTTTCTATGAGTATAATTTTGCACTTCTTAACAGTTAAAAAAAAATGTTGATTTTTATAAAAAGAGTTTTGCAATTTTTAATATTTTGATACTTAATAAACAAATTTTGCTATTTTTGATTTTTTTTTTGATTTTTCAATAGCTTATAACCGGATTTTGGTGCTTTCTAACAAAATTTTAAGGTTTCAAAGCTAGATTTTGTCATTTTTAAAATTATATTAAAACAAATTGCATTTTTCTGCAGTTCATGGCTCCATTTTAGTGTTTTCTGACGGTATTTTAATTTATTACCAGATTTTACTATACTGACATAATTTTTATATTGTATATTTAAATTTTGCTATTTTTGACATGTTATGAATTAAATATTAATATTTTCAAAAGTTTGTACTTTATAACTATATTTTAATGTTCATGGCCAAAATTAGTTATTTTTGACAGTTTATTTATAAAATTTTGAAGGTTCCAGCAGATTATGACCAAATTTTGTTATTTTCTAACATAGTTTTGATATTTTAAGACCGGATTTTGCTGTTTTAGAAATTTTATGAAATTTTTTTTACATATTTATGGCCAGATTTTGGTTTTTTCTAATAATATTTGGATAATTCACAACCAGATTTGGCTATTTTTTTATATTTTATAAAAAAATACAATATTTAAAGATTTCAAAGCGGGATTTTGTTATTTTGAAAATGTTATAAATAAAATCTTGCACTTTTTTACCAATTTTGGCCGGATTTCGGATCGTTTTAAAAATATTTAGTATATTATGTATGAAAATATTTTGTTATTTTTACTTTTTGTAAATAGAGTTTTGCACTTTTTAATACTTTAAGCCCGGTTTTTTTAACCGTCCCTAGGTGCGCCACAGACAAATGCAAAACTTACTACAAAAACGGACTTTCTAATGTCGAGTTTTTTGCATTTTACTCAAAAACAACCAACCAACCTAACCACGTAAATTAACATTAAATTATGCATATTTTAAGACTAGTTTCAACTCTCTAGTGCAATGTAACATCAAACTTCAATTAATAATTTTTATTTAAAATAATTTTCAAAAATGTTATAAAAGATTATTTAGAGCAATAAAACAATAAAAACTTTATTGTTTTTTTATTTCTTCTTTAATGTTTGAAGCAAAGCAAAATTATAACTAAAAATTAAAAATATAAAAAATAATCTCAAAACTAAAGAATTTTTGTTTCGTTAAAGTTTTAAAGTCATGCTCCTTAAAAATAGATGTAATTTATGTTAAATATATTGACAGACATAATTTGAATAACAAAAATTTCAAAAACAACATTTTTATCAAAAATAATGATGTTTGCTTATTAAACATAAAAACATAAAATTCCAGCTTTTGGATGCAATAGCCCACCATAAAATGTTAGAGACCCTACTATAAGCAAAAATCAGAATATTAAAAACAAAAATTCAAAAAAAATTGTTAAAAATTTTACTTTAAGTAGCAAACAAACTTAAAATTTAGACATTAAACATAAAATGATGTAAAAATTCGACTTTTAGAAGCAAAAATATTAAAAAAACTTGAACTTAAGTTTTAAACCAAAAATCCGGCAATTAAAAATAAAAACCAAGTCAAAAATGTTAAAAACCCAACTTTCAGAAGCAAAAATGTTAAATTTCTTTAAAATTAATAAATGATGTAATTTATGTAAATTGCCTTTTTATCAGTATCAGTAAAAGACACAACCATTCGTGTTTCAAGGTATGCACTTATCATCAGTGTGCCTAGCATCTCACTGGCCAAAGAAAAAATTTACATAAAATCACAGTAACTATTAAACAATTTATGTTTACTAATGTATCGAAAGTGTTAACGCAATGCCCACTATTAGAAAAAAAAAAATTATTAATTTTAAATGATAAATTAGTTTCGGTCATCTGAATCAAATAAATCGTCTGTGTAGGATTTAACTGTATTACAGTCTCCTTCACACACAAAAACTTCAACGTTTTTCCCAAAAAAGAGCATTGCATTAACACCGTTGACTTGTTAAAATTCTACCTAAATTAATAAAAATCCGGCTGTCATATGTAAAATTCTAGCTTTTAGATTGATAATATAAAAAAAGTAATCAATTATAATTTAAAATATAATTTAAACATTAAAAATGTTAATAAATTAGCAAAGCTAGTTTATAATAACTTATTTTTAATTTACAGTTTTAGATATTTTTTGACAGATTTTCAACATTTGTAGTAACTTGACAGTATAACAAATCTTATGATTTTTTATACGTTACTGTTAACAATTTGACAGTTTAAAATATTAATTGACTGAATCATACAGTTTGTCAAATCAGTTACTTTTTATAGATTGAATTATAATTTAACATACCTGGCAAATTTTATTACATTTATGTAAACTATTTAACAGTTTTAGTACTTTTCACAGTTATATTTTAAACAGTTTAGTTCTGTTTAACAGATTTAGTAAATTTATGCCAACTTATTACAATGCTAAAAACTATTTGACAGTTTTAGTAACTTTTGACAGATGTGGTAATATTTTTGACAGTTTAATAACTTTTAAAAAAATGTAATTACTTTTAGACAGTATTTTTGGTAGTTTAGAATACTATTTGACAGATCTGTTATAGTTCTGCCAACATAAATTATTACTGTAAATTGTTTGACAGTAAAAGTATTTTTTTGAAATTTTTAGTTATTTTTTGACAGATGTAGTAACATTTTTGACAATTTAGAATAGAATTTGACATATAAGACAGATAGTATGCACTTTATTATATTGCTGTAAATTGTTTAACAATTTCAGTAACTTTTTGAAGTTTTTAGTAACTTTTTGAAGTTATTAGTAATTTGTTAAAGTTTTTAGTAACTTTTTTAAGTTCGTAGTAACTTTTTGAAATTTTTAGTAATTTTTTGAAGTTTTTAGTAACTTTTTGAAGTTTATAGTAACTTTTTGAAGTTTTTAGTAACTTTTTGATAAACGTAGTAATATTGTTAACAGTTTAGAAAACAATTTGACAAATTTAGAAAATTTATGCTAATTTATTAAATTGTTAAAAAGTATTTTACAGTTTTTGAAACTTTTTAACAAATTTTTGACAATTTAGTAACTTTTTGACAAATGTACCTCCATTTTTTAACAGCATAGAATATCTAGAATCTATCTTAATCTTATCTTTCAAAATTTTCGCTGTCCCTAGCAAAATTTAATTTTTGTAATCTTAAAAAATCAAGACGTAAATTTGAATGGCAAAAATAAAAAAGAAAAAATTTAAAAATCGGAAAAAGAAAATGCAAAAATTGCTTATTATTAGGTTTTTTCTTTTATCATTGAATGCCGTCCTGCCTGACTCTATATGATGCACTTGAGTTAAAATATTATTTTGTGTATATTCAATACAATCGTTTTTATAAATTTTGAATAATAAAAAAGTTTTAAACTTAAAAAAAAATGTTTGCCAGCTTTGGGTTTGCCACTTAAAAAAATCGATAAAATTATGCAAAGATCGAGATCGAATCAATCCCTTTTGTGTCTCTCAATTTTAAGACTATTTATGCGATTATACTACAAAAAAATCAGCAAAAATCGAGTTGAAATTCTTTATGTTTATGAAAAACAATTCTGCGTGTACATCACGTATTAACAATAATACTTCTTTAAGTTCAAAAACATTGATGAAGTTATCACATAAAGTAAAAATAAAAATGCTAATAGAAAACAGACAAAAGTATTTAAAAAAATCAATTTAATAAATATATCAAAATCATTCAATCCACGAATAGATTAAATTAAAAAAAAAATAAAGCTAAATATTAATTAATATATTTATATTTTCAATAAAATTAATCAGTTGTTATATATTATAGTTGAAAGTAAAAAGATTTTATTTTGTTCGAAGAGTTAGTCCATTTACTAATGCTTAATTCAAAACATCTTTACTCACAAAACAAAATTTTACTTTTAATTTTTTATAATTTCAATAATTAATAATTGATTAATAAAACAAACTTGTTTTTAATGTTTAAAAGAATCTTTCGGTAAAATTAATTTTCAAGAAATTAAGTCATATATTAATTATTAATTAATTAGAAAATATAATTTATTCTCTAAGTTTAAATACATTTTTATTTAAAGAAATTAAAATGAACAAAATTAATGTTTTTGAGATACAAATAAAATTATTATGTAACCTCACAAAATAAACGATTACTTTCAGAAAAACTAATAATGTTAAATTGATTAATGAGGTATAAATATCATCATGATAACAAGAAATGTCAAATATTATGTTGCTCAATATAAAATTCAAAACTATTACTAATCATTTAACTTGAAAACTAAATTAAAAATATGTTAATATTGATAACGTTACTTAATTTTATTTTATAATTTTATGCCAGCAATATATCTCAAAGTAAATGCACCCAAAAGACGTATCTCTTTATGTAAAATAAAATATTTATTCCTCAGCTATCAAGCAAAACTGTCAGCGCGTATCTCGTGGGCTGTTTTACGATTTTGGATCCGCAATAAAACCGCGATAACAAAACAATTTTTGGAAATCGTCCGCGAATTAATTCGAATAATAATAATAAAAAAAGCGACCCGCGCGGGTGTTAAAATTTGGGAGCTCTGTGAGTAAAAGTGGTGGGGATTGGAAATTAAAGTACATAGTACATAAACAAAGTATATAGCACCCACATATCTACATAATAATACCCATACAACACCACAAGCGCCGTATGCACTGGTTGGTTAAGAGCGCTTTTGTTGCAGCATGGAACGGACTTCTGGTTAAAAGACTCCTCAGAAACTAGACCTTATGAATATTAGACCGAGAGGTGTTAGTAGGCAGGCCTTATAGTACCATAGGGGGGTCCAGGGGGGCACAACACACTACCGAGCCGACCATTGGGCTACCATCGCCACTTTGGTACAGAAGCATTCTAACAGCAGCTGCGAACTCTGAAGGAGTTTAACTCTGGAGAAGGTTCATTTTGTATAGTGATCGGGAATTGGAATTATATCCAAGACTTAGTGAATTATTTTGTTGCTGTTTTATTTTTATTTAACAACATTCATCCACACAATTTATAAGGTTAGTACTATATTTTATTAAATTAAATTTTTCATTAAATTTTATTAAAAGTGTTTTGAAATTATTAAAAGCACGCGCGGTTTAAAGACACGTGCTGCTGTGTTACGCCTGCGCTACCGTGTTACGTATCGCCTCGGGTTGTACAAGTGGTGGGGGCACTACTAGTTTACGCACGCGACACTCTAAACGTCTTCATCGACCCAGAAAAAAAACCTATTAACTTGATGAAATTGAAATTTGTGTGCGATTCGCGAGTAAAATCAACCTTCCGTCGCTTCACTCTCACATTGTCTGTCGGTAGCTTTTGTTTCCCAACACACACAAGTCTCTCTCTTCTACAGTTCATGGGTAACTTGATAGTGTCATATTTATGTGTCTACTGACTTCTATCTCGACAATAATTTAACTTTACGAGCTTACCTTTGTGTTATTATGGGTTTTAATATAAAAGAGGGGTTCACACACAACACACACACACACACACAAATATACAACACAAAAAGGAAAGAAAGATATGTATAAAAAATGTATATTGGATGCATGCCGCGGCCGCCTTGTTCGGTTGTGATATGTTGTGACCGTAAAAATCGTACCGAAACAAGAATAGGATCGAGATATGTATTTATTGGAATTTTTATACAAGAAAAAGGTCGCACCGTTAAGAAAAAGGTTTTTATCATACAAAGTGTTAAATTCAGAATTAATTTACAAACTAGTACCGTTAAGTATAAAATTATAACAAAAGAACCAGTGCAGTGGAAAATTTTGTGATTTATGATTGTAAAATGTAGAAGTTTTATATAAAACCAATAATTACTGAATATTAAATATGAAATTAATTAATTAAAAGTAGTACCGTGCATTTTATAAAAGTAGTACCAATTAAAGTTACAACAAAATTGTTGTAAAGTGAATTAATTAGATTTGATTAATTATTATAAAAGTAGTACCGCGCATTTATTTGCGTAATTCGAAAGTGATTAATTAAGATGATTTAAAAGTAGTACCTTGCAATGCATTTTCCAAAATAATAAAATAAAACTCAAAATTATGTTTATTTTCAATTTATTGAAATGTAATATCATTTTGCGTCATTTTGAAATGCAGTACCACTTAAAAGTAGTACTGTAAAATGGAATTCAAAATTAATTAGTGAAATTGCTCAATTAAATTGATATCTGATTATGCAAGAATAGTACCATGCAAATTTTGTTTTGAAATGCAGTACCACTTTGCAATCTTAAAATGTAGTACTATTGTATAAAAAAGTAGTACCTAATTCGATTAAATTCCAATTTATAAATTATTGAAATGTTATATCATTTTACCTTCTTAATATATAGTACTGTGAAATGACATTCAAAATTTATAGTTAATTAGCGCAAGATTAAGATTACTTAATTAAAATAATTATATTAAAGGTAGTACTATGTAAAATTCTTGTTCTTCTCTAAGTAGTACTTATATAATTAAAATTTAAATATTTAATTGAACCAATTATTATTAATTTGTTCTGTTTGTACACTCAACATTTGATTCTGTTTATATAAAAGTTTAATTAATTATTAGTAGTACCATTTATGGTACCAAATGCGATATATCAATCAAAAATGATTTTTATATCAAAAAATTATTGTAAAATCTACAATTAAGAAGGAAAATTGTATAAAGTACCTAATTTGATAAAGGTAGTACTACCTTCATTAAAAAGTAGTACCCACTGACAAGTACCTTGTATTTCAACAGCAGCAGAAGCATTATTTTTTTACAATTTAAATAATGTATTCACCAAAAATAACAAAATCCAAATAAGCAATACTGTCTGTGTTCATTATTTTCTAAAAGTAGTACCCGCTCAATAAAAATGAACTTGTTGCTAATAATTGAACAAATTATCATTAATTTGCTTTGTCAGTACACTCACAATTCAATTGTGTTCATATAAAAGTTTAATTAATTATTAGTAGTACTGTGTATGGTACCAAATGTAATATATCAATCAAAATATTTTTTTGATCACAAAATCATTATAAAGCCCATAATTAAGTATGCAAATTGCATATAGTACGTAATTTGATAGTAGATAGGCAGGTACTACCTAACTTAAAAAAGTAGTACCCACTGACAAATAACTTGCGTTTTCAACAGCGTCTGCATTTTTTTTTTAATAATTAGTTTATTCGCTAAAAATACAAAATAACAAAATCCGTATAAGGAGTACTGTCTGTTTTCTTTATATTTTAAAAGTAGTACCTTGTAGTACTAATTGGTTAGTAAATAAATTAAAAAATAAACGTTTGGATCTGAATGATTAAAATTACTATTGTTATTCTTGTTAAAGCAGTACCAATACATTAATCATCTACAAATTTATAGAAACATAAAAGTACCAAGTAGTACTTTAAATCAAACGTACTTTAAAATATCAATTTTTTAATTTGATATAAAAAAAACAAAAATAATCAAATGTTACTTTCAAGCAATATTTATGCAAAGTACTTAACTACATAAAAGTACTACCTTAATAAGTAATACTAAAATAAATTTCCAGATATTCAATTAATTATGTTTTAATTTACATTTGAAGTGTAAATTAATAAAAAAAAAACAATTATTTAATTAAATTCATTAAAAAACTCTAAAAGTAAATTAAATTGATTTTGAGTACTTAGAAATCATAAAGAACTTTAAAGTAGTACCCCTGAAAACAATAATTGAAATTTATGGAGCAGTACCATTACTTAAATATACGAGCAAATAATTTCAAAAATACATTCCTAATTAAAAGTAGTACCATATAACAATTACAATAAATTATAGTACTATAAATTCAATATTTAATTTAATTTTAAATAAATAGTACTACCATCTGCACCTACATATTAACTTTATTGCATTTCATACGTTAGTTTGAAGCAAGTAGTACTCAATTTTAATTAAATTAACTATAACCAATTAACAGGTAGTACCATGATTATTCAGTAGTATTTATTCAATACATATAAACTTATTAGAATATATCTTTGGATTGGATTATAATTAAGTAATAAATTAAAATAGCCAATTGAAACAACAGGAAGCAACATATGGTACTACCTACAGTACCATCTAAATATAGATTTACGACTTAAATTTTATTATATTTCTGGTACTAGGTTTTTATTTAATTAATTTGATCAGAATATGTAGGTAGAAGTGCAATTAAATTTTGTTGTATTAGTACCACTTAATGACATAATGTTTTTGAGTATTTTATAGTACTTCAAGTCATGTGTTGCATTAATTATTTTATTGAAACGTCATTTTAATCAATTATTTTGATTAAAATATGTTTTTTTGGTTTGTCGTACTCCATTCAATACATTTAGTACCAATTTGCAATATTGTAAGCTGTAGTACTATTTTATTTAATATTAGTAGTACCGCTGTTATATTTACAACATCATTTCGGTTTAATTTTAAAATGTAGTACTTAAATTTTATTATAGTAACGTTTTCAGTTTAAAGGAATGTTACCAAGTAGTACTTTCGTTACTTTCAAAATTATTTTGTAATATTTTAAACTGTGGTACTACTATAACTAATGTCACATTTACTAGTTTTTTTATGAAGTTTTCAGATAGTATTTCTCCACTTTTTGTACTTTTTTGAGATTCCGCATTTTTTTTTTGATATTTTGCACTTTTTAAAAATTTGTTTTTTTATGATTTTGCTTTTTTTGAAATTTTGCTCGTTTTTAGAGGATTTGTACTTTTAGTAAAGACAATGAACTATTGGCATTATTCGTAAACTTTGAGCATATTTTAAAGATTAACTTTGAAATCTGCGATCACTTTTTGGATACTAAACTACTACTATTTCTTGTAAATTCTTGATCAAATATTTGCATTTTTTGGATTTTAATATTTTTGAGTTATTGCACTGCTTTTAAAGAAAGTTGGCATTGTTGTTAGGTTAGGTTAGGTTAGGTTAGGTTAGGTTTTACACACCTCTAGATTTTGGACTACTTTTGGGACACCAGTAAACACTTGAGATTACTTTTTGAAACTTAAATGTATTTCCATTCTTTGAAAGATGTTCTAAATTAGTATTTCTGGACTTTTTTTGAGATTTTGCAGTTTAGTTAAAGGTTTTGTATTTCTTTTAAAAATTTTGTATTTTTTTGGAAACTATTGAGTAATATTTGCATTATTTGGAACCTTTGAGCATCTTTTACAGATTACATTACGTTTTTGACTACTTTTTGAAAGACTTAATTTCTCCTTGAGGTTTTTGATCATTGATTAGAAATTTTTAACCAAGTTTTTGGTAATTTTCAGCATATTTTGTAAACTTTAAGAATTTGTTTAGTCTATTTTCTGATTCTTGACTACTTTTGGGAAATCAAAAGACCCAATTTTTGATGACGCGTTCAAGCATATTGAATGGTAATTGGCGAATGACGCAAGTAATGTTGACTTCTATTTTTCAAGCTACTCGGCCACAACTTAAAACTTAGTTCCCGCTTACCCACCAAAACGTTTGTGGTCAAAGAACTTATTGTAAACAAATCGTCTGTTGTATTGCTAACAACTGACAATTATTCTTGAAAATAGCATCAGAAACACAAGAAGTAGATAAAATAATTTAATCTATAGATTACCAACACTTGAGCGGGTGGGCTATAGTAAAATAAAATATCACCCGCCTATAACTTAAACTTTGTTCCCGCCCACCCACCCAAGCGTTTGTTGACAAGAAAATTATTGTAAACAAATAGTCTGTTAAAAATAGCAGCAGAAACACAAGAAGTGGATGAAATTATAGTTTCTTTGATCACCAACACTTTGGCGGGTGGGTGGGCCATAGTAAAAGAATCTACCCGCCCACAACTTAAACTTAGTTCCCGCCCACCCATCCAAGCGTTTGTTGTGAAGGAAATTATTATAAACTATTCTCTTGCTAAAAATAGCAGAAGGAACACTAGAGGCGGATGAAATAATAAATCCTTTGATCACCAACACTTGGGCGGATGGGTAGGCCGTAGTAGAAGAAGCTACCCGCTCATAATTTAAACTTAATTCCCGCCCACCCACTCAAGCGTTTGTTGACAAAGAAAGTATTGTAAACTCTTGCTTAAAATTGCTGCAGGAACACAAGAGGCGGATAAAATAATAAATCCTTTGATCACCAACAATTGGGCAGGTGAGTGGGTCACGGTAGAAGAATCTACCGGTTTAAAATTTAAACTAAATTTTCGCCCACCCACCCAAGCGTTTGTTGTCAAGAAAATTATTGTAAACAAATCGTCTGTTGAATATAGCAGCAGAAACACAAGAGTTGGATGAAATAATAAATCCTTTGATCGCCAACACTTGGGCGGGTAGGTGGGCTATAGTACAAAATTTAAAATTAGTTTCCGCCCACCCACCCAAGCGTTTGTTGTCAAAGAAATTATTGTAAACAATTCTTTTGCTGAAAATTGCAGCAGGATCACAAGAGACTGATAATATAATAAATCCGTTGATCACCAACAATTGGGCGGGTGGGTGGGCAACAGTAGAATAAGCTACCCGCTCACAACTTAAACTTAGTTTTCGCCCATTCACCTAAGTGTTTGATGTCAATTAATTATTTTAAACTATTCTCTTGCTGAAAATGACTCCAGGAAGACAAGAGGTGGATGAAATAATAAATCCTTGAATCACCAACACTTGGGCGGGTGGGTTGGGTCACAATAGAAGAAGCTACCCGCTCACATTTTAAACTTAGTTCCCGCCCACCCACCCAAGCGTTTGTTGTCAAGAAATTTATTGTAAACTATTTTTTTGTTGAAAATTGCAGGAGGAACACAAAAGGTGGATGAAATAATAAATCTTTTGATCACCAACAATTGGGCGGGTGGGTGGAAAACAGCGGAAAAAGCTCGCTCACAACTATAACTTAGTTCCCGCACACCCACCCAAGCGTTTGTTGTCAAGAAACTTATTGTAAACTAGTCTCTTGTTGAAAATTGCAGCAGGAACACAATAGGTGGATAAAATAATAAGTTCTTTGATCAGCAACACTTGGGCGGGTGGGTGGTGGTTGTCAATGAAATTATTGTAAACTATTCTCTTGCTGAAAATTGCAACAAGAACTGAAGATACGGATGAAATAATAAATCCTTTAATCACCAATACTTGGGCGGGTGGTTGGGCCATAGTAGAAGAAACTATTCGCTTATAATTTAAACTTAAAGTAAACTAATTGTCTGTTGTATTGCTAACTGACAATTATTCTTTTGTTGAAAATAGCAGCAGAAACACAAGAGGTGGATAAAATAATGTAATCTATGAATCACCATCACTTGGGCGGGTGAAAGGACTTTAGTAGAAAAAGCTACCCGCCCAACACTTAAACTTAGTTCCCGCCCACCCACCCAAGCGTTTGTTGTCAAGACAGTTATTGTCAACTATTTTCTTGTTAAAAATAGCAGCAGGAACACAAGAGGTGGATGAAATAATAAATTCTTTAATCACCAACATTTCGGCAGGTAGGTGGGCTATAGTAGAAGAAGCTACCTATTCTCAAATTAAACTTAGTTCCCGACCACCCACCCAAGCGTTTGTTGTCAATGAACTAATTGCAAATTAATCGTCTGTTGTATTGCTACTATTTGAAAATTATTCTTTTGTTGAAAATGGCATTGACAAGAGGTGGATGAAATGATGAATCCTTTGATCACCAACACTTGGGCGGGTGGGTGGGCCACAGGAGAAAAAACATCTCTCCCACAACTTAAACTTAGTTCCCGCCCACCCACCCAAGCGTTTGTTGTCAAAGAACTTATTGTAAACCAATCGTCTGTTGTATTGCTAATTAATGACAACTATTCATTTGTTGAAAACGGCAGCAGGAACACAAGAGGTGGATGAAATGATAAATCTTTTGGGTGGGCCGTAGTAGAAGAAGCTATCCGTCTACAACTTTAACATAGTTCCCGCCCACCCATCCAAGCGTTCGTTGTCAGCAAATTCATTGGCTATAAGCCGTGTTTTTGTGTAGCTTAATGCTTGCTGTAGCGTTTCGTGTAGATATGTTGGATAATTTTTGCAAATCGGTAGTCAATTCTGCAGTCAGGTACATTCCTGATATCGTACGTTAGAGTTTATTTGGCCCCTACTTGGTAAGTGTAGTAAAAGACATTGATTTTTGTACAATGGTCGATCACTGCACAAAAATGTGCATGCAAAAAAGGATGAATATGGGTATTATGATTACGTTCTTTGTCCCTAAATAGTAATGGGCAAAAGGCGGCGTGTGCAAGCACCCTCTGTAGGTGCTGACAAATTTGCTTGGCTTAAAGGAGGACCTACGGTGCTAGTAGTCAAATCAAAGTGTGCCTTAGGAGCTGGCCTTAGTGGCACTAAAGACACATGACGCGATGGGCCTTAGAATAATGGCCTGTTGTTTCTATTCAGGTAAACTTCAATGGACTCTTAACTAAGGAAAAGGCTCACAAGTTTCCTTCCACAATTTTTTTTTGTTCCTTTTCCTCTGGGCTTTGTGGTGGGCATCAACGTTGCTGTCCAGATAGATTTCCATAGACTCTTCTTTAGAGAAGAACACAGGGTCGGCCGGTTAAATGGCAGGTTTCTTGGAGTGATCTAGGCCGGAGCTGGTGGCGGTCTTCAAGCTAGCATCTTTGTCTTGTTTCAGCTAGAGTAGTTCCTTCTTCTAAATTACTTGGGCGGGTAGGTGGGCTATAGTAGAAGAAGCTACCTGCCCACAACTTAAACTTAGTTCCCGCCCACACACTCAAACGCTTGTTGTCAAGAAATTTATTGTAAACTAATCGTCTGTTATATTGCTTACTACTGGCAATTATTCTCTTATGGAAAATAGCAGCAAAAACACAAATAAAAGTGGATGAAATACTAAATTCTTTAATCACCAACACTTGAGAGGGTGGGTGGGTCATAGTAAATGAATAACTTAAGAAGACTCACTTTCTTTGTAGTGAGCGGTGTTCAAGCTGGCATCTCGGTCTTGTTTCAGTTAGATCTTGATCCCCCCTTCCATCAGGGTCATCATAAAGGTTTTGAAGGTTTTAATGTTGGCAGTTTGCAACTTCATTATGTTAGCGTACTCCTCAAACTGTTTTAGCATCTGCATGGCAAAGTTGGTGTTGATCTTTCTAAGGTTCATGTTGGAAAAATAATTAATTGAGTGATTGAGTCAGTGAATCATCCTTTTTTGCTTGCAATGATATGTGCAGTTCCTGTCTTCTTCTGGTCGGATGCTGGCGGTCGAATGGCTATCTTTATCGCGTTATTCACATAAAATGCACTAAAAGCTGTTTCAAAATCGCTCAGAAAAATGAATTTTATCAAATATCGCTCTAAAATAATTAAAAATCTTTTAGCAATTGGCTTGATTACATAAAATGCACACAAAAATATTTCAAGACAATAAATGTTATTCAGAAAAATGTTTTATAGCCAAAAATGCTTAATAAATCGCTCAGAAGTATAAATATTATTAAAAATCGCTGATAAAATGCTTAAAAATCGCTTAAAATACTATTTTTGCATGATATTAAAATTAAAACCAATTATTTAAACAGACAAAAACAGTTCTAAAATAATTATCGCTCAGAAATAGCATAAAATTGCTCAGCAATCGACTTTACCACATAAACTGCAAAAAACCTACTTCAATACAATAAATATCATTCAGAAAAAATGTTTTTAAACACTAAATGTTTAATAAATCTCTTAAAAATGTAATTATTATTAAAAATTGCTTATAAAAAGCTTAAAAGTAGCTTAAAGTACTAATTTTATATAAAATGCTCCAAAAAACGCAATTACTCGCTCGTACTATTAAAGCCAATTATTTAAACAGACAAAGTTTCTATAAAAGAAGTGGCCTAAGGCGTTTAATTTATAAATTGTTGTTTAGAATAAACATAAAACCGCTCAGCAATTGCTTTTATAACAAAAAATGCATAAAAACTGACTCAAAACTATATAATTTTGTTCAGAAGAAATGTTTTAATTCACGAAATACTTAATAAATCGCTCACAAATGTAAATATTTATTTTTATTTAAAAAAAAGTAGCCCAATAAGCCTGAAAGCTCTAAAATCTAGAAATTCTTGCAAGAAATATCATAAAATCGCTCAACAAACCTCTTTACCACATAAAATGCACAAAAAATTAACTCAAAACTAAATGCTATTCAAAAATATGTTTTTTTGGCCTAAAATGCTTAATAAATTGCTTAAAAATATAAAGTTTGTTCAGAAAATGATTAAAAATCGCTTAAAATACTATAAAATGCACAAAAATTGCTTTAAAGAAGACATTTATGACATAAATAAATCCGTCATTTTTTTTTTTCAAATTAATAAATAAATTATTAAAATTAAGCTGTGGTACTACTTCATATAGTACCTTAATTACCCGCATAAAAGTACTACTTTTGTAGTACCAAAATAAGTGTAATTTAGGTACTACTTTTTTAGTACCAAAATAAGTTTGATTTAGGTACTACTTTTGTAGTACCAAAATACGTGTAATAAGGTACTACAAAAGCAGTACCTAAACAATATAATTTTGTTTTTATATAAAATGTTTTAAAAATAAATTAGCAACAAATTGCATTCATCATGCAAATCAATTCGCCAAGGAAATAAATAATTAATGCTTATTTTCAATTCCATATGCATAAGACATTAATCAGTTGCGACCCGAACAATCAATTCAGCTACCAGCGTGTCACAACACCGCAATTACCGACCGGTCCTTTTGTTTGATCAAAACAAAGTACCTGGTGGTACCACAAAAAAATTTAAATAAATACATTATTAATCAAGCAATACTATAAATTTTTCATCATCATCATTCTATTGTAGCGGACGCCTTCTTGTTTAACCGCGCTGGGCGTAAATGGAGCAATGTCAGTACCCAGTAGCAGTGTCGGAGCTTAATAAAACCGGCGGTTCGTAATGCGGCCAATAGAGGCGCGATTCCATCCATCCCCCCTCACCCCTCCTACACGAAAAACACACGCCCGTTTGTTTTGTTTGTTGTCATATGCACGGTAGCTGGAAACCGCGGGGTGTTTTCAGAACCGGTAGCGATCTAGAACGCCTCGGAACACTTAACAAATGCATGTAAACGCCCATATACGTCATAATTTAAAACGCAACTTACCAGCTACCGGTTTTTCGTTCTCGTTGTAGCAGTCAGTACGTGTTCGCTCTTTTACATGCAGTCATTTTCACTTTGTTACTATGTTCAATTAATGGCTTTATTAGTTGAGATTTATCGAGCTTGTTTAACACTACAAAATAATTATAAGTCCATGATCTACTTAGCGTTTATTGTATTTCATTTTAAATTTATGTACCGTGACTGGTTGTTGTTACCCGTTGCGATTTACGGTACTACCTAAAATTTTTATTTACTTACTATTAGTCATTTTCCTAGAGTGGACTTACCCTGAAACAAAAGAAAAGTTAGTACCACGGCATTATAATGAAACCATTTTAAAATGATCCGTGCTCAACTAGCACCCACAAAGTACCATATACGGAAATTACAATAGTACCATCGCAAATTGTAAGTGCAAGCCGATATTTACATTGTCGGTACCACCATAACAACTACGTGACTAAATCTAATTTTTTACTTACAAATTGAACAGGTAGTACCTTAGAATGAATGAATCATTTTATTCAATAATTATGATTAATTTTGTGGTTAGGTAATATTTTTTTATCGTGGTACTATTGTTAATAAAATCATTACATAAAAGCGTGACGCAAAACTATAGTACTGAATAGTTTTGAGCGTCGGTAGAACCTGCTTATTTAGTACAAATTTTCAATATCATATTTATAATAATTATATGAACAATTTTAAATTTTTGTTTTGTAAAAATGTAAGGGTACCACATAATTTGGGTAGTATTAATTTGTATAATGATAAATGTTATTGGATTCGCCAAACGGTACGATTAGTATAATTGATATTTATTAAATAAAAGGATTTTTATTATAGTGGTACCATGTATAAATTATCAGGTACCAAACGGTTATAACACCGCCAATTTTGAAATTGATCAAATTTATGAATAAATTGTAAATTATACGGTTCATTTAAGTTGATATATAATTTTTTGTAGTACCAATTGTGGTACCATAATAGAATTAAAAGGTGCAAAGCCCAAATTTATTATAAAACTGTTAATATTTAATTAAAAATTAAAATATTATTTTGATAATATTTTATGTGGTACCCTGCAAATTAATATATTAATTTTTTTTTTATTGTTACCAATAATGATCAATACAAAATTAGCAATAAAATGAAAGAAATGTTATATTAATTTCCTGGTACCTCATGTGGTACCATGCAAATAATATACTATGTTTATTTTATTAAATAAAAGTGAGATGGGATATCGGCAATTCTTATTATGTCCCAAAGAAGTTGATATACAAATTTTCTTATTAACCTTATGTGGTACCATACAAAAATATGATTTGCTTCGTTTAGTTTTTTAATGAGTAAAATGAACTTTCACTACAGTTTTGTTACGTTTGAATTAAAATATCATGGTACCCTATTTAAGAAAATACATCAAAAAAATTTCAACTGTTTTATGTTAGTTTTGCGTGGTAGTACCAGTAGTTTAATCATAAATTTTATTAATTTTCTAAAATATGATCCAAATTATTTGCAATAAAAAGAATACTTTTGATAGTAGTACCATTTTATTACTTGTACACAAATTTCTGTTTTAAGTATATAAGTGGGACATGGTACCACACTACATTTTGTGATTAAAGGTATTAGAAGGCGAGTTGCTCAATTTAACTAAACTATCGAATTTTTGTTTGTTTATTTATTTAATAAAAAATAATATAAAAATTAGTACCATGTGGTACCTTATTAAAATTATGTAGTACTATTTATACGTACTACGGTGACAAATTTTTGTTATAATAGGTACTTAAAGTGCACTTAAATTTTCTTATTTTACATTATTGACGAGTTTGTTAAATTTTATGATGTCAAGGTACCATGGAATAAATTGTTTAATTTTGTAGTACCATGTATGTTACTTATTGATTAAAAATTTATACAAAATTTGTTGGTAATACGCGCTTAAATTTTCTTAAAAAATTGGCTCATGGTACCACACTAAAATATTGATGAGATTGTTGAGTTTTTCAATGTCTAATGGTTCAATTTTGTGGTACCATGTATGTTAATTATTTATTAAAAAATTGATTATAAAATTGATTGGTACCGTGACATAATATGTGGTACTATAATAAAATTTTCTAGTACTACTTGCACGTACTGCGGTGATTTAAGTAAAATTGAGATAAAAACCAATAGGTACCGTGAGGTTTGATGTGGTACCAAATAATACAGTACCATACACGCAATACTGTTTATATTTAGTAAAATTAGAACGTCTTTGATTGATCAAAATTAATATAAAGTAGTACTATGACATAACATCTGGTACCTTATTAAAATCATGTGGTACCAGATTATCTATAATGGTTTATACGTACTACGGTAATTTTCAATACAAATTTTTGTAGTAATACGTACTTCAAAGTGTGTTTCATTTTTTCATTTTTTTCTTAAAGAACTGGCACGTGGTACCACATATTAAGCTACTAGAATTTTATGATGTCAAGGTACTATAAAATACATTGTTTAACTTTGTGATACCATGACATAAAATGTAGTATTATATTAAAATTACCACAGTACTGGTAATTTAATAATTATTAAGATTAAATCTAATGGGTACTATAGCATTTAAAATTTGTAATTTATAAAGGTTAGTTGCTTAATTTAGTGGTACCATGTAAAATTATAGCAATTTTAATTGTACATAATTTAATAAAAAATAGTATAAAACTTAAGTACCATAATATAAAATGTGGTAATACATACTTCCAAATGCGCTAAAATTTTCCTATCTCAAAAAACTGCACATGGTACGACAAAATATTATAATATCAAAGTACTATGGTTCTATTTTGTGGTACCATTTATTTATTAAAAATTGATATAAAATTTATATTCAAATTGTGTAGTACTGCTTAACGGGTAACTGCGGCAATTATTATTGAGATAAAACTTAATAGGTACCGTAGCGTTTGATGTAGTACCATCTAGTAATATGGTACCATACACTTAGAACTAATATTTTTAGTAAAATTTTAGTATTAAGTACAACTCAACTATACTTATTTGTTTAAAACTATATCAGGACATTGTACTATAAAATAGTACCGCAATTTCTGGTACCACTTAGTTATATGGTACCATTCACAAAACACTAATTATATTTAAAAAATTAACGTTATTAATTGATTAATAATTAATTATAAAAAAAGTACCATTATAGATGATCTGGTACCCTCTCAAAATATGTGGTGGAACTGAACTAAACTTTGTATTAACTTATTTATTTAAAACCATGTTGTAAGATGCGGTACCACCTAGAAATATAGTACCATACACAAAATACTATTTAAATTTTTGATTATAAGAAAATAATATTGTATTTTAATCAATTTATTAAAAGTTTGTGCTTATGGTACTACCATAACATTCAATTACATTTTACCATAATGCAAGTTGCTCAATTTTGTAGTACTATTAAAATTATTTAACACAAATTAATATAAAACGTATGGTACCACGATATAGAAAGTGGTACCGCATTGAAATTAAGTAGTACTGGCGCAGTTTAATTAAAATTAAAATTAATACCAATATTTACCGTGTTGGTACTACTTAGTAATGTGGTACCATATACTTAATTTTTGATTTTGATGACATAAAAAGTGGTACCGTATTAAAATTATGCGGTACTGAGGCAATTTAATTAAATTTAAGATTAAAACCGATAGCTACCAAGTTGCTACTACTTATTGATGTGGTACCATACACATTATATTTTATTTTAAGAGTAAGTATTCTTACCATTAAAAAGGTACCACATCAAATTGAATAGTATCTTTTATTAATACTCTAAACTAAAACATTTGAAATCAAAGTAGTACCAGCAATTCTGTTTTATAGTTAGTGTTATGACGTGGTACCAATATATAATTGAAATTGTTTTTATAATTTAAGATATGGTACCATTATTTCTTTAACTTAATGCAATTTTAACCATAATGGTACCTCAGCAAAATTATGAGTACTAAAATTAACATAAAATGTTACTATTAGTGATGTAGTACCATACATATGACTATTAAAAGGGTACCACATCACATTTAATTGTAGTTATAAAAATAGTTCTTTTTATGGTAGTACTATTTTATTACTTGGATACTTAGTACTATGTACTTCAAAGTGTTTTTAAGTTTTATCATCTTATATAATTGGCACATGGTACCACATTAAAGTATTGATAAATAAAAAATTTTTATATTAAGGTACCATGAAATAAGTTGTTTAATTTTGTGGTTCCATTTTTGTTTGTTACTTATTCAATAAAAATTATCAGTACCATAACTTAAAATGTGGTACCGCATTGAAATAATGTGTGGTACTGCGGAAATTTAATTAAAATTATTACCAATAGTGGTACTACTTAATAATGTACTTCAAAGTAAGTTTAAGTTTTTCCATCTTATATAATTGGCACATGGTACCACACTAAAATATTGATAAATGTGATTTTTTGATGTAAAAGTACTATGAAGTAAGTTGTTTAATTTTGTGGTACCATTAAAACTATTACATTTTTGTTTGTTCCTTATTCAATAAAAATTAATATAAAATTTATGGTACCGTAACTTAAAAAGTGGTACCGCATAAAAATAATGTGTGGTACTGCTGCAATTTAATTAAAATTATTACCGATAGTGGTATTACTTAGTGATGTGGTATGACAATTTAAATGGTACCTCATTATATGTATTTAATTGTAGTTATAAAACAAGTACTTCCATGGTAGTACTTAGATACATTTTTTGTGATACAATGACCTATAAAGTAAACTTAAAATTTTCTATCTTATACAATTAACACATAGTACCACACTAAGTATTAATAAACATGATTTTTTGATATTAAGGTATGAAGTAAACTGTTTAATTTTGTGGTACCATTAAAACTATTACATTTTTGTTTGTTATTTATTCAATAAAAATAAAAAAAAATTTAGTACCATGACATAGAAAGTGGTACCGCATTGAAATAATGTGTGGTACGACAGTAATTTAATTAAAATTATACAAATAACAAGAGTGGTACTACTCAGTGATGTGGTACCATACAGATAAAACTGTTTAACAGTAGTACCACAAATTCAAACGCTATAAACTAAAAAAATATTTTTTAATATATAACAATTAAAAAGGTACCACGTCAAAATTAATTGTATAAAACAAGTACTTTTTATGATATAAATTTCTATGGTACTAAATACTTCAAAACGAGATTAAGTTTCTCTAATTCACACATGGTACCACACTTATATATTAATAAATGTATTTTTTGATATCATAATACCATGAGACAAATTGTTTATTTTTGTGGTACCATTAAACTACCAAGTTTTTGTTTGTTACTTATTTTATAAGTGGTACCGCATTAAAATTATGTGGTACTGCAACAGTTTAATTAAAATTGACATTAGAACTAATATTTACCATGTTGGTACTACCTTGTGATGTGGTACCACTCACAAACACTGTTTATACTTAGTAAAATTATGTCTTTGATTTACATTAAATTATAAATAAAAAGAAAATTTGGTACTCAACGGTACTTTGCAGGGCATTGTAATATAAAGTAGTACCACAATTTTAAACGCAATAGTCTAAAAAAATTGAATTTTTATTATATGACAATCAAAGGTGCCACATCAAATTTAATTATTGTTATAAAACGAGTACTTTTTATGGTAGTACCATCTTATTACTTAATAGATACAAATTTCAGTAGTGTTTCTCTAATTGGCACATGGTACCACACTAAAATTTTGATAAACGTCATTTTTTGATATTAAGGTACGATAAAGTGAGTTGTTTAATTTTTTGGTATTATCTAAAACGCATTTTTTTGTTATTTAATAAAATTAAAAAAAATTATACATAATGGTACCAAAACATAAAATGTGGTACTGTATTAAGTACTGTTGACACAAACTGTGGTAATTTAATTGAAATTAATCAAAATGAATAAATAACATGTTGTTGAATGTGGTACCACCTAATAATATGGTACCCTATACACATAATACTGTGTGGTACCGTATAGAAATTATGTATTACTGCGGCCAATTTATTAAAATTTAAATTAATACTATTAGTTACCATGTTAGTACTACTTAGTGATGTGTTTCTCTAATTGACGCATGGTACTACACTAAAAAAATTATAAATGTAGTTTATTTGACATTAAAGCACCATGAGGCACATTAATAGATAATATTTTGTTAAATGTGGTACCACCTAGTAATACAGTACTTCCTACATTTAATATTGTTTATATTCAGTAAAACTATAATGTTTTTGATTGATTAATATTTAATTATAAATAAAATGTACCATTAAAAACAATATGGTACCTTTGTACAACTCAACTTTACTTTGCACTTAGGTACCACAGATTTGCAATAGTTCTCAAACTATTTGATTTTACCACATCAAATTCAAAAGTATTTTTTAGTAGTATCACATGAAATTCAAATGTAACCTTAAATGACTGTAGTATCAGCTCTTCTATTTTATATTTTGTGTTATTATGCGGTACCAGATTATAATTAAATCGTTAAAATATTATAACATGGTACCATAAAATGTCTAAAGATATGGTACCATTATTTCTTTAACTTAATAAAACCTTGAGTACTAGAATTAACATAAAATGATACTAAATATTCTATAGTGATTTGGTACCCTATCAAATTGGTAATTATTTGTTAGACCATTTATCGTATTAGAAAACCTACCATTAAAATTTGGTAGTACCAATTCTATTTTTATAAATTTTTAATTTGATTAGTTATGGTACCATTGTTAAATTAAATTAGTAGTACTAATTAAAAACAATCTGGTACCTTATCAAAATACATGGTACAGCTTAACTTTGTGCCAACTGAAGTAGTACCACAATTAAATTGCAACAGCCCTCAAACTATTTGATTTTAATAGCATTCTAATCATTGAAAGGGTACCACATAGTACTTTTTAGTAGAACAACAAAAAATTTACTAAAATATTACAGTGCCAACTCTCCTATTTTACAGTTTGTGTTATGATGTGGTACCACATTAAATTCAATAGTACCTTTTAGTAGTACTGCAATAAAACTATCACCTGAAGTATTTTATATCACACTAATGTTAGCTCTGCTAATTTATAGTTAAATTATGATGTGGTACCAGATTATAATATGGTACCAAAGAATGATTAAAATATTTGTTTATAAATTATATAAATGGTACCATTGTTTCCTTGGCTTAATTAAACCTTGTATTATTGTAGTCGGTCATAATATAGGTGGTACCTCAGAAAAATTATGGGTACTAAAGTTAATATAAAAATTAAAATGTTCTATATATGTAAAAATATATACTAAAAAAATGTGGTACCATCTTACCAAATTATTCCTCAATTGTTATAGTATTTAAAAAAAGTACCAAGCAATTGTGTAGTACCATAATAAAAATGTGGTACCATCTTACTAAATTATTACAATATACTATCATTGAGTAATTAAACACTAATAATGAGTACCAGTTAAGCAATATAATAAAAAATTATACTAAAAAAATGTGGTACCATCTTACCAAATTATTCCTCAATTGTTACATTATTTAAAAATTGAGAAACAAAAATTTGATAGTACCAATAATGACAACTGGTGTGTAGTACTATAATAAAAATGTGGTACCACCTTACCAAATTATTCCTAAATTGTTGCAATATTTAAAATTTTAGTAACTAAAATTTGATGGTACCAATAATGAGTACCAACCAGTTGTGTGGTACCATAATAAAAATGTACTACCATCTTATCAAATTGTTCCTCAAATGTTACAGTATAAAAAATATGATTAATTAAAATTTAATGGTACCATTTATGAGTTGTGTTAACTAAAAATAAACATGTACCATCATTCAAATTTAACCAACATTATTTTCTCACTTCTAATTCAGCCAATACAACTAAATCATAAAACACAAAACACAACGTGGGAACAATAGGGTACCATCAAGTTCTCGCAAACATTTTGTAATTTCGGCTATATTTATTCTGCGGGTCAATAAATAAATGCTCTCTTCTCGATATATTGGATCGACTCGCAACAACAATCGAGCCGGTACCGTTCAATGGCATTTACACAGCGGTGTGGAAGTGCGGGGGGGCGAGAGGGAGACGAGAGCACCGGCGCGGCGGGCGTACAATATGAATATATGAAATGTATTAACAATGAAGGGCGGTATTCTGGAATTAGCATAAATACACGTTACATTGTGTCGCTGTGACATTCTACTCGGCGCACCCTTAATCACAAAACACCGTGTTTAAAATTATGCTCTCCAATGGTGGTACCCGCGCGCAATTCACATCAACAAAGGGCACAATTGAATAGACGTTTAGGTGAAAACAATCAATTGTTTAATGTATGGCTTAATATGCAATGGGTTTGAATTTATAGTACCATATTTTATCAAATGGTACCATACTCATAGCAAATTAATATGTTACAGTCTAAAATATTAGTAATTAAGTCATAAATGTTAAAATTATTATATAAGTAACAATTTGTTTTAAAGAATAGTACTAATTAGTGGTACCTTATGCAAAAATAAATTAATCAAAATTGTTTTGTTTATGTAATGGCAATTTTTGGTACTATTGTTTATAAAGTAGTACTTTATGGTATAATTTTTGGTACTATTGTTTATAAGGTGGTACCTTATAATATAATGTTTGGTACTATTGTTTATGAGGTCCAACCTCATCAATTTGTATTGCGGAAAATTTATAAGTTGTTTAAATAGTAAATAAAAATTGTTGTACAAATAACAAATTATATTAAATGATGTTGTCAATAGTTAGGTAGTACTGTGAGAAAAAATTTTAATATCACTGTAATAAACCATAATTGCAAAAAGTATTGTTATTGTGTTTTCCTACAAACAATTTAATTATGTATTAATAAATAAGTAATCATAATAAATTATGGTACCATCAATAAGTGGGTAGTACTGTTTGCAAAATACTTTTAATTAACATAAGTTGTGAATAAATTTGTAATTCTTATATTGTTATTCTTATACTAATATTAAATGTTTTTTAGTCTATATGGTACCATTATTTTAATTTTGTAGCTGGTACCATTAAATATCAAAATAAAATAACTATTCCTTTCATGACTGACTTTTTATATTGCATATTAATATTATTTAAATCAACTTAAGATGAATTCAAGTGGTACGACCGATGTAAACGGTACCCATTGTTGTACCTTCGTGTCGCAATGGGTGCTTTCCTGTTTGCCCTTTATTCAGCATGCGCAATTATAATGTTATGCAAGTGAAATTCGAAAACAATCCTTGCATAATCGGGGCTGGGTACCAGGTGGGGGTACCCGCTACAACAGGTACCCGCTGTTATAATCAATACATTCTTTTACGAACAATGGTAATCTGGATATGAGTCGTGTCAAATGGAATGTAGTTTTTTAAATATGAATTAATTTAGACGAAAAAGGTTTGGTTAGGTATTTTGGTTGTTTCTTAGTTAAGTTTAATTAAATTAAATAATTAGCTTAAGTTAATTCAATATTTTGTTAAATAAAATTTAGTACTTTTTTAGGTATCAAAAAGTTTGTTTTGTTTAGGTTAGGATGAGTTAACTTAAGCATGGTGAACCGAGAAATGGGGGTGAGTTCAAGTTAGGTTTGATTTGGCATACTTTCACAATTGAGGTTATATTATAGCAGCTTTAGTTAGGTTATGTTAGGTTTTTGTTCTCTCAGTTGAAAAATAGGACTATACAGGATAGGGTGAGTTAACTTAAAGCTTAGTAAACTGAAGTATGCGGATGAGCTCAGATTAGGTTTGTTTTGTGATATTTTTACAAGTGAGGTTAGGTTAGGTTAGGTTTTTGTTTTTCAGTAATAAACTAGAACTATAGAGGTTATGATTAGTTAACTTAAGAACAGCAAACTATGATATGTGGATGAGCTCAGGTTAGGTTAAGTTTGGCTAATTTTTACATGTTGGGTTAGATTATATAAGCTTTAGTCAGGTTATGTTAGGTTAGGTTAAGTTTTTGTTCTTTCAGTTAAAAAAATAGGATTACACAGGTTAAAATGAGGTAATTTAAATATGGCAAACTCTGATATGCGGGTGAGCTTAGGTTAGGTTTGGTTTGATATAGTTTTACATGTAAGGTTAGATTATATTATCTTTAGTCAGGTTATGTTAAGTTAGGTTATAGTTTTGTTCATTCAATTAAAAAAAACTAGAAATATACAGGTTAGGATAAGTTAACTTAGGCATGGCCATTTTTGATATGCGGGTAAGCTCAGTTAGGTTTGGTTTGGTATATTTTTAGTTAGGTTAGATTATATCAACTTTAGTCATGTTATGTAAGGTTAAATTAGGTTTTGGTACTTTCGTAAAAAAGTACAGAAACCATTACAGGTTAGGATGAGTAAATTTATGCATGGCAAAATTTGATATGCGGGTGAGTTTAAGTTAGGTTTGGTTAAACATATTTTAACAACTGAGGTTAGATTATATCAGCTTTAGTCAAGTTATGTTAGGTTAGGTTAGTTTACGTTTTTGTTTTTTAAGTTACAGAAATAAGATTCATATTAGGTTAAGTTAACTTGGGTATGGCAAACTTTGATATGCGGGTGAGATAAGGTTAATTTTGGTTTGGCATATTTTTACAAATTATGATAGATTATATCCACTTTAGTCAAGTTATGTTAGGGTTTTTGTTTTTTCAGTTAAAAAAATAGGTCTATACGAGTTAAGTTGAGCATGGCAAACTCCGTTTTGCGGGTTTATTTAGGTTAGGTTTGATTTGGCATAGTTTTAGTTAGGTTAGGTTAAGGTTTTATTTTAACAAATGATGTTAGATTATATCAGCTTTAGTTAGGTTATGTTAGGTTAGATTAGATTAGGTTTTTGAGTTAAAAAGTAGAACTATACAGGTTAGGTTAGGTTAGGTTTGGTATATTTTTACAAATTAAGTTAGAATATATCAATAAATAGTAGATAACGGGAAAGTAATTTCAATTGGAGTACCTCGCCCACCCGCCCAAGTGCTTGTCAAGGGATTTTATAACTAACACTTTGGTGGGTGGGAACACCAGTTTATGATTACGCGTAAGTATTTTTGATTGAAATGTCCACCCACCCGCTCAAGTGTTTGTTATCAAAAGATTTGATAACTAACAATTGGGTGGGTGGGCGGGGACACATGTTTATGATTACACACAAGTAATTTTGATTGGAGTGCCCCACCCACACACACAAGTGTTTGTTGTCAAGGATCTCCATAACTAACACTTTGGTGGGTGGGCGAGGATACAAGTTTATGATTAGTTTATGATTACGCGCAAGTAATGTTGATTGAAGTGCCCCACGCTCGCGGCCAAATGTTTGTTGCCAAGGGATTCTATAACTAAAACTTGGGTGGCTGGGTGGGGACACAAGTTTATAATTCCGCGCGAATAATTTATAGGTTATTATGAGTTAACTCTGATATGCGTTGGAGTTCAAGTTAGGTTAGGTTAAGTTAGGTTAGGTTAGCATATTTTAACAAGTGAGGTTAAATTAAATTAGCTTTAGTTAGGTTATGTTAGGTTAGATTAGTTTAGATTTTTGGTCTTTGAGTTAAAAATTAGAACTATTCAAGTTAGGTTAGGTTAGGTTTAGTATATTTTTACAAGTTAGGTTAGATTATATCATTAAATAGTTATATTATGAACAGTGATTCTGTGGTGCAGTCAAACCATTACCGGAAGTTTTCTAGCCACAAAGTTCAGTGTCTTCCTGCCCAGCACCTTCTATAAATATTTCTTTGGATGATACAAAATATCTTCTTCATCTAATGCCATGTCTGGATAATAGCTAAAGTTCTGTTTATCTCTGCTTGACATAGTACTTTAAAGTTTCTTATATTCTGGAACTATAAAAGCTGTTTACGGCCAATGTCTTTTCTGCCTTTTATCTTTCATAAAAGATATGAAAGTTTTTTAATCTTGTTAGTCTTGACAATTTCTTTATCCTTGTTTATGCAATTCATCAGGATGTCGCTGACTATACCCATCCAACTAATGCAAAGCATTCAGCAATAAAACCACGTTTCATAAACTTAAAAATACCTATTTTATGCGGATGGAAACAGTTTTTGCTTGAATGACAATGTTAAAGTTTTATCACAGATTATGTTTGGTAGAGCAGAAGCAAACTAAAATGTAAGTTATTTTTGTTACCAATTTGGCTTTTTCAGCCGCTTACACGCCACTGCTTGCGCAGCCTTTTCTCTGTCCGTGCTGTTTGCAACTGACATTATAGGTGGATCTACAGTTTCAAGTGGATTCCAAAGCACTAGAAAAATTGTTAATCTACTTTGGACCAGATAAGATTTTAGTTGTAAAACCTTACGGCGGATTGGGGACTGGAATAGCGTATATACATTGAAATGATTTCAGTTGTAAAGTTCAAACCCATAATTGTTGGTGCAACAGTCGGGTTCTTCTTATAATGCCGTACTGGCTACAAATCTAGCGGCCTTCTCGTATGTTTTTAGAGTGCGATAATAGTTCTACACAAACATGCGGGACCCACATTTTAACATGGAATTCAAACCACACCACTATAAAGTTTTACTAATCAAAAACTGCATAAAAATATATTTAACGTTTATTGCCGCTGCCGGCTGCATGCTCAACAATCCGCACTAGACCATTGCCATTACCCTGTCCATCCACGGATAAAAAACATCATTTCAAGAGCCAATTTTCACTAGTAATACGTTAGCTTTTAGCAATTTCAGATCTTCCCTTCTACTGCTCAGTCGATCAGAGTTTTTAAGCTGATTTCCAACTTTGAGTTTATTTGTTCTGCAATAATTAAAGCAGTTTTTTCTTGTAGCCTGTTGTAACAAGTACGGTAAAAAACTCCTTCCAACAAGATTTTTTTTGTGCAAAACGTTTTAGTTTCTCTAATCACAAAGGTTTTGCGTCAGTACTCATAGTAGTACGATACTTTAGCTGTTTTTTCCTGCTTATTGTTCTCCTTTAAGCTTGTCTCCTACCTTATTGCTTTGATTAATCCTTCTTCTTCTTTAAGTTTTGTGCTTAATTTTTTTCTTAAGCGTTGGCAACACCTGTGTTCACAATTTTGTTGAATTTGTTTCAATCCTAGACAAAGTGTAACAGTTCTTTTGCTGATAGATATGTATTTGTTGAAAGTTTCTTAGCCTTGATGTCTTTTTGCGGCCAATTCCTATTTTGTCTTCTATCTTTTTATTTAAAACAGGGTAGAGCAGATTGTACATTGCTCCTTGCATTTTATACCCCAGGTATTCTAATTTCCTTTTTTGATTGTAGGTATTAGAGCTCTTTCGTGTACAATTCGCTTTAGTCATCGTTTCTCACTCTTTTGGTCCATGTTATTTTGAGTAACCTTCTTTATAACCACATTTCAAATGCTTCAATTTAGTAAACCTTTCTCTTAAACTTTTGTTTAGATGTGTATTTGAGAACAGTAGTTTTAGTTTAACAAATTCTGTTCTACCTACTTCTATCTTGCACTTAAATTCTTCTTTTGTCATCAAGGGTCAGATCTGCCGGTTTGACATCAATCTTATTAACTATTATTAACTTAGCTTTTTTCTCGTTTATCGTGAGGCCACATATGTGCTTTCTTTGATTACATTATTAAGCATGTGTTGCAGTTTTTTAATTGATTCTGCCATAATTGTAGTGTCATCTGCGTATCTGATGTTGCTGACACTTTTGCCACCAATTCTTGCTCCTACGTCTTCTTTCTAAGCTACTTTAGAAAATATTTTTGGTGTAGATGTTAAAAAAAATATGAACATCTGATGTTTCTGACACTTTCTCCACCAATTCTTGCACCTATATTTTCTTCCAGAGCCACTCTAAAAATATTTTTGATTGGTTCTTGATTGACTCACATTTTTTGTCATGGTCGATATTTTCATAGTTTTGAATATTTTACTTTGCTGTACTCGAATAATAAAACTGCCAAGCAGTTTTGAACAATGCGTAATAAAAGGTTCCAATAAGATTCTGGCCAGTTTGATGTATCATCAGCTCTGGTTTTAGTTCTGTAAGTTAAATTTGAGTAGAGTTCTTACCTATAACTTATGCATATCCTGCTTGTGCAAAGAAGAAAGAAGCCCACTTTTATAAAGAGAGTTTCCAGCTAAGCCTATGCTACGCCCCCTTTTCTTTAAATCTTCTTTATCTTTTGTTAGCCTGTCATTATCCACTGCTGGACGTAGGCCTTTTTTGTTAGCTGCCATGTTTCTCTATTTTGTGAATTTTGGTGCTATTTTCCAGCAATGGTCTTGATATTATCCAACCATCTTTTTTGAAGTTTTTCTACGCTTTTTTTGAGGTTTTTGGGAATCAATAGGCCTTTCTGTTTGTCCACCTCAGCGGTTCGTTTCTTGCGATATGTAAAATGTAGTCACAAGAACCAATTGATCCAAAACAATATAAATGATGCAAAAAGCAATTTGCACATATTATTTTATGTGTATCTCATACTCACTCCAATCAACACTACTGACTCGTTATCATGCTATGGAGTGTCCCACCCACCAACCCAAGTGTTCGTCATCAAGAGATTTAATATTTGATTTTTCTGCAAGCATCAAAAGTCATTTTTTTACAAGAGAAGGTCGCGATCTAACACTTTGGTAACTACCACTTGGGTAGGTAGGTGAGTCATTCCAATCCATACTACTAATTGGTTATTATCCTATAAAATGTTCCAGCCATCCACCCAAGTGTCCACCATCAAAAAGTTGGATGTTGACATTTCGACAAACAACAGAAATCACTTAATCACAAGAGAAGGTCATGATCCAATCTCTTGATAACTAACACTTAGGTGGGTGGATGGGCCACTTTAATCAAAGCTACTAATTTGTAATCAGAATATGGATGGTCCCACCCACCCACCCACCCAAGTGACCGCTATCAAGAAGTTGGATGTTGACCTCTCGACAAACGTCGGAAATTCCTTAATCACAAGAGAAGATTATAATCCAATCTCTTAATAACTAACACTTGGGTGGGTTGGTTGGCCACTCTAATGAAAACTACTGATTCGTTACGATGCTATGATGCTATGGAGTGTCCAAGCGACCCATCCAAGTGTTCGCCGTCAAGCAGTTCGATGTTGACCTCTTGACGATTGTCAGAAATCACTTAATCACAAAAGAAGGTCGTAATCCAATCTCTTAATAACTAACACTTGGGTGAGTGGGTGGGCTACTCCAATTAAAACTACTGATTCGTTATCATACTATGGAGTGTCCCATCAACCCACCCAAGTTTTTGTCGTCAAAAAATTTAATATTTGACTTCTCTGCGAGCATCAGAAGTCGTTTTATCCCAAGAGAAGATCAGAAAATTATTGTATCAAATTCAATAAAATAGTGAGAAAAGCAATGCAATTGCACAAAAAACTTATTTATTTGCCCGTAACATTTATTAAAATGTACACCAAAAATTTGTTTACAATATCAAACAATAAATGCACAGAAATTCCATTTATTGCATGTAATTTTCACAAAAACCCTATTATTTGCTCAACAAATTTATTAAAATTTTTACAAAAATTTTAATTTATTTGGAAAATTTAATTATTCTACAATATAACAGTAAAAACACGGAATTTCTATTTATTACGTAAAATTTGAACAAAAAACTATCTACTTCTTAAAATGTATGACAAATTGCACAAACAACTCATTTATTACATCAAAATTGATCAAAAAACTCAAATGTTGCACAAAATTCTGCAAAAATTGTTAAAGAAAAGCCATTTATTGTATGAAATTTACACGCAAAATAACCAAAACTGCACAAAAAACTTATTTATTAAATTTATTATCCTAAATCGAAAAGAAATAATTTTATACAAAAATAAATTTTTACACTTTATCGACCTTACCAATCTGATTCTAGCAGGGTAAGATGATAATTTTTCTAAATTTGCTAGTAGCTAGAACCACAAACCCCAAAACGGTTAACGTTAAAAATATTTCGGATTTAGTCGCCGCATCTTGATTGGCTGCCCCTAGTAGTATTGGTATGAAAAAATATTATTAGCAAACATTACATACTGAAATCTTATCACATCTACTAGAATATCGGTAAACCTTTTTCACTAAAAAAATTATGACACGTACAGCGCCGTTTTAAATATAACATCAACTCATTATCCAATCGATAAGATTTCAGCCATCACTTATTTTATATGTGGTATGTGGTTCAACATATAATATTCTATGCCTTCATTCTTTGGGTTAAAGATTTGCAGTTATATTTAACTTTTAAAAAATGTATTAAACACTAAATAAAAACACCACTTTTTAAAAATTAATTGCAGAGAAACGACTTATCGCATCATTTTTTTTTTAAGTTTGAAGGCACAGATTGGACTTTCTTCTATAATAAGTGAACATTTTATTCAATTATATTCAGGCGCTTTTTTGTTGAGTTCGACTCTGTGAACCCTTATAATAGCGCAACTATTCTCTCCTTTAAAATATTGAACAAATTCACAAATAATTTACGGCAGAGTAGGATTCGAATTCATACATTTTACAAAAATTAAATTAATTTAAAAAAATATTTTTTTTAATAAAAAGAACGTCACAAAATTATTAGCCATGATCATGATATATTAAAATATTTCTCATCTACGACTACTAACTCACTATTATGACAATCCCCAATATCGATAATTTCTTAATATCATCGCCTGTTCGCGCGAAATAAAAAAAATCTGGTCCATTCTTCTCCGAACAATAAACCATCTAGATAAGTCCCAGGGAATGTGTCAAGTGGAATGACATCCATTCCATTAGTTTATGATAATAAGTCGGTGACTTGCAAATGTTACCGATTTTTTTTAACTCTGTGTGTGTGTTGTTCGTACCTCTCGCTCCCACGCGTCGCGGTACCCGAAAAGCGGGCGGTGCGGCGCGTCTGATCTGGCGATAAGAGCGGAGCATAGAGGGCGGTGTTGAGTTCATTGTTGGTCTTTTTGATGGACGATCTGTATGATAAATAGTCGGTGGGAATGTCATATAACCTACCGAGGTATGTCAGAATATTATTTTAATCGAATTTTAGTGGGGCTGGGTTTTTGATTTGAATTTTTTTCTATCTCTGACAGTAATAAATAACTGTTATAAGGTTAAACAACTCCTTTTTTTGTATGGAATACCCGCCGGGTATTGTCTTTTATATATGGGTTTGCTTGTAATTTATTAAATTAATAAAAATCGAAAACTAATTAGCATTTTATATATTGAGACGATGTTATTTATAACGTTACTGGCGGAATAACATTTGTAGTTTATTAGAGAAAATATCGATTAAGCACATCTGCTACTACACGATTGTTATTTAATCAATTTTTTTATTAAAATACCAAACAAATTATTTGTTTGTTTGTGCAATTCAAATCATTTTTGAAAAAAAATTACTCAATCACTAAAATTAGTATAAAACAAAAACTAATCTTAGAATTTTGATGTAAATTTTTGTAAGTAAGCTTTAATTAATGCTTTTTACGTTAATTATACAAACAAGTCAAATTTTAATTTATCAATATTTTTTCGGAATTTTCAAAATTGTTAATTGCAAATTTTACACTTTTAATCACTAAAAACGGTATAATACAAAAACTAATCAATGAATTTTGTTGTAAATTTTTGTAAATAAGCTTTATTTAATGTTTTTAAAGTAAAATATACAAAACACTTAAATTTTTATTTATCAATGTATTTTCGAATTTTTCAAAATTATTTAATTCCAAATTTTACACTTTAATCACTAAAAATGGTATAAAACAAAAACTAATTAATGAATTTTGTTGTAAATTTTTGTAAGTAAGCTTTAATTAATGCTTTTTAAGTAAAAAATACAAAAAAGTCATATTTTTTTTTATCAAGGTATTTTTGGAATTTTCTAAAATATTCAATTGCAAATTTTACAAGTTTGATCACTAAAAATGGTACAAAGCAAAAACTAATTGATGAATTTTGTTGTAAATTTTTCTAAGTGAGCTTTAATTAATGCTTTTTATGAAAAAAATACAAAAAAAAAAAAATTTTATTTATCAGTATATTTTCGGAATTTTCAAATTTATTTAATTGCAAATTTTACACTTTAACCACTAAAAATTGTATAAAACATAAAGCAATCGATGAATTTTGTTGTAATTTTTTGTAAGTAAGCTTTGATTAATGTTCTTTGTGTAAAAATACAAAAAAGTCAAATTTTTATTTATCAGTATATTTTCAAATTTTTCAAATTTATTTAATTGCAAATTTTACACTTTTAATTACTAAAAATGGTATAAAATAAAAACTAATCAATGAATTTTGTTGTAAATTTTTGTAAGTAAGCTTTAATGATTGCTTTTTATGTAAAAAATACAAAAAAATCAAATATCCATTTTTCAATATAATTTCGGAATTTTCAAAATTATTTAATTGCAAATTTTACACGTTTAATCACTAAAAGTGATATAAAACAAAAACTAATCGATGAATTTTGTTGAAATTTTTTGTAAGTAAGCTACAATTGTGGCTTTTTATGTAAAAAATACAAGACTGTCATTTTTTTTGTTTATCAATTTATTTTCGGAAATTTCAAAATTATTTAATTGCAAATTTTACACTTATTCACTAAAAATGGTATAAAACAAAAACTAATCGATGAATTTTGTTGTAAATTTTTGCAAGTAAGCTTTCATTAATGCTTTTTATGTATAAAGAACAAAAAAATCAAATTTTTATTAATCAATATATTTTCGGAATTTTCAAAATTATTTAATTGCAAATTTTACACTTTTAATCACTAAAAATGGTATAAAATAAAAACGAATCAATAAATTTTGTTGTAATTTTTTGCAAGTAAGTTTTAATTAATGCTTTTTATGTATAAAGTACAAAAAAGTAAATTTTTATTAATCAATATATTTTCGGAATTTTCAAATTTATTTAATTGCAAATTTTTCACTTTTAATCACTAAAAATAGTATAAAACAAAAACTAATTGATGAATTTGATTGTAAATTTTTGTAAGTAAGCTTTAATTAATGCATTTTATGTGAAAAATACAAACAAGTCTAATTTTAATTTATCAATATATTTTCGAAATTTTCAAAATTTATTAAATGCAAATTTTACACTATTAATCACTAAAAATGGTATAAAACAAAAACTAATTGGTGAATATTAATGCAATTTTTTGTAAGTAAGCTTTAAATAATGCTTTTAATGTAAAAAATACAAACAAGTCAAATTTTAATTTATCAATATATTTTCGGAATTGTCAAAATTATATAATTGCAAATTTTACAATTTTAATCACTAAAAATGGTATAAAACAAAAACTAATCAATGAATTTTGTTGTAAATTTTTGTAAGTAAGCTCTAATTAATGCTTTTCGTTAAAAAAATACAAAAACGTCAAATTTTTATTAATCAATATATTTTCGGAATTTTTAAAATTGTTAATTGCAAATTTTACACTTTTAATCACTAGAAATGGTATAAAACAAAAACTAATTGATAAATTTTGTTGTAAATTTTTGTAAGTAAGCTTTATTTAATGCATTTCATGAAAAAAATACAAAAAAATCAAATTTTCATTTATCAATATTTTTTCGGAATTTTCAAAATTATTTAATTGCAAATTTTACACTTTTAATCACTAAAAATGGTATAAAACAAAAACTAATCGATGAATTTTGTTGTAAATTTTTGTAAGTAAGCTTTATTTAATGCTTTTCATAAAAATAATACAAAAAAGTCAAAATTTTATTTATCATTATATTTTCGGAATTTTCAAAATTATTTAATTGCAATTTTTTCACTTTTAATCACTAAAAATGGTACAAAACAAAAACTAATCAATGAATTTTATTGTAAATTTTTGTAATTAAGCATCAATTGATGCTTAAATAGCAGAAAATATTAAAAAGTTAAATTTTAAATTTAAATCACCTTAATTTCACTTTTGCGATTTTATCACAAATACCTAAAATATACAAATCATGTTCTGATTAGTATCCACTGATTTATTATAAACGCCTTAGGATATTTAATTTTAGTAAACAAGCTCCTTTAAAAATAAAATGATTCAGTTGATGGTGTCGCCTAGGGCATACAGACCCAATTAACCAACCCCACAGAAACTTGACACTGAATAATTTAAGCGTTATAAAATTTTTATTTATATAATTTCATAAACAGCCGCAAGCAATAGTATAAGATGTGCATCAATCGTGTAGCCGACGGATTTCATTGAATCATATAAATTTTTTGGATAAATATTAATCCTTGATGGTGATGATTCATTAAATATTTTAAGTTTTTTCAAGTTATGTTAATAATAAATGAAAAATATAAACAGGTGTCTCATTATGGGTTATTAATGAATTAATCACCCAACAAAATGAAGATGATTAAAAAAACTGTTATTCCGACGTGATCGTCTATCTCTTATTGTGTGT
The DNA here is from genome assembly GCA_963932245.1 of Tachinus rufipes. Taxonomy (NCBI): domain Eukaryota; kingdom Metazoa; phylum Arthropoda; class Insecta; order Coleoptera; family Staphylinidae; genus Tachinus; species Tachinus rufipes. Next base: position 93,475,689 of record OZ010747.1, on the reverse strand, counting down.
TTAGCTCACAGGTCCGTTTTTTTTTTCGAAATAATAAGTAAAACGATGAAACCAGTATTGTATTGCATAAGTATAGAGTGCTTTACATATCGTGTTGCCTACAGAAAGGTAGTAATTTAAGGAGTGTATTAAAGTAACCGTGGTAGGGAAATGAGACCTTTCACTGCTGTCTCCTCACCAGAAGCCGAAGCTTCGCATTGTTATCTTGCAAACTGTCCGATGAAAATGTTGCTCATCATGTGCGTCGCGCAATAAACAATACAATTATTTTTTTTGTTGCAGGGAATATAATAAAAAAAAACCGCACCCGATTAGCATAATTGTAAATAGTCGTGATTGGATTCATTTGTGAGGTCGGAAAAAATCCCTGCGACCGGAATCATCATCGCCAGCCAGCATCCGCGATTGTTGTTGAAAATCGCGTCACCCTTGATAGAGCCAGTGAGAACGAAAATAGGCGGCGAGGTAGATAAGAGGCAGCCAGAATGTTCGCTATAATGCAGATAGATAACGACGTTAGTGGACGGGAGTTTAGAAGGAAGATGCGTGCTAAGTGTGAATTCATATGCAAATACTGCCAACGCAGATTCAACAAATCTTACAATCTGATGATCCATGAGAGAACGCACAAGAGTCCCGAGCTTACCTTCAGCTGCGAGGTCTGCGGAAAGAGCTTCAAGAGGCAGGACAATCTCAAACAACACAGGTAGGTGTCAACTGGACGATTCTTTTATTTATTTTACCTGCGATCTTAGAAATTATAATGAAGCGTTTAAAAGATCTGTCATTTTATATAAGTTAATTTGTACATTTGTTAACAGCAAAACAATTATAATAATATTTAATATTATATAAGATTTCAATTATACAAAATGTTTTGAATTGTTTAATCAACATTTCTTTAAATAATTTTGGAAACTTTAATGCACAGTTTTAAATAGTACTAATTAGTTATTATGCTTATTACATTGATAATATAATTTGTTTAATTCACAATAATTATTTATTGTTCAACCTAAATGTCATCTTCTACTGCATTCAATTTAACGAAGCAGATTCAACAAATTAAAATATTTTTAAATTAAAGTTTGTTGAAATATCATTGATGGATTTAGGCGATAATAATAATCTTTAGAATATTTTGTCAAGAAATTATTATAATACAAAAGTGAGAGTAGCCATTGCTGCTAATTTTTAAATAATATTTCAGTTTTTAAAAACATTTTTTAATTGCAATTTTTAGCAGAAATTAAGATTACAATTTATTGGTTGTGAGGAAGAATAAAATGTTGCTTTAGCAATTATACTAGCTACAGATATACAACATCGGTAAACAGGGAATTAACCATATCTTTTGTATAGTCCACTCCTGAGACATTAAAAAGATGTTTCCAATTTTTGAATATTTTGCAAATCTTTTAATTAATGTATTACAAAAAGCAGCGGCAATTAGCAGCATCTCTACAACAAATTTTGAAGAAATGCCGCTATATTTAGCAAACCTATGAATAAAACAATCTGTGTTAATTTCTTTTTATTGAATGTATGGAAGTTATGGCTTGCTGCATATACTATACGTTTTTTATGCATATAATTGTGCCCTAATTCTCGAATATAACAACAATAATTTGTCCTTAAAAAATTGATAATTAACTCAGGTGGTTTTGGGTTTCACTGTGTTGCAGTATGCTCACTTATCACTATTAGTCTTGCCAATCTGCAGAGTGTATGTGCCAAAACTAAGAGAAACTGAGTTAGGAAATAATCTGTTCTACTATGGTTTATAATTGACCCATTGTCCCAAATCTTTAAAGAGTTTTCACGTTCACTCTTTATTGCTGCTATCTGTCCAAGCTTTGTTCCATTTTTCAATAAAATCAAAGTCTATTTCCTTTTGCTAACCAAGTGTACTCTTTCTCTCACGTACAGATCAATTGGCAGCGTGTGCGCTGAAGGTACAATTGGCGCTGACTACCCTCAGTAGTATTTTCCGCTGTGTGTTTAGCATTCTCGCTTTATGGTTGGCACAGCCTAAAGTTCCTTACTATATGAAGGCACTATAGTTTAAAATGTATCTTACTACTGAGTGATAGACAGAATTTCTCCAAAAAATCAATTATATTTGGAACAATTTTGGTCATGTTGACAATCTTTTCCTCGGCTTTTTGTGACATTTCTGGTGTGTGACCCAAAAATGCCGTGATCAAAATTATTACGTTGGTTTTCCTAGTAAAAGCTGTATTGTTATTTGCAGTACATCATCACATTGAGCATCTATGGAGCAGCCATTTGGCAGGTTAATGTTTAGTATTGGATTGTACAAAACATTACACAGCGTGGGTCCTAAAATAGAGCCTTGGGGAACCCATGTGACAACTTTTTTCTCCAATTTTCTGGCTAATGCTTTTGTTTTTTAGATACTCCTCAGTTATTCAGCAAACATATACTGAGATGGCAATACGACTTAAGTTTTTGCGTATCAATCAGAGTCAGAGCCTTGCTTTGCCTCTTTTTTCTAGTTTTTGCCTTCTAAGTAAACTTTATTGTTAAACAATCTTTCCAAATACCAAACTTAGCTTTAGAAATACCAATCTTTTTGTCCAGCTTTTTAATAAGTTGTTTGAAATCTTTACCTATAGTGCTTATTTTCCATTTCGTCAAAACAGTAAGCTTTGTTAATAACTTATTAAAGTATTGGAGCATCTTGATTGGTATCTTTACAATTTCCGCAATAATTTTGTCGGATCCTATCGCTTTTGTTTTGTTTTAGTAAGTTTATGACAAGTTTTAATTTATCCTTTATCCAAGTTGACTATAGGAATTTCCGTAACGTTGTTAGCTAGATTTTTTCTGTTGAGTCATTGTACTCTGGAAACAGTTTTCTATTATTTTTGTAACTTTGCTGTCCTCCTCCTCCTCTACAGAATATTTAATAACCTTGTCTAAACGGGTTATCTCAATATTTTTTTTTATTAGCTTTGTTGGTTTGCTTGAGCTCTTACCAATGATGGTTACTAACTGCTGAATTACCTAAATTAATCTAACTTAACCTAACCTTTTTTTTAAAGAAGACAATGCTTTTACGCACAGAGTGTGTGACTTGCCAAATCTTTATAAACTAAACTCTCCTCTTTACCGTTAATAACCGATTGGTACCATCGTTTTTGGCACTCTTTATCCTAAAGAGTATCAAAATGTTCTTTTTCTGTTCTTCATTATTAAATTCGTTTTTCTCTCTTATTCCTTTATCTCGCACTTTTGTCTTTCTTCCTGCCTTCTATCGCAATGGAACAGCGTCTGCTTAGCTGTGTCTTCATCCGCTTCAAAGTAGATGCAGTTGCTGGCTGCAATTTTTTTTAATTCTTTCCAGATAGTGTTGGAGTAGTCTACTGAGTATTTGCAGAGGTGGTAGCCTAATCTAACCTAACTTATCCTAATCTAGTAAACCTATTAGTCCTTTACAAATTCTTTCTGCAGCAGTTCTACTATTTTTTATTTTTTTGTGTTGGCCACCTAACCTAACCTAACCTAACCTAATCTAATCTAACCTAACCTAACCTAATCTAACCTAACCTAACCTAACATATTCTAACCTTTTTCTTTAACCTGATGGAAAAATGATTTTCAAAAGGTACCATACTGGATTCAACTACTCTTGTAGGTGCCTACTGACTAAAATTCCTCCTCCCCGTATGTTTGATTATCTTTTGGGCAAAACTACGCACTTACATATCAACACCATTGATTCTGCTTTATCTTCCTTTTTCCTTCCTTTTTCTTTCTGTGATCAACAATTTGATCCAGTTATGCAGCCTATTCCACGTCTCTTCCGATTCGAGCATATGTTTGATAACATTCTTAGGTCTTATTGCTATATCTGGCTTTCTCAATATTGTTTCTTGCTCATTCCCATCTGTTGCATTTAAAAAAAGCATATTCTGGAATGTCTTCTTCTTCAAGGTGAATGCAGCTGTCTTTGTTTCTTAGATGGAATCTTTTCAGGTATGAACCAAATGATGTTTTCTTGCGGTCCATGTATCAAAATTAACTATAAGCCTCTTTGTCCAGTGTGCTACTCCTGTAGGTGTTACCCATTTTTTGGTTCATTCCTAAGTCTTACGGCGCCATTTCTTGTAGAAAATTTTACGTTTTCTCTTGTAAGTTTGCTTTCTTTTTGCTGCTTAGAGATCTATAGAAAATATGCCAGTAATGACTTGTATTGCCCCGTTTGATATAGTTCTGTAGTTCTATCCAACTCTTATAAACGCTCCCCTTTGTGCTTTAGCAATTTTTAGCAACTCCAACCAAACCTAACCTAACCTAGCCTAATCTAACCTAACCTAATCTAGGCTATTAGTTGTCTTGTCCAGACTGCACGTTACAAACTTTTCTTGCAACATTTTTGCTATTTTAATTGTTCTTTTATTGTTACCACCTAACCTAACCTAACCTAATTTAACCTAACCTAACCTAACCTAACCTAACCTAATCTACGCTTTTAGTTGCGTTATCCAAACGGCACATTCTGCCATTTTGTCTGTTTATTTTATTTTGACCAACTTGTGCAGTTTTCCGCCTTTTACACTCTACCACGCCGGTTCCGTTTCTCAATTAATGAGTCTCTGAAAATAAAACATACCAACATCTCTACAGATTATGTGCTAACCCGGCTATATGTCCGGGACACTTTTATGGTCGTTTTCTTAGTCTAGCTCTGTTTTAAGTTCTAAGTTGTCGGAACAGCGTAGAATAGCCGCGCAGTCGTCTGCCTGGTCCAGCAACGATAGACAAAAATTGTGCAATCATGAATTATTGTAACAGGGGTAGACCAAATCCGGCCCGCCACTTATTCTTAATCCGCACTGCAAAGTCCCCATTTCTAAAAAAAAAAAATGTTGCAAATTTATTTTCTGAATTTAAACATTTTCGGATTTTATTATGTTTCAAAATCCATTTGCATGTACTATATAGCCCTTTAAAAAAAGTTACGTACGATACGTTTCAAACCGTTGCTTCAGCAGTTTTGCTGTTTTGGTATCAACTTTTTGCAAAAATCTTAGTAGTTTTTACTTTATACCAAGCCCGATTTGGGTTCTAAATTAGCAATTTCTGGGGACAAAACATGCCAACACCTTTATAGCTTGTGTGGTTTCATTTTCTGACAATTTTTTTTAAATTTTACTCAATTTTTTTATAAGAATCATATATAATACAAGTTAATCAAGCAAATCTACAATAAATTACACATTTTTTGGTACCAGTTTTAATATGTTGCGTTGAGTTTTAGTATCTTAAGGCAGACGCTAACACAACATTCGCACCTAAAGTGTCAGTTTTTGCATTTTACTCAAAAACTTTTTATTAGGCCTTTATAAATCAAGTTAATCACGTGAATATACATTGAATTGCGCATCTTTTAGGAGTAGTTTCAGTTTACTGCATTGAGTTAAGTATCATAAAGGCAGACGCAAACACAACATTTGCACCAAAAGTGTCACTTTCCGACAGTTTTTTGCAATTTACTTAAAAACTTTAAGTGGGCCTATATAAACCAAGTTAACCATGTTAATATACATTAAACTTGACCTAACCTAACCTGACAACGTAAATCAACAGTGAATTGCGCATCTTTTTGGATTGGTCTTACTTTGCTGCGTTAAGGTTTAGTACCATAAAGGCAAACTTGAACACAACATTTGCATCAAAAAATCTACTTTCTGACAGTTTTTTTGCGTTTTTCTCACTAACTTTTTTAGTAAACCTATATTAACTAAGTTAACCACGTGAATCTACATTCAATTGCGCATTTTTTTAAACATGATTTAATTTGCTGCGTTGAGTTTTAGTATCTTGAAAGCAGAGGCAAACAAACATTTGCAACAAAAGTTATAGTTTTTTGCAGTTTGCTCAACAACTTTTTATTAAACTTATATAAACCAAGCTAATCACGTAAATTAACATTAAATTGCGCATCTTTTAAGTTTAGTTTCAGTTTGCTGCGTTGAGTTTTAGTATCCTAAAGACAGAGGCAAACAAACATTTGCACCACTTGTGCCATTTTCTAACAGTTTTTTGCATTTTGCTCAAAAATTTTGACTGAACTTATATTAACCAAGCTAATCACTTAAATTTACATTAAATTGCGCATCTTTTAAAACTAGTTTCAGTTTGCTGCGTTGAGTTTTAGTATCCCAATGGTAGACGCAAACACATTTGTACTAAAAGAATCACTTTCTAAGGGTATTTTGCATTTTAATCAAAAACTCTGTATTGAGCCTATATAAACCAAGCTAATCACGTGACTTTACATTAAATTACGCATTTTTTGGAACTAGTTTTAGTTTGCTGCGTTAAGTTTTAGTACCATAAAAGCTGACTTGAATACAACATTTGCATCAAAAGTGCCACTTTTTGATTTTTATTCAAAAACTTTCTATTGAGCCTATATTATAAGCTAAGTTAACCACGTAAATCTACATTGAATTGCGTATCTTTTTTTTGGGTAACCTTGGTTTTGATGTATCCTGAACCTTAACTTTGTCTAAAACTCACCCCAAGGAACCTCAAAAGTTACCCACGTTTACTCAACTTTGCATTTTTGTCTATAAAAGATTCAGATAAGGCATATGGATTATTAGATTCTACTACTCTTTATCTACATTTTGGAACTAGATACAAATTTCTTAAAAAATCAGTGGCGGCGTCAAAAAATTTCTACTAAAAACGTAGACTTGAGTAAGGTATAAATAAACCAAAAAAAAAAAAATCTTTTGATCAGCTTTTTCGCATATCCAAACATCAATTATTTTGTTCATTGGTGTCACTAAAAATTGTTTACTCAAAGTACATTTTCAGACTAAACACGGATTTTAAAGACAAAATCAGTGGCGGCACTTACAAGTTTCTATCTACAAAGAAACGTAGATTTGCAGTATCTTGAGTAATTTTGATCGCATGAGAGTACGAGTATGATGATTTTTTTCTCATAATCAATTTTTTTGGTTCAGTAACGTTGTGCCCAACTTTAAGCGGAGAGTATGCGCCCACACATTGGGAGTAAACTCTTAAATACTGACCAAAAAACTGTGGTCACAATATGTGAGGTATGACAATTTCTTTGTCTTTTAAAACCTCCAAAAATAGTTTTGTTTGATAAAGGTTTTCAACTATTGGTAATTGACAAAAATGGGGTAAAGCTTAAGGCAAATAAGACGTAAGCTTTTTTCCTGATTATCTGGAGCAGGAAGCAGTTGGAAACTTAGTCATAAAATGTTTACTTTCTTAGGTTTAGTTACAAACTATTTCTGAACCTCAAAAACAGTTTAGTTTTATACAGATACAAAATAAAATTTTCTAAAGATTGGTGTCAGCTAGATAAAGATGTTTTCATTTACAACTTTTTGAATAGGTTACAGTTGGGCTTGACCTATGGGACTTCCTTAATCAAGAAACGTGATGCTCATCAAATTTGCTGATGAGCTACAAATAGTAACCACGTTTTAAGCACTGATCATGATTATAAACAAAACCTGAGAAACCATTGATGCAATTAGTTAAAAAATAAGGCAAAGCTTGCACCAAAACAGACGGCGGCGTTTCTATCTATAAAAATAAGTGGTAACAAATTTGTCTCTGTTGATCAACCATTAGAACAACCCAGGTATATTGCACGTTTTATTCCTAAATATTAGCTATTTATGCTAGAAAGTTTTTAAGTAAAATGCAAAAAACTGTTAGAAAGTGATTCTTTTGGTGGAAATGTGTTTGCGTCTGCCATTGGGATACTAAAACTCAACGCAGCAAACTAAAACTAATCCTAAAAAATGCGCAATTTAATGACGATTCACATGGTCAATTTTGCTTATATAAGCTCAATACAAAGTTTTTGAGCAAAATGCAAAAAACTATCAAAAAATGACACTTTTTGAGCAAATGTTGTGTTTTAGATTACTAAAGCTCAACGCAGCAAACTGAAACTAGTCCAGAAAGTAGGCAATTTATTGTAGATTATCGTGATTAACTGAGTTTATATAAACCCAATACAAAGTTTTTGAGTAAAATGCAAAAAACTGTCAAAGAATGATACTTTTAAGCAAATGTCTTGTTTGCGACTGCTTTTGCATCACTAAAACTCAACGTAGCAAACTAAAACTAGTCCTAAAAAATTCGTAATTTAATGAAGATTCACGTAGTTAGTTGCTTATATAAGCTCAATGAAAAGTTTTTGAGCAAAATGCAAAAATCTATCAAAAATGACACTTTTAGAGCAAATGTTGTATTTTAAGACACTAAAGCTCAACGCAGCAAACTTAAACTAGTTCAAAAGTGCGCAATTTATTGTAGATTATTGTGATTAATTTAGTTTATATAGGCCTAATTCAAATTTTTGAGTGAAATGCAAAAAACGATCAGAAAATTACACTTTGGATGCAAATGTTGTGTTTACGTCTGCCTTTAGGATACTAAAACTAAACTCAGCAAACTGAAACTAGTCCCAAAAGATTCAGTATAAATTGACGTGATTAACTTAGCTAATGTAGGCCTAATAAACAGTTTTTGAGTAAAATAAATGACTTTAACGTAGAAATAATAAGCAGGATTGAACAAGCCAGTAGCACTTTCATTAAAATAAAACGGTTCATCTGCAGTAGATATATTAGTAACTCTCTTAAGATTATAATGTGAATATACAGCAGAATTATGAAAACACCATAGACTAACAGAGTTACTATTAAAAAAGTCTTGAGAAGAATGGAAAAAAAATATCAACAGTTACGATCTAGAAGTTTGAGTACCTTATGAGAGGTGCCCGGTACAAACGTTTACAACTCATAACCCAAAGAAAAAATTTGCATCTAATCCATAGTACCTAAAAATATTAAAGATAACAATACGCAAAAAGCATAAAAGAGAACAAATTTAGGTGACAAACATTGATGATTGTATTAACTAAAATTGTTCTCATATATTTGGCAGTGATAGTTTGGATCAAGTAATGTAAATCCTTACGCCACAAGAATAAACAATTCATAGTCTTTTGAAATTGTTTAACTGTAAAAAGCATCTCATTCATGGGTAATCACACCTTAATAAATTGTAAATTCAATTAGACGAGAACAATAAACGAGCTAACGATTGATTATAAAGTTTACAACGCGTTGTAAACTGCGCACTTAATTGATTTAAAAACCAACTATCAATCCCGCCGTGATGATTTTTATTTATATTACTATCGGCTATTCTTTTCCCCCTCATCGTATTGTTTCTAATTAGTCAGCGGCATTGTTCGTAACGCCAAACTGTCTCCTCTTCAGCGTAAAATAAAAAACAACTTGATACTTTTTTTTCTTTCTCATTCTCCTTCTTTATTTTCTTTCATAAAATATGGTATACAAACGCGACAGACCGTCGCGAATCATTTTTATTACTAATAATAAATCGACTCTTAAATGCCCCGGCTAATATTGCGTTTCGTTTGTCGTCGTTTTTAACGAGATGACACATTTTAATTGTTATTGTGAAATGTCAGCGCGCCGTCGTAAAACCCAGATACGACTAAATAAATTGTCCGTTTTGGTAATGTAAGGAAAATGTGAGGATTATTTTTGTACATGGCGCCTATATGAAGAAAGAAATTCTCCCATCTAAGGTATGCACCCAGACTGGATATATATGGAGAATAATTTTTTAGGTCATACTTTTTAGTTTAATAGTGATAACATTTTATTGAATCAAAAAATCTGATTATAAATTCATGAATACTATGAATAATAATGGAACAATATTATCAGAGAAAGGCCCCGGTGATTCAGAGATCTGACATTTCCAGTAAAATTTCTCGAAGAAATCTTGAAAGTTGGATCACATTAATCCCTATTTAAATGTCAAACGGAAATAAATTGCAGAATTAATACCATAAAAAAGTTTCACACAATAACAATAAAAATAGGTATTTTTATAAATATTTCAACATCAATGTTGGCTAATAATATAATAATTTTTGGATGAAAAAATGTAATTAAAATATTTACCTACTCATCACTTTCTAAACTTCACAAACATCCTCATCATAAACCCATGAGTAATAATACATTTTAATTCCCCATGTGTTGTTTATATTCCATAATTTTTAATTAATATGTTAATTGCATTTAATCGAACAATTTAACCATCACGACCGGATTGAATTAAGAATCATTCATTCATCCTCACCATTCAATGATAATTTTGATGCTATAAAATAAAAATTTATTGATACTATAAAATTATTTTGAAATGTTGATTGTGTGGGATGTTATTAATTTCGGGTTTTGTCATCGTTTTGCCGCGCTACCATAATCGGCTAATTTCTTAATGTTTAAAACAATGCGATGATGATGTTAGATTAATCCTGCTAAAAATACATCGCGGGATGTTTCTCTCGTGCGTCAGATGGTCGGTCACGTTTTTAGTAGGAGAAAAAAATAATACATAACTTGTCGAGATCGCGAATTTCAGATAGGGAATATAATTGTTGTTCGGATGTTAATAAACAAGGCGATTGGAAACTTGTTTCGGTAATTTTATTATTTTTTTAAACTAAACAGCGTATAATTATTATTGTATAGGAATGTTTTGTTCAACAGTAGAAACAATTCTATATACAGATTGTGAATCAATAGTTTTTATTTTGCTTTATAATTAATCATTCAATTGGATGTGTGTTATTCGACCAGTGGCGTTACTAAAACTGGTCGTAACAAATTTTGTTATATTTGTTGAATTTTTACTTCAATTAGTTACGGTTGCAACATTTAATAATCTGTAATTCCATGTAGTTGATATCTCAATAAGTATTAAGCTTGTGCGTAGTGCATTGACTAATTTAAACCAAACAACTGTGAACGCACGGCCAGCATAAAAGCAACTAAATGTTCGTGGACTATTAATATTTTTTGCTTATTCTATGAATACAGCGCAAAATATTGCCTTGACCAACACAAGCAACTATTAATTTTTCTGCGTTCTACCTTAGAATCAAATATAATAAACCAAATTTTGGATCAAACAATTTAAAAAAATTAAATACTTTGTCTACTTTTTGCTATAAATACAGCGCTAAAAAATGCCGTTTGCTTCATGCAATAAATACTGTATTTAAAGTCACATCTTATTGTAGCAGGTACTAAACATTCAATGAGCTGCAAACAAATTAGTTTTTAATTAATTCCTTCATGAATACTTTGTGCAATGTATATTGTGCTCACTCGCTACTTTAAAGTGAAATCCAATTGCAACAAATACTAGATAGACTAAAACTAAGGACGTTAACAATTTTAATAAACTATCAACATTAAATATTTTTCCAACTAATCATGCCCTCAATTACTTAACATCCATCATTGCTTTCCATAATATAAAAAAATGTATTCATGGAAATTGTGTTGATTAAATATTTAATCAAATTTTTTTCTTGTAAAAAGATAAAATTAATTACATTCGGCACTTTCATGTCATTGGTTCATAAAATGATGTCTCTTGTTTGTGTTAAGATAGATAAGCGTCGTTTTTTTATGGACGAATTGAAAGTTGTTTGACGAATATACGATTGTTTAAACAATTGCGGAAGAGAGGTGGGTTGAGGGGACAAAAGATGTGCGATGGTAATTAAGTAACAGAGAAAGTGGTATTCATTTAGATAAGGAATTGAGTAATGCTATAAACGTGTAGATAGAATTTTTATTGAAATTTATTAAGTGTTTGTTTATAAGGGATAAAATTAATTAAATTATTAGGATTTAATTTTTATTATTGATAGATATTGACTTTATTTACTAAAATATTTTAATTCAATTTTTGATCCTTTTTGATTTATTTCTGATAAATACAAATTTGTTTTTATTATAAGATACAGCTATTTTGCATCGCCCAGAAGTCTTACAAGTTTTTTGAAAAGGGTTTATTGAATTACCGGTGGAAGTTTTTAGTTAGACATATAGTGCTAACCTAGCGCTCTAGCACTGAGGTAACTAGTTTTGATATGTAAATAGCAACAACAAAAACAAAAAGTAAAATCATTTCTATTTTATTAAATATTACAAGATTTTAAAAAATAAAAAAAACAAATATAAAGTAATTATTAGTTTGAAGCTAAGATTAATTTTATTATTTTACTTAATATATCGACGTAAATTTGAAAATCCCACTGTTTATGTATTAGGTCACATTTTTTGTTAATTTATTGTTTATTTTCTTAATTACCAACTTCCCACCCAAGGACCATATTTATTTTTGCCAGTAAATTTGTCAATTTTGAGAGTGAATACGATTCTCCGTTATTTGTATGTAGTTCATTGGTTAGGTTAGGTTATGTTAGGCTAGGTTAGGTTAGGTTAGGCTAGGTTAGGTTAGGTTAGGTTAGGTTAGGTTAAGTTAGGTTAAGTTAGGTTTTTTGTTTAAAAACGTGTTTTACATAAAAAATTGCTTAATATCCTCCAATTTTGGTCTTAATCTAAAACCAAATTGAGTTTTCTAGTCAAAGATTAAATATATTTTTGCAGAACTGTGGGCCAATAACAGTTCTGGTATCTTAACTCAATCACTGCTTCTAAATTAAGATGATTAATTAATTCTCTTTTACCACAAGTTCATTGACTTCTTCAATCAGTTGCAGATTTGAATTTCGTGAAAATGGGTCATTTATTTAATATTATCAGAAATTTGACTCGATTTTCGTCAATAAACTTTACAACTCATAGCAATTTATGAACCAAATTTTAGTTAAATTAGTTAACATGGAATTGTCATTCGGATTGCTTCATTAATCTATTTAATAGAATATTGCTGGTGGTAATTAGACGACATTGGAAACACTATAAATAAATTAAAATTTTAATTTCTTGTTTTTTAGTTGGTATAGAAATTTTATAACGTTGCATTGCATGAATATAGCGCCAAATAATGCCGAGACTTAACAGGTGCTGGCAAATGCTAATTTTTTAAATAAATATAGCGCCAACTAATGCCGATAGTTAAAATATAATAGAAAATGCTAGTTTTCAATCATATTCTAATACAATAATTGAAATTTTATTTCACTACAAATACATTTTGCTGCTTAAAATCCAAGTTGTGCTTATTTTAGTTGATCACATGCGTACTATCAATAATAAAGTTTAAAATTTGAAAACAGCGAAGACAGAGCGCTTTACAGTTTTATTTTAAGTTTATAATGTTTCATTAAATTGGTATTTCAATTTTCTATAAATATAGCGCCAAATAATGCAAAGAGTTTAAATGTGCTGGCAAATGCTAGTTTTCAATCATATTTTAATGCAATAAGTCAATTTTAATTCAACTACAAACACACTTTGCTGTTTATAATTTAAGATGAAAGCTTATTTAAGTTGATCAGATGCTTACCATTAGTAGGAAAAGAGTTTGAAATCAGTGAAGCACTATGCAGTTTGTAGTTCTAGTTTATTCAAATCATTCTAGATCGAATCATTAAAACGTATTTTGGTTAGTTTACACTCAAAATACATAGAAATACTAAAAGAGGGTGCATTAAAATAATATATTAACTTTTTATGAATAAAGCGCCAAATAATGCAAAGAGTTGTAATGGCTGGCTTTAAATTATATTATAGATTTTTTTTCAAATTTTTGCTCACATCCGTTGATCATATGCGTACCTGGCAGTTTTTTTTTTTGTAAAGGAAAAACTTACATTTATCACTGTCGCAATAGTTCTATTGCATAGTCTAAATTGTTACCGGTTAAAACCCCTTACTCTTCTCCTTAGAAGCAAACTTAAAGCAAACTTATAGTCAATACAAAGTAACATTTTATTAGGCTTTTTAAGCTGTTCGTATTACGTTGTGCTTTCTTGTCGTATTTCGTTTTCTTCTATCAGTTTTTTTTTTTAATAAATCTTTGCACATTTTTAAAGTAGTTTCTATCCTTAGTCATTCTGTTTGATGATGTATTCTGCATTTAGTTTTACTCCCGTCTTTTTCACTTTTTTTTACTGACAATTGAGCAGTTGCTACAGTTGCTACGGTTGCATGTTCTGCAATGTACAAGTCCTCACAGTGCAAACACTCGTCCCCTAGTGTCTTACCCGTTTTCTTTGGCGTATTGCCTAAACAAGCAATAACCCGTAAGAAACTGCGTTAAGTATTTTTTTACCTTTCTAAATGGGCATTTGGCCCACATTTTCAGGTTTGGGATTAATTAATTTGTCCATTTTTTTGTCTTTATTTTTATTCTAAGATTTTTGTCATAGATTTTGACCTAGCTAAGGTTTTCCTCTGGATTCTAATGATGAGTGGGTGGGTGAAACCACGCATCTTAAGCCTCATTAGACTTTTTGTACCTCTTCTAGTGGTAAATTGCACTTCTTTGTCCCAGCACACAGCTGACCTGAGGTGTCCTGTGTCTGAAGAGTAATAAAACTCTTCTTCTTTGGTAATAATACCTGGGTATTGCACCAGTGATTACTTGCATTGCTTTAGTTGATACCGTTCTGAAGCCGCTTGCCACTTTCAAAACTTATCTTTAACTGCTTCTTTAGAGCAGACCGGGGCGCTATAGAACAGTATTGATACTTCGTATAATATACAACGTTTTGTAATGTTTGGTTCGGAAACGTGGTGCAGTAGTCCAGCCATCCAACTGCTATATCAAAGACCGTGGGTTCAAATCTCACAACAGAAACCATTTTAACCGTTAATACGCTTCCCACCACGCAACCCGCTTTGTTAACGTTGGCTTTCTTGACTAAGATCCTTCTCTAGTCCGGAGTAGATCAATAATCTTTTTAGATCTACATAAAATTGTAGATCCACCCATAATGTAAGTTGCCAGCATTACAAGGATAGAAGAGGTTAATGTGCCAGCAGTGAAACGTATCTGGGTGAAAAATCTATTACAAAATTAAGAGTTCTTTCATGGTTACTTCGTTGAGAATACATGTATGACCATTTGACTGTAAGAAGTGTGGTTTAGTAGTGTTGTTACAACGATATCCACCTATAGTTTGGCATTATAACCACAAATTAAAAGTAACTTAGGGTATTTTTCTTTATATTCTCATATACCATTCTTGCAATGTCGTACTTGTAATCTAATTATTTTGCTTTTGTCACTCTTTATTTTCAAAAATGTTTAGAGCTTTAAAAGTTATGCACTGTAAGTTTTAGGTCCAGTTCTTTCAAACACCAAGTTTTTAAATGTTTAAATGTTCAAAATAATTATTTTACGTTCAAAAAACTTTAAGAGCTTTCAAAAGGCTTTAAAAATCATTCAATGCTTAAAAAAAACTGATGCACATGATAATAATTAAATAAATTATTTAATAAAATTGTCTGCTTAGACAAGTAAACTTTACCAGGTTAGGTTGTTCATCATCTTAGGTATAAATCCTTCTGCTTCTATCCTGTTACCCAATTTATTGTGTGCACTTCTCTCTTCTTCCCATTGTTGATACTTGAATAATGCATACTAGGAGGTCATCTACTTCACAGCAACATCCGTCCTGTAATTTGCTTCTGTTCCGAATCATCCGTGACCCGTCAGCCAAAAGTCTAAATTTGTGTAACTCCATTTTACTCACTCCTTCATTATTTTTTCAGTGTTAGGTAAAGGTTATTAAATACCCAACAATAATTATTTTTTTAGCCATCATCTCTTGTTTCCGAAAGCGTGATGAAACGTTTGCAGTAGCTACACACACTAGCAACATGTTTGTATTGTTTAACTAAAACTGATGTTGATTGGTAGTTTGACTCATACAAATTTTGATAATAGTTGAATGTAGTTTCCGCGTTATCAAAAACCACTTTTGAAGAATCTTTCTTTATTTTTGACCAGCTTTGATTATCTCTAATGGCCAGATAGTGTGCTTAGCTACATACTTATAAAGCAGTCGTTATGATCTGTTTTCTATACGTTGAAGCTGTAGATGATAAGAAATTAATTTAAGTAGTTTTCTTAGCTGATAGCTTAACAAATTTTGAGTGAACAGACCTATAGAATTTCTATGCCTGCTTTTTTTATGAAATACTTTTTGGTAAGATCAAAATTTTAATAGGTAGTGTTGTCAGTTATAAGATTATAACTTCTTTATCGGTGAGAAGGCACGCCAACAGTCCGGGGTTCGATCCCCGAATATGACTAAAAATAATAATTTGCTTTTTATCCACCGGAGTGATTCGGAAGTCACCTAAAAAGCCGTTGGTCCCATCAACCCCCTTCAAACAAGTCGTAAGACTTTTGGGGCGATGTAAAATAGCTGTAAAAAGCGCAATAAAGAAGAGAGAGAGAGAGTTTGTTGCAAATTGAAGCTGTAGATGATTAGAAATTTTGGAAATTTTTAGGGTAATGCTTTAACAAACTTTGAATAAATAAAACTGTAGATTTTCTATCCCTGCTTTGTTTATTGAGTACTTTTGGTAAGACCAATATTTCTATAGATACTGTGGTCAGTTATAGACTGATAAAACAGTCCTTCTGATCTATTTATTGCAAATTAAAGCCGTAGATGGTTAAAATTTTAAGGAATTTTCTTAGCTCATTGCTTAAAAAACTTTGAATAAATAAACCTGTAGCTTTTCTAGATCAAAAATGTATAGGCTTATAAAGCAATTGATCTAATGTACTTGTTTTAGACCCAAATTTTGATAGATAGTGTGGTCACTTATAGTCTTCTGATCTGTTTGTTGCAAATTAAGACTGTGGTCAATCATAAATTTGAGTAATTTTCTTAGCTGATGGTTTAACACTTAAAGTGAGTGTATTCAGTATTCAAAGTTTTATCCAAATTTGGTAATGATCACATTTTTTTAATTTACAGTTTGTTGTCTAAGTTAGAGGCATCTTCTCAGTAGTCTGCTATCAAAATCTTCTTTTTTGAGAATGAAGTTAGTTGAAGCACTTTATCAAAATGTTTTAATCTGCAAGTCAAAGATTGTAATTTCTAGGATCTTGCCGTTTTGTTTTTCAATAAATAGGTTTTTAGTTATAGGTAATTTTAGTAAAAGTATTTTTTTTAATTAAACTTCGTTTACAGTTTACTTCCTCAAATATTTAATTCACTGATTTAGTAAAGACGCAAAAATGATATGGTAAAAACCAAACCAACATACTAATTTTGTTTCAAATAAAAACCTATCTTGGATTTGAGAAATTCAACAATTTATGAAAAAAATGTAGTCTCCTAACTGCATAGCCAAAATATCTAGAGCTATTTATAGGCGGGTAACTGGTTATTTAGTTTTCCTTCACTTACTTGGTCTTAAGAACAACAACACAACAACAAAAAAGATCTTTTCTACTAAAACCACCTCTCATCCTTTTTGTTTGCATTAACGTTTTTTACTTTTCATTCTCCCTTTTTTTTTCTCTCTTCTCCTTGATACAATTCCTTATTCATTGGTGTGTTACTCTCTAATTTTTTTTTCATCTAACATGTAAGCAATTATATTTTCCGATGTTAGACTTCCATTGGTGTATCTTTTAATCTCCTGTCTTTTTTCTTCCTATCGAATGCAATCAAAAAAACACGTGTTTTGTTGTGTTTTTCACCACTACCACAGCAACAGTAAGTGCATCCTTCATTTTCCTTTGTTTAAATCTGAAGAAATATGCTCCAAAGGTGCCGTGCTCTCCAAAAAATTGTGATAGAAAGTAATCTACTTCCCAAGCACCAACATTTTTTATTAGTTTTTTGGTCATTTTACTTGACTTGCGCCTTCGTACATGAGTCTACTTTCTTTGACTGATTTTTAAGATATTTGTTATAAAAATGTGTTTTGAAATTTGTAGACAAATATTAGCTGTTTGTCTTATTTTCTTCTATTTCTATTTATCAGAGATTCAAGTGAGCTAATAACTGGTCAGTGCTTTGCCTAGAGGTGACCATGGCGCAATGGTTTTGGGCAAAAACTGTTGCACTGGCAGTTTTTGATTTTTATTTATCTAATTTGTCAAATATATTTTGATGCGACCGTTTTCGTTGCAAAATTTTCATCTGCCTAGTAAAAGCTAGTAAACCACTCTGGAGCTGTGGTTTGGATTCCACGTTAAACTGTAGATCCCGTATGTTTGTGTAGAACTATTATCGCACAACACAAAACAAGCAAAAGGGCGCTAACTTTCTTTTTTTTACTGATGGGTAATCAACAAACACAAAACAATTTTGATTTAATTATAAAGTAGACTTGTGGGAATAATGCAAGAAACAACTTAAGTATCCTCCTCCTCGGTGCATTCTTCTAACAACATTGTGAATCTGGCTTGGACGTAACAGTGGCTAGATTTTAATAATTTAATGTCTTCCTCAAAACTTGTGTGACAAACTTTTGACTTTAAAAACCTTCAAAGAAAGCAGTCAAATACGTTAAATTGCACGATTTAAGCAACAAATTTTGGTTTATCTAAACAAAAGCATTTGCCTGTTAGAACTGCATGTCTTTAAGATTTATATAGTCCACACAAAAGTTTGTTATTATTCCCCAATTTCATTCCTCATTGACTATCTTCAAAGCAAAATTATCCAATGCTGCATGCTCAACAGTTCAAGATGCATTTACGTTTTATAAAACTTATGTAAGTTTTTGCTTAGTTACAAGCCATCAACATAAAAATGGGTCTCATATTTGAAGATAATTCACCGTTCAATTGTTTCTGTTTAATAAACCAATTGCCAAAAAAAGTTTGTAGGCTTCAGTTACATTTTGGTAGAAAGACACATTCAGTGTTCAGTGCTTTTTAAAATGTTCAATTCTTGAGAACGATGCCGAATGAATGTTCTCGGACTATTGGCAACATTCTGGCAAACGACCTGGACAATGGACATTAGTATACAACCAAGATTCTTTAAATTTTTTGGTTATTTACTAGAAAGTTGATGCATTTGGAATATTTTGATTACTAAAGATTGTACGCAATTTGCAAATCGAAGCCGTCAAAGGGCTAAGCCTTGAGCCAAGCCTAGCTTTAGTTTCCTTAATTGCAATGTTTAATTATGTAAAGCAGATATCACGCTGATTAGTTGAAGTGATCCAGATGTAACTCTAGAGTTGAGCAACATAATTGTCGGTTTTGTGCGTGCACTACTACTGAGAGGTACCTCTAAATGGTACCACAATGTTTAAAATAAGTCTTACACTTATTTATTCAAACAACTCATTTATAGTGAAACTAAAATAATCATTTAATCAATTTAGATCAAAATTTTATCTAGAAAAACAGATTCTTTTTACAAATTTGTCACTAATGAAGAGGTTTTAAAACAAATGTGGTTATAAAATCTAATTATTGAATTTTTAACCCAAAATAAAGCTTTAAATTAAAAATTTTATTATTTTTTTTTATATATAATACCTTAAACACCATTTCCCAACAAAGTATCCCCACAGAGACTCAAGTAGCGCCACGAGGGAAGCAAAGCGGAGCCGAATGGAGTGAAGCAGCATATTATACACTTTTTTACTTTTACTTTACCTACCAATTTAAAATATTGTTTTATAAACCAAAAAATGACAGATCTTTACGGCTTTATATTGTACATATTGATTTGTGTAAATAATATTTTTTCTCTAGTATGTAAATATATAAATTTATATGACTTTCTAATATATAACTTGGTATTTTAGATGTAGTCAATGCATTTGGCGGTGAAGGGGGCCCTGCAGAAAAAAATGGGGCCATTCCGGCCCTGTCTTCCTACTTTTCACACAGTGTAAGATTCTTTTAACCACTTTATAATCAACAACAATTTAAACAAAATTTTATTGGAACTTTGGTGCATTATACTAATGCTTTCATGTATATAATCAAGCTTTCTTTTAATTTTAATTAATTAATAATAATATTAATAACTATGTACATAAACATTAATAATAATTCATGTATTTATTATTTGTTTTTGTTATGTTACAGAACCATACATTACCCAGCCAACAACACAACTTACAGTATATCCAGATATAATTAATAAATTCAAAACAGACGCAAAATTAATTTATAAAAACCAGTATTTACATGTACTATTTATTATTATGTATATAGCGTGTGTAGTTATAAGGGTGGATTTGAATGGGGCGCAATCTGCCTAGCATAGATTGCTTCCGATTCATCATTTTTGCACAGATTTATTTGTTTTTATATATATTTTTTTTTAAATAATCAAACATAGACTATTATTGATCTAGTCTAAATATTTAATCACGAAAAGTAAAAAAAAATGTGCAATAAAATTATCCGGCGCGATTTGTTTGTAATTATTATTGAGCGCCACTTATGCGGTGCTTAAATATCTAACCCCACACATTATTATTGTATATAGAATATTTTCCATGGAAATGCTTTATATTATTATTATTTAGTATTATTAGTAGACATTATTAATGATAATATTACTAATGAGTGCGATTGTTTTGGATGGTGAGAAAATATTGGGGCTGCGTATATTTTTGTTCGGTGCAAAAGAATATTGTCAGGAGCTATATTTTTTTAATTCATTATTATTGTATTTAGTTTATAGAGATGTTGCAATATATATTTTTTTTATTATTGATACGTAACTAATTAGTTTATATTTATTAATTATTTTGTAGAGCTTTTAAAGTGTACATTGCTTTTTATGAAATAAAAAAGTCGATCGATGTTCTTTGTGTTTTATTTGTCTTTTGCGATTCGTTTCAGATGGATTCTAATATGGTAAGGTGCTATTCTGTTTTACTATCATATGTATTTAGACAAACAAGGTTGAAGTAATGCTAATGCAAATATGATTTTTAGTGGATTTAAAAGGATTTAATGGAATGGGATAGAGAATTCCATATATAATATGTATATTATGGTAATGCTAGACAAGAATGAGTTTGGATACCTTGATTGGCTTGTTTTAGCACTACTTTCGAATAATATTAGCTATTTTTGGATCAGTTGAAAATTGAATAATATTTGTTAGCACAACTAATTTATAATAATATATTGGTAAGTTTATTGGAATTGATTAAATATAAAATAATTTATTCAAGTTTAATCTGACAAAAGTTAGTTTCGGTTTTACAAACCTCGTCAGTGTGCATTGTATGATGTCAAATTTGAATAAATAATTATGATTGTGAAATATTTTGTTTGTTTGTATTAAATGTTAAATCTGAAAGAATGTTTAAAAAAAATATATATTTTAGATTTTACTTGCAAAGTTACAATTTATATTTAATTATTTTTTTTAATATTAAGTAATAAAATAAGTAATTATTTTTTAAAAAATTGTTTTATTTTTTAAATTTATTTTGGATTTTTAGAGTTCAAATTCAACGAATTAATAAAATAATCAAAGTAATCATTTATTAATTTTACCAAATTTTCATTTTACATTTACATTGGTAGTAAATCCTCATCTTCAAACAGTAAAATATTTTTCAAAAAAGGTCAATCATTTCTATCATTTCAGTTAACGTTTAAAGAGAGTAATTGCTAGAACATAACAAAATTAAATAAGACATTTTTTAAACAATTTAATAGTTTTCCATAATATTTTATAAGCAAGAGGAACAAATTTAACACAATATTTCACAAAAGTGGGCATTTACCAAAATTACTATCGTAGAAATGGGACAATGCTGAACATATCTTGTTCTATAAATAGGTAAGAAGTATAGTTAGTAATTTCTTGTGAAGCGAATGATACATAGATTTAAAAACTCATGAACATTGTCCATAAGATAAACACTGCAACACTTGACGGTGAACAAACCCGAAGAAACGTTGATTAAGTATTGTAAAGAAACTCAAAATATTGAAATTATTCTGTAGAGCCTCCATTTTAATTATGCAAGTGGTATAAAATAAAGACCTCATAGAACAACAATTTTCAAATTGAGACCTGATTAGTGAGTTATAGAAGCTGATCCAAAATTAAGCGCTAAACGTGGAAAGCTAATTTTTTAAGAAGCTTTTTGATAGATGGTAAGACATTTAGATAAATTCTAGTTCATAAGTCAGGGCAGTTTTAGAAGTAGTTTAGTAGATTCAAGTTTGTAGTTTATACAGGGTGATCCATTGATCCATAATTAAATCATTTTTTTCAATTTTTTTTTTGATCTAGCTCAGAATGCACCCCATTTTTAGAAATAAGTTTATAGACAAAAAAATCAGCACTGAACGTTTGGCGGTTTAACTTTGGATCACCCTGTATAATATCATCAGCGCTCTAATATATTTAAAATGCTTTAAAAACCCAAGCATCTTATTTGGCTTATTAATTGCATGATCGGGCGACAGTTTAGAGTCTAAGTCTCTGACATTAGTTACTTTAACAATGTTAGTGCTGTTGAGCATGTATTCGTACTATAATTTAATTTAATTGCAAAAATTATAAATTAATAATTGCTGTAGGAGTAAAGCCAATCAACTTAAATTGCTGATAAGCAGACCAAAAGTAATTTATTCAGTGTCGGAATATTAAGTAAAAATAGTATTGCGCACTATTTTGATAAACCTACAATGTTTTTGCTCTTTCACGCCTGAAGTATGTACTTGATCTCCTCAGAGAAGATCAGTATTATCAAAATCGCAATTTGGGTGTCTATACTCTACGTGGTAACGAGACTAAGAAATAACGACTTACCAGAAATAAAGTAGACGACGCCATAAAAGAAATTTAAGATAAACCACATTAGAAAATTAAAAAATGAAGTGTTTATAATAACAGCTGCACGTTTTTGTTCGATTCTTTTCCCGTTATAGATAAATGTCAGTTTTTTTTTATAAAAAATTTGGTCCTAAAATCCTTATCAACATTATAAAAAAAAACTCCAGATCTTAATTACCAGCGAGTAGTTTAAACTAGAAAGAAATAAAAGTTTCTCTTCTCTGCAAGTGTTAGAGTTAAAAGTCCCTAAATAAGAAGAGAAAATAGTGATATTATATCTTTTGATAACTAACACTTGGGCGAGGTGGTTAGGTCACTCACAATCTTGATTACCAGCAAGTAGTTTGAACTGGAGTGCCCACTTAGGCGGGTCCTAAGTGTTTGTTATCAAAGAATTAAAAGTTACTCTTCTCTGCAAGTGTTAGAAGTCCCTAAGTAAGAAGAGAAAGCGGTGATATTAAATTTCTTAATGACCAACACTTGGGCGGGAAGGTGGGTCTCTCCAGATCATGGTAATCGCCCAAATGTTTGTTATCATAAAGTTAAAAATTTGTCTTTTCTGCTAGTGTTAGTGTTAGAAGTCATTTATTCAAAAGTGGAGAAGATGATATCCAATCTCTTAATGACAAATACTTAAAGAGGTGGCAGAGTCACTCCAGATTGTAATTACTATTTAGTAAATTAAGGTGCCCAGCTACCCATCCAAAAGTTTGTTAACAATAAATTAGACATTTCTCTGCTTTGCAAGCGTTAGAATTTTCTTTTTTTTCCAAAAAAAAAAGAAATGATAACCAATTTTTTGATAAGATCATAGTTACTAGCTTGAAGTTTAAAACTAAAATGCACGCCCACCCACCCAAATGTTTGTTATCAAAAAATTGAAAATTTCTTTTATCTGCTAGTGTTAGAAATCTTTTAGTCAAAGAAGGTAGAGATGATATCAAATTTCTTAATAAGCAACACTTGGGAGGGCGGGTATATCACCTTAAATCATAATTACCAGCAAGTAGTTTAAACTGGAGTGCCAACCCACCCGCCCAAGTCTTTATTATCAAAAAATTAAAAGTTTCTCTTATCTGCAAATGTTAAAAATCTCTTAATCAAAGAAATGATAACAAACACTTTAAACTGAAATGCCCAACCACTCGCCCAAATGTTTGTTATCAAAAAAATAAAAATTTCTTTTCTCTGCAAGTGTTAGAAGTCAATAAGTAAGAAAAAAAGGTAGTAATATTAAATCTCTTGATAACCAACATTTGAGCAAAGTGGGTGTGTCACTTCAGATCATGATTACCAGTCAGTTATTTTAACTGATGTGCCCACTCACCCGGCCAAATGTTTGTTATCAACAAATTAAAAGTTTCTCTTCTCTGCTGTGTTACAAGTCTTTTAGTAAGAAGAAAAGATAGTGATATTAAATTTCTTGATAAACAACACTTCAGCAAACAGGTGGATTATTCCAGATCATAATTACTATCAAGTAGTTTAAACTGCAATGCCCAGCCACCGGCCAAAGTTTTTGTTATCAAAGAATTAAAAGTTTTTCTTCTCTGCAAGTATTAGAAGACTCTTAGTCTATTAATCAGAAGCAAAAGAAGTAATATCCAATATATTAATGACTAACACTTGGTCGGGTGGTTGGGTCACTCTAAATCAGAGTTACTATCAAGTATGGTACAGTTTTTGTTATCAAAGAATTAAAAGTTTTTCTTCTCTGCAAGTGTCAGAAGTCCCTTAGTAAGAATAGAAAGTGGAAATATTAAATCTTTTAATGACAACACTTGGACGGGTAAGTGTTTAACTCCAATTCATAATTTCCAATAGTTTGAACTGAAGTGCCCACCCACCCGCCCAAACATTTGTTATCAAAGAGTTGAAAATATCTCTTCTTTGCTAGTGTTAAAAGTCATTTAGTCAGAAAAGGAAGAAGTGATATCCAATCTCTTATTGCCCAGCACTTGAGCGGGTGAATGGGTCACTTCAGATCATGATTACAAGAGTTCAGGAGTGTTTCTTACCAAAAAATAAAAAATTCCTATTCTTTGCAAATGCTAAACATTTTTTAATAAAAAATACTTGGGGGAAGGGTGACTGGATCACTCCAGATCTTAATTACTATCAAGTAGTTTGAACTGAAGTGTACACCCACCCGCCCGGTTGATTGTTATCAACAAGTTGAAAATATCTCTTCTCTGCTAGTGTTAGAAGTCCTTTAGTCAGAAGAATAAGAAGTGATATCCAATCTCTTAATGACTAAAACAACGGCGAGTGGGTGAGTCACTCCAGATCATGATTAACAGCAAATTGAAATAATCTCCTTTTTGCTAGTTTTAGAAATTCCTTAGTCTCAAAACTAGATAGTGATAATAAATCTATGACAAAAACTTAGGCGGATGGGTGGATCACTCCAGATAATGATTACCAGCAAGTAATTTAAACTGGAATGCCCACTTACCCGCTCAAGTGTTTATTATCAAAAAACTGAAAGTTTCTTTTCTCTGCAATGACAAAGATTTGGACCAGTGAGTAGGTCACTTCAAATCATATCTAACCATCTAGTAGTTTGAACTAAACTGAAGTGCCCACCCTCCAAACCAAGTGTTTGTTGTCAAAAAATTAGAAGTCTTAAAGTGTTAGAAGTTTCATAGTCATAAGAAAAAAAGGTGATATCTAATGTACTTCAAATCATAATTACCGTCAAATAGTGGTGCCAACCTACAAACCCAAAAAGTTTGTTTTCTTTACAAGCGTTAGAAGTCTGTTCATGACCAGCACTTAGGCGGGTAAATTGGTTATAGAACATTTTACGCAATAAAAGCAAACATTGCGTAACACTAAACACCGCTAGCAAGTGTGAGACTGTCGGAAGGCCAAGTTGCAAAAAACGCTTTGTTTTCTTTTATCAAGAAAGCTCATAAGAAATCTTAGTCAACAATTTAAAGTTAAACTTTTTTCAACATAGGGCATACCAAAAGTGGTTACTAGTAGATACTAGCTTAGAAGACAGAAAGTCAAAAAAGAATTTTTGGCTTTTGTTAACCAGGCCCTTCTAACGGCTGTAGAAGAGAACAAAAGTTGCACCACCAAAACACTGGTTTATCAGTCTACAAATGTTTGTCATCTCAAAAAGCTTTGAAAAAAGGAGAAATTGTTTATATGTGTCCCTCAGAGTTTTCAAATAACCACAAAGTAGATGGTTTAAATTTTTACCAATTTGTTAGAAAAATAACAAAAACTAAAAAAACAGTAGATCATGCATCAACCTAATATAATTACAATTTCAGAAAAACCAATATTTAAATTCACTATAATCATTTTTTTAAATGGCAACAGTTGCTCTCAAGACACATTCTGGCTCTATTTAAGACGTAACATATCATTTTTATTTTGAATTAGTTTAGTTGCTTAAAAAAATGCGTCTTCTATGATCTGCATCTGATGGTGTTTAGTATATTAAATCTTTTATATGTCCTCGCAAATAATAATCTACAATTTAAGTCCAAAAACTTTAGTGGCTAAAAGTGCTGTTACTAATTTTGCGCTTTTTAAACTGTTCATTCAAAAAGTGTCTTACATGTAACGCAAAATGCATTGTGCTAGGTACCACATACCATGTCTGATCGCAAAAAAGACATCATCTAACAAATTGCTTTCTAATTTGTATAACTGGCTTTGGTTAATTGGTTCTAAAAACCAAATAGACCAACAAACATGTTATTTATAATTTCACACCAGTCATTCACTAAAGATCCAATGTTACTAATTTAACAATGTGATTTTCTGTGAATTGTACAAATCCCAAAACTAACTGTTCAATATTGTCATTAATACATGCTTTATACGTGTTTCTTTATTTGTAAATAAAATTTGTAGGTGTAGATTTTAAATAACTTATCAGCAAAATTCCATACAACTAGAGAAATATGTGCGTAGGTGGTACATTAAATTATTCAAACATACAACAACCATAGATGCCAAAAGTACTATCAAATACTAACAGTTGGTTGTCTTCAATGTCTACTACATGCTGTATTAGACGCTCAATCGACAGTTTTAGGAAATTTCCATGTTCACGTAGGTTTGAAAATTTGAATCAATTTTCTCGTTCGGAAAATAACCATACTTTAGTTTTGGCTTTGTCTCACCTCTACAGTAGATAAAGTGGTAATTTGACATTACAAAACACCCTGTATAAAAAAATCAGTTTACTCTGATATAGTTGGAAAAAATTCTTGACTTTATTATTGGGTCCTATATCAAAACCAAAAATATAGACAACATACATACTACGAGTTGGTACATAAAATTTATCGCATCAGTTGATAAGTTTTTTCATGTTCATATAAAATGTTTTCCAAAACAGGATCGAATACCAATTAACAGTTTGATTGAAATAGTTGGGATGGTACAAGTGTTGGAGTAGGGGTGATATATATCAAAAGTCGTGTCCAGTTGATTATAGTATTTATAGTTGGGACGGTATTTAGCTTTTATGTCAACTGTTTTCCAATGAAAAGGTAGCATATGGATAGTGTTTTGCCTGTTCCTGTTGGGCTAGTTTGTTTGGAGTAAGAAGGAGTGATAAAACAGGGAAATGTTTTTAAATTACTGGGAATGTTTTCCAATTTTGGGTCGCATATGGGTAGTGCTTTTTGCCTGTCTCTGCGGGGCTGGTTTGTTGGAGAGTTGGATAGTGTATTAGTACTAGTTTGTTGGGGGGGGGGGGGAGGCCACATATGGATAATGTTTTTTGCTTGTCCTTGCGGGGCTGGATTGTTGAAGAGGGTAGAATAATTTATTTTGACCGATCCTGCGGGGCTAGTTTGTTAAGGAGGCGGAAGTCGCATGTAGATAGTGTCATTGCGGAGTTAATTTGTTTGGGGGAAAGAAGTTTGTGTTTTTAAATTCTGCAAACCTTAAAATAATAAAAATTTGTCGTATAAAGCATTTTACATGTTACAGTGATGCGAGATATCATTTCAGTTTGTTTATATCACAATTAAAAAAATATTTTTTTTTAATAAAATTTTGCCTATAGTCGTGAAAATTGATGAAAAAAATTATTATCATTATGGTATACTACACCACCCTATCAAAAAATGTTATAATTTTTGCAAATGACGGTAAATGCCAGTTTTTCTTTGAAATTTGTGAAGTAAATACACGTCAATAAGACATGAATCGGTCGTCCAACACCAACTGGGCAAACACTACGGCGTTTAGCTGCTCGCTTAGAAGAGTGTGGGTCAACACAAATTGCTGGCGGGTCTAGGCGGCCCCAAAGCAACAATTCTGCTAAGAATATCGACCAGACAACATGCCACGCAATTATACATCAATCGGCGGTCTTTACAAAGAATTTTGGTAAAAAACTTGAAGATGTTCCCTTACAAAGTGCAGACAGTGCATCAGCTTCTAGCCGTTGACCGTCAAGCCATTCTGAATCTCGACCAAGAGAAAGACAACTTTTTATCAAAAATCAACATGAGCGACAAGACCCATTTCCATCTCTGTAGATACGTGAATAAGCAGAATTGTCGCTTCTGGAGTAACAAAATCCGCGTATAACACACGAAGAACTATTACAGTTACTGTATGGTGTGGTGTTTACGGTAGAGGCGTCATCGGGCCTTATTTTTTCGAAAACGCCGCAAGCCAAACGACTACTGTGAACGGCAAAAAGAAATTTTAGCCATATAATTTTTTGTTGCTTTTCTTACGGTCTACTTTAAGTTATATGACATTTTTAAGTACTATTATTTTTTGTCAAGATATTGAACAAAAAAGTAAAAAAATAGAAACCAGTTTCTTATCAAAAAAAGTAGATTATCAAACTTGAAATACAGTTTGAGTCAACCGTAGCATCACGCTTTATAATAGTAGAGTGCTCTCTAAAGTTTTAAGCATAAAAGACTCTTTTCTGTTGCGGAACATCTTTTCGTAGCATTTCAAAGCAATTGTATGTAAGAAAAAACTTTTAATTAAAAACGTTGACCTGGCCAATAAAAAAGTTGTTTAAAGTTTTTAGCTGCAAACGTAAAAAAATCAGTGTACAAAATATGGTAATAAAAGACTAGCGTTGATTCCAAGTCCACAAAGTGAATCTGAAAAACTCAAGAACTAAATGTACAACCGCAACATAGGCTTTTTTGGTTTCAAAATTTAACGTTAGTTTTGTGAAAAAGTAAATATCGATTAACTGAAAGTAATTTATTCAGTATTGGAAATATCAAGTATAATAATAATTTTGTTCTATCAATATTAATGTTGTCGTTTCAAAAGCTCAGTACTATCAAAAATGTAATTTGGGTGTGCAAATACTACATGCTAAGGGGATTAAGAAGTAACATATTACCAGAAATAAAATAGACTACTCCATAAAAAAAATTTAAGATAAACGTGGTGCATAGAAAAATAAAAAAAATGAAAAAAATGTGAAATATGTACAGCTGCACGTTCTCGTTTCTTTCTATTCCCGCTACAGATGTGTTGGAGTGTTTGAATGTCTCTGTATAAAAACTTTGGTCCAAAAAACCTTATCAACATTTTATTGATTATAGAGTTTTATGCAGCTTACAAATTTATTTTTTTTGTAAATTTATGTATTCATCTAGCTGAATTCAATACTTTGAAAAAAAAATTGTTTTAATTTGTGTTCAACAATTTATTATAAGTCTTTTCTTGATTACCCCAGTTTAAAATATCCGCTCGTACCGCCCGCCCACCCATCCAAAAATAATGTACCACTATCACCTCTAGACTAAGACTAAGAAACTTTTAAAGCACTAGAAAAAAAAATTTCGTGATAAATAACACTTGGGCGGGTGGGCGGTAATCCCAGTTTAAACTATCCGCCCGTATTCATATTCTAGAGTAACCCACCCACCCACCCAAGTCTTTGCCATCCAAGGATTAGATACTACCATTACTTTTAGTGACTAAGATACTTTTAACGCAGCAGAGAAGAGAAATTTTAAATTTCTTGATAGCTAACACTTGGGCAGGTAGAAGGAACCCCAGTTTAAACTATCCGCCCGTACTCTTGTTCTACAATGACCTACCCACCCACCCAAATGTTTGCGATCCAAAGATTAGATACCTCGATCATCTCTAGTGACTGAGAGACTTTTAATGCGGCAAAAATTTTAATTTCTTGATAACTAACACTTGGGTTTAAACTTCCCCTCACCCATACTCATGTTCTTAAGTGACCCAGCCACCCACCAAAGTATTTGTCTGCAAAAAATTTATATAATCATCACTTCAGTGATAAAAAAAAATTTATAGCGGAAGAAAAGAGAAATTTTAACTGTCTTGATAACTAACACTTGGACAGGTAGGCGGGAATTTCAGTTTAAACTATCCGCCCATACACAGACAACAAGTCAGAAAAAAATCGATCTTTGGATTTTAATGACCAAGCCTACTGTGGAAGAAAAAAACTTCAAGCAGTCTACAATTGTTTGTCATCTCAAAACTTGGCAAAGTGTAGAAATTGTCCAAATGTGTCTTTAGTGAGTTTTTAGCAACCACAAGATAAATGGTTCAAATTTTTACAAATTTGTTTCAGAAAAATCAACAAATCTCTAAAACGGCAGATAATTATGCATCAAGAGTTGCTTTCGAGACACATTCTAACTCTTCTAAAAAGAGATATTGTTGCTTCACGTAACATATCATTCTTATTATAAGTTGATTCCTCTGCTTCAAAACTTACATATCCTGAGATCTTTAGCAGTCTCTGATGATGTTTAGTATACCAAATCTTTTATGAGGTCTTGCAAATAATAATCTAAACAACTTAAGCCCAAAATTTTTTGTAGGCTCAAGTGCAGTTATCTTCTACCAATGACGCTTCCTACTAACATAACCTAACCTAACCTAACCATCGTACTGGTACCACATACAATATCTAATCAAAAAAGAGAATTAAATTCAATTAAAAAACATGTTATCTATAGTTCCACTCCAGGCCTTAGGTTACCTGCGTTATTCTTTGACAGATGTACCACCCCAGTCAAACTCCCGGCCAGATAGTGTCCTCAAATCGGATCGCTGGGCAGCATATGACAGCACTGACAAACCAAACTTAACATATCATAATTTGTAACAATCTAGAAATTGCACTACGTAATCAGTATAATATAATTACAACTTAAACTCTACAATCTTTGTCAATTTTCTTTCTTATTTTAATGACGCTTCTTATGCACACTATTCCTCTTCTATCTTCTTTCAACTCATTTGTTCTTTTCATTTGTTCCTCTCTCATTATTCCCTTTTTCCTGCTTCCTACTTTTATTTGATCTCGTTTAATTTCCTCTAACATGTAATTTTCTGTAGAACACAACCCCGTCCTTGAATTTCCGACATTTTCCGCAAAAATTGAAAAATGTACCATTTTATTGAAAATTTAATATCTTCGATTTCGCTACACCTGGAGACTTGAAATTTAAATATGATACTCCTGAAACATAGTACTTTGATCGCAAAAAAAAACTGGATTCGCTTGACTTTGAGTAAAATATAACACATAAATGCTAAAAATGGGTTACTTTTATGGGATTTTCCGCAATATTACAAATTTTCCAGCTTCCAGGAGAAATATCTTTTCGACACTAATTCAATTTTTTTTTTGCAAAATTATAACGTTTTTATCCATAATTGAAAAAATAAGAAAATAATATATAAAAAAATCTTTTTTAAGATAAACTGTCTTTTAAAGTTCTGCAAAATTTTCAAAACACAAGAAAAAAAATGTTTGGCTATGAAAACTTATTCTTTGGACAATTAAAAAAAAAAAATTTTTAATGCAATCCTAAGAAGTTACAAAAAATGTGAAATAACTCAAAAACCTTGATTTTTTCAAATTTTTATTGCTTATTACTCAAAAATGGCTCACTAAAATAATCTGAAAAATATCACACAATCAGATTTATGTAGAGAAAAGTATTTTTAGTGTTTTGAGCAAAAACAATTTTCATTCCGTACACTTGACTCATACGAATTCAAATACATCCTTAGTAGCACCTAATTTCAGTTACGTATGCACTCAATTTGTTATTACTAACTATAACAACTTTTTTTAATCAATACACAAAAGTTACCTTTATATCCATTTAATAAATGCTCATCTTCTTGTGGTCAATTTACTATCTAATGTATTTCATGGGACTATTTAAAATCCATTGCTAAAATTATACTATATTAAATGTAATTTACCTTTTTTATAATTATAATAATCCTGCTCATATTCCTGCGGTTAATATATGCCCAAGAGCATTTGATATGCAAATTAGTGACGGCAAATAAATTATGTAATTAGCATTCACTTCATTCCGATTTTAATTGTGCATCGTTTGTTAGGCGTTACTGTACGCCGGCTTTTATGTAACACATTTGCGAAGTACTTATCGTTTGAAAAATGTAATAATATATGAAGATGAATATCATATTATAATCATATTAGATATGGGTAATAAAATTTTATGTTTATTATTTTGAGAATTGAAATGGGTCATTTGTAAAGTTCTATGATAGATAGATGAGTTTTTAGTATATTTCCTTAATTTGTTAACAAATATAGTTTGCATTATTTATTTTTGATGCCTAGATTCACTAACCAGATGTACTCAATACAAACTATCTTGTTCCGCATTGTATAAAAGTAAACATAACTAATATTTTTATTGAATTTATATTGGCGTAAAAACGACCCAGTTTCTTCTTGAGTAAATATTTAATATTTATTTTATTATTCCCTATAAAATATGTCCATATGTGGATAGTTGAGAAATATATTATAATTGGGACGAATGAACAGAATCATGATTCAATTGAATTATATAACATGATAGATGTACATGAAAAATGAATAATTATTATAAAATAATATTATACTAAAAAAATATTAAAAACTGCGTTTAAATTTATATATATATAATTAACAAAGTCAAATAAGTAACAAAGACTGTATCAGTATTACGTTCCAAAACAAACCGTACATTAGTCAACAGCTTTACATCATCTGCTTCAGTGACAAAAAGAATCCGCATCCAACGTTAATTTTCTTGAAACTTGGTTTTTTGTATAAGGGAAGAGAGCGTATATAGATTGCAATGTAGTTAACAATAAAGTAAACTCAAAAACAAACAAAAAATGCCAATGCATCACCACAATAGTCTTCTATATGCCTAGTGACCTTAGTAGAACATTCTTAGTCCGCCTAATAACGTCTAAATGCAGTTCATGCTACACTGACATCAACACAAATTTGCGTCCTCGTATCACTCATACCAGTACACAAACATCTGACAAAAGTCACATAAGGCAAATCTTCTAATTTTGGCAAAAGCATTGGTTGCTTTCCTTAGCCAATTCCAATTTCTTGCAGTATCGATGCATGCTGCTCAAACTAAGGCCGCATAGTGTAGCTTGGATACAACTACGCCTGCTGGCATCTCCTAAATTACCATTTTTTAATATAAAACGCGCCATTTCTGTTGTAACACGTTTCGCTTTTTAACCACTGTTTTCACTAAATCACTAAATAATTTCTTGGCCTCCAACGTAAGTCCCAGGTAGCCAATCGGAATCATTAATTTTATAAGGATTTCTTCCTTTAATCTTTAGTCCTTTGTTTTTTGTGCGGTACTAATTGTCAATAAAAGTTCTTCATGGTCTGTGTTGCCTAGACAAGACAAATACTACCTGTACACTGCTCCCGAGTTATAATGTAAATGTTCTAAGTTTTCTCTGGTTTAGACTTTTTACCAAAAACTAAGACTGGTTCCATAAAAAAATTAAGTTCTTTTCTGCTTTTTTCTAGCTTGGATTCTTAATTGTCGTTGTAATCGGCTAATTTGTACAATAGCAGAACGGTTTTATTCTTATTGGATGTTAATTTGACAAAACTTTAACTGACTGCCTTGCTCATCAGCGTAAGACTGACGCCCACAATCCGTTAATGTTACAATAACTCTTGATAATTAGCGATCTGAGCACAGGTAGTTCTTAATTGTTTAATTAACAAGCCAAAGAATGCCACGTTGCAAACAAACTAGCCAGCAACAATTTAGGTTAGGTTAGGTTTCAAAAATCAAGTCAAATGTAAACAAATTTCCGCGTTTCGTGTGCAAAAAGTCAATATTAAAAAAACACGTTTTGCAAGAAAGTAGTCAATCTTAAAAAGAATTAAAATTTTCAAAAAAGTTAGGTTGGGTTGGGTTGGGTTAGGTTGGGTTGGGTTAGGTTGGGTTGGGTTAGGTTGGGTTGGGTTAGGTTGGGTTGGGTTAGGTTGGGTTGGGTTAGGTTAGGTTAGGTTAGGTTAGGTTAGGTTAGGTTTCAAAAAACGAGTGAAAAGCTGAAAAATTTTCGAATTTTACGCGTTTCGCATAAAAATAGTCAATATTAAAAAAAAAAATGAAATTTTCAAAAATCGAGAGAAAGGTCGAAAAAATAAGTTTTTTACAAGTTTTGATGCAATCTGTCACTCAATTTAAAAAAAAATTGAAATTTTCAAAAAGGTTAGGTTAGGTTCCAAAAAACTAGTGAAAAGCTAAAAAAATCATTTTTACGCGTTTAGCATCTAAAGAGATATTATTATTTTTTTTTTAATCAAGAGTAAATTCAAAAAAATAAGTTTTTTAAGCGTTTTGATGCAATCTGTCACTATTTAAAAAAAATTGAATTTTTAAAAAATGAGTGAAAAGTTGAGTGGTTTTTTTCACTCGAAATTTTTTTGTTTTAACGCGTTTTGCTAGAAAGTAGCCAAACTTGAAAAAAAAAATGAAATTTTCAAAAAGGTTAGGTTAGGTTGGGTTAGGTTAGATTAGGTTAGGTTACAAAAAACGGGTTAAAAGCGTTTCGCATGCAGATGGTCATAATTAAAAAAAATTGAAAATTTCAAAAATCGAGAAAAAAGTCAAATAATTTTCGTTTTTATGCGTTTTGCAAGAAAATAGTTAATCTTGAAAAAAATTAAATTTTTCAAAAAGGTTAGGTTAGGTTGGGTTAGGTTAGGTTAGGTTTTAAAAATCAAGTAAAAAGTCAAACAGTCGATATTAATAAAAATTAAAATTTTCAAAAATTAACTGAAAAGTCGAAAGATTGCAAGAAAATAGTCTTGAAAAAAATTGAACTTTTCAAAAAGGTTAGGTTAGGTTAGGTTAGGAGTTTTCACTCGAAAAAATTTCGTTTTTACGCGTTTTGCAAGACAGTAGCCAATCTTGAAAAAAATTGATATTTTTAAAAAGGTTAGGTTAAGTTGGGTTAGGTTAGGTTAGGTTAAGTTAGGTTACAAAAAAGGAGTAAAAAAAGTTTCGCATGCAAATAGTCATAATTAAAAAAAATTGAAATTTTTAAAAA
This sequence comes from Tachinus rufipes, assembly GCA_963932245.1. Taxonomy (NCBI): domain Eukaryota; kingdom Metazoa; phylum Arthropoda; class Insecta; order Coleoptera; family Staphylinidae; genus Tachinus; species Tachinus rufipes. The sequence goes on along the minus strand of OZ010747.1, from coordinate 93,440,675 downwards.
TCGAGAGAAAAGTCGAAATTTTTTTGTTTTTTATGCGTTTTGCAAAAAAATAGTCAATCTTAAAAAAAATTGAACTTTTCAAAAAGGTTAGGTTAGGTTAAGTTAGGTTTCAAAAAACGAGTGAAAAGCGTTTCGCATGCAAATAGCCATAATTCAAAAAAAATTTTTTTTTTCAAAAATCGAGAATAAAAGTCGAAAAATTTTTGTTTTTTACGCCATTTGCAAGAAAGTAGCGAATCTTAAAAAAAATGAAGTTTTCAAAAAGGTTAGGTTAGGTTAGATTAGATTAGATTAGGTTTCAAAAAACGAGTAAATATCTAAACAAGTTTTATTTACTACGCCTTTCGCATGCAAATAATCAATAATAAAAAAAAAAAAATTATAAATCGAGTGAAAAGTCAAAAAAATCAGTTTTTTACGCGTTTTGATGCAGTCTTTCACTATCCAATAAAAATAGATTTTTTCAAAAATTGAGGGAAAAGTCGAAAAATTTCTGTTTTTTACACGTATCGTATGCAAATAGTCAATAATTAAAAAAAAATGAAAATTTCAGAAATTGAGTTAAAAGTCAAAAAAATTTCGTTTTAACGCGATTTGCAAGAAAGTAGCAAATCTTGAAAAAAATTTAAATTTTCAAAAAGGTTAGGTTAGGTTAGGTTAGGTTGAGTTGAGTTGGGTTAGGTTAGGTTAAGTTAGGTTTCAAAAAACGAGTGAAAAGCGTTTCGCATGCAAATAGTCATAATTAAAAAAAATTGAAATTTTCAAAAATCGAGAGAAATGTCGAAAAATTTTCGTTTTTATGCGTTTTGTAAGAAAATAGTAAATCTTAAAAAAATTGAACTTTTCAAAAAGGTTAGGTTAGGTTAAGTTAAGTTTCAAAAAACGAATGAAAAGTGTTTTGCATGCAAAGTCATAATTAAAAAAAAACTGAAATTTTCAAAAATCGAGAGAAAAGTCAATTTTTTTTTTATTTTATCCGTTTTGCAAGAATATAGTCAATCTTGATAAAAAAATGAACTTTTAAAAAAGGTTAGGTTAGGTTAGGTTTCAAAAAACGAGTGAAAAGCTGAAATTTTTTCGTTTTTTACGCATGCAAAAAGTCAATATTAAAAAAAATTAATAAAAATTAAAAAAAATTAAATAAAATTAAAAAAAAAATAGTTTTTCAAAATCGAGTAAAAAGTCAAAAAAATCACTTATTTACGCGTTTTGATACAATATGTCACTATCTGAGAAAAATTAAAATTTTCAAAAATTGAAGGAAAAGTCGAAAAATTTCTGTTTTTTTAAAGTTTTGCAAAAAAATAGTCAATCTCAAAAAAATTTATTTTTTTTTTAAAGGTTAGGTTTCGTATGCAAATAGTCAATATTAAAAAAACTAAAAAAATCAAAAATTGAGTAAAAAAAATCAGTTTTTACGCGTTTTGCAAGAAAGTAGTCAATCTTAAAAAAAAATTCAAAAAGATTAGGTTAGGTTAGGTTAAGTTGAGAAAAGTTAGGTCAGGTTAGGTTTCAAAAAACAAATAAAAAGCTGAAATTTTTTTGTTCGCATGCAAAAAACAAATATTAAAAAAAAAAAAATTTCAAAAATTGACTAAAAGTCAAAAAAATCTGTTTTTACGCGTTTTGGTGCAATCTATTACTATCTGAAAAAAATTGAAATTTTCAAAAATTGTGGGAAAAGTCGAAAAATTTCCCTTTTTTATAATCGCAAAAAAAGTCAACCTTGAAAAAAAATGAAATTTTTAAAAAGGTTAGGTTAGGTTAGGTTTATTACGCGTTTCGTATGCAAATAGACAATATAAAAAAATTTCAAAAATTGAGTAAAAAAAATTCCGTTTTTACGCGTTTTACAAGAAAGTAGTACATCTTTAAAAAAAATGAAATTTTTAAAAAAGTAGGTTAGGTTGGGTTGGGTTGGGTTGGGTTGGGTTAAGTTAGGTTAGGTTAGGTTTGGTTTCAAAAAACGAGTGAAAAGCTGAAACATTTTCGTTTCTTATATGTAAACAATTTGTGCAATCAGTCACTATCTGAAAAAATGATTTTTTCAAAATTCGAGTAAAAAAATTTCCGTTTTTTATATTTTTGCAAAACAGTCGATCTTAAATGTTTCAGCTTTTCTCTCGTTTTTTGAAACCTTACCTAACCTAACCTAACCTAACCAAACCTAACCTAACCCAACCTAACCTAACCTTTTTGAAAAATTTAATTTTTTTCAAGATTGATTACTTTCTGGCAAAACGCTTAAAGACAATTTTTTTTTACTTTTCACTCAATTTTTGAATTATTTTTTTTTAATATTGACTATTTGCATGCAGAACACGTAAAAAACACAGAAAAAGCAGCTTTTCACTCGTTTTTTGAAACCTAACCTAACTTAAACATTTTGAAAAATTCAATTTTTTTCAAGATTGACTACTTTCTTGCAAAATGCGTCGTAAACGTTTTACTCGATTTTTGAAAAAACATTTTTTTCAAGATTGACTATTTTCTTGCAAAACGCGTAAAAAACGGAAACGGGCCAAGAAGTTAGCCAACAAAGAAATGAGCAGATCAATGACTGACTTTGATCGATTTAAGTTGAAGAGAGCAAGGAAGATGAGCAACATGACTCGTATACTTACTTATTATTACTTGAAGAAAGTTGCTACTAGAGATGGTAACCTCTTCCAAAAAAAGTTTACAAAAAAAAGTCGTGAGGAAAGAAAAATGTGCTATCAGAGGTAAGCCAAAAAACCGGCAAAAAGTGATTTGTAAATATTATAAAAACCATAAACAAAATAAAACTTTATAACCATCTCAATTGTTAGTATTATATCCATAATATTCTCAGCATAAGGCACTATCTCACAGGATTCCAGCATCTCCATATAAAAAAGATAAAAAGCTGTAACAACTAAGAATGCTCATTCTTATGCCAATGCTCAGAGATAAATTGCACAGTACACTTTGAGTTTTGTTAAAAACACTTCTTGCTATTTTCACTAAAACTTCTTGCAAGTAAACCCAGTCGTGCAGTCTAAGTAAGTGACTTTGTCCGCTTTTGGTAGAGTGATGTTGTTTATGATCAAAAACTGATGAATGTTGTCATTATTGTTTTTGCCGAAAATTAAAATATGCGTTTTTTTACAACTTAGTTTCATACCATACTTCTCAATGACTTCTCCGTGTTTGCTAAAAACCATGTGCTGGCCGCCACAAAGGCTGATATCCACCAGATTCACAAACAAACAAACTAGCAATACAAATGAGACCATACGCATTGAACAAAAAAACGATAGTCTACCAGCAAGTGAAAGAATATTGTGCTCAAATAGTAATTACCAATGTCTCAATGCCCAAGATCCAAAAAATATTGAAAAACTTCCTCAAAAAAATCGTATTAGTCTTTCTTCACTACATACTAATTTACTCGGAGATTTACAAAAACCATTACAATGCAGCAGCAGTAAATACAAATTTTAAAGCCTTTTCACAAAGACAGTAGCTTTTTTTTTAAATTATAAGTTACCTGTTTCCCGTAGTGTTTATAAAAGTTTTAAATAATAGACATCATTAAAAGATTTTTCAAAATCAATGAAACATGCAAAAATGTCCTAGATTAAATGCTATTTTTGTATATAAATGCATAAATAAATTGAATCTGTTGGTTGGCCACGCTCGTTCTAATTAGTAGTCTTCCGACAAATTAAATAATTCTAATTAATATAAAAACCTACTAGTTTAGTTAATTATTAATCTGTCCTATAAAAGTTGACAAAGAAGTAAAACAAAATTAAAAAAAACCTTTTAGGCTTATCAAGGCTTTTTTAAAATTCAGTTTACTTCTTTGTTAACTTTGGTAAAATGCTTTAATACTCAAGGCACTTCCAATGCTAATTTATTTAAACAAAATATTTTCAAGTAGCAAATACTAATATTCAAGTTCAATATTTATTTATAATATTCCCAGGCTTTACTGTCCCAATTATCATACAGCAAATTTAAATTTGATTAATAATTTATTTTGAAACATTATAGTTAAACCGAGCTTAAAAAATCGTGTGGAAAGATCAAATAAATTACAACTAATAATATACACCCATTATTAATATCAATTTCTATTCAGTTATCTTCTAATTTACTTTCATTAGTTGTCGTTAACTTAACAACATAATAACAACCATCGTTTGAAAAACAATCCAAGACTTGACGTCCATCCAACAAACAAGACAAGCCGATTACAGGATTACATTATTTTTTTCCCTCAAACATAACAGTATCACAGAAGAAACAATTGACATATGCGAGAGGAGCGAGGTCGTGATCCGGAGTCTGGGAACTGGAACAGCTCCGGGAGCGGTTCGAGACTCCGGGAGCGATTCGAGGATGACTGCGAGCTCAACGTTCGCTCTCGCACATCGTGAAATTATCTTAAAAAATATGCGGAACTGATCTTACACTTAGTATAAAGCGGACAAGAAAGTGGCGTGATTGAAAAAGAAGATATTTGTTATGCAATTCATTCAAATTTTAATAATTGGAAACGGTGTTTAAATTATAATTACATGTTGCAATTATTATTAATTAGAAATCAAGACGTAAGTATTGAGTAAATTGAGTTTATTGCAGTCCTGCAGGCGTTGTCATAATAGCTAAACTATGCTTGTTTAACATATCAATATTGAAACATAAATTAGTGTGCGAAACGGCGGCAGCAGCTGGAAAAAGGAGAGGCATGCACGTAATATTATTGGCGTGCAGATGTAATAATCCCCCGGTGCATGTATCCACATTACAAGTGTAATAGAATGTTAAGTGGCCGGCCAATGTTAATAACAACTATTGGAATGATACCGTGTGATCAGGGCAACCCCAGTTGCACACGAGAAGGCACAGTCTTAATAACGGTGAAAGCTTTTTGCTCAGCTACTGTATGTGCCTGTGAGTTTTCAATCGCGTGCAGGATAATCGGTCGCGAATGATAGCCCAAAGGACCTCATGTGTATCCTACGTTTCCGTATCCTTCGGCCCGTATTTACATTGCACGTCACGATGCTACAAAAGCCACGTTTTACGAATGCTGAAGGAAGTCACAAAAATGTTTATTGGAAGCGGATCGCTCGTTCAATGTGAAATTACACTGACTAAGGTTAGGAAGGATCATTACACTGTTATGTAACAATTACTTAGATTTCAATAACATTTATGTTTAGCAATTGAATTGATTTAATTACTAATTAGTTTACTGCTAAAAGTTGTGTTTAATTATTCGATCATTTATTTATTTACTCCTTACTATACTGTGTCATTTATAATGCGGTTATTACTAAGAATACATATTTTAATGCTCACGTAATAGTCCTATTTTGCACAAAATTATTGGAAAAGTGACAGATAAGCTGAATAAATTATTTTATTTTATTTGGGTTATACGTATTATAGTCGTATAAAATGCAAAGCGTGCAAATTGCACGAAGTGTCCATTTTATGTTTGTATTCTATTTTCTATTTGTATAAACTGGACCATTCACTTGCCAAGACTCGTGTGCAACGTTAATACTCGTAGAAAATGGACATCATGTAAAGCTTCTTGTAGAAGCCAATTTAATAATTACTCAATTACCATTATCCATTGATAATTGTATGGTTTTAGTATGTACGTACTGATAAATGTGTGTGAATTAGTATATAATTCTATAAATACTTAACTTAACGGCTGAATTAGATTCAAAGACGTAACTAATATTTAAAGCATATGTAACCAGCAAAAAATCAGCATCTATCAATGTAAAATTTATATTTTTAGAAGTCGAGGTTCCTTCTTTACAAAATCTGGAGACTATATTAAGCAGAAAACCAAACAATAATAATTTTTCTGCATTATTTCAAATTTTTTATTGAAAGTATGCAATTTTTTTGTTTGCGGCAAGAGGAAATTAAATATTTGTAGAAAATTGTCTTCCTATAAGTTTGTTTAAGTCTATTGCTAACTTAGAAAAACAACCAAAACATATCAAAACAAAGTAGTTCTTATAAAACAAAGCATTGCAGACAAAAATGTGCTATAAAAGTCTTTGCAGTTATAGTATTTAGTTAAATTATGCTGCCCCTACGTTGCTAAAATAAGAGCCAAGATGCAGCTTTCATAAAATGCAGATACTGTATTTCAACTGAAGTCCCAACGACTGCGCTTTGTGAATAGTCCAAGTAAACCAAATAATTCTTCAACACAAGTTGAATCAACATTTTGAAACATAGCAATCTACTAAGAAGCCAACAATTGATACTTAATTTAGTCAACATAATCGACAAAATTTGATTAAAACCACTTCTTGGTAAGTTTTTAAATTTTTTTTAAGTTGCTTCATAGTTAACGTTTTTAAAACAACTCCAAACAAAATATTTGTCCACAACCCATCCTTAAAAGAAAGTAGTTTTTTGCAAAAACCTAACCAAAGAATACCAGTAACATTCATGGAAAGTAGGTGCTTCTATTTTCCAGAAATATTTTTGTTGTATAATTGCAAACTTTCATTGATTGCTAAAGAAAATCTTCTTGATTATAAGAATTACGTTTTGACAAAACATCTACTGAGATTAGTCAATAACCACAGAATCTATTGCATAATAGTAGATAGCCTTACAAAAAGCCAATACTATAAATCTTGCTTTTCCAGTTATCTTAAAAAAAATTATGAAAATATTATGATATCGAATGTTTGCCCATTAGTACTGCAAGCGCGAGGGCTCTTTTCTTTTCTGATGTTCAACCAGGGTGTACGAGTATAAAACTATTGCGTATTGCGCAACAACGCTAAACCTTCCAGCCACCACACCGTGCGTTTTCATCGTATAATAATTAACTTATCACTAACTTAATTTAAAAACGGCTAAACTATTCGACCGCATTACTTTACTCCGCATCAATTAGTAAGACATTTTGCGGCGGATAACATATATCTCAAAACTCCATATTCTGTAATTAAAATTACAACCCCCTTCAAATTTGTAAATCTGCTGTAAAACGCACAATAAAGAAAAAGTTTCAAAAATTTTTTTAGAAAACTGTAAAATATTTTACCACACAGTGGCATTATTAGGCAAATGGTTCATAATGATGCCACTGTATTTTAATAATTAGTAATTTATTACTTAATAAATATTTAGACTCGAGACCGCTGGCGATAAAATCAAGCAATTTAGGTCAGACATTCTGCTGTCCACTAAAAAACCTAGAAGATTACACTATAAATTTGTTGAATCGTATCTATTTGCCAAAAATCTTTTTTCATTATTTGATTATACATCTTGATTTTCTAGATTTCGTCTCTCGCTTGCATGGCTTTTATAATGTTTAACATTCGGGATACGTGTTCATTTCATGCTCGGCGCCTCTGTCCTGCCCATTAAATTATGTCTTGTATATCGCAGCGTCTTCTCATCTCAATGTTCTGTTCTGTTATGTTCTCATTTCGTTTCGTCATAAGTCATTATTAGTAAGATACAGGTTTTGTATGTTCTCATCTCAGCAGAATGTTAAGAATACCAAGGACGGCCCTACGGAACATATCAGTGCTTAACGAGATTGAGCCTAAACAACGACTTTCCAGCATGGTCTATAGTCAAATTCTAAAATTCTTTGGGCATATTACAAGAGGAAATAATATGGAGAAACTGATCGTGCAGGATAAACCAGATGGCAGGCAAAAAAGATATCCGACCTGATGGACTGACACAATCCAAAATCTTTTCCACACCAACATTGAGACTGCAGTCCGCAAAACAGCAAATCGGAGTAGATGTCGCTATATAGTAAGAAGAGTAATATATGCTCTGGATGATGAATAGGACAAGAATGAGACATACATTATGCTAAGAAGAAGATCTCAGCATCTTGGTTCATGCATTCGTTTTTCCATATTAAATCTCTTAAGCACCCTAATAGTCTTAAAGCTTTGTTAGTTTTCCTCTGTACTTTCTTTGGTTTGTCTTGGTTAGGTTAGGTAATACTTCTAGTCCAAGATACTTAAATAACATTACCTGTTCCATTCCTACAGCTAGTTTGCATCAAGTAGATTCTTTTGCCACCATCAGTACAAGATTGTAATTTTCCATTTATGTGTTTTATAGCCTAGTCCTAGATTCTTGACAAGGATAAAGCCTACATACCTATTATTTTATTAATAATGAAGTTAAATAGTAGCATGCTTAAAGAGTTTCTTTGCCTTATGCCTATCAATATTGGTATGTTGTTAGTTGGGATGTTGTTGACAAGTATTTTAACCGCTGAGTCTGCGTTTAAAGCTAGGATTACTTTGATAATTTCTTCAAATACTTCTATCTTAAATGCTTTAATTAAATCTATAAAACACATCAAAACCGTTTTCGTATCACAAATATAGCGTCTGTAACGTACAAAATATAGACGCGCAATATATTCAAATATGCCGCGTTGTTCCTACACTTAAGATATACAGGTCCTCAGTGTCTGTCTAAATACCACGAGTCAAACCCAGGCTATGGTAGATAAGTTCTTCCAAAATTCCAGTTGTATTTTATTAAATAAAATGGTGACAATAATTTGTATAAACAGTTTTATTGCCGCGCTAAAAAGAGTCATATCTCCCTTTTGAAATCAAACTCCAAAACCACTCTTTTTCATGCATGCGCTAGGTGAAAATAGTCTTCAGATAGTCCAAATACACCTAAGTATACAGGTCGCTAAGTTGTGGGTAAAATTGTTCTAAAACGTCATTATTTTTTGGCTAATTTGAAGAGACTATTGTGTCTATTATTATTTTAGAAAAGATTGGTTAGTTATATAATTAGCTTTTTGCCTCTGGATTTAATGAGCTCCTGGTGTTTATTTCTGTACCTGAGGAACTCCATGATGCTATCCACTCCAGACTTATAGGCGGGATGTATGCGTTTATGACCTCATAGTCTGTCAGGCTGATTATTTGGAAGCCATCTTCTGGTTGGTGGCTAATGATTTTGACTCTTTTCTTGTTCATTATCTGAACCGCCACATCTGCTCGGTTGTCCGTCAGCAGACCTTGCTTTTTTACTATGGATTTATTGGGTTCCTGAAACAAGATGACGTCTGCTCTCATTCGTCTCGCCTGGGCTACTGCTACGTTGTGGGCAGCCCTACCGGTCCCGACGTTTATTTGTAGGTACTTATTCATTCTAACCCGACTGCTCCCGCCAACAGCGGTCTAGTAGTCTTCTGAAGTTCGGACACGCTGTGGAGTCTGGCCTGTGTTCCTTGTCGCAAAGCTTGCAGTAAGCTGCGCTTTTGCAGTCCTTTGCCTGATTCCCAGTCTTGCAGCAATTCAAGCACCCCCGTGCTTCTGATTTCTTGTCAGGGCAGTACGCCCGCGTGTGGCCAACTCCTAGGCAGTTGCCTCTCCCTAATGGTGCATTTGAGCTATCCTATTTTGATTTTTTCTCCCATTGTCAGCAAGCCGGCAGGTTTTTCGCCAATGACCAGTGTCGCGTTCTGGTTTCCGCTTTTGGTCGGTCTTAGGTTCTTCAGTTCAAGAGGGGCTTCTTCCATCCCCAGATCTGACAGCTTGCTCCTTATCGCATTCTCTATTTGTTCTTGGGTGGCATCTCCGTCGATGTTCGAGACGTGCAGCGTGGTTCGGAAGTCACGTATTAAGCTGTTGGTTCCATCAAACCACTTTAAACAAGTCGTAGACTTACTGTGGCGATGTAAAATTACGGCTATTATTAAAAGCATAAAATAATAATAATAATTAGTTTTCCAGCGGTAGCAGTATTTTTTCCGGGTAGCTCTGCCACGATGTGGTTCCTCAAGTCTGCTATCATCTTCTCTTTTATTGCCGTCAGCAATTTGAACGCCTGCTGTAGTTGCGTGTTGTCGCTCTCTTCGAGGTCGACCATCAGGTAGTAGCTGTATCTTTCCTTAGATATCCATTTGCCCTCGCTTGTTGGGGTTTGCGCTGTATACTTAATATAAGCCATCTCTCCTGGTATTACATTTTGGGTCTTTACTTCATCAATTTGCCTTCTGGCGTTTTGTTCCGGGTTCCAGTAGATAAGCTAGCTTTCCTTATCTACTACCCTTACTGTGTCCTGGTCCTTCTGGAGTTCCCCCATTGTTCCTTCTACTTGTTTTGTGTTTGGAAAGTTTTCTTCTTCCCAATCCAAAGCAAGTAGCTCTAATGCGTTTGCTAGAAATTTCTTCTCCGAGACTCTTTTCCTTATTGGAATTTTTGGTAGAGGTCTTTGCTTCTTGGCCTTCCTCTTCGTCTCGAGAAGTTTTCTGAGGGCATCTACTTTTTGTTTTAGCTTCTCTGTCTCCTCCTTCTGCCTATGTTTGTGGTCTTTCTTTCTAGTCGCTAATTGGGCTTTCAGGTTTTAGAATTCTTTTTTTTTTGTCAGCGCTCTCTCTCTGCTGTTGTTTGAGAGTCGCTAATTCCTCCTTTACCTTTGCAGTCTCGTCATCATCAGTAGATTTCTGCTGGCTTCTCGGAGCTTTTTCTTTTTTATCAGGCTTTGCTTCTAGGTCGTTCTTTATCGCTTTTATGTTGGAAGCTAGAATTCTGATATGGCCCTATATTGACGTTTTTTCCTTTTGCGCTGTCGATAAAGGCCATAGCAATAGCTGCTGTGTGTATCAACATTTTCAACGTTTTTTCCGCTTTCGGTGTTTTCTGGTCATCCTTCGCAAATTTTCTGCGGATCTCCTGCTTTACGTCATCTTCCTGTGGGATCCAGGCTATCGAATCATCCGACTCTGAGCCTCCATCCTCGCTCGATTCCATTTCAGTAAACCCCCCAGGGGAAGACTCTTTTGAGTAGAATGTTTGGTCCCGCTCTTCCTCTCCATTATCATTTTTCGTAGCGTTGTCGTCGTAATTTTGGGGCTTGAGAGATTCACCGGTGATTTTTTTTCCGAGGCTGTTTTATTCTTGTTTTCCATTCTATCCTTTTCCATTTTTTTAAGGCTTCTGGAAGCCTATAGGGTGGTTACTCCTCCAGCGGCAGAGCCCTATCGGGTCACTACTTGCTTCGTTACCTACCGCTGGAGGGTTAAGTTCTTCCGGCGGCCGCGCACTCTTCTTGTTTCTTTTGTCAGCGTCGAGTTTCGCCCTAGAAATAAAAAGGAGAGAAGAAGGGAAAAAGAAAGCTGTTTGGCTCCCTAGCCCTAAAGACCTAGTTGCATAGGTTGCCTGAGTGTGATCCAGAGTAGATCAAAGAGTTTGACCAAGAGAGGTCGACAGATCATAGCGCAGATTGAAAAGAAAGTGTTTCGCCAGAGCCTCTTTAAATTCCATGCAGCGGGCACCGCAGTGCTTCATATGGGTTGTAAAGGTTGTCCAGAATTAAATTTTTGTTCTTCATATTTTTGTTTTGGTTTTGTTTCTTGTTACCTTATATCTTTGGAGTTAGTTCTTTAAGTGTTTTTTTTCTAGAAGTACTTAAGGTATGTTTCTTGTTTCTTGTTTTTTTGTTTGTTTTGCCTCTGTTGTAAACCTTAGTGTGTTAGTTTTAATTGAGTTTTTATTTACTCTCCTTCTTCCAAAGGCTACTTTTACAGTGTTTCATTGTAATTGACTTTATTCCAGCTAGTTGGCTTGTGGTCAAAGTAAGTATTGTTTATTCTAAATTCGTTTTGTACACAGAATATTGTAATTGTTTACACCCAGTAGCAATAATGTCTATTTTATTCAGAAGGTGTTCATAGAAATTGTCCGGTTTTTCTATACTTTTATTGATTTCCAGTGAGTTTTTTTTTGGCCAGTGTCTATGGATTCTCTAAAAACTCTATTATTAAAAGTGAGTATCAATTGCTCTCTTCCGTTCCAAGTTGATATGTTTCAACATGCGGAGCAAAGTATGTACTTTCTCCAAGATCTTTTTTGCATGTTTTGCTTTGTCTTTGTTCTACATATCTCCATTTTAGCCAAACTGTTCTTATAATTTTATCAATTTAGTTTTTCTCGTTACTGATAAAATTCTTTCCTACTTGCGTTCTTTATCGTCTGGATTTTTTGTTTCCCAACTTTCATAGACTTTTCTTTTTGAGTTGATTTAGATTGAATCATTCTTGGTTGTAGATTTTAAGACCAAATACCCCATTTTAGTCTCATCAATACTTCTACTGTTAATGGTTACGTTTACCCAATATAATGCTAAATTCAACATTTTAAAAAAAAACTATAAAAAATTTAGTGCACTTAGGCATTAGGTCTATATTGTTTATGTATGCCAGGACACTGCCTAGAAGAGTTTGCTTTATGCTGGTCATGTCAAGCCAGTTCTGCATAATACAAACTCAATCGTCTCTTCAACAAATTTGCATCCTCTATATGTTGAGTTTGTTTCAATTCCGAACGTATGCATTTATTTCCAAAGTTAACAATTCCCTGTCAAAACCTCTGATAATTCTTACAGTTTCCTTCTAAAAAAATGTAGGTAATAGTCAGCTATGTTAGAATTTGAAGTATTTAATGCCTCCTTTGCCTATCTACCACCGTACATTTATAGACTAGCTTTTAATAAAGTGTTATGATTTAGATCCACACATTTTAGTGGTAAACCCTATGCGCGCCAGCCTCTCAGCCTAGGTATTTCCTACTATATCCTTTTACCAAGCACAACTCAATATTAGTTTCTCAGTTACCTCTGTTTAGAAGATAATTGAGTATATTCCTAAGAACAAAAATACTAAGGCTTGTAAATTCACGCTCCAAAACTTTAGAAAATTTAGAACCAGTGTTGTAGTTTTGTAGGAGTTTATCCTTATCTACATTTTGTTCTTGTTGTTAATGCATTTGTACGTTGTAGAATCTATAAAGTACAAAATAAAATCTAGAGCGGAATAGTGTCTGCCAGTTCTTCATGCAGTGTACCAAAATCCAGCTACAATGCTACCGCTATCACTTTTTCTTAACGAATAAGTTGAAAAGTGGCAAACAGTATTACAGTTAAACTAATTGTTTGCAGAGGTTTTATGCTTAATAGGTTAGCATAGTCATAAGGCAGTGGTGTATAGTCATAGAACTATTTTGTAGTCCCTATGTAAAAATTTAACCCACATATTTTACTTTGATTGACAGCGTTAAAAGAATCCCATTAACGCTATCAGGAGTTTTGGTAGGTTTGGTTGACCAATTTTTTATTTTTCTGTAAAAAGATACATTTTTTTTTAATTGACTATAAGATTGTGTTATTATCTGTGTAGCCAATTGTGAAGAAGCAACAATTATTAGTTTGTCTAATAAACTTACATCTACTTAAAAGCAGTCTTTGGCAACAACCCTTCTGATCACCATGTCTTCCACAGTAAGGGTCACAGCTCTTTTCTTCAATATGTGATTTATAGATCCACTGGTTGTGGAGTTCTTTTTCTTTAGGTTCCTTTTGCGTTCCAGAAGTTGGCAATCATCATGGTAATGCTAACGTTTGAAACAGCTGCTCTAAATAGTTGGTTTGTGTTACATTTAAACCAATCTCGCAAGTTCTTCAGCCATGAGTGGCGTCTTCTGCCGATGTTTCTTCGCCATTAGATTATTACTTAAAGTAAGTAATATTTTTTCCCTCTTGCTATGTGTCCTAGGTATTCTAGTTTTTGTGTTTTGATAATGTTTATTTTTTCTTTATCCTTTTCCATTAATTACTTCTACATTCTACAAATCCCATATTTTGTTTTTAAAGATGAAAGTGATAAGGTTTATCAGGCAATAAGATTTTGCTTAAGTGTAGTCACTAGGCTCTGGTTTTGGTATATACATAACTTTTACTTCTCACCATGGCTATTGAAATGTATCAAAAAGCAATACATGCTCCATAGAGTCTTTCTTAAGACAGCTGGAAAGATTCCATCCAACTTAGTTGACCCAGTCATAACCTGATAAAGCTTTGGTTGCACTATCAGACCACTTTAATATCAAAGTGACCTAAAAATCGGCTTCAAAAAGTGTTTCAATTGCTTCCAATAGGTAGACTGTGTATGTGCCATCCGTACGTTTTAACTAAGTTGTTAGAGGTTTTTTAAACAATCTTTTTCAGCCTTGCAGTAGTAAACATGTTTTCAACATCACAATAACATCTCTAAGATCTCCTCTGTCGTTTAAGTAAGTTTTTTGCAGGCTTTCTGGACATTTTTATAAAACATCCAGTTTAATTGCGCTTTAAGTTTTTTGCTTTTGCTAAGTATGCCAAAGTGCTTGTCTATTGTTGTTGTTATATGTACTTTTTGGCCATCTTAACGTATAAGTTTTTAGCAGTTTTTCTAGATGTTTTTATAAGACTTTTTTGCTATGTTGAAGGAATTCTTGCGTCTTTTTTGTATATGTATTCTATAAGCATCCAATATCGTAAAACTATTCTGAATTATTAATTGATTATAAAATCTTTACATTTTCATAGTTTGCAATAGCCAGATTTATAGACGTTATATTCTGTACACATCTTTATCAAACTACATACCATTTGTAGTTGGTCTTTTTGTAACAAATTCTTTTCTAAATCCTGTTTGTTTGTTGTAAAAATCAAGCTCATTCGTCAAACATTTAGTTGCCTATTCTATTTTTGTGCTAATTTAATCTTTTCTTCGTTATTCCTAAAAAATCTTCACTTGTTACTGTCCGTATTGCTTTAGTTATAGTCAAGCGGTATATATTTTTGTAGAAATACGGGATTGCATAAATAATTCTACGTTTATCTGTAAATAATTTTCTTTTTAGATTTTAATTTTCAACAGTTTTTATCAATTTTTTTTGACAAATATGACTTATACTCTATGACTTTCTGTATTAACTGACAGATATATGTAAGTTTTTTTTGATAAGTTTCTATATTTTTTGTATTTGTTAATGTCTCTGTTAGCATTTTTTCTTTGCTCAGTTTTCTATATCCGATTATCTTAGTTTTTTTTTCTTTAATATACTTTGTTACTCTGTATTGAACTGGTTGAACAGCGTTAGATCACAAAACACATCTTGTTTATTTGACATTATACAACCTAGAATGGAGATCAAGAATCACATAAACAGAAAAAAACTACAAAAAAACAATTGAAAGGAGGCCTTCGTTGTTCAGCAGTTAACTAACACAAACTAAAAGATTTAATTTTTAGTTTTATTTGGCATTCTAAAATTTATTTTATTTTGAGGTTTTTCTAAAAAAAATATTTAGGAGTACATACTTGGTTACTATTGTACTAAAACTCATAATTTCAAAGCCCATCATTAATTGACATATGAGTTCTGATATCAAATTTATTCTGTCATAATTTGTTGTTTCTTTAACAATTTTTTGAATGGTCTAGGTCTAGTGCAAGCGGTCGTCTCCTTCGCAAAGCAATGACAAACCAGTAAATTATCTGCCTAGAAAATAAACCAGATTTCTCGTTAAACTGTAGGTCCCGCATGTTTGGGTAGAACTATTATCGCACACCACAAACAGGCTAAAAAAGATATTGTTTCTAAACGTCGTAAATTAAAAAAAACTTTTTAAAATAAAAAAAAAACTAAAAATTTTGATTCATCTGAAAATGATAAGATTTTCAGAGGGTGGTATCTTGATGATTAATGAAAGACACTATTAAGCAAATAAAGAAAAAGTCGAAGTAAATATAATCATGATAATATTTTTTAGTGAACAACCAAAAATATGTATTATTTGAACTAATTTTGTTTCTCAACAAATGTACCAATAAAATTCAAGACTTGCTATGTCAGAACATTAAACTTCTGGTGGATTTGTTAATTTGTGATGGTATTTGTTTGTTGGCTATGCATATTACGAAGCATCCAATACAATTTGAATAAATTAATATTCAATTAGAACGTTCCTTGTATAAACGTTAAACTTTAACCTCCGCGAAGAAGTCCGACTATAAAATGTTCATTAAGAAATCCAAGACAAATCGAAGGAGACGCACATTCAAACACAAGATGATATAAAACGAGATAGCCCCAAAGTGAAATTAAATTCTCTAATGGGAGTGCCGGTCGATGATGGTACTACGTGTTTATATAAAACTGTTGCCACAAAATCAAAGAGCCGTGACTCGACGACGACGACTTTATGGTAATCCCAGTCGGATTACGCGTGCTGTCATCGCGGACATGTGTATAAGTTAGCGCCGCTTCCATAAATGGTCCGTGCGTGTATTATATCCGTACCTTTCGTTATTCTTGTCCGTATGGTGCAATGCGAATGAATGAATGGATGGGCTCGATGAGGATGGGTCTCTCTCTTGTATGTGTGTGACGATATGACTGTGTAGTTGTAGTTCGTCGAGTTGCCCGCGGCGGCAGCACTGTTGTGAACCGGGCACCTTCAACATTCTCACACCCGCACGTTTTCTCTTCCATATACTCGCGTTCCACACAACACGCCGAGATTATAATAGACAGGATCGTACTTAATTATATTATACGGGGTATTCATACAAATGGAAAAAATTAAGTGTAATGTGGACATTATGCAAACGGAACGGGCCGGTTTCACGTGTGCCCGCAACAGTCTCTCGCAATTAACATTTAATTATCTGCCTGAGGTGTTGTTAATCGTTAGATGCATGTTGGGATTTGGACGTACTACAAATGAGAAAGCCGACACTGTCTATTTTGCAAATAAGGATGGGTTGAAACTACTCTTTTTTCATTCACCCTCAAGTTCACAATTTATAAAAGAAAAATATTCGTTTAACAATAATCAGAACAAACTAATTAGGCGGTTTTACATTAAATTTACGAAACTTTTTGTCAATTTTATCAATTTATCTTTTTTTTGTAGTACAGCCACTTTAGATTGGTTTATGGAATGTCAGCGCAACGGAGCAAATAATATTTTTGTCAAGCTAAAATAGCAATATTAACATTTGACACAATAATCACAAAGTAACACAAAAATTAGAAAGGACTTTTAGGCCTTACTGCAAAATAGTAAAAAAGGCCATTTTTTTAAATCTGTCATAAACTTTTGCAAAGAAGCAAAATTCTATTCATAAAGTAAAAAATAAAAACTAAAATACGACCAAAAATGGTTGAAAAGTGTAAAATTTTATTAATAAAATGTTAAAATTAACAATATTTGGTCTGAAAACATCAAAATATTAAAATAATGTACCAAAATCCAACCATAAACTGTTAAAACTTGTAAACATTTCTATAAAGTTTCAAAAATAGCTAAATCCAGCTATATAATATCAAAATGCTGCCAGAAAGCACTAAAATCCGGCCATAATCTGTTAAAAAGTATAAAAATTTATTCATAAAATGTCAAAAATAGCAAAAGTCCGTCTTAGAACCTTAAAATATTGTTAAAAAATAGAAAATTTTAGCTATAAACTGTTTAAAACAAAAAATACTGATTCATAAAATGTCAAAAATTGCAAAGTCTACTCTTAAAACATAAAACATAAAAAGTTGTTAAAAAAAAGTAACAAAGTCTGGCTAAAAACTGTTAAAAAGTGTAAAAACAAAAAAACCCGGTTTTAAATATAAAAATATTATCACATGAATTTGTTCACTGCAAAATTCTATTTATAATAAATCAAAAATTAAAAGAAATAAATAATAAAATAGCCAAAACCGGCTATAAAATAACAAATAATTGTTGAAAATGATTAAAAATTTAGTCATAAACTGTTAAAAAGTTAGAAATTCTATTCATAAAATGTCAAAAATAGCAAATTCCGGCCATAAAATATAAAACTATTATCAAAAAGTACCAATATTTACCATAAACTGTTAAAAAATGCAAAATTCGATTTTTAAATATAAAAGAAAAACAAAAACAGTGAACAAGTGCAAAATTTTGTTTATAAATAGTTAAAAACAGCAAAATAAAACCTAGAAATTTCAAACAATTGTCAGAATACAACAAAATCCGATCATAAACTGTTAACAAAAAATAATTTTTTTTAATAAATATCAAAAATAGCACAATTAACTAAATTCTGACATTAAAACATCAAAATATTGTCGGAAAGCACCAAAATCCGTTTATAATGTGTTAAAAAATGCATCAAAATTTTCATGGAAGTCAAAATTGGTCAAATCTAGCCATAAAGTATAAAAATATCGTGCAACTATTTAGTTAATAACTGTTAAAAAGTGCTAAATTTTATTCATAACTAAATCCGGTCATAGAACATCAAAACTCAGTAAAAATTAGTTAAAAAGTGTAGAACTTATGCATAAAATGTCAAAAATGACAAATTGCTGTCTTAAAACATCAAAATATTGTCACAAAGTTCCAAAATTTGTCTATAAACTGTTAAAAAATGTTTTATTGTTTAAATAAAATTATAAATAAAACAGAATAAAATGTCCAAAATATGAAAATAAGGCTTTGAAATTTCAAACAATTGTCAAAAAGCACCAAAATCCATAAACTGTTAAAGTATAACAATTTTCAAAAAAATTAAAAAATAGCAAAAATATTGTTAGAAAATACCAATATCCGGTAATAAAATCCGGTCTTAAAACATCAAAACATTGCCAAAAAGCACCAAAATCCGACCATTAACTGTTGAAAAGAGCAAAATTCTTCTCATGAAATGTCGAAAATAGGAAAATTGACCATAAAGTATAAGAATATTGTCAGAAAGAACAAACATGTATCAATAAATGTTAAAAAGTGCAAAGTTCTACTCATAAAAAATCAAAAATAAACAAATACGGTCAAAATATTTTTAGATAAAATCAAAATTGTCAAAAATGGCAAAATCAGGCTCTAAAATATCAAAATACTGTCAGAAAGATTCAAAATTTTGACATAAACTTTTTGAAAAGTGCAAAATTCTATTCATAAAATGTCAAAAATAGAAAAATCCTGCCATAAAGTATAAAAATATTAGCAAAAAGTATCAAAATGTGTCATAAACATTTAAAAAATGCTATACTCTATTTAAGGAAAATCAATCTCTAAAATTTCAAATAAATGGCAGAAATCAGCAAAATTTAATCATAAACTGTAAAAAATTTTATTTATAAAATTTAAAAAAAAATACAAAAATAACTAAAAAATGCTTTGCAATTTCAAATAAATGTCAGAAAACACCAAAATCCGGCCATAAACTTAAAAAAAAAAAAAAATTAAAATCTCAAAAATAACAAAAATATTGCTAGAAAGTATCAAAATCCGGCAATAAAATTTCAATATACTGTTGAAAAAAACCTAAATCCAGCATTAAAACATTAAAACATTGCCAGAAAACACGGCCACGGACTGTTGAAAAGTGCAAAACTCTATTCATGAAATGTCGAAAATAAGAAAATCTGGGTATTGTCAAAAAATACAAAAAAATAGTCAATAACGGTTAAAAGTGCAAAATTCTGTTCATAAAAAATCAAAAATACTTAAACCCAGTCATAAAACATAAACATATTTTTAGATAAAATCAAAATTTAGTTAAAACTTGATGAGTAAAATGTTAAAAATAGCAAATTCCGGTCTTAAAACATCTTAATATCATCACAAAGCTTTAAAATTAGATAATATAATTATAAAATTATTAAAATCCGGCTATAAAACATGAAAAGACCTTCAAAAAAATTTAAATTCCGGTCATAAACTATCAAAAAATGCAAAATATGCCATACAACAAACAAATATTTTCAAAAACTACAACAATTTAATTAATAACTGTTAAAAAGTGCAATTGACAACAATAACTAAATCCGGTCATAAAATATCAAAATTATTTTAGATAAAATCAAAATTCGGTCAAAAGCATTAAAAAGCCAAAAACGTTTTGCATAAAATGTTAAAAATAACAAATTCCAGTTTTAAAACATCAACATATTGTCACAAAGCTCCAAAATTCAAAAAAAATATTTTTTTAAATAAAACCTTAAATATAGCAAAATTGTTAGAAAGATTTAATATCCAGTCATAAACTGTTGAAAAATTTGAAATTCTATTATTAAAATGTCAAAAATAGCAAAATCCGGCCAAAAAATATAAAAATTTTGTCAAAAAGTACCAAAACTTACCACTGTTAAAAAATGCAACGTATATATATGAAAATTCAAAAACGTCAAAATTCGGTCTTAAAATATAAAAAAAACAAAAATAGTAAACACAATTGTTAATGAAAATGTTATAATGGCAAAATCAATCCTAAAAGTTTTAAATAATTGTCAAAAAGCATTAAAATTTAACCACAAACTGTTAAAATAGTAAAAACATTTTCATAAAATCTTGAAAATAGCAAAAATATTGTTAGAAAGTACCAAAACCCGGCGATAAAATATCAACATATTGTTGAAAAAAACCTGAAACTGTTGAAAAGTGCAAATTTCTTTTCATGAAATGTCAAAAATAAGAAAAATGACTATAAAGTATAAAAATATTGTCATAAAGTACAAAAATGTATCATTAACTGTCAATAAGTGCAAAATTCCATTCATAAAAAGTAAATATAAAAATGTGCATAAAATTTCAAAAATAACAAAATCCGGCTATGAAATGTCAAAACACTGTCAAAAAGATTCAAAATTCGGTCATAAACTGTCAAAAAGTGCTAAATTCTATTTATAAAATATCAAAAATATCAAAATCCGGGCATAAAGTATGAAAATATTGTCAGAAAGTATCAAAATTTGCCATAAACAGTTAAAAATGCAATATATTATTTATGGAAAGACAAAAATATCAAAAAATTCGGTTATAAAAATCCAAAAACAGTTAAAAAGTGCAAAGTATTGATCATAAAATAACAAAACTAGTAAAATCAGGCTTTGAAATTTCAAATAGATAGCCGAAATCACAAAATGTTTATCATAAACTGTAAAAAATCTGTTGTAAATTTAATAAAATTTCAAAAATAGCAAAAATTATTATTCCAATAACTAAATTCTGGCTTTAAAACATTCAAAATCTGGCCATAAAAAGTACAAAATTCTTTTCATAGAAAGTCAAAAATAATAAAATACAAACATTTAGTCAATAACTGTAAGTGTAAAACAATATTTGCTTATAAAACGTCAAATATGACAAAATTCGGCCTTGAAACTTTAAACAATTGTCAGAAAGCACCAAAATCTGGCCATAAACTGTAAAAAATATAATAAAATCAAAAAAGTATTGTTAAAAATTACCAAAATCCAACAATCAAATTTCAATATATTGTTAAAAAAGAAACCTAAATCCGGCCTTATTTTATAATTTTTTTGCTAGAATACATTTAAATCTGGCCATAGACTGTTGAAAAGTATAAAATTCTTTTCAAGAAATGTCAAAACTAGGAAAATCTGGGTATATTGTCAGAACGTACAAAATTGTTGTTAATAACTACTATAAGTTCAAAATTCTTTTCATAAAAAGTTAAAAATATTTAAATATTTTCATAAATATTTTTAGATCAAATTAAAATTTGGTCAACAGCACCTGAAAAATCTAAAACTTTCTGTATAAAATGTTAAAAAAAGCAAATTCCGGTCTTAAAACATCAAAATGCTATCACAAAGCTCTAAAATTCGATAATTATATCCCAAAATTATTAAAATTTAACTATAGAACATCAAAATACTAAAAAATTAAAATGCGGTCATAAAGTATCAAAAACTGCAAAATTCAATTTATAAAATATTAAAAACAGCCTTATCGACCTTACAGCACAGAAATATTTTCAAAACAAAAATTCAGTCAATAACTGTTAAAAAGTGCAAAATTCTATTTATAAAAGGTCAACAATAACTAAATCTAGTCATAAAATATCAAAATAATAATTGAAAATGTTAAAAATAGCAAATTCCGCTCTTGAAACATCAAAAGCTCCAAAATTCGACCATAAAGGTTAAAAATGTATATTTTTAAAATAAAACTTGAAAAAAGTCTATTCATAAAATGAAAAAATAGCAAAATTCGGTCATAAAAAATAAAAATGTTGTCAGAAAGTTTCAAAATTTACTGTTAAATTGTAAATTGATAAAAAATGCAACGTTCTAAAAATAAAAATTCAAAAACAACAAAAATCGGTCTTAAAATATTTAAAAAAAATCAAAAACAGTAGAAAAGTGCAAAACTTTGTTCATAATACGTTAGAAACAACAAAATCAGGCATTTTCATAAAATCTCAAAAATAGCAAAAAGTGTAAAATTCTATTCAATTTGACTATAAAGTATAAAAATATTATCAAAAAGTAAAAAAACTTAATCAATAATTGTTAAAAAGTGTACAATTCTATTCATAAAAAATCAATAAGAAGTAATTCCGTTCATAAAACATCAAAATATTGTTATATAATATCAAAATTCGGTCAAAAGCAGTTTAAAAGCCTAAAACTTTATTAATAAATTGTCACAAAACTCCAAAACTATATTATAAACTGTTAAAAAATGTATTTGTTTAAATAACATCTCAAAAATATTAAAATCCGACAATAAAACATCAAAATACTGTCAGAAAGATTTAAAATCTGGTCATAAACTGTCAAAAAGTGCAAAATTTGATTTATATAATATCAACAGTAACCTAATCCGGCTATTCAGTATACAAACATTGTCAGAAAGTACTATAATTTAAAAAAAATATAACTTTCTTTGTGAAAAATTAAAAAAAAACAAAATTCTGTAAAAAAATATTTAAAAAAACACAATACAGTCAAATACTTTTTAAAAGTACAAAATTGTGTTAATAAAAAATGTCAAAGTTGCAAACTCTATTAAAAAGTGTACAAATTCTCATAAAAATGGCAAAATTCAACAAAAAAAATTGAAATAACCAAAATCTAGCATAAACTCTTAAAAAATGCAAAGTTTTATTCAAAAAATGTCAAAAATAGCAAAATCCAATCCAGATTTTGATATTAACGTCAGGAAAACCAGTTTGATTGTAGGCCTTTCCGCATTGCAAACACTTCTATCTGTAAGCTTTGCCATTGGTTAGAAAGTTTGAACATATATATCGCTAAGCCTGATAAAGATTTTGGTCAGTTTGGAAAACACATTTGCTTAATTATCAACTATGAACATAAATTACATGTAAACAAAGTTTGAAAATAAAGTTTGCAAATGTTTGACACACAAAATGCTATATTTTTTTCTCAAAAAACTTTAAATTAAAAAAAAAAACAAAAGTAACAAACACAAATTCCAAAGTTTGATAAGACTATTTAAAAAAAAAAATTCTTAAAGTAAATTTTGCTCAGTACTTTTTCAGTCTCTATCATTTCGTTTCCTCAGTTTTGTTCTTATATTCCAATGCAACCTACTTTTTGCAACCTCCAGTCCTTTTTTTGATTTCTCTAATACTTTGTTACCTATACAAATCAATTTTACATCATCTCTTTCTTCTCTTTTTGCTTTGTCTTGCTTATTTTCTGCAATATTATTGTACTGAATGATACTAATTTTTTACTTATTTTTTTCAATATAATTTTATTTTGTTTCTTGGTTTGTTTTGTTAATGTATAGTGTACAAAGAAAGCTTTTGAAAACCATTTTTTGCAATATGCCTGCTTCTCAAAATCGTGCTCTTTCTTCTAAAAGCTTCATTTTCTTGCAGACTTTTTTTAAATTCTCAAATTTTAGTATCAATATACTTATTTGCTCAAGTAATATTTATCCAGTTTAGTTAAAGACAACTATAGTGCACAAATTTTGACTGAAATTGATGAAAGACAACCGGTTTATTCAATTTTGTCAGAATTTTCTTTTGTAATACTAATACTTCTTTAAGTTACCTTAACATTACATAACATCTGGAAGTCACTCAAAAACAATAACCAAAAAATAGTCTGTAGGCAAACTGATTTTATACTGATAAACCAACGTTATAGAAATAGCTTTCAATCCGATAAGATACTCTAGAGCGTATATAAGAGAAGATTACAACCTAGTCGTTTATACTATGAATTTACGACTTAAATTAAATTTGAAGAAAACACAAAATAAGAAAATATGTCGGTCTGTAAGGATGTGTGTAAGATGGTAGTTTACCTATTTTTTATATTTTCTGTTTACCCACGGTGTGACTAAGAGTATACAAATTTGCGTATTTTTTTGATGATATCTTCTTTGATCTACTATTCTTCTGATTTGTGCCAAAGCCATTACTAAATTCTCTGCTTTTTGTTTAACCTCCCATGTCTTATGTTTCAGTTTTTATCTATCCTTAAGTATTTAATGCTACCTTAAAAATTAGTTTGTAGCATCTCTTAGATTAATCTCAGTTATGATATGCTTCTTTCTGCCCACTAGGACCACATATTTTGTGTTGGCAGCTTTAAACCTAACTTTTTGATACACCTATTAATTTTATAGGACGCATATTTAACGCTATGTTCTTTATCTTTATACAATTACTCTTGAAAACCTTGCAAAAATCGTCCACATAGTTTGTGTGGTAATTCCGTGTGGCATATGTACCCTGAGCGGACCATCATAGTAAATATTCCAAAGGATAAAGCCTAATACAAAACTTTGTAGCACACCGCAAGTCATATCCAAAATTTTTCCGGTGCTGCACATTATAATTCTTGAAGATAGTAGCAAATTATATTTCTGTTATATGTTGATATTCCTCCTCCTTCTAGTTCTTCTATTAACCCTATTTGTGCACTAAGTTAAAAGCGTTTTTTATATCGTAGGTGACCAGCACAGCAAATTTTGTGTAAGGTGCGCAATTAAATGACCAATAGCTTCCTTGACATGCCTAAGTGCATCAAGTGTAGAGTACCTCTTCTAAATGCGTGTTGGTTATTGGATTCTTCTATAAGTCTCTTGTTGAGTATATGCTCATAAACTTTTCTCAGTGAGTTCAGTAGGCATTTGAGTCAATAAAAAATATTGACTCAAATGTCTACTGAATGCCTTTGTCCGTTTAGGTAGGTTCTCAATTAGTACTAACTTTGATTTTTTTTTTAATTGTAGGAAAGAAGCCCAAACAAAACTGCGGTTTTTGTGTCAATATATTGCTCTGCTTGCCTCCGAAAGGATCATGTCTGTGCCGTATGTTTTTTGTTTGTTTTAACTTTGATACCTGCCATCATAGACAATTCTATTCTTGATTTGGAAATAATTATCACGTTTCAGCCATTGCTTTTTTCACCTGTTAGTGTGAGCGGGGATCATTGTCTTATTTTATTAGTGACAATTTTGTATCCTTTGCCCCACATGCCTAAGTTTAATTTTTTGTCTAGTTTTTTTATTGAAGTCCATTATCACCTTTTTTAGCACTGTTCTCTCTTCTACATATAACTCTTGTACCAGTTGTAGTATATTGGATGTTTGCCTATTATTCCCGTCACAGTCACAGTCCTTTTGGCTTTTATACAGATCTTTTACTTACTTGCAATACTTTACTCTAATATATTGGTTTGTAGTTTGCTTTTCTTCCATTATTGTTTAGTGTTCTTTTGCAGGTTTTGATTATAGTCGCTTGTGTTTTGGTCAAAAGTTGCTAAGAATTCCTTCTCTTGACTACTACCTCTGTTTTCTATTATTCTCTCTCTTGTCTGTTCCTTTCTGGACAATATTTCAATATGAATGTTCATGTAGTTACTGAGTTTCATGTTTAAAAAATTTTTTAGATACTTTCAAAGATGTGGACGTTCCAAAGAAGATTATGTGAGATTGTAGAGAGATATAAGAAAAAACCTATGGCTGGACAGCGAAAAATGAAGACTGAAAATCTGATTTCATTTATACATAACATATTTTCAATAATTAAATTAAATAACATCTAAAAAAACTTATTTGTACTTCTAAATGCAGAATTAATTAATTTTTAATCTCATCTAACCATTTCAAGAAGATCTAGTTCCATATTACTGTATAGTTAAAGTGTCACAAGTCAAATTAGTAATATTAATTAATAAAATAATATTAGAACTATTTAGAAAAATAAAATCTTTTGTTTATAGACATTAATTTATTTTACAACAACATTAACGACGCTTTTATATTTTGCCCATGTCTTCACCATCTACAAACATATAAATCATTCAAGAATTTCATAATCTCCGACATAAAGAGAAAAAAATAAACTACAAGGTATTTATAGTAGTGTGATTTCATAAAAGAAGACGCACGACCCATTGATATAATTAACGGTACAACGCGGAATTATATAGAAGATATAAGTTAAGATGTCAGCTTATAGCGGTTAATGACAGCGCTTCTCTTTTCGGCCGATTCTTTTATAATATTTTGTCATTGTGAAGAAGGCACGGCCGTTTGATGAATAAATAATACAAGGCTTATAATATTTTATTATTTTTTTCTTAATAATAAATTGGTCAATTTGTAATGCAATGAAAGGATTAGTCAGCGGTGATTTAATATGAAAAAAATAGTAGCTGAACAAAAAGGTATAGAAAGTGAGCTTTTTTGGGTGGATTTAATTAATATTCTGGACATTACATGTTTTTACGCGGTGAGATTTATGTGTGTCAATATATGTACATGCTTGTGGTAATTTTTATGGGGATTATATTTCAATAAAATTTATCTTCTTTTAGAATAACAAATTAGGATTGGATTACTTGTTTTTATTAACAAGAAAATATTCTAATTTGGCTTTTTTTTAAGGATTTTTTGTTTTGTTTTAATTGCGCATTTGTGTATGCAGGGTCTCCCACTACGTGAGATCACTTTGTGTACGTAATCTTTAAATTATTCAAATATAGTTAAATTGTTTAATTAAATAATTACAATTTCAAAAATATTTATTTTGATTTTGATTTAAATTTGCATTTTTCAAAAAAACGTCGAAATACATTCTGAAACTTCTTGAGAAAGATCTGATTGCCCTACGCATCATATTATTGTCATTCCAAATTAGTTCTGCTACCTCAAAAATGTCTTCTAAGATCTTTAATAGTCTCTGATGGTGTTTGGTACACCAGATCTTGAATATGGCCCCACAAACAATAATTCATGAGATCTTAGAAGCCGAAGGTGATGTTGTCTTTTAACAATTACAGGTTATTCAAACTATTGATTCAAACAATTTATTATTGTAGTGATACCACATCAACGCTTTTAATAAGCTCTAACAAAAAAAACAAAAAACGTTGATATGCTTTACATTTACAAATTATTTTCATAGTTTGTATCAAATACCATTTTAACATTTATTGTTTCCACCTCTTCTATAAATAGGTAAAGTAGTAACTTTAAGTTGCAAATTGCAAAGATAAGGATAATATAGTTCAAGTTGACAGCAAAAAAACTTAAAAATTCATACGTATATAAACACAGCACATTATTAAATAACAATTTCTAATGGGTACTTCTGACATAAAACTTTGCATTATTAATTATGATTGATAATTGATTAAAGAAAGAAAAATTAAATAAACAATTAATTCATCATAATTAAATGCAACATTAATATAATTAAAAATTAAACGTTCTCATTCACAGATATATTTACAACCTACACAACATAAACGTGCCACTTTTTTCCTTTCTAATAAATCAGCAAATTACGGTCTAAAATAAAAATTTCACACAATGATAAAAGCTTTATTCCATTCACACATAGCTGCGGATGACTCACGTCCAATATCTCAAACTAATTTGTATTCAATTTTGCCAAGACGCACGAGCTATAATCATTAGCAGTGTCGGGTTTAAATTATATCCAGTGGGACGAAGACAATTAAAAACGAATAAAAAAATATGCTGTGCCCCGTGCGAGTACTTTTTATGCATATGCCCGGGCAATATATCAATGTAATTGCATACATTTAGACACTATATATTTATAACCGTAATTTACTCTCTCGCGATTTGTGCGGGAACACGTAAATTACCTTTTGTAATGTTTTCCACTGTGCATAAATAATTAGTTGAGGGGGATTTGTTAAGAAGGTGAGAATAAAAATTGGGTTGCCAGATGGTGCAGCTTCAGGCAGGTGAATTGAAATACTGAAGAAGAAAAACTTGATTAGTACAAATTAATATTAAAAATATATATTTATTAAGATAATGTTACTGACTCAATACAATTTACAAAACATTTTA
The DNA here is from genome assembly GCA_963932245.1 of Tachinus rufipes. Lineage (NCBI taxonomy): Eukaryota > Metazoa > Arthropoda > Insecta > Coleoptera > Staphylinidae > Tachinus > Tachinus rufipes. The sequence continues at coordinate 93,412,727 of OZ010747.1, read as the reverse complement.
AAGAATTTGAATGTAATATTTTATAAAAGTAATAATATAATTTTATAAAAATAAGAACATAATTCAATTTGCCCAACATTACATTATGAATAAGCACTAGCAGTTTGCAAGAATCTTATCTCTCCCATATAAATAATAAAATCTCGCGATTTCAGTTCCCACCCCACATTGCGTTCACGCTGGCTTTTTGTGATAAATTGCAATTCTATATTTACATAAAACAGTTGTCCGCCCGAAAAATAAAAGAGGAGCAACGCAAAAAAGGTAATGCGGTATGCATTTTACAGCATCTGTAATTCAAACGGGAAGGTAGATATATACCCGTGTAGTTCATTACTCAGCCAAAGTCATATTTATTATAACCTGGTGAGAGAAATACACGAACAGGAGTTGCATTACACATTGCGAACATAAAAATCACTATAAATGATGCTAATCTCATTATAAATGATATCTGTTGCGAGGCAGGCATTTAAATCCGCGGCGCAGAAACATAACAGTAATAAATAGTTACATTTGAGTTGCCATTCAGCTACCATTAATAAGGTTACGTTTTTATTTTTGTGCAGTTGGGAGCAGTGGATGTGGAAATTTATGATTGATTGGAAAGGATCAATCAATGTAAATAAAGGTTTTACTTTCATACTCATTATTGTGTGCATTATTATTATTTTAAATTCTTAACTTTATAATAAAATTGTCGTTTGGTCTTATTCAATAAAAAATCCATACAAAATATTAAGGTTTTTTATTTATTAGTTTAGTTCATCAATAAAATGATCCGTGAGATAGAAAACATTGGGAACAAACTGATTAAAGTTCTATGTGAACCGTGTTGCTGTATATATTTCCCTCCGACCAGAAACTAAAGTTCTAAATAATGCAAAACAAAATTACAATTGCAGGAGTTACAATTGAAGCAATAAAATTTGAGCATATTATAAGCATGTTGAAACCGTATTATGCACTTAAAATGAAAGTGGATACACACAAATTTTAAATTTATAAAGCTCTTTCGTAATCAAAAGCTGAAAACTGTTTTTACAGCACGGTGAAATAAATGATGCCACAGTTTTCACGGCATTTTTGCGGGTTTGCTTGGTACATTTTGGTACAAAAGATTGTAAGTTATCCTTGTTTTTTTTTTTAATAAAAACTTGATAACATTAAAAAAATGCGGTGCTAGCAAGCTCAATTATGCACATCGTCAAACGTCACGTTTATCTACAGTTACAGCAGTGCCAGTTACAGCAACTTATCTTTGAACAGCTGAACAAAAAGTTCTGACAAATCATAACTACATCATATTCAATATTCCAAACTGCTGTTGATAATGTAAAAATCCTAAAAGTAATTTTTCTTCTTCTTTGTTTATCCTCTTTGCAGATGAATTGGGATTGTGGTTCACTCACTGTTCCTGAAGTCTTGCTGCTTGTAAGACCGTTTGATTAGTTGTCGTTTTTATAAGTCCATTTTCTCTCGATTATTAATATTTCTAAGTTTTTTCCATCTTTTCTGATGTATCTAAAATATTTAAAAACTCGGAAATAGGTTATTATATTATTTATCTTAAATTGGAGATCAGCTTGCAAATGTCTCGTTTACAAAACCCGCTTGTTGTAGTGGTAATTGCCACGAGAGATATACTGATAAAATTTTAGAAATGTCTAAAGCTACAGCAAGATTAGAAGTAAATTTGTTGGGTACAACTAAAATACGCAAAAACTCCAAAATCTAAAAATCAACAACAAAATTAGCCCAAATGGCAAATTAAAACCAGCTTATAGTACTACAAGCACAACGCAAATTCTTAAACTCTACTTTTATACAAGGATGCTTGAATTGAACTAAAACCTAGCTAAGTGATTCATTTCCGCTACCCTTCCATCACCCCTCCACAAACATCGCAAATGACTTTTTGGCCTTTGGGCTTCTAAAACATTGCTTTGACCCAAATTTTAAAACCAAAAAGTATTTCAATGCTCTTGCAGTTAAACCCACTCCTGATTTGTTAAGCCAGACAAGGAAACGTTTTTTTCAAAACCCAGGAGCTCAGTAAATAATCTAAATTTAAAAAAAGTTTTTTTTTTTTTAATTTTTATTATAGAGATGGAAAAACCTTCAAAAGGCAAAGCCCCCAGACAAAAATTGGGCAATAGTGTGGGATTGGAATGTTAAGCAGCCCGACCCAACTAAAGCAACCATCTCTCTCACTACACACCTTACACCGGAACCCGCTTGCGCATTTCTTCAGTGCAAAGGTTGTCCTTTCAACGTCGACTGTCTTTTTCATTAGACTCAATAATTTCGCGTATCGAGGTGTACGTTTGTCTCCAACTTTACGAGGCTCTCCATCATATTTGTAGCGGTTAAAATCTTTCCCGTCATGTCCGTATAAGCTGATCTTACACCATTCTACTTGGGACAACTAAACAATGTATGATTTGCGTCATTTATTTCCTTGCAGTAAGTACACTCGTTTGTTTCCGCTTTCCTGCGGTCGTGGAGATATTTTCCAAAGCAACCGTGCCCTAAAAGAACTTGGGTAATAATAAAGTCTACATCCCTATAGAGTCTGTCGAGTCATTTCTGGATCTGTGGTATCAGTGTTCAAGTCCATCGTCCGTAAGTCCCGTTGTCCCATTTGTTTGCCATCTGGCCATTTGCATTTGTTTGGCAGTGTTCCTTGGTGTTCCACTGTACACCTTAGCTTTTTCCTTGATCTGAAATTTGATAGGCGGTATTCCAGCAATAACCCCAACAGCTTCCGCAGATATAAATATGTATGCACTACATACTCGGATGGACATTGTCTTCTGTATTCTTGTTAGTTTTTGGGACAGATTTTTGTTGTCGATTACTGCATGCTATGCTGGTGCGGCATACAGCAACTGCGACTGGACAACACTCGCAAGAATCCTCCTTTTTGAAGCTCTAGGTCCTCCAACGTTGGGCATTAGACTGCTTAGGATTGTTACCGTTTTTTCGGCTTTTTGATTGTCTTCTTGATACGTTTGGCAAACGTTAGTTTGGTGTCCTAGGTATTTAACAACCTTGCTCAGCATAACTACCGTACCAAGAATGTCAAACTGAATCGGAGTTAGTTTTCTCTTTGGCGTCAGAAGTACCGCATCAGTTTTATGCGGAGCTAGTTTTAACCCCTTCTTGTCCATCCAATTTGTCACACGCAGTAGTCCTGTGTTACCTGTGTTCATTAGCGTTTCGGCACTTTTTGCAGTCGTCACCATTGCCTCGTTGTCCGAAAAGCCAATCAAAACCGTTCTCTCGTTCATCTTGGTCTGGAGTAAATCGTCGTAGAGAATATTCCAAAGTGTTGGGCCCAGCACTGACCCTTGTGGCACCCCACTGCTTACTTCGAAGGTTTTGGTAGTGTTCTCTGATTTTAGAATTGTTTTCCTGTCAGTTAAATAGGAAACTATAATGGCGGTTAAGTTTTCTTGAACCTCCATTTTCCTCAGCTCATCTAGGATCAACTGTCTCGATGCGCTGTTAAACCATCACGCAAAGTCTTCGGTGCGCTGCTGAGAACGCAGCCGTTTGCCTAGCAATGTTAATTACTTCCGTGAGAGCATCTACTGTCTGCCGTCCTTCTCAAAATCCAAATTGTTTTTTTGAAAGACCACCTGTACGCTCAAGTTCCTTATTAAGCCAACTCCGTAACAGGTGTTCGTAGAGCATTCCCTCTGCATCCAAAAGGCTAATTGGTCTAAAAGACCCAGGCTCTTCAAGAGTTGATTTATTTCCCTTTTGTAGCAGAACAAGTAGCGCCTGTTTCCACACCGTAGGAAATGTTGCTGTGGCCGCAAGGTTGTTATATACCCTCAGCACCAGATTTAGACTGCTCAGAGCTACCTCCTTCAGTACTTCCGCAGGAATATTTCCGGGTCCTAGAGATTTGTTGTGCTTTAGTTTTGCACATGCCTCACGTAGCTCTTCGCTCGTAAAATCGATGAAACTGGTGCTAATGGCACAGTCATACTTTACTTTTGGTTGGGCCGGAAACAAGTGCTTAACCACTTACTCCATGGCTTCTATAGTCAGCTTTGGTCTCGGCGGGAATCCTGCCATCATATTCATGACTATTCTGTAGCCGTCGCCCCATATGTCAGAGTCTACATTTTGACAAAGGTTTTTCCAGCTAGCTCTTCTAGCCTTCTTTATTGCGTCCCTCAGTTTCTTTTTGCAAGACTTATACTCCTCCCATAATTGGTGTTTTGCGAGACGCAAAATTTGTCTGAAGTTTCTGGTGTACTCTCTTCTACGTGCTTCTTTGATTTCGGTTTTTGGTTTGTACATTTCTCCAACGACTTGCTCGAGTGCCATAACCTGTCAAAATAGCTGAGCTATGGTGTTCTCGTATCTGACCCCAGTCTTATTTTTTTCGCCCGTCTCGCTTTCTGGTGTCTGGATACACCTCTTCCGCTTTGTTTCCCTAGAAACTTTACCGTCACCATCAAGTAAATCCTCGATTTCGACGGCGTTTTCTGTCCCTATTCCAATTAGCATATCCACTATGTTTCTATTTGCCGCGGTACACAAAAAGGACGCGCTTCTATCTCTGCTTGCGAGCGTATTTATTCTATTAGGGAACCTGGCATTTAAAAACTTGCACAATAACTACAAAAAATTCTCATGCTTATACTGTGGTAGTGGTATTAAAGTATACTTTGAAGCTGTGTTAATTAGATAACTAGTATTATGGTATATTATGTATTAGTGTTACAATGAAGATAACATTGGTCTTATGCTAGAGAAAAAGATTTTATATTTGTATATTGCACAAAGTATTTTAATAGTTATGTAGTGGTTCAGTTCATAGAAAAGCACCCAAAAACAATGGCAAAGCGTATCAATAGCACGCTTATGCGGGAAGACAATATAGATTGATTCGAATGAAGAGCGGTAAGGCAAGTGCAAGTGATGCAAACGATTAATTTGATGGTAAACGACGGTTTGGCAATAAGCCGCAATAACTGTTGCAATATAAATTGGTGTTAATTAATATACAACGTAAACGACAAGTGTGATGGATGGGTGGTTGAGCATTTGTTGCTTCAGTTATAAAAAAAACAAAAAAAATAAAAAAAAATAGGCGTAACGTATATTATCAACTTATAAAAAACATAGATTAAAACTAATTCCAACTTTAAATAAACACTTCATAATATATAAATTGGTAAAGAACGCCATAACCTGCAAAACTTCTTCTAAAAACACGCAATAGAGTTTACAAAAAAAGCGAAGACAAAAAACAAGCAAAATAAACTCCAGAAAGTAATATAGGGTTACAAAATAATGCAAAAAAGAAGTAAAACGACTCTTTAAAATTGCTACAGCGCTATAGATAGCAAAAGTATATAAAACTTAATAGTACTTTAAAATAATGTTTGACAAAAGTGCCAATATTTTCGCACAGCAATTTTTCAATTTTTTCAACTGTTCTTCCACAGTTGGAAAGTTTTGGGTTGACCCACTCTAAGTTTTAGGCAGTTTATAAAGAAACTATTTTTTGTTAGTCAATTGTTCTTGAACACTTTGATTTCTTTTTGATTTGGGCTTGAATTGCTTTGCCCATGTTATTTGGTTTTGTTTTTACTGTATTCTGCACTTCTTTTATCCTGTTTACGTTTTTTTATTATGGGTTTCCAATTTTCTTTTTTGGTCACGTCAGATTTTGTCTTAGACTCTATTTTTGCGTTGGATTAATTATTACTTAATAAATTAGAATATAAACGTTATGTAAAGATTAGATCTTAGCAACAATAACTCAAAATGCATCTTTTGTAAGAATTCAACCAATATTACTTCTCAGCGCAATAGTACCAAATTGCATTAATTTCTAATGATATGATTTTTTAAATTATTTTCTTTAAAGCTTAGAACAGTTAACTAAAGTTAAACAAGTTGAAGTTATGCAAAATTGAGGGTGTGGATTTTTATTAATTTTATGAAATTGGTACTAATGATGTTGAAGTATAATAGTACCAATTTGCATTATTTTCCAATAAGTCATCTAGAAGTTATGATTTGTTTTTTTTTTTAAAGCTTAGTTCAGTTAGCAGAAGTTAAAGAAATTGAGGTTATGCAGAATTGGGCGTTAAAATTTTTATTAGTTTTATACAATTGATACTAATGATGTTGAGGTATTTATTAAGTCATTTAAAAGTTATGGGCGTCAAGAGTCTTTTTAGACTGATATGCTTAATATCTAAACTAACTAAATAAATAAATTTAGAAGTTATGATTTTTTTAAATTATTTTCTTTAAAGCTTAGTTCAGTTAACTGAAGTTGTGCATAATTGGGCGTATGAATTTTTATTAATTTTATACAATTGGTAATAATGATATTGAGGTATATTATTACCAAAATACATTAATTTCCAATGAGTCATTTAGAAGTTATGATTTTTTAAATTATTATCTTTAATGTTTAGTTCAATTAACTGAAGTTAAACAAATTGAAGTTATGCAAAATTGGGCGTATGGATTTTTATTAATTTTATACAATTGGTATTGCTGATATTGAGATATATTAGTACAAAAATACAATAATTTTCAATTAATCATTTAAAAGTTATGATTTTTTAAATTATTATCTTCCAAGCTTAGTTTTGGTAACTAAAATTAAACAAGTTGAAGTTATGCAGAATTGGGCGTATAGATTTTTATTAATTTTATACAATTGATACTAATGATGTTAAGGTATATTAGTACCAAATTGCATTAACTTTCAATAAATAATTTAAAAGTTATGAATTTTTTAATTATTTTCTTTAAAGCTTAGTTCAGTTAACTTAAGTTAAACAAGTTGAGGTTATGCAAAGTTTGGCGTAAGGATTTTTATTAATTTTATAGAATTTATACTAATAATGTTGAAGTATATAAATACCAAATTGCTTTCATTTTCAATAAATCATTTAAAAGTTATGATTTGTTTAATAATTTTCTATAAAGTTTAGTTGAGTTAACCGAAGTTAAACAAGTTGAGGTTATGCAAAATTGGGCGTACGGATTTTTATTAATTTTATCCAATTGGTACTAATAAAGTACCAAATTGCATTAACTTCCAATAAATAATTTTGAAGTTATGATTTTTTAAAATTATTTTTTTTAAAGCTTAGTTTTGATAACTGAAGTTCAACAAGTTAAAGTTATGCAAAATTAGGCGTATGGATTTTATTAATTTTATACAATTGATACTAATAATTTTGAGGTATATGAATACTAAATTGCATTCATTTCTAATAAATAATTTAGAAAATATGATTTTTTAATGATTTTTTTAAGCTTAGTTCAGTTAACTGAAGTTAAATAAGTTGAAGTTATGCAAAATTGGGCGTATGGATTTTTATTAATTTTATACAATTGATACTTATGATAATGAGGTATATCAGTACCAAATTGCATTAACTTCCAATAAGTCATTTAGAATTTATGATTTTTTTAATCTTTTTCTTTATAGCTTAATTTTGGTAAATGAAGTTAAACAAGTTGAAGTTATGCAAAATTGGGCGTATGGATTTTTATTAATTTTATACAATTGATACTAATGAAGTTGAGGTATATAAGTATCAAATTGCATTAATTTTTAATAAGTCATTTAGAATTAATAATTTTTTAAATTATTTCCATTAAAGCTTAGTTCAGTTAACTAAAGTTAAATAAGTTGAGGTTATGCAAAATTGGGCGTATAGATTTTTATTAATTTTATACAATTGATACTAATGATATAGAGGTACATATATCAGTACCAAATTGCATTAACTTCCAATAAGTCATTTAGAAGTTATGATTTTTTTAATCTTTTTCTTTAAAGCTTAGTATTGATAACTGAAGTTAAACAAGTTGAAGTTATGCAAAATTGGGCGTATGGATTTTTATTAATTTTATACAATTGATACTAATGAAGTTGAGGTATATAAGTATCAAATTGCATTAATTTCCAATAAGTCATTTAGAATTAATAATTTTTTAAATTATGTTCATAAAAGCTTAGTTCAGTTACCTAAAGTTAAGAAAGTTGAGGTTATGCAAAATTGGGCGTATGGATTTTTATTAATTTTATACAATTGATAGTAATGAGGTTGAGGTATATAAGTATCAAATTGCATTAACTTCCAATAAATTATTTAGAATTTATGATTTTTTAAATCTTTTTCTTTAAGTTTAGTTTTGGTAACTGAAGTTAAACAAGTTGAAGTTATGCAAAATTAGGCGTATGGATTTTTATTAATTTTAAACAATTGATACTAATAATGTTGAGGTATATTAGTACCAAATTGCATTAACTTCCAATAAATCATTTAAAAGTTATAATTTTTTTAAATTATTTTTTTTAAAGCTTAGTTTTGGTAACTGAAGTTCAACAAGTTGAAGTTATGCATAAATGGGCGTATGGATTTTTATTAATTTTATACAATTGATACTAATGATTTTGAGGTATATAAATACTAAATTGCATTCATTTCTAATAAATAATTTAGAAAATATAATTTTTTAATTATTTTTTAAGCTTAGTTCAGTTAACTGAAGTTAAACAAGTTGAGGTTATGCAAAATTGGGCGTACGGATTTTTATTAATTTTAAACAATTGATACTTATGATAATGAGGTATATCAGTACCAAATTGCATTAACTTCCAATAAATCATTTAGAAGTTATGATTTTTTAAATCTTTTTCTTTAAAGCTTAGTTTTGGTAACTGAAGTTAAACAAGTTAAAGTTATGCAAAATTGGGCGTATGGATTTTTATTAATTTTATACAATCGATACTAATGATGTTGAGGTATATTAGTACCAAAACACATTAATTTCCAATAACTCATTTAGAAGTTTTAATTTTTAATTTTTTTTAAAGCTTAGTAAAGAACATACCGCTAAATTGAATTTGTATAAAATCATGTTAAGTTATATCCAGATGTTTTGCAAAATTAGGTTAAAAATAAAAATATTACCTATGAGTACAATGTTGTGTTGATTAATTTGTTATCGTAAAAAAACCACAATACTCTTTGATTTGCCATTCTGTCAGTGAATTACTAGGTTATTGGTTGTTCTTTGTAGCTTTAAAGACACTTTTGAAACCGGTCAAGCTTTTTGAGTTAGATTTTGTGTCAGACCTTGGTGTAAGCTTTTTGGACAGCAAAAAAGTATCTAAACGTAAACAATTGAGTTGGTTAAAAACCAAGTTTACGTCGGAAAATGGGTTGATAAAGAGTAACAATTTATTCTTCTCAGTAGAGTCCTACATAAAGTGCATAACAAGTTGATCAGACGGTAGTTTTATGAAAAAATTGAAAATAATTTGTAATAATTATATAGCGAAAGCGTTTTGAGGCAGATAAAAAGTTTGCGAAACGAAACATTGAGCTGGCAATATTGGAGTGTTTTATGTAAATATTTTAGAATTTCATAAAAAAATCTATTAATTGAAATTTTATTATAAAATTGTTTTTTTTTAATTCTATACAAATGTAGACCTTAAGGTAAACTCTAAGGTTTTGAGTTTAAAATAATCAGTAAATGCTTCGGTATATTTCTCAAAAGTGTATTGCAAACCATTTTTATCGTGAATGGCTAAAATAAGAATGCACCTGTTACGTAAGAAATACTCTGCAAGAAATGTAGAAATGATCAGTAAACCCAGAAAAACAACCAAATTTATAAAAACTTTAAGAACTAGAAATAGAAAGGAAGATTTGCTAAGCCCTCTCCTATTTAACATCTTTAGGATGAACAAAGAGGAGATAAAAATAGTATGTTAGGCTGATGACGTTGTGATAATAGCAGAAAACAAAGACAACCTACAGAAAATGCTACATGCGTTTTATCCTGCAGCCACTCAATACAATATGGAGATCTTGACCCAGAAAACCAAATCACTAGCCAAAGAACCAATCCGCTGTAAATTAACAATAAAGGATCAAATAATTAAAGAAGTCATGAGCTTCAAATATCTCAAAGTATAAAAAAACGCAAATCAAGATCAAGCATGGAAGCTTTCTGACCAAGCCATTAAAACGGCAAAAATATCAGGAGGCCTAAGAGATATAATTTTGAATAAAAAATACATGAACAAGGAGACCCAAGGTACAAAAATACAAAAAATGTGTCCACAAAAGCCATAGTTAAAATAACAAAGATGCAGGTGTTAAACACACAAAATATAGTTAAATGAATAAGACTAAGAAGAAAAGCATAGAATCAGCACGTAACAAAGATGGGAGTGCTAGACATCAATATCGCAAGACAACTGAAAGGTGGTGTTAGAGAAAACAAGCCATAGGCTTAGTACGAGATGAAGAAAAAGAAAAGTAAAAAATACAGTTTGCACGTCTACAACCAGAATTGCATTATTTTGTAGACCAACACCAATATTTCTTCAGTCTTGAGTTTTGAACAGCAAAAAATACTTTCCGGTAAAACAAATATAAATGCAATTGTTAACACAACTAGCCACCGACCGTGGGTTATTAGATTTTCTTTTAGCAATCCACAGAAAGTGTCATTTAATTATTCACATACCACGCATTTATATATATGCTCACGTTGCAAGAAAAAAAAATTAAACTAAAATAACAGCTTTTAATTTTTTTGATTAATTTTTGTGGCCGTATGAGACAACTCACCGATTATCAGCAAATACTTTCCAAGCTATGCTTTTGGTAGTTTTGGCTATTTTTACTTCTGAGAGACATATATATATATATATATACTCGAGTATATACAAGGTCTATTATGAAACTAATGCGCATTTTCTATAAAGAAATATTTATTGATCGTACTGGTACAAACGCTTAAAATACTTCAAAATATTCTTCCCCTGCATCAATACACTTTCGCAGACGTGTCTGCCGCGCCTGGAAGGCACCGTAAAACTCCTCGCAAAGAATGTCTTTTAATAACCTTGTAACATGCTTTTGGATGTTTTCCCAATGCTTTTCTTTCAGGTCTTTCTTCAGTCGGGGAACAAAAAAAAGTTGCACTGAGTAAAGTCGGGACTGTTAAGAGGCTGGGCACCACCAAAATATTGCTTCGTTCCAGGAAGTTGGTAACGATAAAGGCCGTGTGGCTGGGGGCATTGTAATGATGAAATTTGACAGTGTCTTTGATGTCCGGCGTTTCAATCTTTTGAGCTCCTCGAGGTAAAAGGCTGAGTTGACAGTTTCTCTTTGCGGTACAAACTCAAAATGGACAATTTCTCAGACGTTAAAGAAGATAATGAACATCGTTTTGATGCGAGACTTGCTCATTCGCGGCATCTTAGGGCGAGGGGATAATTTTGTGTGCCACACGCTGCTCTGCCTTTTCGATTCTGGGTCGAACACAAACATCCAAGATTTGTCTTCAATTACAGAGTTAAAAAAAATCTGCTCATTTTGAATCAAATCTAGTTCTTGACAACGCAAAATCACGCCGTTTTACAAAGTCAAAAAACACACTTCTCGCAGAGACAGTCTTTCCGCTCAGACACTTGGAGCAAATTGGCGACCGGTTGCAATAGAAAGGGCAGATCCCCCACCACATTTCCCAACCGGTTTTACTGAGCTGGGATGGATAGTTGCTTCACAATGAAATCATGTGGTGAAAGTAATTCATAATGAACCCTAAATATTCTCAAATCAAAAAATAAATCTCACAAAAAAAGTGCAATATACTCGCCATTAACCATTTTTGAGTGAAAAAAGTACTGCCATATGATAATAGTTCAATAATGATATACATTACATTAATAATTCGATTATGTCAAAATTTATTTTTAATTATATAATCTCACAGAACTGCATTAAAAATCTTATATAATATCTTGAAAAATAAACAACATTGTTTTAACTATTGTTCTTATTTACTATTATGTGGAATTGAACACCAGATTTAGTTTTTGCATTAAACACATTATTTATTCAAAAAGTGATAAAATTTTTAATACGTTCTAAAGTACAAATATTGCAACTATATACAAAAAAAGTCAGGTAAGTTTGCATCGTGTCTTAGCTGGTGTCACAAACATCATTTATAAATAATAAATAAACAAATTTATATTGATTTTAATGATAATTTGATGCATACTTTATAATGAGTTTATTTCTTGTAATATAATACACTACAATTAAATAAAAAGATAGAAATATTTTTTTATTAAATTGGGATGATTCAAACTAATCTACTTCACATAATTGTTAATAAATAAACAACATATTTTTGATAGATTATTAATTCGATTCCCAATTCAAGGCCCAATTAATTGTAAAAAATGCCTTTTGGGTGTGTTTGTTCATTTAATTGGATTACACACGCAAATAATGAACGCCCGTGCGGACGCAAACGACTCCGATAATAAAACGTTTGAGAATGCAAACGTCCACGGGGCCCATAACTCATTGCATTATGATATTTATTATAATGCAGCGCATTTCCGATAAAAGCGTAGTCGTATAGACGGTACCTTAAAGGTGGGTGGGTGGACAATGAAAGGTGTGATGGTCACGACATCTAGCGGACAATCTGTTAAAATCCGGCCTGTACTGTTATTAAATCCGGGCTGTCTCTATTCCTATTTGGATGTAATAATCCAATAAATAAATGGGTGTGTGAGTGAATGAATGGTTAAAAAATAACTATATGTATAGTCCGTGCCGAAGGAAGAGCGTGGAAATTATCAATGAAACGGAGACGATTGTTTTATTGTGTTTATTAATTTATTCATCCGTGGCGCTTAACAACAAGGAATTATTTTTATGTAATATTATTTAGGTGTGAATAAATTCAATACGCAATAAATATTTAAAAAAAAGATCATTTTATCGATTCTTCGCATAAAAAGTCTTTATATACATAAATTAATAATTAAAAAAAAAATCCAAATATGGTTTTAAATTTTCAAAATTTTTCTTTTTTTTTTCTTTTTACAAAAATTGTAGTATATAAAAAAAAAACTTTGATTCAAATTTTATTGTGTATGTGTAAGTTTCATAATAAAATTTCAAAAGTTAATAATTTAAAAAAAAAATATTTTTTTCTTTTAACAAAAACTATTATTCTAAAAAAAATTATTATTTTATTCAAATTTTGTTGTGTATGTTAATAAGTTTTTTATTAAATTTTTGAAATTTAATAATTTTCCAAAAACTCTAAAAAGGTTTTTTGTATTTTCAAAAATGTTTATTTTTTTTAACAAAAATTGTAATTATACCAAAAAAAATTGATTCAAATTTGATTTTGCATGTTTCAATAAGATTCTTAAAAAAATTTCAAAACTAAGTAATTTTCCAAAAAGTCCAAAATTTTTTTTTTTATTTTTATTGTATAATTTTTTTTTCAACAAAAATTTAAATTATACCAAAAACAATTAATATTTTCATTCAAATTTTGTTGAGTGTTGTTTCTTAATCAATTTCCAAAATTTAGTAATTTTCTAAAAACTCCAAACATGTATTCTGAATTTTCAAAATAGTTTAATTTTTTTTGAAAAATTATAATTAAACCAAAATAATCAATATTTTGATTCAAATTTTGTTGTGTTTGTTGTCAATAAGTTAATAACTTATCTTATTCTTTTTCTGCTATCCCTTTTTACCCATTAGAGCGTTGAGTACTTGTTACCGAGTCATCTTCAAAATTTTTACCTATTTTCCGCAATTTTCCCTAGCACTTCTGTTTTTTTTTTTCGTATCTTTCTCCTATTTACTCAATTATGTTGTTTATTGTCTTCCTGTTTTGTTAATTATCCATTCTCCTTACATGAGCAATTAACTTCTCAATAAATTAAATATCTATTGAGTACACATATCTAGAATACTGCATTACAAGATAGTTAATTAATTTATAATCTAATTACTATCTATAAATAAAATTGATGTTGCAATAAATTAAAATAAACATTATCTAATTATAGCTACAGTTTATGAAATGTAATTCCCATATTTACATAAAGATTCCCTCATTTCCACCTCACCTCACACATCAATCTATCTAAAAAAACTTTCCTTTTCTATTTAATTGCGTGCAAAATCGTGCACGTCGCATATCCGTTATCGCCCGATAATTAACCAATGATTAATCGTTTCATTGTTGTAATAAATATAAATAGGATGTGCAGTTTATGTAATTTATAAGTCCGCATTAAAATACCAGTAGTACACGGCATTTACAGCCACAATGTACGTTTACATTTTTTTGCCATGTACTACAAGAAGCGCGAGCATTTATTATATAAAATTAAATGCCACCTGATTGCGTGTTTTACTTTTACTTATATGGATAATTAATTGAAATCATAAATTATAAATTATAAAGGACGAGGCATTGTATTAAATGTTAAATCTAAAGTTTGATAATAAATTATTATTACGTGCTGCTTTAGAAACGTATTGATTTTTTTAATTATTCATTGGAAAATGGGAAAGTGAATTTAGCTCATGGATATAATTTTATCGATATTAATGATACCTTAAATTGGCATACAGATGATGCGTCGCTACAGGGAGCCACGATCAAGGATTTGAAATGATTTCTAAATATCTTTATAAGTAGTTTATAATTTATAAATTAAGTTATGTTATTACTCAAAATTATTAATGTATTACTTTAATTTTTATAAATATTGTTCTTAAAGTGGTCTGCCATTCCTGTTAAAAAACTGTTGTAGCATTTTCTAAATAACAAATTAGTAGCATTGAATAACAATTAAATAAACTGTAAATCGGATCTTTAATTAAGTTCTCAATCAATCTGCAATGCAGCAAATTTACTAAGAAATAACTAAATACAAAACTGAACTAAGTTTCTAGTTTGATTGAGAGAGGTTGGTTAAATTGAGATTAGGTAAAATCTATTGTGTAAAATTAGTATATTAATTCCAATTTATATTAAAATCCAATCATTTGTTTGGTTTAGTTACAGTAGTTTCAAACTTCAAAAATTGATTGATCAGAAGACATTCTTCAGCAACTCCTATATTTGTTTACAAATGCAGCCAAAACATGAAAATCTCAATCAAAAACCAAATTGCTGGTACCGATACTATGCAGACTAGTGGTAGAAAACCAAATTATACAACAAGTTTTACATGTCTGAGAGTAAAAATAACAAATTCTTAAACAATCTTATGCAGCAGAGACGCAAGCAGACAACAGTAAAACAAAACAAATGCTGAACCATAGAAATAAACACGCTCAGAACAATTATAGAAAAAAAAAACAAAATAAAAAACGCCGATAAAAAAATAAGTGCAACATTGAAGATATAATAAAGCTTGTAAGGAATAAAAATGTCACCAAAACCGGAGACAATAGATCAAGTAAAATTGCCAGAGATCAGAAACCAACAAGGAAACAAGATTTCGGAAGATCACAGAAAAGTTGGGTCTCAACATAGGTGTATGCTAAAATACAAGAATAGTAGCGGAAAGTAAACAGGAACTTAACCGGAACTAAATCTAAATCGTTCCTTTAAACCTGGCCTCTGTTATGCGGCATCACTCATGTAAAAAAGCGTTGCCCAAAACTTGGACCTATTGCCAATTTTAGAGCAAAATGAGTGCTAGTGACGCTGCTGTCAGGTAACCTACGAGATACTTTTTTATTTGTTAGCTAGTAAGTAAGTCACTAAAAATCGCTTAATCCACTAGCAAAATAAACGCAAAAAGGCTTTGAAAAGATAAGATTTTCAACGGAGACTCACTCATCGCAAATTAAACGTGCCCAGGGTCTATTTTTCAACAATCTGTCAATGCAGTTATGATGTTCTTTAGGTCCGTTGCGTTGTATTTTTCGTTTTGTCCGATTTACATTGAGTGCCTAAAATCACATTTGTTTCTAATTGTAAACATAAACATAAACTCAACTTGTTCTACTACAACTCCCAAAAAGAAGATTTAAAAAAAAAACTTAGACAAATAAATAAAAAAAATAATAATAACTTCAACGGCTCATAAAAAACTTTAAAATGACTATAAAAGCTTATATGCAATAAAATAAACTTCAACGGCTCATATACAACTTCTCGTCAAGCTTTGTTTTCTTCTTGCTTTTTCTTTGCCTTGTTTATCATGATCGTTATACTGTTTCATTCGTCTTCATCTGGAAACATTTTCTTTATTATATTGACAGATTGCCCATTCTGTTACATTCCAGTATACTTTGCTGTAAGTCTATTTTGCAGTATTTACAAGTGTAGAATGTGTCTAAAATGTGCAGTTTTTTGGTATAATCAAAAGCACCCGTTAAAAATTTGAAAATATTTTACTTTACCGTGTTTCTTTTGAATCTAAAAGGTTACATTTTTATAAGTTCTTACTATATTTATCTGTTTTACAATCTGGTCATTTCATTTTTTTTGTCTGTTTTGTAAAAGACTTTTGCCTGAGTTTATTTTTTTAAATTTTTTGTTAGTATCTAGCATGCACTATTTTTCTTTGGCAAGTAAATATTTTAGGATTACTCCTGCTACCACTTGTAGACCCGTATCAAAATTGTTCTGTTCTTGCAAAGGGTGGTCCATTTTGTGGTCCCTTTTTAAAAATTCCAAAAATAAAAAAAAATTGGTATAATATTGGTTTATTCAAAAGAGCAAACATTCCCATTATTTATGCAACACAATTTCATTTATGTGGCAACCTTGGCTAGCTTCGAAGTAACGCATCCTGTTAACCAAGTTTTCCAAAACATTAGTGACGGTTTCTAGCTCTAACTCACAAATGGCTTGCTCGATATTCGCTTTAAAGACCTGAATAGTTAATGGATTGTTTGCATAAGATCGATCCTTTACGGCACCCCACAATAAAAAGTCTAACGGCGTCAAATCGCAGCTCCAAGGTGGCCAATTGACATCGCTAAGTCGGCTGATAACATGATTACCAAACTTGGCACGCAAAAGATTGATTGTGGCATGAACTGTGTGGCATGGTGCGCCATCTTGCTAAAACCAAAAATCGTCCAAGTGCATGTCTTCAATTTTCGGCCACAAAAAATTGTTTATCATGCCTCTTTAGAGCTCACCGTTGACCAAAATAGCGTTACCAGCAGCATTTGCAAAGAAAAATGAGCCAATGATGCCATCGCTCTAAAATCCGCACCAAACTGTCACTCTCTGGAGATGCATTAGCTTTTCGACAATCACGTGTGGGTTTTCCAATCCCCAGATGTGACAGTTTTGCTTATTAATATAGCCGCCAAGATAAAAATGCGTCTTGTCAGAAAAGATGATTTTTCGAGCAAAATCGTTGTTCATTTTGAGCTGCTCTAAAGCCCAAACTGAGAAGCAATAACAAACGTGATGGTTATGTGCTTTCAATTGCTAAGTCAATTTGACCTTACAAGCAAATAATAAAAGGTTTTTGCAAAATTTGCATCAAACTGGTGCGTGAAATGTTGAGTTGTTGAGATCCATGGCGAGTCAATGTTCCAGGACTGAGTCGCACACTATTGGCTAGTGTGTGTTGGCCACTAGCATGCCAGTCTCACAAACTTTTTGCACAAGCTCTCATCTTGGCCAAAACTTCTTTTCAATAAACGCACTGTTTGCGATACACAACATTGACTTTGGAAATAAGTTTGCAACGTTGTTCAAGCGTAAAGCGATTCATTTTGTTCCGCGCAGATATGATACTGACTTTTTGTCACGATTTCCTAAGGGAGACCTGTCAATGACAAAATAACAAATAATTAAAAAGATACTACTAGATAGACCACCTTTATGTACAATATGATAGTATCATATTAGTGCACCGTATACAGGCTTTGGGTTCAATACTAAATCTAAATTTAATTCTTATTGGACATGCTCTACCTATGTTGAGCATTCAGCAATTTAGAAGCTCTTAGCTGCACTTTTTGCATTTTTACCAATTTTGACTATGTGTTTCTACAAACTATGATTTTTTATTTTTTATTATGTTTCCACCTACCCTAATTTATAATTCATTTAATAATTTTTTTAAGTAAAACTTATGTGTTTTCAGGTACTTCAATGTTAGTACCTTATGTCCAACTACCTGTCAATCTGGTTTAGAGTCCACTTTGCACCCTCTTTAAACTTCCTTTTATTTTTTTAGGTACTGCTATTACAAGGTCATTATTGAATTGTTGTTGTCCCAGTTACCATGTTAAATCTCAACACCCCATGGTAGATGTTGCACAAAGTCAGACTATGTATTAATCCTTGTATTTGCCATCTTATAATAATACTACTTTTATTTCTTGCTTTTTGGCCTTAAAACTTAAATCATGTTTGCAAATATATCTATAATTCTCTAAAATAATACCTTATTTTTTTCCATCTGCTCTTCTTTTATTTTGTTACACTTTTTTAACATATTCCATAGTTTCCTTAGTATCTCCGCACGCTCTGCACATTTTAAATCCTTTTCCATCAAAAACTTTGTCACTCGTCTACATTATTGAATCTTGCAATATTGTGTTTATCATCTTTACTATATCTATTGCTCTCTGGGTACATTGGCAATTCATTTTCTATAATATATTCATAATTTGCATTGTACCTGTCACTCGTATTTTCATTTCTAGCTTTTGTATTATTTCTACCTCTTTCTATAATTTTGTACCATGTCTCTTTCCTAGTTTCTTTCATCCTTTCAATTTCTTGGTTAGCATAACTATTTATATTGTATATTTCTTTCAAAATCTCTCGCATCATGTATTTGTTAAGGGTTGGATTATAATATTCCAGTTCATTAGCACAAGTTTGTTAAGGTCAATAGTAAATTTTGTTTCCACATGGGTTTTGTTCATTTATTTTCTTATATAACGTCAATTGTGGATCATAGTTTCAAAAAACCGTATTATTTAGATAGTCCTACTTTGTAAAAAAAATTGGTTGTTAAGAAAATGCTTTAAAAGTTTCCCAAGCATGTTGACCAAACAAAATAATATATAGACCATTCTGCTTTATTAGCACAAGCGAGACTTGCTCTATTCTTGCTTAAGTTTATCTATTTTTTTTCCATTTTTAGATTATTAAAGACCATCTTTAGTAGTTCTTACTTTTTTTAGCTCTTTCTATTGCAATTTCAGGAAAGATATGCTCTAGGCATGCTAGCATGAAGAATTGAATGTTTTCCAGTTTATTTTTTGATGACTTTAAAATAGTTCTTGCGCTTTTTTGTATTGTTCTATTTCCAGCATTTTAATAAGTACTCTAAGTACCAAGTATTTTTAAGTATATTTGTCACTACTTTATATCCCGTTCTCCATATATCCTCATCTTATTTGCTCATAGAATGTTAGCCAGCATTTATTTTTTACCGTGTTTAAGTTTCTTTTTTCTGCCTTAACTCATAATGTTGATGCTTATTTATGTCTTGTTAGTTGGCTCTAGTTGTTCTACTTTTCAATAAAAAGCAGTTTTATAGTATTTTGTATTCGTCGCTTCAACAGTAGACTATTTTTTTTTTAACTTTTTACCAGCTCAATAGTGTTGGAAAACTACCAAAGTGGTCTCAATTCATTTCAATAAACACTGATAATATGTATACTGCAGTCATCATAACCGTCGCATATTGCGTGTCTTAACTGAGAAGAAGGGCCCAAAAGCCTAGCCAAATTTTCTTGTTTGACCTCAGTTTATGCAGACTTCCCACTAACTTTAAAAATATTATAGTAATCCCACTACAGCTTGACCCATAAAATGTGTGCAATATGAGCGCAAGAAACATATGCTAAATCAAACAAAAGCATGAGTGCAACAAACAATATTTTCCTGTATATTAAGTTGTATATTATAACGGCCAAGCTATACTAGAATTATTGCACTAAACAGCAAACAAAAATTCTGTTAGTAGATGCAAATATAGATAAGTTTTCCTAACACTAAATCGCACTGTTTGATCAATGGTCACAAGTAAAGTGTAATTTTTGAACAATATGGTAAACCCAGTCCAGAAGACACAACTAACACTTGGGCGCGTAAGTGGCTCACAATAAAAGAAATAACTCGCTTTGTTACCACCCACCCACCCAAGCGTTACTTATCAAGAGATTTATTGTTAAACAATTCTCTCATATCTAAATCAAAGCACATAAGAGGTAGGACAAACAATAGATCCTTTAACAACTAACACTTTAGCGGGTGGGTGAGTCATAGTAGAAAAAGTAACTCGGCCACAAACCAAACATTGTTCCCACCCAAACACCCTAACTTAATTTTGTTATCACCCACCTACTCTAGAGTTACTTACATGAAATTTATTGTCAAACAAATATCTCATATCTTAATCCAAGGACACAAAAGGTGGAACAAACAATAGATCCTTTGATGACTAATACTTGGGCGGATGACTGGGTCACAGTAAAAAAAGTAACTAACCACAAACTAAACTTTGATCCCACCCATCCACCCTAGCGTTAGTTATCAAGAAATTTATTGTTAAACAATTGTTTCATATCTATTTCAAAACACGCACGAGGTAGAACAAACAATAGATCCTTTGATAACTAATGGATGAGTCATAGTAAAATAAGTAACTAGCCCACAAACTAAACTTTGTTCCACGCACCTACCCTAGCGTTAGTTATCAAGAGATTTATTGTTAAACAATTCTCTCATATCTGAATCAAAGCACACAAGTGGAACAAACAATAGATCCTTTGATGACTGACACTTGGGCGGGTGAGTGGGTTACAGTAAAATAAGTAATTAGCTCACAAACTACACTTAAAAGTCCAAATCCGTTAGACGTTGCCCAAACTTCAAATCTAGTCTAAATTCTAGAACGTAATAGCCACATGCCGCTCCGTAATGCCTTAGCTAAAAGTTATTTTAACGGACCAATAGCTCTAGCATGTACAAACAAATCATTGAAAGTCACTTAATTCAAAGAACGCAAAAGATTGCATCGCGCAGATTGAGGAAGAATGTAAATTCTGACACAAACCCCGCACTCCAGAAGTTGTTTAGCACTAATAGCAAGTTGAAGTGCGCCCTAAAAAATTTTAAACAAATGTGTCATTGCAGTTATAATGTTTATTCAAACCTTTAATTTGTATTTTCTTCCTTGTCTTGTTGTAGTTTGTTTTTATTTCTCCGTAAGTTGCGTTACTGAGCTTTTTTTGAAATGCCATGTCTTCTTTGGTCTTTTTTCGTAGTTTCTCCCTCATTTATGCTCACGTGCATGTTTCTGTTTCAGTGAGGTAGCTACAATTTTTGGGCCTCACCGCAAAATATTGACGGTTTTGACAAAAAAACGCCCAAAATTTTATTAATTTTGTCATAAATCGTCAAAAAGCGTAAAATTTTATTCGTAAAATGTCAAAAATAGTAAAATCCGGTCATAAAATATTACAATATGGCCAAAAAAGCAGCAAAACCCGGCAATTCAGCTACAATATATCAAAAATGTTACTTAAAAGAACTAAAACTGTTAAAAATTGCAAAATTATTTTAATAAAATGTCAAAATTAACAAAATCCGGCCATAAGAAATCAACAAATTGTTGAAAAGCCCAAAACTTGTCTTTAAAACATCAAAATAATGTCAAAAATACTAAAAACCAACCATAAACTGTTAAAACTTTAAAAATTCTTTTTATAGATTGTCAAAAATATAAAAATTTTGCCATAAAGTATAAAAATATTGTCAAAAAAAACAGCAATATTTAGTGATTAACTGTTAAAAAGGCAAAATTTCATACATAATATGTCAAAAACAGCAAAATCCGGCTCAAAACAAAATGTTTTTATATAGTAAAAGTCAAAAATTGCAAAATCAGGCTATAAAATATTAAGTTATTGTAAGTGCTAAAAACCGGCCATAAACTGTAAAAAAGCACAAAATTTTATTCATAAAATGTCAAAAATTGCAAAATTTGGCTTTAATATATTAATATATTGTTAGAAAGCACCATAAACTGTTGACAAATGTAAAAACCTTTATAAAATTTCAAAAATAGCAAAATAAGATATCAAAATATTGTCAGAAAGATTCAAAATCCTGTCGTACACTGTCAAAAAGTATAAAATTCTATTCATAGAATGTCAAAAATTAAAAAATCCGCTTATAAAGTATAAAAATATTGCTATAAAGTACTAAAACCCACCATAAACTGTTAATAAACGTCTATGTATGAAAAGTCAAAAATAGCAATATTCTATTTATAAAAAGTAAAAATTGGCAAAATTCATAAAATATTAGGTTATTTAAAAAAAAGTCAAAAATAGCTTAAAAGATTAGAAAATATTTTTAAAATAACAAAAATATTTTAAAAAACGCAAAACTTTATTTATGAAATATCAAAAATAAATCCAGCCTAGATTTTAAAATAGACGTCATAGTTTTTATCTGTACTTTATTTTACCAAATTTTTGTTCGTCTAAAACGACTGATCTGCACAAAAAACAAACCCACAAGTTTTCTCAGTTCATTTCAAACTTGTCATTAACTTTAAGAATATTACAGTAATCCCACTACAGCTTGACCCATGCAATATGAGTGCAAGAAAGATATGCTAAAACGGACAAAGACATGAGTGCAACAAACAATATTTTATGTATATTATAGCGGCCAAGCTATAGTGGGATTACTGTACTTAACCGCAACTCTATTAGTAGATGCAAATATAGATAAGTTATCCAAACACTAAATTGCACTATTTGATCAATGGTCACAAGTAACTTTTGAACAATTTGGTAAATTTAGCGCCAGAAAGCAAGTCCAAATCCTTTTTAAACGTGGTAATTTTCCCACAGAAAATGCTTGGGCAAAAATTATACCTAAAGCTCAGGTTGCTTAATAAGCAATCTAAGGCAAAATAACTCCACGAGACCAAATGCAAATAAATTAACACATTTTTGTTAATTTTGTTACAAACTATCAAAAAACGTAAAATTTTATTCATAAAAATTGCAAAATACAGTCATAAAATGATTAAATAGTTAAAATTTTTATAAAATCTCAAAAATAGCAGAATCCAGCTATAAAATATCAAAAATTTTATTAGAAAAACCAAAATATTGAAAAATGTAAAAATTCGGTTAACGAAAAGTCAAAAATAATAAATCAAAAAATGGTCAAAAAACCCAAAATCCGGTTTTAAACTTCAAAACATTCAAATCCAACCATAAACTGTTAAAAGTTCAAAATTCTTTTTATGGATTGGCAAAAATAGCTAAAGTTTAAATTTAGTTTAAACTAAGTGGGCGTGTAATTTAAATTAATGTAACCCGCCCACCGCCCATGTGTTTGTGATTGAATTTCTTTACTACAAACAGTTGGGTGGGTGGGCAAAAACTAACTTTAAACTTAGTAGACGAGTGATTTGGGTAAATGTAACCCACCCACCCGCCCAAGTGTTTGTGATTTAATTTCTTTACTAGAAACACTTGAGTGAGTGGGCGGGAACTATGTTTAAACTTTGTGGGCGTGTAATTTAGATGAGTGTAACCCACCCACCCGCCCAAGTGTTCGTTATCTAATTTCTTTACTACAAACAGTTGGTTGGGTGAGCGTGAAATAATTTCAAACTTAGTGGGCGTATGATTTGGACTAGTTTAACCCACCGACCCGTGTTTGTAATCCAACTTCTGTACTACAAACAGTTGGGTAGGTTGGCGGAAACTTAGTAGACGTGTGATTTTGAATAGTGTAACCCAATCACCCGCCTAAGTGTTTGTGATCGGATTTCTTTACTACAAACACTTGGGTGGGTGTACATCAACTAAGTTTAAACTTAGTGAGCAAGTGATTTGGATTAGAGTAACCTACCCACATACTCAAGTGTTTAAGATCTATTTTCTTTACAACAAACAATTGGGTAAATTGGCGGAAACTAAGTTTAAATTTTGTGGACGTGTAATTTTAATAAGCGTTTCCCACCTACTAGCCTTTACTACAAATAGTTGGATTGGTAAGCGGAAACTAACTTTAAACTTTGTGGGCGTGTGATTTTAATACGCGTTCCCCACAGACCCGCCCAAGTGTTTGTGATATAATTTTAATACTACAAACACTTGGGTGGATGGACGGGAACTAAGTTTAATTTTAGTGGGCTTGTGATTTGAATTAGTGTAACCCACCCACCCACTCAAGTGTTTGTGATCCAAATTCTTTATTACAAACACTTAAGTGAGTAGACAAAAACTAAGTTTAAACTTTGTGGGCGTGTGATTTAAATTACTGTAACCCACCCACCCGCCCAAGTGTTCGTGATCCAATTTCTTTACTACAAACACTTGGGTGAGTGGGAAAAAACTAAGTTCAAACTTAGTGAGCGTGTGATTTAGATTAGTGTAACCCACCCACCCACCCAAGTGTTCGTGATCCAATTTCTATACTACAAACACTTGGGTGGGTAAGCAAAAACTAAGTTCAAACTTAGTGGGCGTGTGATTTAGATAAGTGTAACCCACCCACCCGCCCAAGTGTTTGTGATCCAATTTCTTTACTATAAACAGTTAGGTGGGTGGGCGGAAACTAAGTTTAACTTTAGTGGGCGTAAAATTTGAATTAGTGTAACCCACCCACCCACCCAAGTGTTTGTGGGTGGGTTTGGGTGGGTGGGCAAGAACTAAGTTCAACTTTAGTGGGCGTAAGATCTAAATTAGTGTAACCCACCCGCCCACCCAAGTGTTTGTGATCCAATTTTTTATTACAATCACTTGGGTGGGTGGGCGAAAACTTAGTTTAAACTAAAGTATAAAAGTATTGTCAAAAAACTGCAAAATTTAGTCATTAACTGTTAAGAAGAGCAAAAATTCGTACATAATATGTCAAAAACAGCAAAATCCGGCTCAAAACAAAATGTTGTTAGATAGTAAAAGTTAAAAATAGCAAAATTTGGCTATAAAATACTAAATTATTGTTAGAAAATCCTTATAACCGGCCATAAACTTAAAAACGCAAAATTATATTCATAAAATTAAAAAATTCGGTTTTAAACATTAAAATATCGTTAGAAAGCACCAAAATCTGGTCAAAAACAGCTTAAAGTCCTAAATTTAATTCATAAAATGTCATAAATTGCAAAATCCGGCTATGAAATACCAACATATTGTTGGAAAACACTAACATTTAGCCATAAACTGTTGAAAAATGTAATAACTTCTATAAAATTTCAAAAATAGCAAAATTCGGTTATGAGATATCAAAATATGTTTAGAAAGATTCAAAATCCAGTCGTATACTGCCAAAAAGTGTAAAATTCTATTCATAAAATGTCTAAAATAGTAAAATCCGCTTATAAAGTGTAAAAATATTGTCATAAAGTACCAAAATACACCATAAACTGTAAAAACGCAACATTCTGGTTATGATAAGTCAAAAATGGCAAATTCTGTTTATAAAAAGTCAAAAATAGCAAAATTCTGTCATAAAATACTTTAAAAAATGTAAAAAAAAACTTAGAATCTTAAAAAATATGTTAAAAGGAATCAAGAATTTGGCAAAAAGTTAAAAAAAATGCAAAAATTCATTTATAAAATGTCAATAATAATAAACGTCAAAGAGCCTACATTGCTTGTCGGCCCTTCTGCAAACCACTAGATAGCTACGCCACTGCTTTTTTATATAAATCTGCATTTTCGTACTTTGGTTTGTTGTAAAGCTAGTCCGAGATACATATAAAGCTAAGTAAAAGTTTTTATCCATTTTGCCATGTTTATGTTTAGCAGTGCAACCATGAAGTATTTTTCTTCCACAGAACATTACATAACCCATTTGACCTACTATTGCGTCGATAATGTCTTGTCCTGAATATTCTATAAATAGATCTTCTTGCTTAGTAAAAACTCCCTTCTTATTGGGAGTTCTTTGCAAAAAATGCGACTTAATTCACAAGTATTTTTCAAATGTTACTATCTGGCCTAGAATATAGTAAAGAAACTAACAAAGATAACAGACCCAAAACATGTTTACTATTAGCACAAAACAATAAAATACAATTTGTATGCATCGTTCATAATGTGTAAAGATTGATTCAGACAGTTGAGCATTTAAATCCTAATAAGTAAAATGAATAGTCCAATTACATGCTCGCAGAATTTGAATGCTTGAAGCGTTCGTTCATCCTAATTTATACTGCGCGGTAAAAGTAATATTTCAATATTTAAATATTTCGATACATCAACTTTAAAATATATCAAATAAGTCAATAATGCTATAATATATTTTATATTTCACTCGACTATTATTTGCTATTAATATCTTAGATACAGAATTTATATGTAAAGTGGTTCTTACTAACTTAGGCATTATATGGGCGGGTCTAGATCATCAAAGTTCAGAGAAGATTCATCAGTTTTTGATACTTGTTTATTAAATCCATAAAAAATGCTTTACCAAAAGTTTTATTTATATCTAATTACATATTTCTATGCTGAACAGTTTATAGATCTGAGTAATAAAGGATACTGAAAGTATGACTGAATAAGCTAGGTACTAGATTATTTAATAAAGTTGTGGTTTTATAATTTATCTTTAATTTAACCATTTATTTCAGTAATCATTCTGTGGTAAATTATACAAAAATATTTTTAACAAAAAAAAACTTAATAGTTTGCAGTTGCATACAGTGACTTCAATGAAAGTTTATACCATTTCTAGAATTAGATTAGGTTAGTTAAATTTATTATAAATTAAAATAAATTATAATCAGCAAGAAATAGTAATACAAACTTTTCAAAACACAAAAAATACCAACAACTTAATTGCCAAAATAAAAATAATTTTGTTAAATATTCCTAAAATTTTATATATCATTATAATATTTCCGTAACAATTAAATATATCCGACGGTAACACAAGGAAGAAGCATTAAAGAAATGCAAAATCTAGTTTTTAACTTAAAAATATGAATTTCTGAGTTAAAAACTAATGTCGTTAACTAAAAACAATTAAACCAGTTTACAATAATACTTTTTAATTTACGTTTTAATAACCCAACTACTGATTAATAATAATAATATAATATAAATATTACATATCTATAAAACTTTTAATAATAATGTTAAAAAATCCATCAAACCCATAAAATGAAGCATGCATTAGGCATGGTTGTTTGTAAATACAATAAACACCTTTCATATCATATAATGCACGGACATTTCACTATTTATTTCACACGAAGAATTGTTAGATGGCGCATCATGTTGTATATAGCAATTCATTTATAAAACCGCGCTAACCTACCAAGATTAATTAAGGGATGCCCAATTAAAATAACCCACTTCCTGGCTAAAAATATATATTTCATAAGAGATAATTTCGGTGAAATTTCGAATGATTTACAACAGGAAATGTATGTATTAATTATTAATAATTAAAGGGTTATGCAGAAAAAAATACGAACCCATTCAGGTATTACAAATAATTATGAATCAAAGAAAAATATCGTACGAGTAACTATATCATTTGCGGGCAGGTATCTAAAGGATAATTGACCAAACCAGTAAAAAAATATAATATTAAGAGGCCACGATGCTTAAGCAACATTTAAAACAAAACGTATACTTAGTAGCTGAAACCTGGAATTAAATTGAAAAGGTAAAACCATTTCGCACAAGTTATAATTGCGGGTAACTACCGGCCCCTAAAAAAAATTATTAACTCTGTTGTTCTGTGTTGCCATTTCCGACCGGCCGCGGGACCCCTTTAATAACACACTAGCTCCTACTCTTACGTTTCTTTCTAATTACTTTTTAGTTTTGGTAATTTATGGTTCACCTTCATCATCAATTCGAAATACAATTAAATCTAGACTGGGTAATAATAACAGGAACGATTATTTTCTAGCTTATTACATTTTCAAATTGGTTTCTAATTTATTAAATAAAGATTAGAAACTAAGTTGATAATAATTAAAGTATAATGTTGATGCTATTTAAATTTGATTAAATAAAAATGTGTTTAATATAATTCATGGTTGTAACTTCTACTACATGATAATTTATGTTTATGAAATAATAAAACCATATTCTTTCCTTTAAAAATAAATTTGTGATAAAAAATTTATTATTTCATAAAAATGTGATTAATTGTATATAAAAGCTTTAAATGCAAATTAGAACCGTGACAAGAAAGCAAACGGAGGATTAGTCCCAGGCCGCTATACGCAATACATTTTATACTAAACTAAACAAATAACAATATAAAAATTAAACTAATTTTTAATAAATTAACATTAAAATAGGGCTTTCACTTTTATCACAAATACTCTTTAGTTTTTGGCCAATTTTGGGCTAATGACAAAGTCCGGCTAGTTTAAACATTAAGAAATTTTACATATAATAAAATTAATTTACTTTTAAAAAAGCAAAAATCTAACTGTATAACTATATCCCTTTCACGTAATTCTTTTTGATCTTTTTTATCTTTTGTATTTTGAGAGTTTATGGGCCAACGGTTACACCTACACGGTAATTAGAGCCTACTTAAGCAACTGTAATGTTAATTACTGCGCACAATTTATTTTTAACACTCTTTTAAGTGTGGGTTTTAAGGCCATTATGATGAAAAAAAAAGAGAACTTGCTAAGAAAGCCATTAAAGCAAGCTACCTCCTTAAATATACACCGAGGGAAATTTTTGAGTAATGATTATTTTTTAATTATTCTCTCTTTCATTACAGCGAAAACAACAACCGAAATGTATTGATGGCTCTAATAGTCGGCAAGATATAAACTGTAAAGAAATCCAATCAGTATGAATAATTAGAGTTATTGTTTTAAATAATATATAACTTTCTTCGGAAATTAGCATAGCTGCTGTGGTCATTTTAAACGAAAACATCCCTATTATACTTTAACATTCAACAATTTGAAAAGGTCTGGCGTAACTAAATATGAAATTTATGTCAGTATTGACAAGTGCGGTCAATTCTCAATCTCTCCATGCCCTTGGTCGCCTTTCATTTTAAAAAGCTTCATAACAATCACTTTATTCGCCGAAGAAGGTTTTCAGTATTTTTGTATATAGGGTTGTGGGCCATGTTCGTGTTAGTTACGCTATCGGATTATAACATTGACAATGGTTTTACGAGTCGTGCAAAAATATTCCATATTTTGACATTGAGAGAAATATTGCTTTATGCAAATTATTTTATTATGCGTTACAAATATTTTATATAATTAGTTGGGCCACCCGAAACGTCTCCACTCCTCTTTCACTTTTCAACAAGGAATCCGCACTTGATCAGTATTAATGATCTTATTAATGAGATAATCAATATAGCAATCAGGTAGTTTGGAATAATACACGTCAGTCTATAGTTAATTTGTTCTGAAAACTTCTTCATTATCGAGCGTGTGACTATGCAGTTTTCTACATCTAGACAGAAACGATTATAGGCTTTTAGTAGCCAGTCCCTTCAAACATATCTACTGAATAATATATTAAGTCATGTAGAATGTGATAAGTTATGTTAGTAATAAATGCAGTGCGGAAACCATGAGCGTGCAAAAAATTAAAAGCACCAATATTTTACCATGAATATAGATAATATATTTTAAAAACGAGAAATGAACTACATTTAGACATTTCTTAAAAGATTCATATTAAATTTAAATAATAAAATCATTTCTACTTTACAAAAAAAAATCATGTGATTTAATATAATTATTATAGTGAATATCAGGTGTCACTTTAGAAATAATCTTGCTAAAAACTAGATTTTATCTGGCCCGGATGAAAGCAAACTGTAAAGACATGTGATTTCATAAATATGATCCCAATAAATATTAAGCAAATAAACTTTGTGAAAAGATAAAAACAATAAAACTGTTTCATTTATACTATGCAAATAAGAAAAAAAAAATCAAAAATCATATTTATTTTAGTCACATGCAAAAAATCACCACACAAAAGAAGCAAATGTTTAAAAGCCTTTACATGAATAAACTGTAATAGGCAACACTCTGCAAGGTTAAGAAACTGTCTAATATTTAAACTGAAAATAGAACTACAAGATATAAAGTTCAAAAAACAAATATGTTACTTTGAAACAAAACAAAAAGTTGTTGTTTAAGCCCCAAAAAACTGGCTTTTATGCACAAGCTGCATCCAGAAAACTAGTAAGCAGACAGCAATATCATTAGCAAAATTATTCACATTAACATTTAAGAAAATCCTAGTTAATTAAAACCCCTGCTTCTTAGACTATGTTGTCAATCAATGTAATTAGTAAACTGCAACGTCAGCAAAGACAACTATTGTAACCTTAAGATGATCTTAATAACGCACATGCCTTTCTGCATATTTTTTCAAAAAACTTATTTCAAGCAAATTTTAATCTCCGGAGCTACAAAATAATTGGAAACAGCAGCGTTGACCACTCAGAAAAAAAATTCTAAAAAAATGACTTCTTTTTTGAGAGATAACTCTCAGAACCAGACTACAACGGTTTGTTTTTCAGCTCAAATAGAATAACTGCAAAAATTGTTTGCGCAATTGCCACCGCCATATTATTTACTGCTCAATCTTAATGCCCACAATCCTCTCAGAGGTACCCATAGGAAAGATCGTTTAGTAGTTGATCTTCACGGCCGCAAACATTTCCCAATTGCTGTTAAAACTATCGTTAGACAGATCAGAACGTGCATTCTTAGAAAATAGTAAGACCAATGTGCCAGATTTTACTGTGTGTGTCGTTCAAGCATCAAATTTGTTTGTCTCAAAGTCTATCGGTCAGTTGGAAAGTCCCACTGCTTCATAGTGAAACAAATAAATAAAGAAAAAATGGGCACGCAATAGATTGTGTTCAAAAAGTGCTACGTGTCAACAAACAAATTTTCTCCAAAACAAATTCTAAAAATTTCTTTTCTCAAGAGTCTAAGTTTAATTTGTGAGCGGGTAGCTACTTCTACTGTGAGCCACCAACCCGCCCAAGTGTAAGATATCAATAGATATGTTGTTTCTCCCACATCTTGTGTTTTTGCAGCTATTGTATACAAAAGAACAAACGTTAGTTGTCATTTATATATTAGAAAATTGTTTAACATTAAATCTCTTGATAACTAGCGATTGGGTGGGTATGCGGAAACAAAATTCAATATGTGGGCGAGTAACCCACCCACCCGCTGAAGTGTTTGTCATCAAAGTTCATAATTTCTCCCACCTCTTGTGTTCTTGCAGCTATTGTTTACAAATTAATGAATGTTATTTGTCACTTAGATATCAATTTGTGGGCGGGAAGCTTCTTCTACTAAGACCCGCCCAAATGTTAGTTATCAAAGAATCTACTATATTTCCCACTTTTTGTATTCTTGTAGCTATTGTATTCAAAAGAGCAAATGTTATTGTCACACAATTAGAGAATTGTAACGCTTGGGTGTTAGTCATCCAAGAATCTATTGTTTCTCCCACTTCTTGTGTTCTTGCAGCCATCTTATACAAGAAAACAAATGTTCTGTTGCCACTTGATATCAGAGAATTGCTTATTAATAAATTTATTGATAAATAACGCCAGAGTAGCTTTTTGTACTCTAGATCTATGGTTTCCCCCACCTCTAGTGTGCTTGCTCTTACATGTATGAGAATTGTTTAATAATAAATCTTTTGATGACTAATTTGCACCAAACTGTTTGAACGGAAAGACGTGTCTCCGCGTGAAATGTGCTTTTCGACGTTGTAACACGACGCGATAGAGCGTTTGCTTGAAAGTCCATCAAGTTTTGCGTGCGGCTTGAAAAGAATGCAACCGATACATTCCAAATGCTTCAAAAGGCCTTCAAGGATGACTGCATTTCAAGGTCATAGCCCGGGATGTAGCACAAAACGTTCATAGAGTGCCGGAAGGAAATCGTAGTTCTGCGGTACACAAGGTAGTGACCGAGGAACTGCAAATGCGTAAAACTTGTTCCAAAAGTGTTGACGGAAGACCCAGTAAGCAGCGCGAAGCGCACAAAATAATCCCCCCGCCCCAAAAAAGCGCAAATAAGCAAATATCGCATCAAAACGATGCTCGTTATCTTCTTTAACGTCCAAAAAATCGTCCATTTAGAGTTTGTACCGCAAAGAAAAACTGTCAACACAACCACATAGTTCAAGGTGCTCAAAAGATTAAAACGCCGGATCGCGCGCGTAGGGGCTGACATCAAAAACAAGGTCAAGCTCCACCATGACAATGCCCCCAGTCACACGGCCTTCATCATTACAAACTTCCTGGCCTAAAGCTGGTGGTCCCGCGTGCAACTTTTTTTATTTCCTTGACTGAAAAGAGAGCTAAAAGAAAAGCATTGGGAATCTGTGAAAAACATCCAAAAGCATATTACAAGGTTATCAAAAGACATTCCTGTAGAGAAGTGTCAGAGTGCCTTCAAGGCGTGGCAGACACGTCTCCAAAAGTGTATTGATGCAGGGGGAAAGTATTTTAAAGAATTTTAAGCGTTTGTACCAGAACGATCAATAAATCTATTTTTCTTAGAAAATGCGCATTGTTTTCATAATACATAATATAATACAGGGTACTTTTTCCAAAACTTTATATTTAGAGAATGGTATTCTTCAAGGGTCCAAGCAAACATTGCAGTTTTCGTTGTAATACCAATTAAAAAGTATTTGTATGTTCATGATTTAGTAGTCTATATAGCAAAAAGTACCATTTCCGCCTTTATCAACTTCAGACCACTATAGATAAAGTAAACCGAGATGCTGAATCAAGAAGTGTTCGGTTTTAATCGGCAAAAATCTTCTGCGTAGGTACAAGAATCAAAGTCAAAACTGTCCGTTTTCTAAGGATTCTCTCCTTTCAATCATATTTAGAAGAATGCTTTAAACGTGATGAAGTGCCTTGCCAGTATAAATTGAAATGCGCAAAGAAATAGACTTTTGCAACTAAACAAAGCTATGATTCTATCCACAATTAATTACGGTTGCACTATAAACTTATCCACAATTTTTTTTTTGAATAACAACCTTGCATGCTTTTCTCCATGCCGGTATAAGAAACGTCACGGCAACTTTGCAGACAAGTTCTACACCAAGTCTCATCTGCAAGTCGAGTATCCCCAACCAAACGTAGCAAACGCGTTTAACTTCAACACAAAGCGGCAACACGTGCCAAAAGGAGACACATACCTGTATTAAACCAACAATTTTTGATTAATAGTTGAACGCAACTGCAAAAATACAGACTTAAACCTATCATCAGTAGGCCAGTGTGCGTCTGAGCGCAAAAATTATATAGAGTTTAAATATTTGTCTTTATATAGTATAAAACATTGGGTGCAAAGTTTGGCTCCAGCTTATCCCAAAGATAAAAACAAGTTTAGACCCAACCTTGTTATAAAATCGCGATACTTGTCCCAGTGTCTTCCGGTGCAAGCTTTTGAACATAATTGGAGAATATCCGGATACACGGATGGCTCACTAGTGGTCTCTTCATAAGTTGCCAAAAGTGTACACCGCAGAATTATACGCAATACATAAAACTCTATCTCTATTGTAAAATGTGTAATCACATTTCTTTTTATTTCTTTGTTTTTCACTAAGTGCCATCCAACCGATCCGTTTGTATATGCGTCGGTATACAAATAGGCCCTGTTCTAAAAGACAATTGTCTTTATGTAAGCGCCAAGTCATGTAAGTATTGAAAGTAATAAACTGACCGATAATACTGTTGATATTCCCATAAAGCTCATTGACGTTATGTATATTTGAAAATCATCAAAGAACAGGAATGAAACAACTTCGGGAACAAGTTGAAGAAAAAACATAAAAAAGTGTATATGTCGTTCTGGCAGTGTAGACGAGCTATTGGCAAGACATAAGGACTATATTAAGACCTATGTTCTCCAATAGAGCATTAATCTGACAGCAAAAAATCGAGCAGAAAACGTCAGCCAATCAATTAAATCAAATGCAATAAACGGCATGCCCAAGTGCAACAAGCGGTATGCAAACAATGCTAACTGCAGCAATGGAAGCAATGCTGTGTCTGCCACTCCTAGACATCTATGCCAAAAAAGTATTAACATCCAGAAAAAGACGTCAAACTAAACACTAATAGCTAAAAACTCTTTGAGGCTCTGGAGTAGGAATTCACTCTAAACGTCTTAATATCCTACCGCTAGAGACACATACAATTATACTCCAAGCAGAGATAACTAATGGAGTCATAAAAATAGCAACACTGGACACTTCTGGTAAAAACAGAATTCTTTAAAGCCCTATCATTAGCAGCTCGTTCAAATAGCATTAAGCTGTACTATGTACAAAAGCGCTCCAACACAATAGGTAACGCTAAACACTCAAGTTGTGTGGAACTAAACTCTGAGCCGCACTACCACTAGAAAGCCTTAACACCATACTAAAAGCAAACACTCACATTGCATTTCAAATCTGACTATTACTTGCAACTGTCCAAGAAAGAAGTTGCAAATCATAACAGAAATCCTAACAAAATATTCTCAACTAAGAAAGCATATCTATACTATGGGCACTGTAGACAACCCAATATGCTGAGGATGTAAAATAGAAGACAAGACAAACGAGCACGTACCATGTACCTGCCTGGCGCTCTCCTACGCAAGAGAGTAAATATTAAAAAATTCCTAGCTTGGCATGGCCAGCATACAATAAAACCCTCAAAGCAATGTCATAAGATACTTCAAATAGATTGACTTTGTGTTGAGATGAAAGACTGAGGTTTACTACTGGAAGAGATACAAAAAGCCTAATAAAACCTTGAGTGCAGTGAAAATGGTTTTATCCTTCTCCCTTAAGAACGCAAAGAGATCTGCACCAGTGGTAGAGCTAGGATTTGAAAATATTGAAAGGAGCCCCTACGAGAAGGTTATAAAAAAGTACAATTTTGTCTATTATTTAACCTTTATTTTCTAAATTATGGGTAGACCAGGTTTTGAAATAAACGTCAAGTTAGAAATAAATTTAGTCACGTTAGAAAAAAATTAAGTAAATACTGTAAGCCATAATAAATTTAAAAATACTAAATATAATGCGTCGCTAAACCTGAAAGATACAAGATAGATGTTCCAGCAATGAAAGCCGGTCAAGCATTTATAGTCAATCCAGTGTGTTATCAGATAAGGAAGTCAATGCTTTAGAAGAAGAATCTTAAAAAACCGTTACGTTCACTTCTGCTATTGACCTATTCTCAAAAGATGCATTTGCGTGGTACAGATCAGCAAAAAGTTTCTAATTGAAACAAACTCGTGCAGGCATTAAAGATAATTTTTTGCCCCTCATTTCATAACTATTGTGTCAAATAAAGATAATTATAGAAAACTCTCAAATAAACAGTAAGAATTTACAAAAATCATTTGAAAATAGTAATCTAATACACAAACTAACATTGTTAAGTATGAGTTAAACAATAAAACACAATAATATTTTTATTTCATTTTTTTTTATTGGTACTTATGATAATATAGGGATTTGCAATAAGAAGTTTCATTTTGAATAGCAGGCTATTTGGGCAGTTGTCAATTTTGAAGCTATTATCTGTTGACATTTGACAAGTAAAATCTACGCCATTATTAAAAATGGAACGATACACGCTTCAACAACGCATTGAAATTATTAAAATTCACTACAAAAATGGTGAACATTTTTCAGTCACAGTTCGCAAAATTAAAGTACTTTTTGGTCAAAAGCACATGAGAATATTGCTGATGCAGCCCGTAGTGTTGAAGAAAACTCAGGTTTGTCGATTCCTCGTCAATCATTAGATTTAACCTTTAGATTCTTTTCTTTGGAGCCACGTAAAAGATAAGGTCTATGCCAATGCTACACAATCGATACAAGACCATAAAGATAAAATTCGTGAAGTTATCGAGGACATACAGCCGCAAATGTACGAATTGGTCATAGAAAATTTCATGAAAAGAATGTGGTACTGCAACCGTAACCGTAGCGGCCATTTGACTGATATCGTTTTCAAATGTTAATCGCATACCTTTCTCTTTACAATAAAATAAACATTTATTGATTTCTCTTAAAAAATACCCGTTTTTATAAAATATCACAATGAAACCTCTTATTGGAAAACCCTATATTACAAAAGACAAAAAAGACTAAATATGTATAACTTTATAAAGTATGATTGTAGATCGGAAGCCCAAATAAAAAAAAAAAAAAAAAGATCAATAATTAACACCTAAAATTCAAAAGTTTAGCTGGTCCAACTGATTTATTAACAACTTCAAAAACGGAAGAAGAAAAATCCTAACAATAAAAGACGCCATGGCAAACTGCTTCTAACCTTAACAGGCGGGTAGAACTCAAAAGTCAGAGTCCCGCTCTGATACAAATACGAATAGCTTTAATGATCCTGGAAAAGCCAAAAAAGCAAACACTTTAAACACAAATTCCAACAAACACACACAAAACTAAGCATACAAATTTCTAATAACAAAATACAACATAAAGACATTGAGCACAGATAACTATCTAAAAAAACTCAAACATAACCTAAATAAAATAAAAAAAAGCATTGTAAGTCTATGCAAAACTAAGATTAAAAGAAAAACAAAACACTGCAAATCATCAAATACAGACAGAGTTATCGCATTCATGACTAACCGTAAAGTTGCAAATTAAATTACAAATATCTTGCAATTTTAGAAAAGGTAGTAGATCTAACTACAAAACTAAACAAAAAATGCAGCATCTAATTAACACATTGCTTTGCACCAACTACCAGAGCCCCAAAAAAAATGATAGAACAATTGAGTGAAGACATCACATAAGCCATAAACCAAAAATCTACATATACTACAGGGTGCGGCAGCATAACTTCCTTTTTTAAAATGCGCGCCATTCAGTCAGTTAATGTCGTAACGGGGCACTAATGGTTTCGTTCAAGAGGTGGGACTATAAAGTTTTGTTCCGACACAGTTCATTCGTCATCAATTCTGTTAATGATTGTAAAACATACAATTTTAGAGCTGGCAATGTAGTTGATTTATATAAACGTATTATGATAATAGATTGGACCCCGGTCAAACAAGAAATTGACAGTAATAATGCTTGTGCCAAATTTTATAAACTATTGTATAATGCATTTGATGAGTTTATTCCAAAAAAATGTCAGGTATCCAGTGGAAAGCAGTATCCAGCATGGTACAACAAAGACATAATAACACTGTTAAAATTAAAAAAACAAGATACACAAACAGTTAAAATCATCTGTCCAAAATAGCAATGAAGTGAACAGAGAACAATATGAACAAATCCGACGTGAGTTTAAGGACAAAAGTACTAAAGCTTATGCTACTTACATTCAGGTTACTGAAAATAACATTTTTTTGCAACCAAAAAGCTTTTGGTCGTTTGTAAATAAGAAAAAGAAGAAATCTCGTATACCTGGAGAAATGATTCTGGAGAACACTACTTTGGATACCCCTCAGAAAATTATTAAAGGATTTGCGCAAAAATTTGGAAGTATATACAATTCGGCCACAAATTCATCTTATCTAAAGTGTAGTAGTAGTGTTGATGTGATGGGCAAATTTAATGTTAGTGAAGAAAGTGTTTTAGAAAAGTTAAAGCAAATTAAAGGCAATTTTACAATGGGTCATGATCAAGTGCCCGGTTGTATTATTAAAGACTGTGCTGTGTACTTTGCAGCCCCGCTTACTCATATTTAGAATTTAATGTTGTCTTTTGGTGTTTTTCCTAACTGTTGGAAACTAACTCGGGTCTGCCCTATATTTAAATCTGGGGACAAGTCCAACATTGCAAACTATAGACCGATATCATTAATTGCAAACTTTTCAAAATTTTTTGAATCTGATTATATTCATAGTTGTGTTGATCACAAGTTGTCAATTAATCAACATGGCTTTATACATAAATGAAGCACCCAAACTAACCTTATGTGTGTAACTCAATACATTTCAGATGCATTAGATCTTGGTAGTCAGGTGGATGTAATTTATACAGATATTAGCAAGGCGTTTGATGGTGTTCCATTTGACAAGCTTATGGTTTATTTAAACCATTATGACATTGCTTCTAATGTTATAGATATAATTCATTCTTTTCTAAGTAATAGAGAGTTATTTGTGTGCTATGGAGGTTGTAAGTCTGAGACATTTTTGGCAACAACTGGGGTGCCTCAAGGTTCTTGGGACCACTTCTATTTATAATATTTATTAATGAAGTGGCGAGTGTTTTAGACTGTAACTTTCTTGTGTATGCTGACGATGTCAAACTATATAATGTTATTAAGTCTGTTAATGACTGCGAAAAACTACAAACTAATTTATCTCGCTTGTCAACGTGGTGTACATCAAACGGTCTTGCAATAAATGTTGCCAAATGTCATATCATTTCATATAGTAGATCCGTCAATAAAACTCTGTATAATTACTCACTTGGCTTAGAAAACATACACAGGAGTGATACTATTAAGGATTTGGGTGTCCTTTTTGATTCTAAACTTTTAATGGACATGTTGAAAAGGTTGTCAACGAATGTTATAAACTACTTGGGTTTATTATCCGTAATACTCGTGAGTTTATTAATGTCACTGCCGCCATAAAACTATTTCAGGCTTTTATCTTGAGCAAACTAAACTATTGTGCCTGTGTTTGGTCACCTACCTACGCACGTCACATTAATGATCTGAAAAAAGTGCAGAAAAGATTTCTGAAATACTTATATTTTAGAAAATACAAAGTATATCCGGATAGAGATGTCTCTTATGAGCAATTATTGGAAGAGTTTGCTATGATATCGATCTACAATAAGCACAGATTTTTATTTATTAATAAGTTGTATAAGATTATTCATAATCACGTAGACAATGCACAGTTTTTACAAATGATTGATTTTGCAGTTCCCAGGTTAGCTTGCCGCAGCAAACAATCTTTTCAATATGCTACCCCACGCACAAACTTACAATTAAATTCCCCATTACTTTCAATGATAAGAAAGTATCATGAAGTGCAATATGGTGTAGACATATTTGGCAATGACAGAAGCAAATTTTTAAAAGAATTAAAATTCTGCTTGCTTTAATCTTTAATTTGTAATTTGTTTCTAAATCTTTTATAAATCAGAATTATTATTTTTTTTATATTGACTATTTTATTGTTATTTTGTTGTATTTTTACTGTTTTTACTTTTAAGTTGCTATTGAATTTGAATTAATTTGTACTAGTGGAAATGTTTTTCATTTCTAATTTTTTTTCCTTTGTAATTAGGTTGTAACCTGTTTAGAAAAATAAACATATTATTATTATTATTATTATTATTATTATTATTATTATTATCATGCGTTGGAACAGGTGGAGCGTGCTTTTGTCGTTGAGGCTTACTTTTCAATTGGATGTTCTGTAATCGCAACCCAGCGCGCATTTCAAAATCGTTTTAATTTAGCCCTGTTTGCCCCTGTCCCGACTACTGCATTAAAGGCCCTTACATTCACCTAAAATCACAGTAGGGTAAGCAATTTCCTCAGCTGGAATTATTGGTCTCTGGTTTTTTGAGGAAAATGAAGTCACAGTTACAGTGAATTCGGACTGGTATTTAAATATGTTACAGGATTTTTTTTCCAACGGCTAGATGAGTTGGATTTAAAAATCATTTGGTTACAATAAAACGGTGCAACGGCACACACTTCAAGAACATCAATGGCTGTTTTGAAAGAACACTTATCAGAGCGCCTCATCTCCATTAGGGGAGATTTAGAGTGGCCGGCCCAATTTGACCCTTTGTGATTTTTTTTCTATGTTTTTTTTTTAAATCCCGTGTTTATGTGAACGGTCCAAAAACCCTACAAAATTTGAAAGTCAACATCCAGGAAGAAATTGCCAACATAACGCCTGATATGTTGGTAAGAGTTATGGAGAATAGGAGACGTCACCTACCCGATTTGATCTTCAAAACTATTAAAACAAAACTTTAGGTATGCGCTTACATTATAAAAACAAATAAAAAAATTCTGATTCTTACAATGAGTTTTATTAAATTTTTAAAAAAGAAAGTTATGCTGCCGCACCCTGTATAATAACAAAAAAATTAAATGCAACTACAAATAAAAAACATACTGAACTCACAATGTACAACAGAAACAAAACAAAAAAGTATACAACTAAAACTGCAAAAAATCATTTTGTCTAAACACTACTAAAACCAATGTAAAAATAGCTCTAAGCTTAGGTCACAAAGTCCAATTGAAGAAATATATTTAATATTGTAATAATTTTAACAAATATTAAGTTTATAACATTTTAGAGCAACAAATAAGAGGAACAAATGCAAAAATGTATCTTTACTGAACAAATTTATTATTCAATACGACCATCAAATAATCTAGGCAACCAATAAAATAAAAACATACTGATAACAGGCAAATACAAAGAAGAACTTAATAAAACAGCAAAATTAAAAACCAAGTAGATATCAAACTGACACCAGAAACGTTCAAACTATCAAAAACACAGAAGAAAAGGGATAGTTAAAAAAAACATCTGACAAATTAAGAACATTCAATACAAATGAAATCTATAAAAAAACAACAAAATTAAGGAACAACAAAAAACTACTTAATCTAATAGAAACAAAGTAAGCAAACTAAAACTATTCTAAAAGTAAGATCAACAAATAATTGACAAATAAACATTGAAATGATAAATCTAAAAAGCCTAACCCTTAGGCAAACATTTAAAAAAAATGTAAACAAGTGTATTATAAAAAGACAAACACCCAAAACCTGGAAAAAGCAATAATATTCATACAGCACAAAAAAGAAAGCATTGCCAAAATTACCAACCCATCAGTCTTCTATCAAACTTGTACAAACTTCTAATAAAAAACTCAAAACTCAAATATCAAACAAAATAAACTTATAAAATCTGTAAAACAAGCAATTTTCCAAAAAGCTTTTGGTTTCTTGACTACCTACAGACGGTTTGAGCACTTATACAGAAGACAACAGAAAATAATATAACTATACTTTTGGCTTTTGTAGACTTATCTTAAAAGTTTTGATTATATTCAAACCAAAGTGTCCTTATTAGCAATAAAGAATACGAAAATCAATTCTAAATACTTCACAATTATATTAAAACTAATAAAAATAAAAGAGTGAAAAATGGGCCAAAAAATAACTCAAAAAACACCAAAACTTGCAAACCATCTATTACAAAAAAAAATGATGAATAAAACTAAACCGAAAATCCAATTAATTTATGTAACTTTCAGTTAAATAAACTTCCTATTAAGAAACAAAAATGTGTCTATTTATGAACTAAAAATTATGGCGATAAGACTGCAAAAAAACTAAGAATTGCACAAAAACAAAATAAAAAGACATGACTATAAAAGCCAAAATAAAAAATACCAAAATCTGAAAAAAATAAAGGTTACAATTGTCATGGAACGTATTACAAAACAAAAATGGAAATGGGTAAGGCGCATAGCAAAAGAACAAACAGATACATAAAATCATGTAAAGTAAGTTACAAAAATCCAGAAAAAGTAAAAAAGTCTATATGGAAATATTGTCAGAAAGGTGAGCAAAAGAAATTGGACAAGAACACCTCAAGACAGACAAACATGAAAGGAAGAGGTTCAAATCCTGCATTGAACAAAACTTAAACAATCAATCGTCGGCTTTCCTAACACAGATATTATACAAAAGACGAGCGTGTTAATAATTAATATTGGCTTACCTAAAGAACAAGAAAAAACCACTTTCTATAAAACTTATCTACTTGTGCACAAAACGCAAAAAATACGAATACGGGATAACTGCGAATGATCGAATACGTAAAATTTCTTAATTCTTTTTCTTAATTCAGTATCTAAGATCTAAGACCTGCTTATTCGGGTTTTCTTAGGACTGAGACAAACAGCGCTCGTGTCATGATTTTAGAAGTCTGCCAAGCGGTCTGCTTCCTCTTGGTCTCCCGGTTATTTCACATTTTCGAGAATATTTCATTTCCAATTTGCTCAATATAGGCGTTCCACATTCTCTTTTTTGATGTACCTATCTTACAATGTAATGTGTATCAAATTTTTTCCTTATAATATCACTTTTTACTCTGTTCCTTAGAGTTTATCAGTTATCGTCCTTAGTACTAAAACCTCAGTTTTGTGGTGTCCGCTCTGGTCTCAACGTAGGTTTGGTATATGCGAGCAATACTTTACGTTTTTATGTATTTATTTTTATCCTAAAACTAAAGCAACATTGTGCACTTGACCCATCGTGTCGTGTTGCCTATTAACATATTGCATCTTACTGCAATTTTTGCTATTGTCTTAAAATTTGTTTATTAGTAGAGATTGTCATATTATATGTTTTGCATATTTGTACTTGTGAAACATACTTTGGAAGTCATTATTTTTTATTTTCAAAATTTTTCATTTTATATTCCGTGCCTTATATGACTAGGTCAAATAATAGTGAGCTTAGATTATTGTCTTCTATCGCTCTTATATTCGTTGTGTTGCTAATAAGTTTTTATATGATAATAATAGTTTGGTATCTAATCTCTTGTTTTTTAATATTTGTATAACATCTCCTCGCCTAACTGTTAAACGTTTTAGCCAAGTCCACAAAACACAAACACTGGCGTGTTAAGCTCTATAGTTTTTTTGTTGATTTGCCTTATGATGTAAATGGCACAGAGGATAGACCTATTGCTTTAACATTCCTATTGCTCTCCACACATATAAAAACTATCTCATTAAGAGTGTTTGTTATTATGCTAGTAAATAGTTTTAGTGTTGTGTTGAGCAAGCAGTATGATTCCTTAATAATTGAAAATAAATTTTTTTTACTTTTCTTGAAGATTGGTATTGTACTGCTCTTCTTCTACATTTCAAAGACAATTTTTTGTTGTGTTATCTTCTGAAACAGTGAAAATATATCCGTTGCAAACGGTATGTTTCCATTATTAATAATTGTTGATGTTTTTAGGTTCCAGAGCTTTGCAGCATTTTGTTTTCTTTATAGCTTACTCTAAAACTCTAGTACCAACCAAAACTGCAGAAATATGGAGAAAAAGAAAAAAAAACTGCTCAAGGAAAGCAAACTGAATGAATTGACTAAGCAATTTCCATACAGCAGATACGCCATCTCTAAGTTGACAGACAATGCCACTTTCGAAATGGTCCTTGTATATCTGGTAACCAGGGGGCACGAAGAACAAATTCCAAACAAAGATTTTAGAATTTCACTAAAAGTAAAACTGGCAAATCTAAAACTACCAAAAGGGATACATTTAATGGAGCTACACAAAATATGAATGAAAAAGATACAACTAAGAAAAAGTTAATTATGAAAATTTAAAAAAAATAAAAAAATACTTGTTGCTCAAAATTCATTTAGTCTTTGTCTTTTGATATCATAAAATTTAGTATTTTTACTGTTTCCTTGTTCTTGTGCTGGTGTATGTAGCGTATTCTTCAGTAGTCTTGCTGCTTCAATACTTTAGATAAGCTTCTCTTTTCTAATTTGATAAGATTTTAACTTTACATTCATCTTTCAGCTTTCCCCGCGACATTCTTAATAATTGTGTACGTTTTTTTTTCATATGTCATAGGGAGCGTAGCAACGCAGAAATTGGACACTTCGCACGCCAAAACAATTGGCAAAACAAATACTCCAATAGAGACCAAAAACACATAAACAAAGCATAAAAAGACCACCAAGACAATGGCAAGACAAAATAAAAGAAAGCGCGGGGAAGAAATGGTCCCAATTAGTCCAAGACAGAAAAATTGGAAAATAATAGGAGAGGCCTATATCCAGGAAAAATGTTACGTACATAGCATCTACAAAAAAATGCATATTGTCGTAGTATGAAAGCTTGTTTTTGCAATAGTTATTGCACCAATTCACCATTTCAAACATTGTAATGTGTGTCCTTTAATGTATTTATAAATCTAAACACTAAACAAAACAAAAAGATAAACTTTTCAACAAAATACAAAACCATCCAAAAAGTCAAAAATTGAAATTGATTTTTATAAAAATCTTTAGACCACCAAATTATGTCTAGGTAGTAATGGCTTCCACAATGTAGTGGTCATTGTCGTGGTGTGGAAGCTCGTTTTGGTACTATCAAATATTTTCTGCATGGCCTATGACGTGATTGCCCAAAATGCCACTGAAAAAAAGCAGTATCAAGACGTCAAATCAGTTGAAAACTATAGCAGTGTGGCTTTGTCTCATTTGTAGAATTGTTTCCTCAGTAAACTGGTGTATTTGTCTCTTCAAAAAGATATATTTACCAAAAACAAGTAAACCAAACTCAAAAGCTTTTAAAATTTATAAATGATGTATTTTATGTAAATTGACTCTCCGCCCAGTGTTTCAGGGTATGCACCCATCATCAGTGTGCTTAGCATCATCTGATTCAAATAAAAGCAAAACAGTAGCAGCGCTAGAATGTATAGTCATTATCATAACTGCAAAAAAATTTAACGTACCCAGAATAATTAGTTACATACCCTTATGTGCAATACTACAATTGTAAGTCATGGAAGCAGAATATATATAAAACGCAATAACAAAACTTAAATTACGGCCAAAAGTTTAACAAACCGACAACAGTTCATTGTTTTATCTACCAATAGTTATTAACCAATTCATTTTTAACTATATCAGATTTATCCCACTGAAATTGGATTAACTACTTTAGTTAATCAAATTTAAATAGTCATAAATTTGCAAACTACATATTATGTCCTTTCAAAACTAGTATTATATTTATAGATTAAGTTTTTGTATATATGTGTACTTCCTGTTAATAAAGTTGATTATTAATATTAATATGAATATAATGGAAATAATAATAACTTTCTTGGAATTCCTTTTTTTGTCAGTTTCAAAGTTTGTTTTTCCTAAAACTATAGTGGCGTTATTTTTCCTTAAATTAAATGGTAGCATTTAAATAATATAAATAATTCAACAGTAATCTGAAATCTAAACAGAAAAT
This sequence comes from Tachinus rufipes, assembly GCA_963932245.1. NCBI lineage: Eukaryota > Metazoa > Arthropoda > Insecta > Coleoptera > Staphylinidae > Tachinus > Tachinus rufipes. The sequence goes on along the minus strand of OZ010747.1, from coordinate 93,367,852 downwards.
TGAGGGGCATAAAATGCACTTGCCCGCCCCTTAATTTTAAAAACATCGTTTAACCTTTAAGAGTCCATGACAATAGACGAAGTCACTTAAACTGAAATATATGTCAAAAAACATTCAAGATAACTACCTGCTACCCATTCTCATGTAAAAAGAAACCACTTTTGTATCGAGATACCGCTACCGAATATATATACATAATATTTTTTTGAAATGTGTCAGAAACGGCTTAAAAATTTTCGCCAGAACGAATGGTTAACTGCAGTGTGTCACACCCCATGTCACATAACAATGGGAATATATCCAATTAATGTACTGGCCTTTTATATTATTCCGTATGATGTGGAGGAGATGAAGGGAGACTTTTAGTTTTTATGATTTATAGTGTTTTCACACCTTCATGAATCGAATCTGCACATCATAAATAACGATTATTTTACTTTGTAAAATTTGATTATTAAGATGAATACTATGTTGAGAGTCATATGATTTATGCTAATTAAAACAAGTTCTGATTGTTTAGTTTTGGAAATTGAATACAATATTTAAAAAAATGAAAAACATTCTTTCCTATAATCTATTGAAATATTGATGAGCAAGTGGCATACATTATTATTTGTAGATAAAGATCCTAGGAACTTTGACCAAAAATATTTCTAAAAGTAACCTAGATATTTATATTTGTCTTGCGGACAATGTTTGTCTTTAAAAACTAAATTCCATTTTGTTGTAAGGGAGCTAAATTTAGCTTATTGAAACTAATTAAAATTTTATAATTAAACACACACCAATTAATTATTTATAGTTTTCGTGGCTCCTTTAAACCGGCATATAATAAAGAAAGAAGCATTCACCTTTAACAAACACATCCCCGATGCGATTGCACCTTATAAAATTTTACGGTGGTCAATTCCGATGTACAATAAAAATCACCTTTTTTGTTTGAAATCTCGCGTTATTGTAACGCACCCAATAAACCGTTTATAATAGCTCCTTATGCGAACCGAGGGAGCATTTACGAGCACCTCGTTATTTTCGGTGATTGTTTGAGAAAAAACAAACTTAATAGACTCAAAACGTTTACAACACAATAAAAATTAACTTTGTGAATTCTATTGAAGAACGGGGTTGTAAATAAATTAAGGATTTGTTTTAGTTTAGTTATACGCGAGGTAATAAAATTTTCAATTATATTTTTATGGAATAAATGCATGCGGGAGGGATGCTTCTGATAGCCATAAAATAATCCGGCGTGTGATTGTTGCGATACATTCGATCCGCGATTTTATAGCTTACTAAAACCAGCAAGTAATTATCATATACACCTGTGCTGGCTGGTATCTCTCTGTACTTATCCATGGGCATATTATGTACATCCACATAGGTGTGTTTATATATGAATATAAAGTGTAATGGAGACCTTTAACTTTAGTGGTAGAGGCGATAAACGTACCAAAGTGTCGACCACACAGGAGATGTATAAAAATATTCCCGTGTTGCGTCCTCGCCGTTACAACTTAACTGGCTTGTGTCGACTGTCTCGGGGACCGTAAGTAATGTCACCACTTTCTTGCTGGATCTGGCTCGTCCATGCTTCAGGATTCATTGATTCAAATTGTTACTATACGCGTGCAGGACAATTATACAGTGAGAATAAAACGTGTACGACAAGCACGAACAAAGATATGCACTTATGGCATACAAATACATCGATTCTATTTTATTTTTATATCAACATTACCCACCAGGGTGGAATTTATAGCCTAGCAGAGCAATCGACAGGTGTATGAGTTAACTGTGCAGCAACAAAAAAATCAAATTGTATTTACATATTTCTTTTTCAATAATTTAAAAATACTACTTTTATGTTGTAGTAATTAAGTTTGTTTTATTTGAATTTTTGTTCATATTTGGTGTTCTTGCATTTATGCAAAATTGCAACAACATTACTTGTATTTAGTAACATTATTACATATTTGAGTTTAAAACTAACCACAGATAAACTGATTTTATATTATTAAATTTAAGAATCGTATTTTACCATCGCAATTTCTAGGAATAAAACTTTAGAAAAGTTCTACAATATCCCACAGGTGGTGTAGTTGGTAGCGTACTTGACTGGTATACCACAAGCCTTAAGTTCAAGTCCCCTAAATAGAGAGTCATTTTTTCTGGGCAAGAAAAAATGTGACGCAATGAGTATGCCTTCTTTTAGATAAGAAAAAAAAGCTAAAATAGATCGTGCACGTTAAAGAACCCAATAATTTAAGTTAGAATCACTAAATTTGCATCAAAATTCCCAGATGTGGTAGTCTTAACCTTGGTGATTAGCCTCGCAACAGAAATAGACAAACGTTAATAAAGTAAAAAAATTCAAAAAACTCAAAACATTTGGAATAATTTAATTAAAAAAAACTACAAAACACGTTCTAAACAAAACAATAAAAAAAATCTTTATATCTAAGCCCTCACACTAAATAAAATAAACTATAAACAAAGTTACGTACGTTAAAGCGCAATAAAAATGCAAGTGACCCACAAATGTGCTGACAACTCTTGCAAGATGTTTTGCTAAAGCTTTACAAGCTAATGATGTCCATAATCAAGTAGACTATACTTTTGGTCACTCTTCCTTTTTTTGTGTTTTGTTTCTTTCTTTTCTTCTGCTATGTTTTTGTTTTTCCGGCTTGGAGAAACATAACATTAGATTCAACTGCCAACAACCAACAAGACAACTCACTGAGAACAACCCATTTCGTCAGTCAAAGGTAGCAAGCCCGTAGCAGGCTAAAATGCAATTTTAATTGCACCTACGCACAAACAAAGTACAAGATGACCTGATTGAGTTTTAATTTACCAACCATATTCATTTTAGTTAAAGACCACCTGAAAAAGCAGATCAAGAAGCAATAATCAACAATGAGGCAGAAAAAATCGACGTCATTGTCAAAAACATGAAACAGAGCAGAATGGATCACCAAAAAACCCTCTTTGTCCTGCGTGAGGATATTTTCCAAGAAATAATAAAAGCAAAGCTGCCTCCAACGCGGCCACTGTATTGCACATTGCTATGTATACCACCCAGCCACCCATGTCACCAAAAGTTCCGGCCCAGACCTCTCCCAACAAGATCCAGAAAACCTCTGCATCTTCTCCAGCTGCTGCAGACAAGTTATAGTCTACTAAGACCCTGGATGGCCGGTCCAGACCTCCCCCAAGAATCCTGGTAAGAATTCGGGATATTTTTTTAGGCTTGGCAAAAAAATCTTCTAAAAATTGGCAAGTGTCAGATTTACTTCCTTAAGTTGAAGTGCCTACCGACTAAAAACCTCCAAATATTGAGTGCCAATAAAAATTCAAAACCTTTCGGTTCATGGACCTTGTTTTAGATTTGGTTGTAGCAGAAAACCTTCCTGTATGGCTGGCAAGTCCGGCCAAGTCAGGGTTTAGATGATACACGAGATTATCAAAGTACTTTACTGCAAAAATTTCAATGTGTTGGCGCAATGGAGGAACCCTAGGTCTGTCAAATTTTCCTGTTTTGAACGAACCATGGAGCACCAAAGAGGCTCCTCAAAATAATACTTTGGAGTGCCTCGAGACAATCGAACCACAGATCGGGGATGCGTACGTTAGCATAAGCCTGATGGTAGAAATGTAGAGTTGGGTTTTATTCCAAATAGACTGTTTTAACGCAACATCAAAACAAAATATTTTTTGCCAATCAAGCTTTATCGAGGATAGACTGCACGTGCAATTTGTTCGTAAGTCCTTTATCTAAGGAAATCCCCAGATACTTAGCAACATTGGACCACGGTATAGAAACGTCGTTAAGATTGACGTTGTCATCGGGTGTGATTCGTCGCTGTATAAAGAAAATTCTAGCCCATCCAAAAACAAAAATCGGGTAAATGTTCAACTAGAAAGCATAATCGCTATCCACAAAAAAACCTTGCTCTTAAAAAAGATTTACAATTGTAGCCAACTCCAATAAGTCAAAAAAAAATTATTGCGTTTCAGTCGCCGTCAAGTGATGTCGTACAATAGATGAACTCCCGCAGTGCTGGGAATCTTGTACGCAAAGAACCAGAAGCTGAAAGACCAGCTAGAGAAGATATTCGTTAATGAAATGTACAATAGATACCAGCGGCAAATAAACACAAATTTGTTATTAAAGCGGATTCTCGCCCCAATCCAGGCCACCCCAAAACCACCTGCGCCTACCGAGCTCATACCCACCAAAAACCAGAACACCAAGTCCAGGCCTCTTTCAAAAAACTGGCTAGAATCCGATGAACATCAGCCCCTCCGACGCTGAAGAGCTGATGAACACCACCCAGCTGAAAAACAATGTCGCTGCCCACAAGAAAGCCCCGCCCCCAAACAATAAATTCAAGAGGGTAAAGAACAAGAAATTTTTTTGACCCAGTTTGCCCATAAAACCCAGCCGACCAACTCTAGTTCTGAATTCTTATGCCTTCTTCCACGTCCGCAAACCCGCCGGCTCCCACTGAGGGTGCTGACTCACGTCGCCCTCCGCCGATAATACCCGGATTTTTGTGCAATCAAAAAAGTAAAAGTGTCCTTTCTGTATACTTGCAAATTTAAGCCATCAATCACAGTCAGGTGCTCTCAGCACTACAAGGGCCTTCAACCACCAAAGACAAAGTCTTCAGCACAGCCTGCCTCTAAAACCCAACAGCAAACCAACTTTGGTTTGGCTTATAAACGCTTAAGCCTTCTTCCACGTCCCGCAAACCAGCCATCTCCCACAGAGAACGCTGACTCACGTTGCCTTCCTCCCATGACCATTCAAATGAAATCTCTAGTTTAAAGGCCGTTGGCAATTTTCAAGTCGCGTCACCATCAACTGCGCTGTAAACGTAGTCGATAGTACCTGTTTGCAGCTTCTTACGCATTCGGATTTTACTTACTGTAATAGAATACTGCACTACCTCTAATGTAGTGCACTACATACGTCATCAGGAATATTCCCGATTGCACACAGACGTGGTGTAAGCCAAGTTCATTGCTCGAGAGTTTAAACCAGAATTGACCACACGCGTAAGAAAGAACGGGAAATCCTTCTCAATGTTGTAAAAAAATTCTCTCATTATGACCCGCGGACTAAGTTCTACGGTAGAAAAAGAACTTGTAAGAGAAGAAACTATTGGTTTATTTCTCAAAAACATAGGTCCTTCGTCTTGTCTACACAATTTTTAAATCAAAATTTTTCAACATTAACCTAAAAATTGGATTGTACATTTTTTCAATTTCTTTTTTAATAACAAACCCCGATTTGATTTTGTATAAAATATGGCAAGACCTTATCAGGATTTAAGAACTTTGCAGTTTTTGAGCTAAAAAGAGTACATCTTGTGACACAATCCTTAAAGAGAGGAATTGTATAATCTTCATTCATACCTTTTCTGTCGTCCATTGTTGAAGATAGGACATCTTCTATTGGCTTTTATACTTTTTCTGAGTTTTTTTGTCAGTTCTGTGTCTATATTATATTTTTTTTGTCTATCTCCAGTCGTTTAGCATTGTAACATGTCTAGTTCATTTTCACTTTTGCTTTGCAATGCTTTTTACATTGTCTTGCCCTCCAGTTTTTTTGTGGATACTTTAGTTTCTAATTCTGTCTTGTATTGTGTGCAAAGTTTTTTTTTTCCATTTTACATTGAGCTATTTGGAGTTTGTTAGCACAAAAAACTACAATGTTTTGCTTATTATTGTACTAGATACAATAAACCTTCAACGTGCCGGGCATAATAAATTTTGATAAGCCAATGGAGAACAGCTTATTAAGCTTATTAAGCTTCAGTCCACTAAAACCACAAATTCCCAGATGCAAACCTCCCCCAAGAGGCCTGCCAAAAACTCAGGAGATTCCAACCCATCTAAAGACAAATGTTAAGGTCTAATACTCATCAAAAACGGTTGATGACGGCGGTTCTAATAATATGGTATGTGCAATTTGTGGCTTGTTACCCCTGGAAATGCTCCAGAGAATGGAACGATACTCTAAGGCTGTCTGTCCAAGGAAATGTGTTCTGGAATTAAAACAGGGTAACCTTCTAAGGTATCACAAGTTCTCAGCGAAGGTCAAACACTCGGGAGGATACCCCGGGTGTTTTCTGGACTACCTCACTACCTCACACTACCTCAGGCCCGTTGCGAGCAATAATCACGGTGGTGACGCTGCTGGGTCTTGGCGGACATCGTCAAGTCATCTTCAAAATAGTCCTGGTGCGAATGACTGGGCCATTGCGGTCAATTGATGCATCTCCAAAGTATTCCTGGGTTGTTTTGCTAATAGTAAAGTTGATGTTCGTGGCCTCAAAGTTGCAATAAAACCGGCTGTTATGTCAACTTTTAGGCTACGCTCCTTGCAGTCATCTCCCTGCAACAAAAAAAAAGCAGATGTATGTCCAACCACTAAAAAAACCCACCTCTAGAAGAAAAGTTTACCATTGCGCTAATACCAAAAAAGAAAAACAAATTTAGTTGCGTTCAAACCGCCGTCAAGTAAAGTCGTATAGTAAAAAAACTTCCGTAGTAAATGCACTGTTCACTGCAACACAAATTTCACTGCAAATAGACAACCTCTGGACATGGCGGCATCGTCCATCAAGATTTCCGCGCTAGTACTGCAAAACGCAGAAGCTATAACAGTTTTTTGCAAAGTTAAATAAAATGGAGAATAGATACTACAGCAGTTCCAAAAAGAGTTCAAGTTGGCTTTAAGACATTACATTTCATTGTAGTCACGAATTTGCTAGTAAAGCGAATTCTTGCCAGGCCACACACAAAAACCCTAATCCACCTGCGCCCGCCAAGTCCCTCCTCCACAAAGACAGCGGAGCACCAGGTCCAGGCCTCCCTCAAAAGACCGGCCAAGAATAGGATGGCTTTTAGCGCGTCCGGTTCTAAGGAACTGATAGACATGACTTAGCTGGAAAACGATATCGCCGTCTACAAAAAACCCCGCCTCTCAAAGAGGGATTCAAGAAAGTGAAAAAAAAAAGCGCAAGAAAATGTCTTCCCTGAATACTTGCAACTTTAGGCTATCAGTTCAACCCCAGTCAGGTGCTCTCAGAGCAAAAAGGGCCTTAAGCTGCAAAGGCCGAAAAGTCTTTAACCCAGCTTGCCCCTAGAACAAATCTTTTCCAATTTTGTAGGCCCATTTTCTTCAGGAAACTAAAATCAAAAAGATTCTGTATCTCACTGAGATCGGCCGGCTTTGTTCTACAGTAGAGTACAAAAGGAAGTCCGCTAAGATTGCACAGTGCCATCGTTGTCAGTATCATAGCCACACGGCATCTAGATACAATGTGTGTCTTAAAATTGCCGTAGCTCATCCAAGCTTTGTGTGCACTTTCTCTGAAGAGTCAAGGCATGTAGCAACATACGCCGGGTGCAGTGTGGCCACTTCCAGTTACAAAAGTTGCCCGGTTTATGTGATACTGAGAACTAGTCGGCAAGGCAAGGCCCACGGTAAAGCACCTGCTCCTTGTCAGCAGACTACCGCTCTACTCAAGTGCACCACCCAAGCACGCAAAATGTATCCCTATACACAAGCAGCGAGTTCTAAGCAAAATGCACAACTTATAGATCAAGCCTGTCCCAAGTAAGCGGCAATAATTTTGCGCAGTTTTTAGCCAATTAAATCGCTAACTTTCTCAGACTATGCCCGAGAGACTGATTTCCAGACATAGACGTGGTATTTTGCCACAAAATCTATGGAACGCCTATAAGGCGGCACACTGGGTGCATTATGTAATTCAAACCTTTAATTAATTTTCTTCATTAGTTGAGAGGGTCATTACGCTCAACAAGCGTCGAACTTCCATAACATTCATTCTAATATGGTTCAGACGGTAGGTGCCCGTAAAGGTGAATCCAACACTTTGAGTGAGTCTTTGCAAAATTTTCCTCCTAACCCCCAAAAAAATTCATAGAAACTAACGAAAAAAGCGGACAAGTCTCTTTAAATTTCTGCTTCAACGACCCAGCAAGTCAGGCGTCTTCAGCGCTACCAAAGCCATCAGACAACAATGCTAAAAGATCTTAATCCTAGCCGGCCTGTAAGGCAAAAGCGTCTACCTCTAGGCAGCTTAATAGCTCCCCAATTGCCAAGCGATTCATCAAGTCCAAACACGCACCATAAAGTTAAAAGATAGTATGCGAATGCTAGTGTACGCTCCTTTGTCAGTCAAATGCACGGCCAAAAAAGGGAAACACATCCCTATGTGTTACGGTCAGCTACCACAAAACCCACAATACCGGGCAATTTTAAACTTGTGCTACCTTAAGGTCCGTGTAGAGTACAAACAACTGCTTAAAATAATAAAAGTAAAAATCTTGCAACCAAACTAGGATCAGCAAAAAAAAAGTCAACCTTAATAGAGTATGCTTGCAATACTACATTAAAAAAGAAGTATGCTCACAGTAGCTGAGCAGAGACTTACTGGTAGCATCAGGAAATAGCAAAACGGATCAAAACGAAAAGTGGCAAATACCAAAACAAACCTAAGCAATATAAATATTAAAAACATTCAAGAACAGTATAAAAAGACAATCCAAAAAGCAAAGCGTGATTTATGAAACCATTTTGGTAAATAGATAGATTCTGATCAGGACAGGACAGATAAGTTTAGGCTGCGCTGCCCTATAGAATACAGTGGACTTTGAACAAATACAAATAGCTTAAGATTTGTTTCTAGAACACAAATCAACTAAACAGCCTAAAAACTAATCGACAAAAAAAGCATTCAGAGTGCATAATAGAAATAATCGGAAAAGCAGGCAAACGTATAAAAACAGCCAAAGATATACTAGTAGAAGTAATAAAAACAATTGCAGAACAAAAGTCTTAACTAGTGGACACCATAAACCATCTAACCAAAAAAGCAACTATCCTGAAGGAATGAAAAGAAAAGAAAACAATCCTATTAGAAATACTCGCGTTAGAAAAAAGGATAAGGTGACGCAAACTTAGTTTAGTGTCAAGAAAAGGCTTTTGACTAGGGATAAAATACAAACGGTCCAAAATATCGCAAACAAAATAAGCAAAATTTCCAACAAATCTGTAGTAACGCAAAATGTCAAAAATACCTTTACCTTTAACAAGAACTAGAGCGCAGACAAATAGCACTATACCTGAGGCAAATTCCCAGCTATATATAAACATGACGTGTCTGGTGCTACAAGGTTCTGTGCTGGATCCAATGTTGTAAAACTTATACTATAATATTGTACTCAAACTTGACACACCTTACACCGCAACTAATTCCAAAAACATTTGGTCTCAAAAGAAACAACCTAGAAAACGCCAGAAAGATGATCAGCTGAAGACGGGGTCAAGCCTTAAGATAAAGTATTCAAAAACCAAACTAATAAGTAACTAGTGTCCAGTAAATTAATAAAGATTGACAACACATAAATTAACATAGTTGATAGATACATTTATCAAAGACAATTAACCAACTGAGTTGCAAAGAAGGATAGCATTCGGTTGAGCAACAATTAAGAAAATATTTACATTTAAGATTATGCTGAGTTTAAAGAGAAAAACCTATAATCAGTGTATTCTACCAGTATTGACATATAGCGCAAAAACCTCAACCCTTACTAAACCAACTGCTAATAAACTCCAAATAAAACAAAATAAAATAGAAAAAAAAAAATGCTAAAGCTCACATTACAAGACAGCAACCGGAGTGCAAAAAATATTGCAAAACCTCATCAAGATTTAAAGACTATGCAGTTTTTGAGATACAATCCTTAAAGGGAAAGTTGCATTGGACATCTTCTATTGGCTTTTATACTATTATATAGTTTTTTTGTCAGTTCTGTGTTTCTATTATATATTTTCTTCGTCCATTTCCAGTCGTTTAGTTTTGCAACATGTCTAGTTCATTTCCAATTTCGTTTTGCAATGCTTCCCACAATTCTTTCTTCAACTTAGTTGTACTATTTGAAGTTTATTGGCACTATAAAGTAAGATGTCTTAATAAACTTTTCTACGGCTGATAAGCAAGACACTATTTTCTATGTATAATTGTCCGCAGAATTCAAATTTTTATTAATATTTGGTATATAGTTCCTCTGAGTCCATTGCTAAACGTAAATTTGTTAGAGTTAATGTTAAAAAATAGACATTTTTGCCATATTTTTGTAGTTTTTTTGAGTTTTAGACCCCAGTAACCCAAACACAATATAAATTTATATTTTTCTACTCAAATTTCACATTAAAATACTTTGGTAATTAAAGAAAATTACAAAAATCCTCCTTTTGGCCCTGCTCAGTAAAAACAAAAATTTAATTTTATAGATTTTGAGGCTTATAGACAAAGTATGGATTTAAAATGATGCCAGAATTAAATTCTACAAAAAATTTCTGATCAATTTTACTAGAATTTTTTTTTTTGCATTTAATTTGCAGTTTTTACACAAAAAAATGCAATTTTTCAAAGTCAAAATTTAAAAATGCCCTGTTTTATGCCCTCATGAACCAATAAAAAAACTACTAATTTAAGTTATAGAAACCAACAAAAAAACACTAAAGCAAGTGCATCAAACGCACCCCTCTCCCCTGCTCTGGTCCGTTTGAAATGGAATTGCCCATGTAATTTATAAACTACATATTTGTTTATAAGAAATAATCATATTTTTCGCAGTTTTGTGGTAAAAAAATGAATTAACTCTGTCTATAATTAATTAAAATTACTGTATTCAATTAAAAATTTATCAAAATTTACATTAATATTGAAAAAATAAAATCTTTCTCCCTTTACACCAAGAACAACCAACAGTACAACAAGACACGAACCCAATTTGTGCAGCGATTGTAAATTCGTTATAAACTATTCTTCGCAATAAGTACACAATATAAATCTAATCAAAGTTTAATAAATACATAATATAGCAACCAGGAAATACAGTATCATAACTGTGTCATCATATGCAATGTTTGATTAACATAAAACAACACAGAGAAACTTTTTCCAGAATAAATAAATAAACATACAACCGCTTGTAAGCAGAAGATTGAATGGATGTTTGGCGCTAGCAGTTAATGAGATCGAGATGATATTCCCATCTTAAACGTTCAATCAGCTACTATTAATAAAGCACTTTCCGTCGTCGTGCCGCTCGTTTTATCCTGCTCGTTGGATGATTTTTTTCCTCTAATACTATTAACTAATCCCGGCCGGTGAGTGTATTTAGAAGTGAGCATCAATTTAAAGAGCAGACAGTAATTTCTTGTGCAAGGCAAGTAGTAGTTCTCCTTAAGCGAACAAGTAGTGTAATAAGTAATAATAAGTAAACACTATCAATCTTAGTCAGGGTTCTGTGCGAACCAGGTCAGATGGGTTCACTACTGGCTCATACCCGTCCCAGGGGTCAGGCCCATGGGTGTATGGGTCACCCTCGCTCAATCATATTCCTATATACTGGAATAATTACTACGAATGTGCGCGATATGGCCGTTTTCTTTTTTAATTTTGTAAGTCGGATTTATACAAGGACGAGAACTCACCTTCGGTATTACTTCGAGGTTATAAATATCAGATTTATGTGTTACTTAAATATTTACTGAATTGTTTGGCTTGTGCCAACTGAAATTGCGGATCGATTCCTTTAACAAAAGGACATCATTAAATCGATGATGATGCAAAAAGCGCACAAAACGCGCGCCTCCAAAAAAGCAAAACGAATAAAGTAAAGAAAAGAAGCGCATCACCACCGCGCGCAACCCTATTACCAAACAAGTAAATTAATTCTTATTGATCAAACATAATATGCATTTAAATGATCCAATTTACTCTTCACATAATGAGTCGGGACGGCAACTCTGCGGTAGACTAAAAATTAGCCCAATCACTGCCCCAGCTTAATTGATATATCAAACAATGACTGTGCACCTTTTTTTACCTTTAATTATTTTATAAATACAGAAGAATCAATTTCCATTGATTGGACGCTGAGGAGAGAGAGGAAAATATGATTATAGATGGAAACAAAACGTCAGGTGGTAATTAATAACGAACGGTAGTAAACATATTTTTCATGCTACTTCATAGTGAAATCGATTTTTGAAGTAATTTTGAAAAGTCATGCTTAAAGTAATAATCTAATTACCTTGCTGATTTTAGACGTAACAATTTATCAGCTTGTATGCTATTTAATTTGGAAGCGTGATACGTAGGAATATATGACATAACAACATAATCATCTAGTGTTTTATATTATTACATGCAATATTTTGTAAATACTAAGAAGGTAAAATAGGAGATAAAGCATAGATAAAAACTAAAAAATTGAAAAAAATATTTTAATAAAAACAATTAAAAAAATATATAGAAGAACTAAATTGCAGTAGTATAAGAATAGAATATTTGGTTCAATTAAATAGACAGGTTCATAAACAGATACTTTGCTGGTATTGCCTTGCAAAAAAGAAGACTTGATGTTAAAATTTATTGTACAAATTAAATATTGCAGTTTATGAAGATTGAACTCAGGCTGCCGACGCAATAGTCTTTGTATATACCAAATGTGAACGTTACTCACACAGCGTCTGTGACTGACTGACCGGCAATATTACTTTATAAACTTGAAAGTGTTCAAGTAAGAGACCACGAGACAACTAAAGTAGGCATGAGTTGACGACAATTCGCATATACGTTGCACATCTTTATAAACTCTTTCAATCAACGCTTGTACTAGTACCACCCAACCGTCCTGCATTTAACTTAAAACCTGACCAAATATAGTTAAAAGCCAAATTTATTGTTGCAAAACAAGTCAAATGTATGCATAAAAAGTTTCAATGTTTTAAAATTCCCAAAGTAGAATCTAAACTAAAAAAAAAACAACATATCATGCTTCAAAAGTTTATAAAAAAACTGCTCAGCTAAGAAATGATCAAAAATTGATCAAAAGTTAGAACACAAATCGATAAAAAGATAAAAATAACCATGTGGAGTTTTTTGAGTTTTAAAAAATTATCAAAAATTGTGCAACTGTGCAACCAATAAATCAAAAAAAATATCAACAGTTGTGCAGAATGCTGGGAAAACAACTTCGGAAGACGATAAATATCCAATGTCATACATTTATAAAAAACTTCAATTCAATATATTGCCAAAAATTATAAAAAATTGAATAAAAAAGTTAGAAAAACAACCTCGGAAGACGCTAAACAGCCAAATCTGAATGTCAAAGATATATTTAAAAAATGCACAGTAAATCAATTTATAAAAAAATGTGCAGAAGCGAGGAAAACCTCAAAAAACATCAAATAGCCAAGTAACGTCTTCTTAATATCAAAAAATTACAAAAAAATGCACATTAAATCAAGTTATTGCGGAGTAACTTAAAAATAAAGCAAACAACCTCAAAAAATGCTTAATTTACAAGTTGCATTTAAAAGAGTTTTGATAAATTAAAAACTTAATACCAACAAAACGCAACAAAGCTCAAGATATTTATTTTCAAGTTGAGCTACATTAGTCATACATATACTCATGTCGCCACAATTAACTTTGCAAAAATAGACAAAGTTTAAAAATTATCCGGTTTTTGGAGTAATTTGGACAATTTCAAAATCACTATTTTGATATTCTAAACATTTTACCTTCAAATCTAAAGCAGTTTCTTCGGTATATTTTTATTATGGAAAGTGTAAAACAAACATGTTTTTAATCGGCGGAGAGGGACGAGGTTGCTCCTCCGGCAAGCCACAGACCCCGTCAGGTAGCCCACTAAAGCAAAAGTCTGTAGATTGAAAGATTTACCTTTGGCGATCGACAAAAGGTTCCAATTTATCGCCAGTACGTACATGTGCTCATGACGCCAGACTAAAATTTGCAAATGTGGACCTAAGTTTGTAGTTTTTCCGATTTCTAGAGTAATTTGGACCCCTAAATCCGAATGCCGCAATACTCCAAACATTTCACCTTCCAATCCAAAGCGGTTTGATCGGTATATTTTTATTACGGAAAAATGTGAAACAATCGTACTTTAAGTCTGCGGATGGGGATACGGTTGCTCCTGTGGCAAGCCAACAGACCCCGGCAGATGATTTTGCAAATCGTAAGTCCGCAAGTCAAAAGGATTTCCTTCGGCGATCGGAAGAAGTGAAATGTAGGAAACAATTTTTTTCGTGCATTTCTTCAATTTCTGAAAAGAAAAGTCGGTATGTTGCAATTCCTGACGTAAAATTGACTTCTGATTACTATTTTAGGATCCGACTCCAATATTCTTTGCCAATTTTAAAATAAACACTACATACATAGGTTTTTTGCGTTTTAAATAGCAAAAAAGACACTAAATGGTAAAGGGAAGGGACGCAATTGCTCCTAAGCTAGCCATCAGACCGACCTGAATCACCACCAAACCAAAAATCCGTGACACGAACAATGTGCAACGTTAACTGAAAATAAACACAATAAACTGAAAACAAAACTACTAATGTGATATCAAAAAAATGTATTTTGCTTCAAAATTGCAACGTGCAATATTTTAACTCTATCGCCGTTAAAGCCAGACTAGAATTAAGGCAGTTAGTTTCAAAGTGTTTAACTCGGGTCTAGGAATGGCTAAGCCCAATATTTTATTTTTCAACCGGAGTGGTTGATCTGAGATTAATTTATGCAATGCTCTAGAAATGGCAGCATTAAGCAAAACTAGGCTTGAAGATAGCAAATATAAAGTTTTATTCACTGAGCTATATGTAAAAATAATTATTTAAAAAAATAAATGATTTTAAATTAAAAAAGTTAACAAAATCTATGTGGCAATTAATAACCAACGTGCCCAAATTCTTTGTGCATTAAAATATAAACTTAGTGTTGCATAAACTAAAAAACACAATATCATAATTAAGTTTAAAGGGATAGCTAAATCTGACATTAGCCTCAATTGTCTCACTTCAAAATAAAACAATAGAAGCTATCAAATTTGCTGCAAATTACAATCAGTAATAACTCAAAAAAATGTAGGTAAAGTTAGAAAATTTTAGATAAGTCCTAAAAACCTTAAATAATTCTAGAAAGCTAAGCCAAGAAAACCTCAACAAACTTTAGTTACATCTAAAATCCCCAAATAAGCATAGAAACCTCAAATTAATTTTAATAAAAGTTAATAATGAAAATAATGTATTTTTTTCATTCAGCGGGCATAAACCTAGAACAACACAATTTAAAACAAAACTGATGACAAGAGCAACACTAGAAAATAGTTTAAAGAAGCTGAATAAATTAAGATAAAATGGTCCAATCAAATTATTTGTATTTGCAAATAGTTTCGACTATATACAAATAATTTTAATTAAAATTAAGAATTATTATTTTCCGTATTTATTAAGATTGTTCCAAATACGCAGTTTCCAAATAAAGAATCAAATTACTGTAAACCCATTAAACGCTTTCAAATGATGATTTTGATTAAATTTTTTTTTTAAATATTGGCAAGCTTAGAAAACCTTAGCAAACTCTACTTTTGTTTAGAGAGTTTTTAATAAATGTTCATTAGAAGCTTTGAGCACCAAGTTAACTGGAAAGCCTACTAGAAATATTTAGACAAACCAAAAAGCTTAAAATTAAATCTTGAAAGCCCAAAACAAGCATTCTAAGATTCAGGTGAACCTAGATAAGAATTGCATAAATAAACCTTCATAAGCCACTATAGCACTAAAAGTATCTAAGAACCATAAGTTTTAACTAAACCTTGAAAAATCTAAAATTCTTTAAACCTTTGTTAGTAAATTTTGTAAACATAGAAGAACTTAGCTTATTTTAAAACAGATTATAGACTACATAAAATACTTTAATAATAAATCTCACTAAATTTCTTAGTTAATAGTTTGGGTACTACTAGGTCAGTGTGACAAGCTTTAGTTCAAGGTCAAATAGAAAAACAGTGAGTAAGCTAAACTTCTCTCTTCCATACAAATCTTTAGATGAGCATTAATTACTATGTGAGTCTAGACAATTCTAGATGAATCTAGAATGTTCTTTGATTAATAGACAACCTTAAAAAAACTCTTAGAAGCTAGAGAGCGGTGTTGAGGCCAGCAGCCAACCAGACCAGTCCAAACTGAAAAGGATCTCACAGCAGCACGCAACTTAGGAACCCCACACACATAACTGCAATTCTTAATACAAATCATAGTCACTGATCATTTATTGCTTAATTACACAATTCATCATCTACCCTCTAATTTATTTAAACTGTTTAATTAAGTAATAAATTAATTCTTCCAGCTTTAAAAACATAAGCAACAACAACATCCTCCAAATAATGTACCTGAAGCTAGAAAAGAAATAAATGTCTACATTTTGTCCCTGGTCAAGAACCACACCCAGAAGATAGACGCCCACAAGGACAAATTTAAGCATATTTAGCTTGACCAAAAAGAAGCATTATGAAAGATAAAGCAAGACATCGTAACCACGCAACAACCGCCAACACTAGGCAAATGTTTCTACTAGCGGCATTACGGTTGCCATAATCAACCATCTCGCGCCAAGTTTCCAAGTAGTAGAAAATTCAATCCGGGTCAAAAATGCAAACCACGATGAAGCAGCCAGTAAACCTGCTCGTTAAAAATCCGTCAATTAGCATTAATTGCAAACCAATTAATTAGTTAATAGATGCTAATAATTCTAACTTTTTGTTGCAAATAAAT
The DNA here is from genome assembly GCA_963932245.1 of Tachinus rufipes. Classification (NCBI taxonomy): domain Eukaryota; kingdom Metazoa; phylum Arthropoda; class Insecta; order Coleoptera; family Staphylinidae; genus Tachinus; species Tachinus rufipes. Next base: position 93,351,153 of record OZ010747.1, on the reverse strand, counting down.
CAGAAGACGCCGACACAGCAAACAGTTAAGAAGCCAACCCCCACCAGACTTTTACAGCTCATTAAGCGCCGAAAAGGAAGCAACTATGCAGAAATTCTACTCATCAAAAGACAAATCGACAATAATAAAACAACAAACAATAAAGGGTAAGAAATATTTCGATACCTTTTCCCAATCCTCGCAGAAGCCTTTTACTTCTGCATCCCGACCAACAAGTTACGGCACGTAAAACTTCTGGAAAGCTAGTGATTAATACAAATACAACTTCAACGCTTTTTGTAAGTATCAACAAAAAAACTCAACTGCTTGTTATTCGGAATAAAAACAAATTTATCAAGTGGAGCAAGCTATTTAAAAAAAGAATTTGTTTCAAAAGGATTCAATGTTCTCTTTTTAATTTGACTGAAAAATAAACTCCTCGATGTCAAATATCCAATGTTGTAGAAGCTGTTCAAAAATAACGCTAAAAGCCCAGACATTTTCAAAATCTCTAAACTTTTCGGTCTTACCGTTAAAGTACATACCAAACGTTGATCTAAAATTTTTTTTTGTGAGTTTGGTGGTAAAATCTTTAAAAGGCTAACACCAAGTGTCGCATTGACCTCATATGAGACGCCTACCGACTAAAAACCGCCCCGCCCCGTTGAACATACCCGGAAATGCGGCACATAAACAGTAATGTAAAAAACATTTGTGCATAACCTTCTCTCTGCCATGTCAAAATTAATATTTTTCGGAGCGGATTGCAGACAGGTTTTATCCCGCTGTTTAGCTTGCAGTACCCGTAATTTCTTACAAACATCACAGCCAGTAAATGATGCCGTGTGTTCCTCAGCGCATAAGGCGCATTTGGGCGGCGTGTTCACGTCTTTTGTGTATTCCGCAGAGTAGTGCGGACCGGTGCATTTCACACAGACGGGATTACCATAGCACCTGTATGCCGTGTACCCGTAGCATTGACATGTATGGCAGTGACTGATTCGCCTGTTTGACGTTTTGTCACGACCTTAATAGTCAGACTGAAAAGCTCTTTGAGGTTAAAAATCTCTTGGTTTTTACCGGAAATTTTTGAGCTGCACGTACAGCATCGAATACTCAACATCGAAAAGTTTATTTCCCAGCCAAGTTACAGAGAGAGCGTTGTTTCCCAGCGATACAAGTTCTTGCTTAACATCTTCCTCAGAGTGAGTCTCTTTGGGGATGTTTTTAACAATTGCTTTGACGGATTTTTTGTTTTGCGTTTGGAACGTATAGTAATTGGCTTTATCTGCAGCTTTCAAAAGTGCCGTAGCCTTATAGAAGTCTTCTATAGCATTCAAAGTGAAGCAAATGCCTTCGCTGATGTTGATAGAGGTAGAGGCTTTTCAACTATTCTCGAAGAGGGCGTTGAAGACGCATTATTTATAACCGCCGGCTTTGCAGATGGTTTGCGTGCCGTTACAACAAGAGTTGCGGTTTAACGGGCTGCAGAAGTAGATAACTTCTGCAAAGATTGGGAAAGGGCTTTGGAACACTTTTTACTCTTTTCCATTCGTCTATTCTTTTGGGTCGATTTTAATTCGACAATCTGGTATGGCTGCTGTTGCTCTACGGGTTGCTGAACATTCATCTGCGGTGTCTCAACAGATACGTCCCGGGCATCAATCTCGGAGTGCTGGTCCGTTCTTAATGCGTCGTCGTCGTCGTCTGATGAGGTGTCGGAGTCAGTTAGAAAGGTTTGCCTCTTAGTTGGATACTGCAACAATGGCTCCTGCTCCATCTGCAACATATCGTCAAGATTTGAATTATTAGTGTCAATTGCCGCTTTAATAGGCTCGCAATTGATAGTAATTGTCAAATCCTTTATAAGCATCTTCATCAGCTGCTCTATCGTGCTTTGCATCTGCGAAATCGTTTTTTCCAGTCCGAGGATATTCGGGTTCTCTTGCGGATTCTGCAGGGCACGGAGGGTAACTTCGATTCCCTTTAGTCTCGACGCAACGGCTTCCATTGTCGATGACATAAGCGCATCCGCAACTTTGCTGGTGGAGAAATCCCCGACAGCGCTGTTGATGTTCTCGATGACACCGGTGATCAAATTTTTCATTACTGTGACTCTCCTGTCAAACTTAACTAAAGCTTTCTCAAACTGTTTCATTCTTGCTCTAACAGCATCCATTTTGGTGGATGTTGGTTAGCTGAAAATAAAAATATTGTTAATTAAATGTGATAAATCACACTTAATTAACAATGGTTAGCGATGTGATAAATGCAATAGAAATTGCATTTATCGGACGTAGCTGTCGCTTGCTGGCTAAGTTGCTGGCTAGCTCTCTCTACGATGTGAACTTGTCGGCTGCTGGCGGCGCAAATTTATCTGATCTAAGAAAATTAGCCAGTTCCACAAATGCCAGTGCTTCGGGCAGACAAACAAATGCACAAAAGACGTAAACATAACGCCCACATGCGCTCTGTGCAAACAGGAGCATACGGTCTTATTTTCTGGCTGCCCAGTTCATAAGAAACTAAAACAAGCTGTCCGGCCCATGCGTACGTTATCAAAAACCTTATTGTAAACAAATCTTCTGTAGTATTATTAATAACTGACAAGTATTCTCTTGTTAAGTGTAGCAACAGGAACACAAATTATGGACAAAATAATAAATCCTTTAATCACCAACACTTGGGCGGGTGGGTGGGACACAGTAAAAAAGGTACCCGTTTACAATAGAAACTTAGGTCCCGCCCACCCACCCAAGCGTTTGTCATAAAGAAATTTTTGGGCGGGTGGATGAGTCACAATATAAGAAGCTACTCGCCCACAGTTTTAACTTGGTTCCTGCTCACCCACTCAAGCGTTCGTTTTTTAAAAATTTATTGTAAACTAATCGTCTGTTGTATAGTCAACAACTGACAGTTATTCTGTTGTTAAAAATAGCAGCAAAAACACAAATAAAAATGAGTAAATGAGTAAAATAATAAATCTTTTGATTACTAACACTTAGTTCCCGCCCGCCCACCCAAGCAATCGTCATCAAGAAATTTATTGTAAACTAATTGTTTGTTATAGTGCTAAAAACTGACAATTATATTTTTAGCAGCAAGAACATAAACGGTTGGTAAAATAATAAATACTTTGATCAGTGATCACTAAAACTTGGGCAAGAGGGTTTACTATCAAATAATTATAGCATTTGAAATTTTATATGATTTTAAATTAAAAAATTAACCCTAACACCTCATATTTTTAAACTCTAAAATGTGGTTATTTACGATTGCGTTTGCATTTATTTCGGTTATGTTCAATCAATATTGTTATACTCCATAAAATAATGCATTAAAAACAACCCAAAATGTTTTAGACAAAAATATGTTGATGATTTCTGAGGAATACCACTAACTTGAACACTATTCCTTATTCACTAATTATTATGTTTGAAGACAAGTATTCAGATCACTATATTTAAACAAAATTATTTTATACTAAAATGATATTGCAAAATTCCCCATAAATATCTTCTCGACTTAAATACACCTATCGATGGACAATACTCGTTGCACCGCGTTGCGTTGGTATGTACACGAAGCATTACCATAAGAAAAGAGCAAACGAAAAGAAAAAAAACTGTGTTTAAATTAATGATATCAACAGCGTTAACACCTTTCGTTACAATGCGTCCGATCGGCCAAACATAATACAATATGGGATTTTAATCAATCACCGATAGAATGCTCGGAATCTGAACACCTGCCAAGGTAATCACATAATCAAATATGAGGCTAAATCGATAACAATGCAGCCATTTAGAGGTCCACCACAATGAGCCTGTAATGGACTGACATCACACTGTTTCAGAAATGTGCCCATTCATAGATGAAGATGGCCATTGTTTGTTGGAGCCCGGTGGTATGGTGAAGAGTTTCGTATCAACCGCAGCGAACGCGAAGTTCTTTTATTTTATTTTACTTGCCGAATATTTCGTAACTTATTTTGCATTCTTCAATGACTTTGGTTTTTAGATTTTTTTATCAAATTTATATAAAAAAATAATCTGTTAATAGTTTCCAATAACTTAATATATGTAGAATTAATTACATTTCCATGAAGTATGACTCAATAAAAAATAAATAAACACAATATATTCTTGTCTGGCTATAAAATAAATAAAAAACATATGCGTTTCCACAATATCTCAATGCTGGCGGACGCGACATTAATTTTCAAATAGATAATAAATTAATATTTATGGTCGTAATATAAAAGTGAATTGCAACTGCGGATATATTAATGGCCCACTCGTTCGTATACTATTGTGGATACCATACGGATTAATAACATTCAGGAACACAAATGCGGGCATATTCACACGTTTATCATATTTTATTGAATTCGCAGTACTACTTAACGCAATAATCATATTTATTCATTTTTATCGAAGCGTCTATAAATCACTCCGAGAGAAAAATTATTGAGTACCACCCAGAATATAAAATTACCATTTTATAATGGATTTTTTTTATTTGATTTGATTAGAACTTGCAAGTAGTAAATTTTCTCAAAGCCTACCATAAAACATCAACGAGTAACTTAATATAGCGATAAGATAGTAAAAAATTAAATAATAAAATCCATCATCCCAAATTATCTCAACTGATAAAGTATCGTATATCCGCACACACTACCCTTAATGAAATTTATTTGACAGAAGTCATGGAATCGTGGGTGGCACTGGGCTACTGTAGTTATTTCTTCACTATGTCTACAGATTGCAGACGTGATAGAAAATGACCGCAAAAATTTATTGCCTGCCCCTTTGTGACACTACATCAATTACTAATGGGGACGTAAACAAAAAACACTTTTAAGTGATCGTTCACAAGGTTAAACGACTTCCTGGCGCAATATAAGGTATACATTATTACTATTTTTTTTGTAGGTGGTGTTACAGAAGCACCATGAAATGGCCACACAATGTGAAAATTATACTCTCAGTTAAAGAGAAAAAGGACACGGATTTTTGTTTAATAGTTTTGCCATAGTGGGGGGTGTGTAAAATATGGGGCAGTTTAAATAATGACCCAATACATTTCAATGACAAGGTTTTAAGAGAAAGTATGTATTTATTTACAATTAGTTTTAACAAGAACTTATTGTAAGCAGTTTTATTGGAAATAAGCCTTTGTAAAAAAATTAAAATCTAAATTTTCTAGATTGATGATAACATTTCAAATCTTTCTTTGCGATAATTATTAAATTACTGCAATATAGTTTTTTTTTATTTGTAACAGCAAAAACGGTAAAAATATGGGTGCAACCCAGGAATTGATTTATAGAAATATTTTTAAATAGACATATAAACACCACGGTTTTTAAAGATTTTTTTTTTCAGAAATCTAATTTGACTGAGCATTTAATCAGATGCATTCTTCATCTACCTCACTTAGTAGCGATTGAAAACTTTTTGTCTTTTTAAAAAATAAAAATCGTTAATCCGTAAAAGTATAAAATAAAAACCAAACTATTTTCTTAAAAATTTAAATTTTACTTTACAGAAAAACAATGCTTTTCTGAATTTTATAAATTATAATTTTTCGCCAAATAAAAAACACTTAATTTCCAAAAATTTGCTTTGATTAATGGGGTCGATATAGCAATCTTTTCAGACTCTTCGTTGTTGACAGTAACGGTTGCAGAATGGTTCCAATATAGGTTGACTAATATTCTCACATCTTTCTTATCTAGGTCGACATTTTTCATAGTTTCGACAATCTTACCAGTGGTGGGTGCCGTTGGTACCCCCGAGCAGCTTGGGTAGAGACGCAGATTACTCCAAAACATGATTTTGGAAATTTTAAATTAAAAAAAAAAAAACTACAAACTTGCTAATAATAAAATTAGAGAAATGCGCAACGATACGCGCGACGCTCCTTTAAACAGAGTTAAATGTTGAAGCAAGAGCGCTACTGCGCTACCTTAAGAGGACGGTTTTTTAAAAATCATAAAACTTTGAGCACAATTTGTAAAATTGAACTTTTTTTTAAAATCGGTTTATTGTTTATTGCTTTATTTTCTTGCATATAAGCTTGTGTATTTTTTATACTCGATTTCAGTTTTGTTCTTCTATGCTCCGCGTCTTTCCATTAAGTACGTTATTTCATTTGTCATCCAGGTCCGCTTTTTAGCTTGGTAAAACCTTTCTAATCTTTTTTCTGGTTCAGCCTTTGCTGTCTTCATTGTTTGACGTATTCAAAATTTCTTTATGTGTGGGTTTTTTGCCGCTGGTGACCAAAAATTGTTTTTAAATGTTGGCAATTTTTAAGTCTGATATTGAGATCGGGGCATAGTAAGTTGTAGTCCAAAGTTGCGTCAGCTCTTAAATACGTTTTTAAACTTTTGAGAAAGTTGGCAGAAGGTGACACTTCGCGCAACCCTTTCATTCCGTTTGCCTGGTCCATGGATTAAACTCCAAAAGTTATATCCGTGCCTACGTTGGTATTCAGGTCATCCATTATTCTATTCTCCTTGTGTTTCTTAGTGCACTCCATGAACATTTTAATTTAATAAAATTGTTCAATTTCGACTCTTGCATATACCTGAATAAAGATTACTTTTTTTTTTAAGTAATGAGTTATTGCAAGTGGCTTTTGAGAATAACTAACGCATAGCATTACTTTCCGGTTTTCTTTTTGACGCAAATCCTGTTGTTGTACTGTCCTTGTCAATCAAATCTTTGGCACTAGTTTGGAGTGAACTGCTTTACAAGCATGCAATTTCTGGTCAATCTCTTCCTATAGCCTCTACCATTGTTTGTCTCTTGTGCTTCTCTCGTTGCTTTACTTTTTCTTCTGTAGCTTTATTTTGTGTATTTGCTTCTATTGTTTGTTTTTCTGTATTCTTTCATTGCTTCTTGTTAGTTTCAGTAACATGACACAATTAAAGATTGAATGAAATGCCTAGATATATGCTGCTCAGTAGCACAAATATTGCCAAACTACAAAAGTCAAAACATTGTAACAACATAATAAGCAAAAACAAATAAATTCTTGTTAAAATTGTGCAATTTTAATAACACTAAAAACAAGTAGCACATAATATTGCCAAAGATTAAAATCATTTTAAGCTTATTTTTGGAAACTAAAATGCAAAAAAAGTATTAATTTATTGATCATAAAACAACCTTTTAAGATGTTTTAATATAATTTGGTAAACAACACACATTTTATAAGCTGTTACTGTGCAACACCTATAATTTTACGGTTAGGAAACAAATGCCAGTCAAGAAATTTTAATTTGCACAAACTATATAATTAACACCAAAATAGAATTAAAAAAAAAATGCCTAAGGAAAATCTATCTAAATCAAAAATTAAACAAATACAGACAACTAAGTAAAACCATCATTAAAGAACTCAAGAAAAAAAAATTAGAACAGGATAATAAGAAAAAAGCTAAAATCCATAAAATTAGAAATAAAGACGGTGTAACGGTAAACCATAAAAGACAAATCGTAGAAATCATTTGAAGCTTCAGACCTCTACAGAACAAATCTCATATACCATACAATGTAGATACTAACAACAAAGTAATATAAAACGTTAATTCAGAAGATGTACCAATAGCGCCTAACTCAAATCTCGGCACATAATTTGTCGCAGGTTCAAGCCCCAGCTCCGGCAAAAAAAATTCAAAAAGGTGTGGCATATATTAATTGAAGACATAAGTCTAATATGAAACTAGTATCCATTTAACCATAATTACATTTAATATGAGAGTGTGGGTGGACCAGATACTAGACCTCGTCAGTATATACAACGCCTCCATTCTCTGAATTAACGGGTTCGATAGTATACATTATGTAATTAATTTACAAGTATATATTCAAAGGCAGCTTGAGAGGTTGTATTACAAGTATATGTTCATCATCAAGAGATTGAATGTTTGACCTTCCTGTGAGCGTCAACAGTCACTTTGTCACAAGAAAAGTAAAAACTGTTTTTAAAAAATTGCAAACATTTGATTTAGGAAAGTTGGAAACGAAATTGACGACTTAAAACTTTCAAATTCCATACGTTTTTAAATTAAATTCTCTACCTTTGGCTAAAAAATTCACAAAAATCTTTTATGTCAAATTTGAGATCTAGCGTTTTTTTAGCTTAAACATTAAATTTTAATATTTTTTTAAATAATGACATTACAGATGCTAGTGTGGTATAAAAATGTAAAACTTTTTGAATATAGTTAGCCAATTGTTGGAGTGCAGCTTTTCTGGTTTGGTATAGAAGGGTTAAGGATTTAAGGGTAGAAAGTTACAAACATCGTATACTCTTTTTTACTTGTAAAAATCTGGTCACCCTAGGGTAAATGGGTCACTCCAATCCAAACTACTAGCTCGTTATCCTGCTATGAAGTGTCCCACCCACCCACTCAATTGTTTGTAATCAAAAAATTTAATGTTAGATCTCTCTGCAAGCGTCAAAAGTCTTTTGTCACAAGAGAAAGTTGTGATCCAACCACTTAAAGACAAACACTAGGATGGGTGGGTAGGCTACTCCAATCCAAACTACTATTTTTTTATTATGTAATGGAGTGACCCAACCACCCACCAAAGTGTTTGTTTTTAAAAGATTTATTGTTTGACCTCTCTTCAAGCGTCAAAAATTATTTTGTTCAAGAGAAGGTTGTAATCCAACCTCTTTAAGATAAACATTCGGGTGGATGAGTGGACCATTCTAATCCAAACTACTGACTCGTTATTTTGCTATAGAGTGACACAACCACCCACCCATTGCTATATAACAGATTTAATGTTTGGCGTCTCTGCGAGCGTTAGAAGTCACTTTATCACAAGAAAAATTAAGAGGAAACATTCTATCAAATTTATAAAAAGTACTGAAAAATATATACCTACTAGCATACTATCACATTTGTAACAAAAATCAACACAAATCACATAACAATCAAACTGGACGTTTACCAACTTCCAGAATAGAAACATTTTTGCTTAGCTAGTTTAGCACAACAATTCACATACAGACTATCAGCATATCATTAAAAAAATGTAAAGAATACAATGTACCCTCACACCTAAATTTTATAGACTACAAAAAAGTGTTCAATTCCATCAAACTGTAGGCAATCTTCTTCTACGCAACAAATTTGGTAAATATACTAAAACGCCACAACAGAATCAAAAACCAAAACTATCAAGATCTGTAAAGAGGTCAGACAAAAAGATACTTTATCGACAAAACTGTTCATTTTCACCTTTGTAGACGTAATTTAAAAATATGTCTTGGGATAAAAAAAGCATACTATGCGTATGGAAAATATCTGAATCACTTACGCTTTGCCGGAGAGATTATTTTAATAAGCTCAAACATCCAAAAACTCATCAACATCAGTCGGCATAAAAATGAATCTAGACAAAATCGAATCTATGACCCAAGAAGAACAAATAAAAAACAAATAAACGGACACAAAGAAGTGATAGAGTACGTATACTTTAGACATTAAATAAAATTGAGCAAACAAATCAAACAACAACAATAACCAAAAGAACAAGTCAAAGCTACCGCGTTCAGCAAACTAAGACACAGAACCCCAAACACTGTCTAAATCAAAAAATTTACGATATCTGCATATTTAGTAACAAACTAAAAACCTGCTAACAAGCTATAAAACACGCACTACTCGGCATAAGCTTAAGAAACAATACAACAAACTAGAAAACGGTGTGATTGAACCAAGCGCAGAACTTATTTGGGGCTGGGTAGAATACGTAACCAAAAATAGACAAATAACTAGACCCACAAAATTACTTACTAGAGATTTTTTTTGATAAACTACAAAAACGTCAACATTTTTGAAATGACCTACAACTACTACTAATAGGATTCGCAAAGTTTCCCCATGCAACTAAAATTAAGCAATACTCAGCAGACTCTTCTAGACCTGTCGTTCACATAGGCATAATAAAACCTGCATTTATTTAATTACATCTACCATAATTAATAATAATTACTTGAAATATTAAAAAAAGCAAAATTCAATGTATCATTGAGCAATTAGCACAAATATTTTGATCTAAATGATTTTTATTTTTTTTTTGGTCTAAAACTTTTTTGTTTTTACTAACATATCGATCGAAATCTAAACTATTTTGTTTCCTAATAAATTTGGGCTAATTTATATTATCTACATAGTTTTAAATTTTAACTTTGTTACTATTAAGTCAAGAATATAAAAATCAAACTTTTAAATTTTAATTGCTTAATAATGATTTGTGAAAATCTGATTTGTTTTAACTTATATTATTAGTTTTAATTTTAATTTTTAGACGTTTCATAATTACACTTCTAAATCTAAATTTTATTATTTTACAGTTGGTTACATTGAGTTTATACTGATACTGTACTTAGTATTATCAATTACGAAAGTACACATTTATTTTGATATTGATCTTTTAATTAGATTTTGAATGGGCAATTTATAACTGATTTGATTAATAATTTAATTATGCTAAAAAATAAACGCAATACAAGTTTATTATGAGTGCAAGATAAAAGCGTATGAAATTTACTAGTATTTCAACATAAAAAGAAACGATTCATAGAAAGATGACCCTTGCAGATATTCCGATTAACTCATCCTCGCTCACAGCTCGGACTTGTATTATTTAATCCAGCGAGTTAATTTTTTATGTGGATGTAAAATGTTCGATGTGATGTTATCTTGAGTGGTGAGTGTGATTGAAAGTTGGCCACCCGGGACCCCGAGTGGAAATTAGTGAGCTTTTTACCATCGAAGTGGGGGGCGCTCAATTAACACGAACGACTGCGACGGCGACATCCCGCGTCCCTATCAAGAGAAGCGAGACGGCCGGAGACAATCACCAGCTAAATCTCAGAACGTCTCTTTTAATTTATCGGCGATGTTGTCGCGACAGTCGACTAATTGGGTACCGATTACAGGTGAGAATTATTGGTTGAATGAGCAGGTGTCCCCGCATATAAAATGGCTCCTCATTCGATTCACCTCTTTTATTTATTTGAAATTTATCGTGGGGCACTTAAAAATTCTTAAAAATCGATTCATCAATATTTGAAAAAAATATAAAAAAATGATGGGACGGCGTATGTAAAAGTGACAGCGAAACAGTGCCCGTTACCGCACCATTAATAATGAAGAACACAATAGGCGTCTGTAGTTTACACGGCGAATTAAAAGGAAACACACGCTGGGCTCTTCGGCATTCAACACTAATGGGTCAAATATTCACCTTACCGCACTTGAATCATACATAAAAGGCATTTAAAGGCGTGCTTTATAATAATAGACCTTGGAATTTATTGTTTGATATTTTCTTGAAATTAAATTATTTTCCGATTTATAACTCTTTGGGTTCTGGAGAGATTAATTTAGTTTTCTATCAGAGGCATTAATCTAAAGAAACTGATTCTCAAATGAGACATAGATGAATTCAAAATATAAAAATAAACAAAAATAATATTCAAAATTGTTATTCTATGAATCGATACGTTGATTGAGTTTATATAAATTATTTAGCTATTGAGCCTGTTACAGTTGACTAAACTTATTATCTTATAATGTAAAAAAAGCAGTGATGTTACTTGAAATTGCTGTTAATTAATTCTTAGCCAATCACTACTAAAATCAACCAGCAAATAAACAAAATAGTAAGGAATATATACCTGGATTTAAACACACAATTATATACTATCGCATCCGGTAATTGAGAGATTGGAGGAGCTGAGGATACTGATGAGGACTAGTATCCGGTCCACCCCACTCTCATATTAAATGTAATTAAGGTTAAATAGACACTAATCATATATTAGAATTAATAAATGACATAATTTCTTAAAATTTTTCTGCCGGAGCTAGAGCTCGAACCTGCGACAAATTATGCGCCGAGATTGGAGTTAGTTTAGGTGTGTCAAATTTCCAAACTAAGTACTCACTGTAGGTAAAGTTCCTCAGATATTGAATCCGACACTTCCTTCTAGAAGATCCTAGTCCACAAAAATTGTTACCGTTAATTGCCTTGGCAAAATTGCTATAAAACTAGTCTTGTCTCGTTTCTTCTGCCTACAGTATTGATCAAGACGCAAACCTCAAGAATTATTTTGTATTTCTAGTATATAGTTAAAAACTAAATAACTATGCAATTTTTTAATTTTTTTTTTTAATTTAAACATTTTAGATTCTCTTTTATGAGTACATAATATTAAAATTTTATTTGGCAATTTATGCATTTTCAAAGTTGCACAACCTTTTTCTTGAATACTCTAACTTAACATAATTATTTTTATAAAGTATGAAGAGAAAACACAATTTTAATACATAAAATACTTTAATTCATCTTGATTGATATAAAATGTTAACAAAAAGCAAATTCCACTTGATCTCCTGGGGTGTATAAAAGAACGAGCAGAAAACTGTAGACAAACCATACAGTTACCTCTTAAATAAAAACATGCAACGAGTTTGTTTTATGAAGTGCACACTATTTATGCTAACTAACCGGCATCGGGACCGAACGTGCAGATTATATGAAGATGTAAGGCGCTGATCGGACTCTCGTGCAAAAACCGAAGAGATACATATAATCCGCTAACGAAAGTGTGCATTAAAACCGCATGATATAGGTGGTTGGAGGTGATAATGAATGTCGGTCCGTTGCGTGTAGATCGCGGGTGTTCGCCTTGTTTACACTTGTTGATAGCCGGTTATGGGGCTATATAGTATATACATATATCGGGACCGGGTCGATATTTCGATTTCCCGCCGCGATCGATAAATCGATACGGCGTCGATGTCTTTTTGCGCTCACCGCATTTTACGATTGCCTTTTTATTATGATTTCGATGCGCTTTATGTGTTTATTTTTTGTTTTATTTAGGATCCAGTTTTCGTGTTCTGGATGTATTGGGGTATAATCATTTCGTATATAAATGTCGCCGCAGCTTGAATTAAGGCACTGCGCTTACCTACACTTGTAATAAATACCGTTTATTTGAAGGCAACTGTCATATTTACATTATTTATTTGGTAGCTTTCCAGCAATAAGAATATCAAAACTATTTGATTTAATATTTATACATTACAACAATTGCGCCTTTCTCAATCAAGAAATAATATAAATATGGAATTATGTAAATTAGACACCTTTCTTCTCAGCGGATGGCGATGGTTCTCGTTGAAATGATGATTTATATAAAATAAATTGATGATTTCAATGATGGCTGCTTAGTTTAGAGATGAAAACGCGAGATCGTCTAACTCGATTAAGGGGGCATCACAGTAGGTGCATAATTGGATAAGATACTATCAGCTCGTGCAGTTCCATCTATCACCGATGCACTAATCTAATAAGCTTTCGCACCCCCCGCCTTTTGATAAATCACTCTCTGTGGTTCTCTTACGAATTTTGCGCTCACACGATTGTAAACGCCCAAGAGAGAATTTAAATTTATAATATAAATTATAATATTCGATAAATACTTCAACATAATGTTATATAAAATAAATTTAGTATTATTACTATTATAGATCCACAATCAAATTGTCTTCTTCAATAAAATATAGTAATAATGTAAATTATTATTTAATTTTTGTTTAAAATACCAATCTCAAATATAAAATCAAGTCTTAAAATATTTTGCCAAAAAATTATTGAAACAAAATGTTTAATTCTGTAACAAAAAATCCACTAAACAAAAAAAGTATAAAGTATAGCAATAGATACAGTGTCTTTACGATAAGGGTTTAATTATCTCAGCAGATTATTTCATTACTAACCGCCTGGCAAAGAGAAATTATGTTTGTATTATATACCTGGAAGCTATTTAACACCTCGGTAATAAAGAGTACAATATACAATATTTTTACCCTTAAATACTACTACTGGGTAAGTAGCTTTCAGGTATATAATACTTCCCCCTTCAAAAAACTGTCAACCAAGTGTAAAATTATCATTATCTAGATGCTGATTGAAAACTACTACTAAGTGTGAATACTGAAAAATTGTGCAAATATTGCACAACAGTACGCATGACCGACAGGTACATAACATTTTTTTATCAAATACATTTTTAAAAATTGGGCTGGTGGTTTGACAAAGTGTTTCCGCCCACCCGCTCAAATAACAGATATCAAAAAATTTGCTTATTCTCACACTTGTTGCGTTTATGCTGTTTTTAATATGACAGATTAAATGACAGTTGTCACTAATACGTCAGAGGTGGGTACAATAACAATTTTTTGATTACTAACAATTGGGCGGGTGGGCAAAAACACAGTTAATAACTATTGGGCCAGTGGTTTGATATCGTGTTTCCGCCCACCCGCCCAAGTGACAGTTATCAAAAAATTTGCTCATTCTCACACTTGTTGCTTTTCTGCTGTTTTCAATATGACACATTGTATGACAGTAGTCACTAATACGTCAGAGGTGAGTACAATAACAATTCTATTGAATACTAACACTTGGGCAGGTGGGCGGGAACACAAATTATATTTATTGGGCCGGTGATTTAATACAGTGTTCCCGCCCACCCGCCCAAGTGTTTGTTATCAGGAAATTTTTCTATTCTCACACTTCTTTGGTTCCTGCTGTTTTTAATATGATAGATTGAATGACATTTGTCACAAACACGTCAGATGTGGGTATAATAACAAGTTTTTTGATGAACACTTGGGCGTGTGGGCAGAAACACAGTTTACAATTATTGGGCCAGTGGTTTTATATAGTGTTCCCGCCCACCCACCCAAATAACAGCTATCAAAAAATTTGCTTATTCTCATACTTGTTAAGGTTTCTGCTGTTTTTATAATGACAGATTTTATAACAATTATTACTAATGCGTAACAATTCTATACAATAACAAAATTTTTAATAACTAACACTTGGGCGGGTGGGCGGAAACACAGGTTATAATTATTGGGCCTGTAGTTTGATATAGTGTTCCCGCCTACCCGCCCAAGTTACAGTTATCAAGAAATTTGCTTATTCTCACACTTGCTGCGTTTCTGCTGTTTTTAATATGACAGATTGAATGACAGTTGACACTAATACGTCAGAGGTAGGTACAATAACAATTTTCTTGATCACTAACACTTAGGCAAGTGAGCGGGAACACAAGTTACAATTATTGAGCCGGTGGTTTAATTCAGTGTTCCCGCCTACCCGCCCAAGTAACAATTTTCAAAAAGTTTCTTTATTCTCATAATTGTTGCGTTTCTGGCTGTTTTTAATGTAAAAGATTGAATGACAGTTGTCACTAATACACAAATTTCTTGAATACTAACACTTGGGCGAGTGGGCGGAAACACAGTTTATAAATATTTGGAAGGTGTTTTAATACAGTGCTCCCGCCCAAGTGTTTGTTATCAATTTTTTTTCTTATTCTCACACTAAGTTGCGTTTATGCTACTTTTAATATGACAAATTAAATGACAGTTGTCACTAATACGTTAGAGGTGGGCACAATAACAAATTTCTTATTACTTTGGTGAGTAGGCGGAAAACAGTTTAAAAATATTGGGCCGGTGGTTTAATATAGATTTCCCCCCCACCTTGCCCAAGTGTTAATTATCAAGATATTAGCTTATTCTTAAACTTGTTTAGTTTCTGATGTTTTTAATATGACAGATTGAATGACAATTGTCACTAATACGTCATAGATAAATACATTAACAAATTTTTTGAATACTAACAGTTGGGCGGGTGGGCGGGAACACAGTTTTTAATTATTGGGCAAGTGGTTTGATATAGTACTCCCGCCCACCCGCCAAAGTGTTAATTAATAAAAAAATTGCTTATTCTCATACTTGTTGCTTTTCTGCTGTTTTTAATATGACACATTAATGACAGTTGTCACTATTACGTCAGAAGTGGGCACAATAACAATTTTTTTATTAACTAGCACTTGGACGAGTGGGCATAAACACAGTTTATAAATGTTGGGCTGGTGGTTTAATATAGTGTTCCCGCCCACCCGCCCAAATGATAATTATCAAAAAAATTGCTTACTCTCACACTTGTTGCGTTTCTGCTGTTTTTAATATGAGAGATTGAATGACAGTTGTCATTAATACGTCAGAGGTGAGTATAAAAAATTTCTTAGCTACTAACACTAGGACGGGTAGGCGGGAACACAGTTTATAAATATTAGATCGGTGGTTTGATACAGTGTTCCCGCCCACCCGCCCAAGTGTTAATTATAAAGAAATTTGCTTAATCTCACACTTGTTGCGTTTTTTCTGTTTTAAATATGGTAGATTAAATGACAGTTGTCACTAATACGTCAGACGTGGGAACAATAACAAATTTCTTAATAACTAACACTTAAGCGGGTGGGCGGGAACACAATTTATAAATATTGGTGGTTTGATACAGACAACAAACTTTGACCACAAGCTTAAAACCCTCAACTCCACCATCAAGAGTCTAATAATATTCATCGCCATAATGACCTCCAACTCCAACACTCCCGCATCATTACCTTCTACAGCCAAAGAAGTCATAAACCTGTCTGACTTCGACAAAACAAATTAAACCAAAGCATCTTCTTCCAAGTGCAAGCAACCAGCAGGGAAATACAAAACTAATCCGCTAGCCACCTTTAGATGCCCAAAGAAAACACCACAGTCTTCAGCAACAACATAACTGCAGACAATCTCAAGAACTTGGACGGATTCTAAAAAAAAAAGAAAAAGCCAAAGGATATGTTTTACCCTCGGTTTTACCTTTATCTGTAAGTAATAGACCATCAGTAGCTGCTATCAGACAACCGCCAAAAGTTAATCTTGCTGACCTATTAGGCTAAAAGGCACAAGAATCCTCCGCACCCCAAACGGCGCAACCCCGCTAATAAAAAAAAATCACTAAAGTCAAGTTTAAACTTGCAACTATAGACTTAGGCGCAGCCAAAGACAACAACTCCGTCCAATCTCTACAGTATCCCACTTCTACCTTCCGCCCATCAGCATTTGTTCTAGTGGACAAACATCTTTTTCTGGGTTTCATATAATACTTCAAGAATTATAAAATACCCATCATCTTGACCCGCAATACCCACAATGGTATTCGTTTAATTCCGGCAATAAGCGCCGACCAAAAAAAAGCCTTTCTCAAATCTGATACTGATTTGTTTTTGGTCAACTCCAGCATGTTGAAAAAAAAAGTTGTTGTTGGAAGAAACTACAGAAATAGGTTTGGCAGTTTAAAGCAATAAAACTAATTGAGAATACTTCTGACTCATATATTTTACGGGGGTTTATACAACAGAAACAAGTATTACAGATGATTGTGTTAAAGCTCCAAGAATTAAGTCGTTGCTTCGATGTAATAATCCGGCACATGTCGCATTACCTTACAAAGAAAGACGTTGAACAAGCATTGGAAATGCTTAGTTTACACCAACTAATTTACATCGTATAAGAAACAAATTTAGTCGTTTCCCAATATTCTCCGTGCATCTCCCAAAAAAATAAAAAAACACGAAAATATCGTCAAAAATGCCAACTTTACAAGTACGTAGAGTACAAAAAAAATTATTGCTTTTACAACTGTCTCATTTGAGGACATTGCGTCTCTTCTTTATATATGTTTTTATGTTCTGATATACACAAAATTGTATAATAGTAATTATAATTTATGCAAAAAAATTTATTCTATTTTTAATTTTCAAATTTCCTTTTTAATTCTTTCATGTCATTACCATCAGCTAAATATCCCAAAATAATTAGTTTCTCAGAATGCTATTAACCATAGCCATTAAATAAAGTCATTAAGTCAGTTAGTATAAATAGTCAATACACCCTTTAAAATATTCACTTTGAATTGTGGTGGTTTAAATAAATAAAGCCATACTGATAAGAGGTAAACCTCGAAACGCGTCTATGGATGTTTTTAGTTTAGAATATTTTTTCATAAATTTAATTTTTTAATGTTACAAAAAAAGCTTCAAAGCAACTCTGGTATTTTGTATTTATCCTTACCAATCGGTGGTATGTCAAAATTTTACACTTCTAAAATGTGCCATCTGTTTCGGCCCTCATCCAGCCAAATTCCAAGAATGCGAAGTATAGACGCCACAATTGCGCCCGGGTTTGTGCAAACCTCGGTTTAGTCTGCCCAAAACTAAACATTCTTTCGCGTCTAGCACCAATAATAGCTGATTTTCCAACCGAGTTCAATAATTCCCAACAAAAAATCATGTCCACTATCTTCAAACTCCAAAACGATGGACGATACACATGTATTACTAAGAATCTGCAGAAATTGGCAAAGTGGAAAAGTTTTTCTTTGATCAGAACACCGAGGTCAAGCTTGTGTGTGAGTTAAACGTCGGAGGTAAGACAAAAGCGTGAGACAGTAATCTTTGCAAAAAGATTGCTGGACCATTCCAAAGTGAATACCCTGACACTTATACGCAAAAATCTAATGCAATCGTCGCAAAAGTGCCGGGGCTGGGCACTTGCAAGCTCACATCAACCTAACTCACCTTATCAAAACGTCAAATTTCAAAACAATTTCTCGACCTCTTTAAATGCTGAAAACTTTAACGTAAAATAGTGTCACAACTAACGTCAAAGGTTGAGCTTTGCAAGACTTTGGTAAGTTAAAAAGCCATCGAATAGTACTAAATCCAAGATGAACCGACTCATTACAGCTTTGTTTGTTACCGAGAAGTCGCCCTTGATGTAGCAATACTCAAAAACGTTAACTTGCAAGTCAAAATTAAAAAATCAATAACCTAAACCGAGCACAACCCAGTATTACTGGAACTTAAAAAAAAAACAAACAAAAAAGAAGAAAGATTTGTTACTCTTTTCTTAAGATGCTAGAAAGAAAACATAGGCAAATTAGCCGCAGTAAAAACGACTGCAGTAATCAAAAAAACCGTCAATCTTTTAACAAATTAGTCCAATTAACTAAAATGACAAAAAAAGCTTCTAAAACTTATCAAGTTTGCGCTAATCATCCTTTAGGATTATCCCGCATAAAAAAGGCATTGATTGGTAGACAAAAACGTGGCAAAACATCAAGCGAGATTCTTAAATAGAATCCCCAAAAAATCAATAATGACCATACACCGCCAACAGCGTTTAAGCTTCTCAAATCATAAAAATTGAGCTCAAACTCAATCTACCCCAGGTCCTAACAGAATTCTTAACAAAACTCTAAAATCTTTTCTTGCACTAAGCAATAATGGCTCTCACCAATATTACTAATCCAATCGTACATACAAGACACTTTCCAAAACCTGGAAAAAACAACCAGTTTTCCCAAAACTTTAGCCAATCAGTCTTTTATAAATAAAGTCATAGAAAAAATTATCCTGGAAATAATTTAAGAACACGCAAAAATAAAGTTTCTTCTATGTTTCAAACCGAAAAAAAATTTAAAAAGGTCTTTTATGACGTTAACAAAACCTTTGATAAAGTCTGGCACAAAGGTCTACTACTAAAACTGCAGACAGAAATTTCTTTTGCGCCTTACAAAACTGATAGCTCCACATCTAAACCGTAGAACTCTGGCAGTTTAACTCCTAAACCATGAACCTACCTCACGGCAGATCACGGCAGAAGTCCCTCAAGGCTCTTCTTACGACAACACACCACACCTCATAAAAACGTCCTTCTTAACGACGTTTCTTAATCCAATTCTGCAAAATATCTAGAAATCACCTTCATTAAAGGAATTATGTACACGTAGTCTATCCTAGATAGAGCCAAATTAGCAAAAAACCTGCTATTTTCAATACTCCGGAAGAGCGGGATGTCGCTCTGGAACAAAATTCAGATGTACATTGAAACTGGAAAACGACTGCAAACACTCACCTCAATCCTCTTAAAGCTTTTCAAAGTCTAACCTTGCGTTGGATTGTCGGAGCCCCATGATACGTCAGAAACAAAATGTGTCCTATTTTTGCAGTTTTTATATTTATATTTTCCAACTAATTTACAACAAAATACGTTAACTTCAGCCGTTTTGCCTAGCCCACTGAGAACAAAAACACGGTTTTATGGCTTTTTGCGGGTTATAGACAGGGTATAGACTTAAATTGGCGCTAGAATTAAATTCTACAAAAAAATGGCTGATCGATTTCACTAGGAAATTTTTTTTTGAGTTAAAATTGCGATTTTTAAACCTAAAATGCAATTTTTCAAAGTCAAACAAACAAGCATGTTTTGTGACGCACCTCCCCCCTCCTGGTCTGGTTGTTTACCATGAACTATGACATAGTAACAACCTAAGTAATAAAAATAATAATTTAAAAAAATATAAAATTAAGCATTGCTCGTTCATAATTGACAAATACATCAAATGAATATAAAATTATTATAATATTCTGGTATCCCACAATTGTCATATTGATCCAATTAACTGATCCATACATGCATTTAGTATTTATGGTTCTTGTAAATAATTAGGCATGTAAACGCTGCCATAAATTTCGGCTTGTGTGAGAGCGAGGCGCCTGTGAAAATATTTAATCCGTTATGGATATGAAAGAACATGCCGATCGGGGTACTGATATCATTAATCTATCAAGAAGAAAAAAAATCGATAAATGATCGAGCGTGCGCGCACCATGCTCTCCTTTTATTCGGCTGGCTGCGTTTTTTTAATGGGCATTTAATTTAATTAAAGGGTCCGCATTTTCCTTAACTCGGTCACTGGAAATTTTTAGATGAACTGATAATTAATAAAAGATGTATTTGGTTATTTCAATTAAATTGTGCCTAGGGTGTGTGTGCAAATCTAATAAGCTCCACCTGTGGGATACCATAAAATATCTTTATTGTTTCCTCTCTTGGCATGCTTTCAAATATAAATAAAAAGCTCAACCCTGAAAATCTCCATAACTATTATTAACTTCGCGAATGGGTTTTCTGTCGTTTGAATAAATTATAGGAGATTCCTCTTCCGTCCCCATTAAAACAAAACTCGTTACGATCGTTCTTCAGTTTGTATGTGTATGTGTGTGTGTGTGTGGATAGCGAATGCCCATACGTGGATGTTAATAATTTCATAAGTTATAGATTGTTGACTTAAGATGTGCACACCGGTTATGTAAAAACAAAGGCAAAACTAAAGTTCCCATAATGTAGTGTAACTTGACTTGACAATTTTAAAACGGGCAAAGTCGGCAATAAATAAGCGAGTGAAGATGTGTGCGTGGGCGGAACAACCGAGCTTTGCCCACTAAATCATGACACACTAGATGGACGTGCCTCACACCGCCACACACGCTGTCCGATAAATGCACTTAATATTTCCAGAAAAAGAAAAAGGAATCAAACGTTACGAAATAAAATACATTATAAAGAGAAATATATGAAATCATATTAAAAACATTATGCTTTATCAAATCCAAATATTTTCAAATTGTATACAGGGTGTTTCAAAACATGTGCCGGAAAATAAAAGGTGGGATTTCTTGGCAAATTATAAGAAAAAAATGTAACTTTTCTTTAATTATTTTTAATTTTTGACGACATCTCAGGAACAGAAAGAAAAAGTAGCAACATGATTACAAAACCTTTATTTTACAAAACTAAGCAATAACATAAAAAACAAGAAAATTCATAAAAATTGTTAAAAATGACCTCCTCCTACGGTAACGCAGGCTTCCAACCTACGTCTTAGTGACTGACGTACCCGTTCAAAAATGCCTGAAGTGTTTCGTATCGTATTGCAGGATGCAATAATGCGATTTCTTAGTTCTTTATCAGTATTAACTGATGTAGTGTAAACTAAACTTTTTAAGTGACCCCACAAAAAAAATCAAAAACATTTAGATCTGGAGACCGAGAAGACCAAGCCTGTGGGCCTCCTCGGTTCCTATACTGTTTATTTAAGAATTGAAGCGCAACTAAACTAAAATGTGCAGGTGCACCATTGTGCATGAACCACATTTTGTTTCTTAATTGAATCGGAACGTCCTCTAAAAGTCCTGGCAGCTCTTTTTCAAGAAAATTACGATATGATTAACCTTTTAGCCTAAACGGCAAAAAATTTGGACTTATTAAATGGTCTCCTACAACACCTGCCCAAACATTAACGGAAAATGTTTGCTGATGATGGCCTTTCATTATGGCATGTAAATTTTTGTCGGCCCATACATGATTATTATGGAAGTTCATAATCGCATCGCGAGAAAAATTTGCTTTGTCCGTAAATAAAACTTGTTCTAAGAATCGATAATTTTGCGCAATTCTTTCTTGAAACCATTGACACATAGCCAATCTTTGCGGAAAATCCGCTAGTAAAAGGGCTTGTATTTGCTGTATGTGATAAGGATATAACATCTGGCTTTTCATTATCCTCCACACTGTAACGTGACTAAGGTTTAGGTTTAAAAGCTATTCTTCTAGTGCTAGTTGATAGATTGTCTTCAATTTTTTGCAGAACATTTTCTTCAATTTGGGTGGGTAGCACGCGAGGTCTCCCATTTTCTACAGCTCTTTTATGTACATTTCCAGTTTGATGTAGACGTTCGTGAATACAAATGAATGTTCTTTCATTTGGTACCTATCGGTTTGGAAACTTTTGTTGATAAATTCGACAAGCTTTTGCTGCATTTCTATCGGCAACGCCATAAACAAAATGCATACCGCACATTTCGCTATCACTGTAATTATTCATTTTGCTATCACCACGCAAGCAAAATACTAAGAATAAATTAATATAATAAGATTTCGCAATATTGACTCCTTTTGAAAAAAGGTTATTTAACAACTAAACGACAATTGTCAATAACTCAAATGCATGAACGCTGACGACTAAATCAAAAACAAATGTTTTTATCAACAACAAAACATGTTGCTACTTCTTTTCATGTTATCCATCATAAAATGCCGTATTACTCTAAAACGGTTTACGTTAGAGCTTTTGAGTAAAAGTACCTTTTTGGTGTAGAAAATATTGGTGGTTCACAATGTGCTTTCAGATTGCCAATTTCCCAAGTGTCATAGAAATTAGAGCCATAAAAATCTCACGCAATCCTAAAATCTCCGTCAATGGCACTTGAAAAAAATTAAATAAACGCTTAAAAAGTAGCTAATATTAATGCTAAGATGTGTACAAAAGCTAAGTGTTGTAACTCAAACGGTTCCTAAAATTTAAAAAAAAAAAAAAAAATTGTGCACCCGGTATCTTGAAAACGGTGCGTTTGGGGAACCATGTTAATAGGAACTTTTTTTCTTATAATTAGCCAACCAATCCAACCCTTTATTTTCCGACACATGTTTTGAAACACCCTGTATAAAAGTTAAAATTTTAATCAAATAGTATAAAGAACAATCGGCAATTTTAATTTCTTGAACGAGTTTAAATTTAAGATTTTTTTATACATATAATTGAAGGTTAATAATCCTGAATTGCTAGATTTTTTGGAATATCCAGCAATCTGCATTTTTACGAAGAATTCTATTTACATGGTAGCTTTAGATCAGCCGTATTTTTTATAGAATTAGCATAAAATACCACTTCATAATGATATCATCGGGCACGTAATAAGTAAAATGGTAAGGGGTTCTATATACAGATTCAGTGGATGCCCTTGGGTTCAGAGGTCGGAATAATCGTCTCGGGTTACAATAAGCGGTGGATGGACCTCTTTGTTTTAGATACATACTTTATTTATTTTACGGCCCGAACAGAGTAAAAAAGAATGAAATAAAAATAACCGACCAGTGTGTGTCTTAAAAGGCAAAGCAGAAGAGGAGATGATTGCGGCCAATATTTACGGTCCGAACCGATCAGATAAGGGGCGAAGGTGTCGGGTGCGCGGAGGGTCCGCTCTTGTATCGTTTTATTGACTTTATCTAATAGGGTATAGGCATAAAGAATTAGATACAGATAAAGAAATGTGTTATTTTACAGTTACTAATTGCTTTAGATTAAGATTATATATTGCTCACTTCGGATTCGACTAATTTATATACAACTCTAAAAAGGGTTTACGATACCTCTTCTTGTCGACATGGACGGACGACGATTTAATCTCCTCATTCGCCCTTTTTTACTACAAACATGTATATGTATATATTTTATTTTTCTTTATCCTTGATTTATGCACATTTTAAAGCGTATCTAAATTTACCCTCATTGAAACTACTTAATTTAATTGATATTCTTTACATTATTAATTACACGTATAAAGGATTGCCCACACAAGACTAAAATGTACAGAGAATATTATAAATCATCATAGGTAGGTATATCTTAAATAAGATAAATAGATTACCATTTATTTATTATTGCAATAGGCTAAAAGCCGTAATATCCAACTCATAATAAAATACCTAATAAACTATTTGAATGCCCAGTATACAAAAAAGCTAATTGAAAGTTATCAAAGAATCGCATTAATGGTCTAAAATGCTTCCTTTCCACATTTTTCCCACAACTTTAAATTTAAACAAGATCAAAATAGTTTTGAATGTATCTTTGAATAATGTTTAACATATTGTGCTAAAGTTTGGTTTGAACTAGTTTTCAGTTAAAGTTATTATGATCAATTTTACAAATGCAAATCTAGTATAATTACATTATAGAAAACTTCTTCTTGGACAAAACTATATGTACACATCATTATAAAAGTATTTATTAATACCATAAGCAACTCGTTCTTAAAAATGAGGTTAAGCATATAAAAGAATGTAAAAATACAAGCAATTTACTAAACTAATTGGTATCCATCCAACAACAAAAAAAATTTAGTACCAGTTTTTAACATACTCGTAAGCATTTTGTAAACGCAAAGAACATTATAAAAAAGATTGTTTTGCCAGAAATAGACAAAACAAACAAGAAAAGTAGAAATTAATGCAGCTAAATAGTTGAACCTGGCACATAAACCTTATGAATGTCGAACAGTGTTGTTGAGTACTTTAAACGTTCTTACTGATTATTCAGAGCAATTGCAAAATAGATAAATGTTAATCATACCTACAAGTAAAATAATCTTTAAAAAAACTGAACAATTTTTATAAATTATAACTATGAAAATGAATCCGGATGTGATCAAGAAAAGGACTTGCTTGTTTAAAAGCATAGAAAATAAAAATGAAAAACAAAATATAGCAAGAGCTTTCATAAAACTGAACAAATACTATTTAAAAAAAAACTCACTTGTGCAATATAAACATTATAGGTGTGTGCCGTGCACACGGCGGCCAAATGAATAAAGCGGCCAAAAATATATTTAAATTGATTATTGAGTTAAGATTATTTATAAAAAAAATTGTAAATTTGTATCTGTGACCAAGTTATTGTTCCTTAGGCATAGATTGTCGCTTTATCAAAATATTATTTCTGTCATTTTAGACTTGTTTTGTCGTACTTCTCTGGCTCAATGATGGTTAAACTTTGTTGTTAGTTTCTTGATTAATGTTTTGAACATTAGGAGCACATTTGGTAATCTCTATTCCAAAGAATTAGAGTATATGAAGGTAACAGGACAAAGTAAGAATCTATAAAATTTATATGCGGCCGATCCTAACCTACGCCGCTAAAACCTATGCAGAAACTTTTAAAATTGAAAGACTTATGAGGGCACGGAAATAAAAAGTTTTAGAACAATAAAAACAGTAAACTACGTAATGATATTAGAAGCAGTGCTATCAAAGAAGAACTAGATAGCTAGATTGGTCAAATCACAAAGATAGCAATAGAGGACCATGTGGATAGAATGAACTACAACAGACTAGCCAAATGAGGTAAAGACCAAAGAGTCCAAAGTAACAAAACCTCTAGGCAGACTACCTAAAAGATAGATGGAGAGCTGGACGTTAGCATCAATGGAAGGCTAGAAGACAGATAACAAGACTTCTTAATTGAAAACAAGAAAAAGAATAAAAAACTACAGAAATGCTTAATAAACTGAACCTACTTTTGATAACTATAGTAAAGCATCTACCAAAAAAAAGTAACAATCAAAAGTGCACAATCAAAAGAATAGATTGCAATGCAGGGACATTAAACGTATCAATTCAAGAAAAAAAAAACAATTTTAAGAAATTGAAAAAAATTACATTTTTGACTAAAAACTTTATAGAACATGCTATTTAAACCAAAAACTAATAAAATAATGTAAATTTGTTTAAAAAAAAAACTAAACAAAAACTAATGTTTAAAAAAAATTAAACAAAAGAAGCAATTTTGGATTAAAATTTTAGAAAACGTTGTTTTTGACTACAAATTTAATAAAAAAAGCTTTCTAAACTAAAAAATAATAAAAAAATGTGATTTTATACAAGAAAGGTAGAAAAATTGTTTTAAATTCAAAATTGAACAAAAAAACAATTTTGGACTAAGGTGTCCAAACAATGTTGCTTTTGACTTAATTAATTAATAGAATATGCTTTCTAGACCAAAAGTTAATAAAATAATTTTGTGCTAGAAAGTTAAAAAAGCTAATCAGAAATAATATTTTGAACTAAAAATTAAAGAAAAGAAGCAATTTTAAACTAAAGTGTTTAGAAAACGTGGTTTTTGATTAAAAATTTAATAGAAATTGCTTTCTAAATAAAAAAAATAATTAGAAATGTGATTTTGCATAAGAAACCTCATAAAAATACTGTTTTGGACTATAAATTAAACAAAAAAAAACAAAAATTTAGATTAAAGTGTTCAGAACATGTTGTTTCTGACTAAAAACTTAATAACAAATGAATTTTAATAAAAATAAAAAATGTGATTTTGTGCAAAAAAATTATAGAAAACTCATAAAAAATACTCTTTTCAACTAAAAATGAAACAAAGCAAGCAATTTTGGACTAAAATGTTTTTAGAAAATGCTGTTTTTGAGTCAAACTTTCTTCTTAGACTAGAAAGTGATAACTTTTTAGACCGAAAAGTGATAATAATTGTGATTTTGTGCAAAAACAGTTACACAAAACTTCTAAATAAGACTGCTTTTGGACTAAAACTTAAATTGAAAAAAGCAATCTTTTACTAAAACGTGTTAAAAAAATGCTGTTTCTGAATAAAAACTACATTTTTGAACAAAAAAATGTAACTTTGTGCAAAAAAGTTACAAAAAACTTTTAAAAAAGGACTAAAAAGTAAACAAAAAAATCAAAATCTTGGACTAAAACTTTAAAAAAAAATGTTTTTGATTAAAATTATAATAAAAACTGCATTTTAGAACAAAAAATAACAAAAAAATGTGATTTTGTGCAAAAAATTAAACAAAAAACAATTGTTTAACTAAAAAATATTGCTTTTGACAAAATTCTTTATAAAAAATGCTTTTTGAACCAGAAAGTAATAAAAAATGTAATTTTTGCAAAATAGTTAAAAAAAAAACACGCTAAAAGATACTGTTTTAGAGTAAAAATTAAACAAAAAAAGTAGTTTTGGATTAAAGTATTTAAAAATGCTGTTTTTTAGACCAAAAAGTAATAAAAATGTGATTTTTTGCAAAAAAAGTTACAGAAAACTCATGATAAAAACTTCAAGTTTTAGCAGTTTTTAAGGACAGGTTCTCTAACTTTTGTTAATATAGATCCTACACAATTTCCCAACAAGTTTAGACTGGACGTCAAGTGTCTTGATTTGTTAACGTAACACATATTTGCAAACATAACTAAAACGTTGTATATATGCTGGTGATTACATCTTTGAACATATATGTTTGTCTATAAGCATATTTAGAATTTTTAAGTTTACCATGTGGGGGGGTAGTTAGATAGTATATTCAATAAGTAAAATAAAGCACTGATAGAATTGTACGCTGTAAATACTTTGCGGAAAGTCTCAAAAATTCCAAAATAGTTTTGAATCATCTTAGCAACACCTATGAGCTTTACTTTATATGCTATAAAAAGCGGCATATTTATGTTTTGCACACAGGCAGCCGTACTTCTCGCGACAGCCCTGATCCCAACTATAAAAGAGTAGAAGAAGCTACTCGCCCACACTTGGTGCCCACCCACCCAAGCGTTAGTGAAGGGATTCATTGTTAAACAATTTTTCAAAATCTAAGTGACATATGACATTCATTGTATTTTCCATAATAGCTACAAGAACACAACAGGTGGGAGAAACATTGGATTCTTTAATGATTTACACATTCGTAATTGGGTAGGTTATAGTAAAAAAAGTTACCCGCTCACAATTTCAACTTAGTGCCCACCCACCAACACACCTAAACGTTAGTTATCAATGGATTCATTTATAAACAATTCTTTAATATCTGATAACAACTGACATTTATTGTTAAGTACATAGTAACTACAAGAACACAAAAGATGAGAGAAACAATAAATCATATGATTACAAACATTTGGGTTTGTAGCTGTGTCATAGTAAAATAAGCTACACGCCCACAATTTAAATTTTGTACCTCACAGTAAAAGAAGTATCTCGCTCACAAATTAAACTTAGTTACCGCCCACCCACCCAAGCGTTAGTTACCAAAAAATGTATTGTTAAACAAGTCTCTCATATCTAAATCCAAGCACACAAAAAGTGGGTCAAACAATAAATACTTTGATGATGAACATTTAGGCAGGTGGGTAGGTCACAGTAAAAAAAAAATAACTCGTTTATAAATTAAACTTAGTTTCCGCCCACCCACCCAAGCATTAGTTATCACAAAAATTATTGTTAAACAATTCTTCCATATCTAACTCCAAGCACACAAAAAGTGGAACAAACAATAGATCCTTTGATGACTAACACTAGGGCGGGTAGGTGGGTCACAGTAAAAAAGTAACTCGCCCACAAATTAAATTTTGTTGCCGCCCACCCACCCAAGCGTTAGTTATCATGATATTTATTGTTAAACAATTCTCTCATGTCTAAATCCAAGCACAGAAGAGGTGGGACACAAAATAGATACTTTGATGACTAACACTTGGGCGGGTGGGTGAGTCATAGTAGAAAAAGTAACTCGCCCACAAATTAAACTTTGTTCTTATCCACCCACCATAGCGTTAGTTATCAAGAGATATATTGTTATCAATTTTATCATATCTAAATCCAAGTACACAAGAGGTGATACAAACAATAAACCCTTTGATAACTAACACTTGAGCGGGTGGGTAGATCACAATAGAGGAAGTAACTCGCCCTTAAACTTAGTTTCCGCCTACCCAAGCGTTATTTATTTGCAAAAAATTGACAATTTCAAAAAACTTCAAATTAAAAAAAAAAGTTTAATATTTTTTTAAGTTGACAACCAATACAACATTTTATAAAAAATAATGCTACTAATTAAGTAAGGAATACAATAATTTCATTCAGAATCGTATTTATAAACCCTAATTGCAGAAAACTAGTAATTCTAAAAAGTTTCCAATATTAAAAAGTTGGCAACTTTGTTAATAAATTTTAAAATTTAATCATAAATGCATTATTTTATAAAGAATTAAATTCTACTAATTAAATAAAAAAATAAATTATTACATTTAAAACCCTATTTAAGGTTTAATTGCAAAAAAATGATAAATTAATAAAAATCCAATATTAAAAAGTTGACATAACTTTGTTATTATTTTTTTAAATTTAAACACAAATGCATCATTTTATAGAAGATTAAATTCTACTAATTAAGTAAAAAATGAATTATTTTATTCAGAACTGCATTTAGTTTTAATTTGCAAAAAACTGACAATTTCAAAAAACTTCAAATATTAAAAAGTTAGCATAACTTTGTTAATAATCTCTTTAAGTTAACAACTAGTACAGGATTTTATGAAGATATTAATTCTACTAATTAAGTAAAGAATAAATTATTTTCATTCAAAGCAGCATTTAGGGCTTATTTGCAAAAAACTGATAATTTCAAAGTCTTCAAATATTGAAAAGTTGGCATAACTTTGTTAATATTTTTTCCAAGTTAACCAATGCAGGATTTTATAGAAAATTGATATCTTTATTTAATAAGAAAAAATAAATTATTTTATTCCTAACTGTATTTAAGATTTATTTGCAAAAAACTGATAATTTAAAAAAAACTTCAAAATTGAAAAGTTAACATAACTTTGTTAAAAGATTTTTGAATTTAATAATAGATACATCATTTCATAGAAAATTATTTTTTTATAATTACATAAAAAATAAATTATTTTATACAAAACCGCATTTAGGATTTATTTGCAAAAAACTGATAATTTAAAAAAGTTTCAAATATTAAAAAGTTGACATAACTTTGTTAATATTTTCTTAAATTTAATCATAAATACATCGTTTTATAGAGAATTAAATTCTACTAATTATGTAAAGAATACATTATTTTTAAACCGCATTTAAGATATATTTGCAAATAACTCATAATTTAAAAAAAAATCCAATATCAAAAAGTTGGCATAACTTTGTTAATATTTTTTTAAAGTTAACAACCAATACAGCATTTTATAGAAAAATAAATTTTACAAATTAATTAAAAAATATTTTTTTTTTAATTCAAAACCGCATTAGGGTTTATTTGCAAAAACTGATAATTTTTAAAATTCCAATATTGAAAAGTAGGCATAACTTTGTTAAAAAAATTAATAGTTTATGCATAATTTTATACAGAAATAAATTCTACCAAATAAGTAAAGAATTTATTATTTTAATTTAGAACCGCATTTTGGCTTTATTTGCAAAAAACTGATAATTTTAAAAAGTTTACAATACTGAAAAGTTGGCAT
Organism: Tachinus rufipes; assembly: GCA_963932245.1. NCBI lineage: Eukaryota > Metazoa > Arthropoda > Insecta > Coleoptera > Staphylinidae > Tachinus > Tachinus rufipes. Next base: position 93,320,492 of record OZ010747.1, on the reverse strand, counting down.
AACTTTATTATTAATTTTTAATAGTTAACAACTAATACATCAATTTATAGAAAATTAAACTCTACTAATTAAGTAAAGAATAAATTATTTTCATTTAGAACCGCATTTAAGTTTATTTGCAAAAAACTGACAATTTCAAAAAACTTTAAATCTTGAAAAGTTGGCTTAACTTTTTTAATATTTTCTTTGAGTTAACAACCAATACAGCAGTTTATAGAGAATTAAATTCTTTTAATTAAGTGAAGAATAAACTATTTTAATTAAAACCGCATTTGAGGTTAATTTGTAAAAAACTGATAATTTTAAAAAGTTTCAAATATTGAAAGTTGATATAACTTTGATTATATTTTTTTGAATTCAATTCTAAATGCACCATTTTATAAAGAATTAAATTCTACTAATTAAGTAAAAAATAATTTATTTTAATTCAAAACCGCATTTAAAATTTATTTGCAAAAAACTGACAATTTCAAAAAACTTTAAATATTGAAAAGTTGATATAACTTTGTTAATAATTTTGCTCAATAATGGTTAGACTTTGTTGTTAGTTTCTTGTTTAATGTTTTGAACATTAGGAGCACATTTGGTAATCTCTATTCCAAAGAATTAGAGTATATGAAGGTAAAAGAACAAAGTAAGAATCTATAAAATTTATGTGCGGCCGATCCTAACCTACGCCGCTAAAACCTATGCAGAAACTTTTAAAATTGAAAGACTTATGAGAGCAAGGAAATAAAAAGTTTTAGAACAATAAAAACAGTAAACTACGTAATGATATTAGAAGCAGTGCTATCAAAGAAGAACTAGATAGCTAGATTGGTCAAATCACAAAGATAGCAATAGAGGACCATGTGGATAGAATGAACTACAACAGACTTGCCAAATGAGGTAAAGACCAAAGAATCCAAAGTAAAAAACCTCTAGGCAGACTACCTAAAAAATAGATGGAGAGCTGAACGTTAGCATCAATGAAGGGCTAGAAGGCAGATAACAAAACTTAGTTCTTAATTGAAAACAAGAAAAAGAATAAAAAACCACAGAAATGCTTAATGAACTAAACTTACTTTAATAACTATGGTAAAGCATCTACCAAAAAAAATTAACAATCAAAGGTGCACAATCAAAAGAATAAATTGCAATGCAGGAACATTAGACGTATCAATTCAAGAAAAAAAAAAACAATTTTAAGGAATTGAAAAAAATTAGATTTTTGACTAAAAACTTTATAGAACATGCTTTTTAAACCAAAAATTAATAAAATAATGTAATTTTGTATAAAAAAATTAAAAAAAAAACTAAACAAAAACTAATGTTTAAAAAAAATTAAACAAAAGAAGCAATTTTGGATTAAAATTTTAGAAAACGTCGTTTTTGACTACAAATTTAATAAAAAAAGCTTTCTAAACTAAAAAGTAATTAAAAAAATGTAATTTTATACAAGAAAGGTAGAAAATATTGTTTTAAACTCAAAATTAAACAAAAAAACAATTTTGGACTAAGGTGTCGCTTTTGACTTAATTAATTAATAGAATATGCTTTCTAGACCAAAAGTTAATAAAATAATGTTATTTTGTGCTAGAAAGTTAAAAAAGCTAATCAGAAATAATGTTTTGAACTAAAAATTAAAGAAAAAAAACAATTTTAAACTAAAGTGTTTAAAAAACAAGGTTTTTGATTAAAAATTTAATAGAAATTGCTTTCTAAATAAAAAAAATAATTAGAAATGTGATTTTGTATAAGAAACCTCATAAAAAAATACTGTTTTGGACTATAAATTAAACAAAAAAAAACAAAAGTTTTTTCTGACTAAAAACTTAATAACAAATGATTTTTAATAAAAATAAAAAATGTGATTTTGTGCAAAAAAATTATAGAAAACTCATAAAAAATACTGATTTCAACTAAAAATGAAACAAAGCAAGCAATTTTAGACTAAAATGTTTTCAGAAAATGCTGTTTTTGAGTCAAACTTTCTTCTTAGACTAGAAAGTGATAACTTTTTAGACCGAAAAGTGATAATAATTGTGATTTTGTGCAAAAACAGTTACACAAAACTTATAAATAAGACTGCTTTTGGACTAAAACTTAAATTGAAAAAAGCAATCTTTTACTAAAACGTGTTAAAAAAATGCTGTTTCTGAATAAAAACTACATTTTTGAACAAAAAGTAATCAAAAAATGTAACTTTGTGCAAAAAAGTTACAAAAAACTTTTAAAAAAGGACTAAAAACTAAACAAAAAAATCAAAATCTTAGACTAAAACGTGTTAAAAAAATGATGTTTTTGATTCAAATCATAATAAAAACTGCATTTTAGAACAAAAAATAACAAAAAAATGTGATTTTGTGCAAAAAATTAAACAAAAAACAATTTTTTAACAAACAAGTATTGACAAAATTCTTTAAAAAAATGCTTTTTAAACCAGAAAGTAATAAAAAATATAATTTTTGCAAAATAGTTAAAAAAACACGCTAAAAGATACTGTTTTAGAGTAACAAATAAACAAAAAAAGTAATTTTGGATTAAAGTAAAATGTGATTTTTTGCAAAAAAAGTTACAAAAAACTCATGATAAAAACTTCAAGTTTTAGCTGTTTTTAGGGACAGGTTCTTTAACTTTTGTTAATATAGATCCTACACAATTTCCCAACAAGTTTAGACTGGACGTCAAGTGTCTTGATTTGTACACAGGCATCCGTACTTCTCGCGACAGCCCTGATCGCAACTATAAAAGAGTAGAAGAAGCTACTCGCCCACACTTGGTGCCCACCCACCCAAGCGTTAGTGAAGAGATTCATTGTTAAACAATTTTTTAAAATCTAAGTGATATATGACATTCATTGTATTTTCCATAATAGCTACAAGAACACAACAGGTGGGAGAAACATTGGATTCTTTAATGATTTACACATTGGTAATTGGGTAGGTTATAGTTGAAAAAGTTACCCGCTCACAATTTCAACTTAGTGCCCACCCACCAACACACCCAAACGTTAGTTATCAATGGATTCATTTATAAACAATTCTTTAATATCTGATAACAACTGACATTTATTGTTAAGTACATAGTAACTACAAGAACACAAAAGATGAAAGAAACAATAAATCATTTGATTACAAACATTTGGGTTTGTAGCTGTGTCATAGTAAAATAAGCTACACGCCCACAATTTAAATTTTGTACCTCACAATAGAAGAAGTATCTAACTCACAAATTAAACTCTCTCATATCTAAATCCAAGCACACAAGAGGTGGGTCAAACAATAAATACTTTGATGATGAACACTTGGGCAGGTGGTAGGTCACAGTAAAAAAAAATAACTCGTTTATAAATTAAACTTAGTTTCCGCCCACCCACCCAAGCGTAAGTTATCACAAGATTTATTGTTAAACAATTCTTCCATATCTAACTCCAAGCACAGAAGAGGTAGGACACAAAATAGATACTTTGATGACTAACACTTGGGCGGGTGGGTGAGTCATAGTAGAAGAAGTAACTCGCCCACAAATTAAACTTTGTTTTTACCCACCCACCGTAGCGTTAGTTATCAAGAGATATATTGTTATCAATTTTATCATATCTAAATCCAAGTACACAAGAGGTGATACAAACAATAAACCCTTTAATAACTAACACTTGAGCGGGTGGGTTGGTCACAATAGAGGAAGTAACTCGCCCTTTAATTAAACTTAGTTAGTAGTTATTTGCAAAAAATTGACAATTTCAAAAAAATTCAAATTAAAAAAAAAGTTTAATATTTTTTTAAGTTGACAACCAATACAACATTTTATAAAAAATAATGCTACTAATTAAGTAAGGAATACAATAATTTCATTCATAATCGTATTTATAAACCCTAATTGCAGAAAACTAATAATTCTAAAAAGTTTCCAATATTAAAAAGTTGGCAACTTTGTTAATAAATTTTAAAATTGAATCATAAATGCATTATTTTATAAAGAATTAAATTCTACTAATTAAATAAAAAAATAAATTATTACATTTAAAACCCTATTTAAGGTTTAATTGCAAAAAACTGATAAATTAATAAAAATCCAATATTAAAAAGTTGACATAACTTTGTTATTATTTTTTTTTATTTAATCACAAATGCATCATTTTATAGAAGATTAAATTCTACTAATTAAGTAAAAAATGAATTATTTTATTCAGAACTGCATTTAGTTTTAATTTGCAAAAAACTGACAATTTCAAAAAACTTCAAATATTAAAAAGTTAGCATAACTTTGTTAATAATATCTTTAAGTTAACAACTAGTACAGGATTTTATGAAGAATTAAATTCTACTAATTAAGTAAAGAATAAATTATTTTCATTTAAAGCAGCATTTAGGGCTTATTTGCAAAAAAACTGATGATTTCAAAGTCTTCAAATATTGAAAAGTTGGCATAACTTTGTTAATATTTTTTCCAAGTTAACCAATGCAGGATTTTATAGAAAATTGATATCTTTATTTAATAAGAAAAAATAAATTATTTTATTCCTAACTGTATTTAAGATTTATTTGCAAAAAACTGTCAATTAAAAAAAACTGCAAGTATTGAAAAGTTGACATAACTTTGTTAAAAAATTTTTGAATTTAATAATAAATGCATCATTTTATAGAAAATTAATTTGTTATAATTAAATAAAAAATAAATTATTTTATTCAAAACCGCATTTAAGATTTATATGCAAAAAACTGACAAATTTCAAAAAACTTCAATATTGAAAAGTTGGCATAACTTTGTTATAAATTTTTTAAGTTAACTAAACTACTACTAACTAAATTCTACTAATTAAGTTAAAAATGAATTATTTTTATTCAAAACCGCATGAAGGATTTATTTGCAAAAAACTGATAATTTAAAAAGTTTCAAATATTAAAAAGTTGACATAACTTTGTTAATATTTTCTTAAATTTAATCTTAAATACATCGTTTTATAGAAAATTAAATTCTACTAATTATGTAAAGAATACATTATTTTTATTCAAAACCGCATTTAAGATATATTTGCAAAAAACTCATAATTTTAAAAAAATTCCAATATCAAAAAGTTGGCATAACTTTGTTAATATTTTTTTAAAGTTAACAACCAATACAGCATTTTATAGAAAATTAAATTTTACAAATTAATTAAAAAATATTTTTTTTTAATTCAAAACCGCATTAGGGTTTATTTGCAAAAACTGATAATTTTTAAAATTCCAATATTAAAAAGTAGGCATAACTTTGTTAAAAAAATTAATAGTTTATGCATCATTTTATACAGAAATAAATTCTACCAAATAAGTAAAGAATTTATTATTTTAATTTAGAACCGCATTTTGGTTTTATTTGCAAAAAACTGATAATTTTAAAAAGTTTACAATACTGAAAAGTTGGCATAACTTTGTTATTAATTTTTAATAGTTAACAACTAATACATCAATTTATAGAAAATTAAACTTTACTAATTAAGTAAAGAATAAATTATATTCATTTAGAACCGCATTTAAGTTTATTTGCAAAGAACTGACAATTTCAAAAAACTTTAAATCTTGAAAAGTTGGCTTAACTTTTTTAATATTTTCTTTGAGTTAACAACCAATACAGCAGTTTATAGAGAATTAAATTTTTTTAATTAAGTGAAGAATAAACTATTTTAATTAAAACCGCATTTGAGGTTAATTTGTAAAAAACTGATAATTTTAAAAAGTTTCAAATATTAAAAGTTGATATAACTTTGATAATATTTTTTTGAATTCATATCTAAATGCACCATTTTATAGAGAATTAAATTCTACTAATTAAGTTAAAAATAAATTATTTTAATTCAAAGCCGTTCAGAGTTTATTTGTAAAAAATTGATCATGCAAAAAAAACTTTAAAACTGAAAAGTTGACATAACTTTTTTAAAAGATTTTTAAATTTAATAATAAATGCATCATTTTATAGAAAAGTAATTCCTTCAAATTAAATAAAAAATAAATTATTTTATTCAGAACCGCATTTAAGATTTATTTGCAAAAAAATGACAATTTCAAAAAACTTCAAATATTGAAAAGTTGGCATAACTTTGTTAATAATTTTGTTAAGTTAACAACCAATACAGCATTTTATAGAAAATTAAATTCTACTAATTAAGTAAATAATAATTTATTTTCATTCAAAACCGCGTTTAGAGTTTATTTGCAAAAAACTGATAACTTAAAAAAAAATTAAAACTAAAAAGTTGACATAACTTTGTTAAAAGATTTTTGAATTTAATTATTTATGCATTATTTTATAGAGAATTAAATTCTACTAATTGAGTTAAGAATAAATTATTTTATTTCAAAACCGGGTTTAGGGTTTATTTGCAAAAAACTAAAAATTTCAAAAAACTTCAAATGTTGAAAAGTTGGCATAACTTTGTTAATATTTTTTTTAAGTTAACAACAAAATTATCATTTTATAGAAAATTAAATTCTACTAATTAAGTGAAAGGTAAATTATTTTCATTCATAACAGCATTAAGGATTTATTTGCAAAAACTGACAATTTCAAAAAGTTTCCAATATTCAAAAGTTAGTTATTAAATTTTGAAGTTAACAAACAATACAGCATTTTAGAGAAAATTAAATTCTACTAAAAAAAAATATTTTTATTTAAAACCGCATTTAGGGTTGCAATAAATTGATCATTTTAAAAAGTTTCAAATATTGGAAAGTTGACATAACGTTGTAAATATTTTTTTTAATTTAATTTTAACTGCATTATTATATAGACAATCAAACTCTACTAATTAATAGAAATATCATTAGGAATTCTTAAACCTTTGTCTGGGAAGATAAAAGCTGTAAGTTTGTTTACAGCTCCCAAAAACGTACAGCAAGTGTTACAGTTTGTAAGATTAGTTTCCAACTTTCAAAAATATAATGATAAAAAAACAAAACTCTTTTGATATATGTACAAATTGGTTAGGTTACCGACGCTGGCTTTATTTAGATTTAAACAAAGTGCGTCAAAATCAAAAACCAAAATCTTCATCAAATGGTTTTAAGTTTTCAGGTAAAAGAAGTCTTCACAACAGAAAAAGCAAAAACGGTTCTGCTAATCAACTTCCGAGCTGAGTGTTAAGTGACAAGCTAAAAAAAAGCAAAAAAATCAAGTTCAATTTCTTCAGAAGGTTTCAAGCTTTCTGTCATAAAAACCCATTTATAACAAAGAAAGCAAAAATGGTTTTGATTATCAAATTCAAAACATTAACCTAAAAACAGAAAAAAACAAATTCAAATAATTCTTTATTAAAAAAAATGGTAAAAATGAGCTATAAAATAGGTTCTTCATAGCAACTGTCAACAACCTGTCCTACCAATTTCCTACACAGACAAAAGCCTCTCCCTTTGTTGCTTTCGGAATCTCCGGTTGCTCTTAAGTTGTTTTAGAAATTAGTGAAAAGACGTTGATAAACTTAATGTAAAAAACTTGCTGTATATTAATAAAACAACCCATACAAATAAATAACTCAACTATCAGGCCTTCTTTAGTTTTATAAAGTACAATAATAACAAATATCGTCTGCGTAAGCTACCAGCTCTATTCTTACATCTTTTTGGACGTCCACGATGTCGTCGTAGAGAATGTTTTATAGTACTGGACCAAGTACCAATCCTTGTAAGACAACATTGGTTATTTTTCAGTCCGTATTATTCTCGTCTACGATGTTTCTGTTGGAAAGGTGACTGCTTACCAAATTTTTTAAAAAAGGTTTTATTTTTTGTTTCTTAAATTCCTTTACTATCAGCTCCCAGAACGTGCATTTTAATATTTTTGACCTTAGAATAACTCCACGATAGTTCGGAAAATCGTCCCCACATCCACATCTCCAATTTTGCTCAAATTTTGAACACATGTTTGGGGTGGGGTACCAAAATATGACGATTCCTAAAATTTTAAATCTCTAGGTGCAATACAGTCTAAGTTTTAATTTTTTTAAATTATTTTGTCTCTTATCAGTTTATGCGCTGTAAAAAAATTGTCAAACATTATATTCAAAAAGGTGTATCTTATAGGAACTTTTCCGTAGAACACAAAATTTTGAACGGGATCCTTGGTTTTCCAAAATTTCCCGTAAAAAATAGAAAAATTACCATTTTATTAAAAATTTGATATCTTTTATTCCGCTACACCTGGAGACTTGAAATTTAAATATGATACTCCTGACATATAGTACTTTTGACCAAAAATTAAAAAAACTGGATTTGCTTCCCGTAGGGTAAAGTATAGCACAAAATTGCTAAAAAAACTTTTAACGGATTTTTCGTAATTTTACTAAAGTTTATTTATTATTATAATTTAAAAAACGAACATACTATCTACAAGATTTTTTTTTTCAATTATATTAATTCAATTTTTTTTTTTGACCTTTTATTTAATTTGATTTTTCTAACAATTTTATTACCTCCTCCTTACTCGTTTTCTTCTACTTTGCTACACAGCTTCTTCCAAAAGTTGGTTTTGCTCTTGTTTTGACCTCTTCTTTTTCTGTTTGTACATTGTCTGTCTAAAGTCTATTTAGTCTTCACCTATCTTTTGCTTTCTACCTCTTAATTGCTTTTCTTAGTTTTGTGCATTTTGTCCGTTGTTGCTATTTCCTTATTTTTCAAACTTTTTGTTTCCTAAGAAGCAATTTTTTATTAAAAAATTGTAAAATATCGCAAATAGTTTCTTATATTTATAGTTTTTGTTAACCTATAATATTTATTTGAAGTAATTAAACCATTTTAATGACAACATTATCATTAAATGTAATTATGTTAACGAGAGAATTTCATGAGGTGACTGAAATGAATTGAACAGTTGAATACGTCTTTAAAAATAAATAAAATCTGATTCGCTACGTCAAGCTATTGAGGAATCAATGAATTTTCAATTAAAGCCATAAATTTTACAGCTTCGATGAATCACCTTTTGTTGATAAAATTATTGCCCAATAAAATAGCCAATCAAATGGCTCTTAAAGTGAAACAAGATGACACGAAAAGAAATGACAATAAAAAAAGAAGGCGCTTTTCTCCTAAGTTGTCCAGTCAGTATATTTTCACTGATCGCGCACACAAATAAATAAATATAAAAAATCGTACATCCATCATAAATTACTATACTGTAAACATAAAAGACAATAAAGCACTGTTAACTTTATATCTATTTCTCAATAAAAACGTTAACATTTGTATCTCCGTATATATTGATGTAGTAGAATTATTTTATTGATTTGAGGATCTCTTGGTGGTCTCCAAACCAGTATATAAACTGTAAACTTTTCCTTATACGATAACATTGATTCAAGAATGCGTTTTATGTTCATTTTACAACACGTGCGGAGAGCGTATGTAAAATAAAACTGATATTCCTCTCTACTTGTCCGCATATAAATAAATATTATGATTAAATATAGATATTAAGCAATAAATTTTCTAATGCGTTTAACGGCGGCGTAAATCATGTTAACAAATTCACCCGAAACAGACGAATCCCACGCGTCCAAATACAAATTAACCGCACAGGTTGACAACGTCTTTAGTTATGAAAAAAAAAATCAAATAGCTTTTCACAAGATTTTAAACCGATTAAGCAAGCGCTCCGTCATGTCAACCTGGATATTTATCAAAAAAATGTCAACGAACTTAACGATAAGGAAGGGTGGATTGTCGCGGGGTGTCGTGCGAGGGAGATGAAAGTGTTCGAAGTAGCCAACGAGATTATTATAGCTTATAAATTAACATTATAAGTCGATTGATGCTTTTGATCGCCGATAGATAAATTATTATTGGTTATGTGGACAGGTTCATCAATTATTAACTGACGGGGGCTCTCTTTCTCATTTTTTGATCGGATCGGCTTTTTACACGGGAATGTTTTGTATCATTACACTTTCATCGATGATGGGAACGCTTCTTCTATATTCACTCACTAATTAGATAATAAATAAACAGGAACAAATAGAATTAATATTATTATCTTATAAACATTTCTATATATTACGATTGATGCTCATTTTTATGAATGTTTTTTTTTTATTTTCTTTGCTTTAGAACTGCAATTTTTCTACTGCCATTTAATAATATGTTTTATTATATAATAAAAACTGATAATAATGTAGTATTTTGCAATAATTTTTAATAATTAACTACATTGTTATAATTAGTATCTTTTTATATTCAATTTGCGCCAATAAAACGCAAAATTTATTACATCCAGCCGCTGTTATTAATCTCCATAATAAATAACAGCAATATTATTATTTTTTATTAAAATAAAACTCATTCATTATTTCATTGATGTATCGATTCGTGATCACACATAATATGCAACTTTCACTCCGGCATAATTTATTAACAACATAAAATGGAGGGTTAGGTATATTAAACCTAAATAGATTTTAGAAATAAAAACATCAGAAAAATATAATAATATAGGAACATAAAATATGATGATGTGAATAATATTTTAAAATTTTGAGGGGCAGCTCATTATAATTCCCCTTCATCCACCGTCCTCACCATAAAAACGTGGAGGTATGTAAAAGTGCAGTTAATCTAAAGGTAATACGACCGTGTTATGGCACCTAAAGATCAGTGGCGGTATCAGAGGGAAGGGTGGAAGACATCAACCCCCCGTGGAGTTTGTTATAGCGACCCTAATGAACCGAGCCGACTCGTCGTTAAATGAACAACAAGGAGAAAATATATGCGGCAATCCTGTCACATCCTAACACTATCTACCGGCCCAAAGAAGAACGAATATTGTGAAGACGAGGGGTTTATATAATAAGATTTTTATAACAGGGTAGACTTTTATTATTATGACGGTCCAATTAATGCCCGGGATTGTTTTAGATTTTTTTCTTCGTTTCATTTCGGTGCCGGGTTTTTTTATAATTGTATTATAAATTCTTGAAGCTACGAATTTATATCAGCTGTTGTTAATTAAAAATAAACTATGGAAGGCTTTAAAACGCATGCAAAATGATAATAAAAATTAATAGAACAAATTAAAAACTAAAATTAATTAAAAAAAAAATTGGACGTAAACTGAAGTAAATACAAAGTTACCAGATTAATATTTCCGTTAAATCAGCACTTATTATGCAACAAGCTTTTCTATTTTGCATTAAAAATTACAAATTAATTCTATATTATACCAAAAAAACTCTCTCCTTTCTTACAGATATGTAGATGACATTTTAGTAAGTTTTACAGGTCCAGCACAACACCTGCGGAGGAAAGTAAAACCCTTATCAGGCGCAGGTGGCAGATTGAGAATTGAACACGCAAACCAACACTATTTTAGGATAGCCATTACCACGATAATGAGACTATCACTTTCTTCTTGTTTTTTTCTTTGAACTGTCGTCCACTCTTGGACAACTCTTTGGTCTTCCTTGACCCACTTTTTGGTTACCAACGCTAATAGGTATCAAAGGCTTGGTAATCAAAACCGCTTCAAAATCTGTTTCTTCTTAAGTGGAATCCAATACTTTAAACCTCTATAAGGTTGCACAACTACCAGATAGTCAGAAAATGTCAACAATCAGAAATAAATAGAGGTTCCGGAAACGGGCAATCCTCTTTTAAAGAAAACAATTACCAAATCTCAAATACCATAAACAATTGTGACAAACTGACCTTAGAAACGAACAAGAACAGTAAATTTGCTACAAAATACTGGATTAAAAATCAAGAAAACCTTGTCTAAGAGAAGCACAATAACGCAGCTTACCAAATTTAGAGAAAGAGTAAAATCCTGACCGAAAATGAAAGACAAAAATTTAATAATTTTTCCTAAAAATATTTAAAAAAAGACGGTAAAACAGAGACAAATTTTTAAATATTCTCCTAAGAAAATAAAAGAAAGCAAGAAAAAAAAGAAAAAAAAATCTCAGGCAATATCAAAACCCAATAAGTTCCCACAAAAAATGTACTGACAGCAGATACCTTTAAAATAATAAAACATATGCAAACAAACAAAATAGATAAAAAAAATTACAAGCCCAAAACGGAGCTAATTGACGTCACTAATATGCTGCGTATAAAAAGTAAACGATTGCAAAGCCAGGAATTAATGAAATAGCCAGATGTGAAGTACGCAAACTATTACTTAAATAGATACCAAAAGAAAAAATAAACGGAAGAAGGAAAAGATGGTTACTGAAATTAACCAAAAATTGTCAAATATAGATAACAACGTAAAACTTTTAAATCTTTGGAATGTAAGATTAGACCTACCTATCTACCTAGAAACCCCGCAGATATGAGAACTGTGATAGTCAAGTTAGTAAGACACGATGATATTCTCAAAATGATGAAAAGCAAAATCCAAAAAACAAATTATGAGGTAAAGATAGTAAAAAAAGTAACAAAGATTTCCTCACAATGTCAAAGAAGAAAAGAAACTGGCAAAATAGTAAGAAAACTCAACACAAAAGAAGTACAAGATAAAGAAGTTAAAATAAGAGTAATAACGCAAGAAGAAGTTATGCATGCGATTACACTGACCAGAATTGAAAACTACAAAGCAATTGTAAAATCAATGAGACTAGCAAAAGCAAAGATGCATCACAAAACCTGTTCAAAGCCAGAAAATTAAAATTGGATGAATGAGCTGCCAAGTCATGGAACGGGTTACACTAATTAAATGTTACAAATGTCAAGAATACCGGCATTTAGCGCAAAGCCATCAACCAAAAGTAAGGAAAAATGCCTAAATTGTAAAAAAGCAAAAAAATGTCAAAAAAAAAAAAATGCAAAAAAAGGCCAGGTCAAAAAAATGCACGGAACTAAATTTTAAGAAAGAGCTGAACACCCTCTACGCCCTCCAGGTAAATCTATATCGGTGCAGGATGACAGATGACCTGCTGTATACAACTATCGAAGAAAAGGAAATATTTTAAGCAAGCCAGCTAGAAGCATTGCCACAAGACAAAACTAGTACGTTAATAAAAACCTAGATGCAGCCATAGTCATAGTAAATAAAAAATGCAAAGTGTACAAAACAAGAGCTGAAAGTACGAGTGGTGACTCAAAAGTAACGGAAATTACGTTGTAGCTGGAAGAGAGAGTGTGAAAACCCATTGTTTAATCCGGTGTCCGTTAGGGACACGTCTCCTAAATTAGTGTGTGAATTTCTGTCTCTGTGACTATGAGTTCGTCTCAAAAATTTTTTTTAATAAAAATAACTTTTTCCAGTTTGCCGAAAACGTAATTGTCGATAGCAACGCGCGGCTGTAAAATTTAGTTTCCTGTTTGGAAATCGGCCGCTTAAACTATTGTAATGCTTAAAACTGCTTATAAAAATGCTGCTCTAAGTAAAACCAGAGTCTACAAGTTTTTTTTTTTTAATTTAAAAATGAAGCAATGTCAATTGAAAACCAACCCCGTTCAGGACGCCCCTCAACGTCAAGAAGTGACAAAAACGTTGTCAAAATCTATGCTCTCGTTCGTAAAGACCGTCGCCAAACCATTGAAGAAAAGTATCCCAAAGAAAAGGGCAGATCTTTGACGCACAAGCGACTGGTTCTTCCATCATAACAACGCTCTGGCCCACACCGCTCTTACCGTGACCAAAAACTACATGTCACTAATTGTCCACCTTCCCTACTCCCCCGTTTTAGCCCACTATAATTTCTTTTTGTTCCTAGACTCAAATGAAACATGAGAAAAAAAAAACGTTTTGCCACTATGAAGAAGGTAAACCAAAAATCGCTGGAAAGCCTAATGAACATTTCAATAAATAAATTAAAAAAATGTTTTGAACTATAAAAGAATTGTTTGCAGATGTGCGTTGTGGCCAAATTTGATGTAAAAATTATAAGAAATAAAGAAAATATAACAAAATTCCCGTTTTTTTAGGTCCCCCTCGTAGTTACGTATGGATAAAATTGAAGGATAAAACTATATATAACTGCTATGTGCAACAATCAAGTATTTTGAAAATTTTATAAACCGACTAAAGTCCAGCACTAGAATACAAAAAATCTTTAGAATAATCAGCACCTTTGCTCTGGGTTTACCTAAAATGTTAGTTTTTTTTTGCCAAATTATATAAAATCAGCCAATATGCAGCAATACCTTAGTCAAAAGTCAAAATAGGTAAATTAATATTACAACAAAATTAAGAGTTTGTCTTGAAAAATTAAGAGTCTAAATGGCAGCCATAAAGTAAAATTATTTGTAACTTATTGGAACAATGAAAATTCAAACTTCTTTATTTATTAAACCAAAAATAAAACACCCCTTAAAGTAGTAATGTGCAATATTTCGGAAAAGTACACCTAAAACTCATATCACTTGAGTAGTTAAAAGCATACCGACCGCTAGCTTTATTTGTAGTATTTTAACAAAAAAGGCAACTTGGGCTTCATTGCTGCTTCTACAAATAATTTGATAATCGATTAATTTTTTTAAGTTTTAAATTTCAAAAAACTCTCAATTTTATTTACTTTTAAAAAAAAAAAAAACTTTTACATTAATATTTGCAAAATTGTAGACTTACAGAAAAAAGTAAAATATTTTTAGATTTTTTTTTTAAATTTTGATTTTTTTTACATAAAAACTCAAATTTATTATAATTTTTTTTTAAATTTTAGTTTTTTTTTTCAGAAAAACATTTTTTTTACATCAAAATATGCTAAGTTTTGTGTTTCAAAAAATTTTCACTTTTGTTTGTTAATATTATTATATTAAAAAAAAACCTTTTTTTGCATCAAACGTTTGGATTTAAAAAAGGTTTTAATTATATTTAATTTTTTACAAAAAAAATCTATTTTATCTGCTCCAAAACATGCAAAGATTTAGGTTTCAAAAAAATATCCTGTTTAGTTTTTTTGTTACATATAAAAATGATTTATTTAAATTTTTTCTTTTAAATCAAAATATACAAAACAAAGTTTTGGGTTATGAAAAAGTCTCCATTTTATTTTAATTTTGTTCAATTTTTGTTTTTTTTCAAAGTGTATCATTTTAGAGAATAAAGTTTTTATTAAACCAAAATATGTAATGTTTTGAGTTTCAAACAAAATTCCAATTTTATTTTTATTTAAATAAAAATTTAAAATTAAAAAAAAAAAAAAAATTTTACACCAAAATATTTCAAAAAGTATCCATTTTACTGTATGTTTTTTTATTTCTAGTTTTTTTACAGAAAAATATTCAGAAAAAATGTTTTATTTACATCAAAATATGCTAAGTTTTGGGTTTCAAAAAAATGTCAATTTTGGTTTTTGAACAGAAAAAAAAAATATATTTTGAAAGAAATTGTTTTCTTTTGTCTTGCAACTGTAAAATCTAGTAGAGAATCCGTGTCAAAACTTCTTCTCTACTAAGCTTAAAACTTTATTGATAAATAATTTATTATATTATATTATATTATATTATTTAATTATGGTTCTAGTGGATAAGAACCAGATTATTGGCTATTGCTCCAGTAGACGTTGTTTTGTTTTATAAACATTATAGCGCTTTATAATATGACTCAAATAATAAGTAATAAAATTATAGATTTACAAATACTGACACTATTCCAATTAATTATCATTATATTTCTATATCTTTTCATTTTTTACATTGTATTGTATTGTATTGTATTAAACTTTGTTTCTTAAATATGGTACATATCAGAAAAAGGCAATGTTCAACAAATTGCTGTTCTTCCACACAACCATTTAAATTTTAAATTTTACAGTAATTCTCCTTTTTGCCGCTTTGCGATTAATTGTGACTAAATGTAAAGTCACTTAATTTCCTATGTCGCTTTGCGATTGATTGTGACTAAATGCAGAATCACTTAATGTCCTATGTCGCTTCGCGATTAATTGTGACTAAGTGCAAATTCACTTAATGTCCTATGTCACTTCAAAATTAATTGTGAGTAAGTTTAGTACGTGTAAAAGACATTTTGTCACTTCACAATCAATTGTGACTAAGTGCAGAGTCACTTAATGTCCTGTGTCGCTTCGCGATTGATTGTGACTGTGTGTGCAAAATGTGTAGAAAACATTTCGTCGTTACGCAATTGACTGTGACTAAGTGCAGAATCATTTAATGAATCCTGTCGCTTCGCAATTCATTGCGACTAAGTGCATTTTGTCGCTTCACGATTGATAGTGACAAAGCATCTGATGTTTAGATGTTATTTTGTCGTTTCGCAATTAATTGTGATTAACTGCAACCTGATTTTAAAACAATTAAGAGAATAAGTGTTTAAGTGCCCTTTGTAGCTTTACACTTAAACATGACTAAGTGCAAACGTATGCTAAGATAAATTGTCGCTTCGCAATTGATAGTAAGACACGTCAAAGTGACTAAGTGCTCTTTGTATCTTCGCAATTAAATATGACTAAGAGCAACTATTTTTAGTCAAACCTTAAAAATTTTGAATAAAATAAAATTAAGCACTCAACAAATTGTGTCAAGTCAAGTTCCAATCCATTTTTAATCAAGTTACAAACCACTAAATCAATAATAAGATTAATCTAAAAACCCAACAAGATGCGGTAGCAAATTACATGTTTAACCAATATTATCAGTTTTTCTGGTTAAGAAAAAATGTGTTGTGATGAGTACGCCTTCTTTCGGATAAGAAAAAAAAAATTAGTAAGTCCCGTGTACTGCCTTGATGTTGCGTGCACGATAAAGAACCCAATAATTTAGGTTGGAATTCCTGAATTTGGGGCAAAATTCCCAGATGTAGTAGTCTTAACCTCTGGCGTCAGTGATTAGACTTGTCATCAGAAATAGACCGACGTTAAATATTAAATAAAAAAAATATAAAAAAACAATTTTATCAATTTTTATTAAGTTAGTCAAGTTGCAAACCAAATTTAGCCAAGTTACAAACTAAAGTTAAACTCAAGCACTCAGAAAATTTTGATTGCAATAAATTAATATAGTGTTTGTAATCCAATTTCTTTCTTCTTTCTTTCAGTTTATTGTTTCCTGGACAGTAGTCTTAACTCTAGTTCCCTACCACCCGCCCAAGTGTTTGTGATTAAGAAATTAAATAACAAACACTTGGGTGCAACTTTGGTTCCCGCTAAAACTACTGGGCAGAAGCCCACTCATTCAAGTGATTGTAATCCAATTTCTTTATCAGAAACACTTGAACGGGTAGGATTTGCTCTCAGTTCATTAGTTCCGGAACAGTAGTCTTAAGTTTAGTTCTCGCCAACCCGCCCATGTGTTTGTGATTAAAAAATTAAATCGCAATCACTTGAGTGGGTAGTAGTTACAACACTTAGGTGGATAAGTGGGGCACTTTATTGATAACGAGTCCAAGTCAGTAGTTTCAACTTTAGTAAACACTTGTACCAACAAACTATACCACATGCGCAGAAGATGAGATAAAAAAAGAAGATTTAAAAATGGTCCTGAAAGTCCAGTAAAAAACAAAAATCCTGGACGACAAATTTTTAAAAATAATTTAAAAAAGAGTCCTAAAGAATACAGATAATACAAAGTATAATAGAATACACAAAATAATCAGGCAAAAAATAAGAGAAGCAATATAAGAAAAAATAAAGCAGAGATGTGCAGAAATAACAACTCTACAGAACAAACATGACATTTTTAACGTTCACAGAAAGGTAAAGAACGTTTCAAAAACGTTAAAAAGAAAAGAAGCAAAACATATTAATATACAGAAACACAATAAAAAACACCGGAAAAACATATCAAACAACTATTCAAAGACAAAAGTCCAGAACCACCTCAAAAGAAAGAAATAAGACAAAATACCAAACGCCATAAAACAAATAAAAGACAATAAACTCCAGTGACAAAATATTAACAAGAATAAACAAAACGAAAGAAATCGTCACTACTATTAAAACCAAGAAACTACAATACCTGAGACACATCATGCGCAACTTTAGCAATTACAGGCTCATACAATGCATTCTACAAAGTAAAGTAGAAGCATCAGCCGAAAAAGAATCTTATGGTTCAAAAATTTAAGAAACTGGTTCTCTATGCCAACAACAAGTCTTTCTCAGGTAGATGTGAGTAAATTAAAAATTGCTAACATTCAAAACGAATATGCACAAGAAGAAGAAAAAGCACTACGAGAACGTTTACTATCCCCCACCTCAGTAGTTTAAAATACCTTGCAAAATTTCTGATCGCTTCACTCTTTTGAAAAACAATATTTTTATTCTTTTATTTATATTTTCCTTGTTGATAATGTAAGCTCCCATAAATATTAATTCTATTGAACCAGCAAGACTTACTTCCAAAGATTTGCTCTAGTGGGCGACAACCTTTATAGTTTCAAAAGTAATTTCAGTCGTTTTAATGTTTTGTCAAAAAATAATAACTAACCACATATTAAGTTTTGTTATTTAAAATACTAAAATTTATTAATATAGATTAAGTAATCATTGTAATAGTTAATAATTAAATCAATTAGCACAGAATGCGCAGTGAATTGGCTAATTATTCCCAACATAATCCAAGCAATAAATCAAACAACAAACTAAAATAAATTAATTGTTCGTTAGAACGCTATAAATAAATCATTTAATTATAAACTTCGCACAATTACAAATCAATTGAATCTTTTTTCATCTTCAACGCACGAAAATCCGTGGGTGTCGCTCACGTTTTTCCACTCCTTTTAATATGCAAAACGGGCGATAATTGTTCTCCGAATAAAACACGATTATTATTTTTCGTTACATTCAATAATAATGTCGCCGATATGGATGTGAAGACCTCTCGGTTAGTTATTGACCTTTAATATGATAATTAAAATATTTATATATAGATAAAAAAAGCTAATTTGTATGCGTTTTATTGTTTGTTTTATTCTTTATAGGATAAACTATACCTGTTTAGTATTGTTATGATTTTAAGGCGTGCTATTAAAACGGACTTGTCACTGTTTAGATACACTTCATAAAACGGCCGTAACTTATACAGTTTATATCCCTATCGCGGGCTATAAGAGATTTTGATGGAAAATTTATAAGGCATATCGTATTTTGTATTAATTGTTTTAGATACAACGTAGGGATATATGGCAAAATCATTATCTTTTAGATTATCTCGTTTTGTGGAGGACATGTTAGTGGCTCGACGGATAATCGTTAAATTTAAATAAGACGCTAAAAAGTGTTTATTACAATACATTATAAAATTAGAGACAGAATCAAACTCAACAGGAAAATGCTTGAATATAATTGAATAAAAATTTCACACATTATAGAAGAAGGTACAATCTGTGCTCTCAAACTTTTAGAAAAATTAATTTATAAATAAATTTAGTGGAGTTTTTATTTAGTGCTTCATTTGATTTGCGTATAAACAAAATTTAAGAAAACCGTAAAATCCTAAATTTACGAATACCAAGCTGGGCTACGGGTGTAAAATTAATGGAATATTTTTTACTATTTGAGCAAAATTAATATTACTATTCCTTCACACCAAATTAATTTTTGTTGAATATTCTAGAAAACTTTTAATTTTATAAATACTTCACAAAATGTGCTCTTTATCGCTTTTAGCACGTTGGTGGTCCTAGGATGTTGTAATTCAAAATGTTTAATTTATTACAAAGAAATAAAACGGACAATTATTAATTATTACATATTCTTCGTTTGTACGTGTAAATGTCCCGTCGATTAAATCCTTCGCATTAATTAATTCGTTAACATTTCGCCTGGCCGGCAATAAAAATAGCTGAACCGTTGAAACAAGCACGAAATATCCGCGGAATGTGGCCGATAAAGGAAAAAAAAGAGGCCTCAACCAACCAACCAACCGGCGAGAATGAAGAGCGCGTCAGGTGTGCGAATATGCCGAAGAGATAACCGCGCACATTAGATAGAGATAATAAATCACACGTGCCCGTTCTGTTATATTTTTTAGCGGGACGCGCACACACGTGTGCGTGTGTGGGCAAAGGCGGACGATTGTTCGAGCAAGCACTGGGGTGGGTTTTTCGCACGCGGTCCCGAAGAGATATCGCGCTTTGGAGCGATTTGTTTGTAAATGGCTCGCGCGACCCACGCGCAGTCATTACCGTTAATGTAACGAAAATTTCACATCGCGAGATAATCGGGTGATTTGTTTTCTATTAGTAAGAGGCTCTTTATGTTACAAGAGAGAAGAGGTTATATAATTTGTATGTGTGGTAAAGTCGATGAGTTATTGGACGTTGTCATAATGAAATGTGGACGCGGTATTGAGGAGGAATGAATTTATTGACCCCACGCGACAATTGTGGAAGAAGTAAATCATGGGTCAAAACTAACCACTTCTCCATAAAACCTCTTCATAAATATGAAGTGCTCTGTAACTACTAAACATTTTCAAAAAGATATTATTGAATTTATATTTATTACTTTAAACGACGAGATGGCTAAATTAAATTTTTGCGTCAATTATAACTAAATTAAATTGCATAAACATTTTTTTTATTAGTTTCTAAAAGAAATATACAAACCGCATATATAATACAGATACAGTAAATCTAATTTTAAAAACATTACAAATTTGTTTAAAAAAGTTTAGTGGCACTTCAGTCTATGTCCATTAGGCTGCTTGCTAATTACTAACTAAGTACCCCCCCCCCCCCTCTTACTGAAGAGGTCTTAATTACTGGACGTTAAACGACGCCCGGAACTTGCTGGAAAAGTGGTCTTTCTAAAGTTTTGCAGATGAGCAGAAGCAAATCTCGCTATGTTTCTTTCTCAAGGCTCTCAACGTCTTAGGCTGTTGCTGCGGATCGGTGATTCAGCGGTGTCCTTGTGGACAGTGTTGAGCGTTAGCGATGCAGTTATCCAAGTAACAAATCCAACTATCGTGGAATCTGCTTTAAAACAAATTCTTCCTTCTAAAGGAACTCAAATAGAGCGCTCACAAAACGTCGGTGAGCTTTCCGGGGGCTCAGTTGGTGGAGGCGCATGTGTCCCTATCTGAACTTAGGGAAGCCGTAACTCGGTAGCCTTTGGAACAACCGCCTCCGCGGCAGCAACATGTAAGCAATAATTTTCTGTAGTAACGGTTAAAATACCACAATTTTTCTTATACAGAATCTGAGTGATTAACAAAATTTGTTGCAAAGACCCGTACCAACTCTCCTCGTAAAGCGACATCAATCCCCGCCATCCACTGGACTGCAACTTCTGGTATCGGGATTAGTTGTTCCATCAGTGGAATGAGTTGCAGGTCGTTAAGGTAAAGTATGACGGGTGGCCTTTTACCCAGTAGCATTGAGTCCAACCTTTCGTTAATTTTAGTAACATCACCAACTCCCCAGCTTTGTACTCTCAGGCTTTTGCTCGTCTTGCGTATCATCGCTCTCGGTACGCAGTCTGTCTCTGCCTGCCTTATTGCAAGCGGTGTTTCTTGTTTTCGAGTTTCCCTTAAAGCGCATCCCAACTTCCGTATTCAGCCAAATTTTGTTCCTTGCCCTGTGGCAGCGTTAATCCTTCGTCTGCAGTAAAACGCTGCTAGTGTAGTAAGGTCATACCATTGCTTGTTGGGTTATTTCTCCCTTAAAATGCAAATTTTTTTCTTAATCTTTGGGTGTTTACGTACCAACTGGTACCTACTGGCACTGCCTCAACCCGCTTAGTGCAAAAATTTATCATAGCAAGTGCATATCTCCCGTGTCGTGTCCATTGAGCGGATATAGTCGATGCCTACTCTAAATGTGTGAATTAAAAGAAGCTTTTGAATGTTTTGATCTAGATTTTGACTTTCAAACCATTCATTCACCCTTAGATAAACGTTTGCACGCCCTTTCATACGACTGGACAAAGGTAGGCTCTAAAAATGACTGCGGTAGTTTCGTCTCTTCCTAAGTATCCGCAGGTGGCCTTCGAGTTGTGTTATTTTATGAATTCTTGCTAAGCATATTAAAGAGTTCACCATGTTCTCTCAGTTTACATCCTAAGTCTATTACACACCTTCTGGGTACTCAAGAATAGTTTTGTCTCTTCCTTAGTATCCGCAGGTGGCCTTCGAGTTGTGTTATTTGATGAATTCTTGCTAAGCATATTAATGAGTTCGCCATGTTCCCTCAGTTTATATCCTAACTCTATTACACACCTTCTCGATACGAAAGGTCTCTGACAAAGTTCTATGTTTATTGGCACGTTTTTGTGCGGGTCTGACTAACGCGGCGCTTAATTCTTTTTTTAGCAAGCTTAATTTAGCTAGTGCCTGCAGGTGGCCGTTGAATGATGTCATTTTTATCACTTTTTGCTAAACTATTAGTCTAATGAGTACGGCATATTTTCCCAGTTTATACCCTAAGTCTATTACATACTTTTTGAATACTCGAGGTCTCTGAATATGTTTAGTGTTTGTTAGCACGTTTGTTGTGCGTGGCTGACCACTATAGCTAATATTTCTTTTTCTAGCACGCACAATTTAGCGTCCACAACAAAGACTCATCAAACGTTGCCAAAAAATCTTGGCTAACATAAGTACTGTGTTGCAAAGGATGCACAAACACCCACCACAAGATGCAGTTGTATCTCACCGCCCTATCTCCTTAAACTAGGTGCAAATTTTGCCCAATCTCAAAACTTTGAGTAAAAAATAAACCACTACAAGATGTGAGATTCAGATGGCGCAAGCTACCCGAGTGCGGTCGAGTTTTTCATGAGTGTAAAAACTTGCACTTGAAAAAGAATTCAGTTTGCTTGTATGACCCGTCCCACCGTCAATCTAGTTCCAAGTTTGGTTAATTAAAGTTTATGAAAGAAGGCCCTCGCTGACAAAACAACATTTTAGCCAAAATGAGTGGGTATAAGCCTTTAGGTAAGCTCTCTACATTTGAAACGTTTGAAATACCAGCCGGAGAGCTTAAATGATTTGCAAACCTAACTTGCGGTGTAATGAGAACTAGTTTAAACGCCCAGACCAGCAAAGAAGCATGTAATTTAAACTCCTGCAAGCCAAGATGGTCGTTGCAGAATAAGCGCAGAAATAGCTTTGACTCTCTTAAGGCAGCTTAGTCTTTACTTCAGGTGTGATCTGTAGTAAAACTAGCTTGTAATATGGCCATAATCAAAAGCTTGGTTTTTAAAATCTGCAACTTGATTGTGGCTAGCCCCTGAGTCCACTAACGCTTCCACTCGATTTCCGTTAATGTTGATGGCAATTCGGGGTAGGTACTGTTTCCTCCTATGCTAGCCTCAGGTTCATTAGTATTAAGACAAAAAGTGCCATGTCTTGATTTGGAGTTGCTCGTAGAAGGTTGGTAAGTCGAGTACAAGCTGACAAGCATGGTTTAAGTATCCACGAGCATAGCGAAGAATTGACAGTTATGGCTTGAAAGTAAAATAATAACATTGAGGGGGCTAATTCCAATCTATAGCTCCGTAATTTCTCGATGCTGGTTAGTTACTGACCTTTCAGTGCAAACGCTCAATATTTTAATAAATAATAAAAAACAGAAAACCTTAAAAACATACTGACTAGTTCATTAATGCCACGTTTTTACTAGCTTTTAAAACCTTCCATATGCCAACAATAAAGTAGAGCCACTGTACAGCATTACTTCACCCTATCATAGCTACGTTGTAGTTTCTTCAACATTTACATAAAATAAATAATAATGTTTAATCCGTTAAAAAAATAGTGCTTTTTTCTAAAATGATCTTTGGCTTGCCCAGTTTGGGTCTTCTAAATCTTTGCCAAAGTTGTCGAAGATATCTTTCAGAGTTAGGCGTATTATAATTAGTGGCTCATCGGAGCTTCTTAGTGGTTGTTCTGTGGCGCAATCTTGAATGTTGTGGCCTTAAAACTGACGGTAGAACTGGCTGTGAAGTTTTAATCCGTTGCAAAACCGATGCCTGCAACAATTCTCTCCTCTTCTACTTATGCCACCTTATTTTACCATAGAGGGTATCACAGGTTGTTCAGCTTCATGGCACGCATTAATGTATTGTGCATTTTTTTGGAAATAAAAAATAGCAAAAATCAATCTTTCAGAAATCTTATGGCAAGTCAGACAAGCGCGCAGCGGCTGTGCTGCTGCAGGATTAGAGTTGTGTTCGATCGTACCTCAAACAGTTTGCTACGTATATTCGCTAGTTCAGTTGGTTTGATGCGTGAATTACTAGACTTTGGAGCCTCCAAATTTTGGGTGCTGCGTTGTTGTGAATTTGGTGTTGATAACTGGTCAGTTTTGCATCTGTCTTTGCTAACGACGTTTGCCGGTTTAGAAAACTTGATTTTCTCTAGCCGTAAAAACCTGAGTAAGCTCATATTGGTGCTGCCCTATGAGTATTGTCCCATAAAGTTGTTGTTGGAAATTATGTTGGCCAATAGTGATGGTTGACTAAGTTTAAGTTCAAAATTAGTTAATCTTAGTTAGAGTTTGAACCAAAATGTACAATTCGGTAGTTTTTAACTTCTTGAGGTAAATGTCTAGAATTCGCTCCAGTGGAGTGAAACAGAACGTTTGAATTTTTTGATAAAATCCCGTATGATGCTTGGAAAAGCTCCTCTAGGTATTGGAAGTTCCTCGTGGTAACAGATCTATGAAGTTGAAAAGCGTTTGCTCTAATTTGGCCCATGTTGGGAGCCAATTGTTGCAGGTTAGCTTTGTTTCAGGTAGTGGTCAGCGGCAGTTCTGGGCTGGTATTGTGCAGGACTTTTGGCTGTTGTTCTTGTAAATTAGGAAACGGTTGCAGGGTTAGCAGTTCCTCCAATAAATTACGTCCTGAAGATAGAGTGTATCACAAGGTCTCGGCGTATGTAGTCTGAAATACCATTGCCATAAATATCATATTTTTCTCTCCAACAATCCATCAAGTTCTGGCCAAACCAGACAATTATACCAATCAATACCTATCAATAAACTAGTTTCATTAGTTCAGACCTTTTGATAGATAAACCAAAAATAACACTCAAATCCCTGTGCTTAGTGTGTTACTCAAAGCCAGGACATTTGCCAAGCCATTTACCGTTAGTGTTTTGTATTTATTATAACTTAGTCTAACCTAACCTAACAAACATTGACTTAACCAAGTCTCGTTTAAGCTGAGTTAAACCAAAATGATTCAATCTGACCAAAACTCTTAGAAACAAATCTTATTTATGTCTTGTCCCAAATCTAAGGTAACAGTGTCAACCTGGCCGAATTTAGACCAAACTAACCTAACCTGAACAGCTTGACATACGCAAGCCAAAAATTATCTAACCTGATCTGAAAAGAGTTGTAAATTTCAAAACTGAACCTGGAACTGGAATACTAAAAGTGACTTAAAACTAATTAACATATCTACCAACCATCAAAATAAAGTATAAAATTGGTTCTCGTAAATTTTTAATTATTTGAAGATTAATTAACTTCAAATGTGCAAATTAATTTGCTTAATTTCAGAGTAAAATGTTGCCAAGTGTTAGAATTATTGCAATTCTATTGATAAATTCGGCCGGAAACTTTTAAATTTTAAATTGCCTTTAATGTACTAAACGCTGCAGTACCAGTTCCAACTGATTTGTTGTAAATTTTAAGTTTTGATAAAAAAATGTCATTTCATGAATTACAATTTCCTAATCAATTAAAATTTGCAAACTTATTTTAAATCTGCTCCATCTAATAAATATGTTAACAGTATTGCCTTACAGAAACTGTCTTCAGTGATGTTAGATAAGAATCATATCTAATTGTAAGAGTTGAAACATTCCCTACGTGATTTAAATTATTGCTCGGCTTCATTTGGAACACATTTAAGGAATCCGAGCGCGTCATGATATTTAAATTATTATTTTGACTCGAGCCTTTTATTTATCGAGGGGGGCCGAAACCGTATAGCGTGATCGACTGTTTACAGGTGTACACCGAATGACACCGCAGAAGAAAATCGGTTATTTATCTGAAATGTTGTGTAAGCTTCGTCGTCTCTCTCTTTACGTCGAAGACGGTTTCATTAAAGCAATGCAGATGCGTGGGCCCCGAGAGGGGCATGACAAATCAGTCCCGCCGGAGCATGGGGGGCCGCGGGGGGCAACAGGGGGACACACACAACATGCTCGCTCACCTCTGACCTTCGCGTAGTCAATGGACCGCCATCATTTCAACAGACACTGTAATTTATATTGTGATGTTGCCTACACGCGTATTCTATTACTGTTCATCTCGCACGTTACCGGCTGTTCGCTCTCCTTCTAAATGCCATCCGTCCGTTTCAACCTGATTGCCCACTAAAAATGTACCGAACGCACTTTAAGTGAAACACCTCGTTAAACAAATACCTTCTTAAAACCACCTAAGGAGTCCGTTCCATTCAAATAACTTATTCCTGTGTGAATGTGTTTGCAAAATTTACATAAAACTGAATGGCGATAAATTATTATGGGAACATTAACCAAAACTGGATGTTAAACCAAAAGACAAAGGTAGAAACCATTTATTTCAACGCCGTTAAAGTTATTTTTATTTACTGCCTACAGCAGCAAAGTTGCACTTATCTAATTAACTGAAATTAGTTATTAAAACAACAAAAATATTGAAGCTTTGTTTACTGCTCAGATCACAGACACACAATAAAATTTGCTTATAAAAAGAATAAATAATTTGAATGCATCATTTTTTGATATACATAATCATAGAAATAATACTATAGTTTTGAAAAAGTGAAAAGCCCAAGTCGGCCATACTTTAAAAGTTATTCAATGTCCCCTTGCAGTACGAGCAAGAGTCGTATCAAACCAAAAATTCGACACAGTTTAATAATTTAATAAAAATGTAAACATATTCGAAAGTTAGAAAAAACTGCTATTTAAGAAAGTCAATAAAGCTATCTGGTATTGACAAAAGTATAGAGCAATAAGAACAAAATTTTCTAATAAAAAAAAAATTTAGACGCAACAAAATGTTCTACTAAGAACTTTTTACGAAGCATGGCAAAAAACAAAAAAAAATAGAACAAATCAGTAATGCCAAGAACACCACCTTCCATTTGATTCACCTAAGCTGAATTGTAATAAATGCTATTTGAATTCACCTTAGGTATCAAATGGAAGGTGGTCAGCATGTTTCATTAACATAAACAAAAAACAAGCAGCGGCTACTTTAAGGACTGTATTTTTTTTTTTTTAAAACTCTGCTTGTGGATTGCCAATAAGAACACTACTGCTTCAAAATCTCTGTTACTTAGTTTAAGTTTTAGTAATCAACTTAAAAAATGTTCTAAGATTTTTATTTAAAAAAAACCAACGACCTACTTACCAAACAAACCGCATATCTAAATGATGGCCAAAACTGCAAAAAAAAAACATAGAATGACCCAAATAAAGTACGTGGTGTTCTTTAAAACTATAGTTAACGGTCCAAAATATCAGCCTTTTTAACCATAACGGACACAAAAAAATTGGTAGAAATGTTTGTTCAAAAAATTAGGCGCAATGAAGAAGAAGCATCTGTGAGTTTGACCTTATACAACAACCAATGCACTTTAAATTCTATTACAACAAACAAAATAACAACTAGTACATGCATCAAGAATATGGTTAGAGGCCCCAGACCTAAACTGACTTCTTAATACCAGGCAAAAATGTATCCAAAATCTTTAAAAAACCTAGTAAAAGCTCATCTTAAACCTAACATAACCTAATAAACCGTTAGTCCCATCAACCCTCTTCAAGTAAACCGTAAGATTTCTGGGGCAATCTAAAATAGTTGTAAAGGCCCCAATAAAGAAAAAGTGTTGGTTTTTAAATAAAATATCAAAATGATCTTATACAGTAACCTTAGATGCAAATCTGTCTTTTCTTTTTCAATTCGTCTTTCAATTAATTCCATTTTTTCAGGATTGTTGTGATCATTGATTCTATGATATTCCATTTATTTTTGTCCTTCAGCAATTCGTTTGCAATATGCTCTCGCATCTCCCGTTCAGAATCCTGTGTGTCTAGCATTTTCCGCATTCTCGCAGTACAGATATTTATCTGTGTCTATGTTCTTAATTTTTTACGTATCTTTGAAAGTAGCCATACCCTGTGAGAAGCTGCGTTAAGCTTACCTGATCATGCTTCATCCTGTACCATTCTAAGATATTCGGGATCAACTCTTTTGTCCAGTTGCGCTTTTTCCGTATCCCACTTCTCTTTCCATTTGAAGAACGTCCCTTTTGCTCTATTTTTGGCTGCCGTTTTCTTATTTTCTCTCCCGCTAGATGGGTGAAAACAATTATCCTAGTTATAATCACGCAGCTTACCTTTAGAAAAGTTTTGTATCCTATCATCAAGGCACATCCTCCAAAACCTTTCAGTACGTCTGATAGTTAAAAGCCTTTATCCATATTTTGGCTCCTTAAAGAATTATTGGTTCTAAGGCTCAACACAGCATAAGGTGCTCATTTCTTTTGCTGGTGTCAACTACGGAGTGTTTTCCAAATATGAGATATTTGTCCAGTGTTATGTCTAGCTATTTGATAGTGTTTTTGAGTTCTACTTTGGTTCCGTTTAGTGTAAACTTCACGCCTTGTATATGTTTTCTCCTCTGCAAAATTTAGCTCGTTATTAGTTGTATATTTGTTTATTCCTTCTAAGCTTAGGTTTACTAGTATAATCAGTTCCGCTTTTGTTTTCCCCAGGACAATAACTGCCAAATTGTCCGCGTATGCAATTAGCTCATGTCTTATGGTAAATCTAAGTTTAAAATTGAACTGTATAAGAAGTTTTGTACTAGTAAACCAAAACCCTATCCCTGCAAAACTTCTACGTGCCTTTTTTTCGTCAAGTTTGGCTTTGTTTGTAAAGTAACTGTTTAATAACCTTCTCATGTATAAGATACTTTATGTTCTCTTAGAGCACAAAGTTTTCATCATTTTTTTTGGCAATCTCTTCCCTACAGCCATTACCGTCAATCTTTTGGTCCTAAAGCCATATTGATTTTCGTATCTTTCTCATGGTGTTCGAAAAGCATTGCAAGACTGCCTGTGGCTTTTCTGAAAAGAACAAGATAAATCAAACCAACTCAAATAAAGAGCAGTGTAACAAAGAAACTAAACAAATCGCTCTTAAACCATTGAATGAACTGGCAGCAAACGATAGTTTAAAACGGACTATTAAAGAAAGTCTGTTTAAATTCTGCTTGTACTGTAGTTAATATATTTTATGTTCTATCAGACAACTATTTTAACCCATGTCAAAGCAAAACATAGCAGTAAATGCGTTAAAACGTTTTAAACCTTTTGCAAACAACTTAAAAACAAATTTTATTTCTCCACATCAAAGTATAGTTTGTAGCCCTGTAAACAAAATAAAATCGAAATTGTCAAATTCTTTTTCTAAGCTACAGGTTAACCTATCAGCTAATCTTACTTCAACGTAAAACCAACCAAAAACAAGACTAATAGTCAAAACTTATTCAAAAGCTTTACCAGTTTTATCTATTCCAACAGAAACTTTTTGCAATAGTAGTGCGGACATACACAAAAGAAATTCTCAAAATCATCCTCTATAATTACGTTTCCCTAGAAAATCTAATTCAAAAAATGCAAAAAAAAGTAATTTGTTGCTCAAAAATCTTAATGCTACTACCAAGAGTCTTATACTACCACCTTCTACAGCCAAAAAAGTCATGGACCTGATTGACTACAATAAAAAAGATGAAACCAAAGCAACAAGCAACTAACCTCGGACTCCGCTTCAAAGGACAAAAATTACTACTTCAGCCACCTGTGTGCTCAAAGAGGTCACCACCGCTAATGATCTAGACCTTGCTACTCCAGCAAACGAGGTCACAAACACCGCAACCAAGCTCAAAAAGGGTTTCACCACCATCCATAAAAAAAGCAACAAAACTTTCATTTTAATCCTATTAAAGCATATTCAATTGCCTTCAGGAAAGCCTAAGCAATCAGACTGCTACACAACAGTCAAAAATCAGCTCAAAATAGTCTAATGCCAAAAAAACTTCAGTCTATTTCTGCTGCCAAAGTTAATCACCGATGCCAAAATTACTACAACATCTGGAAATTTTGCCACAAATTCAAAAATTCTAACAAAATTATTGGCTTTGTAACGTGCACGCAACATCAAGGCGAAAAAAGGCGTACTCATCACAACACATTTTTTCTTAACCAGAAAAACTGAACCTCCAGATGGAGGACTCAAACTCAAAACCCCTAGTGTAGCAGTCAAGTACGCTAACCGCTACACCACCGGTGACGACAACGCTTCCAACTCCTCCCAACCTTCTAACAAGTCTGCAAAGTCGCGCCTTCCGGCATTTGTCTTGTCCGACAAGGACAAATTCTCGAACATCGTAAAATATTTTAGCGACAACAAAATGAAAATCCTATCCGGTCGTAATACCCACAAAAGTATTCAAATAATTTTGGCCACTAACACCAACCATCGGAGAGCAACAAATGCTTTTAATAAACCTGAAAGGGCCAATTTCCTCACATGATCGACGCCCAAAAAACGCTGTCTCAAAGTAGAAATCCGGAACGCCAGAAAATATTTAACGGAAGCAGATGCAAATCAAGCACTCAAATCCCTTGTGTTTGCGTAAATTTCTCATTAATTTTCGTGCTCTCAAAAAGAATAAAAAACGCACAATTCTAACTAAGTTCTTGGGCCTGACGGTCTCTGTAGAGCCAAAAGTGCCAAAGCCACAGACTCACCACCTAAATATGCTTCAAAACATTATTTATCTGCAGCAACTGTTTGGCTCTTACTACCACACTTACGCTTAGATGTCGGTCGAGTGTTTTTGTCAACAATATTTTATTTTTAACTGTAATCCTCGCCGTTCTTCCTCCGCAATCAACTAGCAGGTCTCTCGGGTAATACTGACGAGTCCTCCCGGTGTCGATCAAGCCAAGCTCGCCCTCCATCTCTTTATCTTCAGCCGCTCTTCGCCATTTACGTCCCTTTGTGTTTGAGAACGTAGAGATTAGCAAACAAACAACTAGTGACCCTCATAAATAACACCACATCACACACCAGATACACATTCCGGCACGTACTACTCTAGTGCTATCTGTTTGTCTCTATTCACTTGACACTACTCTCTTTTTGTCATGTAGAAAGTAGTAGAAATTAGCAAACTGACGCCTAGTGGCCCTTCCAGAATCACACTCACTTCACTCACCAGATACACAATCCAGCTCACACTTCACCTTACTTAACTGCCTTAGTTCTTAGTCTCTTTTTCTCACTCTTAAATTTTACAAACTAACTGCTTCTCTCTTCACTTGCTAAAGATGAAGTCGCCTTTTCTCACGGTGCCTTATTGGTAAACGGGGTCTGTTGCAAATGCTTTAGATTGTAATTCTCACACACACCATATACACAACCAATCGAGATCTTCCGATGCAAACTTTTTCCACAGTCGGCTTGGGTTTCAGCAAGCAGCCGTATCTACTACAATCTTCAAGTTCTCAACTTAAGATTGTTTTACCAGAGTTTGCTACTCCGTGGCCGGTGATGGCAGATGCCTACTGAACGGTCAGTTGCTCGTATTGATCGGCTGGGGTTTGTTCCGGTTCCTGCTCGCAACACGTTAGCTGTTAGCAATTCCTGTGCTTTGTTTGCACGGATACTCTATTTTACTCGTTAATACTCTTTATCAATATCGCAAGCATGCACCTCCATAGGTATGATGATCAACTTGTGGATGATGATATTGTTAGACCGGTCATCAGTGATTGTGGCCCAGACTAAGACGTGGTCAGCTCTGAAAAGCAACCGCGAGAACGCAATCTTTATGTTCGTTCGGAAAAAAGTAAAATTACAAAAAATCCGAGAAAAATCCCTTAAAAGTAATTTATTCTTAGCAATTATGTGTAATATTTCACCCATTTTTTTAATTTTTGTGATTAAAAGTACTATGTTTTAGGAGTATCATATTCAAATTTCAAGTCTCCGAGTGTATCGGAATCAAAGACATCAAATTTTCAATAAAATGGTAATTTTCCTATTTTTCGCAAAAAAATTTGAAAAACCAAGAGTGTTATCGTGTTCTACGGAGAATTTCCTATAAGAAACACCCTTTTGAATATATTTTTTAACTTATTACAGTACAGCAAAAAACTGAAAGAAGTGGAAATATCCCAAAAAAATTAAAATAGCCGCCATTTACACTGTATTGCTCTTAAAGATCTAAAATTTAAGGAATTGTCATATTTTGGTACCCCAAACATGTGTACAAAATTTGAGCAAAATCAGAAATATCAATGTGGGCCCGATTGTCCAAACTATCGTGTGCATAACATTATTCCAATAGACAAATCTAAATCTGTTCAAAAAGTGCATCGTGGCTCATGCCCACGGGCAGTAACACACAAATGATAAACTACCCCAAAAGCAAACCTACTAAGTGTGCTCTTTGCTTCGATTCTCATCTCGCCAACTACTTAAGTTGGAAGTTTTATATTCAAATAATGACCTCCATAAGTAAAAATTAAAAAATACGCTAGGACAACGCCCAAGTCTGCAACACAAAACCGCATCTGTATCTGCAAACAAGTCGTTTGGTAGCATAGTTTCTGCACCGGACTTTAATAATCTTATCTACTATCCTAGACTTAAAAAAAAAAATAGATAATACACCTAACGTAATACTCAATGTGTGCTTCTGGAACGCTAACAGCAATACCAAAAAAATTGGCACAAAATTCAAACAAAAGATTCCCAAATAATTCACAAACTTGGTAACGTTGGTGGCAAACCGGGGTCATAAAACACTAATCTTTGCAAAAAGATTTTTGGACTTCTCTGAAATAAACGCACCCGAGATAATCACGCTTGAAACAAATGTGATCGTGCTTAAATCAACTTTATCGCTAAAACAGCAGATTTCAAACACTCTTTCTACAATAATTGCTGGAGATTTTAATTCAAAACCTGGGTGCTTGGAAACAACTTACAAACCAATGCCAAAAGTCGAGTACTGCTCGATTATGTTGAGCAAAAAGATTTTCAAGTATTGGGTCTGGATAAATTCACGCACTACAGCTTTTCTAGTTACAGAGAGGACGTTCTTGATGCAGCAATACTCAAAAACGTCAACTTTTAAATGAAACTAAAAATGATTAATTTTAGGTCTGACCACAATCCAAAACTACTAAAGCTCTACAGAAATGGATCCGTAAAAAAAGAAAATTCGTAACCCATACAGATTAGATTCTCTATTCTCGATTCCTAGAAGAGACTATTGGCAAGCTGGCACTAGTAAAAGCGGTTGCGTACATCAAAAAAACCGTCGCATTACTTACTGAATTAAATCACAAAGCTAATAAAAATGCTTCTAAAACCCATCAGGAATAACCCTCTAGAATTATCCCGGGCTACCAAAGTATTGGATACGCAAAAGAAATGCCGCGAAACATCAATGGCAAAAGCATCGCAACCCCAAAAATCGCAAACTTTTGAGCTTGCATCACAAAGAAGTAAAAATGACCCTATGATGGGAAATATTTCAGAATCAATCACAGAAGAGAAATCTCCAATACTTACAAAACAGGCAAAAATAGAATTCAATGCAGAAAGAGAGAAAGACCAAAGCTAACAGCCTCAAAGTCTAATGCTCTCCTCTATGACTGAGGAAACGAATCTGGAACACGTTAAAAAAATCACCAAAAAACCAACAATTTTTTAGAGAGCGTTTGCGACAAGACACCTCTTTAAAGAATCTGACCTTAAATAAAAAAAAAAAATTATAAAACCCAGACAAAACAGATCTTTAAAATCATTTTCGCACAAAGCATTATAGCCTTTACCATCATTATTAATGCGATTCTCCGTACCGGGTACTTTTCTACAGAATGGAAAAGCTCGCTCGTAATGTATATACCAAAACCAAATAAAGACCAAAAATTTTCCCAAAATTACCGGCCAATCAGCTTTCTATGCACCTTAAGTAAGGTCATAGAGAGGATGATCTTGAACATAATCCAAAATTACACAAAAACTAACAATCATTTTCCGCCCAATGTCAATATCCGGCCTTACAACCTGTAAATTTAATTTTATTAATAAAAATCCGGTTTTACAAAATCAAATTTTGATCATTAATATCAAAAAATAAAATTGTGATTTTAAATATAAAAATTCGGTCTTAAAATAACAAAATCCGGCAGTGCAACTTAAAATTTTGATGTTAAATACAATAATTCGGGTTTAAAATGATCAAAATCCAGCTTTACAATATAAAATATTGATCTTAAATATAAAAGTCAGGCCTCAAAACGTCAAATGCGCCCACAAACATACAATGCCTTTTTAAGATCTGGGGAGGGAGGATTAAATTTGTTATTTTCCACATTGAACGAGTAAAATTTGGCACAATTTTATAGCTGGATTTTTGAGATTTCATAAAAATTTTCACTTTTAAGAGTTGATGGCTGGATTTTACCGTTTCTAAACAGAATTTTCTAGTTTACAACTATTTTTGACCAGATTTTGGTTTTTCTTTTAAAAATATTTTAACATTTTGCAATTTTTGATAAATGTTAGGTGCAAGATGTAGTAAGATGGGGAAAGCAAAAGAAACGACAATGACACAATCATGTAGCCCAAATGACAGAAGATCGACTACCAAGGATAGCACTCCAGAGCAGATCTGCGGAACATAGACCCAAAGGAAAACCACCTAAGTGATGAAAGGACAGTTGGCAATCAACATTCCAAGAGATTCCAAGACGCCCCAATTAACAATCCAAAAGATCTAATTAAAGTAGAAAAAAAAAAAGCCATTTTTGACTTTTTATAAATTGATTTTTAATTTTTTTTTAAAGTTATAGCCGGAATTTAGTATTTTCTGACAATTGTTTAAAATTTACAGGCCGGATTTTACTATTTTTAATATTTTATTAAAAGAATTTTACATTTTCAACAGTTTCATGGCCGGATTTTGCTGTTTCTGACATTTTATTAAAAAAATGTTGCACTTTTTATTAGTTTTTGGCCGGATTTTGTTATTTTTGACATTTCTTAAATAAAATTTTGCACTTTTTAACAGTTTGTGGCCTAATTTTGGTTTTTTCTGACACTAATGTAATATTTTATGAACAGACTTTGTTAGTTTTAACTTTTTATAAATAAAATTTTAAACTTTTCAAAGTTTATGATCAAAATTTTGCAATATTTTAATTATTTATGGCCGGATTTTGCTAGTTTTGAGATTTTATAATTTTTTTTGAACAAAATGAATAGAAATTTGCACTTTTTAATAGTTTATGCCGGATTTTGGTTCTATATAACAATATTTTTATATTTTATAGCCGGATTCTGCTATTTTTCATTTTTGATTAATAGAATTTTATTTTTTTCAATAGTTTATGGTTAGATTTTGGTGCTTTCCGACTTTTTATTAATAAAATTAGCATTTTTCAATTGTTTATGGCCGGTTTTTTGCTATTTTTCTTAATATTTTGATATTTCATAGCCGGATTTTGTTAGTTTTAAGATTTTATAAAACAAATTCACAGTTTATGGCCGGATTTTAGTGCTTTCTAACAATATTTTGATATTTCACAATCGATATTAGCTGTTTTTGACATTTTATTAAAATAACTTTACACTTTTTATCAGTTGTTAGCCGAATTTTGTTTTTTTTACTAAATTTTTATATTTTATGGCCGGATTTTGTTATTTTTAACATTTCATAAATAGAGTTTTGCACTATTTAACACTTTGTTACCTGATTTTTGTTCTTTCTGCCAATAATGTAATATTTTATGAAAGGATTTTATAATTTTTGACTTTTAATAAATAAAAAAAATTTTGTATTTTTCAACAGTTTATAATCAAATTTTGCTATTTCTGGTTATATTTTGAAGTTATCATGATAGCTTCATATCTAAAACGCAAAACTTTAGCAGTCAAACTATTAAACCACATTTCTTCTTTAGGAAGATCATGTGAAAAGTTCCTCAAGGCTCCATTGTCTCGCTTCTGCTATTTAACCTGTTTGTTGCAACTTTCTTTTGGGATAGACGCACGGGGTACAATGGCTTAATATGCTGACGACACAGCATTACACTATACCTCAAAGTCACCTAAAGTGGCCACTATAAGGCTACAAAAAGCCACCAAAAATCTTGAAAATTGGTTAAATGACTGGCAACAAACCTCATAATAACAACGTCTACCTAAACAACGTTCCCATACCGTAGTCCAAAGCTGTCAAGTATTTGAGAATCACCTTGGACTAAGGTCTTACGTACAAACTACACGTACAGTTTATTCTAAATAAGCCAGATTGACAAAAAATCAGTTAATTCCAAAGCTTCAGCGGAACAATAGATTATCGCTTCGAAACAAAATCATACATTTCTATCATCAAACCCTATCTGGAGAATAGCCGCAAACTAGCACCTCCATCGTCTGACTTTGCAATGCTTGTCGAAGCTACATAGTTCCTTCAAAACACATAAATTTGTAACAATTTTAGTATCCCCTATCAAAATTTAGAGCAAAAAATACTTTGATAATCTCGTGGTTCACTGCAATCCTAATCTGGCCAATCTTGTTGAGCCTGACAAGGAAGTTTACGGTTATAAACGACCAATAAACCAACTCAAAACCTACTACATACTACTCCACAGTCTATAGAGCGTCCTAACCAACCATCTCCTTAAATCCTATCTCCAAACCAAAAATCTATGCGATATACAGTCTTTAACTTAAATCTATGAATCCAAAACATTGAGTCTTTTAAAGATTTCCCTCCAAAACAACCAAAAAAAGCAGTGCGTGGACTATGATCCTACTTTGGAATTATAATTCTCAGAAAATAATAAATTTGCCAATAGTTTGGTTTAAAAAATAAGTTTTAAGGATAGATGTTAGCTCAAATATTTTTAAATTATTTCCATTAACCAAGCAGCTATCTGTGTTTAACTTTTAGCCTCAAAGTGATTGAGTCTAAATAAATTAGTTAATTTAATTATCCCATTTTAAAAATTATTGTTTACTATATTGAGTATCAATTTGTATTCCATAGTATTGATAATATTCTCCAATAATAATTTCATTACTAATTATCCATTACTGTATGATTTGCTATCTATATACGCAATTAATTTTCTCCATTTCTACATTTAATTTGCCAATATTTTACTACTGTTTATCGGCAGCAAATGCACTTCAAAATGCCTACTTAAAAGCATGTAACTGATATTTAATTAATTGTCAAATGTAAATTGACCGCACAGCAGCCAGCAAATATCATTTGCAATTAAATAATCAATTAATTAACAACAATATTACGTAGAAAGTGCGTTTACATAAAATAACTTGATCTCACGCTAATGCATATACATACATAGATAGTAAATCATTTATTAATTAAATTTGCATATTTATGCTATAAATTTAAACAAATTTATATGTTATTCATGTATCAATAGCTAATTAGTTAAAGTCAACTTTATAAAAAAAAATATTTTTTTAATTATTCAAGGGATAATTGACTAATTATTCATATAGGCATCCAAACATACACATCTTTTCTGTGGCTCGGTGTGTCCGACACCTCAACCCTTGTTGTTTCTAATCCTTGTATGAGCAGTATATTATAAACTTTATTATAATTTATGATCCATCCATATTTAGATTGTTTAATTACAATCTAATGTAAATTAAAATAATCCTCTACTCGCCAATAAAATTAATGAATCGACAAACGTAAATTATGCATACAGCAGCCAAATGAATATCATTCGCTTTTAAATAATCAATTAAGAAGCATCGACTATTGCCTATGCATACACGAACATCACTGACCTAACACCACATATAAAATCGCATAATATATCAATAAATATCCGCGTCCCGCTTGGCAATTACCATCTCTAATTAAACGGCCTGTCTGGCATTCCGATAAAATATCTGTATTAATGTCAGTTAAAGTGTATTAACTAACTAGCCGCTACTGCTGTATTATACATAGCAGACGGTTATGGTCTTATGTTTATGACATTAGTAGCCGGATTGTAATTACAATGTGGAATTTATTTACATAAAAATATAATATTTGATGGAAAATAGGTAGTGTAATAGAAGCGACACGCCGCGAAGACCATAAACTTTTCTATATTAATCGGTTGAACGGATCGTTTTATATATTTGGGATATTCCAATTTCATCTGGCGCCTACATAAATAATAAGAATAGGGGTCTTTTATTCGTTTGTTATTATTATAAATAGAATAAATTAAAACTATCCGTCGGATCAGTACTAACTTTTTACTCCGCCGCATATATTTAACTAATTATAAAGCAATTTCAAATCGGTTTCGTTTTCATCCAACAGCATAGAAAGTAAATTACGTAGGAAATCTAAGAAAGGAAAAGTGATGAATTATACGGACGATACCAGCATAGCATCGAATATATTTTAAATAAATTATTCTAAAATGTATTAATATTTATACTCCTTGAAAGGAAACAATGACTAATAGGTGTGTCCTAATTTTTATGAAACATCCCATGTCAATCGGAAGTTGTAAATATTAATACATGCTGTGGAATAACATGAAGAATTCCATTCATATGGATTTCTCCCATCGTAATATATTTGATCCGGGGAAATAAGCGGAAATGTGGTTAATATTCGAGAGAATTTTCAAAGACAATAATGACTACAATGACAGGAACAAATATATTTTATTTAACACTGTTTTATTTAATGGATAACTTTACGTATCATGAAATAAAAGTTTTTATTTATTGAAGCCGTATAAGGTCAATGAAGAATAAACAAAAATTTTATAATCCAAATATAGGATAGGTCAGATTACTTGTTGCAAAATAATAAATTAATTTTATTAAATTTATCATATTTAAATTATACTTAATCTTGTCGCCCACTAGAGCAAAGCGTAGCAACTTGTATCGCCGAAACACATTGTTTCTTATAGAGCAATGATCACTATGCAGAAGCAAAGTAAAAAATTTGCTCGCTATAAGAATGTTCTAAATAATGTAATGATTAATAATAAAACAATTTTTCAGAAGCCTTAACTATAACCACAAATGTAATTGTCTTTGTTAACCGATAGCTTTAGAATAATCGGATCTATTGTTGTAGTAAAAACGCTGTTTTTATGACCATTCTTACCCAAATGAATGCTTCCAACTTTTCAAAACGGTTGTGTAATATTAGCAAAAAATACTTGAGGTACCAAAAAATGTTTCAATTATCTGTTTAAATAACCTGTGCTTTCTTTGAAATCAATTTACTACGTTTGCTCCATTCTGTTGCAAAGCACAGGTGTAATAAATATGTAGTTAGGTTAGGTTACCAGATCATACAGTAGCGTAACTACTTGTAAGCAAAGATTTGCAATGCCTACACCTACACTGAAAGGGGCCTTTTCAATATTTTGTGGTAGTACCTAAAAATCCTAGTTACGCTACTGCTTTTACCAGTCAAGGTTGTTAAGTGAGTAAGTATATTCTTTGTAATGGCTCACAAACTGGATTTTGTATTATAGAAGTTCTTCTGGAAAATTAGTAAAAAATAATACTGTTTCTTGGTGCTCTTAATAAAGGCTGCCTATGATCTGAAACTGGTCCTCTAGTTAATATTCCTGAAGACTAATGAGGTTGAGTCTGTTGATAAAAATAGCATAACCAAATTATGCCCGCCATTGTATCTGTGGCATAAATAGTTGCTTTATCAAAATAAAGCTTACACCATTTTGGGCTTGTTTTGTCGTAGATAGTAGCACCTTTCTTGACTTTATAGTATTGGCAATAATAGTCTGTAAGCTTATTTGTCAAAAAAATTAACTATCTAATGTGAAAAGTTGTAATTAAACATTGAGAGCACATTTGGCTAAAATTGGTTAGATAATGTTGACGCCGATCAGTTCCCAAAGGTGGCTCAATAGTAGTAAGTAACTGGACTGTGTTCTTGTTGAACACATCTTACTTGATACTGTGATTAGTCGCTACACTGTTTAAGTTAATCAAGATATGCAACCTGCTGTTCATTTTGTCTTTGATGGAATTCAGTTTGGTTAGGTACCCGCATTATGTTAGCTAAAAACAATATTACGCAAAAGTATGTTTCTTTTTAAATTGTTATCTGAAAGAAATCATATAAAAAGTGCAGTTAATAGGTGGAAACTTAATTCAACTTTAAGTTGTTATGGTTGGTGCATTTTTATCTTCATTAATTTGTATTAATCTACTCCTAGACATAAGTCTCTGCTATTTCTTTCCATGCTGACTTGTTTTGTGCTGAGAGCATCCAGTTCTTTCTTGTTCGCCTCTGAATATCGTCTTGCTATATTAACATGGGTCAACCAATTTTTTTCTTTGTTCTTTGTGGTTTATCAAAATTGCGTAGTTGGTAGGTAAAATGTTTTGTATTCCTGGTTCGTTCAAGCTGGGATTTGTTTCAAATTCTTTTTTAAAATTCTAAACCCTTTTTAGGATGAAAAAGCTTTTCTAAGGCGGTTTTTGTACAAAATATGTGTTTTTCTTGAATGGTTTTTCAAATTTCTTATTGTTTTTGTGTAGAAAAAGAATTTTTCGGGAGATTTTTAAGTATTTTTAGCAGTTTTAATGATTCTTTTTGAATTTTAATTATGAAATGTGCGATATTTAAGTTGTAAATGCGTTTACAAAGCGTTTCAGTTAAAAAAACCATCTCTCTGAATATTTTTAACATTTTTATTCAAGATTTATATTTTTGAAAGACAATATTTAAGATTTAAATGCATTCTCTAGTTTTTTTTGTGCAAAAAAACATTTTTTTTTAATAACTACGCTTTGTGTAGAATTTGTCATTTTCTAGACATTTTAAGCGACTTTTTCACAATTTTTCATGTAGAAACTGCGTTTATAAGAAATTTTGGCTAATTTTCAGCAATTTTATTGATTTTTGATCAATTTTAAGCATTGATATGATGAAATGTGCAATATTTAAACTGCATTTTTTGAGCAATTTTTTTAAGCAGTTTTATTGGAATTTGGTTAATATTAAGGATATTTAAACTCTAAACGCGTTTCTAAAGCGTTCTTTGCGCTTTTATAAAATATTTGTTCTTCCATTGTATTTTCAGAGAGAATTTAAACGATTTTTAATTGTTTTTGCAGTTTAATGATTGAAAATGCGTTACAAAAAACTAATTGTGGAAAAATAAACTTATCTTTTTCTTCTTTACGTGCCTTGTCCTCCATGAACGTTGTCAATCATCAACTTTATTTGGGTCTTGTTGACAGCTCTACGAAAAAAAGTTGTAGTGCTGACCCCAAACCACTGTCGTAGGTTTTTTAAACAGGACGTCCTTTTGCAACCTGGCTCTCGCTTACCAGCTATCTTTTCCTGCATTATATTTTGCAGTAATCTATACTTTGAGCCTCGCATGATATGGCCAAGATACTCAAGCTTGCGTTTTTTCAGAAGATATAAAATTTCTGTGTCCTTATTGAAGCGTGCAAGAACTTGAGCATTAGATATTCTATCTGTCCACACTATACGTAGCATCCTTCTGTATGACCACATCTCGAATGCTTCTAACTTTTTGCACATAGCATCTGTGAGCGTCCAAGTCTCTGCGCCATACATTAATATGGAAAAACATAACAACGTAGCAACCAAATTCGCAGATTGAGATTAAGATCCTTGTGGCACATAACTGGCTTCATTTTATTGAAGGCCGTGCAAGCTTGTTCTATTCTGGATCTAATTTCTTTCGATTGGTCCCATTGCTGATTCAGGGAGCACCCTAGATATTTGAATAGGGCGACTTGTTTAATTTGCTAATTTCCTACTTTTATGTTTGTCTCTACATTGCGCTCCTTACTAACAACGATGACCTTGGTCTTGTTTATGTTTAGTTCTAGGCCTGCTTGTTCACTATTAACCACAACACAATTCAGCAATTCTTGAAGATCTTTCTCCGTATTTGCCAGCAGGACCGTATAATCTGCGTACCGCAAGTTATTCACCACCTCTTCGTTTAGTAAGATACCTTCAGATTTTCTATCCAAGGCTTCGGCAAATATTCGTTCGAAGTATATGTTGAATAAAAGTGGTGATAACACGCACCCTTGTCTAACCCCTCTTTTGATTTCTACTTTATCTGTATTGTTGTTATCTACTCTCACGGATGCGGATTGGTGCCAGTAAAATTTTTCAATAATACAAATGTCTCTGCCATCTAAACCTAGTTCTTGCAGGATCACTATGAGTTTGCTATGTTTTACACGGTCAAACGCTTTTTGATAGTCTATAAAGCACGCGTACACGTCTAGAGACACGTCTTAGCAACGCTGAATTAGTACCTAGATACTGAACAAAGCTTCACGTGTTCCCATCCCATCACAAAATCCAAATTAAGTATCACTTAGGCAAGCTTTACATTTACGATATATTTTTGCTTGGATGATCTTCAAGAAAATCTTCAAGATGTGGCTCATAAGGCTGATGGTTCTATAGTCACCACAGTTTTTAGCAACTGCTGTCTTTGGCAGTGTTACAAAAACGGAGGTTAACCAGTCCTTAGAAATGTTTCCGGTTGCATAAATGGTATTAAAGAAGTCTACAAGTACGTTTAAAGATCGATCTTCTTCAATGAATTTTAACATTTCTGATAATATGTTATCTGGCATTGGTGTTTCACCTTCTTTGGATATTTTTATTGCATGTATTACTTCGGTTCTTGTTATTGCTGGTCCTTCTGTCACATCGTATTCTGCCGGATGATCCACTCTTTGATCTTGAAAAAGTTCTTGAATATAGTTCTTCCATTTCGCTAGCTTCTTTTCTAGGTCTAGGATAACTTTTCCTTGATTGTCGAGCAGCATTGCATATTTCCTGGGTTTGCTGAGGTCGGCAGCTTCTTTTACTTTCTGGTGCATGCCGAGTGTGTCGTATTTACTATCCAAGCTTTCTATTTCTTTGCACTCCTTACTTAGCCTTAGCCATTGCACCTTTGCTTCTCTGATCTTTTTACAGATATTCCGTTGCAGTCATGCTTTGCTGCTCGTCTATTATCCATTAGTTGCAGTATTTCGAAAATCAAAAATGTTTTCTTTTTGAATTGTGGGTCTGGTTTAAGATATTTCTTGCCCGTACTCAGAATTACATCTTTGATGTTGTTCCACGCCAATTCCACTGCATCTTCTGTAATGTTGATGGTTTGAAGTCTTGTATTTAGTTCTGTTCTTGTATTTGCTTTGATATTTATGTCTGATAATCGTGACATCGTTACATTTCTTAAGTCTAAGCCGTGTAGAAACTACTACTGTCTACCTATGTCGCTTCCGGGGTAAGTTTTTGCAGATGTTATGCAGTTTCTAAACCGTTTCTTGATTAATACATAATCAATTTGATTACGTACCAATCTGTTTGAGTTATCGGCATTAGATTTCCACGTATAGAGTCTTCTTGGTGGTAATTTGAGGAACGTATTTGTTATAACATGGTCATGCTCTTCACAGAATTCAATAAATCTATCACCACGGTCGTTTCATGTTCCTAGCCCGTAGTTACCAACAATATCTCCACAAACACCTTTACCAACCTTGGCGTTAAAGTCGCCTAGTACCATTGTTAACTCGGAATTCTTAGTGAGTTTTAAGGCATTCGTGACTTGTACATAGAATTCCTCAATTTCCTGATCTGTACTGGTACTTGTGGGTGCATATACTTGAATTATGTTTATATTCACTGGTTGGGCCTGTAATTGTAGTATAATTACTTGATCAGATATTGGTATAAAAGTTTTAACTGCTCTATATAGTTCCTTAGTTATTATTATAGCGACTCCATTATAATGACTTGGGTTGTCGTTGCCGGCATAGTAGACTTGATAACCATCTATGGTACACTCTCCGGAGCCAATCCACCTCATTTCGCTAATTCCAAGCATTTCAATATTTAGTCTTTTCCTTTCTCTGATGGTATTTTCACATACATACTTCTGGCGTTCCATGTTGCTATTTTCATCATGACTCTTCAGGAAATTCTTAGCACTCTCTGACCATTTAAGATCTGCCGGAGACTGAGAGCCGTTGCATTTGGTTGTGTAGTCATGTTTGATGAATTTCCAGGGGAAAATAATTGAGGTGGTTTCCCGTTGCCTTCCTCAATAGCAGTATCACTACCGGTTGGACAGTTATTACGTCGCCGCTTGTGATTGTCTAGTCTTAAGCCGTACCAAGGATTTTCCTCTCCGCCTTAACCCAGTACAGACGCCTGCTGCTACCCATCGCTTGAGGATATGCTTATTTTATGGCGGCAATATTTGTCATGTCTTAGGACTTAATGCAGTATTTAACTAATGGCCTTTCTCAAAAGTCACTAACTACACAGATAATT
This sequence comes from Tachinus rufipes, assembly GCA_963932245.1. Taxonomy (NCBI): domain Eukaryota; kingdom Metazoa; phylum Arthropoda; class Insecta; order Coleoptera; family Staphylinidae; genus Tachinus; species Tachinus rufipes. The sequence goes on along the minus strand of OZ010747.1, from coordinate 93,276,209 downwards.
TTGAAACTTACTTATCTGAGCGATTAAATACGCTTCCAAAGCGGTTTTGTGCATAATGTTGAAGATTTCTCTATATTTTGACTTGTTTTAATTTAGAAATTTTAAGCAATTTTTAGCAGTTTTGATGATTTTTGTTAAGTTTTAATTATTAAAAGTTGTAAATGAGCTTTAAAAGCATTTTTGGCAATTATTTTAACATTTTTATCGATTTTTTTAAAATAATTTCAAGCATTAATTGTGTAATATTTAAACTGTTAATGCGTTTTAAAGCGTTTTTGTGCAGAAAACGCATTTTCCTGAGCAATTTTTACATATTTATTAGTTCTTAATTAATTTTTTAATTATTTAAATTGTAAATACGACTTTAAGGACTTCAAGTTTCTACTATTATGTCTGCAAAAATTGCATCTTTTCAAAATTTTTGTTGTTGTTTTAACAGACTTATTAATTTTAGATAAGGTTTAAACATAAATATGCAATATTCAAATTGTAAATGCGTTTCCAAAGTATTTTTGTGCATCTTTCTGAGCGATTTATTGCTATTCTATTAATTTTTGGTTAATTTAGCACAAAAAATATGCGATTTTGTACAAAAAAGGTATTTTTTCTAAATGAATTTTTATTTTTTTGCAATTTTTTTAAAGAATTTTTTTTTGTGCAAAATCTTTTTTTTCAATGTTTTGGCTGTTTCGAGTATTTTGTTCTAAATGGTTTTTCAATTCTTACGTGTTTTTGTGCAGAAATTGCACTTTAAGTGTTTTTAGCAGTTTTAATGATTTTTGTTAAACTTGAATTATTAAATGTGCAAACGTTTATTAAATTTATACGCGTAATTGTGTAAAAATTGCACCTTTCTTGACATTTTAAGCAATTTTTATTATGCAGTTTTATTGATTTGTGGTGAATTTCGATATTTAGCTGATTGTAGTTATTAAATGTGCAATATTTAAGTAGTTTTAAAGCGTTTTCTGTACAAAACGCATATTCTAAACAATTTTAAAAAGTATTGTCAAGATATGCTTGAAATTAATAAAATGTTAATAAAACGATCAAAATATCGCTTAGAGAGTTGCGTTTTTGCATAAAAACGCTCTGGCAAAATCATTAAAACTGCTAAGACAATTAAAATATCTTAGAAAATGTAGTTTTTACACAAAAGCTTAAAGAAATATTTAAAAAAATGTTTATTTGGTTTAAAATCGCTCAGAAAAATGCACAAAAACTCTTTTAAAATGCATTTACAGTTAAAGTATTGCACATTTAATGCTTAAAATTCATCAAAAGTCAATAAAACTGTTGAAAACGCTCAAAATCGTACAGTTTAAAAGTTTCATATCTAATATGTGCAACTGATTAATCAGTTGACTCGGCAGAGTGACCCAAAATGACCTAAAAACGCAGTCAGGAGGTCTGAGAAGAGGTTAATTTTCTGTATCCTCTATCCATGGAATCCTCTAGCAGGGAGATATGGTAAAGATTGCAAAGAGCACCGCAGTGGCAGCGATGTTCAGATCATTTACTCGTACCTCGTACGTTTTTGCTGGTTTCTAGTCATATCAGCAACAGCTTCAAGTGTAGATAAGGCAAGTTAGGAAAATTGAATCCGCAACTTTGGAATAAAGATTGGTTCTTAAGACCGTTGTGCGTTGGAAAGCAGGTTCTAGGCGTCGGCGTCTATCCAAACTGGGTCCAGTGACATGGCCTCTTGCCTTGATCCCGTGCTTTGGCCTATTGCGGAACTTTCATTTTTATGCTGCAAAGTCATTCAACGGTAAGCTTAAACCTAAACATACTGTAAAAGAACCTACATGGTAAAATTGATAAATATGCAGCAAAGTTTCCAACGTCTAGAGTAGATTGGCTCTGCTGTTCTTGGAGATTTTTCTGAGGGTTTGAAAAAGTGATACAGTAATCCTGCATAGAAATCAAATAGACGCAGTCGGTAGGGAGAATATTTTGTTTTTAATAAATTTCATGTCTGATACAGTTAGATCAGGTACCAAAATAATGTTGGCTAAAACCAGTGTTTTTTCTAGTATAATTGGTATATGCACCAAAGTGGCGCAGTCGATAGGTGGACCACTTTCTTTCGGCATTGAGTTATCCTGTATTTAAACCTATGGATAGCCTGAGGTCAATTTTTGTGGGGCCCACAAATCCTAACTCCGCTTACATCCAGGAGTGGATAGATAAAAGCTGAAAAAAAGAAGAATTGGTTGGTTGGAAAAAAGAATGCCCCACCATTCTGTGAGTTTAAGACTAAATGTATCACATTCTGTAATAGAGTAAGCCTTACAAAGATTCTTAAAAAATTATAAAGCAAAATATAAATATGAAAAAAGAGGAAGAAAAACTAGTAAACCAAGACAAGTTTACTTGCTCGTCAGAATAGATTCAATAATGCAACTCAACTAAACAACAAAAAAGTGATCAGCGCATGCGCACTTAAAAAAAATCAGTGGCGTAACTAATGCAATCAAACGAAGTGAATTAAATTGTATAAATAATTATATAAACTGCCTAAAACAAAAATGCATTATTTGCTCAAAAAAGTAATGTAAGATTATATAAAATGTAATAAGATGCATGGTTACGTCGTTCAAGTGCGTATAAAAAGCAGACGCACAGTAGTCTAAAGCCTTTTATGAACAAGCAAAAGAGTGAACAACGTAAAAACAATCAAACAATACTACACGTGGCCGTTTATAAAACATGGTAAAACTAAGGTAATTTTGTGTGTGGTTAGAATAAATAAATTTCGTAATTCTAACCTCAAAAATATCCACAACATGTGCAAAAATTATTAAACAAAACATTAAAGGCAACAATTGTTATTACTAATAGTCAAATCATGTGAAGTTATTGTTATGTTAATTGTAGGCTGCAAAGGGCACAATGCAATTCACTTACAAATCAAGCAAATTGATGCAGAAGAATATAAACAGTTTATTTTTAAGTCTTAAATCAAATCAAGTAAGAAAATAAAGTTAAATTGCTCTAAAGTTGACTAGTAATTTGTGCCGTTCCAACATCCATCCATTATGTATCAGCAGATAACCAATAAGCGGCAACGAAAAGTTGTCGACCCGCCGGCTCATCTCTCAACAACCTTGAAGTAAGCACTGATTATGGCATGGTATAAGAAACTTTTTTGATAAATTTCAAAAATATATATAGAATTTTGAATCAAGGTGGTTAGTTAGCAATGCTTATAACAAATAAAACTAACATTTAAAGTCACTTTCTTAAAAATTGTAACCTCAGCATGATTTACAACATAAAATATTAATTTGATAAAATCCAAAACTTCTAAAAATTATCTTTAATTTTAAAAGTTTTGTATAGAGGTACTTATTGAGCATTGCCTAAAATAAATATAACCAAAATTTAAAGTTGTTTCCTGAAAAATTGTAACCTCAGCATGATCTGCAACGTAAAGAAATTCTAAAATTTAAAAAAACTACAAAAAAATTATTGATTTTAAAAATTTATTTTTGGCTAAAGGTAGAACTTTTCAACAGTTTTTGGTTCAATTATCAACAATATGTAGATATTTTATCGACTCATTTTGTTTTTAACATTTGATTTTAAAATAAATTTCAAAACTTTGACATTTTATGAACAAAATTTTGCATTTTTCAACAATATTTTTATACTTTATGGTCGGATTTTGCTATTGTTGATATTTTATGAATAAAGTTTTGCATATTTTGACTGTTCATGAATAAATCTTATAGAAAATGTTTCGTAGAACACGATCCCGCCCTTGGTTTTTCAAAACTTCCCGCAAAAAATAAAAAAATAATCATTTTATTAAAAATTCGATATCTTCAATTCCGCTACAGCTAAAGACTTAAAATTTGAATATGATGCTCCTAAAACATAGTACTTTTGATCGTAAAAATTAAAAAACTAGATTCGCTTGTCTTAGGGTTAAATATACCACATGATTGCTAAAAATGGGTTACTTTAAAGAGATTTTTCTCCAGTTTTCAGTAATTTTACTAATTTTCCGTCTTTTTTTAGAAAAATTAAAAAAAAAACATAAAAATCGTGTTTTACGAGAAATTTCCTTTAGGTTACACAAATTCAATTTTTTTTTTACTTTTTTTGCAAAATTATAAAAGACCAAAAAATAATTATTTTTATCATAAATTTCCTATAAGATACACCCTTTTAAATATGGTTTTTGACTATTTTCTGCTTATTTGCAGCACAATAACTGAAAACAGACAAAATATTTTAAAAAAACTAGAAGTTCCGCCATTTACATTGTATTGCAGTAAGAGATTTAAAATTTTAATAACCGTCATATTTGATATACCCCAAACATGTGTACCAAATTTGAGCAAAATCGGAGATGTTGATGTGGGAGACGTTTGTCCAAACTACCGTGGAACCACCTTTAGACAACAATAAACAAACTCTGGCATCATTAGTAGTACTTAGAGTACATTGTCAAATTTAAAATTTTAAATTATTAGATTCTTTAACGTGCAAGCAAGCAAGCAAAACAGACAGCGTACTTATCACATTATATTTTTTCTTAACCATAAAAATTGACCCTCCAGATAAGAGTTTTAAACCCAAAACTCCTAGAGTAGCAGAAGAGTATGCTAACCAGTACACCAACTAGGCAGTTTGAACTACCTAGAATTCATCGTTAAGATACATTAAAAAATGTCTAAAAATCATTAAAAAATTCAAAGTCATCTAAATAGCTTGGTAAATAACGCAAGACATCGGTAAATATTTAAAGGCAGCATAAGACCTTGAGACATAATCAAAGATCTTAAAAGACAAAAAAAAAACTTTAAATCAGAAAATAATGAGAGTTTTTTAAAAAACATAGGCATAGCTTAGGACTATCGGTTTATTTTAGAAAAACCTCAAAGGTATTCGAAAAAACTTTAGAAATATTTACGAGATTACTCAACCACGGAATATAGAAAAAGCACAATAAAGAACATATTGGAAATACCGGAAATACTTGAAAAAATCTTTTAAAACAGAAAAAACATTTTAAAGAAAAAAATTTTTTTGCAAAATTTGGAGAATACTTAAAGTGCATAAGAATATTGGGTTAATTCAAGACACATTAAGAAACCTTGAAGTAGATACCAACACCAATATTTTTAGAAAAAAATCATCAACGGGATTCTTTAGAAATAACAAAAAACTTCAGAAAACATTTGGAGATCTTATTTTGACAATAAAATGCAAAGTTCATAAGACTATTTTGGAGACATAACAAACTATTTGAAAAATCTCAGAAACTTTCCGTTACACAAAAAACTAAAAAAAATTACAAACTAATACTTAACTCGCCTCCTTAAACCATACAAACTACCGTAATAAAAAAATCTAAACTAACAACTTTTTAATAAAATAAAATAAAACTGCTTAAATTCTTATAAAGTGAATTTGCAGGAAAAGCCCAAAATGTGCTACAAGTGTTACAAATGAGACTGCGTGTTCATAATTGTCATACGATATCATATTATTATACAAATAAATTCTTCCAATTCGAAAATTAAATTTGGTTATTTGAAAAAATAATTTGGATCTAAAAAGTTTTGTTACCAAACTATGAACTTCAAAAGTTTTGAAATAGCTAAGTTAGGATTAATGAAATTTTGGAAAAGTCAGTAGTTTATTTTCATATTAATTAAAACAGAAATCATAAGGTCTGTTCCAACATACGATTTTGACAGTTTGCAAACCGTTTAAACTGTGCACACAAACAAATATTTGTCATCCTTAGGCAATATTTTATACACATTAATTTGTTTGTGTGCATAGTTTGAACGGTTTGCAAACTGTCCAAATCGTATGTTGGAACAGACCTGTAATAAACTTTATATCTTAATTTATTTTAGAAAAATAATATATTATTCAATTTAAGGCAGTCATCTTCTTCAATATAAACTATGTTTTCTGGACCTTTGTTAATTACAAAATTGTCATTCTTGTTGATTCATCATCATCAGTCAGCCTCTTAGCGTCCACTGTTGGACATAGGCCTCCTCTATAATTGCCCACTCTTACCGACCTTGGGCTTTTTGTATCCAGTTTGTGACCATTTGTTTTAGGTCATCTGTCCACCGGGTAGGTAGTCTTAATAATAATAATAATGCATTTATTGGTCATAAAGAACTTACAAAAATAAATTAAAATATAATATAAGTAGAATTAAAAAATTAAAAAATTACAGTAATAATAGTAAGATTAATAAAAATTAAAAAAAGAAATACAACAATACAGAAATATAATTACATACAATAATAAAAAAAAAACGTAACATAATATTATCACACAGTCAGAATTGACTTGTAATACGATTTAAATAATGATAAACTTTGTTGGCTCATATTCAGGGAGTTGTAGCATTTAACGGCGTTATATGAAAAAGATCTTTTGAATAGTTCTAATCTATGATGCGGTATACTCAAAAGTCTCCTACTTCTTACATTAATGTTATGGACAGTAGACCTAAATGTAAGTTTTCGAAAAAAATATGGAGGGGTTTTATTATTAATGTACTTTTTCGGCGATTTGCCATAGATAACCATTTGATTTCTTTTAATTTATGAGAGATTCTCTGCCTTTTCTTTATGCCAAATATTAGTCTTAAGCAAGAATTCTGCATTTTTTGAATTCGACGAACATCAGTTTGATCAATGGCTGCATCATAGACAATATCACAAAAATTAAAATTAGACAAAACAAGTGACTCACACAAAATAGTTTTAACGGTCTTGTTCATAAAGTAACAATTTGTAAAAATCGACTTTAGTGCACAATATGCTTTTTCTATTAAAAGAGCAGTGTTTTTCTTAAATCGGAGATCACTATCAATTATAACACCAAAGTTTCTGGCGCAATATGTGAATTTTAACAACTCATTACCTATTTTAATTTTTATTTGTGCTTTAACCAGGGTTTTAAATTGATTAGATCTAAAAACTATTGTCGTTGATTTAGACTCATTGATTTGTAATGAGTGAAGCTCTGAATATTTTATTAATTTTTGTATATTGTCGTTGATTATATCCTGAGCCCGCTGCAAATCCTTTACATCAAAAGAATGATACAATTGTGTGTCGTCAGCGTATAAGTGGTACTTACAGTTACAAACTACTCTTTGTAAATCACTCGTATATATAGCGTACAGCAAAAAACCAAGAATAGATCCCTGGTGTACACCAGACTTTACATATACCGGGGCCGAACTTATGTTATTTAAACAAACTGTTTGGTTACGATCTTTTAGATATGACATTACTAAATTACTTGCTGTTGAGTCAAGACCAATAAAGCCAAGAATTGATTTTAAAAGCGTATGACAAATTTTATCAAAAGCCTTGCTGTAGTCCAGTAAAATTAACACTGTAACTTTTTTTTATTAGTCGCCCTAATTATGTCATCTACTACATGAGCAAGTGCTGTACAGCAGCTGTAGCCTTGCCTAAATTCGGATTGTACTTCAGGAAGAATGTTATATTGCTTTAGATGTTCTCTTAGCTGCGTTTCCAACACCTTCTCAAGTACTTTAGACATTGTAGGAAGAATGCTGATAGGTCTTAAATCGTCATAAGATGTGGGATTACTTGTCTTAGCTATAGGAATAACAATAGCTTCTTTCCAACAATTAGGAAGTGCAGATGTTGGTATGCATGTATTTATTATATAAGTAATATATTCAATAAGGTGGTTTGAAAAAATATTTATCATTTTAAGATTAATACTGTCGGTACCAGTTGCATTGAATTTGATTTGGATCAAGATGCGAAGTATTTCAGTCTCAGTAGTGGGTTGGAATTTGAATTTGGTTAAAAAGTCTTGTTTAGAATTGTTATTATAATAATCCAGTATAGTCAGTTTTGGTGTATTGCTTGCATAGTTTACAACAAAGTGTTGGTTCATAGAATTTACATTCATTAAATGTTTTGGAACTAAAAAAGGTTTTTTAATACATATTTTTAGTTTTTTAAGTTCTGTCCATAATTTTGATTTATTGCCACTACTATTCCGACAAATTCTAAGTAAGCTTTCTGTTCCGCACGAATAAATTTCTCATTTCTTTATAGAAATTAAAATGTTCAGTAACTTTGGTTTGTTTAAAACGTTTTAGAGCTTTATCTCTAATTTTCATCATTTCTTTAATGTTATAAGTTACTCATAGAGCAGGACGTTTTGATGTTTTAAACAGTTTAATAGGAGCATGATTATTAAATAAAGTAATTATGTTATTATCAAAAAAGTTTACTTGTTCGTCTACACTGTTCAAATCATATATATATAAAACCATGGGATTTGATATAAATCAGATATAAAATCTTCATACTTAAAATGTTTGTAATCGCGCGATTTGATAAGTTGAGCCTCAATTTTATCTAAATTCAGAGAGAACGTACCATAAACAAGCCAGTTATCAGTTAATCCATCTATAACTCCTGATTTAATTAAAAAATTTGAATCATTTATAATAATCAAATCCAAAAGTGTAGCAGTTCTTTCAGTAATTCTTGTAGCTTCAGTAATAATCTGGTACAAGGATAATGAATCTAGCAGAAAATGAAACTCACGAGAGGCTTTGTTATATAATTTTAACAAATCGATGTTAAAATCTCCCATACGTACTAAAAAGTTGTCATTCAAATTGAAATCATATGCGGCGTTTTCAAAGCTAGTCAAAAATTCCTGAAAACAACCTTTATGTGGCCTGTAAACTACTCCTACGCATACAATTTTTCTTGCTACTTTCAGTTTAATCCATAATTGTTCTATAGATAGCGACAACTCTGAATATACCACATCAAAGTCATAGTCTTTTTTTATGTAGAATGCTACACCACCAGCACGTTCAGGTCTATCCAGACAAACTAAGTTATAGTCCACTAAAAAAACCAAATTATTTGAATCAGTAGGGTTTGGCCATGTTTCAGTTACAGCAATAACATTGTAACAACAGTTTTAAATAAGTCAAAATTACAAGTAATTGAACGATCATTCATGTGACACATGTTTAAATTTGCAGGTTCCATCTAAAAAACTAATTAAAAAAAAAAAAAAAAAAACTAACAAAACAAAATTAAATTAAACGTCATAATCAAGTTTGTTCTTTAAAAATCAATAATAAATAAAACAAAGCGGTAAAATAATTAAATCAAACCTGTCTATAATACGTGATAGTAATAACTGAGTTGTTGTTATGCATTGGTTTCTTTTACATTCCTCGGCCGATTCTCTCGAGTAAGAACATTTTGATGCACTGTAGATTGAACTATTTTAATTGTCTCATTAATGATTTTTGGAGTGCTAGTTTTCTGTAAATTGGATATAATTTTAGGAGTTTGAATTTGAGTTTGAGTTCGATTAGAAATATTTATATTAGATTCCGGTACTATCTGTGGGTGAACTTTTTCCTGTTTTTATCTAACTGCTGCGTTGGTATATCTTCAGACTTAGACGGAGATAAAATTTGGTTGTTTGTAATTAATTCCTAGTCGCTAACGGTGGATGAATTTAGATCATAGACAGTATAAGCATCACCGTTAATAATTAAAGAATTGTTTTTTAAAGCTGCATTTAGATGATTATCTTTTGCCTTTTTTAAATAAAACCTCAATAACTTCTGCTCTTCTCGTTCTTGTGGAGTTAAGTCGTCTCTAATCGATAAACCACTCCCTTTCAAATTTTGAATGTTTTTAAAAGTTAAGTTTGATGCAAATTCAACCTTAATGAGAACAATTTTTTTGTTATTTGATAATTTTTCTAATGTATAAGCATTATTAATGTTATTAGGTGTAATAGTTGTTTTTAGTTTTTCGTTAAGTGTTTTAGTTATAACGTCAACTAAATTATTGTTGTGACTGCCTTGTAAACCAAAGATGATAATATTATTTTGTCTTTCTTGTTTGAACAATTGATTGAATTTATTTTGCAGATTTTTATTGTCTTCTTCCAGAAGTTCAACTCTTTCAAGTAACTGCTCGTATTTAATGGTTAAATTATCTTTTATTTCTTTTATATCTTTTTGAAAATAATATAAATAGAATAAAAAACAATTCAGTGTATAAAACAAAGACAACAGAGACACACGCTTCACACCATAAGGTCCATTATGGTGACTAACAAGAAACAATCAAAAAGACCACGGTAAGACAATAATATGAAACAAGAGGAGAAGTATTAAATAAATAAATAAATAAAATAAAGTAATAATAAGTTTAAATTAAACTTATTTTTCGGCTATCAATATCTTGAAAAATTCAAAATATAACTAATAAAATTAGAATAGATTAATTAAATAAAATATATAATAGATAAGTAAAAATATAAAAACAAAACAGGTACATAAATTGAGATTCAAACCATCAATGTTTGGTTTGCAAGTCGTGCACTTTAATACTTTAATTCATTTATTAAAAAAATCATTAAAATACAACAATAGAAACAGTATATGTACACAAATATGTTAAAAATAAACTCATAACTAAAAAGTATTCAAAAATTAAAATGGAACAATATAAACCTAGGTTAACAATTTTGGTAAAACTTATAATACTTATGATCCAATCTCTCACAGATTCATTCTTCTTTCACTCACACAATCATTCATCATTCAGGTTAAAAAACATATTTAAAAGTTATTATCATTAAAAAACATTACATAGACCGCAGAAATGTCGGTATTATATTTATAAAAATTTTGTTTAAGTTTAAACCTAACTAACCTAACCTATCTATTTACAATAATATATACAAGAACTAACCTAACCTAACTCTACTATGTACAATATATACAAAAACAATAATTTTGACTCTAGAGATCAAAGTTTACAGGGACGGTAAGTATCAACTCAAAAGTGTTGGTTGAAGATAGGTAAGCACTGATAACTGAGATTATGTTTAATTTTGAAAGGTCTATTTTTAGATTGGATGCTGGTGAGCCCTCGTAAAAGAGAGTTATTTTCTAATTTAAATTTATAAAAAAATTGTGAAATTTCCATCATGTATTCCGAAATAAGGGGTACATTTGCCTGTTCGTGCAAATCTCTGATTCTGACATACCTGTCTATGCAAAGTGCCATTCTCAGACACTTGTTCTGTAACACTTGCAATCTATTCAGGTTAACGAAGGTCTGATTACTGTTTTATAAAGATGAAGTCGTGCGCTTAGCTGATTGCGCTATTGAGATGATTTGTTACGAGTAATTCAATTTAAATGGTAAAGTAAATAAATAAATAATCCAGAGTATTCAACAATCGAGTAAGGTAAACAATAAGCAAATTTTGAGGTTAAGTAATAAATGTACACTTACTAAAAAGTTAAATAAACTACAATTAATAAATACAGCATTGAGAACTACAACGTTTTTTTTATTAGATAACAAAACAGCACTGTACTAATTTGCATTTATATATACAGCGTGTTGAAATAAAATATTATAAATATATCAAGAGCAATGTTACACGTTAACGTTTATGATTGTATCTTCCTCTGCCCTCGTTTGTCTGCGCCCACTTCAGTCTGGCTATTCGTTCGATGACATCCGTGATGCCAGTTTTTTCCGCGTATGTCTTCGTTTATAATATGATCTCTCAGTAATACCCCAAGCAATAGCTTTTTGCGTTGGGTTATTTTGAGCTTTCTTGCTGATGCATTAGTTAGAGTCAAAGTTTCAGCGCCAAAGGTCATGACAAAAAAAACACATTGATCAAAGACTTTACGTTTAAGGTATGTTGGTAGCTCGCTTTTAAACACTTCTTTCAGTTTTCCGTATGCTGCCCTAAAAATGGATGATTCTTATGTTTATCTCGCATGTTTGGTTGTCTCTCGAAACTCTTACTTCATGATCAAGATATGTATATTTTTCCGCCAGCTCCATTTTGATGTTCTCACTGGGAACCAAATTTGTCATTTTTGACAGGTTCATTTTCAAACCAACTTGGGCACAGACTTCTTGCAGTTCTTCCAGCATAAGTTTCGTGTCTAATAAATTGTCAAATGCTATGACAATGTCGTCTGCAAAGCGTAAGTTAAGTAAAGTTTTCCATCTATATTTAAGTCCCTGTTTTCCCAATTTAACTTTTAAATGCATGCTCTAAATAGGCAATAAATAGTTTCGGAGATATTGTGTCACCCGTATACCTTTGCGGATTGGGATATAGCTTGTGTTCTCATGCAGTTTTATACTATTATAGTTGCGCTTTTGTAGATGTTGTAAATAAGCTTTGTGTAGCAATGATGCTAAAACTGCAACGGTGTCAAAGGCCTTATAGAAATTAATAAACGTGAGAACGATTGGTCTGTTGTATTCAATGGATTTCTTTATAAGTGTTTTAATGTTTTGCAAGTGATCATTAGTTCCTAACCCAGCACAAAAATCTGCTTGTTCCAATAGTTGGTAAAAACCTAGTTTGTTCTCTAGTCTAGAGTTATTACTCTTGTAAGCAGTTTATATAGATGGCTTAGCAGACTTATCGGTCTGGAGTTTTCCAAGTCGGCTTTATCTTCTTTTTTGTAGAGCAGGATTGATTTTTTTTTGTTTTTCTTAGAGCTAACTTTATTTCCTCTACTGTAATATTAGGATTGTTGATTATTTTACTATAAAACGTCAAGTCTACATCCGGATGTGTTTTCCATTCTGTGCCAAAATGTTTCTTTAGCAGAGTATCTACATTTTTTAGCTTGGCCTGCTTAACTGTATAGTCTTTGGGAAGTTGCTGCGAGATCGTAGCTGCAAAACTTCCCTCTTTACTTAGCACAGACTTGTAAACACCTAGGTTGCTTCTATAATTTACTTCACCCTTTACAATGACAGTTTTTCTTTGTGGTAGTTGTTTCTTGTTTTGCGGTTGACAATTGAAAATGTCATTGACCAGGTGGTTTTATGTTTGTTTCAACAGCCGTTTTCCAATCAAAAACTGTAAAATCCTTTTCCAGATCCAGAACAGTTAAGTATGCAAAAAATATTTTTCTGTATTCATTTGGCTCAATAATAACTTCTTTTCTTTTTACTATTTTCCTTTTTCTTCCAAAAATTCTATCAGGTGGTAGTAAGAAATGACCGACTATGGGAAAAATAACGTGTATTTCTTTCACTAAAAAGTTAGTTAAATATAACCAATGCATAAGCATGCCCATCAAAATGATATTCTTATTTTGCCCAAGGCATCCGTCGCAGAAAAGTTTCATACACGTTTGCAACATTCAGAGCAGAGAGTTTAGTACTCACCATTGATGATATTTCATTAAATTCGATTCCAAACAAGTTTTCGGTTCATGTATAGGATGTGATTGTATCTCTTGTTTGAATGACCCTCACATCTTGCAAACTGGTACAAATAATATGCCGATTGATCTGGAACACGTAAAAGCACCAAGTTTTTTTGGCAATCAAAGATTAACTTAGCTGTGCTTTCTTCAGGTTTCTTAAGCAAATCATAGAAAGCTTTTGTCTTAAGTTTATAAACTCTCAGTTTGCATAATAGCTCTGCCTTTGCTTCAGCATTAGTTGCAGATGTTATTAAGCTCTTAAGTTTTATGCATTCAAAACATGCGTCCGTTGCTGGGCTTTAGAAACTTATATTAAAGTCTGTAGTGAATATCTGTCTAAAATAATATTTTTATTACAATAGGTTCTCTAAAGCTGTTTTATACTGCAATCACTTGGAATATATTGACGTTCAGACTTTTTTCTAGTGTAGTGGGATTCCACACACTTTAACTTTTTAATAAATTGTTACACTTTGCTTTTTTAATGTAAACGGTAATGCAGTCGTTACTTACTATGCAAAATATTTGATTTTTTATTTAACGCGTGTCGTAAAGATGGTTAAAAAATTATAAATCCGAAATAAATAAAATAGTATAAATAAATCGTTTCATAAGACTATTTTTATTAACTTGAACTTGTGTTTTATTCTTTAATACACTATTCAGCTTTTGAATACAACATAATATTTTATTTTATTATTTTATTGTCCCCACTTTTATAAACTAATTCATTATTTAATAATAAGCAGATAACAAGTCGTGTTAAATGATCAGTTAATGGATGTTTAATAAACTTTATTTAATAAACAAAATAATCTAATTTGTTTTAGTTATATAATATTATAACACAAACAAACTTATTATACAGTTGTATCCTCTTGCAAAATATCATGACAAAACCATGTATTACATACTAGAACATTCTTGAATATGTAAATAATTTACACAAAATACATACTTGTTGCGAACTGTAAGCTATTACTTCCGTCCCACCAGTAAACATATATGCGTTTGTAAAACACTGTACGTCGGAAGACTAAGTTTGCATAATAGATGTATTATAAAAATCAAGAAAATACAAAGAAAGTTCAAACTAAATATAAATATATAATAAGTAGGTTATATTTATAATAATATAATACTGAATTGTGACCAATCATCAAATGTGGTACTCTATTTTGTTTAAGTAAATGCTTTGCAAGAACATTAATTTTGCTATTTTGTGCATCAATTTAAAGAAAAAAACAAGAAACAAATGTTTTTTTTTTTATAAAATTCTTTAAATCGATTACAAATGCACCTAACTATTATCATTACAACACTCAACTATTTCTTTTATCACAAATTATGTCAAACAAATTCTCTTTATCAATTCCTATTATTGATTAAAGTTTACAGACTATGATGACACAACTATAAATAATTGCTAATGACACCTATTGTTATAAACTTTTCTAATATAATTCCATTATACATAAAATATGCAACTCTTTCTTTTTTATTTTCGGTTTGTTGTTATGCTATTAAAGAAAGAGCATTATCGATTTGACGGATGCGACATGAAAGATGTGGCCAAACAATAGATGTCAATCTCAAAAATTCCGCCAGGTCCGATCGAGGAGGACAGTGAATGTCCCCCCTGGGGTACCTACAGCCCCCTGCGGCGCCCTAAACGAAACAACAGGCTCTAATGTTGTCGTCAGACCGACTATTGTCATTTGTATGAACTCTTAATGGATTTGAGGCCGTTTGAAAATAAATGCGCTCGTCATGAAAAATTTCTATTTAGGGCAAGTAGAATCAATAAATATTACAAAACGGCATTTATGGGTGTAAATATACAATTAATTATAAACTGTTGTATATGCAAATATGACCGTAATGTATGCATAAAACAGGATTTATAACAATACCGCAGACCATCTATACATTTTCCCCATATAATCACACGTTCCACGATTGGTCCACATCCGTTACGCCTCGCCGATGTTAACATACAATACAAATTCCGCAACAATAAAACACTTATTAACAATGCATAATCATAAATATCCCTCCATTTTAATAGTTCGAACCAATGGGCGACCATCAGGACAGATGCGATTTTATTGTATTTTTTTTAGTATTGTAACGCGACCCCTTTTAATCGGAGATAATCTGGTTGGTAGACATCGAGAAGGATTATGTGAAGTGGACTGTATGGAGACCCACTGTTGGCGAAATTAATTTTTCTGACAGGCCGGTTATTAAGCGAGGACAAATTATACGGTTGCGTTTAATTAATATGTTATGTGGTGGGCTTATTCAGGGATTATCTATGGGAGCGGATGCGCTTTAAGGGGATGGTTTTTTTAATGGGGTGGATTGCTACTAACCAGGAGGGATGTAGTGAGTAATAACTATTTAACTACCAGTATTCATAATGCATGAAATAATTGAAGTGAATCATTTAAAATGTTACAATGCTTAACTAACATTTAGTCCAGCAATAGAGTTGTTAGCAGACAAATATTGGATTTAAATAAAAATTGGCAACAGCGCTTTTTATAATATTGCTATAAACCATATTAATTGTACCTAAATTCAATTTTGATTAAACTCAATTTAGATCAGCTCTTTGTAATTAAACTTAATTCAAATTGTTTTAAAGAACAATAACCAAACATTGGAATTAAATGAAATTTGGCAACAATGCTTATTTATAATATTGCTACAAACTTGTATCCAATTCGATAGGTTCAATTTTAATTAAACTTGTAATCAAGCGTGATTCAAAAAAATTGTTTTGAAAACTACAACTTCCAAATCAATTATTAGATAACATTATTAAGCATTCTAGGCTGATGGCTGCTCGTAGCCAAACCCTTATGCAACACCGTACTGAATCTAATGCCGCTATAGGACCTATGTTTCAGAAAAATAGTTCTAGGTACCTTCCCTACTATCAGCAGAAACCTCCATTACTTACCAAATTCCAGCAGCTTACAAAAGCAAAGTTAACCTAATGCTGATTCTTGAGTGCAAAGCACCCACCACACATAACCTAGAAAAATAAAGACATAAAAATAAGATCACAAATAGGAAAAAACTAGAAAATGCAAAATTCTATTTATTACATTTCAAAATCATAAAGCACCAAAATCCGGCCATAAACTGTTCAAGAATTCTAAATTATACTTATAGAATATCAAAAATAGCAAAAACTGGTTATAAAATGTCAAAATATTGTCAAAAACCCGGCCATAAACTATTAAAAAAATCAAAATTACTAATACAAACTCAAAATTACTCATAAAAACTCCTACAATGTCAAAAATAGCAAAATCAGGCTATGAGTTCTTAAAATATTATCAAAAAGCACTAAACTCCAACCTTGAAAAGATCAAAATTATATTAAAAATAACAAAATTTTACTATAAACAGTTGAAAAGTGCAAATATCTATTTTTAAATTATTAAAAACAGCAAAATTCTGTTTTTTATTTAATTTTGCAAAAAATTAATAAATGGTGCTAAATTCTAACCATAAACTGTTGAAAAATGCAACATTTATCATAAAATCCAAAAATCTGACTAAGAATTGTCAAAAAGCACCAAAATCTGGCCATAAACTGTTAAAAAGTCAACATTTGATTCATAATTCAAACATGAATTACCATAAACTGCTGAAAATTGCAAAACTATTTAAGAAATGTCAAAAATTGCTATAAAATGTCAAAATATTGCCAGTGTTTTCTCTAAATTAAACCTTAAATTAAAAAAAAAATTAAATTATACTCAATAGCAAAGTTCAAGTATTAAAATATTGTCAAAAAGCACTAAAACTCCTTAAACCGTTGAAAAATCAGCGTTTTATTTATGTAATGTTAAAAATCCGGGCATGGATTATCAAAATATTTTCAGATAGAATCAAAATCCGGCTATAAACTTCTAAAAAGTGCAACATTCTATTCATAAAATACCAAAATATAGCCACAAACTGTTAAAAAGTTCAAAATTCTTTCCATAAAATGTCAAAGATGGCAAAATTCGTTTATATTGTCAGAAAGCGCCAAACTAATAAAATTCAAAATGATGTTCATAAAATGACAATTAGTTAAATCTGGCCATTAAGGTACCAAAATATTGTCTCAGCCTTTTAGTTGTAGATGCTCAAAAGATTAAAACGCCGGATCGCGCGCGTGAAGGCAGACATCAAAGACACGGCCAAGCTCCACCATGACCCCCAGTCATACGGCCTTCATCGTTACCAATTTCCTGGCTCAAAACAACACTTTGGTGGTCTTCCAGCCCCTTTACAGTATCGAATTGACTCGATGCAACTTTTTTTTGTTTCCCCAACTAAAGAGAGAAATGAAAGGAAAGCATTGGGAGTCCATGGAAAACATCCATAAGCATGTTACAAGGTTATTAAGAAATGTTCCTGTTGAAAAGTTTCAGGGTTTCTTCCAGAAAGAGAATTTTAAGCATTTCTACTAGTACGATCAATAAATCTATTTTTTATAGAAAATTCGCATTACTTTCATAATGGACCCTGTATATCAAAAATAGCACAATCCGCCCATAAACTACTAGTAGTCTATTGTTTATCGTCTAGCAAACGCTGCATTTTTTTTCTCTTGTAATATCCGCCCATTTTTGTTTTGTTTTGTGTAACTTCTAAGACTTAATTGCTAGCAACTATGGTCAATCATTGCCAAAACCCATATTAGTAAGAAATTGTTTCCTCTACTTTGATAACTAGCCTTGCCCATATAATTTGCTCCATAAATTTTCTCATCACTTCACATCTAAGGAGAGCTCTGTTATTTATTACAGTAAAATCTTGTTACTCTGGTCTTCACGGGGAAAACCTTATATCTGCGCCTTAAAACTCAATTCATCGGCCACTACAGATAGCCTTGCCTTTGTGTTTTTAAATAATGTCTTCCAGCTTCCTGAGGTGACAAGTAGCAAGAGTATACTATCCCGTCCATCAATTCTAAGCAAGTAAAACCTGGATTTGTCGTTCAGTAGTCTATTATTTTAAGTCCCTTGTTGTATATTTGTATGGTCGTGTCTCTATTAGTCTTCTTCTTCTTCTTGTCAGCCATCATTTATCCACTCCTGGATGTAGGCCTCCTCCAAACATTTTCACGTCTTCCTATTTGCTGCAGTTTGAATCCAGCTTTTTCCTGCGATATCATCTCGCCATCTTCTCTGGAGTCTGTCAGCACTTCGTTTGGTCTCTCTCGGACGCCAACTTGTAATCCTCATTGCCCACCTGTCTGGATCCTGACTTGCTATGTAGCCAGCCCATCGCCACTTAAGCTGCGCCACCCTCATAAGTACCTTTGTCACACAGGTTCTTCTTCAGATTTCCTCATTCCAAATTCTGTCCTTCAAAATAATTCCGAGCATAGACCTCTCCATTGCTCTCTGTGTGGTTTGCAGCCTGCTAGATGTTTTTGGGTCATGGACATTGCTTTGAGGCCGTAAGTGAGCACTGGCATCCTTTTGAGGTTTATAGAAAACTCCTTGGATTTGAGGATATGGCCTAATTTACCAAAAAACGACCAAAAAAAACCTATTCTTCTTAAGATTTCGAAAATCTGATTTTCTTTACCGAGTTGAATTTTATGGCAATGAAAAATAGATGTAGATACTTGTTCAATGGATTGATTATTAATTGTTACGTAGATACTTCCTTAGACTTTGGTTTTTGACAAGTTCATTTAAAATTTTTACTGACTTTTGATGAAGTTCCTGAAGCATGCTCTTAAGTTCTTCTGCAGTGCTGCCGATGATAACAATATCGTATGCAAATCGCAAATGATTGAATGTACTCCGTTGATATTTATTCCTTTTTTTATGCCAGTTTAAGGTTTTTTCTATTAATATCTAACCAATATACATTAGGTCTGTTCCAACATACGATTTGGACAGTTTGCAAACCGTCCAAACTGTGCACACAAACAAATATTTGTCATCCTTAAGCAATCTTTTATACACAGTAATTTGTTTGTGTGCATAGTTTGAACGGTTTGCAAACTGTCCAAATTGTATGTTGGAACAGACCTATTGTCAACTATCTTTTTATTTGGTTTTTATGTAGATAATCTTACGTTGCCCGGCCGCAATCTACATTAATTTGAAGAATTTTTGTTAGCATAGCGGCTTATCTTGCTACACTTATTGTTCCTTCTTAGTCCACTTATCAGTTTAGCGTTTCAGTTTTGCGAATTTTTGGCATTTCCGTTTTATGTTATTTGTTTCCTGGTATGTTTCAGCATAGTTTCGGTACCTGTGTCATTTGTAGCATTGTACTAGTGTCATCCTTCCAACATAGCGGCATCTCACCCATCCCATCTTATTCCGTATTTTTGCAAAGAATTCTTTTTCTTTTGTGGTGTCGACTATGTCCATAAATGTTATATTTTGTTTTTTTTATGAGTACTTCCACAATGTTATTGAGATTCTCTTTCAGTGCCGTGTTTAGCTTCTTCCCTCCTCCCTGTTTCTATCATGATACTCATTTGATCTATGCATCTATGACTAGAACATTTTTCTAGCTCCAATGGGTCGGCGTAGTTTCCAAAGCTCTTTCTAGTATAAGTCTTCAAAAGTTTTAGTTGTTCCTCTAAGTTGTTGAGTCAGCACTTTGTGATAGGCCATTTCTAAAATTTCTTGATCATGGAAATATTGTTCGATAGTCGAAGAATGATTCTAGATCTTTATAGGGCTCTAAGCGGAAGATTAGTAGTTCGAGCGAGTATATTTAGCTCTTAAAATGTGTAGATAAAGCTTGCAATAAACTCGCAACCTTCACCAGTACGTCAGTCTCATAAACTGTTCTTGCATGCGCATATTTTGCGTCCAATATTTCTGTCCTTCTTTTCTTCTTTGTCCATTTTCTTCCTTCCAGTCTTCTCCTCTTCGCCCATCATCTTTTATTTGTCCATTTTGACCTACTCATTGACTCCCTAAAGAAGTTCTCCTAGTGTGGAGTGGCATTGGGGCAGGGTTGGTTGATTTCAAGGCATCAAATGCAGTAACGCTGGAAAAACCTCTGTCAGGTTCATGATGTAGACTTGCTGGTCAAACCTTTAAGGTTCGAAGACTACATGTTGTACCAAAAATTGTGTGGTCAAACAACGTTATGTTCGTTCAAGTGCCAGTTCTAAAAAGCGTCAGCAAGGCGGTGCAATACACTCGAGCGCGTGTGGTGCCATTTAGTGATAGTTGTTAGCAGCTTGCCCGGTATAAAAGCGGTGCATTTGTCAGTACATGTGATTCCTAACAAAATCTGAATAAGACGCAGTGGTTCTCTAGGTTTTACTATAATCGTTTCTGTGATGCTTTTTTTTCCACACAATTTCCGTTTTTTCCTATGTTCTCTCGCCTTTTAAAACTTGTAAAACTTTTGTTGTGCGTATTGCAACGTAGTAATTTGTTTTCCTAAACATTAGTTCTGCAATTTTTTTAATAAAGTGTTTCTTAGTTTCATAGTTTCTTCATTACTGGTTGCAGTTTTGACTGTTTTCAGTCCATTAATCATATTCTTTATGCCTGTTTGTATGGATCACAAAAATAAAGCCTAATAAAATATGCGATTAACAAAAAAACTATAGCCACGCAAACAAATCAGTAGATTTTGCAGCAAACCACCGACACCAGTTATTTGATAACTTTTTGTGACCATCATAAGATAGCAAAATAATTTACTTTCAAGCAAAGCACAAAAACAAAGTCCGGTGGTAAGCTGCCAAAACTGAAATCTAAGGTTTTTCTTTGACAATCAAAAGAAAGTTCAATTTTATTAAAGAAAGTAGTTTAATTTTAAAGAAAACTTTAATACAAAAAACTACTTTATTTCAATCGGCAAAATCTTCCTATTGAAGTGGTTAAACCCAACTGTTCTTAACTACAGACCCTATCGGATGCCAAGTCAAATTGGAGTTTTGAATAATAAATTAAAAAACTTGAATCAAATCTATTAATTTTTTTACTTTCTAAATTAATTAAATGTTTTAACTTTGAGTCTTCATCAGGCACTACTGGAATTATTAAATTAACAAAAAATTTTTCTAATTCTTAATTTTCAAAAAAATACTAAAAATGTTAGATAGCAAAAAACAAAAAAATTCCTGTGAAGCTGATAGATGCAATTGATCCTGCTGTTTGTCACTGACCCAAGTATATGCTCTGCCAAAGCGGAAGTTGGAATGTCCATATGACTTTATTGCATAATAGCAAAAGAAATAGAAAACAATGTGAATGTACTTATAAAAGAGACATTTTTTGCTTTCCACAGGTTTAATTTCAAGTAGTATTGCTAGACTCAAAACGGAAACCTTGTATACCTACCTGCTGTATTGCGCAGCTTCCTTATGCACAGCTCAAAGTTAAGTAGTTTTAACTTTTTCATAAACTTGTACCTAACAACGTCCTTACTAGAAAAGAGTAATTAAAGTACTTTGAAGAAATATGGAATATATTACAACCATTACTTACTTTTATGAATAAGTTGTGTAATATACTCGTATATTATTATGTACTAGAGTATGGGAAACGATGTATAAATTGTAAATTTATGAACCAGAATATTTTGATGTAAATTAAACAAAAAATAAATACATTCATAACTTATCATTAGTCATCACGAAGTCATATCAGAATGTAAGAGATATAAACATGTAAAACCTATGCATATTCAAAGGCAGACTATGCAACTCTCTCTGTTTCTCCCCGTGGCCGCAGTAAAATATGAATAATCACCCAACCCGGAATTTATACGTTATATAATCGCATATATCAAAACTAAGTACTTCTAATGCGTGCGCCGTTTCATAAATAATTTCGCGGCAAAATGCGAACACGTACAATAAATTTCATTTCTATTACAAGTTCAAGTTTGTCTGTCGTATGGAATATATTGCCGGACATGTGTTCGCGGGCCCAAGGACGGGATTTATGGTAACGGGTCTGCCGTATATTACAGAAAATTATCTTACGGACTTTCAGCGCACCTAAAAAGCCCAGCCAGAAAAAGACATTTGTCTAATCCACCAAGATAAGACGAACGTCCTCGCCGCATAAATAATCCAAACAAGCCATTATTAATATTTATTAGTTAACTAACACGTTACCAATCAGAGACTAATTGATAGCCAATCATTATATAAAAACCGCATGAAAGGACCATTACATTTCAACAACTATTGATATCACGATGGTTTCGGAGAGATATAAAAAAAAGAGTAACCGCCGCATTGTGTAAATACAGAGTTGTCATTGTTAGTATCCTGGTATAAAGGGTCTCTTTATGCGGCATCTCAAAGGCGCACACAATGGATAGATTAACTTAAAAAGGAATATGATAGCCATTATGTGTTATTATAGCACATATTTACGTCAAAATTGTATAATGGTGAAAATGCACTGTGAAATATATTATAAATGAAGGGTGTTACTTTACAAAGGTGTTTTGAGTGGTTGCATTCAGGGGTGGATTCTTTCTTTTTTATTTAATAAAAGTGTTGGGGCGTTAAATGTAGATAGCGTGTGTGTGGTATTTTTAATTGTTATAAATATCAATGGAATTTATTATTAAGTGGTCTAAAAATATCTCAAATATATCAAAATTGCAGAAACTTATTCCTCATATTTAAGATTGTTGAAACTACTTAAGATGAATGATACAGCTTAAATGAATGTGCATATTATATTTTATTCGCTATTATAAACATATCAATAACATTTGCTGTTTGTAAACTAGATTATAACAATAATCTTTAGGCAGACAACATTTATTTAATTATACCAGAACCGATATCTCAATATTTGAGACATTAGAGAAGTAAAAAAAGTGTATCAAACACTTATGTTGTAAACAACTAAAATAAAACACTTTACAAAAAGAATGGTGTACAAATTTGCTTTAAAAATAGTCACACAAAATTGCTGAAATAAATGTGTATGCCGCCAAAAGCTGATATTGTTAAGAAAGGCTGGTTCAAATAGGCTTGAGCGCGTTCCCAGATATAAGAACAAAAAATTTATTTAATAATGTTTTATAATTTTATGTAGTATTTAATCATGTGATAACAATTAAGGCCTAAAAAAAGGTTTTCTGAGGTTTAAACCCTTTCCGAAATTATTTATAAAGAAGAGCAAAACCTTATTTTATAAATCTTGACTTAAAAAGAAAATTTAAAAAATAATTTCTTAAAGAGGTCGTGGTGTTACTAGATAATCTTTTTATAGATTGTGCTGGAGTATGTTTCACCCTAAAACTGTTCTGAAAAGTGTTCTGTCTTTTTCAATTTTGTATCCGGAATTTACCCTTTCTGTAAACCCAGATTTTAACCTTTTTGTTCTTTATCTATTTCTCTACGTTATTAAGATACGGGAATTACAACAAAGTCGCCAAGCAATTGGTTGTATTTAACAAAACTACCTTGAACCTTACGTTCAACTTTTTTTTTACAAAAACAAGTACTACCTTGTAGATTTTGCTTTGGTTTTGGTTAAATTCGTTGTTCACACCAGATTATTGGCTCAGCATTAGCGATGACAACAGTATTCATTGAATTTATTCCTTTGAGGTCAATCTTGTTGGTATAAGACCGCTCTTATCTCGGTGTTAAAGTTATTGGTCTGCAAATCAAATTGTAAATATCCGTTTCATGTTCTTAAATGCAGATTCTATAGCTTTGCTCTGTTTAACATCTCCCTTGACAGTTTTATAGACAAACTTACAAAAACACAAAAAAAGAATAAAAAATTTTCTAAGTTGCTTATAAAGTAGTGAGCTTTAGATAGATGCGCACTTACTGCCAAAAAAAGTCGTTCTTTTGGTTTGTTACTTTAGAACGTTATTTTGTCCCGCAAGTATTTTATGTGTTTTTGCCTAACGCTTACCAACATTTTTTTTCCATAACTAATCGGATGTATAGTAGATCGTTATCAATGTTATACAAGTATTACAATATCGTCGAGGTAGACCAAGACAAAATCTCTTTTACACTTTAGCCAAGAACTATCTGAAAGTGTGAGTGATTGTTTTTAAGTTCAATCAGCATAAACCCAAAAGCTTATTATTTATAGTAGTAGAGGCGTGTAGTGTTTCTTTTTTAATTCTAAGTCTCAAGGTCAGATTACTAAGTAAGCAATCCTAAGTCATCTCTAACCAAACATTCCCAAAAGTTTCTCTACATGTTTGGTTACTTTCTCTGGCTAAAATTAGTAGCTAAAATATAATGTTAGAAGAAAGTTTACATTTAGGCTTTAGTAGTGCAACGGATTTAGATAAAACTCAAAATTTAAATGCTTTAAACAGTGATCATTTGCTTGTAGCAGACATTAATGCACAAAGATGCGCAATTTCATAAAGATTTTGGTGCTTATAATAATTCCAGTACAAAATTTTTGATTAAAAAACAACAAAACTGTTAGAAAATCGGCATTTTTGTGTTTGTATGACTCGTCAAATCATGGAAGTGCATTTTCCGTATCTAAATTGAGTTGGGGTTTAAGCAAGATCAAATAAATAATTATTAAATTTAAATTAATAGTCTTTTTAGGCTGATATGTTAAAAATCTGAAAAAGCGCAAATGATTTACTTTTTTCTAATTTTTCAAATGTATTTCAAGTTAATTTTATTTATTTAAAATTTGTTTTTTTGAAATAAATTATTGCTGTCTTAAAATTTAAATTAAAGACACACCTGTCCAGATATTAATCCAAAAAATTGACTAAAAATATTTTAAATAAAACTTAAAACTAAAAATAATTTTTATTAATTCAATTTTTTTTTAATTTTTTTAAATTTTTTTAATAATAAATTAATGCTGTCTTTAGATTAATGCTGAGGACACAATTGTCAGGAAATTATTTTCAAAATTAAACCAAATATAGTTTAAATAATGCATCAGTCTCAAAATTAAAATTTTTAGATATCATAATATTTTTAGTTTTTTGAAAATTTTGTTTTTTATAGTAAATCACTTCTGTATTTAGATTAATGCTGAGAATACAATTGACAAAATATTATTTCAAAAACTACTTCAAACATAGATTAAATATTCCTGAAATCAATCTTAAAATTAATTTTTTTTTAATATTTTTTTGAAAATATAATTTTTTTATAATAAATCATTGCTGTCTTAAGATTCAAAGTGAAGACACAATTGTTAAAATTATTCTCTCAGTCTCAAAACAATTTTTTTTTAATCCAAAATATTTATAACTTTTTTTTTAATAAAATTATGCTGTCATAAGATTTAAGCTGGAGACACAACTTTTAAGATATTATTCCAAAAATTAGTCTAAGTATAGTCTAAATAACGCCTAAAATCAGTCTCAAAATAATAAAAAATACAAAATGTTATTAAATTTTTAAGATATTATTTCAAGCATTTTATTAAATACAGATTAAATAATATCTAAGCTAAAATCAGGATCAAAATTATTTTTTTTTATCTAATTTTTTTTTTTAATTTTTTTAATTTTTTTTTTTCATAATAAATCTTTGCCGTCTTTAAATTAATGCTCAGGATACAATTGTCAAGATACTATTCCAAAAATTGTACAAAATGTAGTTTCAATATTGGCTAAGCTATCTTAAATCTACATTCAAAACTTCCAAAAAATTGAGTGTCGGAAAAAAACCCGTTTTTTTTCGCAGAAAAATAGGAAAAAAACTGAAATTTTGGGAAAAATTTCAATTTTTCCTGTTCTTATCCAAACCGTTAAATCTCTACTTAAATTTCAAAATTAAATATATAAAATCAAAAATATTCTTTAAAAATTTTCTTAAAATTCAAGATTCAAGTTGAGAACAAAAAAATTAAGATATTATTCCAAAATTTGATTGTATAGTCTAAATAATGCCTAAATTATATTTATTAAAAAATGCAAAATATTTTTTTAATTTTTTTAAAAATTTGGTTTTTTATAATAAATTATTGTTCTCTTTAGATTCATGCTGAGGACACAATTGTCAAAATATTATTTCAAACATTGTAACAAATACAGTTTAAATAATGCTTAAGCTGATATCAGTATCAAAATTTATTTTTTTTTAATCTAAATTATTTTTTAAAATTTTATGAACATTTTGTTTGCTGAGGGTACAAATGTCAAGATATAGCAAATATAGTTTAAATAATGCCTAAACTGAAATCAGTTTCAAAATAAGTAAATTTTTTTTTAAATTTTTTATTATTTGTTTTTTTATAATAAATCAAAATATTTTTTTTATCTAAAATATTTTTTTAAATCATTTTATATTTTAAATAAATGATTGCTGTCTTAAGATTGAAGCTGAAGACACAACTGTCAAAATATTATACCAAAAATTAGAGCAAGTATAGTCTAAATAATGCCTAAGCTGAAAACATTCTCAAAATTAAATTTATAAAATCCAAAATGTTTTTTATTTTTTGTTTGATAAATTTTGTTTTTTATAATAAATCTTTGCTGTCTTTAGATTAATGCTGAGAGCCCAATTGTCAAGATATTATTTCAAAAATTGAACCTTATATAGTTTAAATGATGCTTAAACTGAAATAAATTACAAAAATAAATTTAGAAAATCTAAAATACTAAAAAAAAAATAATTTCAAAAATGTTTCTTATAATAATTTATTGCTGCCTTTAGATTCACGCCAAAGACACAATTGTAAAGATATTATTTTAAAAATTAGAAAAAAAAATAGTTTAAACATTGTTTAAGATAAATTCAGTCTCAAAATTAAATTAATAAATTCCAAATATTCTCTACAATTTTTTGAAAATTTTATTTTTTAAAATAAATTATTGTTGCCTTAAGATTCAAGCTAAGGACACAAATGTTAAAATATTATTCCAAAAATGGATCAAAGATTAGTCTAAAAATGCCTTACTGATTTTAGAGTTTAGAGTCATTATAAACGCAAAATAATTTAATTTTTTTTTTGAAATTTTTTTTTTTTTTAAATAAACTATAAGTGACACAATTAAAAGATTATTCCAAAACTTAATTCAAATATAGTCCCAATAACGCCTAAGCTAAAATTGGTATCAAAATTAATTTTTTTAATTTTTTTTTAAATTATTTAGAAACATATTTCATTAAATAAATCATTGCTGTCAAAAGATTCAAGCTGAGGACACAACTGTCCAGATATTATTCTAAAAATTGGTCCAAGTATAATCTAACAAAAGTTAGTTAGCTAAAGTTAAAATAAGTCTCAAAACTAATTTTTAAAACTCAAAATAGTTTTTTTTGTTTTTTGAAAAGTTTGTTTTTTATAATAAATCATTGTTGTTTTTAGATTTATGCTGAGGGCACAATTGTTAAATTATTATTTTAAAAATTGTACCAAAAATAGTTCAAAATTAAATTTAAAAAACAAAATACTTTTTTAAATTTTTTGAAAAAATATATTTTTAATAAATCATTGTTCTCTTAAGATTTAAACTGAGGACACAACTGTCCAGAAATTATTCCAAACATTTGACTAAGTATAGTTTAACTAATGTCTAAACTAAGATTAGTCTCAAAATAAAACAATTAAAATTCTAAGTATATTTATATTTTTTTTTAATATTTGTTTTTTATAATAAATCATTGAGGTCTTAATATTCAAGCTGACTACACAATTAAAACTATTCCAAAAATTGATACAAGTATAGTCTAAATAGTGCCTAAACTGAAACCAGTCTCAAATAAAAAAAATTATGTCCAAATAATTTTTAAATTTTTTACTTTAATTTTGTTTTTTATAATAAACCGTTGCTGACTTTAGATTATTGCTGAAGACACAATTGTCCAAATATTATTCCAAAAATTTCACAAAATACAGTAAAAATAATGCTTAAACTGAAATCAATCTCAAAATAAAAAAATAAAAAATACATAGTTTTTTTATATTTTTTGAAAATTTTGTTTTTTTATTATAAATTATCGCTATCTTAAGATTGAAGCTGTGACTACACAATTAAAACTATTTCAAAAATTGATACAAGTATAGTCCAAATAGTGCCTAAACTGAAACCAGTCTCAAATAAAAAAAAATATGTCCAAATAATTTTTAATTTTTATACTTTAGTTTTGTTTTTTATAATAAACCGTTGCTGACTTTAGATTATTGCTGAAGACACAATTGTCAAGATATTATTCTGCAGCTAACAGTCATTTTAACAAGCAAAAAGTCTTTTAAAATAAATCTCTGAGGTCGTTACACAGAGCTCCATGGTTTGTCCGAAACAAACAGATTCAGGCAGACCTAAGACTACCCCCGATACGTAAACACATCAAAACTTTGGCCGCAAAATACTTCGAAAATCTCGCAAATCATTCCAACCCTGATCTGGCTTGACTCGCCAAGCCAGATGGGGAGAATTTTTTGAAACCAGTCTCAAATAAAAAAAAATATGTCCAAATAATTTTTAATTTTTTTACTTTAGTTTTGTTTTTTATAATAAACCGTTGCTGACTTTAGATTATTGCTGAAGACACAATTGTCAAGATATTATTCCAAAAATCAGTCCAAATAAAGTAAAAATAACGCCCAATTTAAAATAAGCCTCAAAATTATTTTTTTTAAATCCAAAATACTTTTCACATTTTTTTGAAAATTTTGATTTTATAATATATCATTGCTGTCTTAAGATTTAAGCTGGGGACACAATTGTTAAGATATTATCCAAAAAATTGAATAGTCTAAATAAAGCTTAAGTTAAAATAAATCTCAAAATTCAATTTTTAAAATACAACTTTTTTTGCAGTTTTCTGAAAATTTTGCTTTTAATAATCAATCATTGCTGCTTTTAGATTTATGCTAAAGACACAAATGTCCAGATATTATTTAAAGAATTAGGCCAAATATAATGCCTAAGCTAAAATCTGCCATAAATTTAAATTTAATTTTTTTTTTTAAATTGTTTTTTGTTTTTTTTTTTTATAATAAACTATTGCTGTCTTTAGACTCACGCCAAGGACGCAATTGTCAAGATATTATTCTAAAAAATGGACCAACAGTAGTTTACACATTGTCTAAGCTAAATTTAATTTCAAATATAAATTTTTAAAATCCAAAATTTTTTGAAAACTTTGTTTTTTAAAAGAAATCATTGTCATAAAACTCAAGCTAAAAACACAAATGTTAAGATATTAATTCAAAAATTATTCGAAGTATAGTCAAAATAATATCTAAACTGAAATCAGTATTTGATTTAAATTTATAAAATACAAACAATTTTTACAATTTTTTAAAAATATTGTTTCCCTGTAATAAAACATTGCTATCTTTAGATTCACACAAAGAACATAATTGTCAAAATATTATTGCAAACATTTTTGGAATTTTAAATAACCAAAATCTTAATAAAATAAATTTTTTTATTAAAATTAACTATTTATATTTACAATTTATTGGTAATTTTGATTTTAAAATAAATCATTGGTGTTTTAAGATTCAAGCTGAAAACACAAATTATAATATATTATGCCAAACAAATTTAAATAATAATAAAATTGATTTTTTTTTGTTAAATAGATTATTGCTGTCTTAAGATTCTTAAACCTCATAGTCAAAGGTTTTAAAGTAAAAAAAATTACAAGGGTGGTCTTTTTCAACGTCCAAAAAGCTTTTGACAAGGTCTGACACGAAGAACTTATCTACTATTCAAATTGTATAGAGCTAACTATCTTTTTCGACTTGTAAGGCTGATAGATTTCTAAACAGCAGAACTTTGAAAGTAAAACTCAGAAATCCACCTCTCGGGAGATAACGACAGTAGTTCCTCAAGACTCCATTCTCTCTCCGATGCTATTCAACCTATACGTTGCCGACATGCCTTCGAGATGTAAACACAAGGTCAAAATGACACAATTTGCTGACGACACGGCTTTTCTATACTTTTCCAGGTCGCCCGAGAAGGTCACTTTGATGCTTAAAAAGGCCACCAACAACCTTAAAGAATGGTTGGACAAGTGGCAAGTCACTATTATTGTGTCAAGTATCTGAGGGTTAATCTTGACAGTGAACTAACGTACAAACTCCACGTGCAGTCCATTAAAACCCAGAATAGCGGTCTGTCGACCCAAAATAAAACCCGGTTCTACACGTCTATCATTAGACCCATCTTCACTTACGCGTCTCTAGTATGGGGAACAGCAGCTAACAGTCATTTTAACAAGCAAAAAGTCTTTCAAAATAAATCTCTGAGGTCGTTACACAGAGCTCCATGGTTTGTCCGAAACAAACAGATTCAGGCAGACCTAAGACTACCCCCGATACGTAAACACATCAAAACTTTGGCCGCAAAATACTTCGAAAATCTCGCAAATCATTCCAACCCTGATCTGGCTTGACTCGCCAAGCCAGATGGGGAGAATTTTTTCTCTAAACAACCGGTAAACCAACTAGCCGCACCCTAACTTATTAACCAACTAATAACAAAACCAACACCGCACAAGCGTAGATGACGTAGTCTAACCATCTTCAAACTAATAATCTAAAAAAAAAGTAGATGAGCCAAAAGTCTTTTAGAAGACTTTACCGCCTCAACAATAAAAAAAAAAATTTAAGTGTCTTCAGCTTAAATTGTCAAAATAATATTTTAAAAATTAGTACAAGTATAGACGAAATAACGCCTAAGTTGAAATAAATCTCAATTTTTTTTTTAAATCCAAAATTTTTTTTTTTTTAATTATTGCCGTCTTAAGATTCATGGATTCAAGGACACAATTGTCAAAATATTATTTCAAAAATTAGACTAAATATAGTTTAAATAATACCTAAGCTAAAATCAGTCCCAAAGCTAAATTTAAAAAATCCAAAACATTTTAAAAAAAATTATTTTTATTTTATTTTTTATAATAAATAATTGCTGTTTTTAGATTTAAGCTAAGAACACTATTGCCAAAATATTATTTTTTTTTTTAGTTTTAAAGTTGAAAAAAATGTCAAAATTAAATTTAGAAATTCAAAATATTTTTTAAATTTTGTTGAAAATTTTGTATTTTATTATAAACCATTGCTGCCTTAAGATTCAAACTGAAAACAAAACTTTTAAAATATTAGTCCAAAAATTAGTCCAAGTATAGTTTAAACAACGCTTAAATTAAAATAAGTCTCAAAAACAAGTTTTTTTAATTCAAAGTATTTTTATAGTTTTTTGAAATAAGTTAGTTTTTTAATAAACTATTGCTGTCTTAAAATTCAAGCTGAAGACACAACTGCTCAGATATTATTCTAAAAATTAAACTAAATGTAGTCTAAATAATGCCTAAACTAAAATCAGTCTCAAAATAAAGTTTTGGATATGTTTGTTTGTAAAAAATATCTTTTTTTAAATAAATCATTGCTGTTTTATTTTTCAAGCTGATGACATAACTGTCTAGATATTAACTCAAAAACTGAACCAAATATAGATTATAATGCTGTCTCAAGATTTAAGCTGAAAACAAAATTGTTCAAAAATACTCCAAAAACTGATCCAAGTAGTCCTAAGCTAAAATCAGTCTCAAATTATTTTTTTAATATAATTTTTTTTAAACTAATCATTGCTTTCTTAAGATTTAATATATTATTCCAAAACTTAGAACAAATATAGTCTAAATAACACTTGAGTTAAAATAAATATCATTTTTTTAAGTCCAAAATATTTAATAGTTTTTTGAAAATTTAGTTTGAAAAATCATTGCCGTCTTGAGATTCATGCTGAAGACACAATTGTCAAAATATTATTTTATTAATTGGACCAAATATAGTTTAAATAATACTTAACCTGGAATCAATCTCAAAGTTAGTTTAAAAAAATCCAAAACATTTTTTATATTTTTTTAAATTTTTTTGATAATATTTTTTTTTAATAAATCATTTCTGTTTTAAGATTCAAGCTAAAGACACAATTGTCTAGATTTTATTTCAAAAGTTATACCAAATATAGTCTAATTAGTGCCTAAACTGAAATCAGTCTCAAATATATTTTTTATTTTTTTTTATGTAAATCAATGCTGTCTTAAGATTCAAGCTGAATATACACAACTGTCAAGATAATATTTAAAAAAATAGACCAAATGTAGTCTAAGTTGAAATCAGTCTCAAAATAAAAATTTAAATCTAAAGTATTTTTTTATATATATTTCTTTTTTAATTTTGCTTTTTTAAATAAATCACTGCTGTCTTAAGATTTAAACTGAAGACACAACTGTCCAGATATAATTCCAAAAACTGGATAAAGTCCAAATAATACTGAAACTAATATCAGTTTCAAGTTTTTTTTAAACCAAAATTATTTTTTTTTAAATTTTGTTTTTTATAATAAATCATTGCTGTCATTGTCAACAATTTATTTAAAAAAAATGATTCAAATATAATTTAAACATTGTCTAAGCTAAATTCAATTCCAATATTAAATTTGTATTAAAAAAAAAAAAATTAGAAAAGAAAGCATCTCTTTCCTAAATTGATCACAACTTTTTCTAAGAACAGCTTGTACAGTCTAATTAAACAACTCGGCAAATAGTGGTTGTTAGGAGAACTAGTAAGTCTTCTTCCATGTCTAGTAGGAATTTTTGGATGCGTTAAAAGCAAAATCCGGCAAGGACTCCTCGAACCGTACGTCGCATTTATAATCCGTTTTTTGCTGCGTTTCATACAGCGTTAGAAATTTTTTACAGATAGGATTTTAGGGTTAAAGCAGGTTAGCATTTGTCTACCATTTTAGCCAGCTATGAACTCATTGAGCTTTAGACTCACATTTGCTGGTAGAGATCTTTCTCAACCGCGTTACTAAAATAAATCTTTTTTGCCCAATAGTCTCCGTCAGGAGCGGATAGCTGCCGGTAAGGGCGTTTAATTGGTGGATCGCTTTGGGTATTTGAAAATCAGTTAGGTTAGCAAAATTTGTTTGCATTCCTATCCATAATCACTTGGTTTTTGAGCCACTCTTCGTGAATTTGAAGATGTTGTTTTCAACATCCTCATTGTAGTGGCTGATGTTTTACGATCATATAGTTTTTTTAGCACTAACTATAGTATACTATAAATATTAATTTATTCACTGACAGTACATAAGAAAACAAGACAATGCTTAAAAAAAATGTCTAACTTACTAGCTAATGAGTTATTTTAAAAATGTGGCAATTTCAAATAAATTTAAAATGCAAAAAAGCTTGACCAGTCGCCAAAAAAGTTAATAGATTTGCTATAATTAATCAGAAAATAAACAATAAATAACTATTTCTTATTATGTACAAAGCACAAAATATGATTTAAAATAGCTTAAACTTTAATATAATTCTTAGAAATTTATCTAAATTAGTAATCAATTCCGGTTACAATTTTTAACAACCAACGTTTACCTTATAAACAAATAAATCGGCACATTAAACGGTAACATTTCTAATTTCCCTATAAAGCAAACCAACATTCACAAATTATATTTGCATGTTTTCATTTATAATTAAATTATATTTATATAGATTTGCAGTTTAATTGCACATTTTCTCTTTTCACTTTCGGTGCATTAAATTGAAATAAATTTTACCTTATACAGTAATACCAATACCATTTGTTATAGTAATAAAATGTAAATATATTTCAAAAAAATAATTAAGAATTTTGGCAATTATTCTAAAAGAAAGCAATGTATCAAAATAAACAATAAATAAAAACTATAAGAATAGATTACAATATATTGTAGTCACGATATGTATTATGGAAACATGTGCCCGTTTATTTTTAATTACCACTGAAAAGGAGCGCATAAAACTAAATCAAAGCCAGAAATTCTAATAAATAATCAAAAAATTTAATTGTACACAGTAGGAGACTACAATATATCTTGGCCATTCCGAAAGCGGATGAAAATATTAAAAAGGGAACCGAGCCGATCTTTTGTCCCATAAGACAAAGTGCCATGTATAAATCCTAGTTCAGAAAATTAGTTTTTTTCAAGATTTTAATTTATGTGCTGCTGACAATAAGAAGAAGGGGCCCGCATTATATTCTTCCACTCGAAGCTTGATTAAATGTAAACGTGTCAGAATTATTTAAAAAGGTTTTCTTTAATTATGCATGCTTTATGGGCCATGACATCTGCCCATTTAAATCCAACACTTTTATATTAAAAAATAAATTGAAACAAAATCATTCAATGAGAATTTTTATAAACGAAATATTTACAAAATGAGCATTCTAATCCCTTTTTGTATGTACACGTAACAATATCATTGCGTGCAGAATCCTCTAACATGCGGATCTCAGTGCACTTGACTTGAGTTGTTTGCCATTGTTACCATTTAAACCCACCTTAAACACCTGGACCACCCAAAACGACCATCAAACAAATTTATTAGCACCTCATGAGAAGAGACCATCTTGTAATCGATTTTATTATCACCGCCTATAAAAATGGGTCTTTATATATAGGAAAACAATATCCAGTGGATTTCCTTCCACTATTAACTAATAGTTGCATTTTTTATAGACATCTGGAAGGCCACACAAGTTGGTGAGTGTGTCTTGAAGGCGTTGGAGTGTTTAAAATGGGACATTGCGAATTATATGTTAAATACACGGATCATTGGTGCTGATAATTGTTTAATACCCATGGGGGTTTCATGACAGTTGATGTAATTATTTATTTAAGCATAGAAAGGAAATTCTCAACTGTCATCATTTCGTAAGAAACTTTGTATGTGTATGTGTGAGAGAGTTTAATGGACGTTGTAAAAATTGCATGATTCAAGAACCCATTTTAACCAGTCAAGAGGGGAATAATCCTTCATTTGTACATTCTGTTGGAGCTTTTCAAAGGTGTTTTAATTTTCTGCAAATTTGCACACGAATATCATTTAGTATGAATGTGTTCCAACAAAAGAAATCATCATAATAATAAAACTGTCACCAGTGGCTGAATTGGTTTTTAAATAATAATGAGAACAATTATTTTAAATAAATTAAAAATTGAATTTGATTAAATTTATCTTTGCTTAACATTATTATTAAACTTGAGAATATTATTAAATAGTTAATAAATAATTAAATTGATCATTAGGCGAGGAAGTTCTTTAACACATTTTTATTTTGTGTAGATTTTTTTTTTAGTAATACAGTTTATTTGCAAAATGTAATTCATAAGTTATCCTTATTTGTTTGTTAGTTAATTTAAAAACTTAATCTAAAAAGATTATTTATGACAGAGAAGAGCATTTAAGTTGAAAGTGGTGATTAGTTTTTGGTGTAATTGTTGTGTTGTATAGCGCAGTCTGCCGATTCAGTTTACCGGCGCTAAAAATCATACTAAATCTTGAAGGCATCCGATTAGTTTAAAAAGAGAGACAATAGAGTTTATTGTAGTGGCAATCACTACTTGCTTTTGGTCTTTGTAGGTTAACTCATGGCAACCAGACGTTGCTAATCATCCCATGAGCAACTGTTAATAATCGATTAAAAAAATCTTTTCAACTTCAAGTTAATAGTAACAAACTCCAGTTAGTTGTACCACTTCTGGTTTTTGTAGTAAAATATAATTGAATACTACTCTTTGTATAACTTAAAAACGTAATCTTTTAATATATGGGATTTTTAAGGGGCCAAGAAGTTTGTTAAATTCTGGATATGGTTGTTGACTAGGTTTCAATATCTGTTTTATTTTTATAAGATCTGTAACATTTTCTAAAAAAAACTTTAAAGCACGTACAACCTCCTACAGACAAGAATTTTTTTTTATTCAGTTATCTAATCCAGAATCCAATTTATGCAGGTTGCTTTTTAGCCCCAACAATATTGTATGTAGTTCAACATATAAAATAAGTGATGACTGAAATCTTATCGTTTGGATAATGAGTTGATTGGCGTTTTGTCCCATTAAAACCAATGTTATATTAAAAATGACGCTGTACAACATTTTTCTCTATAGCATGATGACAAGTCAGTCAGTTTTGATTGGAATGGCCCAACCACCCACTCAAGTGTTAGTTATCAAGAGATTGGATCACGACCTTCTCTTGTGATCAAATGATTTCTGACGATTGTCGAGAGGTCAACATCCAACTTTTTGATGGCGGACACTTGAGTGGGTGGGTGGGACACTCCATATCCTGATAAATAACGAATCAAAAGTTTTGATTGGAGTGGCCCACCCACCCGCCCACCCAAGTGTTAGTTATCAAGTGATTGAATTATGACCTTCTCTTCTAATTAAGTAATTTCTGACGTTTGTCGAGAGGTCAACATCCATATTCTAATAACAAATCAGTAGTTTTGATTGGAGTTGCCCACCCACCCAAATGTTATTTATCAAAATTTTAGATCACGATATTTTCTTGTAACAAAATGACTTCTGATGCTTGCAGAGAGATCAAATATTAAATCTTTTGATGACGAACTTTTGGGTGGGTGGGTGGGACACTCCATAGTATAATACCGAGTCAATAATTTGGATTGGAGTAAAATATTCACCAACCCAAGTGTTTACTTATTAAACAGTTGGATTACGATCTTCTTTTGTAACAAAATGACTTATGATGCTTGCAATCTCTTGATGACTAACATTTGATTGGGAGGGTGGGACACTCCATAGTATGATAACGAGTCAGTAGTTTTGAATGGAGTGAGTATGAGATATGGCCTTATTGGCGAACAAAAATAATATGTGCGATTTGCGTTTTGCATCGTTTATATTGTTTTTGTGACTACATTTTACATGTCGCAAAAAAGGAACCGTTAAGGTGGACAAATAGAACGGCTCATTGGCTCCCAAAAACCTCCAAAAGAAGCGTGGGAAAACCTCAAAAAAAATGGTTGGACGATATCAAAACCATTGCTGGAAAATGGCACCAAAAGGAACAAAATAGAGAAATATGGCAGCAAACTAAACAGCTAGAAGAAAAAAAATAAGAAGAAGTGATTTTTTTTGTAAAAGCGGTCTTCTTTCTTCTTTGCACAAGCAGAGTATGCACAACGTTATAGATAAAAGCTGATACATCAAATTGGCTAGAATCTTATTGGAAAATATTGTATAACTAACCTAACTTAAGAAGAAACACAAATATTTAAAACTATAAAAATATTGGCCTAGATAACAATAGATCTGAAACTGTTAGCTAACCTATGTTAGAACCAATCATTGTCATCAACAAAGAGTCTGAAAAGATTGCCATCTAATGATGGTTTAGACAAAGGTGGCTTATCTTTTTTAACATCTACACCAAAAATATTTTTAGAGTGGCTCTAGGAAAAGATGTAAGAGCAAGAATTAGTGGAGAAGTATTAGCAAAATCAGATATGCATATCCTGTTCAACATCTACACCAAACATATTTTTAGAGTGGCTCTAGGAGTAAGATTTGGTGTAGAAAAAATGAGCAACATCAGATACTACAATTTTGACAAAACCAACTAAAGGACTGCAACACATGCTCAAGTTAGTAAGATAAACGTTAAACCGGTAGTACTGACTTTTGATAGGAAAA
This sequence comes from Tachinus rufipes, assembly GCA_963932245.1. Taxonomy (NCBI): domain Eukaryota; kingdom Metazoa; phylum Arthropoda; class Insecta; order Coleoptera; family Staphylinidae; genus Tachinus; species Tachinus rufipes. The sequence continues at coordinate 93,238,471 of OZ010747.1, read as the reverse complement.
GAATAGAAAAACTACAACATTTTAAATATTTAGGATACTTAAAATACTATGGACTAAAAGAATGAGAAATAATGAAATACTAAGAAGAATTGGATATGAAAAAGCTTTTATGCCTACAATCAAAAGAAGGAAACTAGAATACCTGAACGTATAATGCAAGAAGCCTTATTCTCAATAGAAATATTGAAGGCAAAAAAGGAATTAGCCGCAAAAAACTATTATGGTTAAGAATCCTCCGACAATAGATAATTCTATCGGTTGAAGAACTACTATAATCCGCTTAGTATCAAAACAGATTTAAAGAAACTGTAAACATAAATGTTGCCAACGCTTAGAAAAAAAATTAGGCACGAAACTTAAAAAAAGAAGAAGGATGTCTCATTCAAACAACAAAGCCAAGTTATAAACTAGGAGACAAGCTTAAGGGTGAGCAGAAAAAAATAACTGACGTATAGTACTACAATGACGTAAAACCATTTTGATTTAGAAATTAGAACATTTTGTTAAAAAATTTTTTTTTGGAAAAAGTACCTATTTTTGACAATAGGTAGATAAACCTAAAGTTAAAAATTAGTTTAACATATGTAATCAGTAGAAACGAGGATCTGAAATCATTAAGACCTAACGTGTTACTACTAGGGATTGGCTCTTGAAACGTTGTTTTTGATTAGAAGATGGACAGAGTATACCAGTACCAACAAAATAATGAAGAGTTAATGTTTGTAAGCTAGGCGACCGTAGCGCAATGGTCTACTGCAAGAACTGTTAAACCTGGGTTCAATTCTCGGCAGCGGCTATATCTAAATTGTTAAATATATTTCCCCTTCGCAAAACAATAGCAAACAAGTTTCTGCCTAGTAAGCCCTTCTAGTGGTGCAGTTTGGATTCTACGTTAAATTGTAATTGTTTGTGTGGAACTATTATCGCACATCACAAACATACTAATTGAGCGCCGCACTTGTAGCGAGTACAGTCTTATGAAAAAAAGAATTTATGTAAACAAAGGATGGCGCAGTAGCATTTGATTGCTGCAACAAAGATTGTAGGTTTAAAACTTGCAACTGTAGTCATTTCAATCGTATAAACGCTGTGGAACTCATTAGCTATTAGTTTTTATGACTAAAACCTTTTCTGGTCCGGAGTAGTTTAAAGTCTTTCTAGTGGTTTGGAATTTACTTAAAACTGTAAGTCTAATTATGTATCTTGCCAACATTACGGGCAGACAAAAACAGCCCCAGCAGTGGCGTGTATACAGCTGAAAAGGCAAAATTGGTAACCAAAATAACCTTAATATATAGAACAAGCAAAAATTGCTTCTATCCGCATAAAAATGGTACTTACAGAACATGAAATTGATATGTTTTCTCTGTACTTATGTATAGAGCTAAACCGTGGACGCTGTCCAGAAAACAATTTGCCAACCAATATGGGTGTATGGCATTAGATGAAGATATTTTGTATCATCCAAAGAAATATTTATAGAAGGTGCTGCGCAGGAAGACACTGAACTTTGCGGCTAAAGAACTTCTGGTAATGTTTTGACTGCACCACAAAATCACTGTTTATAATATAACTATTTAATGATATATTCTAACCTAACTTGTAAAAATATTCCAAACCTAACCTAACCTAACCTGTATAATTCTACTTTTTAACTCAAAGACCAAAACCCTAATCTAATCTAACCTAAAATATGCTAAACCAAACCTAACTTGAACTCTAACGCATACCAGACAAGACCAGTATTTTCAACACAAAAATAATTACTTAAAAAAAACACGTCTTAGCTTCTTAAGAAAATCCAGACTCTAACATTTTAGCACCTAAGATAGGGTCACTGCAGAAGCAAGCAAAATTACCGAAAATATCAAGAAAACCAAAAAAAAATTAAAAAAAATTTCTTTTGCATTTCTAACTTCAATCTTGAAAATAAAAAGCTGAAAAGTGGTACGTCTGGTGGTATGTATTGCAATCTTTAAGTCATATTTTTTACTTCTTTGGTAGATTCTTTAATAAAGTCCAAAAACTTCTGCATTTAAACTGTTTTGAGCTCTTCTTTGTTGAGCTTGTTGAGCAAACCTAACAAATACTATAATTTTTTATCCTCCAGACACCCGCGGCATAAGAATCTGCATTCTTATTCTATGCATGTGTTTCTTCAGGCCACAGTGACTATTTGTAAGTTGTGTCAGCTTCCACAACTTTGTTCTAAATAAGCAGAAGTTTTCGTAGAAAAAGTGTGATCGTCCAGTTACGATTAACCTTGTATACTTTATTTTCTAACAATTTTTTCAATACACTACTGAATTCCAACGAATTTAGAAGAACTGTTCGATATATACATTGCCCACTACCGCCTCAACATTTTTAAATTCCAAAAGATTGACTCAAAAACTAAGTAGTCAAAAAACCAGCATGAATTTAGACTGCAACAAAATTTGGAAAGCTAATCTAAACGATTTCAATACACCCTAGACAACCACTAACTAAACACGCTTATCGGCAGTTAGTCGCTTCCAACATACACCTACAAGCAAGTAGCAAGGTTAGTACTGCGGTTAGCAGAGTCAGTCTTAATCCCCAACATGACTAGATAAAAACTTGCTCTATCTACTAAAGTTATTTGTAAATTACTTACTTACTTTCACTGTTGGTTCCACCAACCTCTTTTAATCAAGTCATAGAATTAGTAGGACAAAATAGCCAAGTAGAATGTGGTCAACAATTTGATTAGAATCTATACAGATGGCTCAAAAACCAAAAAAAGGTTTTAAAGCGGAAATCTTGTCTTACAAAACCTAGACCTCAAAATATCTTTATAGACGCACACGACTATCTTCCAAGCAAAAGTAGTTGAGATCATCTATGAGGTTATGGCAATATTGAACCGCAAAATATTTGGTAATAATGTCAAAACTGTAACAAATAGTAGAGCTATAAACAAGCCTAAAACTAATGAAACCATGCCCTTACCTTAGTAGTTTGTAAAAATAACATAGAACTGCTTTGGGTTAAAAGACATCCAACAAAGGAGGTAATATTAAAGCAGATGGGCTGGCCAAAAACCCTGGATCACTTTACAACTCAATAGCTTCAATAACCTAATAAAAAACAACACACACAACGCACTAAAAAGATATTGGGATAACACTCCGGGCTACGGACAGGAAAAAGAGGCTACAACACCAAATGCCAAGACTACTTGCAACTGTCTAGAAAGATTCTGCTAGCTATGGACAGGAATTTTGACAAAACACCGACAACTAAAAAAACACGATTAGGATTAAGAAACACTTCAACGTGTGGAAATTGTGAAATAGATAACAAGACGACCGAGCAAGTACTAATACACTAGACAAGTTCTTAAAAAAAAATTTGGTGTGCACTATCACAAAATGATCATTATAAAAAAAAATAAGTCATGCCAACCAAATTTTAGCCCTTAACATTCAAAAAAACTTTTAAATTAACAAAAGTAATATACTTAATAAGTATCATAGCTTTTAGATTTGATTTAGGTGCTTACCTTGGGTCCCCAAGAAAACAATTGTGTTCACTTGCTAATTAGATTCTATGTAAAAGTTTACACCAATATCTGTTTAAAGTTTTCTTTAAACTAATATATTTTTGTCATATTTTATAATTTGAACCTAAAATTAAAGTCGTAAACAAAAATTATTAGAATTTGAGGCTTAGGTCTATATTTTTTTTTGAAAATTCAGAAAACCTTATAATAAAATTTTAGAATTAGTAGCATTCTTAAGTGTTTTTTTAAGTAAAGTAAGAGGTTTGCTATTATTCAACGGCATTGTAAAACTTATTCTTTTAATTCTAAAAAGCTGAAATTTGGTATAATTTCTGAAGGTGCATACAAAAAAAAATTATAATTTTTTTAAAAAGCTGTCTAATGTACATGTCTACTCATACAATAAAAACTTTATGTTGGGGAGTTAATAGCTTGACATGGCCAGTATAAGAAAAACCTCTCCAAAAGTTGTACTTGCCTACATCAGCCACACAGAATGGTTGAATGGCAAAGTACTAAGAATCTAATAAGGCTTAAGTGCAGTAAACTTTGGTTTCCAATTCAACTCTAAATCCAAAATCCATAAGATATCCGTAAAAAGCATAATAATAATAATAATAATCACCTCTGCTGGTGAACATTGCTATTGGGCAGAAGATCATCCACATCAACGGCTCACCATAAACGACGTCAATATTTTCTGGCCGACCCATCAACCAAAAGTACCACCACAGCAGCCCAACAAACTCGGTAAAAACTAGTGAGTAAACAGAAAAAAATTTAATCAGAATTGACTTTACTTGCCGTAACTTTACCAAATGCAAATACCAAACGTTTAACTCGAACTAACTTTAACAAAAGTTACTATAGCAAAAGTGGCTTTAATTATGGCTCAAAAACCTGAAAGCGTAAAGCGTGACTCCGCGGCCTGGACGTATTCTCCAGATAAAGTAATTGCGCTTATTATAACGGAAGTGATTTACCAGATTTGTCTATTGTAGCTGTCCTCAACCATGATCTGGAAATGATCCCACAAACATTGTCACGCCACCAGACAGTTTGTGATCCCCGTAAAAAATGACATTATTACTTTAATCCCTCATCGCAAAAAGTATAGTGCTCAACAAACTCTCAACCAAAAAACCGGTAAAAATCGTCAGCAACGCCCAAAACTATCACCCAAACCGGGAGTCTTCAACTCAGCACAACAAATGTACTAAAAAGAACCGGTTAATAAAATTAGCACTTTCTAGCTAGAAGCGACATCAATTATCATTATCAAAACCACCTTGGGGACCGAAAAACTACAAAACCTTTGTAGATACTATCTGGTTTCAACACTTTTCATTTTTGGGTTGGTTTAAGTCTATTGTTGGCATATAAAATAGTTCAATTTCATTGAATGTTCACAAAAAGTTTGTTAATACATTACAAGGAGGTTCTCCAGAAACATTATCCAAAAGAACCTTCAGTATCAACAAGTTCACTGAAAGGTTTCCTGTTAAGTAAATACAGTAATGTAACTGTTAATCGTAAACCAATGCACAAAACGTAAGTAAACTATAAAAATATCCATTGAGTAATATTTGTTTAGGTTAGGTGCATAACGTAATTCAACTGTCAACATTTAAAGTATACGTGTAAAGTGTCAAGCACGTCCAGGACTACAAGAGCGGACTGCTCTTTATTACTAATGAGTGATTGGTTCCTAAAATTTATCACCGTTCAGTAACACGTATAAATAACGGTTAACAACGTAAACGTGTGCGTAGAAGAGATCCTGTAGCCCAAATTAATGCAGTTTTCACAATAAATCAGGCTAATAATTAAGCATTCACTAGATTTGGCAGCACCGGCTAGTGCCCAATCTGACCGACAGCCAAATCCTAGAGTTTTTGTACGCAGAAACGCAAAAAACAGAGGACCAGCTATCCAAGATGAACACAAAGATAAACCAGCTTTCTCTCTAAAGTGATCAAAAATGAACTCCTCCTGAACTGCGTCATTGATGATATTAGGCACAGTAAGTGTAGTAAGCCCTACGTAAGACCATCGCGCAGGAAATGAGAAAGAGCACTGCATACTGAACAATGTTGTGCAATTCACTTAGAAAAACCTTCCCAATGCTGTACGTCCAGCTACTGTACTGTAGAGTACAAGTGAAAGTCGGCATATATTGTCCATGCCAAATTATGTACCTACATAAATCAACTTTTAATTGAGTAGCATGTATGTGATGCTATTATGCAACTACAAAGCAAAAATATAATGTAAAAAAAAAAGATAATGACTGTAACACCAACATCAATTTTCAATCAAGATTAGTTGCAATATTTTTAAGTTATGTATAATAACAAATAAAATTTTAAATATTCAACAAATATTTAAAATTAATGCAGATAATTACACAAAAAACAAAAACTTCTGTAAACTTTAAAGAGCTATGACTCCGAATTTATTAAAAATAATATACTACTTTATTAGGTCAATTTTGCTTGTAATTTCTGGAATTCATTTCATGACTAGTTAATTCAAGACACCCTGTATACGTACCTTTAGAGAGCTGGAAATTTCTTCTTCTTCTGATATCCTTTTTAACCTTTAGAGCATCAGGAACTGGAGATTTATAACCCAAAAATCCTAGATATGTCTAAGCTAAGAAATTTGTCACTTTCACTAAACGTTTATTATATTATATGTTTTTCATCAGAACTAAATTGTTGATTACCCAAAGCACGCAAACGTAATGAGGTCAATGTGCTTATAATTTAACAAAACGTATTTTAGTATATAATTTGCAGATAATAAATTGTTATAATTATAAAACTATTAATGCACGTCAATAATTAATTGCATTAAAAATAAAATAAACAAACTAAATCATTTAATTATTACTAATATAACACTAGCGCCATCTAGTGCAAATTCAAACAAACACTACCAAAATTAATAATAAAAACAAAAATTACCATAACACAAACCGTATTGAAAATAAAATTCCATTTATTTTTCCCATCACAAATCAGTTTTCGTTTTCGTAATCCGCCCACACATAATATTTAAATGTTTATCATTTTAATCCTATTGTTATTATTTTTTGTGTAATTCGGTTTCAGTTGGTGGCACTGACCTCAGTAAAAAAAATGGTTGCCAAAATGATGATTAATTAGTGTATTTTGTATAGTGCGGGCTGAAAATGAATGAAAATACTTAGTGCCTAATACAAACAATAACAATTAGTGTTGTGTGCATATTTAAATTTCAAGAATTGACCGGGACTAATGTTCTGACTTGTGATCATATGGTATGTGTACACATTTGCAATGATAATGAAATGATTTAAATTGCCCATTTTTATTAATTTAATAGGTTTGTGTGTATTTATGGTAAAATTAATTTGTTCATTTTTTCTCATAAAATCGTGCCCATACTTGATTAACAAACAAATTAATTGATCAAACCCACAAAGACTTAATATCACATTACATATTTTTAATAAACTTAGCCTATATTTCCATAAAGGTTTCAATGATATGTGAATATATTGACTACAATAAACAGTAACAAAATCTTACCTGTAGATTGCTACGGTTCGATCAATCCATCCTCCACACAACAACAAACACGTTTCACTTTAATTAAACCGATTTATTTTACAATTTAACACGATTGCTAACTAATAATGCAGAGCAACGCACGAATATTCACGGCAATCTTGGTTATACTGATCTAATTTTAGTGTCTCGCCGAGAGCACAATGCGATAAAGATGAGAAAAAACTATTGCAATACTAATGGCATTCCAGCTCTCGGATTTATCAACAGGTTTTTTTGTATATAAAAAAAAGTGAGTGTATTGAAATAAAGCCGACGATACCAAATAAATATATATATAAAATCTTGATTCATTTTAAAATACATCATCAAAATTAATAATTTAATATAAATGTAGGAAATGAAATCAAAATTAAACGAAGTTGTTATAAATTTGTAAGCACATTGACTATAAATTAATCAGCAAAATTTTAATAACGCGTAACTTTTTTAGATGTGACAATAGTTATAATTAATACAAATCTCAATATATTATGCTAAAAATATATGCCCTAATAAATCGTATATTAATACAAATAATAATTAAGGTATCTTTTAGATCATACATTGCGACAAAAGTCACTTCATCGATTCATCGGCTCAACGCCATATGAGGCCGGCTACACACTAATATGTGTAGAACATTTATTGGCTTAATAAACTAAACACAAATAAAACTAGAACAGAGAAAAGTGTTAATCTAATCAAAACCAGGTAAAATTATTAAAACTAATTACATTTTTTAAACGGTTATCTATATATAATTTAAATTATTTATTATTATTATACATCTTGAATTAAATCCATTCCGGTTAAATGAAATCATGTTTTGCGTATTTTATAAAAAATCATATTTGCAAAATCTGAGGTTGAAGAAATTATAAAAGTCTTTTGATTTTGCTTTAAAGTAAATCGATCGACGTGCAGCTCTGTGCCGAAGTACATATACGTCTGTACATAAAATATTTGTATCAAACTTAATGAAATATCCGTTTAAAAAAAAATTATTTAAATATATCTATTAGACTAATTAATAAGAGCTTTGTGTGAGTTATGTAAGTTGCTTTATGTCAATGGAGAAGATTTGATTTACTTTTAAGGCGTGATAGATTCAGTCCGATAACCTACGCAAAGGCTCTTACTAACAAAAACTTTTTTAGTAGAATTTTTTTTTCTTTTGTTTCAAAATTTTGAATAGTGTTTAAGTAGATGATTGAGCATCTGGATTCTGTTCGTTAAGCATGAGTTTTGAATTTGTTACAGTAGATTTCCTAATAGTGTAGAAGACGTTTTTATTTTATTGAATTATTTACTTTCTTCTTCTAGACTATTTTTCTAAATAAAACGTTTGAAAATGTGTATGTTTCCTAATTCTTAAGCATGAGTTTTGGATTTGTTGTAGTCTTGATTATGTTAATTTTGCTTGGTTTTGCTTGCATTACTGTATGTATATGTGTATGTGGAGTATTTAAGCAGGTCTCATCTTGTCAGCTAATTAATTTGACTTTTTTTGCTTTTATTGCTTGTTATGGATACAGACAACCAGCATTTTTTTGAGATGTTGGTGTTGTTGCTTTCTAGGTTTGTTATATACATTTTGTTCTGCATTATTGACTAACTTAGCTAAAGCCGGTTTTATGTCATATTCTGTGTATTTGCATTGTAATCTGCAGTTGAAGTTGGAATAGGTTATTGTAGATGCTGCTGGATTTGCATTTTGAACGCTAATTTTTTTGTTTGCGTGGTGTTTTTGACATCAAACTTGAACTAGTTAACAGGACTGACCAGCATATTATTATAAATTTTGCATTGGCATCTTTGGTGCGACAATTAGCGCTTTTCTCTTGGGAGAACACTGCACTCATGCCGACCGTGCTAACATTTGTTTTTGTCAAGACAAAGCAGAGACCAGGTTGCGGAAAGTCTAAAGTTAATAAGCTTTTTACGACTAAGAAGGCCTGCAAGGCCGATTCGTTTGATTTAAAATGGAGTTTTGTTATTGAGTACTTTTCACGGCGGTTTTGACAAAGTTGTTATTTATACCAATCTTGCAAATACTTGTCTTTGACAATACAAATCATAGACCAGGTTGTGTGCAGTCTAAAGTCAACGGCCAATATAATTAGCTTTTGATGGCTAAAAAGACCTGTTTAGCAAGTTGCTTCACTTAATTGGAAGTTTTATTTTCTGAAAGGTAATGAGGGGTGCGGCTGTTTTGAAGTTGCTACTCATGTCGACTTTTGGCAAAACAAATTGTAGACCAAATTGCGAGTAGTTTAAAGTGAGCGACCGATCTAATTAGCTTTTTACGTCTGCTCGGTTTAGTTGCTTCATCTTGTTGGGAGTTTTTGGTTTTGACAAAGTTACTACTCATGCTAACCTTGCAAGCATATGTTTTTGGTAATTAGATTTCAACTTTTTTGAATAAAATGGATCAATTTTTACCTATTGTCTGGTCTTTGTTTATGCAAAAAAAAGATTTTTAAATTATGTTTTTTGTTTTTTTGGTTTTAGACAGATGGTTAGGATTGCTTGCTTATGTTCTAACTTGGCCGTAGATTTGATGTTTGAATTTTGAGTTTTTTTAGCTTTAAAGTATACAAACTTTGTTTTTATTTTATGTGGCGGTAAATGAATTTTAAGATATCAGCTATGTACAGTATCGATAAGTCAAACAAGTTTATCAGACGGTTTACTATAAAGATTTTTAACCCGTTAGCCACAATACATTAATACAGGGCTATTTTGCTGCCAAAGTTGGTATGAGGAAGTTTTATTAAGGTTTGTTAAGTTTCTTTATAATTACGATTGAAATCGTCGTCAATTTGCTACTGCTTGGTTTCTTAAACTTACAAGAATAGTTTAATCTTGGTTTAAGTTCAAGTCAAGATTTACTATAAACAATTTTGAAAACTTGTTGATGATGTGCCTTAGACGCTTAGCGGTTATCTTAGTCAGTAGATTAGGAGGTGGTCAAATTTGGTTACAAAATCTTTTCACATCTTTGAAGGTCGGTGTAGAGTTTACGCGTTTTTATTTTAAGTTAGGAGGTTTGTTATTATCTAGTTGTTTGTGTAACTTTAGGCGTTGCGTTCTGCTTGATTTGCTCTAACAGAATGGTTTAACGTAGCAATGGAGTTTGGGTTGAATTGCGTGCGGGGGCAGATTAATTTTGGCTGCTAATTGTAGTATAAAGCCTGTTCCAACATGCAATTTAGACAGTTTTTACTATGCACACCAAATTACTGTGTGTAAAAGATTGCATAAGGATGACAAATATTTGTTTGTGTGCACAGTTTAGACGGTTTGCTGTTTGTCCAATTCTCTAAATCATATGTTGGAACAGACCTATTGTTGTTGTGTCGCAGATTTTTATAAAACATTTTTTTGAAAAATTGGCGGTAAAGACTGGTAAAATTGTTTTGCTAATTTTGTTAATTTTGCGACAAGCGGTAAGCAAATGGAGTGGAGTGCAGCAATAGTAGCTTGGAGCAAAAGTTGGTTGCAAGAGGAAAAAGTGAATTTTAGTTACTTTTGCGCATAAAAAGATGCGGTCGAATGATTTGACAGCAATGATCGGCCTTTAAATAAATTAATGTTAAGTTAATTAAGATACGTCGTTTAAGCTTGGTTTAGCTTGTGTAGCATCAGTTATATAAATTTTTTTATTGTATAATTGGCTTTAACACTTACCAAAAAAAAAAAGTTGTGTAAGTGTTTACGTTTGTGGGTGCCACACGCTTTGTTGTTAAACAGAAGGTCTTGTTTTCAATACCAAATTTATTGTTAATAGATGCAAATCTGTTTAAGTAATTATTGTACATCTTACTCTTTTCGAGTTTTTGTATATTTTTATATGTAACGTAAATATTAAAGAAAAATGGTAAACTAATAGAATTTTGCAAGGCCCTATCAGTAATTTGCAAAAGAATGTGTATAAGTAGTTTTACGGCTAAAAATCTGTATGTTAAATATGAAGCAATTTGTTTAACAAGAAGCAAAAGTGTGATTTTGGGTAAGGTTTAAGATTACCTATTCTATAACCTTGTTTAAAGTAGTAGTTTTAAGAAAATATTTTGTTTGTTGGGTTTTAGGATATTAATTATAAAAGAGCTTTTCCTGGAAATTGGAAAGTGTTCGGTGCGATGGATTGTGTTAGCAATATTAGCTTTTGTCTTTGTTGTTTTGTGCAAGAAGTTTTGTTGAAAATATTGTTGGCGCTTACTTTTTCTGATTCTGGATTTTATCTAAGATAGTGTCATTATAAGGCTTTTTTAAAAAGATAATATGCTCTGGCTCTGTGTCCTTAGTCATAGAACATTAAAGATTAAGCCTTTCCTTCTATGGTATAATCTTGAATGACTGGAGATGCATCTATTGCGTGCAATCTTGAAGATTTTCTACATTAGATTTTTATCATCTGTAATGGATTCTAAAACCTGTTGCCACCACAAAAAATCAGTCAAAACCAGAAATGTTTTAATAATTGTGTCTATAGCCTTAAATATGTAGTTTGTTAAATTTGTGACGGCTTTTGTTACGTTTGCGGCGTTTGTGCTGGGTTTAGGCTGCTTATACTCTTTTACTAGAGGCCAAAAAATAAAGTCTAGTTAGTATTTTTGCCTAAAACTTTAGCATTATAAAGTCGTTAGAGTTTATATCATGGATTGTTTGATTTTAATCTTGGTATTGACGTCTTTGAGTATTAGTACATTAAGTACGTTGCTCTGGTAGCCGGCGGGGCTGTAGTGAGTGCGTTTGTCTTAACCCAAAACTTAAAGTCTTTTTGTTTTGCGTAGGCCCTCAGAACTTTACTTTTTGTGTGGAGGTTTACTTCTATTTCAAGTGTTTAGAGCTAAAATCTTTTTTTGCAATTATTTTGAATAGAAAATTGGCAAATACTGTAGTTTGGTCAATCGGCCCTACATTGATATCTTCAATTTTGCTAAAATTGTACACATGTTTGGGGTACCAAAATATGACGATTTCTAAAATTTTAGATCTCTAGATGCAATATTCAAAATTCTTGATAATGCTATATACCATTTTTCATATGGATAACCTTTTTTCTTGTGCTCTAAAGAATATTTAATGAAATTTTGACTAAAATCGACATAGAGTGACAACGCTTTTTCAGGACCTGAAAATTTCAAGTTTTAAAGATTGTAAAAATATGTGCAACTTCTTGGATCAAAATAGTGGTGTATACGTATTGATTCTATAAGTCTTATGTGATCACTTTAAAAAAAGATTAAACACAAAGAAATCTAGACCTTGTAGATTAAATTTTGTTAAGATTTGACAAGGTTTAAAGAGAACAAAGTTTTGCGATTCTGCTTAACTTACGGGATTTTTTGGAATAATGTTTGAAGCTTAATATATCAAAATGACTGTCACGATATTAAACATAAAAATATAGGTTTTAAAGTACATGTAGTAAGGAATAATTTGAGCCATCGCGGATCTTTTTATCTTTTTCCAGAAACCCAAAAATTGAGATACAAAATAAGCTAAAAACGACGTTTTATTGTAAAATTTCTGACCTTTAAATGTGTGTCATTTTGAACAGGCATTATTCTAAGGTCCAAAATTTTGGGATCTCATTTTTTTCATCCATATTTTGATCCCTGAAAATTTGAGCAAAATCTAAGAGGTCGACTTTTTCAAATTAGTCGAAAAGTAATGGAATTACCCATATACATATTATGAATTTTGACTGTTTTTTGCTTTACAGCACAAAAACTAAAATAAGATAAAATATTCATAAAAAATTTAAATGGCCGCAATTACACTGTATTGCACTTAGAGAAATAAAATTTTAGGAATTGTCATATTTTAGTATCCTAAACATGTATATACAATTTGATCAAAAGTGGAGATGTCAATGTGGGGATAATTGTTCAAACTATCGTGGAATTTCACATCTGTTCTTAGCAAATAAGATTATAATTTGACTTTACAATAAGCATTTTAATGATATGCCGATAGAGTTTGTCCACTGGCTGATTGCATTGTATGACATGATAGTCTGTTGGAACGCAAGAAAAGTTAACTTTGCGTCTCAATTATTTTGTGTAGGAAAGGATTGCTCGTGTCTAAACAAATTAGAAAAGAATAGGGTTGGGGTCAACGTGAGTTTGGATTTTGTACTTGCGCTTTGTTTCTGAGTAGCCAATATTTTTGAAGTTTTAAGCGGAATAAAAATTTGAACAATAGACACATTTTGGACGTGTTTTCTTGGACCAAACTTATCTAATAGATAGTGCTGCTAGTTTTACTACGTTTAGTGATGTGCCAATGGCGTTGGAACTTTTGACATTGAACAATAATTTTGGTTTGTTTCTTTGGTTGAACGTTAACCATAACAACAAGGAGGTTGTTGATTTCTACGTTTTTGTCTTTTTTTGGAAAATACATGGAAATTATTGGAAACGCGATTGCTTGTTTTTCATACGGTGGAGAAGCCAAGGGTTTTAAGTTTTTGATTTACTGATTTTTTGGTTGAGTATTTGGGGACATAATACACAAATTAATACAACTCGTTCAAAGTTTTCTCGGTGAAGCAGCTGATTTTTCCTGACTTAAAATTGGCAGTTGCTTTTTGTAGTTAAAAAGAGTTGTTAAAATAACTTGTATACCATAAAGCTTTGTGTTACGGATAGCAAAATTGCAATGCTATGATTGCAAAACTAATTAAAATATAAAAAAATCTATGTGATTACAATAGCGCATGTTAGCAAAAGCGGTTGCAAAGAGTCGGAAAAAGTAAATTCAGTATTATTGGTTTGAAGATCTAAGTTTATAGCAGCGGGCTTCAATTTGACTATGGTAAAGGCCTGATTAGTTTTTAGAACAAAGTTGTCATCAAAAATTCTATAAAACTGTTACTAGAAACTTACAGCTTTTAAACGTTGTCACAAACAGTTTAACATTACGCTCAGATATGAGATGAATTAAGCGTTGGCCAAAAAAATTAATAAAATTACTCAAAAATTGCCACCAAAACACAAAATATAAAGTTCAAGAACATATGAGTTTTTATCTGTAAGTCAATTGACACATTAACCTTCAATCATTTAAAATTAGTCAACAGTCGAAAATATCTTTTTTGATTTCACAAGCTGCATTGACACCTTGTTTAGTAAGTTACCTGCGATCCTGCTAAGAACAAGTCAGATTTAATACCATAAGGTCTAATAGAGTTATATTGAAATTTACTTTAATGTCAACGGTATTATATTTAGAATGGACACTTTAGGGTGCTTTGTACATGTAACAAATGGCGTTTATATTTAATACCATAAGGTCTAATAAAATTATATTGGAACTTACTTCTATACCAATGGTATTATTCAGAATGGACACTTTTGAGTGCTTTGTAGATGTAACAAATGGCGGTTAATGTGAGGTATTACTCTACTGATTAAACCTTAGACCATACATACTTATAGACACGTCTTTTGCCAACACGGTAAAGCCAATATTATCACTGCGTGTGACGTCAGCTGTGAACAAAAACGCGTACGTAGTAAAATACTGGACGTGTATGTAAATACATTTTTACGCATTAGTATATACTAATACAATATATTTTATAGTGTTTATTATTGTTTATCAAAAACTGTAAAATAAAACAATTAACGCGTGACGTCAGTTGTAGACATGAAACGTTGTTATGTTGGCTTCACTATGTGACAAGCGGGATAGAACACTTGAGAAACAACAAAATAAATCATGTTTTGCAGGACCTGCAAACTTTGAATCCTTGAAATATGTTGTCAATTGTGAAATATACAACGTAAACCCCAATGTTTTGGCCAATATTAGGCTTAAGTGAATGTGCTGTTTAATGTGCCCACACATTTGAGAAAACCAAATAGCAAACTTTGGCCCAATTACTGTATGTCGATCTACTTATAGCCAATTTGAACTAGGTTGGGGCTAATATGTAGAGCCGCAATAACACAACCACCAACAAATTAACTGATAACAAAAATTACTTGATTAAAGATGGTACGTATACTACATAAATTATCGCTGAGTAAGATACATCACCTACGCTCCCGGAAAGGCTAAAACTAAACTAAAGCAAAGATACTATTGTGGAGAATAAAACGAAACTCTCTAAAGAGTCTACTTCAAGATAGTTTACACTCAAGATGTAACAACAGTTATGTGTTATAAATGAATTGGTATGACCGAAACTAGCTTCTCCTTTTTATGATTGTATCTGTTAGCGCTGTTTCTTCTTTTGCACTTTCTGTTTGAAGGCATTCTTGGCGCGTTTTATTTGAATCAGATGACCAAATAAAGTTTAATAAATAGTTTATTTTATGTAAATTGTCTTTTTGACCAGTGTGAGACACATGCGCTAGTATTTTAGGTTATGCATCCATTATCAGTATATCTACCATCTCACTGCTCAAGAGACAATTTACATAAAATACAATTACACAGCTGCTACAAAAACGCAATACTACATTTCTAATACACTTTATTTCAGTACGCCAGTGGGGTAGCTATTTGTATGCAAGGGTTTGCAATGCAAAAGGGCTCACAAGCATATATATAGCTTCTACTCTCCCTTGATCTTTGTTTCAATACCTGGAAAGGGTTACAAAATGAATAAAACAATATTTTCATACTTTATGGCCGGATTATGTTCTTTTTGACATTCAATAATAATTTTTTTAAATATTTTTTGGCTGGATTTCTTAATATTTAAAATTGTATTAAAATTATTTTGCAATTTTTAATAGTTTATTCGGGATTTTGATCATTTTTGACAATACTTTTGATATTTTTTAGCTAAATTTTGATGTTTTTGAGATTCCCTTTTACACTTTTTGACAGTTTTTTATTGGATTTTGATGTTTTTTAACCGTTTTGCAATTTTGCACTGTTTTTGACCGGTTTTTTGTTTTTTTTGAAAATATTTTAATGTTTTATCTGCGGATTTAACAATTTTTAACTTTTAATAAACAGAATTTTGCATTTTTTAATAGTTTAGGACCAAAATTTCTAACACTATTTTGATTTCTTTTTTACAAAAAAATTATAATTTTCAACAATTTATATCTACATTTTGGTGCTTTCTAACAATATTTTGCACTTTTTGATCATTTATAGTTGGATTTTGGTGCTTTTTTTGACAGTTGTTTAAAATTTTATGAAGGAATTTGACATTTTATGAACAGAATTTTGCATCTTTTGACCAAGTTTTGATTTTTTTATTATTATGGGCAGTTTATTAAATGTAAAGAAGTCATTTTAATCGGAGAGTCTTGTCACCTACCTAAGTGAATCCAGAAATTAGATTATTTGCTTTTTGCAAATGTCATTTGCTTTAAATTCAACCGATGAAAGATGGTGACAGATCCAACCTGTTAATAACAAACAGGTTGGGCGGGTAGAAAGGCACTCAGTTTAAAAAAATGTGGGAAAGTAGTTTCAATTGGAGTGCCCAAGTGATAATAAACCAGAAATTGTTGTATAGAACCTTTGTTTATATTTGGAACAACATTTTTTGTTCATAGTCTTGCAACATCTTCAAAATTGAAAGCTCCTATTCTATTTGAGAGTAAATTTACACAAATGCCTTTTGAGCATAAAATTAACTATAACACAGCTTACCAGTTACATATAGTTAATTTAATGCCCAACTTGTAGTAATAGGAATTAAATTTGAACAATAATTTCTAGAAGCTTTGCACTACTTTTAACCAAAGAAAAGCAACAAAGAATTACGTATTCTATCCTACTACAATTTATTAATTACTAATTGAACACTATTTTATGGTTGAGTTGGAGAGTAGTGGGGTAAGAGAATGCGGTTGCAACAAATATCAGTTGTGGCAAAAAAACGCTCGGTGTGGTGGTTGGGTAGTTTGTCAATTTTATTTTTCACAAATATATTATATTTTTTAAGTTTTAAACGAGCTTACTATGCTTTTTCTACGGCTACAATATATACGTACTTATACAAAAAGAATGAGTGTAACTAGAAAAGATAGATTGCGCAACATGTTTACAAAATTTAAGTGGATATGGGCTGATACCGGTGGACAAAACAAATGCTAGAGTGTTGACAAAGAAAAACAGAGAAAGACAACCTGGCAGATAGAACAAAGACGCAAAAAAGATAATGGGAATCAGAATCAACGCCTAAAAACCAAAATTAGTGAAAAAACCTAAAGGAGGCCTATGTTCAACAGTGGACAAGAATGGCTGGCGGATAATGACGCACACAATGAAGAGTTAGCAAAAAGGTACCCAATTAAGAATAGTACCATAATAGTTATTTAGTGATTGAGGCAAAAATACAGAAAGAGAAACTGTAAAAAAGAACTAAATAGGTTTTTTTTTTTTTAACTAAGACTACAGATAGGAAATCTAGTGTTGATTGTATTATCGTACTCTCGCTCATTGCTTTGACCATTTAACATTACAGAAGATTATAACTTGGTACCCTTGCTCAGCGCTATGATTTTTGTCCAGTCAACATGAACTTTTGTTATCTCAAGATGATGTTAGATCAAGAACTGATGTAAAATATATAAATACAATCAAAGTTTTGTTAAAAGTATCAATGTTCCAAGGTCGGAGCGATGAGCGAGAGTATGAGACTATGGTCGACTATTTATAGTAAAAGTAGTAGAAGTAAAGTATGATAAATAATAATTATTAATATAAATAATAGCTTACCATATGAGTATTTTCTAAAATAATCTAAAATAGGTACTTTAATTATTTTTTTCTTTAAACATCATCTAAAACAAAATTTAATTTTTACTCCAATACATTTTTGATATGAAATATTTTGAAACATTAAAAAAAATTGAATAGAAAGTTAAAAAAAAATCAAATGGGATTTTGTAAAAAAAATAATATTTCTATTTTGCACAAACTGAAATAAATAAAACTTGTCGCCCGAAGAGAAACTATAAAAAATCTTTATTTTCTTTATACATAATAAAAAATAGCATCCTTTCAATATTTTACAATTAACATGTTTCATAGAGTACGTACCATATTTACAATAATAATAAAAATAAAATAATTATATATAAAAAATAAATCTGCATTTATTTAGTCACAGTTCAAAGAGATAATAATTAACGACACAACGTGAAACAAAATAAAATCATAATAATCTGAATCTAAATTTATATTAATTATTATTAAATCATTACAATTTGATTATTTATTGACAATTTTAATGAAATGGTATTATTCTAGCTATTTGTTTGTTTCACGTTGTGCATACCACAAATACTATAAAATCAAAAATAATTGTAATCGATCCTATTCTCAACTAACTTAAATTCATTTAGCCTTGCTGATTATATTGTCTATGCTAAAGTTTTGATTACCTATCAGCGTCGACATTGACGTAGATGTACTGGCCCCTAAATTATGCGTAAGACTATGTCGTCTCAGGTCACAGTTCCGCCTAAAAACTTTGCCACATGCCGAACAATTGTACGGTTTAATGTCCGTGTGGGTGAGCAGATGGGTTTTCAGGTTTGACCGCTGGTTGAAGGATCTGCTACAGACCGGACATTTGTGCGGGGATTCTTCCATGTGGAGGATCTTGTGGACGGCCAACGTTCTCGATTGACAGAATCCCTTACCGCATTCCGTGCATTTGAATGGCTTTTCTTTACTATGAATATATCTAGAACAAAATAGAAAATAACAGGATGTTAATAAATATTATTAATTAAAATGATCAAAATCAAGGAATCAATCGCTAAAAAAATCATCGAATTTGATCCACAAATATTTTTCAAAAATTGTTACAATTTTTGTAAAATACCTTTAATTTTTTTTTAAAATAACTAAATTTTGAAAATTATTTAAGCAACTTATTAGCAAATTGTATACAAAATTTAAAATTAATTTTTTGAAAATTGTTGTTTTAGTATCAATTTTTGCAAAATGAAAATTATGCAATTTTTGAAATTTTTGAAATAACTTTTAGGATATTTTTAAAGTTACCAAATTTTAAAAAATAATTAAACAACTTATTAGTAACATGTATAAGAAATTTTAAATTATTTTTTTAAAAATTGTTGTTTTAATTAATAACAATTTTTGTAAAAACATCTTTGAAACAAACCATTCTAGGCATGCTATTAAGTCAAATTCGGCTTTGGTCTGACATCATCCGGTTATTAAATGATTAAAATTTGGCTTTTCAATGTCAAATCCGGCTTACTAAAGTCAAAATTTGGCTAATAATCGGTCAAAAATGTCAAAAGCTTTAAATTGTTAGACAAAATATGGCTAAAGATTAAAATTTGATTTTTAAGTCAAATCCAGTTTTTGAAAGTTTTGTTCTTAAAGTAAAATTTGGCTAAAAATTAGTCAAAAACGGGCTTCTAAGTGAAATTTGACACATAAGTCAAATGCCGCAATTTATTTGACAAAATTTGGTCATTAAATGATCAACATTTGGCTTTTAAGTCAAATACGGCATTTGTTTTTCGACAACATTTGGCTAAAACCGGGATTTTAAGTTAAATTTGGCTTCAAGTTCTATTTATAAATTGTCAAAAATAACAAAATCCGGTCATAAATTTTTGTCAATGAAAACCAAAATCTTGGCAAAATCATTTGAAACGTTTACACAACAATTAAAAATATTTTATTGCCAGGAAGCACATAAGTTATGGACACATAAACTGTTAAAAGGTGCAAAATTTTATTTATAAAATGTCAAAATAGCAAATCCGATTTTATGAATATTGTCAAGAAGCTGCTTGCTCACAACTTGAACTTGGTTTCTTAAGAGATTGAACTAGCAAGACTTCAATAGAGTTATTTAGAACCGCAATAGACCAAAATAGATTTATTGCCAACGTCTATTGACAATACAGCACATTAAAAAGAAGAAAAAAAAAGTATTTGATTTTGGGCAATAACGATAGACTAAAAAAATTGTCATTGTTAGAGTTCTTAGAAGAAGAATAACATTAACTAACTTGCCTTCCTTGCACAATGTACAATGATAAATGTCTTTTACGTTGTTGAAAGAAAAATATTTTTTTTTTTTTTAATATAATGATTAAGATGGGTACAAAGTTTGGTATCCCAACAAGAATGTAAGAATAATAAACGCAAATGGTTTGTCTACTATGTTAAAACAGCACCAGGCTTTGCTTTACAATGTAAACTGCATACATATCAGATATTTTGGTTTAAAGATCAGCTACAATGCTGAAACTTTGTTGGAAAACAATTAAAAATTAGCGTTTTGCGTAAAATACCGCATGTTTTGAAGATTATTCAAACATTGAAAAACTTTACAGATGTTTATTTCAGTATTTTTATTGATGCTCCAGAAATTAAAGTTTCTCTTCTCTGCTAGCGTTGAAAGTCTCTATACCAGAGGAGGCAATGTTGACAAATTTCTAGGTAACCAATACTTGGGTGGGTGGGTGGGCCACTTTATTACATGATTACCAGCTGGTAGTTACAACTGGAATGCCTTCCCACTCGCCCCAATTTTGGTGATTCTAAAATTAGAGTTTCTCGTCTTTGACAGCATTGGAAGTTTCTACATCAGAGCAGGTATTGGTAATTTAAATTTCTGAATGAACATCAGTTGGGTGGGTGGTGGGGCATTTCATAACATAATTACCAGCCGGTACTTTGACTTAAAATACCCACTCACTCGCCCAAGTGTTAATGATATAGAAATTGGAATTTCTTTTTGCTGCCAGCGTTGTAAGCCTCTATGTCAGAAGAGGCAATGGTAATACAAATTTTTGGATAACTAACACTTGGGTGGGTAAGTGGGACATTTTATAACATTACTACCAGCCCAGTTATTTAAACTGAAATGCACACTCATCAGTCCAAGTGTTGGTGGTCCAGATTTTAGCGTTGGAAGTCTTAATGCCACAGAA
Source organism: Tachinus rufipes (assembly GCA_963932245.1). Classification (NCBI taxonomy): domain Eukaryota; kingdom Metazoa; phylum Arthropoda; class Insecta; order Coleoptera; family Staphylinidae; genus Tachinus; species Tachinus rufipes. The sequence continues at coordinate 93,217,439 of OZ010747.1, read as the reverse complement.
AGCAATAGTGATAAAAATTTCTAAATAAACAACATTTGGGTGGGTGGGTGGGATAATCCATAACATGATTCCCAGCCATTAGTTAAAACTAGAGTGTCCACTCACCCGCCCAAGTGTTGATGATCCTGAAATTGGAGTTTCTGCTTGCTGACCAGCGTTGGAAGCCTCTATGTCAGAAGAGGCGATGGTAATACAATTTTCTGGATAACCAACACTTGGGTGAGTGAGTGGAACACTCTACAACATGACTGCCAGTTCAATAGTTTAAACTAAAATGTCTACCCATCCGTGTAAGTGTTGGTGGTTTAGATATTAAAGTTTCTCCTCTAGTAATACAAATTTCTGAATAACCAACTGTTGGGTAGGTGAATGGGACACTCTATAACATGGGAGTGCCCGCCCACTAGTTTAATTGTTGGTGGTCTAGAAATTGGAGTTTTTCTACTCTGCCAGCTCTGGAAATCACTATATCAGAAGAGGCGATGGTATTACAAATTTTTTGATAACCATCACTTGGATGGATGGGTAGGCCACTTCATACTTTGATAACCAGCCAGTAGTGCGAAGTGAAAAGTCCTCTCACCCGTCCAAGTGTTGGTGATCTAGAAATTACAGTTTTTAAATTTCTGCCAGCGCTGAAAGGCAGAGCAGGCAATGGTATTACAATTTTTTGAATAACCAATACTTGGGTGGGTAGATGGGCCACTCCATAACATGATTATCAGCCGGTAGTTAACTAAAGTGCTTAGCCACTCTCCCAAGTGATGATTCAGAATTTGGAATTTCTTCTCACTAACAGGTTGAAAACCTTATGTAACAAGAGGCGATGGTAATGCCAATTTCTGGATAACCAATACTTAAGTGGGTGGAGAGGCTATTTCATAACATGATTACTAACCAGTAGTTTGAACTGGAGTGTCTATGCACTTGCCCAAGTGTTGGTGATCCAGAAATTAGAGTTTTTTTTTTCTCTGCCAGCGCTGGAAGTCTCTACATCAGAGGAAACAATAGTATTACAAATTTCTGGATGACATAACATAATTAACAGCCAGTAATTTAAACTGCAATGTCTATCCACCCGCCCAAATATTGATGAACCGAAAATTAGAGTTTTTCCTTTTTGCCAGCGCTGGAAGTCTCTATATCAAAGAAAGCAATGGTATTACAAAATTGGATAACAAACACTTGGGTGAGTAAGTCACTCCATAACATGATTACCAGCCGGTAGATTAAACTAGGGTGCTTCCCACCCGCCCAAATATTGGTGATCCAAAAATTGGAGTTTCTTATTTCTGTCAGCGTTGGAAGTCTTTATATTAGAGGAGGCGATGATAATACAACTTTTGAAATAAACAACACTTGTGTGGGTGGAACACTCTATAACATAATTACCATTTTGTAGTTTTAATTGAAAGTGCCCATCCACTTGCTTTAGTCTTGCTGGTTCAAAAATTGGAGTTTTTTTTTCTGTCAGCGTTTAGATGTCTTTATGCCAGAGAAAGCAATAGTAGCACAAATTTTTAGATAATCATAATTTGGGTGGGTAGGTGGGACATTCCATGACATAATTACCAGCCACAAGTTTGAACTGGAATGCTCATCAATAAATCATACTGTTGGTGGTTCAGAAATTGCAGTCAATTCTTGGATGGATAGACTCCATAACATGATTACCGGTAATTAGAACTAGAGTGCTTACCCACCCGCCCAAGTGTTAATGATTCAGAAGTTGGAGTTTCTTCTTACTGCCAGCGTTGAAAACCTTATGTCACAAGAGGCAATGGTAATACAATTTTTTGGATAACCAACTTTTAGATGGGTGGGTGGGCCACTCCATAACTTGATTACCAGCTAGTAATTTGTAAAGTTTTTTCTTTCTGCTAGCGCTGGAAGTCTTTATATCAGAGGAGGTGATGGTAATACAAATTTTTGAACAACCAATATTTGGGTGGGACATACATATTAGCCATCAGTTTAAACTGAAATGCCCATCAACAAACCCAATTTTTTGGTGATTTAGAAATTGGAATTTTTTTTCACTGCCAGCATAAGAAAATAGAAAAAGCAATAGTGGTACAAGTTTCTGGATCAGCAAGACTTGGGTGGATGGATGAAACACTCCATAACATGGTTACCAGCCGGTAGTTAGAACTAGAGTGGGTAGGCCACCCGCTTAAGTGTTAATGATTCAGAAATTGGAATTTTTTCTCACTGCCAGGTTAAAAGCCTTATGTCACAAGAGGCGATGCTAATACAAATTTCTGGATACCCAACACTTGAGTGGGCGGGTGGGCTACTTCATAACATGATTACCAGCCAGTAGTTTAAACTGAAGTGTTCACCTACCCATCCAAATATTAGTAATCCAGAAAAAAGATTTTTTCTTTTCTGTTAGCGCTGTAAGTCTCTATATCAAAGGAGGCTATGGTATTACAAATTTCTGGATGACCAACAATTGGGTGGGTGAGTGGGCCACTTCATAGTATGATTATCAGCCAGTAGTTTGAATTGGAGTGTCTATTTACCCACCCAAGTGTTGGTGCTCTAGAAGTTACGGTATTACAAATTTCTGGATAACCAACACTTGGGTGGGAAGGTGGGCTATTCCATAACATGATTACCAGCCAGTAGTTTGAACTGGATTGTCCACCTTCCCGTCCAAGTGTTAGTAATCTAGAAATTAGAATTTCTCCTCTCTGCCAGCGATGGAAGTTGAAAGCAATAATGGTATAAATTTCTGGATAACCAACACTTAGGTAGGTGAGTGGGGTATTCGATTACATTACCAGCCAGAAGTAAGAAGATATTCTTAGTTTGTTGTTGTTTAGTTTGTTACTTGTTAGAACTGTATGGCCAATAAGTTGGTTAATAAAATACAGGTTCTAAGTCATTACAAAGATTTTGAAAACAAATAACGTTTGGAAATAAGCCGTTCTTCTTAAAATGGATAGTATCCACCTTCTAGATTAAAGATAAAGTTAGGAGTTTTAAAAAAAATATTTAGGAAACTGCACACATTTTGTGTATTCTGCTCATTTTTTTGTAATTTTTGGTCAATTTTAGAAAATTAGTTTTTTGTGAATTTTTTTTTTACCAAAAATTACAAAAACTAAGAAAAGTTCACAAAATTTGTTTTATGATTTATTAAGCTTCTTTAAAAATGTCTTTGTTTATTAACGTTAAATAGCAGTAGCGACAAGACACACCCCTCTTTTTACTTTGATGTTTTGATTTCATTGTTTACTTTAATATTTGTAGTTTGATTCTAGTATAGATTTCTGATAATACGCAAGTTTTTGGTATCTATATTTTCTTTTGAAAAAAAGTTTAGCAGTAACACATAAATAGATCCACATTTATATCTAAACATCTTTGAAGTAATACATTTAGTCCGTATAAAGTTTTTTCTTATTCTAAAGCTTTTTCTAAAGATCTATTATAAGTTTGGTTGTGAATAATTTTTAGCGCATGCCCCATGAGGCTGCTTGTGCTATATTCTGAACAATTAATGGCATTATTAATTTTTGAGATAGTTACTCTTTTTATCCATATTAAGGCTGTCGTATTTGCTTTGATCTTTCTGCAGAAACATAATAAACACGTGTTTGACCACCATCACAACGTATAAGATCTTGGCTCATCATTGAAAAGTGCTTATGTCTATTATCAAAGTTTCCAGTTAATATGTTTACTGTCAAAAAATTTACGGCATATTTTGTGATGTTGTGTCAAAATGGGTTTTTGCAAAAGATTTCTAAGTTTCAAATTATTTTTTTTTAATTCTTTTTTAACTACCAGGTCAAAAAGATCTAGACCATAAGTCGCTTTGCAACCAGTTTCAAGTTTATTTGCTGTTATAATACTAATCGTGTAAGAATAAAATAACTAGAATTTGATTTTGTCATCATTGAAGAGTACTTAGATTTGTTATCAAAGTTGTCAATTAATATGCTCATTGGCAAATTTTCTACGGCATTATTTGTAATGCTGTGTTAAAATTGATTTTTGCATTAATCTTTTAAGTTTTAAGTTAGTTTTTCTTAATTCTTTTCTGACTATCGAATCAAAACCATCTAATCCATCAGTCAATTTTGAGACTAATTTCAAGTTTAGAATACGATTATGTAAAGATAAAAGATTTAGAAATTAATCTTGTGTTTGGCTGGCTGTCTTATTTTGCTCAATGCGTCTTTTGTACTGACCTGTCTCTAGGTAACAATTTCAAAAACACTAAATAACAGAAGAGCTGCAATGAAGTGAACAAATGTTAGAAAAAAGTGCAAAGCTGCTATGGATGTATCTGTCCTATTTGCATACTTACTATCAACTATCTGCCATCTCGGAGAGGGTTCAAAGATTGTGAATAGTTCGTAGCAATTGTAAAGAGGAAAAATACTTCTATATGAGTGAGTGGCATACACGAGTACACATAAATAATATAAATCTTGAGTTTTTTGCTAATATTTTTTTACTGAAAACAATTACCAAGCTTACTTGTGGAAGACACTCGCAATGTTAAACTTTACACAAAGCACTTGATAGTTGTAGCATGTTAGAGTACGCTAGCAAAGTTTTGGTTATACTAGGTTTTAAAACATTGTTATTTATACACTGGCATTTGAAGCATTTGAGGTATTGTGGTTTTGTGTTAACACGGTATTTGGTATTAAGGCTTTGAACTGAGGCATTGTAGTTGTGTATTAACATGGTATTTAGTATTAAGGTTTTGAACGCAGTAGTTGTTGAAAGGATGCTTTGCACTCGCATTTAAGAGAGTGGAGTAGCACAACAACCCCAAAAGATTGCTTAGCTTGGCTTGTAAAACCTTAAGATTGTTTATATGCAGACAGACAAGAGTATTTGTTAGTTAAGTGACTGTGAGCCTCAAAGTTTTTATAAATATTTGGCAGTTATGGTATACCATCTAATGGTATTATAATTATAATTTTGGTATGATTTAATTACCTATTAAGACGATGGCGAGCCATAACAGTAACGCTGAGATGTACCGGAACGACTTAAGACTTGCCTCACAAGTTGAAAACATAAAATACTAGTTAAGTCAGTTAAATAAAATTGGCGTCAAGTGGCATTTGTGACAATTGTAATACTCTTCTTTGTATTAACATAATAAACCTATTGTTATTATTATTAGCAGTTAAGAGTCAAAATATACTTTGACTAATTAATACACGACGTGTATGCTGGGTGTGGTGGTTGGGTAGTTGAACATTTGTTGTATCAATTTAAATAACTAGTTGTAACTTTTGTATATGACATTCTTGATGTGAATTCTGGATTTTGGTAAAACAAATTGTACCCCTTCTAATGGTAACCTTACTTTGTTGCTTTGACGCACAACCAACTATGTCAGGACAATTTTTCTTTTATTTTGGCCATGTCAAACCAATTCTCCCCATCATAGACTCATTTACATAAGAGAGAACCGGGCATGTGCATAATACATGCTTGATAGTCTTGCAAGCAATTTTGCATCTTTTTTATGTTGAGTCGATTTCAATTCCTAACATATGCATGTGTTTCCTAAGTTGACAATGCACTGTCAAGACTTTTGTTCATATTTGCAGATTTTTTCCTAGAGAGTCGTAGGAATTACTTACGACTTTTTAGAAAAAACCTGCTATTTTATGGGATACTACCTTTTGCAAATGTAATTATAGTTACATGGCTACTAATTATGAATTAGACTTTGTCCTAAATTGTAAAATTATTGGCCGTTTTTGGATAAAAAACCGGAAACTTTGCAAAGCAAAAGTTTAGCTTAAATGAGTTAATTTATAAAAGAATCTACCAAAATCTGGTGGGTTTGAGCAAAAAAATGTTTTTTCTTGAAATACAACTACAAAGCAGTGTTAACTATGTGGCAAATTCAGATTTAAAGCATGACTACTAAACTGCTGCATGTCAATTTAAAGTGAGTTTCTTTCGTTAAGGTACCATAGCTGGTATTTGTATTTTAAGCTTTGTCAAACAAAATTTCAAGAACGCTCAATTTTTTGAAAAAATAAATGCGGGAAAAAGTTTGTTGTCCGTTTTTAGACCCGCAGCACTGATTTGCTTATGAAAACCAACTATCATCTTAGTCATCTTAGTTTTGTGTTTCTTTTTTAAGTAAGGCCAAAATTTGTTAAAAAACATTTTTTTTTATTGATTTCAGATTTAAAGACGTGCACTTGGTTTGGTTTGCTTAATATAGAACACACTTTGTTTGTTATTTTAGTGCTTTCTTCAATTTTGACCAAAACTTTTAATAAAATCCTAAAACGTTATTTTTTTTGCTATAAATTAAGCACCAAATTTAAATTTGTTGCAAAAACTATTTTTTGCATTTTTACGTAAGATTTTTCTTGATTTTATTTCCGTGATGTTTGTAACGTTTTCAGTTTTTAAACAATACTAACTTAACTGCTTTATGCGACCGACCTGGGTAAGTCTTCTGCCAAAATTGAAGATTTTTTTTTAATTGAAAAGCTAATTATATAAATTTTTTGGTTTTGGACGGTAAAAAGGTACATTGTAGTAAAGCGGACAGACGCAATAGTTCATGACGTTTGTCACTACAGTATAAACCAGACAAAAAAAGCAAAAAAGTTAAGATAAAGATTAAAACATACAAACTAGAAGAAAAACAAATACAAACAGCATACCAAAAGATCCTACAAAAAAAATTAGAAAGAAAGAAAAACGCGCATAGAAGGAAAATGAGAAACTTTGAAGCTGTGGAACAACAAAAATAGATATAGAAATAAGATATAGAAAAACTAGTCAGTGGACAGAGAAAGTGAAGAAGGATATAAAAGACAAAAAAATAAATGAAAAAGACACCTACAAACTAAAAAAAGAGACTAAAAAAATACAAAGAAAAGAGAAATGAAACAAAGAAAATAATAAAAAAGCAACTTCAACCGGAACAAGAAACTAAACTAAAAAGGCGATGGAATTAATAAATAAATAAAGTTTTGTTTAATATTATTATTAATTGTGTAGGGCTAGTTATCTATTGCATATATAAAAAAGAACACAACAATGATAAAAAATTAATTTAATTTGTATATCTCTAAAACCAAAACAAAAAGCAGCATCCAATTTGCCGGATTACAATACCACTGCCTTTTTATTAAACACTTAATCCTACTAAAGAGAGATCCCCATAAAAATTCCTCAACAATTAAAACGTAAAATCGTATGCGCGAATTCTTTAATATATTTTTTTATCGCCGTGACGGAGGCCCGCGTTCCACGTGCCCGTACCTACTTACGTGCCCGCAACACTAAGACAATGGCTTATTACAAATGCCTTATTACATAAATAAAGTATTATATTTTACGAGTATCATAAAATTTGTCGGAATATGTCACGGGTTTTTAACATAACTATGCGCGCGAGAGAGAGTCGCATTGTTTAAGTGTGAGTGATCCTTAAAGGATAATGGAATAAGGACCTGTCCGTGTTGAAGCATTAAGTCGCGCCTTATTTATGGTCCGGCTTTAACTGCGCTTGCACATTATATTTATTAAGTAGATGTAATATATGTTGTTTTGCTCGTAAAGTCTTTCTCAGAGCACATACTACGCCCCGACATTTTGTCATATCTTACATACTTTTTTTAATATATTTAATTTTATTAATTTTTGTTGAAATTTATTACTGCTTTTTATTAAGTGATGGGGTCATATATTAACTTCCATCTTTTGTTCTCTCAAATTACTATTTTATTTGTTTTTTATTTTTCTCTTTGTGCTATTTGATTTAGTCATAAATCATGTTTATAGAACAAGCATGTTGATGCGGTTGTTTGTTTCTTCGAAGGTGTAAACGACACAAAATTGTTTAATTGATTTACCTGCATCTAGACACAACATGGGTTTATTTATTGATAATTACATCGTCTATAAATATTGCACTAATGATTCATGGTTTATTAACCTGTTTATACACATAAATAACAAGCGTTTTACAAGTTTTCAACTATGAATGAAATATGTATCAAAAATTGTTGAATCAAATTACACAAATAAAATAGTTAGAGTAAAATAGAATAAGATAAAAAAATAACAAGATTGTCTTGACAATATTAATTCCGTAAGGTTTAAAGTGAAAAAGCAGAAAAATTTTAATGTAATCCGTCAAAAAACTAAAACTTATCACACAATTTTAATAAATTTTGCTAATTAGTAGCTCAACATATTGCCAAAAACATTGAATTTATAAAATTCAAAAAATTGTTATGATAATATCAATTTTGTAAGTTATACATTTAAAAAACGGTAAAATTTTACCGTAATTTGTTCTAAAATAAAAACTACTTGCACAATTTTGTTAAAATTTGCCAGTTAGAAGCCTAACATATTGCCAAAAACATTAGAATTATAAAGACTGCAAGATTGTTATAAAAATATTAATATTGTAAAAGTTTTAAGTAAAAAAAAACGGTAAAATTTTAACGTAATTTGTTGTAAAACAAAAACTTTTTGCACAATTTTAATAAAAGTTGCTAAATAGTAGCTTAATATATTCCCAAACATATTAAATTTATAAAAATTAAAAAATTGTCATGAGAAAATCAATTTTGTAAGTTTTAAAGTGAAAAAACGGTAAAATTTTAACGTAATTTGTTGTAAAACAAAAATTAGTTGGAAAATTTTAATCAAATTTACCAATTAGTTGCCCAACAAAATGCCAAATACATTGAAATTATAAAAACTGCAAGATTGTTAGAAAAATATAAGTTTTGTAAAAGTTTAAAGTAAAAAAATGGTAAAATTTTTACGTAATTCTTTGTAAAATAAAAACTATTTGCACAATTTTATTAAAAATTGCTAATAAGTATATTGCCAAAAACATTGGAATTATAAAACTGCATGATTGTTTGCAAATATTAATTTTGTAAAAGTTTAAAGTAAAAAAACGATAAAATTTTCACGTAATCCGTCGTAAAACAAAAATTATTTGCACAATTTGAATAAAAATTGATAATTAGTAGCGCAATATTGTTCCAAACACATTGGATTTATAAAAATTAAAAAATTGTTATGAGAAAATTAATTTTGTAAGTAAAAAAACGGTGAAATTTTAACATAATCCGTCGTAAAATAAAAACTAGTTGCACAATTTTAATAAAAAAATTCAATTAGTAACCCAACATAATGCCATAATCATTGGAATTATAAAAACTGCAAGATTGTTAGAAAAATATTAATTTTGTAAAAGTTTAAAGTAAAAAAACGGTAAAATTTAACGTAATCTGTCGTAAAACAAAAACTATTTGCACAATTTTAATAAAAATTGTTAATTAATAGCGCAATATATTCCCAAACAAATTGGATTTATTAAAATTGCAAAATTGTTTTGATCATGTCAATTTTGTAAATTTCAAAGTAAAAAAACGGATAAATTTTATCATATTTTGTTGTAAAACAAAAATTACAAGTTCAATTTTAATAAAATTTGCTAATTAGTAACCCAATAGAATGCCAAAGACATTGGAATTATAAAAATAGCAAGGTTTTTTTTATAGTAGTATTTCCGTAAAGTTTAAAGTAAAAAAAACGGTAAAATTTTAATTTAATCCGTCGTAAAACCAAAACCACTTGGCCAATTTTGATGAAATTTGCAAATTAGTAGCCCAACATAATGCCAAAAACATTGGAATGATAAAAACTGCAAAATTGTTATAAAAATATTAATTTTGGAAAAATTTAAAGTAAAATAACGGTTAAATTTTACCGTAATCCGTCGTAAAACAAAAACTATTTGCACAATTTTAATAAAAATTGCTAATTAGTAGCTCAATATGTACCCAAATACAATGGATTTATAAAAATTGAAAAATTGTCATAATAATATCAATTTTGTAAATTAAAAAAGCGTTAAAACTTTAACGTAATCCGTCGTAAAACTAAAACTAATTGCACAATTTTAATAGAATTTGCTGATTAGTAGCTCCACATACTCCCAAACATATTGGATTTAAAAAAATTAAAAAAATTAATATTTTTATTTCAAGTAATTCCTTAATATCATATTTTAATATTAAAATAAAATTAATTATATTAAATTATGTTATATTTACTGAAATAAACAATATAACAAGACAAACTCACAACAAATAGCATACATTAAACGCGCCTCGGATGAATATCTTTGCACAATCTTCACACAACAAGCGATTACATGTCCAGGAAAACATTCCTCCAGCAACTTATTTATCTGTCCGCGCTACGTCTGGCGAGAAAACTAGTCGCGTGTTGAGAGACTCGAGCTATCACCGCATTGATATTATCATCGTCGTGATTGCATAACGAACGCCACGGTTCTAATTATGTTGGTGATATATGGACATGAATAATTTAATCCCGAACCATCATCACAACCGGCTGGTAATAATATTTTATTATGTAATACTAAATATTAGCGTGAAATAATCACGCCCGTATATGACCAGATGCAATTTAAATGAAATCCATTTCCTCTTCTCCTTTAACGTGATTAATTAAAATTGTTTGGACATAAAAGAAATACCTTAGATTTTGATGAAATAATTGACAGATATTGTTAGTTACAACTTAGCAGCTCTGTTCGGTTATTTTATATTGATTTTTTAGTTTTAATTCAAACTAATTCAAACAGAACGGATTTTTAACTTGCCTATTTACAAAAACAGTATTTTGCATTGAAAATTGATGCTTTGTGGCTTTAAAGTGGAAAAATATTTTATAATTTTCTATATTTAATATTTTGATTTGAAAAAAAAAATTAACTTTTTTTTTTTAAATTTTTATTTTATTTTGCAAATTTAAACGAATTTTTAAACTGCCTACTCGCAAAAACAGTATTTTGCATTAAAAATTGATACTTTGTGGCCTTAAAATGGAAAAATATTTCATAATTTGCTATATTTAATATTTTGATTTGAAAAAAAAAATAACTTTTTTTTTAAATTTTAATTTTATTTTGCAAATTTAAAAAATAAATCTGTATTGTTTTAAACTTATTTCATAATGAATTTGCCATTTTGGAAGGGCTTAGTTAATGAACTCTTTATTTCTATACATCTTGCTAACATTTTGTTTTATTTTTGTGATCTTAATCAATACCGTTTTTTGGTAACTTCATTATGATTGTAGTAGTAGCAAATGTGCAATGTTTATATTAATGCTTGTCTACTCAAAAATCATTTTTTTTATTGTATTTTTGGTGATTCCGGCCTTAGTGTGGAAGAAGCTAGTAACAAGCAAAACAGCATTTGATGCATTTCGCTGTCTGCTTTATTTTTAGCAACTTTAAAACAATAATTACGGGTTTTATAATAAACTCTACAATTCGGAAAGTAATGCTTTACGGACCTAGACCGGAAAATCTTTTGTTTCAAGGGCCACATTACAAAAAAAAAAAAAAAAAAAAGTAAATTTTAAAATGTAATATTTGCAGACAGCATTTTTTTAAGTTAAACAATCCAAGAATTATAAAATACTAATCAACCTTGAAAAAATGTTAGCTTCTGACAATTTCAACAATATTTTGAACTATTGAGATACAGAAAATACACAACCAAGCTCAGATAAATAAAACTAAAACATTAGAAAAATGTTGAGCTCTGACAATTTCTACAATAGTTTGAATTATAAAAAGACAACAAAAAGAGAAAACCAGCCATCAGAAGCTAGTGTCAACTTAAACAGTGATTTCAAACGTGCGCACTAATTTGCCAAGAAACAGCTTACAACGTTCAGAATAACTAGTATTATTAGTAAAACATTAATAAACAACTTGTCGGGATGTTTTTATTAAGAAATCTCAACATTTGGACTAGCATCCAAAAACGTAAATCACGACTCTATGCCATTAAACTAGAACGTTCTAACACTAAACGTGAAAACCCTAATATAATCAACTTTGGCTATCTTAAACAAACTATTGACTGTTGCCAATGTGGTCCTATCATTTATAGAAGCAAACTTGGAACCAGACAAAACCATTACAAGGTGTGGAATTAACCTCAGCAACAAACCATCCTGGCGTTCAAATACAACTTTAACATGAGACCTTGATGCTTACTACTAGACCCAACTATTGTTTTGGATGTCCTGCCTACCCACTATGTGTTTATCATTATTGAACTGGATCTGTCACACATTTCTCAAAATGTAGTGACAAATAAGAAAGCTCCTACTTATGGATACTCAACAATTCAGAGAATGGTCTGGAATTTATGCAGAACTAGGCAAAAAGTTAAATCCATCTACCATCTATTTGAGTCTAACTTTTGGGCCTTGGTCAACTTATGATCAACTTAATTTCTTAAATTTCAATTCATTGTTATACATTTTTTGATACATAAATACTATGATTTATGCTAATTTAGTACTAAACTTTTTAGTAAAATTTACCAAATTGTGTATTCCAACATTTTTACAATTTGTTCAAAACACCAATTTTGTGTGTAATTTTGTCAAAACTTTCTATATTTTACACTTGCAATTTTAAAAGTGATCTTGTTTAAACTCCTAAAACATTACTGGCCATCCATTCAAATGTATTAAAAAAGTAGTGGAGGTTAAATGAGACAATTTTGCAATAATATATTGTGTAGATGCTCGGTGGGTGGTTGGAAAGCTGTGTTGTTGAGTTGAGAGAAAAAAAAATGTATCAAGTGTTTAAAAATATAAATATTTTTGAGCCCATCAACTTCAACCGTTTGGTTTAGATAAACAATTTGATTTGGTTTTGGCTGTGGTTGAAGATATCGGTTTGATTTGGTTATTGATACAATTTTAAATAATTTAATACATCTTTTTTGGGTGGCACATGTATTTTAGGAGCAAAACGTTTGATAGCTATTGTAAAACCACAACTAACAAATGTTTTTTTTAAATTGCAACTTTATAAGACCTATATCCTGATTTTGCGCCAATGTCTGAACACTTTTATACATTAGAATCAGACAACTAAAATAGAAAAGTGCTCTATTAGGAGCAAATTTATGTAATACTAATGATAATGTTTGTATACTTCTCCTTTAGTTATCAACAAAAAAAAAGCGTTAAAAGTCTCTTTGCCCAAGAAAAATAAAGTGATATCTAATCTTTTGACAATTAACACTTGGACGGTTGAGAAGGTAATCATGATTTGGAGTAAAATGTTGGTTAGCAAAATGTTTCTCCTTCTTGGATAAAAATCTTCTAACGCTTGCAAAGAAGATAAGCTTCCAATTTCTTGAAACTTTTCGGCAGTTGGATGGGCACTTTAGTTCACTGCAATTTATACTACTTGATGGTAATCATGATTAGCAGTAAAGGGTTATCAAAAAGTTGTAATCACTTCTTCCTTGTTGGACAAAAATCAAAAAACGCTTCTTCTTCTTCTATACGTGCCATGTTCTGCATGATACGGTACTTTTCACTTCTCATAACATGTCTAAAGTATTCCAGCTTGCGTTTCTTGATGGTAAACATGACCTCTGGTTGTTTCTGGAGACAGGCAAGCAGCTCGGTGTTTTGGACTCTCTCTCTATACATATTACCTTTGTTAAAGTCCACCTTTTCATTTCGTAGTACAGAATTGGAAAGACGTAGCACTGTAGTAAACAAATACAAAGGAGTATTGACAAATTACAAGATGTAAGCACCTTCTTCATGCTGCTTAATGTTGCTCTAGCCTGTTTGATGTGGGACCTTATTTTTTGCATGCTATCCCACTTACTGCTCAATACGCATATCTAAAGCTGGAGACTTGCTGAATCTGTTAGTTCCTGTACTCATGTTTGCTGGCTCACCACCCTTGCTAATAACCATAACTTTGGTCTTGCTAATGATTAACTTGAGCCCCTTTTCTTTGCTTTTAGCCACAACCCTATTCAGTAAAACAGTATTTTTCGCATAACGTAAGCTGTTTATTACATCTCCGTTGACAACAATTCTTTCCTGTGCTTTGTCCAATGTTTTGGCAAAAATTTGCTCAGGGTATATGTTAAAGAGCAGTGGAGAGATGACACAGCCTTGCCTCATACTTCGCTGAACGGGAACATTAGGGTGTCCGTTATTTACCAATTTGCGAATTTTTTTGAAAGGACCAGTTAAATTTTTTTTTCATTGTAAATAATAATAATAATAATAATAATAATAATAGCATATTTATTTGATAATGCAATAAGGTATACAGAGATACATATACAAAACTACATAGCAAATAATAGTCACAATACAAATCACAGTGAAATAAAAACAAACAATAAAAATCAATATTTAATCGAAAGTAACAAAGTTATCTTCAAAAAACTCATCTAATGAATAATAAGCTTTCTGCTGCAAAAGTTTTTTAAGACGATTTTTGAATATAAAAGTAGTATTAGCAGTTTTTACAAAAGTTGGAAGTTTATTAAAAATTTTTGAGCCGGTGTAACTTATATTTTGTTTGTAGCTCTGCTTGTTGTGCTGAGGTAAAGCTAAATGTTGCCGGTTTCGTGTGTTATACATATGATAATGGCCGTTAGTTTTAAAATTATTTAGATTTTTGAAGACAAAATTTGATACTTCATAAATGTATACATTAAAATAAGTTGGAATTTTTAAAAGAACAAAAGACATTTTACAAGATTCTTTTGGCTTAAGTCCAGCAATAATTCGCAAAGCTCTTTTTTGTATTAAAAATAACCTTTCGGTAAATTCCTTCTTACAGCAACCCCAATGAATTATACCGTAACTCATAACAGAATGAAAGTTTGCAAAATATAATGTTTTAACAACATCTCTACTGCAATCTTTAGATGCCATTCTCAGAGCACCAACCATTGAACTTAATTTTTTGCACACGTACTCTATTTGTGCACCCCATTTAAGTGAACTGTCAATATAGATACCAAGTAACCGCACTGTATCACTTATTTGAACATCTACGTTGTCAATTTTAATTGATGTAACATTGTTCGTTTGTGGGTGCTTAAAAAGTACAACTGCTGTTTTACTGTCATTTAAGATAAGTTTATTTAAAATAAACCAGTTTTTTACTTTTAAAAAAGCTAAATTTGCAGCATTTATTAAAGAAGTTGTAGAACTTTCCTGTAGTATTATAGTGGTGTCATCAGCATAACCGACTAATAAACCTGACCTTACTTCTTGAAAAAGATCGTTAGCAAATAATACGTATAATGATGGACCTAAAATAGAACCTTGTGGCACACCTGTAATCACTTGAGTTATATTTGAAATATTATTATTCCATTTTACAAACTGGCGTCGATTTAAAAGATAAGATTTTAACCAATTATAGGCATTACCTCTAATTCCATAAGTATATGCTTTCTCAAGTAGAATAGGATGCGATACAAGATCAAAAGCTTTTCTTAAATCTAGTAGTATTGCTAGACAGGGTAGATGTTTATCTGTACTTTCAGTTATAAATTCTAAAATTTGATTTAATGCCGTGTTTGTGTTTTTATTTTTTTGAAAACCATGCTGGTTCTTTGAAATTAAATTATGCCTTGAAAGAAATGAAATTAATCTATTATTAAAAAAATGTTCAAAGATTTTTGAGAAAACTGGTAATATACTTATTGGTCTGTAATTTAATAAAATTGATTTTTCACCTTTTTTGTGTAATGGAATAACCATCGATGTTTTAAGAATGTCAGGAAAAATTCCATTTTGAATGGATAAATTACACAGATAGCACAATGGTTCTAATAGGACAGAGATACATTTTTTTAAAATAATAGAAGTTAGGTCGTTAGCGTCTTTGCAAAAACTTGATTTAATTTTATTGACAATTTCGAGAATTTCTGTTTTATCAATGGGATTTAGAAAAATAGTATTTGAGTTAATTGAAATGTTATGTGTGTATGCGTCAATTGCAGTATCAATAGTTGGTATTTCTGAAAACAACTTGTTAAAAGCTTCAGCAGCATCTATATCTGATATTGTTTCATTATTAACTATTATAGTAGAAGTTGGACGTTTAGGTTTATTTTTATTTATTAAGCTCCATATTGCTATTGACTTATTGCTAAACTTATTTATATAATTGTCATTATATTGTCGCTTAGCTACATTGCATCGATTGTCGTATATTTGCTTTTGGGTTTTGTATTCGTTTTTAAAATTTGAATGAAATCCGGCCATACTTTGCAAGAAAGATAGGTTTTGTCTTGCTTCCAGTAATTCTGCTGTAAACCACGGTCGTTTTTTCTTATGTTTTGTAGCCGACACTTTAATATAAGGACAATTTAAATGAAAATGATACATAATTTTACCAAAAAACATTTGAAATGATTCGTGCACGTTTTTATTATTGTAAACAGTTAACCATTGCTCATCATGTAATCCATTATATAAATCATTCACAGTATTTTCGTTTATATTGCGTTTATAGATTGGATTAGTTTCAATACTACTAAAATTATCCATATAATGTATTTTGCATGTTATATACTGAGAAAAATGATCTGCTATAGCTGAACAAGAACAGCCTGCTGATAATATTTCAATATTACCAAAAATTAAAAAATTATCAATACATGTTTCAGTGCCGTTATAATGAACTCTGGTTGTTTCATGAATAGATATTTGAATGTTATATGCGTACAGAATATCACACCAACGAGAAGTATCTTTATTTTCTGACAAAAGATCAATATTAAAATCACCTCCTATTATCGCATGCTTATTCTGCTCTGTTATCAAAATTAACATTGTTTCAAATGTGGAAAAAAAGATGTCAATATTACCAGTAGGTGGTCTATATATTGTTATAAGAACGATCTTATTAAAACTACAGGCACAACATTCAAATATTCCTTCTATTGATATATTATTAATGCATGATATTATTTTTACATCTTTGTTTATTATTGATTGTTTAAAAAAGATTGCTGAACCACCACGTGATATTTTTTCTCTACAATACATTGTACATAAATCATAATTACTTAACTTAATATTTATTAAATCGTCCATATGCACTGAATATTTTGATGCACTACACGTATGCAGATTGTTTGTTGGTTGACAGATATAGCTTTTTGTTCCCTTTTAGCCACTTTTGTTTGCATTAATTGCTAGTACGATATTTTTTGTCGTTTTTCATCTAATTTTCGTACGTACGTTGGGCATTCTCTATTTAATGTGTGGTGGTTTGTGTCTAATTGAAGATTAAATTTAGTATTAGCATTCTTACAGTTGATACATTCCGTAATTATAACGTTAGAATCACAATCTTTAACTTTATGTTTTCCAAGACATTTTGAGCAGTTTGTCTCTGCCTTACATTCATCCGATTTATGATTAAAACTCAAACAATTAAAACATCTAAGTACATAAATATGTTCGTAAACCATCAACCTATCCCACCCAATGTTTACTTTTTTAGCAGCAATTAATTTATCAAAGCCTTCCTTTTCAATTTGAATGATGGCATTATATTTAGTATATGATGTTACACTTTTTTTGTTTTTTGCTTCATGAATATTCACACAAGCTATTTCATAATTTTGTATGTAATTATTTTGCGCTTTTAGTTTTTCAATTAATTGATCTTTATTTAAATTTTCCCTAAAACCACAAATTTTAATTTTTGGTTTTCTTAGAGTTGCTAATTTAATTTCGTAATCATCTCCCAATTTACCTTCAACAGCTTTCATTATTTTCTCTCTTTCGTTTGCATTTTCATAATTTATTGCAACTGTTCCATTTTTGTTGCCAATAACACCACTTATTTTTAAATTAGTAGGATCCACATTTTTTCTTAATTCTTCTCTTGTTTTTTTGACATCTTGTTGTGACTTTGGTTTTATAATAATTGGTGGTTCTTTTCTGACAGTTGACGCGTAAGTAGGTATCACACCACTTAGTTGAGGAATACCATTATTTAGTAAATTAGATATTGAATTAAGGTCTTTTTCTTGTTTACTTAATTGTTCTTTATTATTTTGGACTGTAATTAAAATGCTGTCAACTTTTCTTTGTATTTCTACAATCGAATTAATGCATTCATCGCACATAAATAAAATATTTTTTTTTGTAGTAATTATGTTAAGATCATATTCAGTAATGCCGACGCATTTTATGTGAAATTTTTTATCACAAATTCCATTGCAATGACAAGGTACCTCATTTCTAATAGGCCTTGCACATTTATCACAATCGCCTGACATTTTCTATGGCATGTTGTTTTATTTCTTTTTATAAAATAAAAATAAAAATATAAATATTTTATTTGAACACTTTTTGCGTTTGTGCACGAAAAGGTCGCTGAACTATATTATTTCAATGTCTATCACTTATTTTAAACTTATTGTATTATCTTATTAAATCAATGTTTAAATTTATTTAAACTTTGGTATTAATTAGCAAAGCACATGCACTATTAATATTCCAAATTACAGATAATTTGGTTTAATATAAACCATGCTTTTTTCACTTTTTCTAGGAGAACACACTCGGAAGTTGTTTACTCCTAAATAACTATTTTAAAATAAAAAACTCATTGCTAATTGTATTTTCGTGTGCCATCAGGCAAATCAAATTTCCCATTTGATTAACATGGGAAAATCGTCATTAAACGATCAAAATTTTTTTTACAATTTGTAGGTCTTTATATATGTCAACATACTGTGGCAAAATTTCAAAAACAGTGTATTGAATACAGGGAAAACAAATTTGCAACAATAAAACCATTTCTGGTTGCAAAGTTTAAATCTGTTACACTTAAAAACCAAAAAAAAAACAGATTAATGAAATTGCCAATCATTTTTATCCATTTTTTGATGCGAAAGTTGTAAAATAACGTCAAAATAATACAAAATTCGTGTTCTACGGAAAATTTATGATCGATTACGTGCTCTCTGACATTTTTCTTTGTCAAAAAGACCTTTTTTGAGAGCAAAGCCAACAGCTTCAGACACATTTCGCTACTAGATAACGTCAATAAGCCGCGGTAGCATTAACAAATGCAACAAAAATTTGCTGTTTCAAACTAACTCTGATTCTGAGGGATGTCAAAACAAACAATTTCTAACCTGACAAAAGTCGCTTCAACAAAGTTCTAGTTTATTGTTTGTGCATATTGTGTTTTAAACCTTATATCTTATATTGGTGCTAAGTATTGATGTAAGATTTATTGCTGCTTAAATAATATTGTGATCTGACTCTCTTACAGATGTTAACAGTCTTTGGTTGTACAAACAAAAATCAATAGGTATTTTTAATCTTGTCTGATCAAGTTTTGTGTTTTTCTGCAGAGTTTACCAAGTAATAAATATGGCGTCTGAAATTGTATTGCGTAATAATATTTATTAAATTGGTGATATAAGCCTGTATTCCGATCTCGAGAGTTTCAAATTAACATCCAATAAAAAAGTGTTGTAGATTTTATTTTATAAAACAAGAACATTAAAAAATGATCTGGCATCCAGCATCAATTCAACAGTCCAAGAAGTCATTGTGTATTGGAATCGATTCCGGTAGTGTTAGTTAAAGTTTGTAAACAAAGACTATCGACGTTGTATGGAGAATACAGAAATGTTCAAAAAATCCAAGCCAGCAAAAGTTCGAGAACTAAAATTCTAAGAAAAATTGGAAGACATTTTTTATCTTTCTCCAGCAAACGTGATGAATCAATTGGATGAAGAGAAACGGAAACTTTTTGAAAAAAATGACTTGTCCGCCCCGTCAAAGACCAAAGAACAAGGAGCTCAATATTCAAGTAAACTTAATGAAATATTATATTCTTACGCTGTAAAAAATTTACACACAGAAAATTATATACAAAAGTATAAATTTTTATTCAAAAGTAGAAATTTTTAAAAGAGGAAATTTTTACGGATGGGAAAATTTCACCAGTAAACAAAATCTGAACAGAGTACAAATTTTTATTTGTAGACATTTTTACAAAACGTTAAAAAAATTTTAGTTGCTTCAACGGAATTAGAACAAATTTTAAATGAAGAGCACAGTTTATAGAAATAGAATGAAATAGGAATGAGATTTCCGTACTCTTCTAATAAGTATCTGTTCTGGAATTATTAACTTTCTATTTTCATTATTTTTATTTATAGTAATTGTTAATTTTACTCACAAAAGTTTGGTAAAAAGGCTGGTAAAATTTTCTAATTTTTAGTGAAATCATTTCGTAAAATTTTTAATGATTTTTTTTTACTCTGTACATTTAAAGTACAATAGTATTATAATATTTTCTCAACACTTTATATTGTTTTAGAAGCGTTGCCAGGACAAAGGGATGAGGTGTTTGGCACCGAAGAAGTCGAAACAAGTGATGCAGAAAATTTTGATGCGGACAACCTGAAATGCTATGAAGGTTTGCTTCAAATTTTTCTCAAAATTACAAAAATTTATCTCAACAAAATTTCTTCTTTTATCCAATACTTCATCAAAAGTTTATTTTTGAAAACACTTGTTTGAAAAATAACATTTGTGGCAAAAAAAAACTATCGGTTTTTTGCGTTAAAAATGTCACCTTAAACCACATTTTTTTTATATTTATATAAACTCTCATAACCCTAAAAAGTTTATTTCCAGAATAAAAACAAGAAAAAAATTGTGTTTTAGGACGGAATTTTCAAGGCTAAAAACCAATCGTGTTTTTTAGCCACAAATGCGGAAACGCATATTGCTATCTAAAAATCAAGCAAGGTTGCTTAGCAATTTAGTAAAAAAAAAACGTAAGAAATACACAACCTTCCTCGATAACGATATTTGTTAGCTAGCAATATGCATACAGAATAGGGCTAATTATATGATTTGTGGTGATCGATCTATAAGGCCCAATTCCATTTAGAGATTTTTATCATAACATTTTTCTAAATTCTTTAGAACAACTTGGTTGACTATTTCAGAAGCACTAAAGTATAAAAATATGAAATGCACAAAAATTGGTTATAAAAAATTGATACGTTGTAATTTGTACTATATAATCGATTAATCAAATATTCTAATTTTTACGTTGTGTTACAGCCAAAGAGAATGACCCACGCTTAAATGACAAAAATTCCTCTAAAGAAATTTTGAGCTATCCGTCAACTCAGAGCTCAGGTTTGGCATTTGTCATACCATCTGGGCGAGATTATAAAAATCAAAGTTGTTGCCACATTAGATAAATGCAAAGTTTTGTACCAAAATTCCACTCGTATAATTTGTGCAGTAGCAGAAGCTTTAGGTTTTGACGTTCAATCTTAATCATAAATAAAACTTCAATAAACGAAGCACAAAAAAAAATTCGTGAAAGAGAATCTGAAAAAATCAAAAAGTTGTTCAACGATCAAGAAATTAATAGACCAATAATTGTTCATTGGGATGGAAAACTCATGCCCGATTTTGTAGACTGCCAAAAGAAAGATAGAATGCCTGTTATTATTACATATGGAAAAACTGAAAAAATTTTAAACGTACCGGCATTGCCAAATGGAAAAGGTCGCACCCAAGCCGAATATGTTTATAAAACTTTGAAACAGTGGAGATTGACCGATGTTGTAGAAGTTTTATGTTGTGATACCACAAATTCAAATTTAGGTAACATTAAACGGGCTGCAGTTATTCTTGAGCAATTATTAAAACGAGATATTATGTATTTACCTTGTCGCCATCATATTGATGAGATAGTTTGAGTGGAGTTTTTGCACTAAAATTTAAGAAAAAGAATGGTCCAGAAATAAAGTTTTTCTTGAAATTCAAAGCTTATTGGCCTAATATAAATAAAATAGATTTCAAAACTGGTCTCGAAGATAAAGTATTAGATAAATTGCTTAGATCAAAAATAAAAGATATTGACGAACTTACTAAAGAATTACTTAATAGCAAACTTACTCGAAATGATTACAAGGAGCTTCTCAATTTTGCTCGAGTTTTTTTAGGTTTAGTCCCAAGACATGAAATTACCTTTAAAAATCCCATTGGGTGCTCTCATGCACGGTGGATGTCGAAGGCATCATATAGCATTTTGATGTATCTTTTCAGGGATTCTTACCCTTTATTAGATGATGAAAAAGACAAGTTGTTGGACATTTGTTTATTTGTAATATTCGTTTATTTAAAACATTGGTTCACCGCTCCTCTGGCGCTGAATGCACCGAAAAATGACATGGAATTTATAAAAAAATTATTTGAATACAGAAAAATTGATCCTGAAGTCGCAAATGAATCTCTTCGGAAATTTAAAAATCACCTGTGGTATTTAATCCCAGAAGTCAGAGTTTTTGGGCTTTGATAAAAGAGTTTCAAAAAACACAAAATCAAAAATTGTAAAGAAATTGAGCCTGAATGATGAGATTGACAAAAATGATTTTCCAAACGATGCAAGCAAACAATATTATGTAAAATCTGTAGAAGAAATGGAAAATTTAAAAGATGTTGATATCGATCATTTCATACTACCTTCGTCCATCAAGCTATTTGATAGATTTAAAATTAATTAAGATTTTCTTGCCCTTGATGATGGTGAGTGGGAGAATAATGATCATTACAAAAACGGTAGACAAAAAATAAAAAAACTACGTGTTGTCAAAGATGTCGCAGAAAGAGGTGTAAAACTTACCTAAGATTATATAAATGCATTGGCAAAGAAGAAAATCAAAGACAATACTTGATTCAACTTGTAGAAGAATATAATAAGATATATACAAATGTAAACAAACAAACACTCGTTAAAAAATTTAAAAATTTAGCGAAACAGTTTTTTTTTAATATTTTATGTATCGAAAAAAAAAAAACGCCAACTATAGCAATTTAAAGGAACTTGATCGAGTGCGCAAGTAGAAAAGAATTTTGAAGGATGTAATTTGATATCTGTAATAAAAAAATTGAATTAAAAGTATAAGCATTATACCAACCCTGTGAATTCTTCGTTATTTACTTAAAATTATTTACTGTAGGAACCTAATTTGAAGTATATTCTATTTTTTTATTAAAAGAATGGATACGGTCAACAGACCACAAAATTTTTTTAAGAGTATTTTAACCTTTAACCATTTTTTAAATCTTATTCAAAAACAAACCATTTTATGGAAATTTAAAAACACATTGAATTTTTTTATATATATATTGGTTTTAACAAATGTTTTCGGTTTCTACATTATTTTTGCAGTTCATTTACGGTATTTGTAAATATAAAGACCGTCTATAAAGTTTTGATGTTTCTTTTTTTTTTTTTAAATTAGAAATACCATATTTGCTCTCAAAAAATTTCATTTTGACGTAGAAAAATGTCAGAGAGCACGTAATCGATCGTAAATTTTACATAGAACACAATTTTGACGTTATTTTATGACTTTCGCATTGATAATGGATAAAGGTGCATAGCAAATTCATTTATTTTTTTTTTTTGGTTTTTTCAGTTTTTTTAGTGTAACAGACCAAAAATTTGCAACAAAAATGATTTGCTTGTTGCAAAAAAAAAAAATTCCTTTATTTAATACACGGTTTTTGAAGTTTTGCTACGGTATGTTGACATATATAAAGATCTACAAATTGTAAAAAAAAATTTAATTGTCTAATGACTATTTTCCCATGTTAATCAAATGGGAAATTTGATTTGCCTGAAGGCACGCGAAAATACGATTACCAATGAGTTTTTCAATTCTAAATAGTTATTTACCATGAAAAAAAGACAATTAACTGGTCCTTTCAAAAAAATTCGCAAATTGGGAAATAACGGACACCCTAGGGAACATAGTCGGTAGTCATGTCATTAACTTTAACAGCAGCAATTTGGTTGTAATACAATTTTTTTTATATTGCGGACGGTTGCAAAGTAGAAAAGCTTTTAATTTGTTGATAACAAACAAATGGACAAGTGGTGGTTTAAATTACTCGATGGTAATCATGATTTGGAATAACCCACCCACCCGCTCAAATTGTTTTATATCAGCAGATTCTTTAAAAATTTTAAAAAATATTTACTAATACCAATATCCAGCTATGTAACACCAAAAACATTGTTAGAATAAACCAAAATTCATCATAAACTGTTGAAAAGTGCAAAATTATACCATAAAATTTTCAACAATTGTCATAAACTCTTAAAATATATTAAAAAAATATAAAATCTTAAAAATAGCAAAACCCAGCTATAAAATACTAAAATAAATAATCTACAAAAAGTACTACTACGGCTGACTTAAGGCATAGATGACACCGTAAATACTACTGCTGCCAAGATGCCCTTATTTGCATTGGAAGTTCTGACCTAAATATCTCTCAAGAAACCTGCCGCTAGAACAGTCGATTTTGCATCCTTTAAAGAGGTAAAGATAGAGACCCACCACAAAACTCTGCCTCTAAAGGAAAGATTTATTTAGTAAGAAAGACAAAGGAGACAAATCAACAAAAGATACGGGTGACTTGCCTTTAGTTTTTTTATTTAATAAGCCATCAGCTTTTCTTACACGTCAAGTGCTTTCAGCGCCAAAAAAAGTTCTTAGCCACTAAGACCAAAGAATCTTTAACCTGGCCGGTTTCAAAGCGTCTACCTTTAGTCAGCTTAATAGGTCTTCTATTAAATCCAATCACTTTAGCAGCACTTGCAGGAGTTGCCTCAAAACGAATACTTCTAATGTTATACGAGTTAAAACCGTATATCAACAGTTAGTGGCAGTGTACAATGATATAAACATCAAAACTGATAGCACTATAAACGTAAAAGATGGAATTCTAATGTACTTCTATTGCATGAAAGATTTTGCGCTCCAATGTATATCATAACACTTTCCAGTTAGGATCCGAAAAGACTTTAGGAACGTGCCCAAATGCATCAAGGCTAATTTGATGCAAGAAAAGCTCTAAAGTACGCCTTTTTCATTCAAATGGAGAGGTTGAAAAACCTTGTTTCATATGTTTCGTTTAGCTTGAACACACGAAGCCAAAAAATTATGTGTCCTTATGAAACTTAATCTAGCTCTACGAAATCTGTGCATGTTGCAATGAACCGCACATGGCAACTTCAAAGCCAAATTTTGTCTAAGGCTGGCTTTAATGCACCTGCATCTTAACGGCAGATTTTGGGTTGATAAGTCTTACGCAAATATAGTAGAAACCTAGACGCAACACACTAACATTATTTAAGTCAAGAACCAGTTTTTCTTCCGCCTGGCACATAAATAGCCACGATTTTTTTGATTTAAGAGAGACAGAAGAGTTTTTGCATCAAAGATATTAATAAAGAATCTTACCACCATCTTGACTCTTCTCCTGTTAATGCAGAAATTTAAAAAAACAGTTAGATTTACAATCTGTGAGGATCAAATCTCTGTATAAATTAAATGTGACTTTGGTGGAAGGTTAATCCAAAAAGACAGATCCGCAATGTTGATCCTACTACAAAGTTCTGCTCTTAGAAGAGGGATATACTCTGGTAGGATAAAAATAAAAGAAGGGTACGAGCGAGCCTTTTAAATTTTTTTTTAATAGGCCAACAGCCGACTTTACACTTCAAATGCCCTTAGCCACCAAAGCCAAAAGGTCTTTAACCCGGCCGGCTCCTAAGGCCAAAGCGTCTACTTCTAGTCAGCTTAATAGTTTCTTAGACTTTTAATCAAGTCCAATCACTTTAGGACCACCTACAGGGGGTATCATTAGACGATTCACTGTAAATAACGTTCAGGCCAAACTTTTGTTCGTTTTTATAGAATTGAGAAGCGGACACTTGTAACTGCATTGGCTTCTATATATATTGATTAGAGATGATTGGTGAAGTACCAGATAAAAAGGCCATTGAACTAGCTGGAAAAGCATATTTATTTACTTATACCATATACCAATTTGTTTACGCTAATGTTTGAGCGTATGGGAAGAAATACAATTCTAACGTTTTTTAAGCCTCTCAACTGTGGAGATCTATCACTAACGGCACCATAAATCTTCTTAAAAACAAAACCTCAAAATTTTTTACTACCTCATAAGAGATAATACTTTTGGCTTACATAAGCATCTTTTCAAATTCAACGGTAGACATAATTTGACAGTAGAGAAAAGAATCTACAACTATCGTGAGTGCAAAAAGGTGGAATGTACTTTTGGAATACTCAAATATTATAAACATTTTAGTGCTTTTTGGCAACATTTTTATACTTTTCGGTCGGATTTTACTGTTTTTGACATTGCATAATAAAAATTTTGCAAAAACAACAGTTTATTACTTGATTTTTGTTCTTTCTGACAACATTTTAATTTTGTTAAGGCCCGTTTTTTGCCTTTTTGAACAATACGTTAGTATTTTATAATTGAAGTTTGCTATATTTTAAAAGAATTTTGCACTTTTAACAGTTTATGTCGGAATTTAGTTATATTTTAACTAAAAGTTGCTATTTTGAAGATTTCATAAAAAAATTTACAAATTTTAACAGTTTGTATCCAGATTTTGGTAATTTGTTACTATTATTTGAAACTTTTAGGCAGCAATTAACTATTTATGACAATTTTTGAATGAAATTTTGCACGTTTTGACAGTTTCTGACCGGATTTTATATTTTTCTGTCATTATTTTTATATTTCATAGCTATTTTTGAGTTTTATTAAATATTTTACACATTTTTTTGCAATTTATCAACAATATTTTAATGTTTTATGGCAAGAATTTTGTACTTTTTGACCGTTTTTGACGGGATTTTGATTTTATTTGAAAATATTTTAATGTTTCATGACTGGATTTAGCTATTTTTGAGTATTTATGGTAGATTTTTGCCCTTTTTAACAGTAAATGACTAATTGTTTAACATTTCATAAAGAAATTTTGTAGTTTTCAATACTTTATAGCCAAATTTTGTTTCCTTTTATCAATATTTTGATGTTTCAAAGCTAGATTTTTAAGTTATCAACAGTTTTTTCTAACAATATTTTGATGTTTGAGTTACAAGATAAAACAAAATTATATTTCTAACTTTAAAAACTATCAACGCTAACACACTTAATTTAATGTTTTTCAAATAACGCTATTTTTAGGACAAAGTTCTTTTGGTTATACTGCAAAATACTACTCTACCCCGTTAAGTTGATAAAAAACGACTTCTTTTTAAGTGTTTTTTGAGTTTTTACTAAAAAAAATAATAGTCACAAACGGTGAGGTCGGGACTATAAGATGGATATTGTCTTTAAAACTGTGGCCATCTTTTTTGCTCAGAAATTTGCGTGTCTCTTGGGTATAGAGAGTATTCCAGCTTGCGTTTCTTGATGGTAAACATGACCTCTGGTTGCTTCTGAAGACGGGCAAGCACCTTGGTGTTTTGGACTCTGTCTACCCATGATATTTCCAGCAGGCTACGGTAGCACTACATTTTGAACACTTCAAATCGGCTACATATTACCTTTGTTAAAATCCACTCTTTCATTCCGTAGTACAGAATTAGAATGGAAAGATGTAGCACTGTAGTAAACAAATACGTAGGAGTATTGACAAATCACGAGATGTAAGCACCTTCTTCATGTTGTTAAATTCTGCTCTAGCCTGTTTGATGCGGGACCTTATTTCTTGCATGCTATCCCACTTACTGCTCAATACGCATCCCAGATATCTGAAGCTGTAGACTTGCTGAATCTATTGGTTGCCTGTACTCAGATTTGCTGGAAGCTCACTATACTTGTTAGTAACCATAGCTTTGGTCTTGCTGATATTTAACTTAAGGCTTTTAGCCACAACCCTATACATTAGCACTTCTTGCCAGTAGAACAGTATCGTCCGCATAACGCAAGCTGTTTATTACTTTTCCGTTGACAACAATTCTTTCTTGAGCTTTGTCCAATGCTTCGGAAAAAAAGTGTTTAGAGTATATATTTAGAGTATATGTTTAAGAGCAGTGGAGAGAGGACACAGCTTTGCCTTACACCTCGCTAAATGAAAACATACTCGGTAGTCATGTCATTAACTTTGACAGCGGCGATTTGGTTGTAATATAGATTTTTTATAATGCGGACGCTTACAAAGTAGAAAAGCTTTCAATTTGTTGATAACAAACAAATGGGCGGGTGGTGGTTTAAATTACTTAATGGTAATCATGATTTGGAGTAACCCACCCACCCGCTTAAAAGTTAGTCTCTTCTTTCTTTGACTAAGAAACTTTTAAATTTTTTTGATAAGAAACACTTAGACGGGTGGGTGGGCATTCCAGTTCAAACTACTTAATGGTAATTATGATTTGAAGTAACCCACCCACCCACCCAAACCTTGGTTATCAAAAGATTGAATAGCACTTCCCCCTTCTTCGATCAAAAGACTTAATGCTTACAAAAAGGAAAAGCTTTTAATTTCTTGATAACAAATATTTGGGTCGTTACTCTAGTTCAAACTACTGATGGTAATCATGACTTAGAGTGACCCATCTACCCGCCCAAGTGTTGGTCATCAAAAGATTGGATATCACTTCATCCTTCTTGGTCAAAAAGACTTTTAACGCTTGCAAAGAGAAGAAACTTGTAATTTCTTTATAAGTGCTTTAAAACATGGTACCGGAAAATATATACTACTTTTTTTAAATGTTATAAATATCAAAGATCAGCATTAAAATATCAAAATATTGTCAAAAAGCACTAAAATTTGTTGAAAATTTTTAAAAAATTATGAAGTTTCAAAAACTATGCATTATGGGCAAAATGTAGAGCGTAAAATTTCCAATCAATATATATTATTTGAATGTTTTTATAATTTCCTGTTTTGCCGCTAGATTGCGAGAAAAATAAAGTATTTATATAAATGATTTCTTTATTTTCTGGAGTGCAATGCACGCATTATTAGAAAAATCGATAGAGCTAAATCGATCGGAAATTTTCCGCTTTACAACGTTGGTCTCTTATTTTTCCAGAAAATGCATAGATTTGGCTGAAAATCCAAAAAATCAGCAGAAGGTCATAATTTGCGAAACTCGTCAACGCTCTTTAGCGGAAAATGCGCTTTTTTTTACAACTTTACTCTCTTATAATTTTTCACCAAAATGCATAGTTTTGGCTTTAAGTGCAAAAAAATGAAATCATATATCAGCTCTCTAGCAGAAAAACAGGAAATTATAGAAAAACTCAAATGACCTATAGCGACATCTGTCAATTGCAAAGCAACAACATTAATTAAGTATTTTTGTTAGGTTAGGTTAGGTTAAGTTAGGAGCGTACTGTGACGTAACTATTAATCGCAAAGCGACTGTTGATAAAATTCTATTTTTTTATGAGAACAATAAGCGTGACACATCTGTCCATCGCAAAGCGACAAAAAAAAATTATTTTTGTTAGGTTAGGTTAGGTTAGGTTAAAAGCAAACTGTGACGTAACTATTAATCGCAAAGCGACTGTTTATAATTTTTTTTTTATCAAAACATAAAGCGTTACACATCTCAATCGCAATGCGACAAAATGAATTAATTATTTTTGTTAGGTTAGGTTAGGTTAGGTTAGGATCAAACTGTGACGTAACTATTAATCGCAAAGCGACTGTTAGTAAAATTTAGTTTTTTTATCAAAACATTAAGCGTGACACATCTGTCAATCGCGAAGCGACAAAATGAATTAATTATTTTTGTTAGGTTAGGAGTAAACTGTGACGTAACTAATAATCGCAAAGCGACTGTTGATAAATTTTTTTTTTTTTTTAAAACATTAAGCTTGACACATCTGTCAATCGCGAAGCGACAAAATGAATTAGGTATTTTTGTTAGGTTAGGTTAGGTTAAAAGCAAACTGTGACGTAACTATTAATCGCAAAGCGACTGTTGATAAAATTCATTTTTTTTTTCAAAACATTAAGCGTGACACATCTGTCAATCGCGAAGCGACAAAATAAATTATTTAGGTGCAAATTGTAACTTAACTATTAATTCCAAAGCGGCTGTTGATGAAATTCTTTTTTTTAATCAAAACATTAAGCGTGACACATCTGTCAATCGCGAAGCGACAAAATGAATAAATTATTTTTGTTAGGTTAGGTTAAGTTAGGTTAGGAGCATACTGTAATGTAACTAATAATCGCAAAGCGACTGTTGATAAAATTCATTTTTTTTTCAAAACATTAAGAGTGACACATCTGTCAATTGCGAAGCGACAAAATAAATTAGTCTGGAGCAAATTGTGACTTAACTATTAATTCCAAAGCGACTGTTGATGAAATTCTTTTTTTTAATCAAAACATTAAGCGTGACACATCTGTCAATCGCGAAGCGACAAAATGAATAATTTATTTTTGTTAGGTTAGTTTAAGTTAGGTTAGGAGCATACTGTAACGTAACTAATAATCGCAAAGCGACTGTTGATAAATTTTTTTTTTTTCAAAACATTAAGCGTGACACATCTGTCAATTGTGAAGCGACTAAATGAATTAGTTAGGAGCAAATTGTGACTTAACTATTAATTCCAAAGCGACTGTTGATAAAATTTTTTTTTTATTCAAAACATTAAGCGTGACACATTTGTCAATCGCGAAGCGACAAAATGAATAATTCATTTTTGTTAGGTTAGGTTAAGTTAGGTTAGGAGCATACTGTAACGTAACTAATATTGCAAAGCGACTGTTAATGAAATTCTTTTTTTTAATCAAAACATTAAGCGTGACACATCTGTCAATCGCAAAGCAACAAAATGAATTAATTATTTTTGTTAGGTTAGGATTAAACTGTGACGTAACTATTAATCGCAAACCGACTGTTGATAAAATTTGTTTTTTAATCAAAACATTAAGCGTGACACATCTGTCAATCGCAAAGCGACAAAATGAATAAATTATTTTTGTTAGGTTAGGTTAAGTTAGGTTAGGAGCATACTGTAACGTAACTAATATCGCAAAGCGACTGTTGATAAAATTCATTTTTTCTTCAAAACATTAAGCGTGACACATCTGTCAATCGTGAAGCGACAAAATGAATTAAATATTGTTGTTACGTTAGGTTAGGTTAGGAGCAAATTGTGACGTAACTATTAATTCCAAAGCGACTGTTGATGAAATTTTTTTTTAATCAAAACACTAAGCGTGACACATCAGTCAATTGCGAAGCGACAAAATAAATTAGTTAGGAGCAAATTGTGACTTAACTATTAATTCCAAAGCGACTGTTGATGAAATTCTTTTTTTTAATCAAAACATTATGCGTGACACATCAGTCAATCGCGAAGCGACAAAATAAATTTGTTAGAAGCAAATTGTGACTTAACTATTAATTCCAAAGCGACTGTTGATGAAATTCTTTTTTTTTTAATTAAAGCATTAAGCGTGACACATCTGTCAATCGCAAAGCGACAAAATAAATTAGTTAGGTGCAAATTGTGACTTAACTATTAATTCCAAAGCGACTGTTGATGAAATTCTTTTTTTTAATCAAAACATTAAGCGTGACACATCTGTCAATCGCGAAGCGACAAAATGAATAAATTATTTTTGTTAGGTTAAGTTAAGTTAGGTTAGGAGCATACTGTAACGTAACTAATAATCGCAAAGCGACTGTTGATAAAATTCATTTTTTTTTTAAACATTAAGCGTGACATATCTGTCAATCGCGAAGCGACAAAATAAATTAGTTAGGAGCAAAATGTGACTTAACTATTAATTCCAAAGCGACTGTTGATGAAATTCTTTTTTTTAATCAAAACATTAAGCGTGACACATCTGTCAATCGCGAAGCGACAAAATGAATAAATTATTTTTGTTAGGTTAGGTTAAGTTAGGTTAGGGCATACTGTAACGTAACTAATAATCGCAAAGCGACTGTTGATGAAATTCATTTTTTTTTTCATAACATTAAGCGTGACATATCTGTCAATCGCGACTTGATAAAATGAATTAATTATTTTTGTTAGGTTAGGTTAGGTTAGGATCAAACTGTGACGTAACTGGCTGCAGTCCTACTGAACCACCGCCATCAACTACCACCGTTTGCTACTAACCACCAAAATGTGTGCGGTCTCACTGCAGCCTCTGGAAACCACCAAATATTTAAATTTCCCACTCATTTCTATGTCAGCAAAGAGTGCTGCTAACATAATTTTTGTTTGAAGTAGAATAGGTTATGTGTATGTTTGTTGTTTGCTAAATAACAATATGAGTTCAGAACATTCAGAATCAGAGTTTGATGCAATAACTGCCATGTACTTTTACAAAAACCAAAAATGACAGATTATGTTTTGATTTGTAAAATATCAAGTTAGTATGTTTCAAATGACAATCAACCGTAGCCGCGCTACGACCAACCGTTTTGAAATTATGAAACGGTGGTTACCAAATCATAGTTGCCGACGACAATAGTGAATCAGTCGGACCCTCGCTATATAATTTAACGTGTTCGAATTTTAGTTGGTGGCGGTGGGTGGTGCAGTGAGACTGCAGCCTTAATCGCGAAGCGACTGTTGATAAAATTAGTTTTTTAAATACTTTTAATAGAGATAATTTTTGCTAAAAATGCAGAGTTGTTGCTAAAAATGCGAAGATACATTAAAAACCATTACTTTTTTGGCAATGTTTTTATACTTTTGGCCGGATTTTACTGTTTTTGACATTTTATATATAGAATTAAAAAAAAAACAGTTTATTACCTTATTTCTGTGCTTTTTGGCAATGTTTTGATACTTTTAAAACCCGATTTTGGCTTTTTTGATTAGTTTGTTAGTATTTTATTATTGGATTTTGCTATTTTTTACATTTCATTAAAAGTTTTTTGCACTTTTTATTTCAATTTAGTTTTAGCTGAAAGTTGTGACATTTTTAAGATTTTATTAAAAATTGTCTACATTTTAACCGTTTATAGCCAGATTTTGGTGATTTCTTACTATTATTTGAAATATTTAAGACGGATTTAACTATGTTTGACATTTATTGAAAGAAATTTTGCACTTATCAACCAATTTTGGCTTAATTTTGGTTATTTCTTAATATTTTAATAATTTATGACAGAATTTTGCCATTTTGACAGTTTATAAATAAAATATTGCAGTTTTCAACAGTTTATGGTGAGCTTTGGTACTTTTTGACAATGTTTTTATACTTTATGGCTAGATTTTGCTGTTTTTGAGATTCTAAAAATAGAATTTTGCACTTTTTTAAAATCTTTCCGACATTATTTTGATATTTCATAGCCATTTTTGAGTTTTATGTTTTTTTTTTACACATTTTTTAACAGTATTCAACAATATTTTATTGTTTTATGGCAAGAATTTTGAATTTTTTGATCGTTTTTGGCCGGATTTTAATTTTATCTGAAAATATTTCAATGTTTTATGACTGGATTTATCTATTTTTGACTTTTTATGGTAGATTTTTGCACTTTTTAACAGTAAATGACTAATTGTTTAACATTCTATAAAGAAATTTTGTAGTTTTCAATACTTTATAGCCAAATTTTGTTGTTTTAAAGCTTGATTTTTAAGTTATCAACAGTTTATAACCGGGTTTTTGTTTTTTTAAACAACATTTTGATGTTTGAGTTACAAAAAGAAGAACTATCAACGCTAACAGACTACATTTCATGTTTATCTAATAATGCTATGCCTTGTATAAAAAGTTTTTTTGGTAATACTGCAAAATACGACTCTACCCCGTTAAGTTGATAAAAAAAGATGCTCTCTGAAGTTTTTTTTTTTTTTTTAGTTTCACAAAAAAGTAAGTCACAAGGTCGGGACTATAAAATGGATATTGTCTTGTGGTATCGAGCTCTTATAAACTTATTGCAATAAATTCTTGTTTTGTGGAAAGTAATGTCTTCAGTTCTTATCGCCAGTCACAATTCTATAAAAGATGTCTTTGTCTTAGGATACAGCAGTAAAATTCTCGTAGCAAATTTGTCATCTACAAACTTTTTGTTTGCATCTGAACAGCTTGAAAATCTATCGTGCCAACACTATGCTCATTCTCAAATTACTAAATCTACTTTGTTGCTGATTTTGTCAGTTTGTCACACTTTGGGTCATTATGAATAGGTTTCCTGCACTATTTGAATTGCTTGCACCAATATTTGTTTTGATTATGACGTTTACGACTTGTAGATGACACTATAAAACTTTTGCAATAACGTTCCGTAACTAGGTAAATAATATAAAAATGCATGCCATTATTATATCTTTCTTCAATAGCAATTTTATCTTTATAAATGTGGTAAAATAAATTGTCTAAACAATAACTCGTATTAAGCAACTTAAATAAAACTCTCATCAATCAAAAAAGCAACAATTTAATTTTAAAATTCCCCTCGGCATGAAAGCAATACTATTTCGTGCTTGCCCTTACAACTGTAATATAGGAGCGAGTGCAACAGCATAATTCGTAAAAGGTTGAAATCTTTTACACAAATGCAGCGATTTGTTGTTGTTGTTGTTGTTGTTGTATGTTTGGCCGTTTGGGAGTGTGAGCAGTAATTATGATTTATGTATAATCGATGGGCAAAGGTCGTTACCCTTCCGAGTCGTTACATTGCACAATAAATATCGTTTATTATTATTTAATAAAGCTTGATTTACGAACAGCTTAATGGGCTGCCAGGACATTATTCCACTTCGCATATTATTTGCATAACTTTATTAACTGTAACAAAGATAAATTTGCATCATAAACTAACTTTTGAATGTTTTTATTTCGGGTTTTATTGATTTCTAATTAGGAAACTCAATAATTTGGCAATCATTAATACTATTTTTATAATATTTTAGTAAAATATTGGCTTTAGAGACCTGTTATTAGTGCATTTGTTTAAATTAAATTGTTTATTTTACCATTTAAAATTTTGCACTGAGCCTATTAAACCTCTCTTGTGATGTGGTTCGGATTCCACGTTAAACTGTAGGTCCCGCATGTTTGTGTAGAACTATTATCGCACACTACAAACATACGAGAAGGGCGCTTATGCTCTTAGATAATATAAGATTCTGTTTAATCAAAAAATTTATGCCGAGTACGAATTCTCTTAAGCATTTTTCCACCGGATCCATTTGGTACATACATTTTATTAATATCTTCATAAGCGAAGTAATTGTTTACTGTATCTAATAGCATTATCGTAATTTTATTCAAAATTTTAACTTATACCTTACCTGTGAGATGTATTCAGGTATAAGTATGTTGTATTGTCACTATGAGATAAAAATTGATAGGTTGGCAGGTAGAGTACGCCTCTCGCTTAGGGCTGTGCAACCTTTTTTTCAAATTTGCTAATTTAATAAAACCTTTTAGTCCGATACTGCCTCAAGTCAAACGGACCCAATTTAACACTGAATAAATAACAATTTAAAAATAAATATAATTAACTAATTGAATAATTAAATTACTCAAAACCTTGTCCACATAAATAATTAATATAAATACAATTGATAAATCTTTTATGTAAATATTTTCTAGTTACATGAATATAAATATTGAAAATTATTATTCGGTTTGTAAATACGTCTTGTACAATTTACACGTTTAAAAGTTTTCTTTTGAAGCGTCGATTAATCATTGTTGGATTGCTCGATTACAATAACATCTGTGGCTATTGATCTGGAATAAAAACAAGTTTGATGTTGTTCTTATAAAAAAACATGGGCGTGTACAAGGGGAAGTGGCCTTGTCCCCTCTAGATGTTAAACAGAAAAATATAAATCTTTGCATCTCATGTATCTAAAATTAATTATTCGAATTGTCATAGTATCGTGAATACTGTTAAATTTATATTTGAAGTTTGCAATCTAAATTTAAATTTATGCAACAAAATTATGCCTAAACAAATTATTATTTTGCAATTAAAAGATTTTCGCCACTTTCCACTAATGACTTTAAATATTTGCCGTTACTATGTGATAGTTTATGATAAAATAAATAAATTTACTATGTACTATATCACAAATATATTTAAAAAAACCGTAACATGTTTCAACCTTTACAAAGTTATCATCGGACGGTGATACAAACAAGTATTAATATAAAAAAAATAGCAAAGCATATATACGACTGTAAAACATAAAAAGTTGGAAAATTATGTTGAAATTAATAACACAAAAAGTAAAAAATGTTCTTTAAATCTAGTTTCAAAATTTCATCCTGTTTGCCCTATGTATTGTGGGACAACTTAACTCATACACTCATCATGTTAAAATTGTATCTACTGTCTTTCATTAGTTACCGACAAGAATAATTTTTTTTTTTAATAAATTTGACTTTTGTATCTGATGAAATCATTATTACACAAACCATAACAAATTTTGAGAAATTATATTAAATTTTCTAAACCTATAAATTTCTAAATTTAATGTTTTAATAATAATAGGTAATAATGGCCTTAATGTCTTTGTTACAACAACAAATAGATAAAAACTATATACAAATAACTTTCACTATTAATATCCATCCATAAAACTAAGATATACAAGCAATAAAACCGCCCATTTTATCATCATCCAAAGCAACACAAAGCATACACACTGAAAAAATGAAGAGAAACCAATAAATTTAAGTATATTAACATTTGGAGGTACATTTACGATATTTGCTTCCCTGCTGTGCGAACTTTCATAATATCACAGTTCGCGGTTACATAGACCAAAAATGTTTATAATATAAATATCACATGAAAAAATTATTAAACGGTAATAAATTTTATTCGCCGCGCTATAAATTTAATGGATCCATTTACATGTTCCATCGCCCGATTAAATTCAAATCGGGTATGAAATTTTCATAAATTTTAATAGTGAGGAAATTATACGGATTTAATTTATGGCCATTTAATTGGTCGCACAGCGTTTTGACTAATTATGTAATCGTGCGGCGGATTGATATTTTAGAATTTTATAATTGTATGATATCATCGATTAGATTAATTTTGTTAGAATATTTATGAATCCCTGCAGGGATTAAAATTAATTTGTGTAAGTATGATGAGTGGTAATTATAATATCTATCAGTTTATATTTGAATTATATTATATAAAAAAAATAATTTAGAATTTAAAAAAAAAATCCATTCAGGATTGTGCACGTTAATCACAAAATGTACTATAAAACAAAAACTAATTAATGAATTTTGTTGTAATTTTTTATAAATAATCTTGAATTAATGCTTTAATAATATAAAAAATAAAAAAATATTTTTTTTTAAATTAAAAAAATTCTATTCAGGATTTTGCACTTTAATCACTAAATGCGCTATAAAACTAAAACTAATCCATAAATTTTGTTCTTAAATTTTATTAATAAACTTCAATTAGCGCTTCAATGATTAAAATGGTCAGAAAATCAATTTTCGAATCCAATTATTTTTTTGAAATTTTTTAATAATGTTCTATTTAGGATTTTGCATATTAATCACTAAATGTGCTATAAAACAAAAACTAATCGATGAATTTTGTTGTAAATTTTTATAATTAATTTTTATTTAGTGCTTCATTGATGGAATTTATTAGAAAATTAATATTTAATTTCAAATATAATTTTTTTAATTAAACAAAAAATTATATTTAGAATTTTGCACCAAAATCACTAAATGTGCTATAAAACAAAAACTAATCGATGAATTTTGTTTTATTTATTTTATAAATAATCTTAAATTAGTGCTTTAATAATGAAAATTATTAGAAAATCAAATTTTTAATTTCAAATATTTCTTTTTCGTTTAAAAAATCTATTAA
The DNA here is from genome assembly GCA_963932245.1 of Tachinus rufipes. Taxonomy (NCBI): domain Eukaryota; kingdom Metazoa; phylum Arthropoda; class Insecta; order Coleoptera; family Staphylinidae; genus Tachinus; species Tachinus rufipes. The sequence continues at coordinate 93,179,865 of OZ010747.1, read as the reverse complement.
GAAATTTGCACATTAATCACTAAATGCGATAATGTTTTAATCCATAAATTTTGTTTATAATTTTTATTAGTAATCTTCAATTAGTGATTCAATAATTAAAATTATCAGAAAATCAATTTTCAAATCTAATATTTTTTATCAAATTTTTTTGAAATTGTGGATTTTGCAAATTAATTACTAAATGTACTATAAAACAAAAACTAACCGATAAATTTTTTTCTTTTTTTTTATAAATATTCTTCAATTAGTGCTTCAATTTTAAAAAGTATTAAAACATTAAATTTTTAATTCAAAATATTTCTTTTTAATTAAAAAAAAAATTCTGTTTAGAATTTTGCACATTAATCACTAATTGTGTTATAAAACAAAAACTAATCGCTGCATTTTGTTCTAGTTTTTATGAATAATCTTCAATTGGTGCTTCAATGTTAAAAAGTATTAAAAAATCAATTTTTTAATTCCAACTATTTCTTTTTAATTTAATAAAAAATCTATTCAGAATTTTGCACGTTAATCACTAATTGTGCTATAAAACAAAAATTAATTCATAAATTTTGTTTTTAATTTTTATTAATGATCTTCAATTAGTGCTTCAATGGTTGAAACTATCGGAATATCAATTTTCAAATCCAACTATTTTTTTTTTAAATTTTTAAAAAATGTCTTTGTTAGGATTTTGCATATTAATCACTAAATGTGCTATAAAACAAAAACTAATTCATAAATTTTGTTCTTAATTTTTTTTAATGATCTTTAATTAGTGCTTTATTGATTGAAACTATTAGAAAGTTAATTTTCAAATCTAAATTTTTTTTTTTTTAATTTAAAAAAAAATGTTTTATCTAGGATTTTGCATTTTAATCACTAAATGTGCTATAAAACAAAAACTAATCGATGATGTTTTTTCTAATTTTTTATAAATAATCTTTAATTAATGCTTCAATACAATAAATTAATAAAAAATTAAATTTTTAATTTCAAATAATTCATTTTATTTAAAAAAAAATTCATCACTAAATGTGCTATAAAACAAAAACTAATCCATAAACATTGTTTTTAATTTTTATTAATGATCTTTAATTAGTGCTTCAATGATTAAAAGTATCAGAAAATTAATTTTCAAATTCAAATATTTTTTTGATAATTTTTAAAAATGTTTTATTTAGGATTTTGCATATTAATCACTAAATGTGCTATAAATCAAAAACTAATTGATGAATTTTGTTTTAGTTTTTTTATAAATAAATTTTAATTTAAGCTTTACTGACAAAAATTATTAAATAATAAAATTTTTATTTCTAATTTATTTTTTCTACTTAAAATTAAATTCTATCTAGAATTTTGCACATTAATCACGAAATGTGCTATAAAACAAAAACGAATCCATAAATTTTGTTCTTAATTTTTATTAATGATCTTTAATTAGTGCTTCAATAATTAAAAGTATCAAAAAATAAACTTTCAAATTCAAATATTTTTTTGAAATTTTTAATAATTGTTTTATTTGGAATTTTGCATATTAATAGCTAAATGTGCTATAAAACAAAAACTAATCGATGAAGTTTGTTCTAAGTTTTTATAAGTAATATTCAATTAGTGCTTCAGTGAAGAAAATTAATAAAAAATCAATTTTTTACTTATAAATAATTCTTTTTAATTTTAAAAAATTCTGTTTAGTATTTCGTACATTCATTACTAAATGTGATATACATAAAAAACTAATCTAAAATTTTTGTTTATAATTTTTATTATTGATCTTTAATAAATGCTTTAATGATTAAAAGTATTAGAAAATCAATTCTCAAATCAAAATAATTTTTTGATATTTTTTAATTATGTTTTGTTTAGGATTTTGCATATGATTCACTAAATGTGCTATAAAACAAAAACTAATCGATGAATTTTGTTTTAATTTTTTATAAATGATTTTCAATTGGTGCTTCAATAATGAAAATAATTAGACAACCAAATTTTTAATTTCAATTATTTTATTTTAATAAAAAAAAATCTATTCAGAATTTTGCACACTAATCACGAAATGTGCTATAAAACAAAAACTAATATATAAATCTTGTTCTTAATTTTTATAAATGATTTTCAGTTAGTACTTAAATGATTGAAAGTAGCAGAAAATTAATTTTAAAAACCAAATTTTTTTTTGAATTTTTTTTTTAAATGTTGTATTTAGGATTCTGCATATTAATCACTAAATGTGCTATAAAACAAAAACTAATCGATGAATTTTGTTCTAATTTTTTATAAATAATTTTTAATTAATGCTTAATAATGAAAATTATTAGAAAATCAAATTTTTACTCCCAAATACTTTATTTTTAATTAAAAAAGAATTCTATTCAGAATTTTGCACAATAATCACTAAATGTGCTATAAAACAAAAACTAACCTGTACATTTTGTTTTTAATTTTTATTAATAATCTTTAATTAGTGCTTCAATAATTAAAAATTAATTTTCAAATCTAAATATTTTTTTGAAGTTGTTTAAAAATATTATATATTATATATTAATCAATAAAAATGTTATAAAACAAAAACTAATGAATGAATTTTGTTCTAACTTTTTATAAATAATTTTTACTTGGTGCTTTAAAGTTGAAAACTATTAGAAAAATAAATTTTGGATTTCAAATATTTTTTTTTAATAAAAAAAAATTTATTAATAATTTTGAACTTTAATCACTAAATGTGCTATAAATTAATCCATTTATTTTGTTCCTAATTTTTATTAATATTTTTTATATAGTGCTTTAATGAATAAACGTGTCAGAAAATCAATTTACAATTCAAATATTTTTTGAAATTTTTTAAAAATGATTTATTAAGAATTTTGCATATTAATCACTAAATGTGCTATAAATCAAAAACTAATTAATGAATTTTGTTTTACTTTTTTATAATTAATCTTCTTTTAGTGCTTTAATGATAAAAATTATCAGAAAATCAAATTTTTAATTCCAAATATTCCTTTTTAATTAAAATTTTTTTGATTTTTGCTCTTTTATCACTAAATGTGCTATAGAAAAAAAACTAATTCATAAATTTTGTTCCTAATTTTTTTTAATAATTTTTAATTAGTGCTTTAATGATTGAAAGTATCAAAAATTCAATTTATAAATCCAAATTTTTTTTTGGAAGTTTTTTAAAAATGTTTTGTTTGAGATTTTGCATATTAATCACAAAATGTGCTATGAAATAAAAACTAATCCATAAATTTGGTTTTTAGTTTTTAATAATGATCTTTAATTAGTGCTTCAACGATTGAAAGTATCAGAAAATCAACTTTTAAATCCAGTATTTTTTTGAATTTTTTCAAAAAAGGTTCTATTTAGGATTTTGCATATTTATCACTAAATGTGCTATAAAACAAAAACTAATCGATGAATTTTTTCTTATTTTTTATAAATAATCTTCAATTAGTGCTTTAATGATTATAAGTATTAGAAAGTTATTTTCAAAGTTTTTTTGAAAATTTTAAAAATTATTTATTTAAGATTGCACTTTAAGCAGTAAATGTGTTATAAAACTAAAAGTAATCTGTAAATATTGTTTTTAATTTTTTAATAATGATCTTCAATTAGTGCTTGAATAATTAAAAGTATCAGAAAATCAATTTTCAAATCCAAATATTATTTTGTAAATTTTTAAAAATGTTTTATTTAGGTTTTTGCATATTAATCACTAAATGTGCTAGAAAACAAAAAACTAATCTATAAATTTTGTTCTTAATTTAAATTATATTATAAATTCAAATATTTTTTTAAAACTTTTTAAAAATGTTCTATTAAGGATTTTACATATTTATCACTAAATGTGCTATAAAACAAAAACTAAACTATGAATTGTGTTTTAATTTTTTTGTTACTAGTCTTCAATTAGTGCTTCAATGATAAAAATTATTAGAAAATCAAATTTTTAATTCTATATATTTTTTTGCAATAAAAAAAAATTATTACAAATTTTTCACATTAATCACTAAATATGCTATAAAACAAAAATTAATCAATAAATTTTGTTTTTAATTTTTATTAGTAAACTTCAATTAATGCTTTAATGATTAAAAGTATAAGAAAATCAAATAGTCCAAATATTTTTTTGAATTTTTTTAAAAATGTTTTATTGAAGATTTTGCATATTATTCACTAAATGTGCTATAAAACAAAAACTAATCTATAAATTATGTTTTTAATTTTTATTAATGATCTTCAATTAGTGCTTCAATGATTAAATTAATCAGAAAATCAAATTTCAAATTCAATTATTTTTTTGAAATTTTTCAAAAATGTTTAATTGAGGATTTTGCATATTAATCACTAAATGTGCTATAAAACACAAACTAATTGCTAAACTTTGTTCTATTTTTTTATAAATATAATTCAATTAGTTTTTCAATGATGAAAATTATTAGTTTTTTATTAAAAAAAAATCTATTCAGAATTTTGCACATTATTCACTAAATTGGCTATAAAACAAAAACTAATCTATAAATTTTGCTCTTAATTTTTATTGATGATCTTTAATTAGTGCTTAAATGATTGAAAGTATCAGAAAATTAGATTTCAAATCCATTTTTTTTTTTTAATTAAAAAATATGTTTTATTTAGAATTTTGCATATTAATCACTAAATGTGCGTTAAAACAATAACTATTTGATGAATTTTGTTTTCATGTTTTATTAATGATCTTCAGTTACTGCTTTAATGATTGAAGGTATCAGAAAATCAATTTGCAAATCCAAATTTTTCTTTATTTTTTTTTAATTGTTTTATTTGGGATTTTGCATATAAATCACTAAATGTGCTATAAAACAAAAACTGATCCATGAGTTTTGTTATAACTTCTTATAAATATTATAAAATTAGTGCTTCAGTGATAAAAATGATTTGAGAATCAAATTTTTAATTCTAAAATTATTTTTTTTTATTAAAAAAGAATCTAAATATTATTTTGCACATTAATCACTAAATGTGCTATAAAACAAAAACTAATCTATAAATTTTGTTGGTAATTTTTATAAATAATCTTCAATTATTGCTTCAATGATGAAAATTGTTAATAAATCAAATTTGTAATTTCAGATATTTTTTTTTTTTTTTTAATTAAGAAAAAAATCTATTTACAATTTTACACTATAATCACTAAATGTGCTTTAAAACTAAAACTAATGCATAAATTTTGATTCTATTTTTCTATTAATAATCTTTAATTAGTGCTTCAACAATTTAATGTATCAGAAAATTAATTTTCAATTCCAAATAATTTGTTTAATTTTTTTAATGTTTATTTAGAATTTTGCATCTTAAGCTCTAAATGTGCTATAAAACAAAAACTAATCTGTGAATTTTGTTCTAATTTTTTATAAATAATCTTCAATTAGTGCTTTAATGATGAAAATTAATAGAAAATCAAATTTTAATTCCAAGTATTTCTTTTTAATTTAGAAAGATAATTTTATTCAGAATTTTGCACATTAATTACTAAATGTGCTATAAAACAAAAACTAATCCATAAATCTTGTTTTTAATTTTTATTAATGATCTTTATTTAATGCTTCATATGATTGAAAGTGGAAATGGGAGAGTAGGAAAACAGATTAATGGAATAGAAGAGGTAATGGGAAATGAATGAGAAGAAATAAAAAATAACAATGAAGAAAGAATTATTCAACTATGCATTGAAAACAATTTGGTAATAACAAACACCAAATTCACACACAGGGAAATTCACAAATACACTAGAACACAACCAACTAGGAATGAGAAATCAATTATCGACTACTACCTAGTTAATAGAAACAACTGGAACAAGATAAAAGATGTAAGAGTAACAAAACAGGCGGAGATAGGAAGCGACCTCCATTTATTACTAATGGACATGAAATGGAAGGAAAAAGTTAAACCAGATAAAAGAAGGAGAAAAGTCAAGATAAAGATAAAATCATACAAACTAAAAGAAAAACAAATACAAATGAAATACCAAGAAATACTACAAAACAAATTTAAAGAGAAAAAAATAAGAACGCATAGAAGATAAATGAGAAACTTTCAAACGAATTATACTAGATCCTGCAAAAGAGAGCTGTGGAACAACAAAAGTTGTAAACATAGATATAAAAAAGAAAAATGGAAAAGATTCCTACAAAAAAAAAAAAAAAGAAGACTATGAAAAATACAGAGAAAAAAGAAATGAAACAAAGAAAATAATAAAAGAAGAAAAGATAAAATCATTGACAAAATTTGAAAAAGAAATGATGGAGAACTTCAACAGGAACCAAAAACTATTTTACGGAACGTTAAAACATCTAAAAAAAAAGAAAAAACACAATATGATGAACATAAAAGATAAAAATGGAAAAGTAATAACGGAAGAAGACAAGATAATTGAAAGGTGGAAGCAATACTTCCGAGATTTAACTGAACAAGAAGTAGAAGAACACAAAACAAAAGAAGATGAAGGCGTGATACAGGAGAGAAGAAGAGAAGAAATAGAAAAAATTAAAAAAGACAAAGTAATAGAAGCAATTAAGAAATTAAAGAACGAGAAGGCACCAGGAACAGATAATATAACGCCGGAAATTATGAAATTTATGGGTGATGCGGGAATTGCACAAATAACGGAACTAATAAATGACATCATCTGAAATGGGAAAACGCCAAGAGAATGGAATAAAGGAATAATCCTACCCATACATAAAAAAGGAGATAAAAGAACATGTGAAAATTACAGAGGAATAATATTAACGAGCATACCAAGCAAGATATTTACAAGAATCGTAGAAAAAAAGATGAGAGACAAATTAGAAAATACAATAAAGGACAGCCAATGTGGATTTAGAAGAGGAAGAAGCACACAAGACCTAATATTTATAATAAGACAATTAAGTGAGAAGATGATAAAAAAATAGAATAATGCACGTATGCTTTGTGGATCTCGAAAAAGCATTTGACAGGATCAAAAGAGAGGATATATGGAAAGAACTAGAAGACAGAGGAATTGAAAAGGAAATAATAAACGTAATTAAAAACATGTACACAGAAAACAAAAACGTAGTAAGAATAAACAACAAGAAATCAAAAGAATTTATTACAAAGAAAGGGGTGAAGCAAGGATGAGTGCTAAGCGCATTGCTATTTTTAATTGTTTTAAAGCTATAAAACAAGCAAAAAAAAATATGAAAACAATAAAAATAGAGTATTGGAAGATGGAAATAACAAAAATAGCAGAACTACTATTTGCAGACGATATGGCAGTGATTGCAGAGACTGAAGAAGGGCTACAACACAACATAGAAATAATAGAGGAACAACTAAAGAAAATAAACATAAAAATAAACTATGAAAAAACAAAGACTATGATAATTGCGAGAGAAAAACTGAATCACGAAATAAAAATTAAAGAAAGAATAATAGAACAGGTTAAACAATACAGATACCTAGGAACAGTAATACAGAGCAACGAAAAATTTGACAAAGAGATAGATGACAAAATAGGAAAAACAGCAAAAATATATAACATGCTAAAAAACACTTTCTTCAACAGAATGAAAACAACAAAAATAGTTAAAAAAGTAATTAGACTAACATTAACATATAGTAGCAAAACATGGACCATGACAAGATAACAAATAGAACGAATAAATGCATTGGAGATGATATTTCTTAGGAAGATTGGAAACAAAACAAGAAAAGACAAAATAAGAAACGAGACATACAGGATGAATTTACAAATAAAACCAATTCAAGAAAAAATAACGGAAGGCCAAATGAGATGGTATGGACATATCAGAAGAATGAGTGAAGAAAGAAACACCAATAAAATATATAAGTCAAGAGTAACAGAAAAACAAAAAAAAGGAAGACCTAGAAAAGAATGGAACAGCGCAATAAAAAAAGAGGCAACAAAAAAAGGAAACACTTGGGAAGAAACAAAGAAGATGCATATTAATCACTAAATGTGCTATAAAACAAAAACTAATCGATGAATTTTGTTTTAATTTCTTATAAATAATTTTGAATTAGTGCTTCAATGATGAAAATTATAGAAAATCAAACTTTAAATTCCATTTAAAAAAAAAAAAAATTTCTTAAATATTTTATCGATTGAAATTTATTTTCTGTTTTAAATCACTTTCAGCTTCATATAAAAATAGCAAATGTTTAAACTAACCTTGGACAATGTAAACTATAAAATGTTACAGAAACTAGCAAATAGAACGATCATTGTTTATCTGTTATTCCATAAACAAACTGAGAATAAATTATTTTTAAAGACGTCATTATTGTTATAAATTAATTTACAAAATATTCACTGTAAACATATATTTTTTATTACCATTTCAGTTTTGTATTATAATACATGTTTACATTTTTCTTTTAACGTGGAGACATTTTAAATTCAAATTTAATGTTTAAAGTTACGCCCCTATGGAATGATCATCAAGATACCTGACGACCCAAACCGTGTTTCTCCATTCTCGTCCCCTTTTTTACTTACTTTCTCATTTCAAGTTAAATTCATTCAAATTAGGTATTCATTTAAGTGGTAAATTACATGCTTTCTGACAACAACGTAAGACTATCTTGAAAATATAATTTCACTGATTAACGATATTAAATCAAACGATAACTAAGCTATGTTTAATTATTGTTAGTGAGTATGATAATAATTTATTTTTATTTATAATAAATTTGTACATACATACTAGTTTTATTATATATATAGTTGCGCTATTATAAGGGTTTACAGAATTAAATTCAGCAAGAAAACTATAAATGAATAAAATTTTAAAAGAAAATCTATTTTGTGCCCAAAATTATGCAATATGTCGTTTCTCCGCAATTAATTTTTAAAAAGTGTAGTCTTTATTTAGTGCTTCATTAATTTTTTACTTGTTATATATTACTGCAAATCTTTAACCCAAAGAATGAAGGCATAGAATATTATATGTAGTTCAACATATAAAATAAGTGATGACTGAAATCTTATCGTTTGGATATTAAGTTGGTTGGCTTCTGCCCAATAAGAACCAATGTTAATTTACAAACGGCGCTGTACGTGTGTGTCAATGTTCTAGAGAATAAAGTGGACCGATATTCTCCTAGATGTGATAAGATTTCAGTATGTAATTTTTGCTAATAAAAAATGTCCCTAACAATACTACTAGTACCCCATCAGGACGCGGCAATTTATTTTATTTTACTTTTTAAATATACATTTTATGAAGCAATCATTTTATTTTATTTTCTGTTTAACATTTTCATTTATTAATTAACTTATTAATGTTTATCTTTTTCTTAATAATTAATTAAAGTTAGTTAAGTATTCATGACATTAAATAGACAATTAATCAATTACAAAGCTGGCAATAGTGTTATTATATAGTTTTTCTATTTATGGGATGCGTTTTATGTTGATTGTCGGTAATTAATAAATGATTAAATCATAATGAAGCTTATTTAATGAGTATCATACTATATAAAATATACCTACAACATTTTAGAGTATTGTCTGCAGTATAAAAGTAACAAATTTATTAAATGATTTGTCATGTTATAGTTCCTTAAGTATCAAGGGCAGAAAAGCAATGTTTGCAGCACGCCAAGTTTGGCCAAACAAGCAAAGCCAGGACAGGGTGGCAGATATCAAAGTATTGCAAATGCATTTTAGTTTCTATTTTCAAATTTAACAAAATTTAAAAATAAGAAAAAATGTGTTTTAGAGTAAGGGGCAAGCAAAAACTAAGTCTGTATTTTTTTTAATAAATAGACAAAAAAAAATTTAACTTTGTAATTTTTGACCGTAAAATGTTAAAAACTCCACCAAAATGTTCCTTTGAAAAATTTGTTTCTGTTTACAATAAAACTACAAAAATTGTCTAATAGTGTCACAAAAAAATTTGCTTTCAAAACCAAAAAATGTGTTTTTGCAAAAAGCGGTTAATCACCGCCAAACCCTTAACAATTGTCTAGTTATTATGCTATGAAGTATCCTAACCACTCACTCAAATGTTCGTCATTCAGAAATTGCATGTTTCTCTTCTATGCGGATGTCAGAAGTCATTTTTTGATCTATTTTTTGATAACTAACATTTGGGTGAGTCTCCAGTTTAAAGTACTGGCTTGTTATCAGTAGAATAGAGTAGCTCAGAATGCATCACCACCTTCTTTTGTGTCAAATTGACGGTTGAAGTATTTTTTTAAATAAACTTTTATTTTTAACTAGTGGCGTCCCAAAAAGAATATTTGAAAATACTTTGACGGCTAAACCAAATACGCATTAAATTGTGTTTAGTTTCAAATAAAAATTTTATTCTTTGTTTACAAATTATTATTGTATCTTTTTTTTCTTGAAGTACCTATTTGTTTTGGATGTTGGCAATATTGTTTGTTGTTATCAATTTGTTCTAAATAGTTTTGTGATGGTCATTGAAAAACAGGTTTGTAAGGTTTTGAGCTAGGATTTCCTGGGCTTCTTTTTTTTGCACTTTTCTTTGTAGTATGTTTTGTAATAGTTGTTCCTTAAATGTGCCCAAAGTATTTAAGTTTGCAAGTTTTGATGATAGTTAACTTATTTTTTATTATTCATTCTTTGTAGGATATTTTTGTTTTTGCATGTTCTGTCCACGATACTCTAACATCCTTTGATAGAACCACGTCTCAAATGTGTCTAGCTTTTTTTTTGTTGCTTTGGTGAGTGTCTATGACTTTCACTGTATAACAGGATTGAAAATATGTAGCAGCGCAACCTCTTTTGAGATTGTGATTCTTGAATATAGTGCTCATTCCGTTTTTCTGGCCTATTCAATGCGTGCTTTTATTTCCTGCGATTGATCCCATTGGTTGTTGATGTTAGTGCTAAAGTGTGTGTATTTGTTTATTTGTTCAATCGGCTGATGGTTGCTTTGGATGTAGAAATTTTATATGTTGGGTTTGCTTATAATCATAAACTTGGTTTTGCTTGTGCTTGCTTGTTAGATCATAGCTAGTTTACTGTTATTAACACAATTTAGCCTTCCAAATTACAGTGTTTACGTCCGCATTTCCCAAATATTATTTTAGGCGTTAGCTTCTTGAACAATCTTTCCACATAGAAGTTTGCAGTTGGTTACCTACTTTTAAAGAAGAATAACAAAAGTTTCTATGAGACGGTTCCAACGTCGGAAAAACCAGAACTGCCCTTCCAAAATTGACAATCGGGAGCGGATAGTCAATTTTTAGTACCGAGTATTACCGTTATTCTAAATATTTTCTAATTTTTTAGACGTTGTTCTTTTTCTTTTTCATGTTCCGTGCTAATTTTTTGTCTAAGCGTTGTTTACAATTTCTTTAAATTTGTTTCGAATAATCTAAGAAATAAGAAGGAGAAAATCTCAAAAAGTTTTCAACTTTATAAGAATTTCAGTGAATCTACAATAGTTTGGAATGGTTTATAAAAAGAAAAAATTAGTTGATCATAGAAACTTATACTAGGTCTAAGAGACCCAGGAAATAATCTAATAAAATATAGCGTTTAGGAGTTTTATGACTGTGTTGAGAAGAATCTAGGATGGTTCAAAATAGCGTCCCAAAAAAAATATGTGGGTAACATTGCAGATTAGTTAATCTTTGGTAAGCATTTGCATGATTTTGCAATCATGGATTGAGTTTAGTTTATGTGCTTCTGTAAAGGTTTCTTCAGTTTGCCCCACCTACCCAGTCAACTGTTAGTGAACAAGAAATTAGTTTACAAACACTTGGGTGGGTGGGCGGGAAGTAAAGTTGAAACTACTGTCCCGCAATCATTAAACTTAGTACCCTGCCCACCCACCCAACTGTTTGTGAACAAGAAATTTGTTTATGGTGGGTGGGCGGTAATTATTACTGTCTTGCAACTAATGAACTGTGTCTCCCGCCCAACTACCCAATCAAAAAAATAAATTACTAATATTTGGACAGGTGGGCGAGAACTAAAGTTAAAACTACTGCCCCGCAACCATTAAACTACGTGCTTCATTCACCCACTCAACCGTCTTTGATCAAGAATTTTATTTACAAACATTTGGGTGGGTGGTCTTAGAATTAAAGTTGAAATTACTGTCCCACAGCTATTAAACTACGTGCCCCACTCACCCATCTAACTGTTAGTGATTAGAAAATTGATTTACAAACACTTGGGTAGGTAGGCAAGAACTAAAGTTGAAACTGTTGACGCGCAATGAATGAACTATGTAGCCCGCCTACCCACCCAACTGTTTGTGACCAAGGAATTGATTTACAAACACTTGAGTGGGTGGGCAGGAACTAAAGCGCAATTAATGAATTGTGTGGCACGCCAACTCATCCAACTGTTTGTGATCAAGGAACTGATTTACAAACACTTGGGTGGGTGGGAGAAAACTTAACTGAAAACTACTATTCCGCAAACATTAAACTACGTGCCCCATCTACCCACTCAACTGTTTGTAATCTAAAAGTTGTTTTACAAACACTTGGATGGGTGGGAAGAAGAACTAAAATTGAAAATGCTGAACTTGCAATTAATGAACTATCACGCTCGCCCACCCACCCAACCAACTGTTTGTGTTCAAGAAATCGGTTCACAAACACTTGGGTGGGTGGGCGAGAACTAAATTAAAAATTACTGCACCGCAAACATTAAATTTAATACCCCGCCCACCCACCCAACTGTTTATAAACAAGAAATTTGTTTACAAACAATTAGGTGAGTGGGCGGGAATTAAAATTAAAACTATTGTCTTGCAACCAATAAACTGTCTCCCACGCACCTACCCAATTAAAAAATTTAATCACTAACATTTGGACAGGTAGGCGGGTATTAAAGTTAAGACTACTGTCTCGCAACCATTAAACTACGTGCTTTACCTAACTGTTATCCTAACCTAACCTATCCTAACCTAACTGTTTGCGATTAAAAAATTAATTAACAAACACTTGGGTGGGTAGGCGGGAACTAAAGTTGAAACTACTGTCTCGCAGTTATTGAACTTAGTGCCCTGTCCACTAACCTAACTGTTTGTGAACAAGAAATTGGTTCACAAACACTTGGGTAGGCGGGAACTAAAATTGAAACAACTGTCATGCAACTAATGAACTGTGTCTCCACCTACCCAATCAAAAATCACTAACACTTGGACGAATGGGCGGGAATTAAAGTTGAAACTACTGTCTTGTAATCATTAAATTACGTGTCCCACTCACCTACCTAACTGCTTTTGATACAGAAGTTGGTTTATAAACACTCGGGTGGGTGGGCGTGAACTAAAGTTGACGCGCAATCAACGAACTGTGTGGCTCGTTCACCCACCCAACTGTTTATGAATAAGAAATTTGTTTACAAACACTTGGGTGGGTGGGCGGGAACTAAAATTGAAACTACTGTCTTGCAAGCGATGAACTATGTCCCCTGCCCACCTACCCAATCAAGAAATTAAATCACTATTACTTGGACGGGTGGGCAGGAATTAAAGTTGAAATTACTGTCCCGCAACCATTAAACGTGCCCCACTCAACTGTTTTTGATTAAAAAATTGGTTTACAAACATTTGGGTGGGTGGCCGGGAACTAAAGTTAAAATTACTGTCCCATAACCAAAAAACTACGTGACCCACATACCCACCCAACTGTTTGTAATCAAGAAATTGATTTACAAACACTAAGGTGGATGAGCAAAAACTTAAAAAATTAAAACTACTGTCCCGCAAACATTAAACTACGCTTTCCAACCGCCCACCCAACAGTTGTGATCACATTTACGTGCGTCAACGGGAACTAAAGTAGAAATTACTGTCCCGCATACATTGAATTTCGTGCCCCCGCTCACCCACCCAACTGTTTGTGAACAAGATATTTATGAACAGCTGGGTAAGTAGGCGGTAACTAAATTTGAAACAACTGTCATGCAATCAATGAACTGGGGGGGGGGGGCACTTATTCAATCAAGAAACTACTGTCCCGCAATCATTAAACTACAAGTCCTACCCGCCTACCCTACTGTTTGTGATCAAGAAATAAATTTAAAGTTGAAACTACTGTCCCGCAACTATTAAACTGCTTTGTTAAGTTTTATCTATTTTTTGAGAATTCTTTATTTTATATTATGGTCTATTAGGAAAAAGCACTTAAAAATTATTGTATGAGCGGAAGACAACGTAAAAGTGTAAAAAAAAGAAAGATTGAATAGAACTTCAAGAACTTCTTAATAAAAATGTTTACACAGCACTACAAAACAGATTCCATTATTAGTAGCTGGAATTTTATTGTTTGATGAGATGTATTCTCCATGTTTTTTGCCCAAGTTGGTATAAAATAAACTGAAATTTCTTTTGAACGTGAAGGTAGAATGATGCAAGATTGATTTATGTGCATTTATGTACTAACACTTGTGGTTTTCTAAGATTAATACGTACAGCAACCTAACATACATCAAAAGCTTTTTATTTGTTATTTGGTCTTTCATTGCATTAAGAAGCAGCGGTTCTACATTTATTTATGCAGGCAAAACGCTTACACATTTTGATTATGACGAGTATCATAATGGTGATATCCGCATGTGTGACAAATGAATACGAGTGTGTTTTAACGTAGATAAAGTTCTAAAAAGTACAGTAAAGATACCTAGGTTTTTGAACCTATAGAGAACGCTTTCTTTTAGATAAAAAATACTATACTGGCATAAAAGCCCAAAGCTAGTAAGCTATAGAGAAAATTGATTGAAATAGTAAAATATACGGTCATACAAGCAAAATGTGGCAGTATTTTTTGATTTTTTTGAAAGTTTGCTAAATATATGATTTACTTGATAATTCCATCTGAGTAGGATCTACGTCAAATTCTAAAACTGTCACCAATTTGTGACTGTCATGTAACTCATGAGTGTTGCTAAGAGTTTAGGAACATTAATTTGGCACCTTGATTAAGAATTACATTTCCAAAAGCTTTCTATATCGTAAATCTCAAAAAGTTTCATTTTTAGGCTTACAAAGTTCAATTGACACAAGAACTGAAGCCTACTGACTGCGCACAGCAAAGAAAGTTTGTTAAATGGATGATTGAACAAGAATAAGAGAAAACTGATTTTTGAACAAAATTATTTTTGGCGATGAGATGGTTCCAATAAGTTTCAAAATTGTTGCATTTGGAGTTTAGAACATCTACAAGTGATTGTTGTTGGATTTTGGGTTGGAGGCATCTTAGAAAATAAGCTTGATCAAATAATTAGTTAATTGTGCTTGCTATCAACTAATTCAAAGAGTGCGTAAATACCAGCCATTTACCTCTAATAGAAGCAATTATGTTTGTATTATATACCTACAACCTGAGGTAGTAAGGGTGAAAATAATGTATGCTTATATAATATTTTCACCCTTAAATACTAAGGTGTTAAATAGCTTCCAGGTATATAATACAAATATAATTGCCTCCCCCGTTGTGTTTATTATAAAATGAATCAATAATTTATTCAATCTTACTCTAAAGATCACAGGACAAGCACAAATAATTGTTTCGTTTCTACAAACCTCGTCAGTGTGCCTTGTTATGTACTATTGTTTTCATGAAATGTATTGAAGAAGCGCTAATATGTGGCAATATTAGAAATTATTTAAAATTAGTAATGTTTAAGACGTAATTTTTTTGAATTAAGACTGTTTTAGAGCGATTAGCAAAATTATGTTTGTAATGATGTAGTTATAAGCATGCTAGTGAAACTAATAGGAACAATATTATTGACAAAAACGACTTTAACATTCATTAATAAGTTCTGGCATGTTAGTAACAAATGTTTTTAACATTTTAATAACTTATTCAAAAATATTAGAAACATGTGTTATTAACATGTTATTGGCAATGTTATGAGCGGTGTAAAGTCATCCTAACAGTACAAGAAAGTTAATTATACACTATTTCTGGAATAAAGCTTCAAAACTTAAAGCGGTTTAAATAAATAAATGGCTCTGTACCAAATTTTGCATAAATGGTTACGATTGCTTGTTTTAGTGCGCAACCAGCCACTAAGAAAGATGCAAAGCAGTGTAGAAAATACTATAACTATAGTATAATAGTAGTAATAATCCTTGATTGATTATAAAGTTTTGTATTGTTATCTAGTCTTATCTATAAACTGTTTCAAATTTCCAATTGGAGAGTAAAATATGTCTAATAAGTAAAAACTAAATAATAGAGTTGTAAAGTAACCTAATTGTAAACCATTATACATTCTAAAAATACTAACAATATCATACATCAAAACTAACCAAATAGTACACATTTCATCTAAACAAACTGAAGCAGTTCCAGCTGATTACGCATTGTTGCCAACACAATTTACAAGGTTGTCAAAATTTCCGTTTTATAAATAGTACACAGTTCATTTTACACAATACTTAGTATTAATTTATTACATTTATTATATGTAAATCAAATAATTTATAGAATCCCTTCAGCGCAATCCTCGTGTCTATTCATGCTTGCATTCAACAAAATTACATTCATGCATAAAATGGTTAATGACGATGTCAGCTTTTAAGAGCAATAAAGTAATTCAAGTTATTCCTTTTGTTTGATAAAAGCCGCTTGTAAAACCATTAATAAGAATCTTAACAGCCAGTATTGTATAGTAGAAAATTCAGAAAACAATTACATTAATTAGTATTAGTAGAAACTTTTTTAAATAAATTTGTTTATGTATTTAAAACAACATAATATATGGGCGGGATAATAATTATAAACTCAACGCTCCATGTAATTTATTCAAAAATATCCACCATTATAATATTTGGCCGCAAGGGGTGCGCGTGCCTCTACTAATACTTTTATTTATATTTTTACAATTTACAAACATTCTAATTAGATATAAAAATAATTCTAATATGACTATTTGCCGTCGGTAAGTGTAAATATTTACCTATGATCTCGCAGATGGTCTTGTCTCCGGAAAGCCTTCCCGCAGATATCACATGAATAGGGCCGTTCATCCGTGTGCGTGCGTTCGTGAATCAGCAGGTTGTAACTCTTGGTGAATTGTCTATTACAAAATTTACAAATAAACTGTTTCTTCGGTCTAGCGCTTCCTTTCTGCCTCGCTGTTGTGGGCGTCGTCGACGTGGCCGTCGCGGTAACCGTCGCCGTCGATGCCGCTGAATACATAGAATTCATAATTAAACTAGGATAACTTGTATCGACCGGTGATGTTGATAAAGGAAATGCATTATTATCATCATTATCTAACAGCGCTAAATCCTCCTCGACTTCTTCAGCCAAATCAACATCTTCGGTTAAATTCTGATTGTCCTCACTGTTGGAAACAGTTTCCTCACTAATTTTCGCAGTACTAGTCGCTATTTTTAATATATCTATTCGGTTATTAGTAGTATTAACATTAGCCGAAACTGTTGTTAATCGTTGTAATGTTAAATACGATTCTAATGCTTGTAGATTGAGCGCCGCGGCGGCCGCAGAGTTAGCAGGAAGCAGGGCGGCCTGCTGCAGCGAATTCATCATGGCATTCTGCAAGGATAACGCGACGTTTTGTATGGAACGCTGCAGGAAATTTTCCTGCAGCATAGCCGTAGCCAGGTTGATTTGCGTGCTATTCAGTTCCTGCGACTTGGGTGACATGTTCTGCTTATCCTGTGCGGTTTCCGTGGAACTTTGCATTGTCAAACGGATTCAATAAGCGATTCTCATGTAATCACTTTCACATTCATGTCATTATATTTTCACAACAAATTTAAATCACTATTTTTGTTTTTCTCTCTTCCTTCTCCAGTTTCGTGTCGTAATCGCGCGTTCGAGTCTCGCATGGAGCGGCGCGCACGCGTTGACTTATACAGTAGACAATCGACTAAAATCAAGCTTGTGCAGGCTATGGAAGGCACGTTTGTACCTGTGCGCCATCTGCCAACAGGTTGGTAAAACGAGATGAAGTTATAGTCGAGCACGGGGCCAGAAAAAGATGACAGTATAAGTGTTGAAACTGGTATTAACAACCCTTTCAGGATATTTTTATTGTGCTGTATACGACGTTCTAAGAATATTCCTATCCTCCTCGGGACACCGTTCCGTGCCACAGCTCCGGATCTTATTTCACGGAATTTTCGGTGTCATTATTGTGCTTATTTTGATTGCATTGTCTCCCCCACATAATAACACCTTGTTATGTTTCATTGTTTTTAAAGTTAAGCGCATTTTAAATTAGATTAATAAATTATCATTTCAACATTAATGCTTAATGTCCCTATTAGAATTTACTATTATTTTAATTATAGTTTTCGCATAAAATAATTATTTTATGGTATTTCATTAACATTTCTACAAGATTCATTCACTATTTGATGAGCGCCAAGTCATAATATTTGCATATCATTAATACATTTTAACAAACAAATACTTTATAAAAGTAAATACTTTTTATATAAATATTATATTGTAACTTTAATAAATTTTAATTACAATATAATTCTGTTAAATTGAATTAAGTTATTGCTATAATTTAGAAATTTATGTTAATAAATGTACAATATTAATTTATTTATTTATTTATTTACTAGTCAACGAAAGCCATTGCAAAATAAGTATATAATTACTACTTAAAAAACATATAAATTAAACATAAAACAACTAATACTAAAAATAAGAATAAAACTTAAATAGTTACAAAATATTAAAAAATGGGTGACAAGTCGCACGGTATTAAAAGAGTCATTAAAAAAATCTACTTTAACTTTGTTGGCATGCCGCAAAATACGTATAGATGCAAAGTGCTGCGCATAATCTGTACGTCTGTACGGTATATGAAATAAGTAGTCATTGCGTAAAACTTATACTGGGACAAGAATACCAATTGAGCTGAGCAAGTCAAAATTAAAACGTCTCTTTTCAAGACTGGTCATGTTAAATGTAGAGAGCAGTTTTGTTTATTTTTCTACTGACGACGGTGTATGGAGACTACAAATTTGAAAAATACTCAAGATAGGGTCGTACTAGAGCGTTGTATAGGATAATTAAAGTACATTGGTCACAAAACTCGCTTGACAAGTTGATAAGCTTTAGCTACTACAGCATCGATATGTAGTGTAAATGAAACGCTTGAATCAAACGTAATGCCTAAATCACAAATAGTGTTAATTCCCAACAACATTTCATTCATGAGAGAATAACAACCATACACTACCGTAGACTGACTTCTAGAAAATGACATCACTTTACACTTATTTAAATTAAGTAGTAAGATATTAGCTTGACACCAATTTGATAAAAATCTGTACTTTTTTATTAAATAGCACAGCATCATCCAAAGACTGAATGTTTATAAAGATTTTTATATTGTCAGCAAATAAGAAGCAACTCGCATTAGAAAAATAGTGTACTACATCATTGATAATAATATTGAACAGTAGAGGTCTAAGATGTGACCCCTGTGGAACACCCGACGTAACATTAATATTAAAAGAAACGCATTGACCGATGCGCACAAATTGAGACCTGTTAGATAAAGAGAATTAAATCTACAGTAACAATGTATCATTAACTCCAATACCACATAGTTTCATAAATAGTATCTTGTGGTCAACGGTATCAAAAGCTTTTGATACTGAATCCACCTAGAGTCTGTTTTTGAGCGCATCTGCTATATAAGATTCATACAACAAAAGGTTGGAAGATGTTAATTTGTCAGTACAAAAACCGTGTTGATTGCGAGCAATTTCAGATTGGAGAATGGCAGTCAATTGACAAGTAACTAACTTTTCAAATTTTAATTTGGCCTAGTAACAGATGGTATTGATAAATGACATCTAGGATTTGCGATAGTGGCGCCCTCTGTAGCAATTTTACCAGACTTTTCACTTCGCCCTCGTATTTTTATATTTTTTCGAGTTTTGGTCATTTATTTGTGGTATTAATCTTACGCAAATTTTCTTTGTAGCAGTTTGTATATCAGTTTAGATTTTCTGTGATAATTGTTTAATATCTATGGTCATTAGATGTTTCTTGGACCTAAATTTATTTTTTAAATTTTTTTGATAATATTTCTTATTTATATAAAATTTGTTTAGAGAATCTGGGCTCTTTTATCATTTTATTTTTTCTTAATCTAGTTTTATAGAAATTGTTGACTAGCTTGTGGTTGCTTCTTATGTTCAATCGTTTTATAACAGTGACGTCTTTGCATATTTGTCTGTTATTGGAGAGGATATAATCAATTTTATTACACGTTTTTGAGTTTGAATTATTTTCAGCTGGAACTATGTAGATTTCTTATTTAAAAGAAATGTACAAGAACTTTTGATTTAACTTTACTTTATTGTGCTTAATGTCGAAGCTACTGAGAAAACAAGAATTGATTAACTTAAGAGTGTTGATGTACGTCAGGGGATACGCGCACGTCTCAGACACCGCAAATTTTTTTTTTTAAATCACGCAAAATCTGTAAGTTTTGTTTTTATTTTAATATCATCAAAATTGGAAAGCTTTATTCGCTACTGTTGCGTTATATGACTTCTAGTTTTAACATTTTGTTAGCGTCAATATCAATAAGAGTAGTTGCAATGCGTCATCTATACAACTTTTACATATTTTACTTTTTCAAAATAGTCATCTACAAGTTGGCGCAGTTCTTCTAATTTTAAATGACAGATTGTCCAAATTGTGCAATAAATTAACTCAAGCTCGAGAATTTCTGCATTTAATCCAAGTATCTATTCACCTAATTTCAAATTAGATGATATTTATTTTTACTCAGAAATTTATTTCTAATACCAGCATGTGACGCAACTCTGTTATTACACATTGAATAATTTAATTACAAATACTTTGTCTATACATTAGATGACCTGATTGTTTGCAACTGTGCAATCTGTTGTACAAATTTCTAATTACCACCATACAATTCAACAAACATACATGGGCACTCATTATTGACACATTGACCTAGAATGAAGTTCAGGATTAATTTCTTATTATTAACAAGAGCATCTACTGTAGGAGGAGTCAATTTTTTTCCGCCCATTGACCGTTTTCTTGGTATTTGGGAAATTTAAGTTTTATATAGCCTGCTAGATCACACTCAAAACATTTTTTAACTAGCAAAGTGCTTTTTTACACTTAAAACAAATCACACATATAACACTACTACATTTAAATAACGCTAAGGGTAGGTTTTAAAAAGTATCTTTTGCTGTTTTCTGCTTGATCTCCTCAAAGTTATGTTGAGTCTCTTGATTTTTGTGTGAAGACTGTTTACGTCTATTTTAATCTTTACTGGCATCTATCCTTCTACGTAAATAGTCTCTACTTGAGTCGCAATCTTGACAAGAATAATTCCTACTTAAGTCACGTCTTCTCTGGTAGTACCCTTGACTAAAGTCATCTCTACGTCGTGATTCTTGCTAGCGACTAAAATCATTGTTTATATTTGCCTTTCTACATAAATTGCGTATGTACCATTAGTTAAGTTATTCCTAGTTGTCATCTCTATAATAAAATGATAAACCATAATTTTGCTTAAACCTGTTGTTAACTACTCCAAATCTTGAATTAATAACCTTTGGCACTAACTTGTTTAGATACATCGGATACAAGTTCTGTTTGATTAACTTTAATTGCTCTTGGTCAAATGATCACCAGAGAAACAAAAACTTTATTGGTTCACCCACGTGTAATCTGGAATTAAGTGCAAATTGCCTATACCTGCAGTTTTAGGTTGTATTAAATCAAACAAAATAAGATAATTGCCTGCAACTAAATATCTAACACGGAGATGTGACTGCCTTGCAATAGAGCAAAGCTTAGGACAAACATCAGTTTGATCGGAACATCGACCTTCTTTTTCTCCGCAGACTTATTGCTACGATATAGCATCTTAGCATCTCATGTCATGCACAACAGCATCAAGGTCGTTTTTTGAGTTTTTTATTGTCTGTACGCGTGCATCAATCTGAACTACTAATAACATAAGTCAACTTTGATTTATTAAATATCATTTTTTCGAAAAATTGAATGGTGGTGGGTCGTTACTATGTGGTAGTTCATAAAAATAACGCCATCGTTGGACAATGATACAAACAAGTAAGAATATTTTGTCTTTATCCGCACCACGTTAAGCTCCAAATAATTTGCTTTGCCTTTTGTAGCATTTAGAACATTTGAGGCTACAAAAGGAGTAACATTTTTAGAATAAGTTATAGAAAATGTCACACTTATTTCTAACATGTTATAATGGGTTTTTTTGTTTAGAAAATACTTAAATTTTGATACAAATGATGGTTGTGAACTCTAGTACGTGATAATTCATGTTTTATTATTTTATTATTTCACTTATTTTTGGCTTTGCTGGCACGTTTTTTTGACAAAACTTTTAATTATTGTTGACATATTTTTTTTTATATTGCACTTTTAGAAGTTAGTTAATTTTCATAATGGATTAGATCAATTTTGTTCAAACAGAAAATTATATAGAGTTTTCCAATAAGAGGTTTCATTTTGATATTTTTTAAGAGAAATGAATAAATGTTTATTTCATTGTAAAGAGGAAGGTATGCCATTAACATTTGAAAACGATATCAGTCAAATGGCCGCCACGTTTACGGTTGCACACATTTTTTTCATGACATTTTCCATGACCAATTTGCACATTTGCGTCTTGAATTGATTGTGAAGCATTGGCATAGACCTCATCTTTCACGTGGTCCCAAAAAAAAAGTCAAAATCACAAGATCTCGGTGACCAATTGTGATCATCTCTTCGAGAAACAACACGGTCAGGACACTTTTCTTGCAAAATTGCGATTGTTTTGTTGCTTGTGTGGCACGAAGCGCCGTCTTGTTGAAAATAAACGTTGTTCACATCAATAACTTCCAATTCCGGCCATACAAAAATTGTTAATCATAACTCGGTAGCGCCATTTATTCACCGTAACAGTTGCACCAGCCTCATTTTTAAAAAAGTAGGGTCCCATCACAGGGCAAGCCCAAAAAACGCACCAAACAGTGACACGTTGAGGATGCAAAGACTTTTCAACAATCATTCTTTGATTTTTTGAGCCCCAAATGCTTATTAACGTAGCCTCCGAGGTGAAAATGGGCCTCATCACTGAAGATGATTTTTCGATGAAATTCCGGATCATTTTGATGCATTTGAAGAATTCAATCAGCGAAGATACGACGTTTATGGTGATCGACCGGCTTGAGTTTTTGTGTTAACTAAACTTTAAAAGCTTTAAGACTTTTTATGCAAAATAAGGTGTAATGACGTTTGTGGAATGACTAATTCCAAAGATCGACGAGAAATCGACAAACCTGGGTTTTCTTTAACACTACGGGCTACATCAGCAATATTTTTATGTGTTCTTGAGCGATGCACACGGTGTCGATTCTTCTCATCACAAACTTGTCCCAACTGCTCAAATTTTTCCACCAGGTTTACTATTGCCGGCCGAGAAGGTGCTTTACGACGAACAAAAAGTGCTTTAGTTTTGCAAACTGTGACTTTTTGTAGTGAATTTTAATAATTTCAATGCGTTGTTGAAGCGTGTATCGTTCCATTTTTAATAATGGCGTAGTTTTTACTTGTCAAATGTCAAAAGATAATAACTTTAAAATTGACTGCTGCTCAAATAGTTTGCTATTCAAAATGAAACTTCTTTGTATTAGTTCTATGTTGAAATATCTTATATTTTTCCTAATTTTTTGTATATGATCTTAATTAGGTTTTCATATTTTTTCGAGTTTAGGTCAGTGTTTCTTTTTTTTTCTTGGAGATTTGCGGTATTATTTGTGGTTTTAATCTTGCGCAGATTTTTTTTGTAGCAGTTTGTATATCAGTTTTGATTTTTTTGTGATAACTGTATAACATCCATGTTTATTAGATGTTTCTTGGACCATAATTTATTGTCTAAATCTTCTTGATAGTCTTTCTCCCTTAACTTAAGTTTTTTGTTACTAGGGAAACTGAGCCTTTTTATTATTATTATTTTTTTTTTTTAGTTTAGTGTTTATAGAAATTGTTGCTCTAAGTAGCTTGTGATTGCTTCCTGTGTTAAATCGGTTCAGAACAGTGACGTCTTTGCATATTTGTCTGTTATTGGAGAGAATATAATCAATTTAAGTTTGGACTTTTCTACGTCCATTTCTTTTGTAAAGGTTTTTGGAAGAGAGTATTTGTACAGTATTTTTTTTTTTTCATTAGAAAATGCTACAGCATTTTTTTCTTGTCATTCTTGTTTCCGATATATTCAGTGTCTCTTATTGTATTCTGTCCAACTTTTATTTATTGAAGTCCGTTGTGAGTTTTTGCTGTTTTTCATAAAAATCTATCTTTTCAAGTTTGTATCTAGATTACTTTTTTATTATTTTTCAGAACATTTGTTCCAAGAAATCCAATTTGGGAACTTGAAACTTCTTAATGTTTTGTTATGAAATCAGTAATGTTGATTACACTAAAGATATTCTTGGAATCTTTAATGCAGTAGATTTCTATTGATTTAAAGCTTGGGTTGTCATAAATTTATTGACATATATATACATTTTTTTTTTTTACAGAGAGGAGTAATGCTTTATGCACGTCTCTTCAATACAGAGGTGTGTGGGACTTGTTCCTTAATTCAACAAGAACCCTACCCACTAACCCTCCTCTTTTTCATCTCTCCCAGTTCCATGGCATCCGCTTTTGCATTTCTTCATTCGACCAGGTTTTAATTATTTAATCTGCTTATTGTTCTAATTTTGTTTCTCTTCTTTTTCTCTAAACCTTTCATCTTTTTTTTTTTTTGTTATAATCTTTTCAATCATACTATTGATGATATCCCATATTTTCTAACATTAGGTTAATCACATTTTTTTCTCTAATATCTATGCAAAGTGCAGTCTCCGCTACTCATCTTTTAACTTCCTATTTTGGGCAGACCAGTAACGTAAATTGAGCTGTGTCTACACCATCACAATATACACATTTGTCATTGTTAGTTTTCTTAATTTTTTTTAAGTATGCCCTGAAACATCTATGGTCTGTTAAACACTTTGTTAAGGAATATCCAATTTGCCCGTGTTTTCTTTCTATCCATCTTAAAATGTTTGGAATTAGTTCATGTGTCTGATCTAACTTTTGCCTTTTCTTTTTTATCTTTACCTCATGTAATTTGTCTTTCTTCTGCCAAAAGCAAGTATGAAATAGTTCTAGCCAATACCATTCACTCATTATTAAAATTGTTCTGTAAGCACGACAGATTCTGATAGCAACGTTTGTTTGTAAACTGTTAAGTAACCTAATATATTTGTCGTATTTAAGTGCTACTGACAAAATTGGGGCTGCATACATTACCACAACTACCGATGCCATAATTCTTCTTTTTTCTTCAGTAAGTAAGTAAGGATGATGCCAAGATGCGGAGGAAGCATCTTGGCATCATCCTACATACAGATGCTGCAACTAATTTTGTTTTAGCTGTTACTCTTTTGACATGTTTTCAAAATTTTTAAAATTTATTTGTATTACTTCTAAATATATTAAACTATTTTTTGGCCTAATTTTATCATTTCCCAAATTAAAATTTACATCTCTACATTTTTTTCTTCCAATAATTAAAATTGCTTCAGTTTTTTTTGTTGCAATCTCGAGTTTGTGGTTAATCATCCATTGATTCACCTTTTCTATTCATTTATTTGTTGTAACTTTCAATACATCCGCTGTTTTCTCCACAATTAGCATAGCTAGATCGTCAGCATATGCTAAAAGAGTTACTTGTTTAGGGACATCAATTTTAAGTAAATCATTATAAAGGATATTCCATAGATTAGAACCCAGTACCAAACCCTGTAGTACACCCCCCGTCACTTCATACTTTGTACCTTTTTCATCAATATTTATTCTATTTGTAAAATAATTTTTAATTATTTCTATCATATATTTAGATATCTTTTTTTTATCTAAAGCTTCAATAGTTTTGTCCCAAGCTGCCGTATTAAATGCATTTTTTACATCAAATGTAATTAAAGCAGATAATCCTCTTTTCCTAAATGTTTTCTTCATTTCATTACAAGCAATTTTTTTAACAGTTTCTATTGGGTCTAAAGTTGATTTCCCTTCCTTAAAACCATATTGAGAATTTGATAAATCTTCTCTTTTTTCTAATTCTTTTTTAACCTAGCCACAATAATTTGTTCATTAGGTTTTCCTAACGAGTCAATTAGACAAATTGGTCAATATGATTTTGGATCTTCTTTATTTTTACCAGGTTTTTTAATTAATTTCAAATTTGCTATTTTCTAAGAGGTAGATAATATTTTATCCGGAATTTCTTCTACTGCTTTTTTAATCATTTCTGTTGGGATCATATCTGGCCTTGGCGCTTTTTTAGTTTTTATTTTATTTGAGGCATATTTGAGCTTTTCCATAGTTATATCGGTAGTAGGTATCATCTCTAGTTTTGTAATTAGCCACTTTATTTTTACTTGTTCTGGGAACAATGTTTTTCTAATTTTATCTTAGAATAAATTTGACAATTTAGTACCATTAAGTTTCATTTTTTTTGTAATAATTTTGTACTCATCTCCCCAAATGTTATCTTCAAGCTCATCATTAATTTTGTTTCACGCTTTTTCTTTAGCTTTAATAATCAAAATATTAAGTCTTTTCTTAGCAGATTTATAATCAGTTTTCTTTAATAAAGTATCATCATTATTGCCCCTTCTTCTTGATCTTAATATCTTTTGTCTTTTATGTATACAAATTTTTCTTTGTGATACAATATCTTTGTTCCACCAAAAAACCTGCTTTTTATTAATTCCCCCATTCATTTTTGGCAATACCTCATCACAAGATTCTTTTTATATATTTATCAAAGTATTGTAACTTGTATCTGATGATGTCATACTTTTAACTCTTATTATATTCTTAAATTTTGTTCATTAAATTTTCTTAGGTTCCACCTTTTTCTAAGACTATTAATTACTGTTATTGAAGTTTTTTTTAATACTGTATCTAATATAATTATGAAAACTTAATGTTTCAGCCTCCATTACGTGCCATTTAATTATTCTACATAATAAATTTTTTGAGCACATAGTTAGGTCAATGAAGGAAGTCTGTTCATTCTTTTCAAAAGTGGGCTTCTTCTCATCATTTATAATGACAATACTGTTTCCGGCCATCTACTCGGTAAGAAACTCTCCTCTTTTATCCTCCACTCTGGAGCCCCACTCCGGCGATTTTGCATTGAAGTCGCCAGCAATCAGTAGCTTCCTAGTGGACAGTCTCTTGTTCTAGGGTGATAATAAAATTTTTGTATTCCAGCATGGAGCAGTTGGGTGATATGTAGTCTTGCTACATATCACCCAACCTGATGTTTTCTACGTCTATCCATACGTATCCTTGTCCTTTTTTTGTCTCCGATTTTAAGTTTATTGTTTAGAATTTTGATTCCCGCGTCAATTTCAGTGTCGAATATTGTTGGTCCCTCTTTTATTGCTATTTGTTTTGCTCATTGTTGCGGTGGCTTCCAGCATGTCGTGAGCAGCTACTGCCCTACCCACATTAATTTGCATTATTTGTATCTCCATTTTTAGTTTCAGACATCACCTTTTCTGGCTCCGATTCAGTTTTTTTCGCATTGGTTTTTTTTTTCAAAAGTCCTTAACCGTTTGGTTGTAGACCGGGCAAGCCATGCTGTCTGCTCGGTGACCCTTTTTTGACACACGTAGCACTTGACTTGATTAGGATTTGGGCAATCTTTTGTCTTGTGACCTTCCCCGCATCTGTGATATTTCTTTTCGGACTGAGTTTCAGCCTGTCGTTGGTGCGCTTTGTGTCCGTACCTTTGGCATCGGAAGAATTTTGGTGGATTTAGCATTTCCTCCACTCTCCATGCTCTTCATTTATTTCCTATCTTTTTTTTGGTTATTATTGTGTGCACAATATGACTATATAACTTTTATTTGTTTGTTCCAGAGAGTACATTCCGTCATTTTCTTATATTGGGACTGGGAATGCCTCCAATGGTCAATTTTAACTCTAAACATACTCAATATATTACTGTTTTAAAATTCAAATTTGAGTTGTTATTCAGAGGTATTTTTATGTGGTTGCAACATATTAAGTAATTCCTAAATATTACATTTTGAAATTTAAAAAAATAATGATAATAATAACTATAACTAAATAAATTTGTTTAATTACGGTTAAGCTATTGATGATCAATAGAAAGATCTAATATAATCTAAAATTGTCTTTTAATCTTTTACACATTTGTATATAAGCAAACCAGGTGTTGTTCGCCCGCACACTTGTAAAATAAAACACGTAAAATAAAAAAAAAACTTATTAACACCTTTGTCCGAGGAATTTCTTTAACTGCCCAACACCTCTTTAAAAATAACCCCGTAATGAAAACGCCATTAAAACTGGGCCTTAATACATTTTTCCCTACTACCGAGACCATTACGAATGGGCCCTTTCAACACGTTAAAAATGGAATTGTTACAGGTCATTGCTTGCACAATACCTATTGAATAACAATATAACAAGACTTTTAACGTGCCTCAAACAATCATCTCGAGTTTAAATATTTTTTTAAATAAAAAAATATATGAGGATTTTCCAGGTGTTCATTATAAAATTTATAGCATTATGCAAAGTGGTCATTATATTTAAATCATTTGTTACAATTTTATTGTTTTACAAGGAAAATATGTAATTTAAATAAAATAATTAATCAATAGATAAAAAAGCTTCTTTTTCAAAATTTATAGCGACAATTCCTTACGAAATTTATACCATCCACTTTCCAGTTTGTCTCAAATTTTATCTACCTATCAAAGTGAGAACATGTTTATCCTATCCAGTTGAAACATAATCCGTTCGAATTCAAATCGATAAATTAAATGCTTTTCATTCAACACATTCTAGCAATACTTATAAAATCAAAAACATATCACATTTAATTCAAATAAATTTAACTAATATAAAATAAATGCTTGGTTAGTTTTATAATTAAATTTTCAGTCAGCTAAGCTACATTGTATCTTGTAAAGTGCTAACGTCCGAAAGAGATTTATGAAATCTGAAGCAAACGGACCCCCATAACTCGGGAGTGTTAATATAAACCTCACCTCGGGTGAGTACTGTTAAATAGAATTACGGTATAAAATGTGACGGGAGGATGCAAATTATGTGCGCGTTTTGCAGGACGAGCCGATAATTAAACTCAACGTATGTTGATTTATGATTTTATTTGAGGGATGTTAATAAAAGTTGTAGCTATAAAAAGATGTATACATGTGCTCAGTCGGATTGTAAAAAATGTGTCGAATATATGGAAGAGTTGGTTAAATTACATTTATAATGCTGGTTTGAAGGCTTTAGACATCTGCATTTTTTTAAATATTATGAATTTTTTTACATTTTTCAAGACCAAATTTTGCTGATTTGTAACAATATTTTGATGTTTTTATGGCCGGATTTTGGTGCGTTTTGACAGTACAATATATGCTTTGAAACTATTTTTGAGCAGATTTTAGTTTTTTCTGACGCAATTTTAATATTTTTTAACAAAATTTTGTTATTTTTGACATTTTATAACAAAATTTTACACTTTTTGACAGTTTATAGCCGGATTATTGTGTTTTCTAACAATGTTTTGAAGTTTTAAAACTGGATTATTTTAATTTTGACATTTTATGAGTAGAATTTTACATTTTCAACGGTTTTATGGCTAGATAAATAAAATTTTGCACTTTTTAACTGTTTCTGGCTAGATTTGGGTTCTTTTTGACATAGTTTTAATGTTTTACTTTTTGATTTTGTTGTTTAGATTTTTGCGTTTTTTAACAGTTTATATCTTATTGATTTTAGTTCTTTTTAACATTATTATGTTATTTCTAACAATATTTTAATAATTTTATGGCCGGATTTTGCTAGTTTTGAAAATTTATAATTTTTTTTTTTACATTTTTAACAGTTTATGACCAAATCTTGGTGTTTTATAATAATAATTTGATGTTTAAAGTTTTGATTTTGCTAGTTTTGACAATTTATAAAAATATTTTAATGTTTTATGACCAAATTAAGTTATTTTTTAGTACTTATAAAGAAGTTTGCATTTTTCGCTTTTTAAGACAAAATTTTGGTGCGTTTTGACAATATTTTAATGTTTAAAAACCGGATTTTACCATTTTTGACATTTTATTAATAGAATTTTGCACCTTTTAACTCTTTATAGCTAAATGTTAGTGCTTCTTGATTTGTTATTTAAAAAATTTTAGTTTTTTTTTACGCAATTTTAATATTTTTTAATTTTTTTTTGTTATTTTTGATATTTTATAAACAAAGTTTTACACTTTTTAACTGTTTATGGCCGACTTTTGGTGCTTTTTAACAATATTTTGATGTTTGAAGGCTGGATTCTATACATTATAGCTATTTTTTTAAGAATTTTAGTTTTTTTTTACTTAATTTTAATATTTTTGTTATTTTGACATTTTATAAACTAAATTTTACACTTTTCAACAGTTTATGGTCGCTTTTTGGTGCTTTTTATAAGTAGAATTTTACATTTTCAACAGTTTTATAGCTAGATAAATAAAATTTTGAATTTTTTTGCTAAATTTTGTTTTAATATTTTATTACTTGATTTTGTGCTTTTAATGTTTTAAGGCCAATTTTTGGCCATTTTACTTTTTGTTTGATAGCTTTTGCGCCTGCGGCACAAATTTAGACTCGATCTATCGGCGCAAAAATTTAAAAATATTATTATTTTTGGCATTCAAACATAAATCTTCTGTCGCTTGTTAAATTTTGTTAAAAAAAAGTTTTAAACCACACCCTAGTGTGTTTATAATATTTTTTGTAAATTAAAAAAAAAAAAAAATTATTTGCATAAAAATTTTGTAAACATTTTTTTCTAGATGGACTTTTCAATAGACGATGAGTACAACACTGACAATTTTCTATGTAAAGTTGTCCCCAGAATTCAAATTTTTAATAATATTTGGTGTATTGTTCCTCTGAGCGCGGCTAAACGTGCATTTGTAAGAGTTTATGTTAAAGAATACGCCTACTTTGCAGATTTTTTGAGTTTTAGACGCTTAAAACCCAAATACACAGAACAAATTTATATTTTTCAATTAATTTACATCAAAATACGTCAACTATGGCGGTTAAAATTTTTTTAAAAAATGCTTCTTTTTGCACAGCCCACTAAGAACAAAAACATGGTTTTATGGCTTTTGCGGCTTATAGACAGGGTATAAACTTGAAATGGCGCCAGATTTGGATTCTACGGAAAATTTCTGATTGATTTCATTAGTAAATTTATTTTTTTGAGTTAAAATTGCGGTTTTTAAACAAAAAATGTGATTAAGTTAAAAAACGTCAAAGAAACTTAAAAAAATTGTACAATTTTTTTATAGGTTTCATACTCTCATATATTGATCAAAAGACTACTAATAAGTTATAGAAACTAAAAAAAAATACATAAGCAAGTTATTCAACGCACCCCCCCCCCTAGCTCTGGTCCGTTTGAAATGGAATTGCCCAAATAGAATTCTGCACTTTTTAATTATAGCCAAACTTTGGTGCTTGATATGTTATTAACTGTTTTTGATTGGATTTTAGTTTTTTCTTTCACAATTTTAATATTTTATTTCTTGATTTTGTTATTTAGAATTCTGCATTTGTTTAACAGAAAATAAAAAAAACACAATTATTATGTACTATATCACAAATGTATTTAAATCGTAACTAGTTACAACCAAAAAAAACGTTACAACTAGTCACGGTTTAAATATATTTGTGATATAGTAATTGTGTTTTATTTATTTTCTAAACTGAACTATCACGTAGTAACTGTTTAATAACTTTTGGATCACTTCCATTAGTTTTGGATCATTTCTTTATTTTTTAGATCAGTTCTTTATTTTTTAGATCAGTTTGATATTTTTAGGATCAGTTTAATAATTTTTGGATCACTTCTTTTAGTTGTGGATCACTTTCTTTAGTTTTAAATCACTTCCTATTTTTTTAGATCAGTTTATTATTTTTTGGATTAGTTTAATAATTTTTAGATCACTTTCTTTAGTTTTCAATCACTTCCTAATATTTTAGATCAGTTTAATTATTTTTGGGTCACTTTCTTTAGTTTTCGATCACTTCCTTATTTTTTAAGTCATTCAATTTTAATTTTTAACAGTTTATATCTTATAGGTTTTAGTTCTTTCTGACAATATTCAATTATTTTTAACAACATTTTATGACCGGATTTTGTTAGTTTTAAATTTTTTAATATTTTTTTACATTTTGTACAGTTTATGGCCAAATTTTGGTGTATAATACCAATATTTTGTTGTTTAAAAATTAGGTTTTGCTATTTTTGTCATTTTATAAAAACCTTTTAATGTTTTAAGACTAAATGTAGTTATTTTTAAATTTTTATGAATAGAAATTTGTGTTTTTAACTGTTTGAGACTAAATTTTGGTGCTTTTTGACATAATTTTAATGTTTCAAAACAGGATTTTACTATTTTTTTAATAGATATTTGCTTCTTTTAATAGTTTATAGCCAAATTTTGGTGCTACCTAATGTGTTATTTATAAAATTAGAATATAAACATTATTTTTGAGCAAATTTTAGTTTTTTCTGACATATTTTAATACTTTTTAACAAGATTTTGTAATTTTTGGCATTTTATAAAGAAAATTTTTTTAAATGGACGGGTTTTGGTGGTTTTTAACAATGTTTTGATGTTTCAAGGCCAGATTATTTTAATTTTAACATTTTATAAGTAGAGTACATTTTTGACAGTTTTATAGCTGGATAAATAAAATGATGCACTTTTTAATTGTTTTTGGTTAGATTTTGGATTTTTCTGACATAATTTTGATGCATTTTAACAATATTTTAATGTTCTAAAACAGAATTTTACTATTTTTGAATAAAATTTTTTTAACAGTTTATTGCTAAATTGTTTTTTTTAATTTTTGTGGAACGCTTGCAAAACTACCTTAAGCTCTTGCTCTTTTTATAGCTTGCTGCGCTCTATAAGTGAGCACTGCTAAAATGCATTGTTTAAAAAATACAAGCTTAAGTTTTCCGAATGCACCCTATGCCAGACCAGTTTTTTGCTGGTTTACGTTTGTTTTGCTGATGGGCGTATTTTTTATTCTAAGATTGTTGCTAGTGACAAGATGGGTTATTAAATGTGTTTTGGATATATTGATGTTTAATATTATTTATTGCAGAGCATAATTGAGTTAATCATTGTGTCTTGATTTTCCGGTGAATCGCCTTACCTCCTAGTGGTAGTGAAACGGGCAACGGTTTACTGGCTTACAAAGCAAAAGTTGCTTGCTTGCTATTATTAGTATATTATACTGGCTTGATTGGAATAGTACAAGCTTGCTCAACACGATAGGACTGAGCAATGGTTACATTTGTAGTATATTGACTAAATAAGCCAACATAAGACGTCAAATTTTGATTCTTTTTATCAATAGTTTTTGACATTTTATGAATAGAATTTTACATTTTTAACAGTTTTATGACTTGATTTTGGTTATTTCTAATATAATTTTAGTTTTGCATTACCTGATTTTGTAATTTAGAATCTTGCATTTTATAACAGTTTATAACTTATAGATTTTAGTTTGTTTTGAGAAATATTCTATTTCTAACAACGTTTTAACGACCAAATTTTAGTGCTTTGTAACAATATTTTGATGTTTAAAATCAATCTTCAGCTATTTTTGACAATTTTTAAAAATATTTAAATGTTTTATGACTAAATTTAGTTATTTTTAACTATTTATAAAAAGAAATTTGCATTTTTGACAATTTTTTAATTCCAAAAATAGATTTTACTATTTTTGACATTTTATGAATAAAATTTTGCACACTTTAACTAATTATAGCCAAATTTTGGATCATTTTGATGCAATTTTAATATTTTTAAAGAAATGTTTTTAATTTTTGGCATTTTATAAACCGAACTTTGTTCTTTTCAGCAGCTTATGACCGGATTTTGGTGCTTTTTAACAATATTTTATTGTTTTAATGCGGGATTATTCTAATTTTGACATTTAATGAGTAGAAGTTTACGTTTTTAAAAGTTTGAAGACTGGATAAATAAAATTTTGCACTTTTATTTGTTATTAGCTGGATTTTGGTTCTTTTTGACACAATTTTAGTTTTTACTATCTGATTTTGTTATTTAGTTTATTTTTTTACTGTTTTTGACAATTTATAAAAATATTTTAATGTTTTATGACGGAGTTTAGTTATTTTTAATTTTTTATGAATAGAAATTTGCGTTTTTTGACCATATTTTTATGTTCCAAATACGGATTTTACTAATTTTGGTTTTATGATTATAATTTTAAACTTTTCTACAGTTTATCGCAGGATGTTGGTGCTTTCTAACAATCTTTTAATGTTTCAAGGTTGTATTCTTTTAGTTTTGACATTTTAATAGTAGAATTTAACAATTTCAACAGTTTTATGACTTGATTTTGGTTCTTTCTGATATAATTTAAGTTGTGTATTACCTGATTTTGTTATTTAGAATTTTGCAATTTTAAACAGTTTATATCTTGAAAATTTTAGGCAGGATTATTTTAATTTTGACATTTTATAAGTAAAATTTTACATTTTTAACAGTTTTATGGCTAGATAATAAAAATTTTGCAATTTAAATTGTTTTTTGCTGGATTTTGGTTCTTTTGACATAGTTTTATTATTTTTTTGCATGAATTTGTGATTTAGAGTTTTGCATTTTTTGACAGTTTATAGATTATAGGTTTTGGTTCTTTTAGAGATAATATTATTGTTTCTAACAATGATTTGATATTTTATGACCAGAATATGCTAGTTTAGAAATTTTATGAAATTTTTTACATTTTGTACAGTTTATGAGCAAATTATAATGCCTTATAACAATATTCTTGACAATTTTGAGAAAAAATTTAAATGTTTTATGACCAAATTTGGTTATTTTTAAATTTTTATGAACAGAAATTTGCATTTGTAACCGTTTAAAACTAAATTTTGGTACTTTTTGACAATATTTTAATGTTTTAAAATAAAATTTTGCACTTTTTAACTGTTTATAGCCAAATTTTGGTGTTTTTGATTTGTTATTTATAAATTTGAATTTGAAATATGCATTTAACTGTTTTTGAGTGGATTTTAGCTTTTTTTGGCGCAGTTTTAATACTTCTTAACAAAATTTTCATATTTTTATGGCTGAATTTTAGTGCTTGCTAACAATATTTTAATGTTTCAAAGATTTTTCTAATTTTGACATTTTATAAGTAGAATTTTTAACAGTTTTATGGCTACCTAAATACAATGTTGCATTTTTAAACTGTTTTTGACTGGATTTTGGTTCTTTCTAACAGTATTTTATTATTTCTAACTATATTTTGATATTTTATGACCAGATTTTGTTATTTTTAACATTTTATGATTTATTTTTGACGTTTTATGAATAAAATTTTAATTTTTTTAACAGTTTATGGTCAAATTATTTTCTGTTTTTTTTTGTGGACTATTTGCAAAACTACCTAAAGCAAATCGAAAGTGAAACATTACTCTCTTAATAGCTCGCTGGCGCTACTTGTAGTTGGTGATTTTTCTCGTTATTATGAGAGTTTCTGCTATTAGTAATCACTGGTAGTATGCTTTGTTTAAAAACTTTACGTTTCAATTTCTTACTGGATCATGTTTGTTTTATTATCCCGCAAAGCAAAGCGCAAATATCTTACTATCTGAATTTACTTGTTAAACACGTATTCCAAGAGTGTTATGAATAATTTTAGTGAGATAGTATCTTCTTGGCGCACTCTTATTCTTACTATTCTAAAAACGTCGGTATTTTTATATTTTTTTAGATCTGAACGCAAGCTGTAGCTTGTTCATAAATATAGCAAAGCAGAGCTATGTATCTGTGGTCTATTCTAATCTAGTCTAATTGTAGTCGACAAAATCAGGGCTAACGGTTTATTATATTCTATGGATTTCTCAATTAGTATCTTAATTACATGTTTAAAAAAACCTTTGTGTGACGTCAGTCGCGGGCAAAAAACGTTGTTATGTTGGCTTCATCTTGCAATAAGCAAAAAATAGCACATGTGGGTTTACATGTATAATTATAGATGATCTATGGTCAACTACTTGCCTGTGTAACAAATTTAAAAAAAGTTTTTTATTTTTTTAATTATTATTTTTATAAGTAGTTAGCTAAAATGATTAATTACATTATTATTATTATTGTTTTCAGTGAAATTTTTATATATTTCTGTAAATTATAAAAATGTGTTGAGTATAATAATAGTTTATTTTACTGAACAATTAATCATGTATATTACAACACAAACTATTAAAATAATCCAAAAATAGAATAATAATTAAATAGCTACATTATAGGTAAAATAATTTTTCTAAATATTATTAACAATATTAGAAAGTGCGCCACCGGAAAATAACCGATAAATTCGTAACGACAATAATAAAACCACATTACAAACCGATCTGACTCAAACATGGCGAAATGCAATTTAAATATTGCTATTGATAATTAATTATTTTAATTTATAGTTTGCCTTAAAGGTAAGAGTAACTAGACAAATTTTCCTTCTTGTCGTAATGCGGCATTGCGCAATATCACAGGCGGCGTTTACTGCCGATTTGAAATGCCACTAGTAAGAGGCAAAAAACGTTTTGTTTATAGATTGCGGAACGGTAACATAAAATATGTCTTGTATATTGGGATAGGAATTGAAGCCGAAACAAATCGAACGATTGGTTAATATAATATTGCGATTGTAATATGCAAATTGGAAAATATTTTGATATTATTTTGTATAACAGCAGTAGTTAAATTGTAATTACTAAATTGGCAATTGCAATATTTATTTTGTAAACAATTATGACTTATTTGGGCAACCATTATACGCTCAATTTGCTTGCTATTATTGAGTGAAACTATTTAACAAGTTTTAATCATGTTTTATACTGAAAGTTACAAAATACTTTAATTTTAACGTTGTTTAAGTTTAGTTTAATTTAAATCTATTTAAATATACTCATTCAATTTATACTAAAAATAATTGAAATTTATTTATGCGTAGGGTATAAAATTACAATTGACGGAGTTGATACATAAAGGTGATTACCAACATTTACTAAAATATAAAATTGTTTACTAGATTAAGGTGCAAGCGTTATTTTGTATCTTATGTCACTATTATTTCATACATTTTTTATATCGATTAAGATGATAAAAACTTTGTTTTTATAAAAGTGTGCATGGAGTGAGCTTTTATAGTTATGTAATTTTTTTATCCCCCTAATTACTAAACATCTTTATTAATCATATATATATATATATATATATGGCCATGTATGAGTTCAGTGTACGGAATGAAAATTGTTTTTGCTCAAACCACTGAAAATGCTTTCCTCTACATGAATCATGGTTATGTGACTTTTTTCAGTTTTTTTAGTAAATTTTCGAGTAATATGTAATCAAAATTTGAAAAAATCGAGGTATTTGTTTTTTTTTACATTATTTAATCAATTGTAACTTCTCAAGATTGCATTTAAAAAAAAAATTAAAAAATACTTTTTTTCTTTAAAACTGTCTAAGGAATAAGTTTTCATAGCCAAACATTTTTTTCTTTAAATTTTGAAAACTTTGCAGAACTTTAAAAGACAGTTTTCTTAAAAAAAATGACGGGTGTTTTTTTTTCAAATATGAATAAAAACGTGCTTTTATATGTGCAAAAGATACCCTGAATATTTCAGAAAGTGTCGTGTGCTACGTTCCGAGATATCTTACGGTAATTTACAAAAATACTTAAAAATAGCGAAAAAAAGGCTTAAATTTTAAATTTACATTTTTTGATTGTTTGTAACTTCTTAGGATTGCATTTTTTTTTTTAAATTTGTCTAAAGAATAAGTTTTCACATACATTTTTTTTTTTCTTTGCATTTTGAAAATTTTGCAAAACTATAAATGACAGTTTTTCTTAAAAAAATATTATAGATATTTTTTTTCAAATATGGATAAAAACGTGTAAAACGCTTTTTTTAAGAAAAACTGTCACTTAATGATTTGCAAAATTTTCAAATCTTTATAATAAAAAAATTTCTCTGTGAAAACTTATTCTATTTCTTAAAATGCAATCCTAAGAATTAATAAGTTACAAACGATCGAAAAATGTAAATTTAAAATTTAAGCGTTATCTGCTATTTTTAAGTATTTTTAAGAAAACGTAGCACACAGCACTACTTGAATTTTTCATCTTTTGCACATATAAAAGCACGGTTCTATTCATATTTGAGAAAAAAGAAAATACCCGTCATTTTTTTTAAGAAAAACTCTTTTTAAGTTCTGCAAAATTTTCAAAATTTATGGAAAAAAATTTTGGTTATGAAAACTAATTCATTCACAAATTTTGAAAAAAAAAGTTTTTATAATTTTTTCTTAACAATGCAATCCTGAGAAGTTACAAACAATCAAAAAATGTAAAAATACTCAAAAACTTTACTTTTTTTAAATTTTGATTGTTTATTACTCTGAAATGGCTCACCAAAAAAATTTGAAAAAATTTGCCTAATCAGGATTTATGTAGAGAAAGACATTTTCAGTTTAGTTTGAGCAAAAACAAGCGATTACCATTGCAAATTTTTTTTTATTGTCAGCTACTCTTATATGGATTTCATAATTTAGGCCTGATTATTGCCATATATTTCTTAGCCATTGCAAATGCAAAGGCAAAGGCATGAGTGCAACAGAGAAAACATAACTTTTGTGTATATATAAATTTATTTTTTTTTGGGCTAGGAGAAATCATCCTAAAGACTTGGCAAGTGTTGAATTCATCCTCACGGACGCCTACCGACTACCCCCCCCCCCCCCCCCCAAGTGACCACCATATGGAAGTTTGACGCTTTACGGGCGTATGTACCTTTCCAACTAACTAAGAAATAAATTACGGGATGAAGCACCTAGTGTACCACACTATTTCCGGAGAACAGACTAATTGTCCAAGTCTGAGAAATTAACCATTACTTGGCTAAAACCTGAGCAGAAGTTAGTATTAACTTCTTAAAGTTGTGACCGCCTTCCTGGGATAAACGGAGCAGCAACTGATTGCGATCAATACTATCTGCGCTATTTGCAGAACCCGCCGCTTGAGCGTAGGACACGTCTCTGCTAGCTTTGGGTGTAGCTTTTGAAGGGGCGGTGGTTTGCTGATGTTTAGCAGGTGCCTTACTGTGGGCTTTGCCAAATCGACTAGCCCGCAGTTTAACATAAACTGAGCAACCTTTATAACTGGCAGTGTGCGACCCACCGCACCCGGCACACGTAGCTACTTGTCCAGACTTCTTAAAAAAAAAGCGCAAGCGGAGCTTTGGTGAGTCTCGGAGCACTAAACACACACATATGGTGCGTTGCATCGAGATGCCTTGTAGCCAAACCATTGGCGACAATGACATTGTGCAATGTCTGCGGTCTTACGTTTGTACTCAACCGTACAACGAAGCCCGCACATCTCATTGAGAGAGAGTATCTCTCTATTTTTGGCTTCCTGGGGGAGCTGTACGTAAAGCATTGGAAAGGATTTCCTGTTTCTTCCCATGCAAGTTACAGAAGAAGGTTCAAACTCCCAAGCGATGAGTTTGGCTTGTACCACATCTGTCGTGATACAGTCGGAAATGTTTTGAATGACGTGTTTTAGGGTATTTTCGGCCTTTGTATACGGATGCCATCCATCACGTTTACAGCTTTGTCAATATTGATATTGTTAGATTTGAAAGTCTCCAACAGTCCAGGATACAGAGGGCTGAAGGCCCTTTTGGCGCTGAAAGCACCTGACGGGAGTTGGCTGATGGCTTAGTGTTCAATGAGGTTGAGGAAGACTCACCCGGGTCTTTCCTGGCCTTCTTTGACTTCTTCTTCTTTCCATTTTTGCCCACGGTCTGAAACTTCTTCTCCGGGGGCGGGGCGTCAAGGTGAGCAGCGACGTTGCTTTCCGTTTCCATCTGCTTTTTATCAGATGGACTGGAGTCGATCGGATTCTTGGCCGGCCTCTTGAGGGAGACCTGGACCTGGAGATCCGGTGTCTTGATGGGCTGGGGCTTGGCTGGTGATGTCGCCGGGGTTTCTGCGGGGATGGCTGGCAGTGTGGACTGCTTTGCAATCTCGGCAATCATCTTTTTTGTTTTTTTTTTTTAGATGTTGTCATGGAGGGTCTGGAGAGTAGAGCCAAGATCGTATTTGGCTCACTGGATCTTGTCGAAGGCGATCTCGATCTTCTTAGACTCGTCTTCGACCATCCTCACTAGACGTTCCTTCAAGTTCTTAATCTTGGGGTCTTGCACTGGACCTCAATGAGCAGTATGGAAAGAACTTCACTGTCAGAGAGGTCCGAATCTATGCTGAAAAATTACGGTTTAGTTAACTAAATATTAAATATTATGTATTCAATAAATAAATAAATGAGTGGATAATTGACTGAGTAACGAGTTCAATCAATTATCCGGATTTAGGTGCAATAAAAATTGCAGTTATGGTCGTAACTGGAGCTCGTCAATCGATGTTCTCTTGGCGGCGGACAGGACTTGACCAATTTTCTTGTGTATATTAAGTTGCTTATTGTTGTTATATGTGTCCTTGGTGCGTCTACTTTTTAAACTTTTTTTAGACAAAACATTTAGCAAATCCTAGAATTTTTGTCTTGTATACAATGAGTTGAGTAAACCTTTGCAAGTTTACTTCAATGGACCGATAATCTTCATATCTATCAGCTAAGTGACTGGCACTACAGACAACAACCGCTGATACTGCGCTTCATCTTGATACTAAAGGATCAAGGTGTAAGAAACTTTAAGGGGGATTAATTTATTAGTAAACTTGTACTACGTCTATGTCTGGAATCAGACTATGGGTCTTTAGTTTTTAGGCTAAAAATACATAGAAGCGGAAGAGGAACTAATTTTTGACAAAACTATTTGAATTTTGCCTTTAATTTTTGGTCGCCTGTGCATAAAATTTTACCTTGCGAGCATAGGGTGTGCTTCGTGGAAAATATAGAATCTGCTGTTAAAAAACAGGTGTTATGGTTGGGGCCTTTGGTGAATTTTTGTTTGCCTTTAGCTTAAGACAAATTGGAATTTTTTATAGTTTGCAGAGTACGGCCTTTTGCACGTTGCTACATGCTTTAACTCTTTTAAGGTGTTACATGTAAACTGGGATGGGCTTTGGCGCATTTGACGCAAAC
Organism: Tachinus rufipes; assembly: GCA_963932245.1. NCBI lineage: Eukaryota > Metazoa > Arthropoda > Insecta > Coleoptera > Staphylinidae > Tachinus > Tachinus rufipes. Next base: position 93,138,585 of record OZ010747.1, on the reverse strand, counting down.
ATAAGACAAATTGAATCTTGATGTTATAACGCTGGCAATGGTGGCATTGAACAATGTCTGCGACTTGCGTTTATATTTTATCACATAACTTGATGAAGAGACAAGCTGAACACAGCGCATTGCAAAAAGGTTTCCATTTTCTCTCCTGCGTTTGATTGACAAGGAAGCGTACTTTCGAGCAGTTAGCTTTGCTTGCACCGCATAACTTTGTCTTTTTAAAGTTAACTTAAAATGTGTAGTGGTGAAAATAATTGTTTTTGCAATATGCAATTGTACTACGGATATTCGAATCAACCACGTTTACGACGCAATTGATGGTTACGTTCATGTCTTTAAACGTAGCCTTGACAGTTTCTGAATTGCAGTTTTATTCTGTATAACAATTGCGTTAAACGTTTTATGTCAGTTTCTTATGTAGTGCTAAGAATGAACATCTTATTTTAAAGAAGCTTTATCTACTAAAACCACTTTTTGCATCAACATATGCCCTTTCTGACATTTTTTTATTGTAGCACTTTTTTAACTTTTTACCCAGTTTCAAAAAATGTTTTCTTAACGATTTGCACACACCTCTAATTTGGTTTGCTGTAAAGCATGTACTTTATGATGTTCTGCACGGTGACTACTACTACGCCCAGGGTTGCCATCTAACCTTCTCTCTAGTGCAGTCTAGCTTTTACTGTTTTTTTTTTCATTTTTTGAAAATCAATTTTTTGCCGTTTTTTTCTGAAATAATTGTAAGAGCGTTCTACAGCCAGAACATGAAGCTAGATAATTCCAGCAATGGGTACTATTGCGTTGGCAAAGACGCTATGCGTATGGCAATTTTTTTTGCATGCGTTTGAATATCCCATAATCCCATGCTAGTGCCCTGTACAAAATTATAGAAGAGAGAACTCTGCACACTGTTATTTTTTTGCTTTTTTTAGATCTGGTTAGATTTGTCTAGTTTTTTTCACATCTTTGCATTGTGGGAGCTCATATTTATGTTACTGTCAAAAATGATAAACAATTTGTTTTGTGGGCTCTAAGTTTGTGCTTTTTTCTGTTTAGTCATCTTAACAGCTTTACAGCATTTTGTCTATATTTTCTGCATTATCTCCGGCAATAACATTGCTAAGTCGTCTGCGTAGCTTATGAGCTTGATGTTGCTCTGTATTGGTAATTTCAAAACTGTTTTGGACTTTTATTATAGCTTTTTTAATCAGTTTTAACCTAACTGCTTTCCACTTTGTTGGAAAGACATATTGCTCAGAAGAGTGTAGAGGGTGGTATGAAGGTGGCTTCTAAACTCTTTTCAGCTATTAACTTGATTGTAGAATACAATTTTGTACCCTGTGCCCCAGCTATTGCGGTTACGGTATTGTTTGTAGGTTTCTGGCAGTGAATCTTTCTTAGTGCATATTGTTTTTTTAAGCGTATAATTTTGCACGCATCTGGCCCTTAAGTTGGCAATATTGTTGTTCAACCAGTATACCGCTTGGTCTTTTCAAGATTTTTTTTGGCAAGGACGTTATTGGAGGTTTTAATAATAGCTCAAGAGATGTGTGTGTAAAAAGCTTCTGCTTTGTTGCTTTTTTGTAGTACCAGCTTCTTCTTCTGGTAGGATGGATTTTTGTTGCATTTATTTAATTAGTAATCTCTACGTGCATGCATCATAGACCATATTTTTGAGACTTATAGGGATGTTTGGGTTTTTAAGAATATGTCCGGCGTACGGGAATTTTGGACATATTCTTAAAAGAAAGGTCTATGATGCATGCATCCTGCCCGTAGCTACGTATGGACTAGAAACCACAATCTTAACGCAGAAAAATGCAAAACGCCTCAGAACAACACAAAGAGTCATGGAAAGGTCCATGCTTAAAATCAGGCTTATGTTTAGCAGCGGACAGACAAACGCTGAGAAAATGAAAAAGAAGAACCTCTACGTTGATTGTATTGTGGGAACTGAGGTTTTTTCTTTCCCAATTCTGGATATACTTAACTAGGTTTGTTGCGCACATTGTCACGTTAATGTAGGATACGTCCATTGCTTTCTTAAAATTCGGTTTGTTGCCTTTGTTTAGTAAACTTAAATCTTCTTTTTTGGCCCATTTAGCAATAAAGTTGCTTTTAATCTTTAGGTTTTTGCTAAAAGCAAATAAGTGGCTTTAAAAGTCGTCTGCTTGGGTTGTAAGTAAGAAGTATCATGCTTTCTACTTATAGGTATTTTTACTGCACGTTTTGCAGACCCATTTGTGGGTGTGTGGTACGTAGATAGCAGCGTCTGCGTTTTTGTTAATTCATCATTGCGCGTTGGCTTTTGCAGTGCTTTTTGTTAGTTCCAAGAATAAAAGCACCTAACGTGTGGCGATTGTTGGCCTATTATGAGTTAAATTAATAGAATAGGATTTACTTGATTTTATTTTTGTTTTTTTTGGTTATTTCTAGCATTTCATCAGAGTGAATCCATTTTCTAGAGGCAGAAATTTAGGGTGAACCGTGTTTATTGTGTCCTATTGAACCTCTATCACTTTCATATCTTCAGAGGTTGCGGACTTGATTTATTTGAAGCAGGTTCCTGTGTCAGAATTTTTGTTAATTTGTCAAGCGAAATGGGTTGATTCAGGTTTGCGGCAACGGGAGAAAAGAATAAGGTAGCCTAGAATTGAAGCAGCTAGCAATAATCTTTACGGTGGCTGTGATGGAAGCTTTGTATTCTGCAGCGCGCTTTTTGAACTTGTTGTTAATTTTTTTTTATTGCGTCCAAGTAGCCTAGATAAATCTGTTTGAGTTTATCCTTGTGCAGGTTGATTCTCTCCGACTTGGTTTGAATTAAGGAGATAATGAGTTTTTTTAACACGCCAATCTTTGTTTTTTGGTTCTTGAAGAGCTTGGCTTTCTCCTGCGCCTAAGCAATAGTGTGCGGCTTTTATGTCCACGCTAAAATAAATCTAAAAAATCTGTTTTTTTAAATTTACCTGTCTTGTGATACTGAAATCCAGTTGTCTTTCTATAGTTTTTGTGGTCTTTCCAAGGGCTTTTTAGAGTTTGGTTTTTTATTTCTAAAAGTGGACAATTTAAATTCAAAAAATAATTTTAACATGCGCAAAGACTTAAGTGCAACAGAAAAATTTTTTTTTTGTGTATATATATAAGACATATTTTGGTTTATTTTATGCCGTATAATTTATTGTCTTATATATTAAGTAGCATATTATAACGGCCAATTTTTGTATGGAGTTGTGTACATGCTTAGTTTTTTAGAACAAGGCAATCTAGCTCGGGGGCAACGTGATGTAGTTGGAGATTTTAGAGCTCAGCAGAAGTCTTCAAAGCGCTATATTGGAATTGGCATCAACCGTTGGCTTAGGTGCAATTTTTTTTTTATATTAAATTGTTTTTCTTAGTAGAAAAAAAAACAAGTTAAAAAAAATTATTTGGCTTATTTATCCAACCTACAATTGTTAAAATTGTCAAAGTTACGCCAGTTACATGATGCCCATTTGATACGTGTATGAACATTTTGAATTTTTTAAGTTGAAAATGGGAACACAACTAAAAAAATAATTTAATGTCATAATTTGACAGATGAGTTTTTTACGGTTCTTTTAGCACACATTATGCTTGCGTAATGAAAAGAATGAAATAAAAAAAAATTTTAGCTATACACGTTGCATAATGAACACATTACAGTAAGGAAAAGAAAAGAACAGTTTTTCCACTCGTGATTTGAATCGGAAATTGATGGTTTTATGGTCTTAGAGCAAACCTACAATTTTTTTTTATAGAAATTTTTTAGTCTTATAATTTTAATTTTATTTATTAAAAAAGTAATTTGTCTAAACTTAAAAAAAATATATTATCAAATATTATTTTTTAGTTTTGTTTGAATGCGTGTAGACTTATAAATTGAAATTAATAAGATATTATTGATAAAACGCTACCCATAGACGACGGTTGGTTATAAACATTTTAGATTAGTTTCGGATTTTTTTTTTTAATAAAAGTTTAAAAATAAACTTACAAAACTGTAATGCAGTCTATATTGCATCCCAGTTAAGTAGGTGATGAGAACCTGTTATAAAAAAATATGCAATTGTATTTTACATCCCATCACATGTAAGTACTAGTATATTGATGATTGGCTTGTTAGCCATAGCACGGAAAGCAAATACAACAAGTAAAAAAATGTTTCATTCATTTTATGGTGCGATTATTCAGGTCTCATGTTTCCTCAACTAAAAACAAAAACAATGTTCATTTCGCGATGTGAAACACGAAGAGTGTAGATCCGTGCCTTGTTTTTTTCTCCTACACGATATTTATGTGTTATATAAATGTATATCATGATCTTTTAAGCATTGTATCTAATGGGCATCATCTAGCAACTCTTAAATATGTAGTAAGGTCCGTGAGAAATGTTATGATGTGCTCGTGCTCGGGCTCATTACCGCAGCATAATACGCTCTCGGTTTATTTCAGCCAGCAAACCCACAGGGCTCCTCCAACTCTCTCCCACACTTACAGTATACTCTTGAGCTGTCTTACTCTATCCCATATGGAGTTTCAAACATTAGAAACACACACAAGACTGTCTGCTTATCTCCCGCAAACTAAAACATTCTCTTTGTTTATGATGAATCATATGAAAATCCTTCAGCTGATTTACTGTGCATAAGCACTGAGTTTATTAGCTCGCATAACGTCGAGGAAGTGAAGTTATTGTCGCTGGATGTATACACTTTTTATTTTATTTTTTTTTTAACATTTTATTTTCATACAGCTTGCTCATGCGACTTATTTATAGATAATTGTTTATCTCTTTTATGTACGAGATGAAATTGCACTCGCGGATTTTACGCGAGCAGTTAATACGATTGCGGAGATTTCATATTTTAATGCTGAGTGCATCGTAAATTTGACCAATCATCATCGCGGACATTACTTTTTAGCACACTTCTCCTAATTTTGAACTAACTGTGACGCAATGTTGCCTTCCATTTAATTTTCTGTGTTGTTTTTATAATATATGTTTGTAGTTATTTTAACTGTAATGAGTGTTGAAATAATGTCAGCCCAGAATGCACTGAATTTATAAATCTATTATGTCCTAGTACTAGTTTTTTCAGTACAAAACAATAAATGATTTCAAAATTGATTAAAATAAGAGTAGTATAAAAATTTTAAAAAAATTTGGAACAAGTCATTTTTCAAATATTTCTGGGCTACTCTAGATATGTCCGCCAGGTTAAAATCTAAGAAAACATCTTCATACGATGAACACTAAAAATAGTCTAATATAAACTGAATAGACGACAAAATGATCAATGTTTTATTGACCATGTCTAGCAAGAGAAATGTCTGGCTTAACGTTTGAGAATTGCTGGATTTAGTCGCCGCGTCCTGATGGGGTGCCGCTGGTTGTATTGTTATAGAAACATATTATTAGCAAACATTACATACTGAGATTGTATCACATCTACAAGAATGAAACTAGAAGTACATTTTTAAATTTTAAACAGAAAATCTAAATAACTTTTTTGTCTATCTCGCTTCGTTTCCGAGATAATCAAAACAAATTATTTAGAAAACATTTTATTAGAGTTTTTTATGTTGTCTACACAAACCTACTTACCAACAAAAGCAGTCCGGGCTTGGTTATGTTAGTAAGTAGGTTTGTGATGCGACAGTATGGCGGATACTGAACATGATGTATTGATGGTCGATTCTGCCAGTGTTCAGTCGGCCACTTTTCTTGAAATGTTATGTGTAACGTTGATAACACTGCTACCTTGGTTGCGTACTGTTAGGCCTAGATTTGCCATCATTTCGAGTACCGCCTCTCTTCTTCTATTTATCAAGCCACCTAAGAAACTTGTTTTTCAACGTGTTTGGGGATACATAACAGCTGTAGATGTGAATTCTTTTTGTTTTATTCCACACGATACCTTGGGCGATTGTGACCCAACCAAACTATAATGCTTTTGACTATGCTGCTCAAGTTTCCAGTTTTAATTTTGTTTGTCTTTGTTAATGCCATCATTGTAGCATTTCTGTTTTTACTTATTTTGGGTCTTTGCTTAGTCCGCGTTTTTGTTAATCTTTTACATGTGCAGTGTTTTGTTTTTTCTTGCACTGCCACTTAGATGTGCTCAGTTTCCATTTTCTTTTGAAGTAGCTTTTTTAGGTTTTTTACTTTGAAATCTTTTAAGAGGTCGGCGTATGTGATGCCTTTGCCTTTTGTTTTTACGATAATTGCGTCTGTTGTTTTTTTTTGTGTTCTGTTTTTTTTAGCTATTAATTTTATTGTCAATTCTTTATAGATGGAGGAGGAGTACAGTTCCACTTTTATTTTTGATGCCTTAAAAATTAGACCGACTACTTTTCTGGGGGCGACCCTATCAGGTTTTATTACCTCCGTTGCCTTCCACCTGGATCTTGATCTCCTGCAGAGTCTTAATTTGTGCTGACAAGTCATCAAATTTTATTTGGTTAGTCAGGACTTTTTGTTCTCTTGTCTTTTTCTTGTTTTTAGTAACGTTAGAGCCTGTTTCAATTTGCCCCTTTAGAGACCCGTCTTCAAGCATTTTGATGATTTCCAGGTAATTCTCTCTAAACCAAAGCTTTTTTTCTCTTGCCATCAAAGATTATAATTACGTATTCGGTTCTTTTAGACAGGCCTTTTACGAGGAGTACTGCAATGTTTTGTGAAGTTCTCAAAGACCATGTTAGTTCTACATAATTTTTTTGCATATTTTCAGTTCTCCTGAAAATACTCATCTATAAAACAATTGTTTGCCGGCTGAAAACAACAACTTCCGGCAGAGATATTAAAGTGTTCGCAAAATGTATGCGACAAATACCTGTTAAAAAATAAGCTTCTAAGGCAAACGTATGCATTGCTCTTTTGACCAATGTACTTTTGCCAATAAAGCTAATTACAAACAAACTTTCCACTGTGCTTTTTTTATGACGCCCCGTACAAATCAGCAAGTTTTGATGCAGCATTTTGTAGTAGACTAATATTGTTACTAGTTTATTAACTCTTAGTGTGTATAAATACAGGGTCATTATAACAATTTGGGATTATGTAACCATCTAATGTACAATTATGCTACTCTAGTGAAAAGGTGAATTCACATTAAATGTGCGTAAATACAGCTGAAGTTGAACTGTCAAAATAATGTAAATAGTTTGGTGCACATTTTAAAAAAGCGGCATATTTAAAATAATTACATTATCTCAAACATGTATAGAGACTCTGTACTAATAATACACAAATTGGTCTTTACACTCAGTTTTGTAAAAGACAATTTAAATCCCATATCTAAATAATATTGCGTTGCTTGACTCTCAAATTGATCTAGTAATAATAGAAAGGAGGTACAACATTACAAAATAAAAAATTAAAATATCAGAAAGTTTGATAAATGTGTGATACAGTTTCTAAAGTTTTTAGAAAATATTCTAAATGTTACAGAAGCTAAGAATTATTTAAAAATGCTTTAGGCAGCTCCTACTTTTTTTAGAAAATGTTTTAAATGTTTCAAACAGTTTTTAAATTTTTTAGAAAACGTTCTGAATGCTAAAATAAAATTTCAACATTTTTAGAGCACGTTTAAAATGCTACAAACAAGACATTTTTTTAAACAAACATTTTTTTGAATTTTTATGAATGCTACAAACAATTTCAAAAATTTTTAGAAAATGTTTTAATGATTTAAACAATTTCATTTTTTTTAAATGTTCTAACTGCTACAATCAATTTCTAATTTTTTTGGAAATTGTTTGAAATGCTACAAGAAGTTTTGTTTTTTTTTTTTAATGTTTTAAATGCAGTAAACAGTTTTTAAATTATTTTGAGAATGCTACAAACAGTTTCTAAAGTTTTTAGAAAATGTTGTAAATGCTAAGTTTTGAAATTTTTGAAAAATGTTTTAAATGCTACAAATAAATTCTATTTTAGATGTTTTAACTAATTTTTAAATTTTTTAGAAAGAGTTTAACATGCTTCAAATTTTTTTAAATTTTTTTAGAAAATGTTTTAAATGCATTGAACAATATTTAACATTTTTATGAATGCTACAAACAATTTATATTTTTTTTTTAAAAACGTTCGAATTGCTACAAACAAGTTTTATAGTTTTTAGAAAAAAATCTAAATGCGTTAACCAATTTTTACAATTTTTAAAAGACGCTTGAAATGTTATTTAAAAAAAAAATAATTGCTTTTAGGCAGTTTCTCAAACCTTTAGAAAATGATATGAAATTTAAACTGTTTTTAAATTTTTTAGAAAACGTTTTTTATGCTACAATCAATTTCTAAAATTAAGTCGTTGAGATGTTAAGATGTTTAAGTTTTTTTAGAAAATGTTTTAAATGAAAACAAATTTTTAATTTTAAGAAAATTTTTTTGAAACGCTTCAAACAAGTTCTATTTTTTTAGATAATGTCCTAAATGCTTTAAACTTTTTCTAATTTTTTTATGAATGCAACAATTAATTTTTTTTTATAAAAAGTTCTGAATGCTTCCAAAATTAAAAAAAAAACGTTCTGAGTGCTTTAAACAATTTCTAAAATGTTTATAAATGCTACAAACAGTTTTAAAGTTTTAAAAAAACGTTTTAAATTTTTTGAAAACATGCTAATTGTTTTAAACATTTATGAAAAATGATCCGTAAATGTTTAAATGTTTTTGGAAAACGTTCTAAACGCTAAAAATATGTTCTAAAATTTTTAGAAAATATTCTAAATGTTTTAGAAATTTTTTTAAATGTTTTAAATAAATTTTAAAAATTTAAATTGTTTTAAATAATTTCTCAAACATTTAGAAAATATTCTAAATACTTTAAACAATTTCTAAAATATAAAAAAAAAAGTTCCAAATACACTAATTAATTTCTAGAAACCGTTTATATTCTTTAAGATTTCCAAATTTAAAAAAAATAATTTTAAATGCTATGAACAGTTTTAAAAATTTACGAACAATTTCTGAAATTTTTACGAACGTTTTAAGTGCTTTAAACAATTTCTAAAAAAAAATTTAAAACTACAGATTCAAAACTAAAAATTTTTTTTTTTTTTGAAAACGTGCACTTAGCTTTAACTATTTATGAAAAAAATTTCTTCAATGTTTAAATGTTTTTGGAAAACAATTTTTTTAAATATTAATCAATTATCAGTTTGATATATTATATTACATTAATACATTGATAATGATGATTAATCATCAAAACATGTATGTTGAAATAAAATAAATAAAATCATTAACTTCGATAATATGAATAAAACGTTCTAAAAGCTACAAATAAGTTTTAAAAAAAACTTAGAAAATATTTTAAATGCTTTGGAATTTTTTTTAATGGCTTCAAACTATTTCAAAAACACTCGAAATCTTACAAAAGTTATTTTTTTAGAAAATGTTCTAAATGCTTCTAAGAATTTTTAATGTTTTTATGAATGCTGCTACAAACAATTTTTTCTTTTTATAAAATGTTTTAAATGCTACAAGTTCAAAAGTTTTTAGAAAATATTCTAAAAGCTATAACTAATTTTTAAAATTTTTAGACAATTTTCGAAATGCTTCAAACAAGTTCTAAAATTTAAAAAATAATTTTTAATAGTTTAAATAATTTTTAAAATTTTTAGAAAATACTCTAAATGCTACAAAATTTAATTTTTTTTTTAGAAAATGTTCTGAGTGAAAATACACTAATTTATTATTAACGGAGCAGTGTCATAAAACTACGAGCAGAACTCACGTAATGTAACTTCTTTTTAAAATCGGTTTTTTGCAACGTGTTGAGAATGAAATTTTCAATCTAATGAAATATATAAAAATCCAAAACCTCCAATTGTTTATTAAATTTTGAAATTAATTTGTAATTTTGTTGTTGAAATATTTGATTAAACTTTAAGATTTATAATTCATTGAACATTAAACATAGTAGTTTTTTAATTGTGCTATAGGTTATTTTTCTAAAATAACAATTGTTACAATTCTGCTCGTAGTTAAAATGTGAAATTTGAAATTCCCTTGTGTATTAATAAACAGTTTGGTATGGCTGCCTTATTAATTAAAATCATAATGAATAAATACAGTCATATTATAAATTAACAGATTATGGCGGATGGTAACTTGATATTATTGTAATGACAATTATATTATATTATCAAACCACCATCTGCAATAATCTATAAATTTATAATATAACATTTATTATGATTTTAATTAATGTGGCAGAAATAACCACCGAATAGAAACAAATTTTACAAATTATTCAAATTAAAATCAAACTTATTATTAAAATTACGTCATTTTATTAAGAGGATTTAAGAACTGGAATACTTTATCAGGTCTGTTGGAGTCAATTCTAGAACTGTTAGAGAGAATCTATGACTTAAGTTGCACTACGTACGCCACTAGCGGTGGAGCTGTTATTAAATTATTATTTAAAAAACCGTTATTTAGTATCAACCGTAGTTGGAATCAAAAATTGTTGTGGTTTTATAAGGAAATATTTCAGTAACAGTCAGCTAAGAAAAGAATCGCGGTTTTGTAACTTAACTCCGACGCTACATTAAACAAAGAAAAACGGTTAAAAATATAAACCAGCACAACCTTTTCCAATTCTGTAAACATGACGCGCAAAACATTTGCTAACCTTTTTTAATCCGATTTTATTACTTTCGCAAACGTAGAAAAGTAACAACTTTGCACAAAGCTTGATCAATTTTTGCTGATGCCGTTCAGACAATCACCATTTATACAATCTTTTCTGGCACCCCAGCCAAAAATTTTGAGACAACAAACAACAATAATAGTTAAAAACTGAAACCAAATCAATTAATTTTCAAACTTTGAATTAGTCAGTTATCTTTAAGTATTACTTTGACTCATAAAACTTATTTGTGTTATTGGAAATTTTTGATAAAGCGACATACAGTCAATTGTTGAAACAATTTAAATTGATGGACATTAAAGTGCTTTGAGCCACTAATATCAAAGATAGCGTACGTCTTCAACCAGGAACAAACAATGATTTCTGATAAATTACTGCTTAGCTGTATGAAAGCAACAAGAACCATTATACTTGTAAACTTAAAAATAGAACAATTTCTTAAAATATTGCAATATGAACACATTCCCGAAAAAAAAGTTAGGATTTTAAATTTTAAAATACTATCTGTTTAAAGAATTAACAAGGGTGACGTTTTCAACTTTTTTGCTACGATTGAAGTAAAGAAATCTATGAACTTACCCGGTTTTTTTACATAACAACTAAGATTGAAATGAAACGCAATCATTCCTGGCTGTATGGTTGTTAAAAATTTGATGAAAAGCAATTTCTGTTGCTGCATCAAATGCACAGACAACTATTTTACCGCTTTTTGCAAAAAAAAACGGCTTTCTATTTAAGTGTGCACATTGCAATTTGCAACATCTTTGAACTTCCAAGGTTGCCCCAAACATTTCAAAAATTGTTCAAAATCAAACAGGTTGCGCTTGCCAAGTTTCTTTGTTCTCAACCTCAAAATTTTTGACCGCTTCTTAACATCTCATTTTGGAACACCTGTAGAGTTTTTTCCAAACTGAATAAACTTGACCTTTCTTTTATGAGTACAACATTGACGTTTTGTTCTTCTGTGAGACTAACCTCAAACCTCACGTTAGGGCTAACTTACAAAATTACAATTTTTACAGTATAACAGAAGCAGTATTAGTGGAGTATGGCAATACTTGTCAAACATAACATTGACCATTCTGAGTTCATTTGCCTTAATTTTGAATTGCTTTAAGTGATTGTTATGGTCATAAACTCAAGAAGTCATGGCCAATTTAAAATTATCTTTGTGTATATTTTGCCAATCAAAACTTTGATTTTTAGCAACTTTAACTTTATTTTTGGAAAACATGAACAGCAAAATTACTAATCAAAAAGGAAACATCTTACTTGAACATGATTTTGCTGCTAGGCTTTCAATTTATAGCCTAACTAAACTGAACTTCTCAGTAACCAAGGTCATTGATCTGACGTAATTATCACAAACAAATTCTCTTTTTACAATAACTAGGCTCTTTGACCTGACCTGCTAGGCATAGTTATTACAAATGGAATTAGCCTCAGTATTAAGCAAATTAAGCTCAGATTACTGTCCGATTTTTTGCAAATTGGCATTTCTTCTATTCTTTTCTGACACTTTCTTCCTTCACTCAACCAATTGGCATTATTTATATGGCTAATAAGCTCAAATTAGTTCTAGTAATTACTACTTGTACTGACATTGATAAAACTACTGATAAATTACTAACGCCATAACTAATCTTTGTCAAGAGGCTACCGCCTTCTACTATGTTAGACCAAACAATCTGCTTAAAATTTTAATGGTTTAAAAAATTTACTCCGCCAGAAAAAACGGGTTCTGCTTAAGAAAGCAAAAGTTTAAAAAGTTAAACAACATTTGACAATTTGTATTTGCAAAAAAATTACGGATCACACAATCAGGAAACTGGCCAGAGTTTCTTAAAGAAATTGATGAAAACCAACTTCTTTACTAGAACATTTTTAAAACATTGGGGAAAAATGAATGTCTATGAATTAAATGGTTCAAACAAAACTAAAGCTAAATAGCCTAAAACACATCAGTTGCCTAACTAAGAAGATGTAAATCGTGAAGTTTAATATTTATTGGCTTTAGCTCCAAACAACACTCCAACACCTGTCAAACTATTGGAAAAAGTTAACATTATCTATAATCACAAAAAACTCTCTGCTCTAGGTTTCGACAAAATTTTCTCTCATGTGAAAACTAGCTCACGTTATAATGCTGCTCAAATCAAAAAAATATTGTATGTTTTTGCAGAATTACCGCTCAATAAGCATTTTTTAAAAAAACATCTTTTTAAATTAAGGGAACGCACTAAAGACCAAACTTTATTCCATCCTTCTAGCACGGGTTTTGTCTAAATTACTTTACTTTCCATCAGCTGCGTTGCGTTTGCAACATGATTAGATGGTTTTAACACTAAAAAAGCAAATTTCTTTAGATAGAAAAGTTTATTTACATGTTTATACTTAGTTATTAGTAAGTCTTTTTGTTAGAGAGTGAATTTGATACGATGAGTTTTCACTACAAAAGTAAGTAACCTAGCACAAAGCTAGATGCTAAACATGTTGAACTAGCTAACAACAAAACAATGCATGCAAATACTGTGTAGATGTAGTGAATGATGACAAACATAAGCTTTCCCAATGCGACAGGTGGATAGCAGAAAGAACAACAGCAGAGATATAGATAAGACAAGCATTAAATGCAGAAAACATACTAGAAGAAAATAGTAAACATGGTAAGGTTGCAAGGATTCAAATCTGCAGTTGCCATTCAGACCAAACTAACAGAACCGTTTAAAATAAACAGCGAATTTGTGCTTTGTCAACACAGTGATATTGAACTTGACCTTAGAAACAATAATCAAAAACATACACTAGCAAAATGCGATTAAGTGCATGCGCCAATGATATTGTTGTTGTGGCAAGAAACAAGAACACTAACTCAGACGCTACTACAACTAAATACTGAAGCAATAAAAGTAGGGATGAGTATCAACGTTGCAAAGACAAATTACATAAAGAATTACAGAGCTACAGAAGAAATCAAAGAACAAATTAACCATCATAGATTTGAAGAAGTAGACACATTCACACAAGATTTTAATGATTATTGTGTCATATTTGTGCAAAGATTGTTTGTTGAAACTTGCTGATGTTTGTACATTTTGGTAATTCACTGTAGATAATAATTATAATTAATGGGTCAATTTTAGAAATATCGCATACAATAATTATTAACATTATTGCTTTTACAACTGTCTCATTTGAGGACATTGCGTCTCTTCTTTATATATTTTATACAATAATTATTGTTTGTCTTGTTAATCAAATGGTTTGTTTTTATTTAGTATTAGTAATTGTTTTGCTATACTTTGGAGCAGTTTTTTGTATTTTTTACAGCTTATCTGGGCTTTAAATAACATGATTTGTTACTTAAAACGTGCATGAATTAATCACTAATACCGTTATGTTTATTTATTTTATTAAAATCAAAATTAGTATTGTTTACAGACTTTATTTATAGTAAGTTTTTAGCCTTTGAATATAACTTAATTAATAAACAACTTTGCAAAACTCGGTTTAAAGAAAAAGTTATATTATGGCTTTATTCAAAGTTACTCAAAATTAACGTTTTTTGTGGAATAGTTTTAAATTGTCAGTGATAAACGATAAATTTTATTGAATTATGGCTAATGTAGTAAGCCGAAAGCGATATTAGTCAATATTGTAGTAGCTACAAGTTAAGTGAACTGTTACTTTATTGATAACGACTTTAATAAATTGTGTTTAATACAAACATGACTTAAGTAAAGAGTTTAAAAAAATCTTTAATTTTATTAGATTCCAGTGGTATACTTTGTTTTTTTTTTTTAATTTTATATTATAAAATCATTTTCTTGCCCTAGCTGTTGTGATTAAAATCTGTTAAATATATATCATCAAATTTAATACATTTGTAAATATTTTTGTTTACATTTAAATGGTCTTTAAGTTGAAGTTTATTTAAGAGTCCCAATATAATACCCCATCAAATATTGACACAAATATCGATAAAGGATCTCAAACAACCGCTTCCTGTCCGCGAAAACAAAAGCCATTTGGCAAACAAGTCCCTACCAAAACAGACAAACAAAAAATATGTATATACGACTTATATTTGCACTTGTGTCCGCAACAACGGTGCTCTCTCGGAGGTGTACAAGTGTGAAAAAGTAGTTTCGGGAGTTTTCGAAACCACGGCAGCGACCCCTACAGCTAGCCATAGGTGGTAAAAGCTGAGACCGTTAATATACACTCAACAACTCCACTTTATTATAATCTCCAACCTCCGCACAAAACACTTTTGGAAACTGAACAGTCGGTAGGACGTATATCACTGTTAAGAGATTTATGTTCGGCAGGATAATGGCGACTGCGATGATGATGACTTGTGGATGGAATTATATGCGAAATATTTTCATTTACATAAATTCTATTAAATGTTAAGCACAAATATGGAATGTAATGACATTAATTTATCAATAGATAATTGAGCTTTATTCATAAACAAACATTCAGAATTATTTTGGTTTGTGATTAGAGTACCGTAATAATAAAATTAGTTAAAAATTCTTATAACAGAAGCCAGCTTACCTTAATAACAAAATGACACTATTACACAAACGCTTAAACTAGAGCGAAACAATAAGAAAATTGAAAATAAAAACATTGATTTATTTATTTATTTATTAGTAGAAGTTGTTATAAGTAAATGTAGTTAGAAAGTTATGAAAGATGAAAATAATTTTATTTTGAAGAAAGGTTTATCTGTTTATTTTTACACAAATTGAGCAGTTAATACATATATTAATAGAATATATGAGTACTAATAAACAGCAAAACGTAATGCATCGTTTAGCAGTAAAAGTTTTAATGTAGGTACTGGCCTCTTTTTAAAATCAATTTATTTCAAATTTAGCGTATTAATTTTTATACAAATTGAGCAGATAGAACTTATAGTAATAGATATTGGTACCAAATTGTAGAAAAATCTAATGCACCGTTTAAAAGTTACAATTTTTTAATGTAACGTCCTTGGGTTACATGAACACAAAAAAATTGAGTTTATTCAAAATCAATTTCTATACAAATTGCGCAATTGGTACCAATAATAATTGAATATATTGGTATCAAGTTGTAGTAAAAATAATGCATTGTTTAAAAGTTACAAATTTTTAGTCTTTTGCACTAGCCCCTTATTGTAGTTACATGAACTCAAAAAAATTGAGTTTTAGCAAAAACCAGCGTATCAATCTGTAAACAATTTATGCAGGTAGTACCTATAATAATGAAGTATGAAGGTACCAAATTGTACTAAAATCTAATGCACCGTTTAAAAGTTACATTTTTTTAATGTTTTGCACTAGTCTCTTACTTAGGTTACAACAACTCAAAAAAGTCTGAGTTTTAGCAAAAATCAGCGTATTAATTTCTAAACAATTTATAAAGATGGTACCTATAATAATGAAGTAAATAAGTACCAAAACTGTACTAGGATCCAATGCACCGTTTGAAAATTACAAGTTTTTTATTTATCATCATAGGTTACATAAACTCAAAATAGTTACGTTTATGCACAATTTAGCGTATCAATTTGTACGCAAATTATATAATTGGTACCTATAATAATGGAGTATATTGGTACCAAATTGTACTAAAATCCAATGCACGGTTTAGAAACTAAAAATAAATTATAGTAACCAAAGAGGCTACATGAACTCAACAAAATTGAGTTTATGCAAAACTAAACGTATCATTTTTTATACAAATTTTGCAGTTAGTGCTTATGATAATAGAGTTTATCGTATAGCAAAATCTACTTGCTCCTTGAAAACAATTTCCGAAGAAAATGTTCAACATTTTTTTGAATTTTGTGCAAAGCGCCCAGAAAAATAATTTTTAACTTTTTTTTATTAAGGCCTAAACCTACCAAACCGGACCAGCAACCAACAGAAGATCTCTGACAAGTTGGTTTACTCAGAACCATTATTAGAAAGACAAAAACTCATCAAAGCCGACAAAATCTAAAATAAGAAAAAAGTGCAAATTGATCAAACTAGACTAGCAAAAAAGAAGAAGAAGCTCAGGTACGGCCGAGAAACCAAAAGGACTTAGCATAAAAACTACAAAGATGGGCAAGCCACTAATCAAAAGAAAGAGCTTTTGGGTAGAATAAAATAGAAAATTCCCAACAACCAACCACCAAAATTGTCAGTGAACGATTAAAAAACGACAAAGCAACAAATTTTTTTAAAGTGAATTGCAACTCCCACCTTGGCACGTAGTTACGTTCAATCAAAGAAAGACGCAAACTCACCGAACCGGACCAGCAATTAACGGAAAATTCCCGGTAAGTTAGTTTACTTGCAATTGCTACTGGTCAGAGCCATTATCAGGAAGACGGAAACTAGTCGAATTTGATTTATTGATCAAACTAGACTAGGAAAAAAGAAAAAAAAAGGTACGGCCGGAAAGCCAAAGAAACTTAAACCAAAGTTGATGTTTGACCAAAAGAAAGAGCGTTTGGGTAAAAATAAATAGTAAATCTCCAACCACCACATTGGATGGAAAAACCCATCTCAAAGCCACTGGACCCCAAGACTAAATCTTCTAAGAGCTCCTTGCGACAAGGATTTTGTGTAGAATTGGATTATTGCTTGCTTTTATTTGTTTAATTTTATTATTCCTGGTTTCTTTTGTCGGTTTTGGGGCTTCATTATGCTATTTTCTTTGTTCAGTTTATCACTACTTTTTCTTTGCAAGATTTGTCACAATATCTTGCACGTCAGTTCTTCAGCGGATATCTTGGTGTGTCACCTTGTCTTGTTATAATTCTATGCTGGTTTAATCAAACCAATTACGTCTTCCAGGCTTTTTTTTCTTTTTTTGTTGTTGCTTAATTAGTTGTAGGAAGGTATTTTTGAGACTTTTCATAACATTTACTCCACATTTCTTGTTTATTCTTTTTATGATATTTTTGTTGGTAACTATCAGTTCAGGATATTTACTACATTCTGCTGTAAGACTCTTTTTTCTGAATGCTTCTATATTTTTTACTTTTTATTGCTATTCAAGCCTTTAGGATAAAAAACTAGAATTTTAGTTTTGTTATCAAAAAGTAGCAGCACAACAATAATAGATTCAGAACAAAATAGACAAAAAATTGAAGAAAACCATAAACAAATCAATAAAAGAAACAGAATGTCAGCCGATGCTAGATACTAAATTTCAAAGTAAGATTTACTATAGCAATCAAACCAATCAAGGACAAGAAGAAAAAGAAAAATATCCAACCCAAGAACACCTGTCATGGAGAAGAGAAAATTTTCAGCTTGTAGAGGCCAAAACTTATGTAAGCATCACTAAACGACTCTTTAGGTAACTTGAGGTATGAACAAAACTTGAAGGAAGAAGCTGATGACGCAGAATCATTCCTGATTGAGTCAAGTTAAGCAAGGAGACCAAACACCAGCAAACGCCTGGACACTGATAATCAAAGAAAGGGTAAAAAAATAGAAACCTTAACTGTTTCAGCAAACCGACTAAAGAATACACCAAACAAGATCTAGAAAAAGAAACAAAATACTGTTCGTCTTTGACTAAACCTAACAAATTTTCTAACATCATAGTCAGTCTGGTTTCTCTCGACAAACGTTTAAGAAACGATTAAAGAACAATGAAGCAAAAGTAACGGAAATTTCCGACATAGTCACGTGCGACCGAAGAAAGGCGCAAACCTACCAAACGGGACTAGCAATTTACGAAAAATTTCTGGTAAGCTGGTTGATTTGCAATAGCTGCGGGCTAGTACCATTATCAGACAGATGGAAAATTGTCAGAGCCGACCAAACCCCAAAAAAAAAAGAAAAAAGTTGCAAACTGATCAAACTAAACTAGCGAAGAAGAAAAAAATACTCAGGTACGACCAGAAAGCCAAAGAGACTCAAACCAAAGTTGCTACTAGCATTAAAACTACAAATATGGACAAGCCACTAATCACTAATCACTCCTCGAATGGAAGAACCAATCTCAAAGCCACTTGACCTGAAGACTAAAACAACTAAAAAATTTATGCAACAAAATTTTTGTGTAAAACTGGACTACCGTGGACACCTTACAAGACAAACACTCTCCAGTACAGTACTTTAAGCTCCGCCGCTTAAGAAGAAGGAATTGTTAACAGTCAGGAAACGTTTCAGGAAAAATTATTGTTTTGTTTGAAACACGGCTCTTCTATGCCGTAGACCAGAACGAAGAACCGGGATAGTTGGTCAACACAATAAACTCTCTGTTTATTGCTACGCAAGCGCTCAGGATAAGAAGGTTAGAATTTCAGTTTCAAAAACAAAAAGTGGCAGCACAAGTCAACCAATGTCAACCAAAAACAAGAAAAAAAAAATCTAACCCAAGAACACCATGAGACAGAAAAAGTTCCTAGCCAGCAGAGGTCGGGATCTATGTAAGTATTACTAAACGACTCTCTAGATAACTTGAAAAATGAACAAAACTTGTCTTAATTGAGCCAAGTCAAACCAGGAAGCTAAGTTTTAGAAAACGGCTGGACATTGCTAACCAAAAAACTGGTGATAAAAGGAAAATTTTATTTGTTTCTAGCAAATTGACAAAATAATGCACCAAACAAGATCTAGAAAAAGAAGCGGAACACTCTCCCTCTTTGACTAAACCTATCTTATTGTTCAACACCATTGTCAGCCTGGTTCTTCTTAAAAAAATCTAAGAAACGATTAAAAAACTACAAAGCGGAGGCAATGGACGTTCCCGAGGAGAATTGCGCCTTTCACTTCAGCACGTGCAACCAAAGCAAAGCGCAAATCTACCAAACCGGACTAACAATCAACAAAAAATTCTTAAGTGAGTTAGTTTATCTGCAATGGCTACAAGCCAGCGGTATTATCAGAAATATGAAATCTTTGTAAAACTGACAAAATTTGAAAGAAGAAAGTAAGGTGTAAATTGATCAGACTAGACCAGCGACTGACAATGGATTCATGGTAGGTTAGATAGCTTGCAAAAACAAGTATCAAGAATGCTTCAAAGATAGACAAGCAACCAACAAAAAAAAACTTTTGGGTAAAAATGGATGGAAGATCATATCCCAAAACACCCCAGTTCACTGGACCAAAGAAATCAGGAGCCACAAGGGCTTTGCGTAAAGTTAGACCAAAAAAATGGACACTACAATACAGTATTTTAAGCTCTGTTGCGTAAGTTGGGGAGATTATTACCGCCCAAGAAGCGTTCTATGAAGAAAAAAAGAACTTTTTTAAAACACAGCTTTTCCACTATGTTTGGCTATATTCTTAGTAATTTTTTCCGCAAAACTCATCTTACACCCCGACTTTGAAGTAGCAACAAGGTACCTGCAAGAAGTACTCTTACAAAAATAGTCTAAAACAGCCGCTGCCTACGCTACTTGCTGTGCAGCACTGGTTGCCAGAGACTGCTGACGATTGACTACAAGGACGGACTCAAAAAAGCGCGGAGATGTTTCTGCTAAGTGCTCTTGCACCTATGCAGAAACTACTGGACAATTCTCTTGATCACTTGGCGGATGAACAGGATCCGGAGGATAAAGTTAATGACGCAGACCTATTCCCGATCGAGTCAAATTTGCCAAACTTTAGCAAATGCCTAGACATTGATGACCGAAAAAAAAGAAATACTTTAAATTTTTTTTTAGCAAACTGACAAAAAAATACATTGAACAAGACCCAGAAAAAGAAACGTCATTAAAATGGAAGCTACAAAAGTTTCCAAGGAGCATCGCGACTTTCACCTCAGCACGTAGTCACATGCGACCGATGAAAGGCGCAAACATACTGAACCAGACCAGAGACAAAAGATTTTTGGTAAGTTGGTTTACTCTCAATGGCTCTGCGCCAGCGCTATTATCAGGAAGACAAGAATTTGTTAAAGCCAACAAAACCCAAAAGAAGAAAGAAGGTTGCTTATAAATGCCGTAGACTGGGTACAGCCGCAAAATCAAAAAAATTTTAACCAAAGCTTATGTTAGCTATAATTTTACAAAAATGGACAAGCCACCAACCAAAAGAAAGAAATTTTGGTAAACTTTTGATCAACACCTTGAATAAAAAAACCTAAAGTTTTAAAGCCCGGCTATATTCTAATTCTTTTCTTTTTGCAAATTTTAATCTAAACCCCAACATTGAAACAGCGACTAGGTACCTGCAAGAGGCACCGTTACGAAAATAGTCTAAGACATCATCATCATCATAAAGAAATACATTAAACCAGACTCAGAAGATTGTCAATCATCAAATAAAACAATTCAATTGCTTAACATTACCGTCAGCCTGGTTTTTCTTGACAAACAGTTAAAAAACTTCAAAGCAAAAGCAACGGAATTGTTCAAGGGAATCGCGACTTGCACTTCAGCATGTGTGATCAAAGAAAGGCGCAAACTTACTAAACCGGACTATCAATCAACGAAAGATCTTTGGTAAGCTTGGTTAGTTGCAATGGCTACAAGCAAGCGCAATTATTAAAAAATAGGAACTTGTTAAAGCGTACAACATTTGAAAGAAAAACAAATCCAAACTGACCAGACTAGACCAGCAACCAACGATGAATTCCGGGCAGGCAAAACTGTTTGCAAAAATTTCAAAAAGCTCTGGTAAGCCCGGCAATATTTTAATTGTTTTTTTTTGTTGCAATTTTTACTCTAAACCGCGACATTAAAGCAGCAGCAAGGTACTTGCAAGAGGCATTTTTACAAAACAAGTCTAAGACAATCGCTGTCGGACTTAGACCTCCGCCTTTGCCAACCGATTTTCTCGCCAGAAATGACTAAATGTGGACCGCAAGGACGGACCCAAGAGAAGCAGAAGATGTCTTTGCTAAGTGCACTGGCACCTATGCAGAGACTACTGGATTATCCTCTAGATCTCATGATGGATGAACAGGATCCGAAAGTTGATGACGCAGAACTATTCCCGATTGAGCCAACGCAAATTTGGAGGCCAAGTTTCAGCTAATGTTTGTACACTGATGACCAAAAAATGGTGAAAAAAGGAAAACTTTAATTGTTTTTTGCCAACCGTTAAAAGAATATATTAAACAAGACCTAGAAGAAGAAGCGGAAGATTGCCAACTATCAAATAAAGCAATCCAATTGTCTAACATTACCGTCAGCGATTAAAAAACGACAAAGCGGAAGCAACAGAACTCTTCGAGGAGCATCGCAACTTCTATTTTAGCACATGTGACCAAAAAAAGGCGCAAACCTACTAGCAATTAACAAACAATTTTTGGTAAGCTAGGTTATCCGCAATGGCTACAAGCTAGTGTTATCATCAAAAAAATGGAAACTTGTTAAAGCTGACAAAATTTTAAAAAACAAAAAGTGCAAATAGGCTAAACCAGACCAGCAACCGACAATGAATCCCTGTCAGACAAAGTCGTTTGCAAAACCGCAAAAAATATTGTCTTCAATGATAGACAAGCTATCAACTAAAAAAAAAACTTTTGGGTTGAAATGATTAACTCCCAACTACTTTCTTGGATGGAAAAACCCATTTCAAACCTATCGGACTTCAAGACCAAAGCAACCAGTGGATACTTCCAACAAAGATTTTGTGTAGACACTTTTCAATACAGTACAAGTTCCGCCGCGTAGGAAGAAGAGATTGTTACCGCCCGAGAAGCGTTCTAGGAGAAAAAAAAATCTTTGAAGTACTGCTCTTCTACTATCATAGGGCACTCTTGAACGGGGTCTGCGCATTTGGCTAAACTTTAACCAAATTTCTTCAAAAATCTCATTCCAAATTTCGACGTCAAATCAGCAACAAGATACCTGCAAGAAGCCCGTTCCAAAAAATTTAAAACTAACTTTTAAGTTTACTGCTCTTGCCAACTGATTTGCTCGCTAGTGGCTGTTTAAGATTGACTACAAAGACAGTCTAAAATGAAGCAAAAGACTACTTTTTTTGCAGTTTCCGAGCTATGTTAACGTATTAAATTAAAACTTATTTGGATCACAGCTTAGATCAATTTTTCAGGCCAATCTTAAGCACTCAAAAGCGCAATAATTTAGTATTTTTAAATTTTGTTTTTTTCCTGGAAGGCCAATTTTATAGAAATTGCTAATCATTAAGTTGGCTCTTCCCATCTAAAACTGTTCAAAAATTATATTAACAAATGAGCGAATAAAAAAATTATATCTATTATAAATTCTAAACTTTTATTGGGGGGATCTAATTATTAAGTTGCCCCCCCCCCCCCTTCATCTAAAACTGTTCAAAAATCATATTTACAAATGAACGCAAAATTTTTGAAATTATTGAGCACAATAATATAGTATTTTCATAATTGTAAAATTGTATTTGGGGGGTGGGGGATTAATCAAAAAGTTGCCCCCTCACACTAAATGTTTAAAAATCATATTTACAGTTGAGCGCAAAAATTTTATTTGCAGGACATAAGAGCGCATTACCACGGTATTAATTTAGTATTTTCAAATTTATAATTTTTTTACCTGAAAGGTTAATTTTATAGAGCCTGCTAATTATTAAGTTGCCCCCCTCTCACCTGAAACTGTTCAAAAACCATATTCCCAAATGAGCGCATAAAAAAAAATTGCGTCACATAGAAGCGCATATCCAGCGCATTAATATAGTATATTCAATTGTAAAATTTTATTGGGGGGCGGGGGGGCTAAGTTGCTTTTTCCCTAACTAAAAATGTTCAAAAATCATATTTACAGATAAGCGAATACACTTTTTTTGGTATTTTCAAATATTCAAATTTTTTTGTGGGGGGCCAACTTAATGGAGCCTGATTTTAAGGACCCTGTATAGTGCAAGAGCTAATTCTGAGGTTACAAAATAAATACTCATAACAGACTGGTCGGTGTGCACCGCTTTTGTTAAAATTTATATATTTACTAACAACATTTTTGGAGGACAGCACTAGCTGCACTAGAAATGCATTTTTATACTTTTTTTGTTCGACAGCCAATGTGTTTTGTTATGAATTGAGATATAAAATATAAACCATGAAAAATACATTAACTGCAGTTAGTGCTGTTATCTAAAAACGTTTATAGTTAACTAATAATTATTGAAGTAATCATTAATTAATAAAATTTTATTTCAAATCAATCAAATTTTTATTATTTTTATAACTTGTCCTATTTTAGTCTTATAAATAAATTTATACTTAATATGTATCAATCTTGATGGAAACCATTAAATTTTCAAGACAGATTGATTAACGATTAGTATGATATTTTGCAGGTGCAGAGTCAATTATCAATGATGAGTCTTAAAAATCAAAAAAATCTATAATCCTATATAAATATTTATTTATAAATGCAAGCAACCCCCTAAAACCTGCGTGAAACAAATGAACGTGACTATTGTTTCTCCACCCATTTATATTATTTTTTTCTCAAACTGCGAGTAATTGATGAATGTTAGTAGCGCCATCTATGACTACCACCCAGTGATCTTATTACCTTGACGGTGGGAGGGCAGATGGAGTAGGAAAAAGTATCATCGTCCATCCTGATTCCAAGAAGCTAATTTATACGTTTTAATATATTAAATTCTCACTTCGGTTTAAATATAAAATATTATTATATAGAAGGAATAATAATGTGTCCCTGTTGGAATTTATAAATTAAATCGGGCAGCTTGTGTTCTGACAGATGATGGTACTTTATGGTACCGGGTCGTTCTAATATCAGAAATATAAGCACAAGGGGGCGCCGGGTGTGTCATCGCCGCCACGGGGAGTAGTCCAACCCTATCAAAATTGTATTTAAAGATTAGAAAGTCTTTTAATGTGCTCATATCAGTGATTTAATCTCTATTATTATTTAAAAAACAAATTGCAAAATTCATGCAGGGATAATTATTATAATATAAGTAAATTTAATAAACCCTTCTGTTATTATTTTTTGTTGATCAGACTCGGGGACGTCGAATCGTAGTCTCGTGCCCCCCGAAGCGATTTCAACGGGGTGCTGGGCAGCTACTTCATGAAGGAATTCATATTTTTTTTCGATCATCGATTTTTCAGATAAGATCTACATTTCGAAAAAATAATGCATAGTCATTTATATGTCTGTGGACGATTTATTTCTTATATATAAAACATTTTTTTAGTTTATCTACAATCTCAAACATTTACATTTGTAATAATTTAATACCAAACATTACAACAAAACAAAAATAGACAATTATTAATTACTACAAGTTAATGTACCTTAAAATAGTTGAATTGTTTTTTTATTTATAAGAAGGGTGGAAAAACGATAAATATTAATAAAGAATGTTAATTTTTTATTATTGGTCAAATTTCCCTTTCATATTTATTATGTGTCAAAACACATTCAAGCATACAATTTATGCCAATTAAAAATTCCGCTCGCGTATATATTTTTTCTTCTTAATCTCTTGACACTCGTGACCTTCACGTGTTTTTAGGAGTGTTGTATTTTGAATGTACGCGTATATACACTGAAATGTTCGAAAGGACCCGGGCCAATTTTTCTGGTTACAACAGTGAAAGTGTGGGAGCTGGTTAGAGTTCAGTGGGTCGAATTTGCTGAAGGCATCGTAACCCCAACATTCAAAAATAAGATTGTATGACTCCTACACGTCAATGTTATACATTAAATGAATATCAAGAAAAAAATAACAAAATTTATAATTTCTATGAAATTGATAATGTTGAATGGTAGTCCGAATATTTTAAAATTAAGAGATATACACAGCACGACAGTTCTCGATATATAAAAAAGCGTTTGAAACTGTGCGTTTTATATAATGTCTCTTTCTAGCAATCAATTTGTAATAAAAAATATTATACAGGGTGTTTCACAACTTATCAAAAAAAAAAAACAGAACCATATTGAAACTGAACAGCTTCTTCCAAATTTATCTTTGCGTTAAATTTGTTAATAATTTTGCGAAATAAGTGTTGTTTTCATATTTTTGAATGACGTGATATTTAATTGTTTGGATACAAGAAAATATTTTTTTATTTTTTTTGGGCAATCACAGTTTTAACTTCATTTTAAATTTCAAATAATATTCATTTTAAATTTTTATTTCTAAAAAAATTGAAAAACTATAAAATTGTAATTGAAATGGTGTTAGTTTTACGTAAAGAAATATATTCAAAATCTTGCCATTTAAGGAAATGATCTGCTTATTGTTTGTGGATAGTCGCAACCTAGAAGAGTTTATCAAATAAGAAACTGCATAACTAATATACAGAAATAATAAAAAAAAAATTACATTTTCATTGATTGCTAAGCTTTTTTTAGTAAAAAATTGCAATTTAGACTATTTTGAGCTCCCGTTAGTAGTGCAAAAGTTTTTTATTAGTTTTTTTAGGTTAGGTTGGCATGAGCCCTTTGTGTTCTTGATTTTTGCCTGCAATCAATTGGTAATAGCGTTGAATGATAACTCTAACAAGAAGCGCAACCAAATGGACGAAAATGTACCAACCAAAAACACCAAAACATAGAGTGCGCCGCAGTCTATTTAAATGAAAATAACACCGAAACTCAGTCGATTGTAAGCACTGGCCGCGTTCACTTCGCTCCGCTCCGGTTTTGGGCACAACTCGAATTCGATATTATTCAATTAAATAAATTTCATTTAATTATTATATTATAACTTAATTAAATGAATCGATCTTATAAATTTTAGTAATTGAATAATGAATTAAATTTAAAAATACCGGTGTAGAATATTATAATGGATTAAAATATTTAGTTCTATATTTTTATTATTCCTTCAGTAAAAATTATATCTATATTGCTATTTAGTTTATTAGCAGTTTTTGATATTTTAAAACGACAACTATAGAGCAATATATGTAATTAAAACATTAAACAGTAGTTGTAATATCTTCAAAGATTTAAATCTTCATATTGCATATGTTATTGAATATCTAAAATCTAATTTATTATTTTAAAAAAAAGTTGCATTATGCGTCGTAACCATGGAGAAATGTCTACAATTTTACAATCGACAGCTATTTAAGCTATTGTTTGATTTGATTATTTTTAGTATATAATTAAATAATATATACTTATATAATCCATTCACATCTATTAGGCCATAGCAATTTGACATATTTATTTCACCTGGTGTATATTGAATGACAACTTTAAATCACAAAGGTTTGGCATTGTCAAGATTTTGATCACTTATAATTGAAATTGTTTACTGTTTATAGTTAAATATTATTGCCGTTGAAACTAACAATCGCATAAAAATTATTAATTTGGTTGAATTCATTTATGCCACTGCACAAAGAATAATAGTTTCAACAAAACTTTGTTGTCATTTTGCCAAATAATAAATGTATAGTCTTAAAATGATCTTTATTGCAACTTCAGATTGTGCATTGATTTATCATCTAATTCAGATTCTTCTCCCAATGAATAATAAGACATGTTATTGACTGATACTCTTTTTATATGTTTAGTCTAATTTTCTTAAATAAATCACATTTGTTACAAAAATGTTGCCACATATTCCAAAAAAGCCTCAAACCATCAATTAGCAACCTTATCTTTAGTGGCGTATCTAAAATTTTTGATCCTCACCTCAAAATATTGACGGTTTAAAAATAAAGCGTACATAGTTTTGTAATTTTTTTAAATCTTGTTAACATATTGTCAGAAAGCACCGATCATAAACTGTTTAAAAATATATTTTTATGAAACCTTAAAAATGGCAAAATCTTTCTATAAATTATCAAAATATTGTTAAAAACAGCATAAACTGCTAGAAAGTCCAAAATTCCATTTAGAAAATATAAAAAAATGCTCAAATCATTTAAAAATAGCAAAACACGGCATGGAAACATTGAAATGTTATCAGAAAGCACCAAAATTTGGCCAAACGGTTCAAAAATGTAAAATTTTATTCATCATAATTAAAAATTTTGTCACAACCAAAATTGAAGCATTACCAATTAACAATGCAAAATTCTATTTATAAAAAGTAAAAAATAGCAAAATCTGTTTATAAAATTGAAAAATTGAATCATTTTTTTTAATCTTAAAAATTACAAAATCTTGCTATGAAATATGAAAATATTGTCAGAAAAGATTCAAAATCCAGTTATATAATCAAAAAGTATCAAACTCATTTATAATAGAATATCAAAAATAACAAAATGTGTTCATAAAATATAAAAATATTGTCATAATGTAATAATAAACTGTAAAAACAACATTTTATTTATAAAAAATCAAAAAGTTTTGTCATAAAATATTAAAATATTTTTAAAAAGAACTAAAGTCTAGTCAAAAACAATTGAAAAGTGCACACATTTTTATGAAAAATACTAAAATTTAGTTATAAGAAAATATTGTTAGAAAAAACTAAAATTTGACATAAACTGTTAAAAAATGCAAATGCAAGAAAAGTGTATATTACGCATGAAATGTCAAAAAAGACGTTGTATAATTTTTTATTTTTTTATTTTTAATATATTCTAGATCTCCTATTTGTTTAAATGGCAATATGTCTTGTACTTTGTTTGAATAATGTTCATTAAAAAATCTATTGAAAATGCAAAGATCTGCAATAATACGCTTGTGTTGTAAAGTATCTAAGTCATTAGACAATTTTGGATAGCTTGTTTTTTAATAAAGTTTAGAAAAGATAGTGTAGTTTCCGATGTTCCTTCCCATATTTGAAAACAATATTCAGTACGAGGACAAATATAAGTCTTATATATATGCAAAAATTGAACAGACGTACAAAAACTTTTTACATTTTTTAAGAAATCTTAGTTTTCTAGATATTTTTGAAGCTATGTCGACAACATGGTTGTTCTAGAGAAGATTATGTAAGATTGTAATTCCTAAAAGACAAATTGAAAAAATTTAGATATGGACTTGTTGTTTAGTTTAATATTTGGTATTGATGGTACTACGAATTTAGATTTTATAAAAAGTTGAGTTAAAATTGACCATGTTAAGAGTGCCTCATTTAGATATTGTTTTAAGAACTTTGTTTATACAGCGAGTTTATAAATGAATGGGATTATGTTATCACTTTAAATATGCTTTCTTTTTAAAATTGTCCAATATACTATTTGTTTTGACAGTTCAACTTTGACAGCTGTCAAGCTAGCAACGTTATAAAGATGTATACAAATAGACTAGAGCTGCACAAATGTACATTAGATGGTTACATAATCCCAAACATTTATAATCACCCTGTAGATGCTACAGATTCTATTCTAAAAATTTCAAGACGCTCTGCCATATTTGTTGAAATGGTTTTTTGAATGTACTAAGTATAAAGGGTGCTATCATTTGCAAATTTTATCTTCCGCAGGTTACGCAGCCAGAATATACGTTGTTTTCCTACGCTTTGTTTCACTTAGATTTTCTCTTGGATTATAAGTTGTAGTAACCTATATTTTTGGTTTATAGAGATGTGGCCTAGATATTCTAGCTTTTGCTTTTTTATAGTAAAAAAGATTTTGCTCATCCTCCAAAGCACTTTGACGTTGGTGATTTTGTCGGTCCATGATATATTCGATAGAGGGCGATAGATCCACATCTCAAAAGTCTCTATCCTTTTGCTAGTTTTTTGGTGTAAAGTCCAGTTCTCCATGCCATAAAGGAGTATCAAAAAAATGTAGCATTGGGACATTCTTAGCCTTAGGTCAAGACTGACATTCCGAGAAGTTAACATGCTCTTGCTTGTTCTATGCGTGCTAGAATTTCTTGTCTATATATCCAGTCATCATTCATTTATTTTCCAAAATACTTATATCTGGAGACTTGTTCAATGCGTTCTCTGTTTATTACCAAATAGATTTACTGTTTGGTTTTGAAATTAACATGGTTTTTGTTTTGGTTAAGTTTATTTGAAGACTGTATTCTTTGTTTTTTGCTTCTATGCTGTTCATCATACGTGTGAGATCTATTATATTGTCTGCTAGTACGACCGTACTGTCTGCATATTGGATGTTGTTGATTGTTCTACCATTTACATCGATTCCTGCGGTGTCTTCTAAGAGTGTTTTCCTGAATATTGCTTTGGAGTAGATATTGAATAACATTGTGAAGAGAATACATTTTTGCCTGACATCCTATTGTATATTAAAGTCATCTGAGAATTTGTTTTCAATTTTAATTTTTACTGTCTGGTCCCAATAAAGGTTTGACACTATTCTTATGTCATGATAGTCAATATCTATGCCTATTAAAATGTTGATAAGCTTTTTGTGTTTTACATTATCAAATGTTTTGCTGTAGTCAATGTAGCAGGCACATACGTTCTTATTTACGTCCTTAGAGCGTTGAACTAGTACCCTAAATGTCAAATGAGTGTTTCCCTTGTTCCAAATTCGAGTTGCGAGTCTGTTATATCCGCCTCACATTTTTTATATATTTTGGTATGTATAATCCTAAGGAACGCCTTTAATGTATGGCCCATTAAACTTGTATCATATTTGAAAAAGTTTATTAATGTAAATCAAAAATAAATTTGGCAAAAGAGCAGAACCTTGAACAACACCGGCATTTATAATTTTGGGGTCAAAGTTACAATCATCAATTCTAACTATAATTTTTCTATTGTCAAGAGAACTATTGATGAGATTTACAGTTTTTTTTTATTAAGATTTATACAATGGAGCTTGTTCATAAGATTAAGATGCCATAACTTTTGGAAATGTTCCAATAACAGAGTATTATTCAATTTAGTAATAATATTGATACAAGTATTATAAACAATTAATAAATTAACTAATTAACAAAATATAATAATAAAAATAAATAAAAATAAAGATAAAGTTATATTGTTTTAAGAACTTGACAATATGTAAATTATAATGTTTTTCAAAAACAGATTGCACAATAATGCAATTGATCTACAGTTTGAAAAGTCAGACTTATTTTTTTTAAGGTATAGGTTGAACATTTGCAATTTTCCAACAATTTGGGAATCATTTTTGATTGATAAAGCAAATATTTTGGTTAAAATAAGAGCTAATTCAAACAAACAAACTTTTTGATGACATTTTGAATAGTTTTTGCTGCAATATGTGGATAATTAGAATTTAAACAATGAGTATTGAAATCAAAATTATTAATAAATTCTTTTATTTATACTATGTACATCTTAGAATGGGTGTGGTTTAGGTTTGGTAGTAATAGGAAGAAGTTTTAACAGCACAAGTAATTTTTGATCTTGTGGGTGGTTTTGTGGATTAGTGCCACTTACAGTGTTATGTGGTTGGTTTGTCCATATCGACTGAACGATTTGGTACATTGTTCATAACCATCACACATTTGCTTTGCAATTTGTTCAAAGCAGAAATAAGCTGATCAACTACTCAATTTTTTTAAATATTGTATTATGTTTACGTCCAGTTATATGTCGTAACTTTCTAAAAATCTAAACTTACATTCCGCATTCAAAACAGGTAGTCTATTAATATACAATTGCGTTTGTTTATTCTACTATTATATTTTATTCTACTGTTTTTAAGAATTTAGTTTTGATTCACTCCACATGCACAATCTCAAGACAGAGTAAATGAAGTGACAGCCATATTTAAACTTTATTACATTTATTTAATTGTAAAATACTTTATTTTATCAGTTAAATGTTTGTAAATATTGGTAAAAGATTTAACTGCATGTTGATTATATTATTAATTTTTAATGTAATGAAACGCCTTCCTACAAAAATAGATTCACTTTTATTGTGGATTTATAAGTGACAATATAATATTAAAAAATGTAATTTAATTAAATGTTTTATGTTTTTTTATAGAAAAATAATTAATAGTTAACGTCAAACTAAAAATCGTATAACGTTCAGATTATTGTCAGCTTTAAGGTTATAATTTCTAAATGAAACATTTACTCCAACAACTATTCACTCCACTCCAGCTTACTCTACTTCAACTCCACTTTCTTTAAAGAAACGGACAAAATAACATTTTATAATGAAATCTATGTCAAGTGTGCAACACATATATTTAGCATACGTGATGATGCGAAATGAAAGTAAGTTGGAGTATTTATTCTAGTTTATCATCATCTAAACAACATAATGGAACAGTTTGAAATTAACAACTAGAATTGTAAAAATCATAATAAAGATTATATAGTCATGTTTGCTAAATTATTATTAATTAGAAACATTAATACTTAATCATACATTTTTTTGCATAATAAAGAAAACAATTTTAATAATAATAATAAACCTCAGCAAAAATGACAAATTTTAAGTTGATTTATTGTTATGTTTATGTTAGAACATTTATTTTGTGTTTAATGTAAGTAAAATGTAGCAGTATTTATGACTTTTTACACCCTAGACACTGTATGGATAAAGCGAGTCATATTTTGTTCTCGTTTTCATTACCTAGTTTGTGATAGTTTATTTCATCTTTGTTATATATTTATTTTTATTTTTTTATATGCTATTACAGATGAAAAAAGTATATTAGATTTTATTTTATTACATATTTTATTTTGATTTTCGTTCTTTTTTTTATACTAGTAAATAACTATTTTTTTAATTTAATTTGTAAACCCCATTTCAGTTTATTATTTATTTTATTTTTAACAAAATAAATATTGACCGCTCAATCATAATATAAAAGAAATTTAAAAAAAATATTTTTAATAAATATTGCACATAATTTTCAAAGTGATTAAATACTTAATAATAAATATATAAATTATTTTTCTGTTTTGCCGCTAACGCAAATATAATATTATCTATCACAAAATAACAAGTCAAATTATCCAGACGCATGAAAAAACCTAGTTTTATGACATATTGCTAAATAAGCCAGACATCATGGTACGGGTACACTAAAATACATTGACGCTGCGCTTCTTGTTAGAGTTATCATTCAACGGTAATAGTATCTTTTTATTTCTTGTTTATATACATAGAAAATAGCAAAGTTTAGCGGCAGTTTTTCTACTCAACTTTTTTTGATGTTACTAACATTTGATGTTAAAATTATTCTTTATTCTTTTGCAGTATATTTCTATCTTAATGATCTGACTTGGAGTGTTTTTGTTTTCTTATTTGCCCTATTGGTTTTGTAGATGAATATTAATTGAAAGCCATATGGACAGAAAGGTGAGGTGATAATTGAAATGATGGCAAGCCTGAACCTAACAGTATGAAACCAAGGCAGCACCTCGATTTTTAGACGGAGTGTTATTGACGTTAAACTTTTGTCTGACGACAATGCAAAATAATGGCCAATTGGACAGTGGAAGAATAAAAATACATCATGTTTAGTAACCATTATACTGTTGCAACACAAACCTACTCACTAACTAAAGAAGTCTGGGCAGTACGAAAATTTTGCAAAAAGAAATTACCAGGACCATACGTCCCTGGCAAAACAACGGCTGTCAACAACCTGCCCCGCCACTACGACTCTAACGCGAATACGCAATCTTTTTGAGACGCCGCGGCGCGTCAAAAACGAAGAGCCTGCAGATGCAGAAGTTGCCAAACTAGCTTATAAAAGCAGTGGTAGAATGTTACCGGCAGAATCTTCAACGTGCCGTAGTCATATAGATCAATTTGCTTGCTAGATGGGGCAGTAGCCGACAAACTGAACAAGAAGCTAGAGACAACGGTTTGGATTCCGAAAAGGGAAATTAACGAAGGAAGCAATTTAAGCGGTCGATGACGTAGCAAAGGTAGCATATAGCGGTCATCTAAAGATACGGAAAACGGCCTCATTGTTGCATTAGACGTAAATAATGCATTTGTTAGCAAAAAAGAAAATATTGAAGGGCATTAGTAAAAAGCAACTTATGCAATCGGTTTCTGATGTACAATGACAATAACAACGCTAAAATAACAGCAGAGGTGATAGGTGGGGTTCCACAGGGATTAGTGTTGGGGCAACTTCTATGGAACAGAATATAGAATAAAATATGTTTATTTGATTTTACAAACTTAATCATTGGTATAAATCATGTCAATACAATACAATTGATATCACAATAGATAAAATGTACAATACAGTATTGTAACTTCAGGATAAGTACAAAATTGACTAGTTACAAAAAAAAATTATAACAAAACAAAACACAAACAGATTAAAATAACAATCAAAACACTATGTTAAAAAAAGTTCATAGTTATATAGAACTTCTTGACACAGTTTATTTTCAATGACAGTTTTAATTTTTTTGTTGGCAATTCTCTGATACAAGTTGGTAAGCAATTGTACATTTTTATAGAAAGATATTCATAGCTTTTTTGAACTTTGCTTAGACTAACTGTAGGTAATACTATATTTGTGTTGCTTCTTGTATTGTAGCTATAATTATCTCTTTGTTTCACTTGTTCTAAAATATTGTCTTTAGCAAGTAACAAGCATTGAAAAACAAATACCAAAGGGACAGTTAGAATGTTCAAAGCCTTAAAAAGGAAACGACAACTTGTTAAGTGCGGTACAGCAGCAATAATTCTTATTGCTTTTTTTTTGCATTATAAATATACGATTAGATATTGTTGTAAGTGTTGTATCGTCGGCGTATAGAAATGTTGTAGCCGATTTTATATTACACTCAAGGTCATTAATGTAAGTTAAAAACAGAAAAGGGCCTAGTATTGAACCCTGAGGGACCCCAACATTTATTTCTGCTTTTATGGATTGTAAGTTGATCTTTTGAACATATTGTTCTCTGTTCATTAAATACGACTGTATCAGTTTTAGCTAGTTTCCGCGTATTCCGTAATGCTCAAGTTTTTCTAACAGTAATTTATGTGAAACACAATCAAATGCGTTGCTCAGATCAATAAATGCTGCATCTACAGTTTTGCCACTTTCAAATACTTTATATATATCATGAATAAGTGAAGAGATTGCCTTGATTGTAGATTTCCCTTTTCTATAACCAAATTGAGCGTTACAAAATTTATTGACCAATCTAATATATAGCGCTCTTTTCCATATTTTAGATATTACAAGTGCTATAAAAATTGGTCTAAAGTTAGACACTTTATGTACATTGCCATGTTTTAGTATAGGCACAATTTTTACTAATTTTAATTCTTTAGGGTAAACTCTCAGTTCAAACGATAGATTGATTAAATAAGCTAAAATTTTACTCAATTCATTAGTCGCGCTCTTAATCAATAACGAATTTAACTGGTGGAAGTGGCAAAACTACATAAAATCTAAAAACATTTAGGTGTAAGCTTTGAAGACATTTACACCAATAACTAATAAGACCAAAATAAGAAATCATAAGCAATAGGTGACTTATTGGCAGTTTAGCAAAAGTCATTGGCGTGTCAAAAATATAAGTGCTCACAACTTCTAAGAAGAAAATTAGAACTAGTCACTATCGCGCACATCAAGCAAAGTACTTTACTTTATAAAAGTTTTTGAACTTTTAAACAAATAGTGGATAGAGCATGCTTATAACTCCATACCGTTCAGATGGTTTGTTTTTTGAATTCTTTGGAAAACAAAGACTTGGTTCAAAGAAAGCAAACAACATACGATATACTTAGACTATTAAAAGTTAGAAGAAAAGCAGAAAACTGCGCGAATCTACAATCAGAAAAGCTACTAGTACTATAATTTTTTTAAGAGAATGCTATTGTTTTGTTAATTTCTTTACTTGAGAAGAAGAAAGCAAGTTATCAATACTGAAAATGTTGTTTTCTTCTGGATTTTTGCAATATCACCGCCGCTTTCTAACAGCTTTTAGAAAGGTGGTTTTTAAACTGAGTACAAGGCTTAATCCTAAGTTAGGTAATGACGGTAAACGGTGGCTGAAATAAAAAAAAAAAATTTAGCTTAACTGTTTGTAATGCAAACAACACTAAGCGTTTTAATAGTGAGAGTTGGATTTGCTCTAGTTTAATCAAACGACTACGTTGGTTGCGATTGCCGACTAAATTTTTTTCCAACGTATTTTCTTACTGCTCTTTTTTTTATTTTTCTATATGTGTATTGATTTCTTAAGTTATTTATGTTTTTTTGGATAAACGTCAAGAATTACTTAGATAAATAAGAAAAACGCTCTATAGGCTGGTCTATAAGGTAACGGATTGTGTTAACCCGTTCAGACACGTACCCAAGTGTTGGATAAGGGGTTGCACACACAAACTAACATATTGCTATTTTTTTTTTCTTTCATTCTCTTTAAATTATTAGTTTTTCTTGACAATCTCTTTAGCCAAAACAAAGTTCTTGACACTATTAGGTATTGAGGGAAGTACAAAATATTTGTCTATTTTTTGCATAAAGTTTTTCTAAAAATAACAGAAAATAATATATTACTTCTGGTAAGTGCACAATCTTGCACTAATTTACACACGGGTTGCTTTTTAAATTTTGCACAATGACGACCTTGCAATTAAATTAGAATCTATCTCTAAAGTCAAATAAGAAGCATTGGTTTTGCAGGCGCAAGATAAAATTATAAAAACCATACCCAAAATAACACGGAAATACTCAATACTAAGGGTAAACGCAATACACAGCAAGAAAAGAGCGTTAAAGGTAGGTCAAATTAGCGATTGGATCCTTAGAAACAAAGAAAAAAATAGCTATCATCACTTTTTAAGGATGGCTTAAGGATGGAACTAACATATTTTATTTATTTTGCTTAAAAGGTCTGGACAAAAAATTCTTAACAATTTTTGTCCAGACCTTTTAAGCAAAATGAATAAAATATGTTAGTTCCATCTTTAAGCCATCCCTGAGAAGTGATGATAACTTTTCTTTTCTTTGTTTCCAAGGGTCCAATCGCTAATTTGACCTACTAATGACGCTTTTTCCTTGCTGTGTATTGCGTTTACCCTTAGTATTGAGTATTTTTGTACAATTTGTAAAAACAATAAAAACGTGCATGTACCCATTGAAAAGTATCAGAGATTATCAGGACCATAAACAAATTTGAAAAAAAATATAGTAAAAAAAACTATGACAAAGAAAACACTAAAAAAATACATAAAGGTCAAAGACATGGAGAAAAAACCCCACACAAACCTACCTAAAACCAACATCATAACTAAGACAAAAAAAAAATGAACACGCAAACGGAGCAATTTGATTACAAGGTTTAAATAACTACAAAGATGTCTTGAAGCTTAAACAAAAAATTGTTCAAAAACTACGGAAAACATTTTCAACAAGGTTGTCTTTTTAAAGCTAAAGAAAAAAAGCATGAAACAAAACATTCACTGAACGTACAAAAAGTGGTCTTTTAAAGTTGTCATCGTTACTGAGGGTTTTAAAGTCATTGAACGGACAACAAAAATACGTTCTAAAAACACAAAAGTGTTAGGTAAAGCAAAAAAGTCAACTGTTGATGGTTGTGCTAAAAGCGTATGAAACAAAACCAGAAATCAAAATTGTAACTCAACACGATAAGTGGGTTGTTCTTTGTCAAATTTTATCAAATAGATGTTTTATATGCGGAGAATTTAAGTAGTAATATACAGAGTTAAGAGAATGTGTGGGAATACTTAATTTCTGACTGAATTTTTATTTTATTTTAAATTTACACAATTTTAAAATCTACCTGAACTAAATTAAAAATGCTATTAGACTACAATCAAAACAATACATTATAATAGGTGGCAACTTTAACCTTAAGAGCACTAGAAGAAGCTTTAAACAGGTTGATCATAGA
The DNA here is from genome assembly GCA_963932245.1 of Tachinus rufipes. NCBI lineage: Eukaryota > Metazoa > Arthropoda > Insecta > Coleoptera > Staphylinidae > Tachinus > Tachinus rufipes. The sequence continues at coordinate 93,101,274 of OZ010747.1, read as the reverse complement.
TGTGAGATTTTGTTTAAGTGCTTTGATAAGATTGGTAAATGTAATAACCTTGGGTGACAAACCTACATTTGTAAAAAGAACAAGCAAGTTACACCTAAATGTTAACGGATGCATTTTAAACATAGTCTAGCGCATAAGCAATTGGCAGGTGCTAGACAATAAAATTCTAAGCAATCACTAGGAAATTGTGTTCACAACAATTTGAAACAAAGTTACGTGATGTCTGCGTCAGATTTAAAAAGCAAATAACTTGACTTGGAAAGAGATATGCAAAAATTTTGATCTAGAGTTGTTGGGTAAGTCATATAAAATAATTTGCGGAAAAATAAGGTTACTAGCTCTCATATCTGTAGCAGAAGAAGACATGCTAGACATAGCTAAAACCATTTTTTCAAAAATTTAGTTATAAAATGAAAGTTTTGTTATGTAGACTAACAAAATTTTAAAAAGCAAGAAAAAAGCTAAAGTTTAAGAAAACTTTTCCGTCAAATCCGATACAAGCCGAGATGATCATGCAGATCAATACAATGAACTGATAAACAACGTAAGAAAAAAAATAACATAAATACACAAATGTGCCAATGACGTACAAACTATTCTGCATTTTAAATTAAAAAAAATCTTTGAACAGATTAAATGAAATACTAGAAACCAGAGAAAAACCGATACGCCATTTGGGTTTAGCATCTACAATTGGAACAGCGTGATACAGATAGCAAGGAAAGCAACCTCAAATACTGCGTTTTAGTTACTCTAGACGTTAAAAACAGTGTTATTATGGAAATGAATCGTCAATACGCTGGAGAAGCTAAAAAAACAATTTTATTTTTTTTAAATGATTATATAGAAAATTGCAAAATTTTAAAGTCTATACTAAAGTACTGGAGATAAAATGCAGTGTCCTACAGAGTTTGGTAGTTGGACTACTATGCCATAAATTACATTTTTTTAAATTTTCAGACCAAATGTCAAATATTGTCAGTATAATGATATCCAGACAGACATTAGGTTGCAATTATGCCAGATTTGCAAAAAAACATAAGTACTGAGCGGTCATTAAATTTACATTGAAAAGTATACAAAAAAATTACCTTCTTATTCTACCGTGAAAGAATAGGGCAGAAGGTTTAAGATAGGCTATGAGTCTTTAGATGACTCACTTTTTTTGGGATTGTGAGGCAGTCGATTCATTTTAAACAAAGAAATGCCAAATGGTGGTTATTATTCTAATTATTACATAGATTCTTCTTTCTTTCTTCGTCAGCCATTCACGCTGGCAAGGCGGTTTGAGGAGTAGGAGAGCGTATAGAAAGTGAAAAGTATATTACGGTATATGGGAATTAAACCCACGATCTTCGGTACAGCGGCCGGATGCCTATACCACTGCGTCATGCTTACATAGATTAAAGGAAAATATTTGGGAAAAGCGGTAAAGAAAATTAACAAAAGGAGTGAGGTAGTTGAACGACACCGCTCATGTGCACACTGCTGAAGTTGCTCAACTTGCCATAAGAAAATGCAGCTTTCAAAAAATCATCTTTTCCGGATTAAGCTGTGTTCAAAATTTAAAAAATAAACCTTTGAGGTAGATTCTTGACTGTTTTAGAGCATTTAAGCAACAAATCTTCAGAATATTTTAATTTTTTTAGTTTTGTATTTTGCATTTAATAGCCTAAAGAACTGATGTATGTGGAGCAGAACTAGAAAATTAAGAAAAAATGATTTTTACCTTTTCTAAGAAAATCTTTGTAGCACGTTTATAGACTTGTTGAAAGTATTTCTCTGGTTCGGTCACATTTACGTTAATGTATTGCGTATATATCGTTTGGCTGTTTATCAAATGGAAACAGCTCCGATTCTAACTTACGTTTTTGCTTTATTTATTGTCATATTATAATGTCAAATAGCATAAAAAACTAATCAAATTATAAAATTAACATAAGATCTAACAGAAAATATTGAACATACCAACTTGAGATATAAAAATGCGAGGTCTTTTGACACGGACTTTTGTTTTATTGGAAAGTTGATGGGGTGGATGGCTAGCTACAGAAGAAATTGTGTCAATATGCTTAAAAAAGGTGTTAATTTTACCAGTCAAATGGTAATGGAAATGTTGAAAATATTGGAACTGGTTCAAAGTAATTAAACTCATTTATATCAAAAACTATAACATTTTTTGAAGGAGTTTAAAAAATAATTTTTTTTAAATTTTTTTATTTCAAACTTCTATATCAGTTGGACTTTTTTGTTTTTTTATTAAATTATACTTGAAAGCAAACAAAGTACAACAGAGCTTGATTAACATATAATTCAATAAAAGTTATCAACTCTTACATTATTTTATTAGGTATATCAGTAATAATAAGAATGAAATGAAGCAATTTAGCTGATTTTCTAAATTTACATTACACGAAAATGTTATATTTAGTACATTGTGAAATAAAATAAATAACTATTTTTGAAAGCTTGTTTTGTGAGCGTTTTTCTAATTGCGCGAGTTCCGGCGTACTTGTTTTTTAACTCAAAATATACATCTAAACATATTTTTATACATTTAAAATAAAATAAATAATGCAAAACATTATAATATATAATTTAAAAGTTTTATTTAAACATAAAAAACTAGCGTGAAGAAAATCTAAGACGCGAGTATATATTTGTAAATAAAATGAATACTAATATTTATATTAAAATAAAATATAAACCCTACACATAAATTAAGCGGTTCTAAGAAACTAAAAAGTTAACAATAATAATCAAATTAGATACACCACCCCAACAATAACACTAGATATATTTATGAATCCACAATAGAAAACAGGACCATAAAAAAGTTATTCCTTTATCATCCCTATAATATATGCGATGCGTATAATATAAAATCCCCAATACATCCCTTTATTCATCCACTCGAAACAGACAAAAGTGGGAAGGAGGGTTGTTTTTGAAATTCACATCATCACCTGTAACCTCCCCCATAAAATACATATATAGTTCTCATAATATGCAGTCAGTATTATACACAAAAGAATCGGTTATGAAAACAGGTGTCCCGTCAAAATGTTAAATCTTTTCTTAATTCGTGCGCTCCTTGATCGGCGGTGGGAAAGGAGCCACTTGAGATTTTCGGACATTCGGACAGCGCGGCATCAATGGGATGCAACAAAAGGCTACTTTGTTGCTTGTGACACGTTTAATGAAACGTTTATTATTTATGGCCGGACTAATAGTCTTTTTTTCAAATCTGTTTTGTGGTTAGGATTTACACTGGCTTCTAGTTTATCGTGGGAGAATTGCAACTGATTTTAGTAATTATAAAAACTAAATGGAATTAATTTATTGTAATTGTAGAAAAAATATCCAATTACCATAATTTGCAATTAAGAATTGTTTTAAAAAAGTATGAAGCTACCTTAACGTGTAATTACAAGAAATCAGTAATAAACCGTGCTGCCTGCACATATTAAATATCAGAAAATATGCATGACTGGCACTCACTTGTAATAATAATACGGACATTACCAAGCGGCAGGGGTCGTCATTTCAATCTCCATTATTTTAAAACCTCATTTGCACATTCGATGCTTTCAGAACTAAAAAAAAAAACATATGAATATATAGCATTGATATGAAATAAACGTGAATGTTATTAAAGACTCATTTGAATAATGTTTCGTCTCGGTGTCTTGGGCCTTCCGAGTTCGGTGCGGTATGATTTCGTCTCGTCCAGGGGGGATAATGAGATCTCCGCGGTGGCAAACGGTGTTGTAATTGAGTAATTCATTACGGGATAACGTGAGTGATAGGCCCGGCTCGGGGCTACTGGCCCGGAGCCCCGCGAAGTCCCACTGCGCCCTATTTGTACCAATCTGCCCCCCGGGTAGGGGGTCCCGGCATTTAAATACTCTCCACTGTGATCTAGTTTGCTTAATGGTATTAAATGCAAATCGGAGATTCAACGGGTTCAGAGGTTAACTGTTTCTCTATTTACACGCCATTTTATTTATAGCAGTGTTATTTTCAGACTAAAATACTATCTGTTAATATAGTCTTGGATACTGTGTACTATTTATCTACAGGCTTGATCTATTTATAGTTTTAAAGTAAATTTAAAATTAAAGATAGAATATTATGCTTCAATTCTAAAAAGTTTGTGCACCCGTATTTATGTATATGTTTATTACAGATTCCATAATAAGGTTTCTAAAAGCTGCAGTACATACCTAAATCTAAGTGCACATTCTTTTCTACGTTAGTTTTCAACAGTTGAAAAAGGTTTTTTTATTTTGAGGATGTCTAAATCTACCAACTAACAAGCATTGCACAAGCGTTTATGAAAAATGTTTTCTTCCGCAACTAAAGATGCATTTTTGAACTATTATTTCGTCCAACAGTTTTAACAAATATATCACCAATCATCAAGATCAAATTTTTTTTTTTTAGAAAAAGAAACGTTTATTTGAAATTTTATTGCTACTCCAAAACAACTTTAGACTGTCCATCTAACATATCTCATGTTGGAAATAATAATATTGCTACAATAATAATAATATTTAAAAACTGTATTGGGGCTATCAAAATAATGTGCAACATAATAGCACGTGGCTCCATCCTATTAAAAACATTTGTCTTTGAGATTTGTACTATTTATTTGAGGAAGAAAAAAAATGGGTTATTACTCTTTGATACTATTCGACATTTATTATTTGTGCAAGTTTGGCAGTGTTTTTAAAGAAAAAATGTTTAATGATGCTTACTGCCTAAAATATACACCCAACAGTGATGCGTTTGGGATGCATTTTATTCTCTGTTTACAAAATCAGCAGCAACATAAAAATGGGAAATTTTGTAAATAAATTGATTACTTTTTGAAGTGCTTTTCAAAATGTTTAATTTTTAAGCACGGTTTCAATGTTTCTAAACTTTTGGTTACATTCTGGTGAACAGTCAAGATGTGTTTTCATAAACGACTTAGGCAAACACGTGTTGATGGTTTGACATCAATAAATATCCCAGTCTCTTAAAAAATTTAACTTTTTTCTTACAGTTGATACAAACATTAAATACCAAAAAATCTTTTTTTTAGTATTGCCAAACTGTCTACTAATGAACAAAACACAACAACAAAAATAGCTAATATTGAATTAGAGGACATTGAAGAAACAGACTCACATGAAATAGTGCTGAAAGAAGAAGCTATACTATATTACTACATAAGAAAAGAGGCAGACAAAACATAGCCAACTATTGACCAATATCACTATTTGCTAAAATAATTAACAAAAACTAAATCTTAGTCTTAGAAAAGGTTAAAGAATACCAACTACTAGTGTACATAGCCTTTGTGGTAGGCAGTTAAAGAGGCACTTTATAACAACAGGATAGACTATAGATATATAACTCTACTACATAATATATACGAAAACGCAACTATGAAAATCAAAGGAAAGAGAAAAACAATCTAAATATTAATCTACAATAAAGTGAGACAGAGTCCCCTTGCTTCACTTTATTAATCTTCTATAAAATATTTATAAAAACTAAGTAAACATATTAAAAAAAAATTATTAACATAAATTACAAAAAATGAAGTCATCTCAGAACTGCAGACGATATTGCAATATATACAGAATTAAAAAAAAAATGATCATTTGCTTCAAAACTAGAAACAAGATTGGTTAAAGCCTGAAAATAAACACTGAAATAACCAAAGTTATTACAAACCAAATAAAAAAATTAGAACAAGTGGTTCAATACATTAAAACAACATATTAGTACTGGCAAAGAAATTGAGAGAAATAATGAAAAGTTTAGAAAAAAAGTTAATGTAAAAAAACAAAAATTATGGTGTTATATATAACGCAAGTAAAATCTATTAAGTATTTGGGATATGATTTTTGCACGAATAACAGCGAGAGCAAGCACATTAAAGAAATGGTTCATAAAGCAAATAATGTAGTGAAACAAGTTTGAGAAATAAGTGAAAGAAAATTTGAATATACGAAAATAAAAGGATGGAATGAACAAGAAAAATTAGAAGCAATACTTGTAAAATATTAGGGATGGATGCTAAGTTTAAATAAAGAAATTCCAGCATATATTGTGGCGGGAAGTCAAAAAATTATGTTAAAAGTAGAAGCAAGAAAAAAGCAATAAAGTATTAAGAAAAAATGAGAGAGAAACACGATTGTAAAATCTTACAGGAATGCATGAAATAAAAATGAGAGCAAGACATGGAAAGCTAGGTGAGATAAAAGAAAATTATTACAACAAAAATCGGTATGTTAGCAAAGAAAGAATGAGAGAGTTTGGCAGAGAGACATTGCACAAAGTTATGAAAAAGATAGAAATATGCTAAAGCAAAAAAGGAGAATACGAGTGAAAGGGTTTAGGTACAAACGCAAATTATAAACATAATATAGAAATTAATAATTGGTGGTGCAAAGTAGTTGTAGCTTCATCATGTTGCTTCAACCAAAAAATTGAATATCATTGATAAAACTTCAGTATCACAACTGGCAACCAAATTGCAATGTCTAAAGAGGAAAACAGTTAAATAATATAGAAAGTGAATCAATGTATCTAAAGAGCAACAAATATAGTATACATATATTAATATATGTATGTAGTATAATGTAATTTTCAAGGCCAAAAAGCAAGAAATAAACGTATTAATAATGTGACATCTGTTTATTTTATTTTTTGCAAATTATTCTCAGACGTAGAACCCTAAATCATTACTCTTTTCGAAAACTTCTCATTTTTTTAAATAATTATTTTCAAAAGCATTAGATTTAATTACAAATAAGTCTTTTTCTGCAATCACTTGCAGATAGATCAAATTTGAATTCAATTTTAAATCAAATTTTGTTCAAAACAATTTAGAATTTTAAACTAAGTCGATTAATGGTTTTTGCTTTTGTTTGTTTCTTAACAGGAGTTTTTGTTTACTTTTAAATATTTAATTTAATATATTCAAAAAAGATTTTAAGAAGAGTTACAAAAATTTGACAATCAATGGCCAAAAGAGAGTTTGTTAATATTTTTTTTTTTAATTTGTCTATTATTTTTGTACGGATAAGGATAAAATAAATTGCAGAAAATAATTTAATAGTTACGCTACCTTTCTTAATTATCGATTTATTTTTGCGGTGGATAGTGTAGTTTTTTCTAAATATTTTAAGAAAACATAAATTATTTCTGAATAAAACTTTTTTTTTAATAAAATGCAATAAAGAATAAATGGCTAAAATTGTAATTGTTTGCTTATTTTTGTAACAAAAAATAAATTATTATAAAAAAAAGTCTAAAAACAATTTAAACATTATTAAAAATTATGGCCAACAATAATTTACATTTAGCAAAATTGGCTTTCGCTAAGGTAAGTGAAAAAAACAAAAAATGGTTAGTAAATCAATATAGAGCAAATAAATATAGAAAATAAATTGTTGCAATGTATGTTGACAATGGTGACAGAAGTAACAAGTAACAATCTGTTACAAGAATTACTTAGTAAGTATTCAGCTTTATTTTCTAAATTGAAATAAATTAAAGACATCTATACGAGGTCTGGCTATTAAATTACAAGACTGTATAGAAGAAGGCGTGCTACAGGGGTAGGAGGAAACAAATGCAGCGTTGGATAGTTGGAAGTGTCTACTGTACTAGTACAAAAACACGTTTTTGTCGCTGTAGTAGTATTTTTTCTATATAGATTAGAAAGAAACGTGTTTTTTTCTTGTGCCAATAAAAATGTGTGACAAAAAACACGACTAATGCAAAATTTCTTGTTAAATAAAAAAAACTCCGACTGAGTGCTCAGAATTTTCTATCTCGTGCGCGTGTTTTTGTCTTTTGAAGGCCGAGAGAGCTCCAAAGATGACCAACGTCCAGGTCGACCTGTCTCTGTTTTAACACCGCAACCAGTGCTCAAAATCACTTGTGATGACTGAATAGATTCCAGAGAGTCAAACTGTAAACTAAACTTACTATTTGAAATTTTTTGGCAACGCTGCGAGAGCGAATTTGTAAGAAACAGTTGTGGAAAAACGCTCTGTCAGAGTATGAAGCGCAAGAGACACCCCGGTGCTCGAACACGCGCCGTAGTCGCCTGATATAGTACTTTGTGTTTTTTTCCTGTTTCCAAAGATTAAGTCTACCTTGAAAGGAACAAAAAAAAAACGTCCAGCATTGCATTGATTAATGGAAAAAATAAATAGAACGGTGTGTGGCGAGAGGAGTACATTGAAGAGGAGCATTTGATTATAGAATAGTTTTTAAAATAATTCTCTTTTCAATTCATGCGGACATATACAATATTGGCAAGTATAGTATCAAATGGAACATGATTAATTTGATACTTGGAAGGGCTTATATGTATTTGTGATAACTGAATTTAAAGAATCTGATAAAAAAGTATTTAAAAAGTATTTCAAATTTGACGTTTTTAATTAGATTTATTAGTAGAGTGTTTGATAGTCCTTGAAAGATTTTATTAGTAGATGGTTAAACATTTTATAAACTCTATAAAAACTTTTTGCTATTTTTTTTGCAGCAATAACCTTTACTACAAAAGCAAACACAATACAGGTTTACAGGTTTACTGGTTCTTGATTAAATTAATGGCACAATTGATACAAAATCAGCAATAAAAAGAATTTTGTAATCTTGCAACTATGTAGGTTATTAAGAATACTATTGTTATATTGTACAAAAAATTGATTAAAAATTATTTATTTATTTCATAAAGTTTATCAAATATTTAGCAAAAAACTAAAAAAATAACTTAAAACTTTAGGTTATGACATAATAAAGCGCAACAGATTTTCGACTACTATATACGCCGCGGTTCATATACCAGATAACTTAGGCCAAAAGTAATTGTTGGCTATTATGTTATCATGGCTACGCTTCTGGTTTTTTAGCTTGCGGGTAGAATAATTGTCTGAATGGTTGTAGGAACTTATTAACCAATTTTTGTTTGTTTTGTTTTAATGTTATTAAAGAGATGTGAATTTTATTAAATAGTAGCCTTTATTAATTAGTGTGCTGCTATGATTGTCGCCGTACTTTATGACCTTTTTTGTCAAGTGAGACATTGATAGTGTATCTTTGTTAAATCGGTTTTTATCTAGCAGGTATCAAAGAGCTTTAGAGTAAAACAATAAATTAAGGAATCTAGCGTGAAGAACGGAATAAAATCAGTTAAAACGTTCCCCGGATCGGACGTAAACTCGGACCAAATCCGTGTCCGACTGAAAATAACGCCGAAAACCACAAAGAAACAAAATATTGACCTGGAGCAGCTTAAAAACCCTGACACAAGACAAGATATAGGAGAGAGACTAGAGAAAGAATTAGAAGACAGACAAAACAGACTAACTACTGCGATTAAAGAGGAGTGGGACAATTTCAAATCAGAATGGTTCTCTCATAAATGTGCAGAAATAGAAGATTACGACAAGAAGCACGACATGTTCCACTTACACAAAAAAGAAAAAGAAAGAGCAGACTTCAAACAAAACAAATGTCAAGACAAACTTAGAGATTGCAATAGAAAACTGATTATGGACATCAAAGGCAGACTGACCCGATGGAAAGAATACGTAGAAGAACTGTTATCTGACACACGCACAGCACTGCTACCAGACATGCAAAATATTTTGACTGGCCCTTCAATAACTAAAAAGGAGGTGGAGAGAGCAATCAAGAACGCAAAGAACAGGAAAGCCACAGGGCCAGATAAAATACCCACAGAAATACTAAAAGTGCTTCAGACTAGAGGCATTTCAATCATAACACAGTTGTTTAATACAGTATACGATACAGGGGACATTCCAAATGACTGGCTCAAATCTACTTTTGTAGTAATACCAAAAAAGAATAAGGCAGAGGAATGTAGCGACCACCGTACAATATGAGCCACGTCTTAAAGATCTTCTTACACATAATACATCAAAGAATATACAGAAAAATAGAAGAACACATAGGCGAAACACAATTTGAGTTCCACAAAGAACTGGGCACCATGGAAGTTTTGTTTAGCCTACAAGTTTTAACACAAAGATGTAGAGATGTAAACCGGAAAATATTCCTATGCTTCATTGACCTGGAAAAGGCGTTTGACAAGGTAGAGCACAACAAAATGCTAGAAATATTAAGATACACTGGAATAGACAACAAAGATCTTTGTTTCATTTCAAAACTTTACTGGCAATAAACAGCAAACGTCAGAACTGGAGACAGACTTACAGAAGCAGTTGACATACAAAGAGGAGTTAGACAAGGATGCGTCCTATCTTTGCTAATATTCAACATCTATGCAGAGCAAATAATAAAAGAAGCTCTTGAAGGGAGAAGTAAAGAAGACCTATCGATAAATGGAATTCCAATAAATAACCTGCGATACAGTTTTAAGTGGATTCCGAACCACTGGAGAGAATTATCACTCCTCAGAGTAATGTAAGTTGCCAGCATTTACAAGCAGAGAAGAGGCTTATGTCCTGCAGAGGACAGACCAAGGCTGAAATATTATTATTATATTATTTTAACCTGCGATATGCAGATGGTACAGTACTTATTGCAGAGAGTATAGAAGCAATGCAGGAAACGCTTAACTGGGTTCATGTTGTATGCGGAAAGTACGGTATAAAACTGAGTATAAAAAGACGAAGTACATGATTGTAAGTAAGGATCCAGTAAGCAACCATAATATATAGGTCGATGGCGTTCCTCTTGAATACACTAATAAGATAAAATACCTCGGATGCACTTTGAGTGATGACTGGGACCACTCAACGAAATCCGATGCCGCATTGAACAAGCGAGGGCAGCATTTACACGTATGAAGAAAGTATTATGTGGGAAAGATCTGAACCTAGCACTACGAATAAGAATGCTTAGATGTTATGTGTTCTCAATTCTTATGTATGGAGTGGAGTGGAGGAGTGGAGAACATCCTGGCTAAAAAACCTCCGACAGTGGTTTGAACTAAGAACAGAGTCGCTGTTCAGAGCAGCGGTCAATAGAGAGATGATAGCCAACATGATAGCCAATGTTTGCTAAGCGGATAGGGCACTCGAAGAAAAAGAAGCTTTAAGACTAAGGATCTTTTTTTAGTCCATAGTAAAGTTTATTGGTATTGCTTGAAAAGTAAGTTGATGTTCTACAAATTTTTCAAATGTATAGTCAAAATGATTCGAAAATCATATAATAAACCGTTGGTCCCATCAACCCCCTTCATACAAGTTGTAAGACTGATGGGGCGATGTAAAATAGCTGTAAAACGCGAAATAAAAAAGAAATTTTATTGAGCTCTATTTTTCTGGTAATATTAGATTTACAACTTTTGTTGTGATGACGGCCCGGAATCCACTAAGTTTTTTTTGTTAATTAATATATTTATTTAATTAACGGAAACCATTACAAAATAAATATATATCTACAACTTAAAAAATAAATTGTTACAAAATATTAAAACTGTTACGTATGGGTGACAAGTGCACGTTGCAGGGTATTAAGAGAATCCTTGAAAAAATATAATTTTGTTGGCATGCCGCAAAATACTTGTAGTGGCGCACATAGTCTGTACGGTTATACGGTATATGAAATAAATAGTCATTGCGTAAAACTTGAACTGAAACATGAATACTATTTGAGCTAAGCAAGTTAATTCAATCAATTATCCCACAAAGCACTTTAAAAACTAGTGTCACGTCAAAATTAAATCGATTTTTCTCAAGACTAGTTATGTTAAATGTGAAGAGGAGTTTCGTGTAGCTGCTAGCAACTTTTTTTACTGACGGCGGTGTATAGAGACGATACATTTAAGCAATACTTGAAATAGGCGTACTAAAGCGTTGTAATATATAATTAGAGTACGAGGGTCACAAATTTCCTTAGAGTTATGCTAGACAAATCCTAGAAACTGATACACTTTAGCCTTTAGCTACAACAATTAAGTAAAGTAAACGTCACTTGTTTTGACAAACACGGGCAATCAAAGTGCAATATTGTTTTTTTTTGTGGGTTTTTGCTACAGTTTTTTTAGGTTTTGTGCAGTTTTGTGTTGTTTAGCAGTTGGGTTTACTAACAATCTGGGTTTATTGTCTAAATTGTAGTTAAACACTGGGGTTGTCTTTGACAGGTTTGCAATAATGGGCAGTAGGACAACCTTGCTATTGGTCATTAATTTATTTATAGTTTATTTGAGTTTATCATGTTTGGCATCTTGGTTTTAAATTAAGATCAAATATATTTTACTACTCCAGACATAAACTTGATATTACAGAGAAAAGTCTTACTTATATATTTATCAAATTATTTAATCAACTTCTACTAAATCTTTAAACAAGTAAAGATTAGGTTGTTTATTTTATGTTTTTTATGAGGTCAATGACAAAGATTAAGTTGGGTAAAAATTTTTAGATTTTTTAATTTTGTCAATGCTGATTATGTCTGGCGTTTCAATTTTGGTGTTAGAACCCAGCAACATGATTGATGATTTTTTAAGGTTCAGATAAGGACAAATTTTGTTTTTAAAATTAAAAACTTATCATTGTGTTGCAAGATGTTTTCCATTAGTTTTTGCATCAAAAGACAAATTTTTGAATGCTGATAAGCAATCAGGTTTGGTCAAATCTGGACAATCTTGCAATAATCCTCAAACAAAACGTGATTTGATTGGGGTTTGATGTAAAGGATTATCAACAATTTTGTTTCTGCTGGCTGCATACGTTGTATATTGTCTCTCTAAATTTGTGCGTCTGTAATTAAAGATGGCTTATTTGTAGATTGTGTAAATTGCTTTAAAGCGGTACCTGCACTTTTTATTGCAAGCTAAACCGGTAAAAGTTGTAGTCTAGTAAAACATAAATAATGTATATATGGTTATACATTATTTATGTTTTACTAGACTACAATTTTTAGTAGCTCTGAAGTTAGTTCTACTTGGATCTTACTTTTATGGTCATTAGCGTAGCTTTTTTTAAAACTTTTTGTTTACAATATTTTTTGCCAAAGCTTTTGATGTCTAAGCTTAGTTTATATAACTATTTATTGTTTGAATAGTTTAGACAAAACACTATTTTTTTGCAATACCAAAGTGTAGTATTGCACGCTCCGCTCTTGCACTTGTTAATATATGGTAATTAGTTGCTACAATATCTACAGTATAAAATTGCAATTTTAAGTTGCAGCTCGCAATAAGTGATCAAATTCACAACATAAAATTGTGTACCAGTATAATGGCGCAAATTAAAAAAAATTAAAAAAAGAAGACAGATTTAGTTTTACTTTGCAAAATTGCATAAAAAAATATAGAAAGTCAAAGTTAGCAAACCAGTACTTACATTTGGAAAAATTAGACTTTGAGATGCAGCAAATTTTCTTTTCCTTACCGCACTTGTGTTTTTATAAAACGGACTAACAGTTTTTTTTCTTATAATGAAATCTACTAACGCCAGTTTTGTTAAAGATGGCACACACACAACTATTAGTCGGCACACAGATTTAGTATAACTTTAATATCCAAAACTTGTATGATATTAGTAGACAATTAACCAATTTCTAAAGCAGAAACTAACAACAATGCATCTTCTTCTGCTATTTGATTTAAAATCTGTTTTTGTAATTGAATAATGAGATACAGTTATGTAAAGAAGCTAGTCCGCCCCTAAATCCCTAGAACATCCATAAAATATTAATATGAAAACGATTTATGATAAATCATGCGGTTTACTTTTCGTTCGCAAAGGATTTTCTAAAATCACGTAACACCGGGGTGTCCATGGGCGGGCAGGTCCTTAAAAAATGATTTCTAACCATTTATTCATAACGACTCCACACTAGGGGTCGCATAATAACATCCACATTCGAACCGTTTCAGGTAAAGGTGAGACAGAAACGGAGCGACATGAGAAATTAACCACCATTTAAAATCGCAAACATTTTCGGGCGGAATAAATTTGAGCGTATTGTTTCTTTTTTTTTCGGTTGCTACCTCAAAAATGCATTGACAGTTCATATTTCTTTATTTACGCCGAAAATTCCACGAAGCCACTACTTAAGAAGCGCAAATTCCAACCCAACCAAAAATGTATTAATCATGTTGGCTGTATATTTTTTTTTTAGTTTTAGTTTACAAAACAAAGAAATATATGTGGCAGTTGCATGCGCAATAAAATGAAATAAAAATATAATTCATGCTCGCATGTTTGAGTGCAATAGTTGGGGAACGTTCTATATGACGAATACCCAGCTGGTGTCATACCTATCGTGTTGCTTTTTAAACTGTTACCTATCACTTTATTTGCACATATAAGAGGCTTTATATCTCTTTTAAATCATTTTCTGCATTCGCGGTGTGTGCAAATAAAAAATGTTATTCATGAGTTAAATTTTATTATAAATGCTTAACGAATAAATATCAATCAGGTTGTTGGAATGTTGTTCAATTGCTCCTTTCATAATATTTTAAAATAGTTATTAAATAATATTTTATGTATGTATTGCATATCAAAATGTAATAAAGAGTTTAAATTAGTAATTATGAGAGATAAATATTGGTTTTGACAGTTCTAAGGCAGTTTCTCAAATTGCTTCTAAAAATCATTATAGAAAATTAATTTGATTAGTATTAAGCTTGATTTTTGTATGTAAATAAATAATAAATAATGAAACAAATGGCATTGAACCATTTCTACCTTTTTCAATTACAATTGCACGATTAAAATATTGTTTTTTAAATTAATTAAAGAACTTGATTGTTTTAAGAGCAAATTCATATAAAGTTTGTGATCTAATCAATCCATCTGCATCCTATAAATATATAATCAAACTAATCAGATATACAAGTTATTAAAAAGTCAACTTTTAATGTACTACTTAAAAAAAAAATAAAAGTGTTGCCCAACATTTTAAAAAATGCTTATGGAACAAATTTAGCTAATTCAATAAACATTGCATGCAATTAGGTCATTTAGATACATAATCAAAATATTTTGTCTTTCAAATTTTTGATGTAAACTTTTTCCAACATTTTAAAAAGTGCTTGTAGAACAAATTTAATAAATTTATTGTACATTGCATGCACTTAGGTTATTCAAATATTTGGACATTTTAAATAGATTAAATTTTTAGTAAAAATTTATATGTTTTTTTTAAATAGTGCAAATCATAAATTTAAAATATTAATTACTCTTTCTATATATTTAGATCACTCTAATATATAATTAAAATTGAATAGCTTTAAAAATTTTGATAAAAATCAAGCACAACATTTTGAAAAATGCATAAAATAAAAGTTTAATTAATTTATTGATAATTTTAAACTCTTAGGTTGATAGAATGTTTAGTCTCGATATAATAACATCTGAAATTCTTATAAAAATTATGCCTAACATTTTGGAAAATGCATAAAAAACAAATTTAAATAATTTTTTGCTTATTTTGAGCTCTTAGGTTACTAAAATTCTTAGTACCAACATAACGGCAACTACATTTTTTTTAAAACTATGCCCAATATTTTGGAAAAAGCATAAAATACATATTTAAATAGTTTATTGCTTATTTTAATCACTTAGATTGTTAGAATGTTTAGACCCAATATAATTGCGTAAGAAATTTTGATAAAAATTAGGCCCAACATTTTGGAAAAAGCATTAAATACAAATTTAAATAGTTTATTGCTTATTTTGAGCTCTTAAGATGTTAAAATGTTTAGTACCGATATAAAGGCATCTAAAATTTTTATAAAAACTATGCTCAACATTTTAGAAAATGCATAAAATACAAATTTTAATAATTTATTGCTTATTTTAAGCATCTCGGTTATACAAATGTTTAGCCCCGATACATTGGCGTTTAAAAATTTAGTAAAAATTATGCCCAATATTTTAGAAAATGCATAAAATACAAATTTATATAGTTCATTGTTTATTTTGAGCTCTTAAGTTGTTAGAATGTTTAGTACCGATATAATAGCATCTGAAATTTTTATAAAAACAATGCCCAACATTTTGAAAAAAGCAGAAAATACAAATTTATATAATTTCTTGCTTATTTTGAACATCTATGTTGTTAAAATATTTAGTCCAAATGTAATAACTTCAGAAATTAAAAAAAAAAATTGCCCAACATTTTAGAAAATGCATAAAATACAAATTTAAATAATTTATTGCTTATTTTAAGCATCTAGGTTATTAAAATGTTCATTCCTGATATATTAGCGTTTAAAATTTTAATGAAAATTTTGCTTAACTTTTTGGTAAATGCATAAAACACAATTTTAAATAGTTTATTGCTAATTTAGAGCATCTGAGTTGTTAAAATATGTAATTCTAATGTAATAACATCAGAAATTTTAAGAAAAATTAAGCCCAACATTTTGGAAAATGCTTAAAATACAAATTTAAATATTTTTTTGCTTTTTTTGAGCTCCTAGGTTACTAGAATGTTTAGTACCGACACAACGGCATCTGAATTTTTTTTTTAAACTATGCATTTTAGAAAATACATTAAATACAAATTTAAATAGTTTTTTGCTTATTTTGAGCACCTAGGTTGTTAAAATATTTAGAAACAATGTAATAACATCAAAAATTTTGAGAAAAATTTGCCCAACTGTTTGAAATATGCATAAAATAAAAATTTAAATAGTTTTTTGCTCATATTGAGCACCTAGGTTGTTAAAATATTTAGTCCCAATGTAATAACATCAAAAATGTTGAAAAAAATTTGCTTAACATTTTGTAAAATGCATAAAATACAAATTTAAATAGTTTATTGCTTATTTTGAGCTCTTTAGTTGTTAGAATGTTTAGTACCGATATAATAGCATCTGAATTTTTATAAAAACAATGCTCAACATTTTGAAAAATTCAAAAATTACAAATTTAAATAATTTTTTGCTTATTTTGAACAACTATGTTGTTAAAATATTTAGACCAACTGTAATAACATCAGAAGTTTTGAAAAAAATTTGCCCAACATTTTTGAAAAACCATGAATTACAAATTTAAATAGTTTATTCCTTATTTTAAGCTCTTAAGATGTTAGGAAGTTTAGTACCGATATAATGGCATCAAATTTTTTTATAAAAACTATGCTCAACATTTTAGAAAATGCATAAAATACAAATTTTAATAATTTATTGCTTATTTTAAGCATCTCGGTTATAAAAATGTTTATTTCCGATACATTGGCGTATAAAATTTTAGTAAAAGTTATGCCCAACATTTTCAAAAATGCATAAAATACAAATTTAAATAATTTTTTGGTTATTTTGAGCACTTAGGTTGTTAAAATATTTAGTCTCAATGTAATAACATTAAAAATTTTGAGAAAAATATTGTCCAACATTTTGGAAAATGCATAAAATACAAATTTAAATAGTTTATTGCTTATTTTATTATTATTTAGATTAATAGAATGTTTAGTCCCAATGTAATTGCGTAGGAAATTTTGATAAAAATTAAGGCCAAAATTTTGGAAAAAACATAAAATACAAATTTAAATAGTTTATTGCTTATTTTGAGATCTTAAGATGTTAGAATGTTTAGTACTGATATAATGGCATCTAAAATTTTTATAAATACTATGCTCAACATTTTGGAAAATGCTTAAAATACAAGTTTAAATAGTTTATTGCTTAAGCATCTAAGCTAATCAAAAGTTTTGTTCCTATATGCCTATCATTTTGAAAAATGCATAAAATACCAATTTAAATAGTTTACTGCTTATTTTTAGCATCAAGGTCTAAAAATTTAAAGAAAAATTATGCCCAACTTATTGGAAAATGCATAAAATACAAATTTTAATAGTTTATTGCTTATTTTAAACGTCTTGGTTATTAAAATGTTTAGTCCCGATACATTGGCGTCTAAAATTTTAGTAAAAATTATGCCCAACATTTTAGAAAATGCATAAATTACAAATATAAATAGTTTTTTGCTTAATTTGAAAACCTACGTTGTTAAAATATTTAGTCTCAATGTAATAACATTAAAAATTTTGAGAAAAATAATACCCAACATTTTGGAAAATGCATAAAATACAATTTATTGCTAATTTTGAGCTTCTAGGTTATAAGAATGTTTAGTCTCGATATAATGGCGTCTCAAATTTTGATAAAAATGTTGCCCAACGTTTTGGAAAATGCATAAAATACAAATTTAAATAGTTTATTGCTTATTTTAAGCTCTTAAGTTTTTAGAATGTTTACAACCGATATAATGGCATCTGAAATTTTTATAAAAACACTGCCCAACATTTTGAAAAATGTATAAAAAACAAATTTAAATATGTAGTTTTATTACTAATTTTGAACATCTAGGTTGTTAAAATATTTAGTTCCAATAAAAAAACTTCAAAATTTTTGTGAAAAAATATGCCCAACATTTTAGAAAATGCATAAAATATAAATTTAAATAGTTTATTCCTTATTTTGAACATTTGGCTTGTTAAAATATTTAGTCTTGATGAATAACATTAGAAATTTTGAAAAAAATCATGTTCAACATTTTGGAAAATGCATAAATTAAAAGTTTATATAATTTATTTGCTTATTTTAAGCATCTAGGTTATTAACATGTTTAGTTCCAATATATTGGAGTCTAAAAATTAAATAAAAAATATGCCCAACATTTTAGAACATGCATAAATTAAAAATTTAAATAGTTTATTTGCTTATTTTATTCATCTAGGTTATTAAAATGTTTATTTTTAATATAAAAATTATGCCCAACATTTTGGAAAATTCATAAATTACAAATTTAAATAAGTTATTGCTTATTTTTAGCATCCAGGTTGTTTATATATTAAGTTTTAATGTAATAACATCAAAAATTTTAAGAAAAATTAAGCCCAACATTTTCGAAAATGCATGAAATACAAATTTAAATAATTTATTTGCTTATTTTAAGCATCTAGGTTATTAAAATGTTTAGTCCCGATATATGGCGCCTAAAACTTTAATAAAAGGTTTGCCTAACATTTTGGAAAATGCAAAAATTACAAATTTAAATAGTTTATTTTTATTTTTAGCATCCAGGTTGTTTATATATTAAACTTCAATGTAATAACATCAGAAATTATGAGAAAAATTATGCCCAACATTTTGGAAAATGCATAAAGTACAAATTTAAATAGTTTTTTGTTTATTTTGAGCATCAAGGTGGTTACAATATTTATTCCCAATATATTAGCATTTAAAATTTTATTAAAAATTATCCCCAACATTTTGAAAAAATGCATAAAATACAAATTTAAATAATTTCTTGCTTATTTTAAGCATTTAGGTTGTTAAAATATTAAGTTCCAAAGTAATAACATTAGAAATTTTGTTAAAAATTATGCCCAACATTTTGGAAAATGCATAAAATACAAATCTAAATAATTTCTTGCTTTTTTTAAACATTTGGATGATTACAATAATTAGTCTCAGTGTATAACATCAGAAATTTGAAAAAAAAAATATACTCAACATTCAGGAAAATGGATAAAATGGAAATCAAAATAATTTTTTTCTTATTTTGAACATTTGTATTGATAAAATATTTAGTTCCAAAGTATATCATCAGAAATTTTGAGAAAAAATATGCCCAACATTTTGGTAAATGCATAAAATACAAATTTAAATAATTTATTGTTTATTTTGAACATTTGGAATATTCAAATATTTTGTTCTAATGTATAACAACAGAAATTTTGAGAAAAAATCTGCCCAACATTTTGGAAAATGCATAAATTACAAATTTAAATAATTTATTTGTTTATTTTAAGCATCTAGGTTAATAAAATGCTTAGTGTCAATATATTGGCGTCTAAAATTTAGGTAAAAAATATGCCCAACATTTTAGAAAATGCATAAATTACAAATTTAATTAGTTTTTTGCTTATTTTAGTTATTTAGGTTGTTAAAATGTTTAGCTCCAATGTTGTTGCGTAGGAAATTTTGATAAAAATTAAGCCCAACATTTTGAAAAAAGCATTAAATACATATTTAAATAGTTTATTGCTTATTTTGAGCTTTTAAAATGTTAGAATGTTTAGTACCGATATAATAGCATCAAAAGTTTTTATAAAAACTATGCTCCACATTTTGGAAAATGCATAAAATACAAATTTAAATAGTTTTTTGTTTATTTCAAGCATCTCGGTTATCAAAAGGTTTAGCCCCGATTCATTGGCGTTTAAAATTTTAGTAAAAATTATGCCCAACATTTTAGAAAATGCATAAAATACAAATTTAAATAGGTTTTTTGCTTATTTTTAGCACCTAGGTTGTTAAAATATTTAGTCCCAATGTAATAAAATTTTGAAAAAAATATATCCCAACATTTTGGAAAATGCATAAAATTAAAATTTAAATAATTTATTGCTTATTTTAAGCACTTAGGTTGTTTATATGTTTAGTTCCAATATAATGGCATCTGAAATTTGCTAATTTTAGGCATCTAGGTTATACAAATGTTTAGTCTTGATATAATGGCGTCTCAAATTTTTATAAAAATGATGCCCAGCGTTTAGTAAAACGCATAAAATACAAATTTAAATAGATTATTGCTTATTTTAAGCATTTTGATCATTTTAATAACCTAGAGGTTATTAAAATGTTTTGTTCTTATATATTGGCGTCTAAAATTTTAATAAAAAATATGCCCAATATTTTGGAAAATGCATAATATTCAAATTTAAATTATTAATTGCTTATTTTAAACTCTTTAGTTGTAAGAATGTTTAATACCAATATAGTAGCATCTAAAATATTTATAAAAACAATGCCAAACATTTTGAAAAGTGCATAAAATACAAATTTAAATAGATTCTTGCTTATTTTGAGCATATAGGTTATTAAAATATTTAGTCCCAATAATAAAACATCAGAAATTTTGATAAAACTTATGCCCAATGTTTTGTAAAATGCATAAAATATCAATTTAATCGGTTTATTGCTTATTTTGAGTATCTAAGTTGTAAGAACGTTTAGTTTCAATGTAATGACGTCAAATTTTGAGACATTTTGGAAAATGCATAAAATACCAATTTAAATTGTTAATTGCTTATTTTGAACATTTGGATTGTTAAAATATTAAGTCCCAATGTTTAACATCAGAAATGTTGAGAAAAAATATGCCCAACATTTTAGAAAATGCATAAAATACAAATTTAAATGGTTTATTGTTTTTTTAATCACTTAGATTGTTAGAATGTTTAGTCTCAACATAATTGCGTAAAAACTTTTGATAAAAATTAAGCCCAACATTTTGGAAAATGCATAAAATACATATATAAATTTTTTTTTTGTTTATTTTGAGCATCTAGGTTATTAAAATGTTTAGTCCCAATATATTGGCGACTAAAAATTAAATAAAAAATTTGCCCAACATTTTGAAAAATGCATAAATTACAAATTTAAATTGTTTCTTGTTTGTTTTGAGCATCTAGATGGTTAAAATATTTTTTCCTAATATATTAGCATTTAAAATTTTAATAAAAATTATGCCCAACATTTTGAAAAATGCATAAAATACAAATTTAAATAGTTTATTGCTTATTTTGAGCTCTATAGTTGTTAGAATGTTTAGTACCGATATAATAGCATCTAAATTTTTATAAAAACAATGCCCAACATTTTGGAAAATGCAAAAATTACAAATTTAAATAATTTCCTGCTTATTTTGAACATCTATGTTGTTAAAATATTTAGTCCAACTGTAATAACATTAGAAGTTTTGAAAAAAATTTGCCCAACATTTTTGAAAATTTATAAAATACAAATTTAAATAGTTTATTCCAGATTTTAAGCTCTTAAGATGTTAGAAAGTTTAGTACCGAAATAATGGCATCAAATTTTTTTATAAAAACTATGCTCAACATTTTAGAAAATGCATAAAATACAAATTTAAATAACTTTTTGGTTATTTTGAGCACCTAGGTTGTTAAAATATTTAGTCTCAATGTAATAACATTAAAAAATTTGAGAACAATATTGTTCAACATTTTTGAAAAAGCATAAAATACAAATTTAAATAGTTTATTGCTTATTTTAAGCATCTAGGTTATTAAAACGTTTTGTTCCAATATATTGGCGTCTAAAATATTAATAAAAATAATGCCCAACATTTTGGAAAATGCATAAAAAACCAATTTAAATAGTTTATTACTTATTTTTAGCATATAGGTCTAAATATTTAGTTCTAATGTAATAATTTCAAAAGTTTTAAGAAAAATTAAGCCCAACATATTGGAAAATGCATAAAATACAAATTTTAATAGTTTATTCTTTATTATAATTACTAAGATTGTTAGAATGTTCAGTCCCAATGTAATTGCGTGAGAAATTTTTATAAAAATTAAGCCCAACATTTTGGAAAATGCATAAAGTACAAAATTAAAAAGTTTATTGCATGTTTTAAGCATCTAGGTTATTAAAATGTTTTGGTCCTATATATTGGCGTCTAAAACTTAAATAAAAAATATTCCCAACATTTTGAAATATGCATAAATACTAATTTAAATAGTTTATTGTTATTTTAATTACTTAGATTGTTAGAATGTTTATTGCTTATTTTGCGCACCTAGGTTGTTAAAATAATTAGTCCTAATGTAATAACATTAAAAATTTTGAAAAAAATAATGCCCAACATTTTGGAAAATGCATAAAATGCAAATTTAAATAATTTATAGCTTATTTTTAGCATTTAGGTTGTTTAAATAAGATAAGATAAGATAAGATAAGAGCTATTTTACACAAAATCCAGTACCAAAAAAATATACAGTATGTGCTAGTCAAATAAAAATAAAATACACATCAATTGCATTAAAACATTAATCAATTACGTACATATAGTTTAAAGTTACAATAAATTAATAGACAATAAAATTATATTTGCAATCTTAACTATACTTTAAAATTAAGTGCCACGTATTCGTCGATGGTGTATATTACTTTAGCAGTAAGATGTTTTTTTATTACAGTTTTGAACAGTTTATAATTATTTTTCTTGATTTGTTCTGGTAAATGATTGTATAGTTTAATTCCTGCATAATCTTGATTTTTTTTAAAGCACACTTTTTCGTTTAACAGCTGACAGTTGTTGACCGTGTCTAGTATTATACTGATGATGGTCGCCAAAATGTTCTAACTTATTTATATTCTGTATAACATAACAAAGTGTTTTATATATATATAAATACTTGGCACTGTCAACAACTGCTTTTCTCTGAATAATGTTAAACTCTAAATGAAATAGTAATCTTATTATTCTTTTTTGAAATACAAATATTCTTTGGGTACCCGAGCAATTTCCCCATAGCATGATAATAAATTGAATGTGGGAATAAACCATAGCATAGTAAGTTTGTATTAAAGCATGTACGACAGACTTTAGTTGTATTAGTGCATAATAAGATTTGTTTAACTTTGAACAAACAGCATCAATGTGCAATGACCAATTTAGTTCATGATCAACAATTAGACCTAAAAACTTACTATGTTGTGAAAAAATATAGTCATTGTTGTTTATATTTATTTTTGTTGGTAAAACACGTTTATTACCAAAACACATACAAATAATTTTTGATTTATTTAATATTAGTCGATTTTGTTCGCACCAGTTTTCAAGTTTGTTAATAAAAAAAAAGGTTAGCTTCAACCTCTAAATCTTTAAGATGTTTACCTCCAGTCAATATTGCAATGTCATCGGCGTACATAATAATATTATTATTTTCAAAAAATTAAGGTAAATCGTTAACAAACAGTAAATATAGTAATAGACCACAAACAGTGCCTTGAGTAACACCATGTTGCGTTCTTGCCAAATCTGAATATAAATTATTACATTTAACTTTAATTTATCTATCTAATAAGTAAAATCTCAAAAGATTTAAAAATGATCTTCTAAAACCAACTGCTTCTAATTTCGCTGTTATATAATCAATATTTACTATATCAAAGGCAGCAAACATATCAAAGAAAAATGAATATACATAATTATTTTGATGTAAATGTTTATATATATATATATATATTTAGTGAGTTCAATTGCCGCAGTTTCAACTCATCTGTTTTCCCTATATCCGTGTTGAGTGTTGTAAAATGTTATGATTTTCCAGAATTTTATTAATTTTAGAAAATATCGTATATTGTTTATTTTAATTAATTAAAAATTATGTCCAACATTTTGAAAAATGCATAAAATACAAAGTTAAATGATTTATTTGTTTATTTTGAGCATCTAGGTTGTTAAAATATTTAGTTCTAATGTAATAACATCAGAAAAATAAATTAAACCCAATATTTTGAAATATGCATAAAATACAAATTTTTATAATTTATTGCTAATTTTGAGCTTCTAGGTTATAAGAATGTTAAATCTCGATTTAATGGCGTCTCAAATTTTGATAAAAATTATGCCCAACATTTTGCAAAATGCATAAAATACAAATTTATTTAATATTGCTTATTTTAAAAATTTTGGTTGTTAAAATGTTTAGTCCCAAGGTAATGACAAAAGAAATTTGGATAAAAATGATGTTTGTAAACTGCATAAAGTACAAATTTAAATAATTTTATACTTATTTTGAGCTCTTAAGTTGTTAGAATGTTTAGTTCCAATACAATAGCATCTGAAATTCTTATAATAACAATGCTCAACGTTTTTGAAAATTCATAAAATACAAATTTTAATAGTTTATTGATTATTTTGAGCATCTGGATTGTTATAATATTTAGTTCCAATGTATATCATCAGAAATTTTGAAAAAGAATATGCCCAACATTTTGGAAAATGCATAAAATACAATTCTAAATCATTTCTTGCTTATTTTGACTATTTGGATTGTTAAAATATTTAGTTCCAATGTATAACAATAGAAGTTTTAAGAAAAAATAAGCTCAAAATTTTGGAAAATGCATAAATTACAAATTTAAATAACTTATTTGCTTATTTTAGGCATCTAGGTTATTAAAATGTTTGGTCCCAATATATTGACGTCTAAAATTTTAATAAAAAATATGCCCAACATTTTGGAAAATGCATAAATTGCAAATTTAAATAGTTTATTGCTTGATTTTAGCATCTAGGTTAATTAAATATTTAATTCAAATGTAATAACATCTAAAATTTTAAGAAAAATTAAGTCCAACGTTTTGGTAAATACATAAAATACAAAATTAAGTAGTTAATTGAGTGTTTTAAGCTCAGATTATTAGAATGTTTATTCTCGATATAATTACATTTAAAATTTTAATAAAAATCATGCCTAACATTTTGGAAAATGTATAAACTACAAATCTAAAAATTTTCTTGCTTATTTTGAACTTTTAGATTGTTAAAATTTTTAGTTCTAATGTATAACATCAGAAGTTTTGAGAAAAAATATGTCCAACATTTTGGAAAATGCATAAAATAGGAAATTAAATCATTTATTTGCTGATTTTAAGCAACTAGGTTATTAAAATGTTTAGTCACAATATATAAGCGTCTAAAATTTTAACAAAAAAAATGCCCAACATTTTGGAAAACGCATAAATTACAAATTTAAATAGTTTATTGCTTATTTTAATCATTTAGATTGTTAGAATGTTTAGTCCCATGGTAATTGCGTAAGAAGTTTTGATAAAAATTAGGCCCAACATTTTGGAATATGCATAAAATACAAATTTAAACAGTTTATTGCTTATTTTAAGCATCTAAGTTATTAGAATGTTTATTCTCGATATAAAATCATTTAAAATTTTAATAAAAATTATGCCTAACATTTTGGAAAATGCATAATATACAAATTTAAATCATTTATTGCTTATTTTGAGCTCTTAAGTTGTAAGAATGTTTAATACCAATATAGTAGCATCTAAAATGTTTATAAAAACAATGCCCAACATTTTGAAAAATGCATAAAATACAAATTTAAATAGTTTCTTGCTAATTTTGAGCATATAGGTTGTTAAAATATTAAGTCCCAATGTTAAAACATCAGAAATTTTGATAAAATGTATGCCCAATGTTTTGTAAATTGCATAAAATATCAATTTAATTGGTTTATTGCTTATTTTGAATATATAAGTTGTTAGAACGTTTAGTCTTTATGTAATAACGTCAAATTTTGAGAAAAATGATGCCCAACATTCAATAAAATGAATAAAATACAAATTTAAATAGTTTTTTGCTTATTTTGAACATATAGGTTGTTAAAATATTTAGTCCCAATGTATAACATCAGAAATTTTGATAAAAATTTGCCCAACATTTTGGAAAATGCATAAAATACAAATTTAAATAATTTATTTGCTTATTTTAATCACTTAAACTGTTTGAATGTTTAGTCCAAATGTAATTGCGGGAAAAATTTTGATAAAAATAAAGCGCAATATTTTGGAAAATGCAAAAAATACAAATTTAAATAGTATATTGCTTATTTTAAAAACCTTGGTTGTTAAAATGCTTAGTCCCAAAGTAATGATAAAAGAAATTTTAATAAAAATGATGCCCAACATTTTGCAAAATGCATAAATTACAAATTTAAATAGTTTATTGCTTATTTTAAGCATCTAGGTTATTAAAATATTTAGTCCCGATATATTGGCGTCAAAAATTTAAATAAAAAATTTGCCCAAGATTTTGGAAAATGCATAAAATACAAATTTAATTAATTTATTGTTTATTAATCACTTAGATTGTTAGAATGTCTTGTCTCAATGTAATTGCGTAAGAAGTTTTGATAAAAATCAAACCAAACATTTTGTAAAGTGCATAAAATACAAACTAAAATTATTTATTGCTTATTTTGAGCATATAGGTTGTTAAAATATTTAGTTTTAATGTTAAAACATCAGAAATTTTGTTAAAATTAATGCCCAACGCTTTGTAAAATGTATAAAATATCAATTTAATTGGTTTATTGTCTATTTTAAATACTTAAGTTGTTAGAACGTTTAGTCTTAATGTAATAAAAATTTTGAGAAATATAATGCCCAACATTTTGGTAAATGCATAAAATACAAATTTAATTAATTGATTGCTTTGTTGAGCATTTAGGTTGTTAAAATATTTAATCTCAATGTAAAAAATCAAAAATTTGGCCAACATTTTGGAAAATGCGTAAAATAAAAATTTAAGTAATTAATTAGTTATTTTAAGCATAAAGGTTATTAGAATGTTCATTTCCAATATATTGGCTTTTAAAATTTTAGTAAAAATTATGCCCAACATTTTGAAAAATGCATAAAATTTCAAATCTAAATAATTTCTTGCTTATTTTGAGCATTTGGGATGTTAAAATATTTACTCCCAATGTAATAACATTTAAAATTTTGAAAAAAAATTTGCCAAACATTTTAGAAAATGCATAAAATACAAATTTTAATCTTGTATTGCTTACTTTAAGCACTTACATTGTTAGAATGTTTAGTTTATATGTAAGGGCGTCAGAAATTTTTATAAAAATTATGCCCAAAATTTTGGAAAATGTATAAAATACAAATTTAAATAATTTATTGTTTATTTTAAACACCTAGGTTGTTAAAATGTTTAAGTTTGATGTAATGGCATTACAAATTTTGATAAAAAGTATGCCCAATATTTTGTAAAATGCATAAAATAATAATGCTTATTTTGAGTACCTAAGTTGTTAGAAAGTTTAGTTTTAATATAAAGACGTCAGAAATTTTGATAAAAATTATGCCCAATAATTTGAAAAATGTATAAATTAAAAATTTATTTAGTTTTGTTTATTGTGAGCACCTAAATGTAACGACATAAAAAAAATTGATACAAGTTTTAATAATGTTTTGCTTAATTCCTATAATTAGGTCAAATGCCATAAATCTAAACTAACTAACTAACTATAATTAGGTCACATAAAAATGCAATCATAATTTACTGGGATCAAATGTAAGGATACAAATTTTACACAAACAACAAAAGTTGGTCACTTTTTGGTCTTAAATACTTTAACAATGTTTGCAGAATCTGTCATTTATTACTTAAAATTGTTTGTTTAAAAAGATTCTTAAAGTCTCAGAAGTCATAAAAGATGCTTAAAAATTTTTAAAAGACTTTAAAAACTTTTAGAATAAAATTTTGGAAAATGTTTAAAGTGTTTGAGAAGCTTGAGAGTAGTTTTTCTTTAAAATGTTAAAAAAGTTTAGGTTGGATTAAAAGAATTTTAGAAATCGATCTAAATAATAAGGTTTTTAATTTTAATCACACTGTATGGATCAAAGAAAGCTTTGAGAGCATTTAGAGGCGACTAGGAAAGTTTTAGAAAACGGTTCTTTAAAGCTATTGCAAGAATATAAAAACCTTTGAGTAGTTTTTCTTTAAAAAGAAACTATGTTAGACTAGAAGAGTTCTAGAAAACGATTTGTCTAAGAAATGCTTAAAATAATTTATAAAGTTTTAAAACAACTAAGAAACTCTCAGAAATTTTTTTAGAGTAATTAAGAAGCTTGAAAAAACTGAGTAATATTATGATAGACTAATTGAGTTTTAAAAAAAAAAATTCTAAAAATGCTTGAGATGATTAAGATGAAAGCCTAAAAAGTTTTAAAAAATTGTGTAATTATAAAAAAACTTTGAGAGCTTTTAGAAAGGACTAAAAAAGTTTTGAAAAACATAAACTGTTTTGTTTTTTTCTTCAAAAAATATTATATTGGACTAAGAAAGTCTTAGAAAACGTTTTGCGTAAGATAGGTTTGAAAAGAGTTTTAAAGCTGCAAAAATTATAATTTGTTTTGAAAGCTATTAGAAGAGACTAGAAGAAAAAATTGAGAGCTTTGAAACAATTTTTAGTAGTTGTAGAAAATGTAGATTAGGAAAGTTTTAGAATACAATTAGTCTATAAATGATTTTAACAGATTCTTACAACCTGTTAAGTCTTAATTGATTATAGAATATTTTAAGAACTTTTAGGAGTTAATAAGCAATTTTTAAAAAATTAAACAAAAATTTAAAAAATTTCTAGTATTCTCACAGAATTTTTTATAAAATAGAGGTACTAAAGTGACTAAAAGAGCTTTTAGTAGTTGTGGCAAATTTTTAGTTTGTCGAAAAGATGCTACAATACTTATAGAAGACTTTAAAGTAAGAGTTTTTAGAAGCAACTAAGAGAGTTTTGAAAGACTTTAAACTGATCAAAGTTATTATGTTATACAAAGGAGTCAATTTGAAAAGATTCTTAAAACTTAAAAAGTCTTAAATAATTATGATTAAATTATAAAAGCTAAGAAGAAACTTTGAGAGATCAAACCATATTTCTTACAAATTTTATTGAAAAAAAAAAACTAGAGGTGACTAAAAGAACCTTAGAAATGCTAAAAAAACATTTAAAAGACCTGAAACTCAGTAGTTTGAGAAAATTTTCAGTTTAGTCCGTTGACCAAAACAGTATAATTTATTCTACAAACAAGTTCTTAATTGATCTCACATTATCATATCAGACACAGAAAAGTTTCTTAAAAAATATTTTTGGAAGCAACCTGGGAGAGTCTTGGAAAACTTCATCAGCTTTGAGGAGTCTTTAAAAACTTAAAAAAACTTTTTTTTTGTTATGTCAAAAGTTATTGTGTTAGATTAAGAATTTTAAAAAACAATTTGTCTAAAAAAAACTTTTATAACCTGAAAAGTTCTAAAAGCTACTGCAAGAATTATGGAATTTTTCAATTTGCATCGCTTGCCAAGAAAACTACTTCAAAGTTGTTTATTGTCTTGGTATAGGTCAATAAAAAATCGTAGAATGATAACGAAATAATTGAAATAAGTTTGCTTAGTGGCATTTAGTTCTAAATGATTAAAACCAATCTGTTGATGACAAGTTTAGACTTTAACTAATGCAAAAGTGAGTGTACATAGAGAAAAACAATTTTTTTCTGCTACTACATAGAGTCTACAACTAAACATTCAGATTTACTACTAAACTTCCCGACAAAACGGGTTTTGTTCTTCTAAAAAAAGTATTTCTTATCTTTTTATTTTTTCTATCCTCTACTCCATTCCACTTGATTTTTGTCGACAACCAATTTTGCAGGCAGGTTGCAACATAATAAAGAAAACACCAGCAAAGTGGTACTAGACACCCATATACGACAGTTTGTGCTTTATTATTGGAAGTGCTTCATATGAGTCAATTGGCAAAATTGTACCACAAACTAATGTAATCAACCAAACATTGACTTAATTTATGACTTAAAAATTAGTTTTTTTAATTTTAAATTTTGTTTATCATGTCTTTTTCTTAACTGAAACCAAGGTAAACTATAATGATCCAAATAGCTTTACATTTAAATGATACCAACTCTGCCAGAGTTGCTCTTATTATCATAAGATGTGCTGCACAATATTACGCAGTTAAAATTTGGTGTATTAAAATGTAGTATGCAGAAGGCTATAAAACGGTTTTGCAAAACTGGAGACTACATCAAAAGTTTTGGCAAAATTGCACAAACCCTCAGTATGGATATTTTTTGACCTTACAAATTTTGAAAAATTAGGAGACTGCTGCTGTTAGTGCGCGAAACGAGTTGCAAAAAGTACAAAATGTAACAGATAATAAGAAAACTGCAAAATAAAAATTAGAAAAATAAAATGCCTCACAATTGGTCAAGGAACATTGGGAAGAACGCTTTTGCTTTGTTTGCAAACATTAAAACTGAAAAATTGAAAATTAGAGTTAAATCTGGTTTAACTGATGAGTCAAAAAGTTTTGAATTGGTCTGGAACGGTAGATCTTTTGGCTTATCCATTAATATTTTTAATCTAATTTCTTGTTCACAAACAATTGGGTGCGTAGGCGAGGAACTGTGTTTAATGATTGCGGGACAGTAGCTTTAAATTTAGTTTTTGCCCACCCACCTAAATGTTTGTGATCCAGTTTTTTGATCACAAACAAATGAGTGGGTAGGCGGGGCACTAAGTTCAATTGATTGCACGACAGTAGTTTCAACATTTGTTCCTGCCCATCCACCCAAGTTTACTTTTTTTAATATTTTTGATTGGGTGGCTTTATTTTTTAACGGTATTTTTGATTTTTAGTACATTTTTTGCATTCAATGTGCAATATTTAAGCCAAAAATGCATTTTTTCATAATTGTCTAAAAACATCACTAAATAAAGTTAATTTGATGCAAAATGCGCGTATCAAATTGATTCAAGTTTTAACCAATTAACCTATCAATATATTGGTTACATATATACAAAGTACAACAAAATCCAATGATTTGATTCTAAGCTACGTTAGTTTGAAGTGGCACCACAAATACTTTAATTAGAAGAAGCTTATCAAATAAAATTAATTTGATCCAAAACTAGCGTATCAAATTAATACAAATTTTGACCAACTAACCTACCAGTATATTGGTAGCAAATAACCAAAGCGCATCAAATTCCAATGATTAAATTTTAAACTACACGTGTTTGCAATCACACCACAGATACTTCAATTAAAAGCAGTTTATCGATTAAAGTTAATTTTATACAAAATGCGCGTATCAAATTGATCCAAATTTTAACCAATTAACCTTCCAGTATATTAGTAGTAAATAACCAAAGCGCAACAAATTCCAATGTTTTAATTTTAAGCTACAAGCGTTTGAAATGGCATTACAGATACTTCAGTTAGAAGCAGTTTATCGAATATAATTAATTTTATACAAAATGCGCGTATCAAATTAATCCAAATTTTAACCAAATAACCTACCAACATATTGGTATTAAATAACCTACGCGCATTTAATTGCAATGGTTTGATTTTAAGCTACGCAACTTCAAAATTACAACATTGATGATTTAAATTAAAGCAGTTCATTCATTAAAGTTAATTGGATGCAAATTAAACGTACCAAATTGATCTAAAATAAAATTAACTAAAGTACCAATATATTGGTATAAAACTACCAAAGAACAGTTAATTCCAATGATTTCATTTTAAGCTACTCAAGTTTAAATAGCATCAATCGAATTGATCAAAATTATAATTAATTAACATGTAAATATATTTTTTTACATTTCTATAATCTTGCTACATTTAATTAAACCATCGGGTATTTGCTAATTGTAAACAAAAATAAGAAATTTACATACATCACATCCAGTAATTTAATTTAAAAGATTTAATTCTATATAAAATAGTCCAAATAAATCATCACAGCATTTAAATTATGAAAATTGTATAGGAGTTACACAAATGCGAGGCATGTCACACGCAGGACAAAAAGTCCATTGTGACCACTCTTTAGTCGGCGTTTTACTTTCAATCGGGATACAAAGAATCAACCTATTATATAATAAGTCACGGGCAATCCCTGAATGGGATAATCATTTTATATCATTCCTCAACAAACAACACACCATATAAAAGCAACCTGAAAAGATTAGATCCGAATAATTCACACCTAAGAATTGTTAATTTATGTCTGCAATAAATTAAATTAATATAAAAATTGAGTCCCAAAAAAGCAATTTATAAACAAAATCTACCCATCTGGTGCAATTAACATTTCCAATTTTGTTGGCTTAATGACCGAAAAACAATAAGGACAAAAATGTGAAAAATGCAATCTACTTTAGGCGTTTACCTGCCTCTGTTTAATTATATACTAGGACCCAAAATGATTTTCAATCAACACGCTGACAGTTCTTTTGCCAGAATATAAATTACCATCTTATTATTTAAAATCTAAAAATGAATTAATTAAGCCATCGTCGATTCTTGCCGTAAAATATTTTATATTCGCAATAAATCATAAAAAAAAAAGAATTTGCTTAATCAAAATATTTTAGGTAGTTAAAGATGATAAATATTGAGCCATTGTTTATATTGTCCATCTAAGCATCAGTCTAACGCAAACGACCCGTCAATCCTTTCGCCCCGTAATTGCTTTTCGAAAGTGTTGGCTCCCCGTTGAAATTGAAACTGATCCCCATTGTTTTCTTAACATATTAGCTTCATCCTTCTCCACGTACGTTTTTAATGAATCCCCTTCGTGCAATTAAGCGGAGTTAATTTCGTGTATATTAAAAAAGATGGAACAACGGGCAGAATGTTTAACAACAACAAAAAAAATTGGACAACTAAAACAACGTATATATAAGTAGGTACGGCGGATTGAAAAGTTCGAAGCGCGACGAGACCGAAGTCATTGGGATTCACAGCGGGGGTGCGAACCGCGCCTTAGGCTACTGGTAATATATGACCGCGTCGGTCATACTTCACAATTAAAATATCCCCGAGACCTCCAGGAATATGTGAACCCATCTCGCGTTGAGGAATTATAGCAGGGCCGACGACGTGACGAGACCGACGATAAAATCCAGTTAAATATGATCAAGAAGCGCACCTTTAACTTGATTATTTTCAATCAATTTATTTTTTGCAAAACTAAAAGCTAAAAAAATAATAAGAATATGGAATGCAGCAAAATTATTTTTTTTTAATTTACTCATTTTATATACAATAAAATATTTACAATATACATACATCAAGGGAGAGTTAGAATAATAAAAAGAATGATTTTTTTAAACTTTTCTACTAGTTTGTTTTCTCATGAATTTTTTTTGCAACAAATCTTTATCTGTCACTCAGTTTTTATTGGTTTACATGTATATGGTATACTTTGCGTCTGAAAAGTGTATTTATATTAGTATATTTTTATTATTTTGAGCTTGAAAATAATTTTTTATTTGTAAAAGTTTTGCTAAACATTGGATTAGGTTAGGAAACCATTTTAGTTTACTGTGTACGAACGAATTTAATATAGCAAGTTGGTATTATTTGCTTGCTTTAAATTACGTTAGACTCAGCTATAGCGTCCGAATCGTGAAGAATGCCATGTTAAGTGGATTTTCTTGTTTTTTGTTGGGAGTTACTATAATTTTGGTTGTTGACTTTACTACAATGCTAGGTTACTATTTTTTTGGTTTATTACGACTACCGTCGTTTTGCAGTAGGCGTCTTTTGTGCAATGGTATTTTTCACAATCTGGAGCTTTGAGAGTATTGCCATTTTTCCGTCTATTGTAAAGGTTTTTTCCTTCTGTTTCTAATTTGTTGTTGTTTGGGCGGTTGCTGGTTGTTGATTGTGGAATTAGATTGAATTGGTTTAAGGTCTTTTTCCTTATTTCATTCAGAGCATCAAAGTTTTTGCCTGGTTGCATTTGGTCGACCTTTTAGTTTTCAGTTGAAATTTACTAAAGTCACTGCGTAGGTACAGGTGTAAGCAATGGATTTAAATGGCACGGGTTTGAATTTATTGGTAGTAGTAATCGTTTTTTAAGAAGTTGGTTGTGATTTTGAGATAAATTGGTTTAAAATGAAATGTGACTGGCGTGTGACGTTAGTGGTTATTGGTGCCGCAGTAGGTCACGTTGGTAGTGGGGTTGTGTGCAGTTGTTAATGTTTGGATTTGGTCAGATAACTAATTTGACTAGATATCAGTGAAAGAAGAAGTTGACAAAAAGTTGTCGGATTTTAGCAGAGTTGATGTGTAGCATGCGTTTAACTCTATTAGTCTTCCCAAAGATTAGTGGTAAAACTTGAAATAAAATAATTAAACCTTGGCAAACAGCAGCGGAGATAGACTTTTACTTAATAGCAATTGCTTTCCGTTTTATTCAGATTTTTTTGTTTTAATTATTTTGAAATTGTTTTGGGGTATAGATTGTGGCGTTTTTTCTTTGTGGAACTAATTTATACGTAGATTAATTCTTTACTTTTTGAAGTCGGTTTCCATTACCTTTTTTGTTTTTTTTTTGTACAAAAACTCTTTTTACTATTGTGGAATGTTGTACTAAACTACAAATTTTTTTATGTTCACTTTTGGCTCAAAAATTATTAATTTTTAAATTTTTCAAAACTTGTATAAATCTTATTCATTGTTTTACAGTTGTTAGTGCTAATATTATTTTACATTGTTGCAAACTTTCAATAAAATCAAATGTTTGGTTTTGAAATTATTCTACTTTCACTTTTTGTAACCATAAATGCCTCAAAGTTATTAATTTTTAAGTTATGCAAAATTGATCGAATAGATTTAATTCACCGTTGGTAGTACTAATAATGTGTCACATTGTTCGTAAGTTTTATTAAAATTCAATGTTTGGTTTTGGCGTTATTCAGTTTTTTTTATGTTTACTATTTGCCTCAAAGTCATTATTAATTTTAAGGTTATGCAAAATTGGTCTATTAATTTAATTTATTTTTTAGTTGGTAGTACTAGTAATGGGTCGTATTGTTGCCAAATTTCATTAAATTCTAATGTTTGGTTTCAGAATTATTTTTTTCACTTTCTTGGTTAGTGATCCATAAATTATTTTTTATTTTTTTTTTGCAATTTTGAAAGTCTTTTAAGTAAGAAAAGACAATAGTACTAATAAATGATTGGGTAGGTGAAACAATTTATTTTGTAATTACTGTTGAGCAATTTAAACTGGAGTCCCTCACTTATTCAATCGAGTGTTTGTGATTCAGAAGTAGGAAGTTTTTTCTTTCTGTAGCCGTTAGAAGTTTCTATGTTGCAGAAAGCGATAGTAATATTAATCCGTTGATGACCATTACTTGAGTAGGTGGGACCCTCTAGAGTCTAGAGCATAATTACCATCAAATATTTTGATCTGAGGTGCCTTTGCACCCACTCACTCAAGTTTTTGTGATCCAGAAGTTTGAAGTTTCTCCTCTTTGCAACCGTTTGAAGTTTCTATGTTAGAGATGGTGGTAGTAATCTAATCTCTTAATGACCAACATTTGGATGGGTTACTTCAGTAATTACCAACCAGTAGTTCGGTACTTCAGTTTGTGATTATAGTTAGATAGTTAGAATTGTAGTGCTTATCCACCTGCTCAATTCTCTAAATTACCATTACCATTAGTAGTTTCTATGTTGAAGGCGGCTGTGGTAATATTAATGATTTTGATCACAAACAATTAGATGGGTAAATGGGACACTCCAAGTAAAGTAACAAAGTGGACCAAGTATATGAGTCGGTATTGAAGCAATGAAGCGATGTTGTTGTTGTAACGTATTTTTTATGACCAAGTGCAATGCATATTTGTTAAAAGTTATTTTTGTAGTCGTAAAAGGTTTACAATAAGATTGGTGCAAGCTTTGGCAGACATATCAAGGGAAAAAAAGCTTTCTATTTAAATGAAGCCATAATAATATTATGGCTTGCATGGGTTTTTTGGATGTATGC
Organism: Tachinus rufipes; assembly: GCA_963932245.1. Lineage (NCBI taxonomy): Eukaryota > Metazoa > Arthropoda > Insecta > Coleoptera > Staphylinidae > Tachinus > Tachinus rufipes. The sequence goes on along the minus strand of OZ010747.1, from coordinate 93,065,087 downwards.
AATACTTTAATTTGATATAAATTAAGTTTTAAGTTAAGATTTTTTGGAAGAAGTGAAATTTTTTTATGACTAGCGTAGAAGACGGTTGGTAAATTGAGATCATTATTTTTTTGAACGGGAAAAAAATTTGGTCAACCATTTTGGATGTCTGCCGACTAATTCTTCTTTTTTCTATCAAAAGTTTTAGATTATAAAAATTACTACCCCAAGAGATGTAAAAAAATTTAGAAGAAATAGATGATTGCCTTATAAATTGCTTTTGTAATAAAGTTTATTATTATTATTATTATTATAACATTAAAAAATTAAATTTATGAAAAAATATTCTAAACTAAAAAACATCCATAGACGCGTTTCGAGGTTTACCTCTCATCAGTATGGCTTTATTTATTTAAACTAATTGATTTTTAACTTACTTCGTCAACATTGTTCACCACCACAATTCAAAGTGAATATTTTAAAGGGTGTATTGACTATTTATACTAACTGACTTAATGACTTTATTTAATGGCTATGGTTAATAGCATTCTGAGAATGAACAAATAAACTAATTATTTCGGGATATTTAGCTGATGGTAATGACATGAAAGATTAAAACGGAAATTTGAAAATTAAAAATAGAATAAATTTTTTGCATAAATTATAATTACTATTATACAATTTCGTGTATATCAGAACATATATAAATATAATATATATATATAATCTCTTCTTTATATATTTTATATATTATTATTATTATTATAATAATCTTGTTCATACATATGTAACTGGGAGTTTGTTATAGTGTAACTGCTGTTTAATTTAGTTATTTTTATTGAGGGGTTAACTTTTATTGTAATCCAGTCGGACGTGTAAGTGTCAGTGAAGTGTGTGTTAGTAATTTTATAGGTACTACCAAGAGTTTTTTAAGAGAAGACTTTATTTTGCCATTTTTTTACTTTTCGGGTCTTTTTATAGTGTTAGGTTTTAATAATAAACGTTTTTTTGCATTTGCTAATCAAATTTTAAAAATAAACATAGAAGATTTTATTATAAAACTACTAGTAAAAGACAACAAGATATACAAACTAGAAGAAAAAAACAGAGAACTTAAATGGAATATAATTGGCATTTTTGAAAAAAAGAGAAAAGAAAAAGGTTGCATGACACTTAAATCCTAAAACAATCTATACTATGATGGAAGAAATAACAAAAGCTTGAATAGAGTAGAGTGTCTTGTCGCTAAACACATAAAGAAATTTGGCTAATACGTTGGAATTTCCGAAAGTGAGGCTTTAATAATATTAGATCTAAAAAAACAAACATCTATAAAAATTGTATAAATATATGACCTAACAACAACGCACAAAGATTCAAAAGTTGATGAATTTTACAAAACAATTACAGCGATTCTAACAAGATACAACACAATCTATACATTTATTATTGAAAACTTTAACGCAAAACTTGGGAAGAAGCTAGAAGAAACAGAGAACTACATTGGAAATATTGGTCATGGAACGAGAAACAGTAAATGTGAAGTACTAATAAACTATATAGAACAAAATAAACTTTTTGCTCTACTCTGACCGAACAAAAAAAAACATAACACTAATAAATTCAATTTTTGTGAGTAGCGACCATAGAATGTTAAAACAAAGCTAAAAATCTCATTGAAACCGGTCAGAAAAAAAAACCACTGCAAACACCAAATAGTAGATACAAATCTCCTAAAAAAATATAATATATAGTACAAAGAGGAATTGGAGAAAATCAAAACTTAAAATAAAAACAAAATGGGTCTAGATGAACTTAAATTGGCATTAACTAATGAAAGCAAACAGAAAACAAAAAATTATAAACTAAATCAAACATTGCGGATGCTAAACAAACACTAAAGAAACTGAGCAAAATTTTAAGAATTAGGCATCAAATTATGCAAAACAGTAAAGATTTTTAAGAAAGGTGCATAAAAAGGGTAATAGAAGATAAATAAAAAATAAAGGCACTGAGATTAAAATTGGGTACAAAAAAGATAATTATGTTGGAAACAAATTAAGGAGATACAGAAAGAGACATTAAAAATATTATCTAGATAACTGAATTTTTCTACAACAATTTGTACAGTTTGAACAAAGTACCACTCATCAAATTAAAATTAAAGTTTTTAAACAAACAACAAACGTAAATTTAGAGGTTTTACCAGAAACAACCTTGGACAAAATAGAACAGGCAATTAAACATATAAAAAAAAACAAGGCTCTATGCAAAAGCAACATCTTTGTACACAAAAAAAATCCAGCAAAACTTAAAAATTATAGACCAATATTTCCTATCCCAGACGTACAAAATTTTTACAAAAATACTTACCAACAGGCTAACTAATAAATTCAATAAATACCACCCAAATAAACTGGACTTTGAAAATGGTTTTATACGATTGACTACTTACATACTTTAAAGATTCTTATAAAAACACCAACAAGTACAATCTTTTTCTGTATCATTTATAAATTACAACAAAGCTTTTGATAGCATAGAGCGTGGTGCGCTAAAAGAAGCATTTGTCAACAGCAGAAAAGTTTTATGCTATACAATTCTCATACATTGCATATACGAACTGGCAAACATATTAGTCCAAGTAGACAACCAACTTAAAATAAACACAATCAACATTAAACGTGGAGTAAGACATATACGGATACGATATCCTCAAAACTGTTTACTATAGGTCTGTTCCAACATACGATTTGAACAGTTTGCAAACCGTCCAAACTGTGCATTCAAACAAATATTAGTCATACTTAAGCAATCTTTCATTCACAGTAATTTGTTTGTGTGCATAGTTTGAACAGTTTGCAAATTGTCCAAATCGTATGTTGGAACAGACCTCATGGCTTTAGAAAACATTTTTAGAAGTTTAAACTAAGAAAATAAAACAATATTGGAATAACGGAAAGTACCTAAACTACCTACGGTTTGCAGATGATGTTGTTTACGTGACCTCCAGCTGAAATAAACTACAACCAATGATTAACAAACTACAAAAAATGCCAATCAAAAAGTTTTAAGATAAACTTTAACAAAACACAAACACCAACAAACAACAAACGATATATGTAAACAACAAAAACATTGAAGAAACTGATGAATGCATTTATTGAATAAATTTATTTAAGTCAAATAGTTAAAATCAATAGAGAAAACTTCAGAGATAAGTAGAAGAATACGAATGGGATAAACGGTTTTTAAAAAACTTTTCTATTTGCTTAAAAACATTAACATAGTACTACACCAACACGTATTGGTATTTGGTTTATGTGTTACACCGGCTTAAACTTGGACGTTTACGTAATAAAATATGAATAACTCGATAAGCCATTGAAATACAGATTCTAGGATTAGCTCTTAAAGACCATAAAACAAACAAATAGATCTGAGTAAAAATAAAATACCCACTAAACTAAAATGAAAATGGGCCGGACACAATAAGCACTTCTAAGACCAAATGTGGAACAAAAAATTGGCGCATATATATCTGTTATAGAAAACAGATAATGCGGTAGAGAAATAATAAAACAAACGCGCCCAAGGTAAAAAAGGATAAATTGTCTCTTTGACCAGTGAGAAACTAGACACACTAATGATAGGTTCATACCCTAAAACACGAGTGTATGTGTCTTTTACTGTATGAATTGGCAATTTACATAAAATACATCATTTATTAATTAAGATAGCTTAAAATAGAGATTGTTAGAGAAAATTGAAAGAAGTTTACATTTACACACATGGAGTGGATAGAGTATAAATTAAAAAAAAAACATTTTAAAATGATATAAAATGGGGGATGCAGAAATCAAAATATTGAGCTATGCTGACGATGCCGCTCTTATTGCAGAAAATGACGACGACTTACAAAGGTTATAACATTTATTCAACCTAACACACACCTAAGTCTCTAAATAAGGAAACATCATTGACCAAAACAAAGTGCTTAACAACATTAAAAACCCTACTAAGATGCAAACAAACAAACGGTAAAGTGATTGAGCAGAAAATAAAATTTAGGTACCTGGGTATAGAACTTTTTGGCTTTGGTGATATTGAAGCAGAGTTGAGAGACTAAACAACAAAAGTAATTAGAACAGCCGGCTGCCTGAATACAATATAGTGCAATAGAAGTATAGGAATGGAAACTAAATCTAGGATCTATAAAACCGTGGTGAAACCATGCCAGAAACAGCAAAAACCAAAAGATTCCTAGAAACAGATGAGATAGAGATACTCCGCAGAATGACTGGAAAGACACTTTTGGATAGAGAAAGAAGCAAGTCTATCAGAACAACATGTAAGGTCAAGAACATCAACGACTGGGTAACAGACAGGAAGATGGAATGAAACAAACACATAAGCAGGATGGATGACCGCAAACATGTAAAAATTGCTCGCGACAAGTCTCCACTGGGACAAAAAGACGTTGGGCGCTCCAGAAAACAATGGAGCAACAACCTCATGCAAGTGGACGATGATTAAACAGGCGACTCGCTTAAAATAAAGAAAGATGAAAAAGAAAAGAAGAAGATATCAAAATAAGTAGTGTAATGAAGTATTTTAGAAGCATTGGTGAAGTCTAGTAGATGGTTGTTAAGTTGCACAAGTTGATAGAAGAGATATTTTTTGGTCGGTTGCTGGCTTGCTGAACTCTTTTTTGCTTTTCTGTTTTTAGAACTTGTTAGTAGAAGCATTAAGTTTGTAGAAGAAAAAGTTAGAACCTTTTTCTTCTAAAAAACATTCATGTTTATATGTTGAATTCTTCCTATCACTGTATTCTATGAATTTGTTTTATATTTCTTTTAACTTATAGAATACTTTTTAGTATAATGCAACTTTTTTATAAAGTTACAGATCTATTCAAAGCTTTTTCACATTACTGACGTTGTTCGAACATTTTATGAGACTTTTTTATTATTAGAAATTTGATTATAAATTATTATAGTTTTTTTATAATTTTGGATTTTTTTTGTGTTCATTGTGATATGGTTGTAATAATTTTTATTGTCGGTATATAAATACAATTAAAGATTGTCAAACTTCTCCAAGAAATGTACTGTAGCTTAAGATTGAGCGAATGTATGCAAAGTAACAGGTTCTGGCAACACTTTGATCTGTGTTTTGTGCTATCCTTCTTATTAGATATAAGTTCTTGTTTAGTTTATTAGCCAGCATATCAATTTAAATTTTTTATGATAGTTTTGGTTGTAATTTAAAAGTCACTACATATATAAAAGAATATAGGATCAGAGATTAAACTTTGAGAACTATCTATCTTAGCATGTGCTTTAAGTGATCAAGTCTTAATTATTAAACAAATACTAATAGAGTTAGTATTGGTATTTGTTTAATAAATAAGATTTTGTTAGTTCTAACGAATTTATTTAATTCAAGTTTGTTTAGTAAAATTATACGTGAAACGCTTTACTCAGGTTGATAAATAAGGCTATTAAAGTTTTATTTTTTTAAACTTTACATAAAGAATGTTCCAAAATGAACGCAAGTTTTGAATTTGCCGCCATTTGTGCAATAATAAGAATAAAATGTAACTTTTGGGAAATTTTTTTAAAAGACATGGAACACAACGTGGGGGACAGAATAAAGTGTAGAATATTAGTAAGAAAATATTGATTAACAAGCTCATACAAGGACTGCTCATCTTAGATACAATATGGATAAACCAACTCAAAATTAACAAACTTATACAATAACTTACATTTCTACAGAACAACCTGATTTATTTAGAAAACAAAACGCATGGATAACAGAATAGAGGTATGTGAAAACATAGTAGAGTAAGCTATAAAAAAACTGAAAAACAGAAAGTTTCCAGACTTTAATGGCATCACAAACAAGATGATCAAATGTAGAAGAACAATACTAACAAAAGAAATATAATAATAATAATAATAATAATAATAGTCTTTATTTATACAATATTAGTAAAAAAAGGCAAAGTTCAGCTAAAAGCTGCTCTTCCACTTAACCAAACAAATTTTTACAATAAATTAATTTAGAATCACAATAATTTCAGCTATTCTATAATTCCTATTTTTTTAATATCACCGGTGTTGCTTCTGTTTATTTTATAATCTTCTATATCTTTTCCAATACTCAATAATTTTATTAAATAAATCTTTTTTTTAAGATATAAGTCCGAGGACAATACCGGAACAGTGAAAAATCGGTATTACTATGTCGATATTTAAAAAAAGCCACCTTAACAATTACCGAGAAATATGCCATGAACAATGAAATTATTTATCAAGATTCTTTCAGAAGATATGTTAAATAAATTGGAATGACCAAAAAAATAACAAGAATTTTGGAAAAATTGATCTACAACCGATGCAATATTTACTCTACGACAAATTTTTAAAAAACTTATTTAATATAATAAACCAGAGTTTGTATGCTTCATTGACCTCACACAAATATTTGATAGAATACAATTACTTAATGTCAAAAATATCCTGAAAACAAGAAGTATTAACTCTAAAACAATCAAAATAATTAAAGCTCTGAATACAGGCAACTTAACAAGGCAACCCAATATATACTGGTCGGTGAAGGTATTAGATGAAGGAATAGTTTGAGCTTAACACTTTTCAATAAAATTATGAACAAAATCATTGCAGCTAGAAAAGCCATGAGTATATATACAATAGGTAAAAACATATTCAATATGCTACGCGGAAAACGCAATAATCTTGGCAGAAAACTATAATGACCTACAGCGCTTGCTCTAGCTAAACATGATAGAAAACAATTTATTATACAGTCCTCTATAAAGAAAACTAAGTATATGGTGCTCTCAAAAGAACCAATCAAATGCATACTATCGAAGACAGTCCAATAGAAAAAGTAATGCGCTTTAATTACTTTGGCGTTAAACTATCCAGTAAAAGAAACTTATAAAATGATGCTTAACAACAAATGAATAAGTTAACAAACATTGCCGGATGTAATTTTGTACAGACTTTATACAGAAAGACCTGCGTCAGACCTTTTATGACCTATCTGGTCCAGACCAAAGCATACACCAAAAAGACAATAAGGCGTTTACGAGCAACAAAAATGAATACCCTAAGAGTCATATCAGCTCTTACTCTACGGAACAAAGTACAAAGCAAGAAAATTTGAAAAAAATGTTGAGTCCCAGACATTGTGCGCTGGACAAAATCAATGCGCGTGTGACATCTGCAGGTGCTGTGAATAAATAATAACAGACAAGCAAAATAATACTAAACAACACATCCAAATAGAAAAAGGCTACTTGGACGCTCACCCAAAAGATAGATGGACAGCTAGATATATATGGATCACAGGAAGCACAGTAGTTAGTCTTACAATAAACAGAAAAAGAAGAAAAATACGATATGATTTGCTTATTACGCATCTTTACACTTAAAACGATGCTTGGTATGTCAGAAACATACAAGCTGCAACACAAAAAAGCACGTTACTGATTGAAAGGAAACGACTACCATTAGATTGAATTTTAATTGAAGTGATGGAGCTGCATGAATAGATTTGGTGCTATACTGTGGCTTTCTCAGAATTGAAAGAAATGTACTAGTGACTTGCTTTGATCAAAAACTCATTCTAGCATAATTATTTACTTTAACTAATTTGTGGTCGAAAAAGAAAAACTTACTATGCAAATTGTTTTAGAGAGTTATTGGATTTTATTCGCAATTGCAGTTTTAATTTGTTTGTTAAAATTGATAGAAAACAAACAGAATGATAGTTGTGTGGTAAATGTTGGTCTTTTCCTACCTTGAAGAGCAAAACTTTGTTCCTAGCCTTACTAAAGTAAGATTTTTAAAACAAGTTATTTTAAACTATATAAATTAAACAAATAAATACAATATTAATAATAATTGATAGTTGTGATCTCTACTATGTGATAATTTATATTCATAAAATAATATTACAAGTATATTCTAACGAATACATAAGTTTAAGCTGTATTTGTTAGAATAAATTTGTGATCAAAACATAGTAAATGATTTTATTATTTTATAACAGAATATTCAATTTCTGTACGGTTTTGGTGAACAAAAATAAACTCAAATTAAAATTTGTGACGCATTGAATGCAAAAAAATTGAGCCAGGTTATCAATTAAACGTAAATAAATATTGCAGTTATTTTATGTTTATGTTTAATTTGTTCACTCATTCTACTTTTAATTATAAAATACTATTTGCGTTTATTATATTATGTTAATAATATTAATTAATCATCGTATTATTGAAAAATGCATACATTTGAACATAAAGAATTTCTATCAAATAACAAAACTTTGACAAAATAAATAATGACTACGATACTCATACGCACAATTTACACATATTTAATGACGTATACGATTGAAAATAGCCGTGTACCATATGCACACCCCTCAATCAGAACCATGGCTAATTTGAGTGATGAAACCACGCAGACATTTCATGAGGTCGTAGATTTATTAGGTGCGGCGCGATCTGTCAAGAAAGAAAAAAAAAACGAACCGATCGCACAATCAATCAAAAAAAAATAATACCTAACTCGACGGTTTATAGCAAACAATTTTGATATTTCCTGCTTGAATTGCGAATTGTCCGAAAATTATTATCGTATTAATAATATTTATTTTTAAATGGACGCCATCGTTGGTAATACACGTTCATTATCCTCAGGCTAACAATGCGTGTTTCTATTTTAATGCGCCTTTCAATTTGGTTCTTTTATTTTTATTTTTTTAAAGATTAATGAGATAGTATTGGTTTTAATAAAAATTGTAATTAGTAAAGTTTGGATAATAGATTGTCTATTGACTGAAAAGACAGCTATATTATATTTGAAAATAAATATTAATAATGTAGATTGGGTTATATTGTTATATAACTTTTATGCGCTAACAGTATTAATGTCTGCTGATGAATGAGGAATGGGTGCGGATTAACAATAACTAATTGGTTGGTTTTGATGTTAAATAGTAGACAGTTTATATTATTTAATGAATTGTATTTTTGTGCTTCTTACTGTAATATGTGCATTACGCATGGGGTCATCAAGTAACAGATTATCTGTCAAATGTTAAATTATAACATTTATTTTAATAAATAATTTAATTTTTTTTGTATAGTACTATAAAAATGTTTGTCATAAAAAACAAAGTGTACACCTTCCCCACAGCTTCCATGAATTGTTAATTTTTTTAATTTATTGTAGTCTTAGAAAAAGTATAGTATACAACTAGCACGTAATATCTATTTCGCACTTGTATGAAATGCACAAATTGTGATTATTTGTGGATAATAGGTATTATTACGTGATAGTTGAGCAAAAGAAGAGCGTGACGCAGTAGTCTAAGCATCGGACTGCTGCACCAAAGATTGTGGGTTTAAATCTTACAACAAAAATCATTTCAAAGTTCATAACTATAATTTTTCTCTGGTCTATAGTAGATCAATAATTTTTTCAATGGTTTGGAATCTACTCAAAACTGTAGGTAATGTAAGTTGCCAGCATTACAGACAAAAAAGAAGCTAAAGCTTATTATGATGTTTTGTGCAGCAGTTTATTTTAAGATTAGCTAATATGCAACATTTTAACATAAAAGATGAATTAAATTAAATGAGATTTAAAGAAATTCAAATAAAAAAATTTAAAAGTGTTTGCAAAAAGTTTAGTATAGTTTTTGGATGCAACTAAAGGTTTTAGATTTATTTTGCAAATCTCAGAAATAGTTCTAAAAATTGTTTATTTGATTAGAAGACAACTAAAGATGAAAAATGACTTGTATTCTATATTACTCAATGAAAGATTATTGAGTCATTGATTTTGTTTAAAATGTAGATTATCTTGATGTATGTTGTCTAGAAATGTGCCATTTTTATTGATAAACTTTTAATATTAAAAAAATAAAATTGTCAACCTTGCAACCAAATCTAATTAAAAGCTAATAAACAAGTTAAGTTATTGAAGAACTGTTATGCACTCAAGAAACATCTCCGCATTAAAAAAGAATTAACAATATCTTTCTAATTTGACGTAAATTGATAAAAATTAAAAAAAATATTAAGAAAAAAAAACGATGTAGACAAATAAAATGGTTATTACTACTACAATTAAAATCGACTAAGTCAAACCATATCTTCTTAAACATGCAAGACAACATCGGAAGTTTATGTGCGTTTTTTTTATTTAAAAGCTCCGTTAAAAGTGCACTAAAAAAGTATTTTTTTAATTATGAAACAGTAAAGAATTTTGTCAACACAGATTAGAATAAAATGAATTACATGTAGAAGGTAAACTTAAAATAGCAAAGATATCTCAAAGCGTAGTGCACGGCTCTTCCTGAAATTTTTAGAGTACCCTTGCACATATATATATATATATATTTGGAAAAAGAAAAAAAATACCCATCAACGATTTTTAAGAAAAATTGTTTTTTACAGTTCTAAGAAAAATTCAAAACTCAAGGAAAAAAATTTTTGGCTATAAAATATTATTTTTGGAACAATTAAAAAAAAAAGTTTTTTTACAACTTTTTCCTAAAAGTGCAACCTTAAAAAGTTACAGCCAATCAAAAAATGTGAAAACACAAAACTGCTTATTACTCGAAAATGGCCAACTGAAAAAATCTGTAAAAAATTACATGATTAGGACTCAGGTAAAGAATGGCTTTTCAGTAGTTTGAGCAAAAAAAAATTTCATTCCGTACACTTGACTCATTTATGGTTCTACTACACAAGTCCACACTACGAAAAGCCATAAACTGTCTTAAATGTTGACCAACCTACATATCAGCGTAAAAGTAACAAAAAAATATGATAGCAATAAAGTAAACAAAAAAGAGTAAGCCAAAATACACTAGCCATCCTGCTACCAAAACGAAAGTATCAGAAATAATGGATTTCAAAGAAATTAAAGTGTCACTTGCTGAAAGCTATTCAAACTAACTATATTTGTCTTGCCGCCAATAAAATCAGTTTTAAACTTAGACGTACCATACCTGGGTACCATCATCGATATTACCTTATGGCATTCTCGATTCTGCATATCATTATTATAATTGTAATTAAGCTGCATTGCAAATAGTGATCGATCTCAAGACACGAGGTCATCTGTTCAGCTGTTCAACATCGACTCCTGGGCTTGTTACGGTCATCGATTTTACTTAACAATTTCCTGCTTCCGTAACATGGGGTTCTTGACAGCCTACCAAAGTGTTAGTGATACAGAAGTTGGATGTTTCTTGTCTTTGCAAATGTCATTTGAGGTTTACGCCCACCCAGCTAAGTGTTATTGATTTAGAAATGTTTTTTCTTTCTGTGATTGTAATTTGTCTTTAAATTGGAGAAGAAGGTTGACAAATCCAACCTCTTAATATTAAACACCAACTCAGATCATTGATTGCAGGTGAGTAACTTTAACTTTTTGCCAAATTATTAAAGCACGATTTTTTGAAGTCCTTATTAAAAAATTGAATTCAGAAGATTAATAATAAAAAAAAAATAATTAAAACTTACTTCATTCAAAAGTGCATTCAACTACGTCTTACACAACAGACCTAGGAACCAGGAATTAAATTTTAGTGCTGACTGTTTAAGAAACACACCGCATTGTCTATAGAAAAGTTTTACCACTAGTCCAAAGACAACACAGTTTTACACATATCTTCATTACCTATATAAGATTTAATGACGTTATTTTATCTTTATTGCATTGATAAAAGAAAAGGACGTCAATACGTTACGAGGTAAAAGAGAAAATATAGTATTGAGCAATGAGCCGTCTAGTAGACCATGCCTTAAAGAAAAACCCACTGCTGAATCTATCGCCGCAGAACCGCTACCGCTGACAAGAAAACTACTAACCGCGTTTCCGTCAACAACCGGACATAGAGGCGCAAGGTTTAACAAGGTTCTTGTATTTAACAACCGTAAATTTTGTGACCAACTTTTTCATCTACTGAACTTGAGTTTTTTGAAGTAAAATTGTTGCACATTTACGATTTGTTTAAACATAGCCGGACATTCTTACACTTGAATATATCAAATAAGCTGTTGATAATATTTAAAATAAGTTTTTTGTGTAATTTAAACATTTTTGCAAGGATTTTTCAAATGAATTGATTTTATAATATTTTTTTGTGCACAAACCTTAGTGCGTGATGTATCGTGTCTGCACGACAACTTGTGGTGCACCGGAAACAGCGCTTCAAGATAGACTAATTTTCTTACATCTTTTGTTGCAACATATTTTAATTTTGTCAATTTTGCAAAATTTCCTAAATTGGGTTTGAAAAGACTATGCAAAAAAAAGCAAATTTTGTGTTTTTAAATGATTTTTATTTGTCTAGTACAAAACAAATTAGGTTTTGCTAGGAACTGTCAAGCACCTGAGAGATGTCTTAGAGTTTTAATAATTTACATAAAAAATTTTGAACATTTTTTTGAAATCTGTTATAATATTCCGAATCAAGAAGAACTATCAAAAATCGTAACAAACTAAAACTTTAAGATGGTGTTGACTATAAATCTCCGTATTTTCTGAAACTGAAATTGGTTGTAAAACGAATAATCAATGATAAAAACTTAAAATTAAAATTCTCTACCAAATGCATTTTTTTGTCAAGAATTTTATTGACAGTGCATCAGAAACAAAGTGTTTTGAATTATGAAATAAGTTAAAATTTTTGTACAAAATGACTTACCTATACTTTTTTATATTTTTTTTTTTAGGTCGTAATGATTTTTTCTTCATCGTATTCCTTCTCCTCTATGAGTAATTTATGCAGTTCCTATAGTTGTATTCCTTTTGGCAGTCCTAGATTTGTAAGTTTTACCTCCAGTGATATCCTTGTATCTCCATCAGGAATTGCTTCCTCATGTCCTCTCGTTGACAAGTATATTCTGCCTATCTGAAAAGTTGCGTTCTCAGTCATCCTCAAGATAGCATATCTACCATTTAGTATTTGCCTTGTTATTTCTGTTATTCTGCTTTTCTTCAATATTTCTTTTCAATTTCTCCTTATCTCTGAAATTTTGTTTGGTATTGTAGTCTCTGTAAATGTTCTTCTTTTTTCTTCTGTTTATTGGTATGCACAATTGTCATGTCCTTTCTTATTTTTTTTTTTTTTTATCTTTTTCTCTGTTTTCTTGTTTCCATTTAGCTTCTCTCATCTTTTTCCTTTCTCTTTGATGGCTTTTAGTTTGTGTGTTTGTTTTCATTGTTTGTTTTCTATATTCATCTATTGTCAAACTCTTCAATTTTTTTTAGTACATTTGTTGCGTAGTTTTTTAGCGCCCTCCATTTATTTTCATCTTTTAAGCATTTGTTAATGATTGTTGTATTATCCACTTTGTTTCCTAGTATATATTTTAGTTTTTTTCTATTTTCCTCCCACGCCTCGCATTCTACTAGAGTGTGTTCTGCGTTATCGTGTGTTTCTTCCTGGCAAAATGTACACTTTTCTTCTTCCTTTATTTTTTTAAATTTTTTTAAGAATTTTGCTCTTGCTTTTGCTCTTATCTTTGCTTCTTTTTTACTCGTTCTTTCTATTACAAGTTTTTTTTATTTCTATTCTTTCCTCTACCATCATATCCGCTGGAGGCAATTACTTCTACTGCCTCTTGTGACAATGTTCTGTAAGTTCTACAAATCCTTAGCGAGCTTGCTCTTGTGGCTCCTCTTACTTCATTTCTGTTTTTTTTTTGTGGCTTTCCCCCATGTTTCTGCGGCATACAGCAATTTGCATCTTGCTGCGTTGCTATTAGCCTTCTGCTTTCTTCTCCTGGACCTCCGTTGTTTGGCATAAATCTACCAAGCTTTCTCTCCATTTCCTTTGTTCCAATGACCGCTTCCTTAACCTGTTTATTCCATCTCTTTGCTTCGAGTGTCATTCCGAGACATTTGATTTTTTTCCTATGGTTATCTCTTGATCTCCCACCTGTATCTTACCTGTTCCTCTATTATTCTTCTTAGTCGATAGCCATGCCGCCTCAATTTTTTGTGTTGCTAGTTTTAAACCCTTACTTCTCATCCATGTTTCATTCATTCATATCAATTGCCAGCTCTAATCTTCTTTTTAGTACTTCTATTTCTAAGTCTCTACCAACTACTGCTATGTCGTCCGCAAATGCTGTTATTGACACGCCTTCCGGCATCTTCACTCAAAGTAACTCGTTATAGACAAGGTTACACAGTTTTGGTCCCAGTGCTGAGCTCTGCGGTACCCCTCTGGTAAGTTTGAATCTTCCCTTTTTGGTCATTATTTTTCTGTTCTCCATATAATCTTGATTGTTGTTCTGTTCAGTTCTTTCTTCTTTGCCGCTTCTATGATTGCTGCCCATGATACGCTATTAAACGCGTTCTGTATGTCCAACGCTATCATTACACAATGTTGCCTTCTCCTCTGCGTTCCGCTGTTTGCTTCTTTTGCTATTGCTTTCACTTTTTCTATAGCTCCTAAGGTTGTTTTTCCTTTGGTAAATCCGAATTGTTTTTTTTTCTCATCCTCTTTTTTTTCTATTTGTTGATCTATTCTCCGTACAATAACTTTCTCCATTATTTTAGCCAGTGTGTTGATTAAGCATATTGGTCTGTATGACGTTGCTTTTCCTACTTCATTCTTTTTCTTAAAGAAACAACAGAAACAACAAAGTTGACATTTGCTGACTATAACGCCACTGCAAAAATGCAGTTAAACTAGCTCTTAAGAGTTTGCAGACCATTTTGACAAGAACGCCAGTTTACGATATGAGGCTTAAGACGGTATCTTTTTGTCAATACAAAACCATCACCGGTTTCTGAAATGATTATTTTTAACACCGTAAAAAGAGTTTACAAATTAAAACCAGAACAAGATAAAAAACAAATTAAACACTCAAGAAGTTGACTGTCAAATGTTTTTAAATAAATTGTTATCAACTACAAAAGAAAATGAATTTGGTGTTATTTAACTACGGCTAAAGCAGCAAATTTGTAAGCCTACAAGAAGAACTAAGCTTTGAAGATCTATATCACAAGGAGACAAGAAATGTCTCAGAATTTGACCAGTTTACACTAGTGCAATAACTGCCTATTACGTGTGGTTTTGATGTGTAAGCCAGGCACTCTAACACCAAAACACAAGTTGCTGATGAAATTTTAGAGTAATTTAAGACTTACGATTAAGGCATATTATAGTAAAGATAACTTGGGTTTTGTTAAAGGGTAATTTCACGATAGTTTGGACAAACGTCACATCGACATCTTTGATTTTGTTCAAATTTTGTACACATGTTTAGGGTACCAAAATATGACAATTCCTAATTTTTAGACCTTTAGGTGCAATACAGTGTAAACGGCAACCATTTAAATTTTTTAAGATTTTTTGTCTTTTTTCAGTTTTTTTGCTGTAAATAAGCAAAAAATAGTAAAAAATCATATTCAAAAACTGTATCTTATAAAAAAAAATTGTAGAACACGATCCCGTTCTTGGTTTGTCAAAATTTTTTGATAAAAATGGAGATTTAAAATTTTAGAAATTGTCATATTTTGGTACCCCAAACATGTATACAAAATTTGAGCAAAATTGGAGATGTTGATGTGGGGACGTTTGTCCAAATTATTGTGAAGTTACAATTGTCAAAAAATTGACCAAGACCATGTTATCCAACAGTGTCTAATAACATTTAAGTAATAGACTTGGAAGTTTGCAATATTCTACTGCTTATGAATTGCACTAAATCAAATTATGTCTCTAAAAAAACTAACCGTTAAGTTTATTGCTAAATGAACCGTCAAGTTTAGCGAATAAGATAGTTTTTGGCACGTTATATGGATGGAAGTGAGCAGAATATGCAAGCTATTAACAAACTGGGTGCCTGCAGATGAAAATCAGAAAAAAAGTTTGAAACAACAAAGTGATGGATTTAGGTAAAATAAAGAATATTAATTTGGGTTAGATTACTAAAGATAGGAACGTCTGCAGAGGATAACAAAGAGGACCAAGACCTACAACGGGTTGTAACACCACAAAAAAGAAGTGAAGAATCTGTAGCACATGTGTGAACATTAACAATGCTTCTTGAAGAATTGTTAAGAGTTTAAGTTGACTTGTTAGAAAATGTTTTAAGAATTTTGTGTGAGATGTGTACATAAATAACATGGTAAACAGCCTACATATGTGAGGTATTGTTCAGCTTTGCTTAGTTAACCTCAATTAATGTATTTGAAAAATAATGTAATCGTGAATTTTTTATTTCTCTGGGTAGTACCCAATAGTACTCAGTAGTGCTCTTAACTTTCTTGCTATTTTTTGCTATTCAGTTGACAAACTTGTAATTAAACTATAGAGGGTTTTTTTATATCAACCTGGCTTGCTTTTTTTTAAGTAAATTTGGTGCATACTCAAAGTCTGTTTAATCATTTTTTAGTTTACTCGCAACCAGAACTGCCATCTGGTTGCTAGTAAACCAAAAAATGACTTTGATTTTTTGAACTGATTTTGTATTTTTTTTTAGAGAGCCAACGTCATATTTGAATGTGACTTTAAGACTTGATTTTTTCATTTTAGGAAAGCTGTTGACAATTTAGTTTTGGTTTATTTTTAGATAGATTAGTTTGATTGACTTTTTAATATTTTAGAATGCATAAACTTTTACTAAACTTTGTACAAAGAAAACATTTATTTTGCATAAACACGACTTTTAAAAATTTATTGCAAAAAAAAACATGGTAAAACCCGAACTCGATGATTAAAAACAAAAATTAATAACAAACTAATATGTAAAACGTCACAGTCCAAAACTGGTTTGACACTGGAAGCGAGTTAAGGCAAAAATCTCAGTAAATACTAAATTTGAAAGAAGCAAACTTGTATTTATTTATTTATTTAAACATATATATAGTTCTCTCAATTTTTTCCTGCAAACTTGTAACAAAGTCAAAATATTTTACAAACAAAAAAATAAAGTTAAGAATAGAAATATATCAGAAAGATTTGGAAAAGAGATTGGGTTAGATAGAATATCTAAATGAGATAGATATCAATCAACTAACACACAAAATCAAAATTTGTACAACTACAAAGAAAATAGGAAAAAAATAGGAAAAAATTGAAACAAAAAACTTTTGATAAAAAGAAGAAGAAATTTAAATTAAATAAATAATGTATTTGATCTAAATTGCTTTTTTGTCTAGTGTAAGACACTAGTGTTTTAGGGTATGCTAGGCACACTGATAATGGGTGCATACCTTAAAACACTAGTGTACAAGGTTTATTATGAAAATAATGCGCATTTTCTATAATAAATTGATTTATTAATCGTACTGGTACAAAACAATTCAATTTTTTTGAAATACTTTCCACTTGCATCAATACACTTTTGGAGACGTGTCTGCTACGCCTGAAAAGCACCCTAAAACTCCTTGACAGGAATGTCTTTTACATGTTTTTGGATATTTTTCCTGAACTCTCAATCTTTTTTTTTTATTTCTCTCTTCTAGTCGGGAAAGCAAAAAAAAGTTGCACGGAGCCAAGTTCACCAAGGTATTGGGGCATTGTCTTGGTAGAGCTTGGCCGTGTCTTTGATGTCTTCACGCGCGCGATCTGGCGTTTTAATCTTTTGAGCATATTGAGGTAAAAGATTAAGTTGACAGTTTCTCTTTTCGGTACAAACACAAAATGGACAATTTCTCAAACGTCAAAGAAGATAATGAGCAACGTTTTGATGCAAAACGTGCGGTTTTGGGTCGCACTTAAACATCCAGGATTCATCTCTGGTTACGATAAAGTTAAAATAGTCCGGTTCATTTTGTATCAAATTCAAAAGTTTTTAGCAGCGCAAAATTGCGCCGTGTTACAAAGTCGAAAAACACACTTTACGCGGAGACACGAGTTACAAATTTTTATTAGGTTTTAACATCAAAAATACAACTAACTTAATATTAATATGTTTAGTATTTATATCTGTTACAATTGCTGATTCAGTGTGTGTGTTATTCGCGACACTGCTGAGTAAGCTGCATGTGCTGTCGCGCCACTTGGCTGCACGTAACATAATATATATAACACCTCCCCACATAAGAGGAAAAATTACGGTTGATCACCCTAATTCTTTAGTTCAATTTCTGTTAAAGGGTTAATGACCTTCTTTACATTACCATTAACCTTTTCTCTTAGGTGTGGATATACATTTCTTATGAAATACAAAATTAACATAATAATAATTGTAAATAGAATAATAGTATATAAACTAATGTTGTCATAATAAAAGTTTATAAAGTCAATCGAATCAATTTGGGTTTTTGCGTGTTTTAACTGTACATCTATTTCTTTTAGCTCGTCCAGATGGATGTTGTCTAGTTGGATTGGAACCACTTCTGCTTTATTGTAGTCTTTATTTGGACTTTTTGGCATTTGGATGTTGGGCAAATTGATATGTTTTATTTGCCTACTGCTGGTTTGGTGAGTTTTCAGAACATCTTTTTCAATGTGAAGTTCGCGTTGCGTTGGAATAGTTATTACATAAGTTCCATTTAAGACTGATTTATCTTCATCTTCGTGGCATTTGCTGGTTACTGTGGTGTCGGTTGGTGCAATTATAATCCATTTGTTAGCATTCAGCTTTTGTATTTTTGTTCTTGATAGATGGCATTTTGTAGGTTTGCAATTTTGATAGTTGTTTATGAAGTATAACAGATCAACTTCACAAGGATTGTTGTCTGTTACTAACTTTGTTGTTTCTCATTGACACAATCAGTTCATTTTGTTAACATTTCTACACTGGATGTTTAATAGTCCATATCGTCTTTCACTTAGGATAAGGTATTTGGTTTTTGGAATAATTGTGTGATACAGGTTTTGTTTTAACATTGGCAATGAAAACATTTGATAATATGTATACTGTATCGTTTCTACTAAAGGCATTTCCAGTAGAAATATAACTTGATTTTTGGTTATACAAGGTGATTCAGAGGAGATTTCAGTTTTTAACACGTTATAATAACAGTATAAAAAGTGTTGGAATAATTTTAATATTAAATTAAAAAAGTACAGAGATGCGGATTTCATTTTTTAAACACAATGTTGTCCAAATGTCGACCATCCTTCTCATAGCACTCCTCCAATACTGCTCTTAAATGTTTAAATATGGGGCGACGGCACACACTGCAGCCTCATGCAATAATTATCGTTGTTCCGTACAGAATATTATTTCAGGTCAATTTTATTAAATAATTTTTGTGTAATTTCATTAAATTTTTTGAACAAATTTTCACTTTCAAAATAAAAATAGTATTTTTGTTTTTCTGAAATGTATTCTTTTAAAAATTTAGTTATGTCTTCTTAATGGTGTTCTATATTTCTTTGAATGTGATATCTAGTTATTTTTCCAAATACTTCTATATTCTTTGTATATAAAATATTGATTGGGCTTAGAATCTATAATATCTGTTGATATTTTGATAATAGTTGATTCATTATTTTGACTTATGGAATGTATAGTTTGATCTTCTAATTGTCTATCATTTAACAAGTTTGTAAGTTCTTTTTCATCACAAATATTGAATAACGATTCTGTTTCATGAATATTAAGTTGTATTCTAGATAAAGCGTCAGCATTTGTATTTACGCTTCTCTTTTTGTATACTAAGTCATAATCGTATTTATTTTCCATCTTTGTAGTTTCGAATTGGGTTCTTTGAGTTTTGATAACCATACTAATGGGCGATGGTCTGAATAAATTGTAAATTTTTGTCCATAAATGTAAGGCCTGAAGTACTTTACGGAAAAGTTCTTTTTCAATCGTACTGTACCTTTGTTCTGACTCATTTAGAGTTTTTGATGCGTAGCAAATGGGTCTGTCGGATCCAATGGATCCTTGAGATAATATTGCCCCCAGTGCTACATTTGAAGCATCCGTTGTTACAATAAAAGGTTTTGTAAAATCAGGGTATTGTAATAAAGGTGGATTAGTTAAAATATTTTTGCATCTATTAAATGCGTCCATGAATTCTTTATCATGCTCTATTTTGTTTCCCTTTTGTCAAAGGTTTTGTGATCTGTGCGTAATCCTTTATAAATTTTCTGTAATACCCGGTTAGACCTAAGAATCCTTTTAATTCTTTTGTTGTCTTTGGTAGTAAATACTGAACTACTGCATCAATTTTATTTGGATTAGGCTTTACTCCATTTGGTGTTATAATATGTCCAAGGAATTGAACTTCCTTTTTAAAAAATTTGGATTTGTCCATCTGTACTTTGAAGTTTGCTTTCCTTAATCGTTCAAAAACTAGTCTGAGTTTTTCTAAATGTTCTTGAATAAATTACTATATCGTCTAAACAAACGATACAAGCTTCATTTTGAATTCCTCTGAGAATGTTGTCAAGAACACGTTGGAATGTGGCGGGTGCATTTTTCAAGCCAAAGGGCATTCGTTTATATTCGTAATGTCCTCTTAGTGTTGAGAAAGCAATTTTATTTATATCTCTATTTGGTGATATCCAGACGCGAAATCTAAAGTTGAAAAATATGTACATTTCCCAAGCTTGTCTAGGATATCTGCTATGTGTGGTAGTGGATATTTGTCATCTACGCATTTCTCGTTTAGTTGCCTATAATCAACTACCATGCAATATTTTGCTTTTCCTGAAGCGTCTATTTTTGAAATGGGTTTTGTTTAAAACTTCTTCTTGTATTTCCCGATGTTGTGTCCATTGGTTCCGGACGGTATTGATTTGGGTTATGTGAGATGTTATGTTTATTTTGAAATGTTCCTTGATTAAATGTTCGTAGTGGTGGTTGATAATTATTATAAGAGTTAAACGGTCTAAAGTGTTGTTGATTTACTTTAGGTTGGAACGCATTAAATAGTTGTTGTCCCGATGAACTATTATTATGATTCATAAAACGATAAGGTTGTTGTTGTTGATTTAAATTCGGTATAAATGTATTATTAGGTTGATAATTTCTTATCGATTATTGAATTTACCATTATTGAAAATTAGAGTTGTTTTATTAAAATTATTTATTTTGCGAGTAAGAAAAGTTTTCTTCTTCAATTATAAAATTTAAAGCTTGTTCTAAGTTTCTTGGGTTTCTTAATCTAATAGCTAGATTGTTGAGTAAGCCACGTAAAAATGACAAGACAATTTTCGTCACGTTGATCAGAAAAAAACTGCAATAGTAATGTTTTTATTGCCTGCCAGTTGTTAAAGTTACATCTACTGCCAATTAAATTTATGGCCCTACCCGTAAGTTTGCCTAAAATTGACCGTAGAATAAATTCATTCTACGGATTATTTAAGTTATCTCTATCAGTAAATGTGTTAATTACATATTCACTTGCTTGTATGAAAATAGCTAATATAGCTTTCCATCAAAATTTGGAATCGTGTCTATATGAAATTTTTGAATTTGCAGAATTGCCATATTTACTCTTCGAATAGGGCTTCTATCTCTTACTGCCATATATCAATTATATATAATTTTTATTTTTATTATTTATACGATACGAAATATATTTATTATCTTATGAGGTTATAAAGGATAATTTATAAAGGAGTGAAAAACTTACAGAATTATTTTTATTATGATCCATTTAACTTTTTTTTTTTCCTTCTTCTTTCTTAATTATGGGTGTCGGCGATGGAGTCCTCTGCCCGCTAGATATGGTGTCCACTGTTTTTTCTTAATTATTTGTGTCGGCGATGGAGTCCTCTGCCCGCTGGAGATGGGGTCCACTGGTGAAGGCGATCAATTTTAGTATCCCTTCACTGAGTTGTTGATGTTAATATCCGGATTGTTGTACACAACAAAACACTACTTTTTGCGATTTTTGTCGATAGGTAGCGCCGAATATCCTACCGACTGCGCCAGTTACAAACGGTGAGCGTGTAACAAATTTTTATTACGTTCTAACATCAAAAATACAACTAACTTAATATTAATATGTTCAGTATTTATATCTGTTACAATTGCTGATTTAGCGTGTGAAAAGAATGTGTTATTCGCGACACTGCTGAGTAAGCTGCATGTGCTGTCGCGCCACTTGGCTGCACGTGGTTATCTATGTAACATAATACATATAACACACGTCTTTCCGCTTAGAACAGATCTTTTACCACATTTTTCAACCGGTTTTACCAGGTCACAATAAAATCATGCGCATTACTTTCATAATGGACCCTATATGTGTTTCAAACTGAGTGGAAAGACAATTTACATAAAATACATTATTCATTAAATTTAAATGATAATTTTTTTGGTCATTGCGTTAGTTGCTAGTCTGTGTAAGAATTTAACTGCACTTAAACCTCCTTACTATACACACACAATTCAACGTTCCTTTTAATAGAAAGCATTGTATTACCACTTCTTTCAGAAGAAGATGTAACGTGTAGTGCGTATAGAATGGCGGATAGGCCACTCAACTTACACGTTATTGTAGTTGGTAGTAATGGAAACAATCTGGTGGGGCAGGTTTCCGGGAATCCTCTGGAAACCCTGCAGCCACATCAGTATAAATTTGGTCATTCCCGAGAAAAGGGCTTTTTTATGTATCGCAAGTGTGCGGATTGAATCCGTTCGGCATAATAGGTCTTTGACGCGAGTGCGGAAGACGTTATAGTATAATTTGTAATATACAATATACATGTACTATGCCGACACGGATAGTGTAATAAAGCTGATAGTGCACGACCTGGCGCCCTTATTATTATATAACAAACCCTACCCGTCCTTCCGTAAGACCCAGGCCCCGCCGACAGCTAGCCAGAGCCACCACCTCAGGTGGTGCATCTTTGCTGCCGGTAGGGTGTTACAAAGAGTTGGCTACCAACGTGGGCCGTTATCGGAAGAAAAAAAACATCCACGTGCAGAGGAAGTTGAAGACGCCATCTTGGAATCCATCTTCTATTTTATGAAGATAAGGTCTAGCAGCAAGGAGCCAACAGCACCCTCTACAAGAAGAAGACGCTATCTTGGAATTTCCTGTTGCATCAACATCAATTTCAACAATGTCCGTGGTTGTATGTAAAAAAAAATTTAACGGTTTAATTTACAAAATAAAATTATTGCGGTAATTAGGTAATTAATAAATGTTTATTGTAGTTGTCTATAATTACTAAATTATTTGCGCAGCAGTGGGATTATTTAAAAATAATATTTATTCGCGAGCGATAAAGAATAAAATATCGCAACGAACGAACTTGACATTGAATTATTTTATTATTTATGTTTACTTTTCTTATGCGCATTTGTTTTAAATTTATTGTGGTTTGTAAAATAACATTATTTATTATTATTACAAATTTATTGTAAAGCGACTAGAAGTATACCAAAATGGACACCACCAGATTAACACGCGATGAGATCGAATATGAACTTATGATACAAGGTTTTAAAAATGTAAATACATCAACGTTGGCCAATATGCGAAAAAAACTTACACCCCTTGTTACGCCAAAAAAACCTGAAAATCTTGACATTATTGTAGAATTGAACCCTCCTAATGAGTACGATTGGACAGCTGAAGTCCAGACATGCCAAACAAAAATCCAACATCTACAAACATTAATAGCGGAATTTAACGGTGACCGCGGTTCATTAAAATGCCGTCAAATAGAAACTAAATTGGCTCACTTGCTCGCGAGAACTAATAGAATTGCCGAATCCGACTTAAATAAAGTCGGGAAAAATGAATGTTTAAGCGCATTAAGACAATTAGAGAATATGGTAGAAGATATTAGCGACCAGTACAAATATATTAAAAACGATAAGCAAATGCAAAGTAGACCTCCTTCTAGTGCTCAACTAAATGAATCGGTAAATTCAAATAATAATTAATATTCAACATCAAAGTCAGAACCGGTATATAAATGGAATCTTCAATTTTCGGGAGATAATAATCTAGAATTTGCAGATTTTATCGAAAAAGTTAACGACTTAAAAGAGTCAAGAGGTGTATCTGAGGATGATCTATTTAGATCAGCAACAGACCTCCTAACGATTTTATTTTTGGTCAATTAAAAAACGGGTACATAATTGGCAGGAATTAATTATGATACTAAAAGATGAATATCAGTCAAGCGATTACGATTTAGCTACGTGGCAAAAAATTAGAGATAGGTACCAAGAAAAAATGAACCTATAGGTTCTTATTTTGCGTCAATGAGTAACATGTTTCAACGTTTACCAAACCGTCCAGATGATTCCGAGATAGTACGAATAATAAAGTACAACCTAGACCCATATTATATCCATTGTCTGGGATATGCGGAGATTAGTACGGTTGACGATTTAACAAAAAAATGTAAGCGACTGGAAGAAAACAAAAGCATTGCAGATCGAGCAGCATCAGTGGCCCCGCGTTATGAACTACCTGGTAGTTCTCAACAGATGTCAGGAAAAGTTTAGCATAATCGCCGACCAATGATAAAAAACTCTACTGCAAAATGCTGGAATTGTGGGTACACAGGTCATCAATATAAAACATGTTCTAAGCCTTTGCGTAGGTTTTGCTATGGGTGTGGAAAATCAGGTACAATAAAGGCTAACTGTAGAGAGTGCTATAATAAGCGGCAGTGAAACGGCAGAGCGGGCAGATAAGTAACCAGATCTCTGCCCGCGGTCAAAAGAAGGTCACAAATAAGAATGCTTATGCAAATAGTTTGCGCGCAAAGACTTATGTAAATAAAATAATGAGTAAAATAAAAAAAAGATTTACGCTCATACTTAAATGTTTCAATTTTAGGATTAAGTTATAGGTGTTTATTGGATTTCGGTGCTTCTTGTACGTGTATAGGTTTAAATGTATGGTATTCAGTAGAAAAGTTAGGTGTAAAGTTACATAAGAGTGATTCAGAATACATTTATACTGCTAGTAAACAAAGAAGTAACGTTTTAGGGTATACACACGTTCCATTTGTAATTGAAAATAAGTGTTATATTATTGAATGTCTAATTATACCATCCTTGGCACAAGATATCATTTTAGGTATAGTTTTTTGGCTAAAGACAGGTATAATAAATATTTTAACAATAGCTGGTATCTTACAGATTATTATTTTAAATTAATGGGAAATGGTTTGGGAACCACAAACTTAACAGAACTCGTAATTGACATAGGCGACGCAAAACCAATCAGAGAGAGAAATTACCCTGTCTTACCAGCTATGGCTAAATTGCTAACGCAGAGATAGACAAAATGCTTAAATTAGGAGTAATAGAACCAAGTAATAGTCCATGGTCTTCCCCAGTAGTAATGATTAAAAAAAAAGATGGTATGTATCGTTTCTGCATCGACTTTAGAAAAGTAAACCAAATATCAAAGCAGACGCATACCTTCTCTCTTTTGTGACTTCAATACTGGACCGTTTAAAAAACGCAAAATTTTTATCTTCGCTAGACATTTCTTCGGCATTTTGGCAAGTACCGATGGCAAAACAATGTCAAGATATTACAGTTTTTTTAATACCAGGACGGGGACATTTCCATTTTCTTAAATTGCCTTTTGGTTTAAATAACAGCGGTGCAACATTTCAACGATTGGTGGATCACATATTAGGGCCAGAATTTGAACCAAACGTATTCGTATACTTAGACGATATAATTGTAATAACAAGCACGTTTGAAGAGCATCTGATCAATTTACGTAAAATAAAAGAAAAGTTATACCAAGCAGGGTTAACATTAAATAGGGATAAATGTAAATTTGGTCGTGAGGACTTAAAATACTTAGGTTATGTTGTTAATTCCGCAGGCTTACAAGTAGATAGCGAAAAGGTAGAGGCAATCTTAAATTTCCTAGTTCCTAAAACAAAGAATGAAATTCGGAGGTTTATTGGCATAGCAGGTTGGTATGGACGTTTTATCCAGAATTATTCAACACGCATAGCACCATTAACTTCATTGTTAAAAAAGAAATCAGTTTGGAGCTGGTCAAAGGAAGCTAACGCGGCCTTTGAAGACATTAAAACCTGTTTAGTTCAAGCGCCTATTTTGGCGTGTCCAGATTTTAATTTGCCATTTACCGTACAGACAGATGCATCGACCATTGGCTTAGGAGCAGTGCTTACGCAGAATTTTTCAGAGAGTGAAAAAGTAGTTGCGTATGCAAGTCGCGCTTTAACTGCGGCAGAAAAGAAATATCACACAATGGAACTAGAATGCCTAGCAGTCTTGTTTGCAATTCAAAAGTTCCGGGCATAAATAGAATGTACTGAATTTTATGTAATTACTGACCATTACTCATTAAAATGGCTGTGGACAATGAAAGACCCACCAGGCTGCCTAAGTAGATGGTTAGTACATTTACAACAGTTTAAATTTACAGTAAGTCACAGAAAAGGAGCTTCACACACAGTACCCGATGCCCTGTCGAGAGCTTTTGTAAACGAAATTGTAATAACAAAAGACAGTCACGATGAATGGTATTTGTAGATGATATCGCAAATAAAAGAGAAACCAAACAATTTTCCGACGTGGCAAATTGGTGGTGAGCGGTTATTAAAATTTTCTCGAGTGAATCACACTGCATTAGGAAACGAAGACCCTTGGAAAGTTGTGGTACCAAAAGAGTTGCAAAACACGGTTGTACACGAAAATCACGACAATGCGATGGCAGGACATTTTGGTATTTTTAAAACGCAGAAACGCATAAATGCAAAATATTATTGGCCAGGGATGAACTCAGATATAATATGCCTTCAGCACAAGTCAAGCCAAAACAAACCTGTAGGTCTTATGGGTAATCGTAGAATAGTAGATAAACCATTTCAAGTTTTATGTACAGATTTCATGGGACTTTTACCGTTATCTTTAAAAAGAAAAAGGTTTATACTAGTTTGTTCATGCTTATTTACAAAGATTTCTTTTTTCTTTACCGTTAAATCTGCAAAATCAGAAGTCGTCTGTAAACACTTTGAGTCTTTATTCTTACAGTATGGCGTCCCACAAAAAATAATTGCAGATAATGGAAGATTTTTTCAGAAACCTGTGCACTAATTATAAAGTGTCTCTCAGCTTTACACATTTTTACCACCCCCAGGCAAACCCTACGGAAAGAGTAAACCGAGTAGTAAAAACAGCAGTAGCGTCAAATCAGTGAGAGTTTGATGTGGAGTTAGAAAAAATAGTTTTTGCAATGAGAACTGCAACTCACGAGGCTACGGGATTCTCTCCATCATTCTTGACATTCGGACGCAAACTTTGTACATCAGGTGAAGGGTTTACTAAGGATAACAATGCACAAGTAGACATAACCACCCGGCAAATACAGGCAAACGACGTCAGCGAACTCCCAAGCTATTTTAAACAAGTTCGAAAGAAACTAGCGGAAGCGTATGAAAAGAATGCACAAATTTATAATTTAAGGTGACGAGATGTTTGGTACAAAGTTGGATAAGTAGTGTGGAAACAAAATTACGAATTATCAGATAAAGGAAATTATTTTAGTTCAAAATTAGCACCAAAATTTATAGAATGTAGAGTTAAAAAGAAAGTAGGTTCAAACACATACGAGCTAGAGAGTGTACAAGAGCGTTCGATTGGAGTTTGGCATGTTAAGGACTTAAGGCAAAGTTTATAGTGTTAGGTTTTAGGGTATTAAAAAAAATAAAATAAATAAAATATATTTTTTTTTGCTGCATGAAGAGGAGGTGTAACGTGTAGTGCGTATAGAATGGCGGATAGGCCACTCAACTTACACGTTATTGTAGTTGGTAGTAATGAAAACAATCTGGTGGGGCAGGTTTCCGGGAATCCTCCGGAAACCCTGCAGCCACTTCAGTATAAATTTGGTCGTTCCCGAGAAAGGGGCTTTTTATGTATTACAAGTGTGCGGATTGAATCCGTTTGGCATAATAGGTCTTTGACGCGAGTGCGGAAGACGTTATAGTATAATTTGTATTATACAATATACATGTACTATGCCGACACGGATAGTGTAATAAAGCTGATAGTGCACGACCTGGCGCTCTTATTATTATATAACAAACCCTACCCGTCCTTCTGTAAGACCCAGGCCCCGCCGACAGTTAGCCGAAGCCACCACCTCAGGTGGTGCATCTTTGCAGTTGGTAGAGTGTTACGAAAAAATACTGACCAAACAACAGAAAAATATAGAAATCTGAATAACACAATTAAAAAAAAAAAATCTGAAAAGGTATCAAAGCGATCAACATTGAATTAATACCAAACACAATAAAAAAAAATGGTCTTAAGATCCAAATTGTTGACTGGCAAATTACCAAAATAAAAAACGACCAAATATTATTATTATTGGCAAAAAAAAATTGTAGAAATAATTGAAAGCTTTTTCAATACACTATGCATTAAAAGTAAAAATTTAAAATGTAGACTTAGAATATGAGATAAAATTGCCAGAAATAAGATCACACAAATTAAGAACAGAAAATATTCAGAGAAAGATTGCATTAATGCCAAAATGCTGAAAACAGGAAAGGAAATAAATAGCAATCAAAACACTACTAAACAAATAGTTGTGCAAAAAATACCCGGCAAATAGTACAATGCTGAGGTTATTATAATCTTTAAAAAAAGTGTCAGTTTGGACAACTACTAATCAATCAGTTTATTATACAATTTTTTTACAAAATCAACAAACTTAACTTATACCAACCTGTTGAGCAAACAGAGTTTAAGAAATGCTGTAACACAAGATTATCTACAAACTACAAGCTTGTGACTATTGAGAATGACTTACGCATGGCAATACTTTCCGGTTTTAATCTCTGCGTAAATCCTTTCTTTGGCAATCTAGTCTAGATTTGTCAGTAGCATATTTGGCTCCTCTTACTTTTTTTTGTATTCTTTTACATTTAAATCTGCATTCTCTTTTTTCTCCAATCCGTGTGCTATTCATTTTAATTTTTTTCTTAGGTCTTAATTTTTTTTGTCATATTTTCTTTTTTTTTTGTAAATAGTTTATGCAATTTTACTTCTAGCAATATCTTTGTATCTTTATCTGAAATTACTTCTTTGTGTTCTCTCGTTGCTATGATTTACATTTTTGAAAAGCTTTGGATGAACCACTTACGCTGTGCAGAAAACATAATTTTAATCTTGAGTAATGCAGCAAAATCGAAAAGTATGTTAAAGAAATTAAATGCTGCATGCGAACACATATGATTACAAAATTATAAGTACCAGAAAAGTAGGAGTTCAAAAGGACAACACTTTTTTTTAAATCGTGGTCAAATACGTTTATTTTGGCCACAACATCAAATTAAACAAAACAAATAAAACAGCAGAAGTGAATAGAAGAATTGGTTTAACATAGGCAGCATTTAGCAAATAAGCCTTTATCTAAAAAAAAAACTATTCTAATAAACATTAAAAAAAAATATATATACAAGACATGCATTCTACTAGCAATACTTTATGGCCTAGAAACAATAACACTCATAAAACTAATGACAAATAAGTTAAAGACTCCACAAAGGGCGATAAAAAAAACAATGTTAGGAAGGCAAACAACAAGAGATTTAAATAAGAACAAGAGTCACAAGTGTTAAAAAGCGCGCAGCACAATTAAATTGGCAATGTGTTGGGAAAGTTGCAAGAAAACAAAATAATAGATGGACTACAAAATTAACATGTAGACTAAGATAAATAAAAATCTGAGAAGACTTTAGAGAAGGTGGACAGACGACATCAAGCATATAACGGGAAATAAATTGGTTTCAAACAGCACAGGATAGAGATACATAAAAAAAATTGAAAAAGAGCTATGTCCAGCAAAGAATGGAAAATGGTTACTAAGGAAAAAACTACTGCACCTGCACCAAAAGAAACGTTGCTTAATCAGGAATCAACAAAACTTCTTTAAATGTTACTTTGAGTCTAGACTACTGCATCTAAAAAATCTACTCAACTAAAATTTTGAACAGTTTTACCGCTATTACTAGTATTAACCAGCAAACAAATATTGAATTTGTTGTTAAATTAGTACAACTTTGCAGCTACTTTAATACGCTTAGGCTTAACTTTGTAGCTACCTTAATACCTTAACCTAACCTAACCTAACTTAATACGCTTGTTTAGTCAAAATTAAAATCACAGGATTTCCAGCAACCCTAAATAGTTGGGGACATTTTTAAACAAAGACTCACATCACAAAACTTATTGAGAAGCATAGAATGTTATAAATTTTTTGTTGCAAATTCTTCTATTACGTTGTAAAAATTTCCAAATTTAGGTATTTCGAAAAAGTGTAAAGCGTGGTTTTTAAGAACGCTTTAAACCTGGTTAAAGATACTAGCAATGTATTGTAACGTCTACGAATATTGTTTAAGTTTTCTCCAGTATTGATGTGATACATACATTATCAAATTTTCTACTTTTGAAAATTTATGGCAATTTTTTGAGATAAAGAGGTTGTGCATCAGTTTTACAAAACTTTGTGACGGTATATCAACATACAATGGTTTAGCACAGCACACATAAAAAAAATGATTTATTCAAAGCACAATATACTAGCTTTAAATATTATTCTGAATGGAATTATCTCCAAGAATATTACTGAAATTATTGATAAATTTGTCCAATAACTTTAATGGCATCTAATATGTTTAATGCTTCTAATTACGATGATAAATTATGTTCCTAAACGCTATTAAAATTATTGATATTAGGTGAAAAATTAATAATAAATCCTTATCTAAATGATGATGACTTGATAAACACATTAAAGGAATGCTCATTTCCTATCTTGTTTATCTCAACATTACATCTTGTTATTCCAACGAAGAAGAAAAAAATAATGGGCATTAAAATGTAATATCTTGATTAATTGATAAAAAGAAAGACCGTAAAGTTTATCAACAATAAATTCTTACATAACAAGGAATATGAATAAATGCCCAACAATGGAATCCGTTTAATTTATAGTCCGATTTTAATAAACCCATTGACCTCGGCAATAAAAATCTCTGTCTTTAAAAAAATTATATTAAAGATGAGTTTAGAATAAATTAATATCTATTCATATTATTTTTATTTCCAGAGCGTTCTTTAATACCAGGCACTTTGAAATGTCAAAAGAGCAGACAAATTAAATATCATTTATATAAAGTATGCATATTAAGTGAGTTTCGGAAATTATATGATATCACAGCGGTCGGCCCCAACAAAAATGTACACAACAAAACTACCTACACAGAAGTGAAAATATTTTTTCCCCGCCGCATTCTATTTTTTTTATCTTCAACATTTTTATTATTTACTTATTTCAAAAACAACAGCGCGATGGTATTTAATTGATATTTTTATGGGCGAATTTACATGTGAATTAAGCCTTAAAGAGGGTATAATTTACAGCGGCTTTTATTTTTCCTTTTTTTTTATTAAATATACGGGCACGAAATTTACATTTATGATTGTTTCCTTTATTTTTTTGGTAAGAGATTCCATTTTGATTGTGGAGAAATGGGAATGATTTTAAATTAGGACGGTTTCAACGGGATGCCGACTCTGATTCCTAATTATATTTTAAATGCAGCCGGGGTGCGCTCATGTTTATTTATTGTAATGTCACTAACGAACGTAATCGTATTTTTGCTTCTTTAAATTTTGTAGGAAAAGATGCATTTAATATGTTAATCGGTTGGTTTATTTTTCTTAATTTTTATGTTACTGACAGTTGTTGCTTTTTATTGGTACAAATTATAAATTGTTATTTTGATTATCTGTTCTGATTATGGTCAATCGTTTCTATAATTTACAAATTTAATGATTTTAATTTCAACAGGTGATCAATAGATTATGTATAGATTATTTATCTATAAAATAAATGTTTTTTAGTAATTGTATCACTTCCAATTCCAAAAATAGGTCTACATAAATTTGTTCCAATTAACTCTTCACGGCCCATTCGTGTAATTCCTAATTAAACCAAAACTACATAGAAAGTCTTACATAAAGCCCACTTTGCATATTGACAATAAAAATATATTTAAAAACATTTCTCTCCTATGTAATCCGATACAATTAGTCATTACATTCAAATCATTAACTCACTTTAACTGCCCTCAATTATTACCCATTTTAATGCGATTTCCTTACACGCGAGATTATTATTACTATGTGGCCGGTTCCGCATTGCATTCGGCAATGTTATTCCGGCGAAAATAATTTCATACCAAGTTAAATGATTTTATTATCAAAAACATATGCCGTATGCAAAAGCACGCCTTTTTCAGCAGCGAGTTTAACTGTATTGGCGCATTCCGTGATTTGATAAGTTTGGGAATAATTTGCATTTTACTTTGCGTACATAATTGAAATTAATATGCGATGTCTATTTTTGGTTAGTGGTTAATATGGTGGTGGCTAAAAGCGGTGTTTATATTAATAGTTTTGTTATAATTATTGCTAAGTGATGAAATAGGTGTCGATTTATTAGTTATTAATTAAGGAAGTGGTCTAATGTTGTTTTCTCTTTGTTTCAGGGTGAGCGTAGTTTTAATTATGTAGAGCATAGTGTTAAAGAAGTCAGATACAATGTAAGTTGCAACTTTCTTGATTTTATAAGGGTTCTGTTAATTTATCTTGTAACAAATATATTACGTTCCTTAGCAGGAAATCAAATTATAGATTTTTTTGTTAAGCGTGTTTTTACGATAAATTAATTTATATTTTAATATAATGAGTTTATAACAAAAGTATCTTATTGGTAAATCTTCAGTAGTCAAACAAACTACATCTTTATTTTCTTTTTAAATTAACTATTTAAAACAGAAAGTAATATTGTTGTCAATAATTAAAATTAATGTAAGTTTACAAACCAATGGTGGTTTTTGGATGCTGCTAGCTTTAGATTTTTGAGGTTATGCAGACACCTGTGTCTTCTGAACTCTAACAGCAAACTGTACGGGCAGAAAAAATAACAAAAGACTAGATATACTGAAAGAAACGGAAAGCTTTGCTAGCAGGGTCCAAACAATAGCGCAGGAAAAGGGTATAAACATTACTGATTGCCACTGCTAAGCTGTAGGTAATCAGTGAAAAATAAGAATGTGCAATCTCACCTGATTTTTGGTTATAGGTTCAGTAAACTTAGCATTTTGATTCTCATTTACAAGTCTATTTACAGACTATTGTGTTTCTTTTAGAGGTATGAAGAAATCTAGATCATCAGGGTCATCATAGTTTTTTTCGGGGGTGAAAGTAATGTTATTTAAGCATTCTATAGCAATTGTGGCAAATGGTCTGGTTTAGCATTTGAAACCGATTTAGTAAAAGCATTGTAACAATGAATGTTAACGGAGATTTGCTTGTGGGGTGCATTGTACAATGCCAGGAATATTTTGTTTCCAGCTTTATCCACAGTTCCATAGGATGAACTTGAGCTGTTGAATATATCAGTAATAGTGTAACTTGCTTTTTGAACAAATTGAAACAGACAAGATTTTTTTTAATATACAGCGGAAGTTGTATCACATTCGCTGAATGCATGCACAAGAAGGATGCAGTCTTTTATTACCATAGTTTGCAATTGCTGACTTGAATATATTTTCCTTTCTACTCTGCCGTGGTTTGGTTTAACAAATAATACTTGTCTTTCAAATGGGGTTAAAGCCATGAGGAAGACAATAAAATCAACATCTTTTTCAACTATTGCTACTTTGTCAATAGTTAAAGATTTTATGACTTTTGCGCGGATGATCAATGTATCAGTTACTAGTTGCTTGTTTTGTTTTAATTCCATGGTCGTGAAGAGCAGTTAAGAGAAATAAACTAAGTTTGGATTTATTGTGTTCATTAGAACGAAAAACATCCTGTTTGACTGAGATTTGTGTTTTGTGTTTAAAGTTTATGTCAATTGACCTCTTTAGCTTGTACTTCGGTTCTGTTGCTAAATAATCATCAAACACAACGGTACAGCTCTTGCTCGCAAAATGCTTGAGAACATAGGCAAATTTTTCATCTTTTATCCAAAATAATGTCAAAATCAAGGAGATTGGCTTCTTCTTGTAGTACAGGATATGTATTGTTTTTATTGTTTCCTCAAATAAAGATAAAGGGTAAGGAGCAAGCTTATGTTATATGTAGTTCTTTAAGTCTTTGTTACTCTACTTGTTGATAACTATCTTTAGAAACATTGTTAAAGGGTTGATTACCACACTTTCTCCAGTAACAAAGAAGGTCAAAGAGAGACCGCACTAACACTTCAAATTGACTCGTATACTACGCTATGTGAAAAAAAAGGAAGATAATTCGGGGAAAGTGGGAAAACCGTCAAAATAGACGGAAAAAAGGAAAAGGGGTAGAAATGTGTACAAAAAAAGGAGCGTTGCACCAAACCTGGCTCGTAACAAAATTGTTTTCTATTCTTTATAAATATATAACTCTGTAACCGCTGGGAATAATACAAAAAAAATTATATGTTCATTTTTATTGCAAATTTAATCAGTTAAAATGATGTATTTAGTCTACTATTTTCTACTACCTACAGTTCTTGACAAAACATGGTCATATTCGTCAGGACTTTTAGTATATTCTTTATTAGGTACCTATAAATCAGTGTAAAAAGTTTCAAAACTTTTGTTTTTTTTTTTTTAGATCAATATTTGAGCATATTTATTAATTATATTATATATTTATATATTAAGATTTAACTTTAGAGTAATGGTGGGCGGAAACGTACGTATGCCTTAGTTTGCTTTGGTATAAATATTTTTGTAACTTCTTTCTCGTTGTTTGGTATATTTAAATGTGCTAGGTTAGCTCTGAGAGGTTTACATAGAAATCTTTTACGAGCAGGTAACATTTTTTGTTATACAATGGAATAGTTTCTGTTAGCTTCTGCTGACTTGAATGGTTTAAACGAGCTAATTTGCTATTAATGCATCTGTTTAATATTGTATTTGCTTTTGTCAAGTCCCCTTTTGTTTCACTTTTTGTTAAGAATTTTAGAAACCTATTAGTTGGGAGTTTTTCCAGCAAAGAACTTGGTACTACAGTAGCTCCAACAAAGTTTTTTTTATCAATTTTGTGTTTTTTGTTTTGTCAGCAGTGATGCAATGTTTTTGTGCAAACTTTGTTCACTGTCTTCTAAACATGTAGGTTTGTTCTAAACGCTTTCAAAGTATTTTTTTAGAAATTTTTGTTTGCTTTTTTATAATGTAAGATTGATTTTGTATAAAACCCTGTTACCATTTCTTGTTAAACAGCTTTCTTGTTCACAAAGTAGAATTGAGTTTAAGCAATTTTTTTGTTTGTTGTTTCTATAGAGTTAACAAACTTGTTTTTATCTGTAGTTTGTGATTTATTCTTGCTGCTTTTAAACAGTCTTTGATTTGACTTTTGGTTTTTGTATTTTTGTAGAAGAAACGCTTCCTACTCAATGTTGAATTAGATGTATGTTTGGTCATACAGTGAAGACTCATCTGGCACGTGCTACTTTTTGATCACTTTACTTGCTTTATAGTTTGCTATTAGGGCGGGTGTGTGAGTCACTTCAGGTTATGGTTACCAGCAAGTTATTTGAAGTGGAGTGCCTACCTACCTGTCCGAGAGTTTGTTATCAAAGAATTTAAGTTTTTCCTCTCTACAAGTGTTAGAAGTCTTTTAGTCGGGGAAGAAGAAGGTAATATACAATCTTTTGATAATCAACACTTGGGCGGGTGGGTGAGTAGTCCAGATTATGATTAATTGCAAATAGTTTAAACTAAAGTACTTACCCACCTTTCCCAGTTTTGGTCATCAAAAGATTGAATATTACCTCTGACTAAAAGATTTTTAACACTTGCGGAGAAGAGAAACTTTAAATTCTTTGAACACACACACTTGGGCGGGTGGGCACTAAAGTTCAAACTACTTGCAGGTAATCATGATCTAGAGTGACTCATCCACCCGCTCAAATGTTAGTCATAATAATAATTGAATATTACCTACTCCTCTTTTGACTAAGGGAATTCTAAGACTTCTAGAAAAGAGAACTTTTAATTTTTTAAAGTGTTAAATAATAATTTATAATAAATAAAATCACGGTTTTTAAACAGAATATAGTAACAATGCAAAAAGCACACAATTGGGCTGGTGGGTGGGTCACTCTAGATTATGATTACCCCCGAGCAATTTGAACTGGAGTGCTCACCTATCCGCCCGAGTATTTGTTATCACAAAGTTCAAAAATTCTTCTCTTAGAAAGTGTTAGAAATCTTTTAGTTAGAGGAAGAAGTAATATTCAATCTATTCACTCTAGATTATGATTACTTGTAAGCAGTTTGAGTTAGAGTGTACAAACACCCACCCGAGTGTTAGTTATCAAAAGTTTTAAAAAAATTCTTTTCTAGCAGTGTTATAAATCATTTAGTCAGAGAAGGTGTAGGTAATATTCAATCTATTTATGACCAACACTTGGGCGGCTGAGTGGCTCACTTCAGATTATGGTTACCAGCAAATAGTTTGAAGTGGAGTGTCCGCTTATCTGCCCGAGAATGTGTTATCATAAATATAAAGTTTTTCTTCTCCGCAAGTGTTAGAAGTTCTTTGGTCGGAGAAGGACGAAGTAATATTTAATCTTTTGATGACCAACACTTGGGGGGTAGGTGGGTTAGTATAGATTTTGATTAATTGCAAGTAGTTTAAACTGGAGTGCCTAGCAACCCGCCCGTGTGTTTGTTATCAAAAAATTTTTTTTTTTTATTTTTTGGAAATGTTAGAAGTTTCTTAGTCAAAAGAGAAGAAGGAGGTAATATTCAATCTTTTGATGACCAACACTTGGGCGGGTGGGTGGGTCACTCCAGATTATGATTATCTGCAAACAGTTTGAATTGGAGTACCCACTTTTCCGCCAGGATGTTTGTTATCAAAGAGTTAGCAGTTTCTTTTTTTTGAAAATTGTAGAAGTCTCTAAGTCAAAGGAAAAAGAGGTAATATTCAATTTTTTGATGACCATTTTTTGGGCGGGTAGTTGGGTCACTATAAATTGTAAGTGTTTGTTATTAAAAAACTGGACGTTTTTTTTTTCTGAAAGTGTAGGAAATTTCTTAGTCGGAGAAGGAAAAGGTAATATTTAATTTTTTGGTGACCAACACATAAGCAGGTAGTTGGGTCACTCCAGATCATGATTACCTAGAAGTAGTTTGAACTAGAGTACAAATTTAAATTCATTGGTGTTTGGCAAAAATGTATGCTTTTACTAAAGCTAAAAACATATTTTTTGAGAAAAGTTTTAAGAAACCATTGAATGATGTAAAGCAGAATGCTTAATGAGCTTACTCGTCAACAAATGAGATATGTGGACGACTTGACGACTTTATTGTTGTAACAATTAATGGAGTTTAGATAATTAGCCCTATTCTGTATGCATATTGCTACCTAACAATATTGTTATCAAACAAGGTTGCTTAGCAAGTTAGTAAAAAAATGTAATATAGCTAGCAATATGCATACAAAATAGGGTTAAATGACAGAAAACATAAAAACATTTTGCAAGAAGTATAGAATCAGTTTCAATATAAATAAAACTAAATATTTGATTGGTTGCCCACGTCTGAACGTAAGTCTTTTTCATTTCTTTTTAAGTTTCCCTGTTTTATGCTGCTTTGAAGCATTTTTTCCATATTACTATCTTTATATTATCCAGTCATTGGTTACGTTTTGTTTGTCTTAGTCGCTAGTATGTTGTTTTTGATGTGTATCTGTCTTGGGTTTGTCTAGCCTCGTGGCTTACTCTTTGCCAATTAAGTTATGTTATGTGAATGATTTTGGTTTTTTGTCTGATCTCTTTATTTGAAATTCTATCTTGGAGGCTAAAACTTAACATATATAGCGCGTTCTTGCCTACTTTGCATGACACTTAAATGGTTTGCGTTTTTTTTTTTGTTATTGCCAATGTTTCCAGGCCATAGGTCGCCACTAGTAATATGCATGAGTGAAAGATTTTTATTTTTATTCCTCTGAGTATGTGCTTAAATTTGCCAAAAGCCGTCAATGTTTTGTTTAATTTCAGCTGTAAAAACAGTAGAGAAAGCAAAGGCTATTTTTATAAAAATAAAATAAAGTATTTGCTACTCCAGACTTTTTTAGCTTGAATACGTTATCCATGTTATGAAGAAGAGGCTCAGAATACTACAACTTATGCTGAAAGAAAAGGTATTAGAAAAAAATATCGATATAGAAGACTCAAAAACAAGCGTTTGGAGTTAACTCACTACATTTATTTTAAAGAGGAGTAGATAGTATCAGATAAGGCAGAAAAAGAACATATAAAATAAACCTATTAGTTTTACTTATAATAGGTTTTTATTATGCACAGAAAACTAAACATTGGGAAAAATATACAAATAAGTTTGGAAAAGCTAAATTTAAATAATTTATATGTACAAAATCAAAATAGTAAATAAGTACTTATTGCATTTTATGATTGTCACAACTACTAGTGGCAAAAAAATGAGTATTCTAAATTGTTGAGTCTAGAGCATAATGGCAAGCGTGATGCGTTAAACGCGCTCTGAGACAGGATAACAAGATGCTTCATCAAGCCAAAGCAATGCCGAATTGAAACAATGCGGTTGAAAAAATTGCAGCTGACAACTGTTAGAAAAAATTGACTGAAAACGGCAATAACTGTTATAGAATAATTAAGATGTTTTAAATTATTAACACCATAAATGCTCGGTGTGGAGATTGGACAAACTTAATTATTTAGAAATGTCATAACAACATAAAAATATCTTTGAATTTTGACGAATGAAACGGGAAATAATGAACAATGTACCTTCAACGTTTGCTTTTCTACTTAATCATTCTATAAATAATAACATAAGGAAAAAAATTATCTATTTTGTCACATTAAACTGCCCAGAATGCCTAAATAATAAAAGTTTCTTATTATTCTTCTAATTCTCGTTGATTTTTGTAAAACAATATTTTATAAATAAAACATAAATTATGAAAATATTAACGCACGACTGATTGTTAGCTATAAGTTTGCATGCTCTGCATAAAAGTCAACCAAGGCATGCGTAAAGATGCGAAAATTTAAGAGCATATTCATTACAAACTGAAAAGCATAGAAAACGCTAGTTTATCGCGGACTAGCGTTGAAGTATTTAATAGTTAATAATGAGTAGTGAGCGGTCCCGTCTGTCCATAATTTAATAAAGCAGTACTTAAATCATATCTGAACGGTCTGAATGTGCGGTCGTTATAACAAGTGTATATTTAAGTACGAAACGTCGGGGTATGTATTTGATGAAGTGGTAGGGTTGTGATGTTGGTACCACGCGCTTCGCATAACCCATAATTATTTAAAAGCCGTCGGGTTTTTTGGAGAGCAGTTCTCACGCTTTAATCTAAAGAATTAGTCATATGGTAACCCAAATAGTTTTTTTATTCTTCTTACAAACTTGCATTTTCGGATTCGAGCTGGTAATGGCAATTGCGATTTCTAAATAAACGATTGCCCTCAAGAATTTTAAATATCATAATTTATATGCAATTACTGGAATATCGTTGGCTAATTCCTGCCGCTATTGCCACAGATATATCAATTTGTTCGGGCGCTTAATAAAAGCGCGTTTACTTTATTAAATAGCGGACACGTGAATAGGAGCGGCCTCTATTTACCGAAAACTGTTTTGCATCGATTAGGTTACCACATATTTATGTTGCCACATTTCAGTTTCACCCAATAATTATGTTAAATCCATACACGATATTAAATTATATCATTTAAATTCGAACTTACCACACGAATTTACTTAAATGATTACCAACGGTTTACTTTCAATTATTGCATTAATAAGTAGAAAATTCTGCCATTCCCAAGTAAGAGTGTTTATATATTAACCGTTTATCAATTTAAAATGTTTAAACCATAAACGTAAAATAATTAATAAATCTATACTCAATTTTTTTA
Source organism: Tachinus rufipes (assembly GCA_963932245.1). NCBI lineage: Eukaryota > Metazoa > Arthropoda > Insecta > Coleoptera > Staphylinidae > Tachinus > Tachinus rufipes. The sequence continues at coordinate 93,025,182 of OZ010747.1, read as the reverse complement.
ATTCTTAAGTTCAATATTTTAAGTATTGGTTAATCAAACCGTACTAGTTGCGTGCTAATACCGTATATAAATTTTGTTGTTTAGGTTGATAACAGAAACGTCAGATTCAGTTGATATTATTAGCATAATTTTTTTTTGTTCGATCATAAATTGACTAACCATTGAATCCAAAATAATTTAAAATTGGACGTTAGGTAAAGCCACGGTAAAGCTAAAAACCTCTGTTTGGCGACTACAATGGATTACAAACTAAATTCAAAAGTGTCGTGCATACTCAAAAACAATACTCATCAGTAACATAATTGCTAAACATTGTTTTTGGTTCTATGAAGTTCTCAAATATTGTGGGTACTTCAAGTCTGAAAAATATTTCTAGTCTCAAGACTGGTTTTGATTATATATAAATGTTTATGATTTCAAAAATACATACAGATGCTTAAGAACCTATGTTGCATAAAGTCCTAACAATTATAAATAAAATGGGCGTATACTTATAGAAGGAATTTTTTTGAATGGTCACAGGCTCTTTAATTACTGATTGTTGAGCTTTATTATTACATCTTAAAGTAATGTCATGCAACATGTAATTCTAATAAAATCTTAAAAGATTAAATTAGTTATAATACCACTGCTAAATTCTTTAAAATCGATAATTTGCTTAACAAAAAAAAATAATTCCAAGCCAATTTATCTAGATTACCATCGTTTGTATAATTTCTTTCTGTTGACTATAACACAATATTTATAATTTATGCATGTGGTTTATGATATAACTGTGATATTTGTGCTCGTATGTTTTGGTATGCGCCGACGGAGTGTGTTGACATGTAAGTCTGGGCCGGTGACAGCCCCATCGGGGGTCTGGGACTCGTAAGGGGGGCCCGCTCAGCACGTGACCCGGCGCCCTAATAAGTCACACTGCGCACGAACACGGTGCTCTGGTGACAGCTTCTAATAACTGTCATAATTCATAACTCTCCACCAAACTAAAAATGTTACTAAAAAGCATAAATAATTTGTCAGTTGCGCAATCTATGTACGCACTTATGTTTATTGATTTATTTTATTTGGATTATTCTTGAGTAATAATGTGCATGGTATTTAGTACAAAATTATTTCGCTCACTTAAGTCTTAGTGATCCAGAAACCGAATTTATTTTTTTCCGCTAATTTAAATATTTATTAATTTGAGTAGACGGTTGACAAATCTAATTTTAGGATTTTAAACAGATAGGCGGTTGGGTAAAGCACTTACTTTATTTGTTGCAAATTTTTAGTTTTAACTGGATTTCATGCCTACTCACCCAATTGCGAAAGAAGGTTGAACTTCGATTGGTTAAGAAACTCTACAAACAAGCTAATACCTGCCTAAACTTGCTTAAACAAAATTTAACAAATTTTCACTGTTTTCAACAATACAAAATTCTATATATGCAATAATTGTTTGCAAAACTATACGATTTCTTTAACTGTGAGCGGTACAAAGCACCCACAGTTCATGACAGCATTACCATGACGGAAAACGTAGATTACAAACATGTAGGTAAAAGATGACAACCCTCTAACTAAACTAGATATCTTAAAACAAATAGACAAGAATACAATTAATTTCTACTCTAAAATTATAGAAAATAGGGCTAACTTGGAAACTATCCATGCAGATAAGTTCGCTTGTTGATAAATTAAACAAAATCTAAAACAACACTAAAAACGATGACAAAATGTCAAATAGTTTAACAAACTCGGTCACTTTCAGCTACAAAAACCAAAGGAATACCACACAAAACAAAAAGTGTTGATCTAAAAAACAAATTAAAAAGATTAAACGGAACTAACTTCACGAATTCAAATGGATTTCTGGGAAAGCCACCAATTCATAACTACAACCAACTAGTGAACAATCACCTGCGATCGTTTATTCTACAAAGGATAATAACTGGGTACTGGTAGAAAGAAAAAAAAAGAGAAGTAAAAAAGCGCGCATCTCAAGCAACAATATCATTTCAACACTACAAAAAACAAAGCTTTTTTTGCCATTTATTCAAAAAAACAAAAAAGCTCAAAGTAAAGTTAAAAACAATTTAAAAAATTTACTAATCCATGTCAACAAAAAACATTGATGATGATGTCTAAAAGCTTACTAACTTCATACAGAAGCTCAAAACCAACTTATCATATCAATCATTATTATAAATAATAACCTACTAGGACTACTCTTATTTGTAAAAAGCCTAATTAAGAAGAAGAATATAGTTCGACCAAAACAGTAAAAAAAAAACTAGGAAGCCAAGTGAACAATACGCAATACACAAAAACTTAAAAAATCTAAAAAAATTAAAAAGAAACACGAAACTGTTCCTACAAAAAAATTTAATATATTGCTTTGTGTCTGGAAGACTAATCTAGATGTTAACAATTGAAGAAATAGAAGAAAAACTAAAGTGTTACTTGAATAACACATAAAAAGAAACACCACTTTTTACAGGATCATTTAAAGTAACAAAAATATCTCTAAGTTAGAAAACGCTAAAAATTTCTTGGAAACGATAACATAACGTACACGGCTTTTATAACATTATTAATGATTTACTCAAAACAGACCACTTCCCAGACAAATAGAAGCATGCCACAGTAATAGTCTTTCCAAAACCATTAAAATAAATAAGCTTCTTACGAAACTATCAGCTTATTGTTAACTATGAGCAAGATAGCAGAAAGAACTATTTTTAAATTTATCAACATACACAACAAAACAGACATATCATGCAGCAATATAGTTTTAGAATTTTTCTATCCATTAACTTGTCCGTGCAACAGACCACATTTAAAAAAAAATTTAACTTCAAAAAATCTACAGAAACAATCTTTTTTAACATAGAAAAAGCTTTTGATAAAGTTTGACTTGATAATAATAATAATAATAATAATAATAGGTATTTATTGCCCTACAGGAAACAATTCCCAATTACAAGACAACATACAAAAAAAAAGTACCATATACAAATAAAATAAAATAATAAAAATACATATAAAAACTAAACAATTTAAACTAAGATAAACATTTGCAAAAAAAAAAATAATGTAAAATTAAATTAAATTAAAATTAAGTAACTTGTTCAATTAAATACTTAATATTATCATTAAAAATATCACAGCAGGGTGGCATATTATTTAAATTACTACAAACATTATCAATTGGTGACTTAAGACCATAGCTAGTTCGTATTGTTGGTAAATTAAAGGTTGGTTTTTGTCGACTGTTAAAAGATGGTATATGCAATTTAATAAGTTGTATAATTTCAGGAGAATCGACAATATTGTGCAAGAGTGTATACACAAAAATAACACTTGCCTTAAAACGTCTAAGCTCTAGTGATTCAAAATTAAACTTGTTGAGTAAACTGAGGTGATCATAGCCTCTGATAGGATAATGTCCTTCAATTTTAAAAAATAAATATTTTAAAAACCTGCGTTGCACACTTTCAATTTGTTGTGTTTGATGTTGGTTCAGTGGATACCAAATTAAAGAAGCGTATTCCAGTTTAGAATGCACAAGTGAATTATATAAAGCCTTTAAGGCACTAAGATTTTGAAAACTATTGGTGTTACGATGAATAAATCCTAAAGCTTTTATAGAACTCTGTACAACGTTTTCAATGTGATAGTTAAACGTTAGTTTAGTATCAAAGTGAACACCAAGGTCTTTAAAAGTACTAACATACTCAACTGAACGGCTATTTATAAGATTATCAAACTTTATGGCATTAGTTTTGCGTGTAAATGACATAAACTTACACTTGCTAATGTTTAAATCTAATCGATTAGCAATACACCAAGTGAAAATTTGGTTTAACATGTTTTGCAACTGAAAACAGTCATTGATGCTGTTGATCTTTGAATATATTTTAAGATCATCAGCATATAGAAGATGCTGACAACCTAGTGATGTGGAAAGGTCATTAATAAATAAATTGAACAGCATGGGCCCCAATATTGATCCTTGTGGAACACCAGATGTTGGAAAATAAGAATTAGATTTATAGTAATTGAAAGTGACATACGACTCACGCTTTTTGAGATAAGATGACATCAGTACAATGGATGAACTGCAAAAACCAAAATCTTTAAACTTAGCTAAAAGAATATTATGTTCAACTCTATCAAAAGCCTTTGACATATCTGTATAAATAACGTCCATTTGCCCAGAAGTGTCAAGAGTTCTAGCTATTTTGTGTGTAATAACACACAGATTTGTTACAGTCGAACGCCCTGGAACAAAACTATGTTGATTAGTGGAGATATAAGGTTTAACATGGTTGTATATTTGATTATAGAGGATACGCTCAAAGACTTTAGCAATGTGTGGTAAGATTGCAATAGGGCGATAGTTATCAATGTTGTGAAGATTGATATTAGTTTTAGGTATTGGACAAACAGAAGTTATTTTCAGATTATTAGGGAAAGTAGAGGTAGTAATGGATAAATTGAATAAAATTGTGAGAGGATGACAAAACAGAATAGCGCAATCTTTCAATAAAAAAGCAGGTAAATTATCATTGCCAGCAGAATTTTTATTTGGAAGGGTTTTAAGAATCTTTAACACAGCATCTTCTGAAACATGAAAAAATGTAAAGTTATGTATATAGCTGCAGTTATCAAGGTTGATATTAGTAGACGAGGGAATGTGTACGGATTCAAAAAACTTAGAAAAGCCATTAGCAATGTTCTTAGGATTATCAAATACTTCATTATCACTAATCAAAGTAGAAGGAACTCTAGATGAGTTCGATTTCTTAGAGTTGATATATGTCCAAAACTGTTTTGGGTTAGAGACAACTTCATTTTCAATTGAGGATATATAAATACTGTAAGCAGATTTAGTTTTACGTTTAATTAAAGTTCTAAGTCGTTTAAACTCCGTTGTTATTGTCGGAGAGTTGAACTTAAGTTTTAGTCTGACTGAAGCTTTTTGTATAATAAGTTTTATAATTTCTATATTATACCAAGGTGGATATTTTCTTTTTTGTTTAACTTTGCAAGATGGAATAAACTTATGCAGCGCACTATTTAATATATTATAAAATTCAATAAAAGCTAAATTTACATCAGAAAAATTTAAAAGTGTACTCCAGTCAATATTGCTCAGATACGCATACTGTGCCGGGTAGTTACCTCTTTTATAGTTAAGTTTGACAGCATCCTTATTAACTGGAGATAAATCCGGAAAACATTGTAAAGCAAAAGTAAGTGCAGGATGGTGAATATCTTCAGAAACTAGAGGAAATGTTTCTCTAAATACTTGACATTCGATGTTAGAGTATACTAAGTCCAGAATATTATTTAAATTATTCTTAATTGAATTATATTGCATAAGACCCAGGAAAGAACAAAAATTTGATATAATAGAAGCTTGGCTAGATAAACTATTCTGTGTAAGAGTTATTTCTGAACAGTTAAAATCACCTACAAAAATAATTTTATTATCTCCAAAGTTAATTTGAGTTAGCAAATCAAAAAGTAATTTATAATCATTAGTTAATGCGCTAGTTGAAATATAAACAAGAACAATAAATAACCAACTGGATTTGAGTTTACATTTACATATTAAATGATCAATTAACGGAACTTGTTGGTTAATAAAATCTGTGGAAACAATTTCTATTTTAAAAGAGTTGCGAACAGCAATTAGAGATCTACCACCTTTCGATTTTCTAGAGAGTATTCGATTGCGATCAGTTCAAAAAACTTGAAACGATTCGTCGAATAATTCACGGCTGCCAACACTAGGTGTTATCCACAATTCAGTTATTAGCACTACATCATAGTCACAATCACTGATATTATTAAAAAAGGTCTCAATTTTAGTATTCAGTCCACGAACGTTTTGGTAAAAGACGGTGATGTTTCCAGAGGGCGGAGAATCTCATGCAGAGTTTGTAATAACACGAGGGTAGCCATTAATAAATTTAATTGTTAAATTGGTTTCACCGTTCTGCTGTTTATTTTTCAATTCAGTTCGAGCATTATTTAAAATTTTACATTGCTTCGGAGTACGATCGGGTCCCATACGAATATTATTTAAGTTGAGATTCTTGCAAATTTTTAAAAAATTAATAGCGTCGTGTTTGTTATTAAAATGAACTTTGATGGGTCTAGGTCGTGCTCCAAGTTTTCCAACTCTAAACAAAGAAATACCAGATAGTGCATTAGCGTTGTTATTACCAAGAGTATTTTTTAAAAAATCAATGTCGTCTTGCTGTCTCATCTTAGAATCTTGGTTTTGGGATTCCGGAACATTGTAAATCATGGCCTTAGACGATCTTTTTTCTCTTTCCTCAATCTCATGAATAATATCTTTTGATGTAAGATTGGTACCATTGAGAGCTTCAATCTGAGATTTAAGGACAGAATTTTCAGTTTTTAAGACAGCAACTTGTTCAGTAAGAGCTGTTATTGTTTCAGAACAAGTAGTTACTTGTTTTCTAATTTTATCAGAAAAAGTGTGAAATAAGTTTTAAACATATCATTCATTGCAGCAATAATTTCTACTTTAAATGACGTTTGTTGGTCTGCAGAAGTGCTATCATCTAACGGGTAACAAGTAGTGCAAGTCCATTTACCATCAGATTTCAAACAGTTTTGTATGTTGTTAGGAGCTATGAATTGTTTACATAGCTTGCAATTAGGCATGTTGGATAATAAACAGAAAATTTAAAAATAATAACAGAAACAAACAAAAAGTAAAACAGAGACACTCGCTTCACAATGCAGGGCCAGTTACAGTGACTAACTAAAATACAGCACAGGAAGACCACCGATTTACATAAATTAAATAAAAGGATAGGATATCAAAAAGATAATAAAGAAACAAATTAAAATTGTAAAAGGATAAAATGAATGTAAAATGTTCAAGTTACGCCACTGCTCACAATGCAAAAAGTGTCAAATAACTAAACTAAACTGAAAACTATAAATTAGTTTTATTGCGAATTTTGTTAATTAATAGCCGGATTTTAGTAATACACAATTTATATATTTAATTGTATCAATTTTTATACGATTAATTTTACATAACCTTAATTTAATTAACATCGAACTATTAATTTGTTATGTATCATGATTAATTAATAAATTTATAACTCTTAATCCGTTTATTGAATTTTGATGCAAACTAGCGATAAAATACTTTATTGTTAGTACTATCGACAGCAAATATTGTATCAAATTCCATACGACCAATTTGACATAACCTTAACTTAATTGACATAAAACTATTAATTTGTAATGTATTATGATTAATTTATAATGTCATAACTCTTAAACCCTACATTGGATTTTGCTGCATTTTAGTGATAATTTACTTTATTGTTAATTTTACCAATAGCATAAATTGAATCAAATTTCAGACAACCAATTTGACAAAACCTTAACTTAATTGACATAAAACAATTAATTTGTAATGTATCATAATTAATTTATAATGTCACAACTCTTAAATCCTACATTGGATTTTGATGCAATTTAGTGATACTATACTTCATTATTAGTATCATTGATTGCATAAACTGTATCAAATTCCATATGACCAATTTGACAAAACTTCAACATAATTGACATAAAACCATTTATTTGTCATGTATCATGATTAGTTTATAATGTCATAACTTTTAAACCCTACATTGGATTTTGATGCTTCTTCTTCTTCTTTCAGCCGTTTTCGTCCACTGCAGGACATAAGCCTCTTCTCTGCTTGTATGCTGGCAACTTACATTACAAGGGACCTACAGTTTTAAGTGGATTCCGAACCACTGGAGAGAATTATCACTCCTCAGAGAAGGTATTTAGCCGTAAAACCCCACGCTGGCAAATGCGGGTTGGGGAGTGGGAGAGCGTATAAAACGTGAAAAGTATATCACGGTATATGGGAATCGAACCCACGATCTTCGGTACAGCGGCCGGATGCCTAGACCACTGCGCCACGCTCTCAATTTTGATGCAGTTTAGTGATAATATATTTCATTGATAGTATTACCAATAGCATAAATTGTATCAAATTTCATACAACCAATTTGACATAACCTCAACTTAATTGACATAAAACTATGAATTTGTCACGTATCATGATTAATTTATAATGTCATAACTCTTAAACCCTACATTAGATTTTGATGCAATTTAGTGATAATATATTTCATTATTTGTATCATTGACAGCATAAAATGTATTAAATTCTATACTACCAATTTGACATAACCTTTACCTAATTGACAAACCATTATCTTGTCATGTATTATGATTAATTTATAATGTCATAACTTTTAAACCCTACATTGGATTTTGATGCACTTTAGTGATAATATACTTTATTGTTAGTTTGATCAATAGCATAAATTAAATCAAACTACATACAACCAATTTGACATAACCTTAACTTAATTGACATAAAACCATTAATTTGTCATGTATTTTGATTAATTTATAATGTCACAACTCTTTAACCCTACATTGGATGGGGATGCAATTTAGTGACAAAATACTTTATTATTAGTATCACCAACAGCATAAATTGTATCAAATTCCATACGCCTAATTTGCCATAACCCTAACTTAATTGACATAAAACCATTAATTTGTCATGTATCACGATTAATTTATAATGTCATAACTCTTAAACCCTACATTGGTTTTTGATGCCATTTGGTGATAATTTACTTCAGTGTTAATATCACCAATAGCATAAATTGTATCAATTTCTATACGACCAATTTGACATAACCTTAATTTAATTGACACCAAACCATTAATTTGTCATGTGTCATGATTAATTTTAAATGTCATAACTCCTAAACCCTACATTGGAATTTGATGCATTTTAGTGATAATATACTACATTGTTAGTACCATTGAAAGCATAATTTGTATCAAATTCCATACGACCAATTAGACATACCTTTAACTTAATTGACATAAAACCATTTATTTGTCATGTATAATTTATTTATAAAATATATTAACGATAAACCTATAATTAAAAAAAACATTCCAAAAAACTAAGTAATATTAATATTTACTTTCATAATGCGGGGGGGATAAAAAGTAGAATGAACGAGTTTCAAATTAATGTACTGAATTCGAACTATCACATTATTATAATTATTGAATCAAAGTTGTCACCTGAGATAAACAATTCTGAATTTCAGCTGCCGTCTTATAATATCTATAGAAGTGATCGATCTTGTAACAATAGTAATAAAACAAGCGGGGGTGGCGTACTAATTGCGGTAAAAAATTGTTTAAGTTCTGATGTTCTTTCTGATATTTCTAATTGCGTTGAACAGTTATTTGTATCAGTAAAACTCCAAAATGAAGTGCTAGTCATTGGGGGTGTTTATATCCCTCCGTCTAGTGATATCAATAAATATATTAGTCATGGAGAATCTGTTGAAGCTATTGCAGAAAACGTAACAAATGGCAACTTCATTATATGTGGTGACTATAATTTACTAGATTCTACGTGGATCAATGATGATATAAGTGTGAACTTAATTGATACATCTAATAGAAAAGCGACAGCTCTACTTGATAGCATGTCATATTTAAATCTCTACCAAGTATATCAACTACCAAACTCTCGAGGAGTGTTTTTAGATTTGGTGTTTGCAAGTAATAAGGATATCACAGTGGATGCAGCAATAGACCCTATATTTAGTGAAAGTTTACACCACTTACCTTACTGCATGAATATTAAAATTGCTTGTCCTACCCCTTATATGGACTATTTAGAAGTTGTTCCAGATTTTACGAATGGCGATTATGTTCAAATCAATAACTTTTTATCTTATATTAATTGGGATAAGTTATTAATAGGACATGATATTAACCAACTGGTAGATATATTTTATAATATACTGTATGATGCTGTTGAACGATTTGTTCCTCTTAAAACTTTAAGAAAATCATCTTTTCCAATATGGTATAATGGTGAACTCATCAAACTAACAATAAATAAGAAAGAAGCCCACGCCAGATATAAACAAAGTGCAAGACTGGACGACTATAATTATTTTAAAGAGCTTCGTCAAAATTGCAAATTTTTGAGTAGAAAGCTATATATAATTTACTGTGATAATATAAGCAAAAATATTTGTGATAATCCCAAATCATTTTGGTCGTTTATTAATAATAAAAGAAAAATAAATGGTTACCCGATGAATATGCGTTTAGGTGATATTTGCTGTGATAATGATCAAGAGTGTGTTAATGTTTTTGCTAAGTATTTATTGTCAGTGTATGTTAATTTTGATGTAGTAAATGTTGATTTTAAGCCTAATAATATCTTGGAACACTGTGATAATTCTATGTTAACCATGGATCTAGAGTCTATTTTTAATAACATTTTAAAACTAAAAAGTTCTACTTCTTTTGGACCTGATGGAATTCCAAATTTATTTTTAAAAAATTGTGTGTATAGTTTGTCTAAACCTTTATATATATTATTTAATTTATCTATAGTAAATGGCGAGTTTCCTAAAATTTGGAAGCAAAGTTATATTGTGCCAGTTTTTAAATCTGGTAACCGGAATGAAATATCTAATTATCGTGGTGTTTGTAACCAGTCAGCTATCCCCAAAGTCATGGATTCACTAGTCGCATCTCAATTAATCTGGTTTGCAAGAAATGTAATTTCCCCACATCAACATGGTTTTATGGAAGGACGGTCCACTTCAACAAATTTGCTATTATATCAAAAGTATATATTAGAAGCTTTTGAAGAAAAAATACAAGTGGACGCAATATATACAGATTTTTCCAAAGCGTTCGATAGGGTCAACCACTACGTTCTAGTTGAAAAACTTACTTTGTTAGGATTACATTATCAGACGGTTAAATGGATTTCTAGCTATATAACAGGCCGCACACAAAGTGTAAAAATTAAAAATTTTATGTCTAATCAAATTAATGTTACGTCCGGGGTTCCTCAAGGTTCTCATTGTGGACCAGTTTTATTTCTTTTATTTGTTAATGATTTGTGTAATGTTATCCAAAACTGTCAATACTTGTTATATGCAGACGATTTAAAATTGTTTTCTAAAGTTGGTTCAATATATGACTGCAGTAATATTCAACAAGATTTGAATAACTTAAATGAATGGTGTAATAATAATAAACTTTTGTTGAATATGTCCAAATGTAATGTAATTTCGTTTGTTAGATCGAATACATGTATAGTTAACAATTATAACCTTGACGGATGTCAATTAACTCGTTTAGATGAAATTAAAGATTTGGGTGTTATATTTGATCAAAAGTTAACTTTTTCTAAACACATCTCCAATATTTGCACAAGAGCACGACAAATGTTGGGTTTTATTAATAGATCGGCATATGAATTAAATGTCAATGCAATTATTTCCTTGTACATATCACTAGTAAGATCAATATTAGAGTACGGATCAGTTGTTTGGTCACCATACCAAATTGGCCACCAACGTCAAATAGAAACCGTCCAACACAAATTTTTTAAATTATTATCTTTTAAAACTAGATTGCCTATTGATGTGTTTGGTTATGATTTTTTTTCCCAAAATTTTAATTTACAACATCTTGGTGAACGAAGAATTATTATAGATCTTTGTTTTATTAATAAATTAATTAATAGTCAAATAAATTGTATTGATCTTTTATCATCCCTAAACTTTAATTTTTGTCAAGATCGATATACAAGAAATTCATATCTATTCCGGTGCAAACTCTATAGAACCAATTATTTGCATAATTCTCCTATATCTTGGTTAATGAATGAAGTTAACCATTTCTCATCTATTCAAAGATTAAATGTATTTGATCACAATCATAAAAGATTCAAAAAAGTTTGTTATAGATTAAATAATATAATGTTATTTTATAGTACAATGTAAATTTATAGCGTTATACACATATGTATTTTCAATTGTTTGTATTTTTTTTATTGTAATGGCGATTGCCGTAAATAAAGATATTATTATTATTATTATGTATCATGATTAGTTTATAATGTCATAACTTTTAAACCCTACATTGGATTTTGATGCAGTTTAGTGATAATATACTTTATTGTTAGTATCACCAATAGCATAAATTGTATCAAATTTCATACAACCAATTTGACATAACCTTAACTTAATTGACATAAAACTATTAATTTGTCACGTACCATGATTAATTTATAATGTCATAACTTGTAAACCCTACATGGGATTTTGATGTAATTTAGTGATAATATACCTTATTATTAGTATCATTGACGGCATAAAATGTATCTAAATTTATACGACCAATTTGACATAACCTTAACTTATTTGACATAAAACCATTAATTTGTCATGTATTAAGATTAATTTATAACGTCACAACCTTTAATCACGACATTGGATTTTGATGCAATTTAGTTATAATATACTTTATTGTTAGTACCATTGACAGCATAAATTGTATCAAATTCCAAACGACCAATTTGACATAACCCTAACTTAATTGACATAAAACCATTAATTTGTCATGGATCATGATTAATTTATAATATCATAATTCTTAAACCCTGCATTGGATTTTGTTGCAATTTGATAATAATATACTGCATTGTTAGTATCACCAATAGCATAAATTGTATCAAATTCCATACGATCAATTTGACATAACCTCAACTTAATTGGCATCAAATCATTAGTTTGAAATGTATCATAATTAACTAATAGATTCATAACTCTTAAATAGCCATATCAAAATCCACATAATTTATTAATTAATTAACTAAATCCGGCCATTAAATATCAATATCCGGTCATCAAATATTAAACTCCAGCCATTAATCAGCAATTTCCTATCAAACAAAATCAATTGTTAAATAATAGGAAATACAATTTTAAACTTAAAAATCATTTCATAAAAAACTAAAATTTGCTAATAAAATATCCGGCTATTAAATGTCAAAATGCAATTTACAAATTTTGTATGTTATAAGTTATATTTGTCTAAAAGATTAGTAAAATTTGATCAAAACTTAATGCAAATGTCTAACCGGCTCAACAATTTTTAAAATTCCGCTGTTAAGTACCAACATTTAGCTATAAACTTTCAAAATTTAGCCATTAAATTATAATTTGCAATCTAAAATCAATTATAATTTCACAAATTTGTTTTCATAAAAATTGTATTTTAAAATTTGTGTTAAATATTAAATTTTGGCTTAAAACATTAAAGTCCAGCCATAAAATAAAAAAAATTGTCAATTAAATACCAATAAATTAAGTTTATTGCATGTAATACCATATACGGTTTTTAAATATTAAAATCCGGCCATTAATTACAACAATCCGGTCATTAAATTTCTAAATTCGGCTATTAAGTAACAAAATTTGCGAATTAAGTACCAAATTGCTAACAAAACGTTAGGTTAGGTTAGGTTAGGTTTATTGCATGTAGTACTAAATCCGGCTATTAATTATTAAAATCCGGTCAGTAAATATTAAAATAAAGCATTTAAACATCAAATTCCAAGCAATAAAAATTTGTTTATTTATTTTGGCAAATGAACTATTAAAACTAGCACAAACAAATCAAAATTTACTTGAAAAATATTAAAATCCGGCTAATAATTGTCATAATCCGGCTATAAATGAGCAAAATCCGGCCATTAAATAGTAAATGCAATTTAAAATTATATATAGTATAACAAATTTGTTTTTATAAAAACTAAAAAAATTGCTTAAAATCCGGCCGTTAAATGTCAAATAAAAACGTTAAAAAAGTTTTTTGCAGATAAGCATCAAACTTAAAACTATTAAAAAAAAAATCTAGCAATTAAATATTAAAATCCGGTTATTAAGTACCAAAATAAAGTCATTAAATACAAACATAAAAATATTAAATTAATTTTGTCATATATGATTAAATCTATCTTTGTAGTAAGAACCAGCTTATAAACTATTACTAAAATCCGGCCTTAAAATATTATAAGTTAGCCATAAAATTACAAAATTATTTCGTTAAATACTAAATTACTGACGTAAAACCATTTTGTTGCATAAAACAAATTCAGAAAGTTTAAAATCCGGCACAAAACAATAAATTCCGGCCATTTAATGCCATAATCCGGCCATTAAAGTACAAAAACGCAAAAGTTAAATCAATTTTGTTAACATTGAATATATTTGCGTAACAAAAACCTGATTACAATCAAAAAATTAACCATCAGATCCCAGTTGACTGCTGCATCAGTATGAGGACTAGCAGTAAATTATCATCTAAAATCTGTCCATCAAAATTGCTAAAAACAATTACAAAGCCCCATATCATCATCAAGAAAACAACGAAAACTTTTACAATAAAGCCAAAACATACAATAAGCGTGACATCAGAACAATAACACAAGATCTACAACTATTCAATAGACCAATAAATGTGATCAAACCGAGAACACGAATGCTATAGTAATAATAGATACACACTATTTACATAGCTATCTGGCAATATAAAACTAAGTAGTACAACAAGAAGAAGGTTGGCAAATCTGATTCCTAATAACAAATAGTTAGATAGGTGGTTGGGTAGGCATTCAGTTTATTGATTGTAAGCTATTAGTTTTAACTAAAGTTTACGCTTACATATGCATTCTTTATATTGTAATTTATTTCATTTGCAGATTAATTCAAATTTGTTGTATATTTGAAAGCAATTAATAATCAACAATTTATTAGTATTATTATTATTATAAATTCATAGATTAGGATTAACTGATAACTAGAAGAATTTTAACGAAGGAACCGAAAGGAAATACATAATTGAATCATCACGACAGAGTAATGTCTCTATAAGTATCGTTATAAATAACCAGTGATGGGGAAACGAATGTGTGGAATAAAAGAAATAATTTGTCTCCGCAGAAGGGAACATAGTAAACATTATGAATACGCCGACATAAAAATAATTTGTCCAAGAAAGGTGTCACGTGAAATTCTCTCCTCCCGCATTATATACTATTTGTATATATATATATAAAAAAAAACAAAATTACCATACGACTTTATTTATACGTATTAAATATTCATGTAGGTTTTGTGATATTTTATAATGAATATTTCATGGAGAGGCTGCGATACAATTTGTCACTGTGACAACGCTTCTGTTCGAAGGCATCCAGTATTTATAATATTGTCAACGGGGATTATTTATTCCGCTTATTTTACATACATCTGTGTCCAGACAAAGCCCACCTTTTATTACACCCGGTACCGGGAATAAAATTATCGTTAAAAGAAATCCGGACTAATACATTTTCTACTATTTATCATTTTGCTGCATCGGTGGCGATTATTTATGAAATTTTCATGTGGGCAGCAGCCAACGACATATACAAACGTTGAGAATTATGCGCATATTTGTAAGGTAATAAAAAAATTATAGGTAATTTTTAATATAACTACTATGTTTGATGGCTCATTCAAGGAATCAATGTTTGTTGGTATGCAGAAGATATGTTAGAAGTATAATCAGAATGGAAAATCTGTTCTATGCTCTTCCCATGACCAATGAAATTAATTTAAGTCACTAGCAAAATAAAAATAGTTGTGTTATGTGTCATATAAAATTAAATTAAATATTATGTAGTAGTTATCTTTTACTAATATATTTCATAAACTTTCAGAAGATTTGGGTTTGTTGTCTAATCGCTGATTGAATAATGAGTACTTAATGACCGATTAGGCTGTTTAAGCAAAAATGTTTTTAATTTTAAGACTAAACTGAACTAGGTTATATGTATTTCTATAATTGTAAGCTTCTTTAAGGTATTATAGTAAGAAGTTTTCCATCAAATTATACCAAATTAAGCACGTAGTGATTAACATAAATAATAAATTTGCCTACAAGAAAAGTGAATTGTTTTGTTCTGCATACTCTAAACTAATTTTGTTGAAAATTAATCAATCTTGTATCCAAACAATTCTTTTTGTATTATTAGGAAAATGTAATATATCTTTATGATCTATATTTGCAGAAGTAATACAAATGGGACTTCAATTTCAAAATAATTGCTGAAAACGAAAAAAGAAATTGCAAATTAGAAAAAGCACATTTATTAATATTGTATGTCAATATTGTATGCATTTTTTGCATATTTTTAATGTTCCGTAATAATTATGTTGAGATTATATTATAATTTATCTATTTGATAAACTGTCTAATAAATATTAAATCCCTATAATAAAAATAATAATACAAAACGTGTAGATATCAATATCGTGATATAGATAAACGATGCGCTTATAAAAAAAGCCTGCCTCCAATTATTAATTACACATAAAAAATAAGTTATAACCCTAAATACTTAATAAGCCGTGCCGAGGGTACGGAACAAAATTAAAAAAAAATGAGCGTGTTGTTATAGTACGTGCCGGCATTCCTGGTATTTTTCACTGAAGGCATTCCCGAAAGTCCAGCCATATCGTCACGACCTACCTCATACACATACCTGAACATACCACTCGAGAGAGCTTGAGAACTATCGATTAAACACCTCATCATCATCATGGAGGCATTGTTTCGCGGGCTCGACGGATGAACAGACGGATCGGTTTACGTGTGAGCATTCCGTCTAGACTGTACGCTTCGATTAATTGGAGATACTTAATCGGCAATACTACAAAATTTATGCAAATTAATTTAAAAACAATACCCTAATATTAACCGCTCTAAAAAGTCTACAATTAAAAGCAGCTGCTTAAAATTCAACCCTTGAGGGATAGCACTAATTAATATGTACAAAAGGCTTAGTGTACGCGTGCTGCAATGCTTAGAACTCCCGTTCGTAGTCAAATGCTCTATAATTAGCAACATCACATATATTTATTGTTCCCATTGGGCTTTCTGTTGTTGTTTTTGATTATAATTGTATGGTATTACACAACTGTAAGTGTATACTGTTACGGAAGCTGCTCAAATTTCAAATTTGAATTCGAGAACGTATGATTAGAGTAAAATTAATGGGGTGGTTTGTTAGCTACTGATCGAATATTTAATGCAAGGTGCTTTTTGTATTTTTTTAATGTATAACTAACAATTTTATTTTTAAAATATAGCTAATTTATTTCAGCAGTTTAAAGAGTTTTTGGTTTATATATTTATAAAAATTAAAAAGTGAAATAATATATTTTAGATAATCACATACTATACAACCCAAAAACAGTAATAGTGTACAATAGTTTTTACTTTTGTATTTAACAAAATTATACATTTAATTAAAAAAATTTAAGAATAATAATTTGTAGAATATTAGAAACACAATTTTGAGTTAAAAAACGCAGACAGGCCTATAACACTTTTGCTATCAAAAAGCTTTTTTGCATTTTTGGCTCAGTTAATGGTCTGGGGTCTATCGGTTGGCCTTTGATTTTTACTTTTGTAAAAACACAATTTTTGACTTTGAGGTACAAAAATTGTGTGACGCCACTGAACAAATAAGTTGGGGTTTAGATATGAGAAAATACTGCCCAAAAGAAATTTTTTGATTTATATCTCACCTTTCTGAGATCAAAAATATTCTTGTTATTGCAAATCTACGTTTTTTGAGACGTTTTTTACGTTGCTACTGATTTTTTGCAGTTAAAAAGAAGTTAAATTTAAAAATCTTTATATCCAATTACAACTGTATTTAGAAAACGGTAGAAAATGGCTTTAAACATAAGTCATTTTTAAGGTACCTTAAAGTGAGTTAAAAAAAAATTAAGAGAAGATTTTTAAAAAGTGAAACAAAAATAAGGTGAACGGAAAGTCACGGAACCCAAATTATTCATCAACAACATCTGGTAGCAATTGATTAAAAAGGACGTTTGTAGTAAAAAAACAGCCCTCGCAAAAATTGCAAAAGTTGTATTTATAAAAAAATAATTTTGAAATTTTTTTTTTTTTCATATTTCATTTGAAACTTGTGTACAAATTTTAGATTGATTGGTTGAACAGAGTTCTTGTTTTGCAGATATATTTAATGTTATATGTAACAAAATTGATTTAACTTTTACGTCTTTGTAATTTAATGGCCGGATTATGGTCAACATTTAATTTGTATTGCCGGATTTTGAACTTATTTTATTACAAAGATATATTTAATTATATAAAACAAAATAGATTTAATATTTTTATGTTTGTATTAATGGCCGGATTTTGGTACTTAATGGCCGGATTTTAATATTTATTTGCTGGATATTGATTTTTTTTAATAGTTTGGTGGTTATTTGTAAAAAAATTGTTTGGAACATTAAACACATTTTCTAAAAAAAATAACTTCTGTAGCATTTAAATATTTTCTAAAAAATATTTAAAATTGTTTGAAACATTTAGAATATTTTCTAAACATTTTAGAATTAGAAACTGTTTGAAGCATTTGTAAAAATAGAAATTGTTTGAAACATTTAAAACATTTTTTTTTTTTTAATTTAGAACTTTTTTTAAATTAAAATTGATTGTAGCATTTAAAACGTTTTCTAGAAAAATTTAAAACTGATTAAAGCATTTTGAACATTTTCTACACCGTTTTGAAATTGTAACATTCATAAAAAGTTAGTATTTTCGTTTTCAAAAATTTTTAGCAAACTTTTAAAGCATTTAAAATAAAAAAAAAAATTATAAACAAAAAAATAGAAATTGTTTATAGAATTTAAAACATTTTTAAAAAAGATTAGAACTATTTGCTCGTAGCATTTTAAACAATTTTCAAAAAATTAAAAATTAATTGTAGCATTTAAAACATTTTCTAAAAACTTTAAAAATTATTTAAAGCATTTAGAACATTTTCTGAAAATTTTAAAAACTGTTTGTAACGTTTAAAACATTTTCTGAAACTTTTAGAAATCGTTTGAAACATTTGGAATAAAATTTTAAAAATTGTTTGTAGCTTTCATTAAAAAAATAAAAATTGTTTAAAACATTATTTTTAATTGTAAGACTGCAACTTTTCAAACGTTTTCTAAAAATTTTAAAAATTATTTGTAGCATTTAGAATGATTTTAAAAAAGTTTGAAATTGTTGAAAGCATGTAGAATATTTTCTAAAAAAAATTAAAACTTTTTGTAAACTTTATAAAAATTTTAAAAATTGTTTGAAGCATTTACTTCATTTTCTAAAGTTTTTTTTGTTTGTAGCAAAAGTTGTAGAAAAAGTTTTTAGAACATTTTCTAAGGATTTCAAAAACTGCTTAAAACATACACTTTCTAATTTTTTTTAGTTTTTGTAGCATTTAGAATATTTTCTAAAAAATTTTGAAACCGTAGCTTTCATAAAAAAATAAAAAAATATTTAAAGTATTTTCTAAAAAATTTAGAACTTGTTTGTAGTATTTTGAACGTTTTCTAAAAATTGTAAAAAGTGGTTAACGCAATTACAAAATTTTCTAAAAGTTTTAGAATTTGTTTGTAGCATTCAAAACATTCTTTAAAAATTTTAAAAATTTTGAATTCATTAATTAATTTTTACACTATTTCCTTAAAAGCACAATAAATGTGGTAAACTTATAGACACAACATGTGCAGTTATAAATCAAGTTTTGGTTGAAAAAGCAGTCAAACTATTAAATAAGTTTAATGTAAGCAAAAGATTTCTATCTTTAAACTTATCAGATGATCAATATTTTAACGTTTAAAGATCATAAAATGCAAAAAAAAATTATAGCAGTATCGGTCTTGATAAAAATAATAAGAATGTAATCTGAAAAATTAAAATCTGAATGATCAAGATGGGGAGTTTTTTATGATTTATTTATATGTTTTACACTAATTCAAAAAAAAATTTGTATAACCTGGAAGGCTATACAATATCTATTATATCTTCTATTATATTTTCTGTTGAATCTATTATATATAATATAGTTTTCAGAAAATCTAGCATAATCATAAAAGATCTCTAGAAGTTGTTCTGGCAGTGTTTAGAATTGCTGTTAAAAGTTTTTAAAGTATTGAGTTTGAACTGTGAATGTGTTTTTTAATGTATTTGTAATTTACACTATTTTAAGTACAATCTTATATGATCTGTAACGTTTAACAATATTCTAAAATTGATTTCAAACTTTTGAATTATTCAAAATGATAATATATTATTTTTTAATTCTGATATGTTTTTTAGAAGATTATAACATGATCTAAAAGATCTATAATAATCTGGCAGGATCTATAATTTCTTTTAAGGATTTTAAAGTATTAAGTACAAGATTAAATTAGATAATAATGTAAACTATTTCAAGAGAAGCTAGTATGATCCGGAAAGTTTTACAATAATCTAGAAGGATCTAGAATTAATTTCAAGGTTTTAAATTTTTCAGAATATTTTTTTATATTTTCTGTAAAATCTAATATATTTTTTAGTAGATCTAACATGATCTAAAAGGAACTACATGATCTATCTTGATCTGAATGGGTCTAGACTTGTTTTATTAATCTTTAAAGTATTTCAAGGCAAGATCTAGTATGATCTATTATTCTTTACAATAAATAGGAAAGATTTAATTTCATAGGTTTAAATCATTCCAAATGATCTTTTATATTTTAAGTTGAATCTAATTTGTTTTCTAAAAGATCTATGATCTAGACTCAATTAAAGTATTTAGAATAAACTAGAAAGGTTTTTTTTACATTTTTTTTTTTGTTGAATTTAATTTGTTTTCTAAAAGATTGTGCATGATCAGAAAAAACCTAAAAGATCAATGATGTTCTAGCAGCATTTAAAATTGTTTTAATAGTTTTAGTACCTAGTATGATCTAAGTAATCAGTATGATGCAAAAACTACTTTTGATTGTTTCTAATGGGTTCAAACATTTTCTGGAAAACTTTATTTGATTTAGAAAGATTTAGAATTACTTAAAATTTGTTTATATAATTTTTAATGTTTTTGTAGATGATCTTGTTTAATCTAAAAATCTCTAAAATGATCTCGGAATCTATTTTTAAATTTTTTCTACATCTTGTATGATCGGGAAAGTCTAAAATAATCTACAGAATTTAAAATTTGTTTATAAGATTTTCTCAGATTTTTTGGACAATTTGGTTTGATTTGAAAAGAAATTAAATAATCAGATCCAAAAAATTTAGTATAATTTTTTATATTTTTTGTTAAATTTAAAATGTTTTCTAGAGGACTTTGCATGATCTGAAAAGATCAATGATGTTCTGGCAGGATTTACTGTTTTAATAATCTTAAAGGATTTATTATAATTTAAGTAATCAGTATGATGCAAAAAATATCTTTTATTGTTTTTATTAGATTCGAACA
This sequence comes from Tachinus rufipes, assembly GCA_963932245.1. NCBI lineage: Eukaryota > Metazoa > Arthropoda > Insecta > Coleoptera > Staphylinidae > Tachinus > Tachinus rufipes. The sequence continues at coordinate 93,003,890 of OZ010747.1, read as the reverse complement.
TTTTCTGGGAAGTTTTATTTAATCTAAAAACGTTTAAAATGATCTAAAATTTGTTTATAATTTTTTTAACGTTCATAAATGATTTTAGTTGATCTAGAAAACTCTAGAATGATCTCAAAATCTATAATTTTTTTAGATCTTCTTTGATCGAAGTAAACCTTGAATAATCTACAAGTTCTTAAATTTGCTTAAAAGAATTTTTTAGTGTTTTAGAAGAAAGGTTTAGACTAATAAACAAAATCTAAATTTTTTTTATAAAATTTTATTAGTTTTTTTGAACGATCTGGTTTGATTCGGAAAAAAAATTATCAAATCCAAAAACTGTTAAAAAATCTTTAAAGCATTTAGTATGATTTAAAATTATTTTTTGGATACAAAAAATAATATAAATGAATTTTTAGAACACATGATATTTGATATTTTTATAAACTAATAATTTCTGTTAGATTTAATTCTTTAGATAATCTTGTTTAATCTGAAAAGTCTAAAATGATTTACAGTAGTCAATCAAGCGTACATCAACTTTGCATTATATAAATCAGTTTAAAGTACAATACAATTTTTTTTAAATATTGACATTTTGTTGTATCTGCTTATGTAAAAACTGCGTGTGTTTATTTTTCCTATTTTGAAATTGAATATACTATAATGAGTTTTGCTAATAATTGTTTTTGTTAAGAAATACTAATTAGTATACAAATGAAACTAATTATAAAATACAAATTTTACAATACAATATAATTTTTAAGTTTTCACTAAAAATAATAAAACAGTAGTAATAGCAAGCAAGCAAACCAATCAATGATAAACCAATAAAATGTAATAAAGGTTGAGAATCTATGCATAAAAATACAACAATATCTGAGTAAACCTTTTTAAATAATGCAAATTTCTACAACAATGCGCAGTGGCATTATGCACTTACCTTTAATCCATTCGGGTTTTCTTGCACAATTTTTTCATTCTTCAAAATCAATGATTTCAGTTATGATTGTTGCACTGTAGTTACTGCACATATTTTAAAGCACAATCCATGCACTTATATCAAACCACAATAGTTTTATTTAATCTATAATTACGATTAATTTGAGAGCTCAGCGCTACGTATTAACACACTGAGGAATCGAAATTTACTGGGAGGGGAGTACTATACCTATCATGGCGTTTGTCCGTGAGAACAATAGCTCTCTCGGCTGATGCTACGCCGGACAACTGACAAAAAATTGAATGTATTAGATTAAATATTAATAAAGTAAATAAAAATATATATTATTATTCAAATAAATTTTAGAATTATTATTTTAGATATTATGTCTTGTTAAAATTTATTAACTGGAATGAACAAGGTCCTGATAAATTCTAGAATACTCTTTTTAAAAGCATCTATCTCTACAATCCTGCTTTGTCACAAGCTAGCAAATATGTTGTTAGTAGCAGCGGTGCGCACGATTAGTTGCATGGGCTAGTGCAGAACTTACTATGTAGATTGTGTTTCCTTCAATGTTAATGTAAAGACAACTCTACTTGCGCTAAAATAGAAATGCGTGTGTGTAAGACAAACAGCGCAGATTGGCTACAAAACTACAAATGAAAGATGCTAAAAAAATAGACAAAAATGACTATGAATGGTTAATTATCTTAGCTCAATATGCCAATACTACTATATTAATACATAGTTTTATTTCACCAAAGCTTATCACACAAAAATTACAAGAAGCCGCTGGTATATTAACTGAAAAACAAAAAGTAAGTTTTTGTCATAAGCAGTAGCATAAGAGAGTTAGCTGTTTGGGGGTTCTATTTAACCAATCTTTATTTTTGAGATGTTTATGTTATTTTAATTTTTAGACTAATTAGTAGGTTTATTAACTATTTTGTTAGTAAATTGTTGATTTTGGTACAGTATTTTATGGAAATAATTTTTTTAATTTTTTTTTTATTTTCCTATTTTTGCTAAAATCTATTAAAATTAATTTTTCTTTTAATATATTCTTTAATTCCTCTTAAAGTTTTTCCTATAGCTTAAAATTTTTTTTTACTTTGTATGTAGATGTGCTTTTTTATGTATCGCCTCTGCTAGCAATTCTTGTATTCTGCTTCAATCCATTTTTCAAATTTATTTCTATTCTTCTATCCTCGTATTTTTGTTTCATAATATGTATAGTTTACAATAAAAATAGCAAACAATTGCATTGACATTTCAATAAAATATATCTTTTAAATTAGCAGCAAATTATAATTGCATTTTCTTATTATAAAGATTTATTGCTATTACATGAAATTATAATTTGAAACGTGCTCCTCAAATTCAATTACAATCAAACAAAAATTATATACTATATAATGATCCTTAATGTCCCTCATCGTTAAGTAAAGTGAATTGTGCAAATTAATTAAATAACAATTACTAGCAAAACAATTTCCTGCAATTATCAAATAGATAGAACGTTTACTATAAAATATTTTTTCGTGTTTAGCTTTGGGGTCGGGCCGCAATCGCTGTCCCACGCTTTTGTCCCACACTTGTCAGTCAATGTCCAAAACGTTGTAATCACGAGCCTATTGTTCCTTCGATATTTACCCAAGTTTATTTTCATCGGACACGGCGTTTAGTTTCGGTCACAGTTGGAAAAACAATGAAGCAAAAAAAACGATATATAGAAAAGAGATGACGGTTCTTAAGTTAATACTCAGTGACTTTCACACAGATAGAATGAATGGCAAATTTAACGATTAAAAAATGATCCCTTTTCTTCTTTATTTTATTTTAAGGCAATGAAAATTAGGTTGAAAAATATTAACACATAAAGGAAGGAAATGAAATTATTTCATGTATACAGACATAATTATTCAAGAATTTAAGATATGTTAACAAGGGTTAAAAATTACTTACATTTCAAATGCCGGGGGCAATATTATTTTTTATGATTGTTCATCCCGGCAATAATTTTCTAGTGGTAATTTACCCGGTGCATTATTTTTTTTGTTTTGATGATATATAGTAGCGGAGCATCACAGGCAGTTTTGGGGCATCCATGACGGTGGCCCCCTGGTGCGAACACTCCGAGAGCAGTTGCGCCTAATTGGCATACCCCGGGCCACTCTAATGACCAAAAATGAACCAATCTTCGCTTTTATTAATCACGCTCCGACAGGGTCTGATTGGAAATCGCCCGCCGAATCCAAAACTAATAATAATTGTCTTGAGCGCGGTTCGAAATTATCCCGACAGCTACTCATACTGGGACTCACTTACCCATCATTAATTTTAATATAGAATAATTTTTATATATATTTTTTCCTTTTCGGTGTAGAAAAAAATCCAATTTTGTTTGGTTTGTTTTCACGCTTCCCACCCCGTGAAGAATCGGTTGGGATCAAGCGTGGAGAAGTATTCGATGGTCGCAAATAATGAATTGATTGTGGTTCGCATTATGGCTTAATTTAACGCAGATTAACAACGCAATCTACACAAATATTTAAGAATTATAAAAGTTATTTCATTTAAAAAATACATGACCTCAGACTGGAAAAATAGTTTCTTAAGTAATTATTTATTTCTTTAAACATTATTTTAATGTATATTATTTGTCATTTTTTTAGTGTTTACTGCTTTCAAATATAGTACAGTTTGAGATTGGTTCAAATTGCAAATTGCTAATAAAACATAAATTGAAAAAAAGTTTGAATATTTTATGAATTATATATATTGAAGCAAAAGTAGTTCCAAAATAACCCAAATTGTATGATTTTGTTAATAATTTCAAGTTTGCGCAGTACCTAGAAGGAATTTCAAATTGTTGATAAAAAAATTAAATTAAAAATACAAAAGTTTGCAAGAAAAAAAATTGAAACTAATTTATATAAATTGATTTAAAGCAGAAATTATCCCAAAATGGCCCAAATTGTATAATTTTGTTAATATTTTCAAATTTGCGCAGTAACCAGCAGGAATTTTAAATTGTTGATTACAAATTTAGGTTTCAAATACAAAGATAATTTAAAAAAAAAAGTGAAACAATTTTATATAAATTGATTTAAAGCAGAAATGGTCCCAAAATGACCCAAATTGTATGATTTTGTTAATAATTTTAAATTTGCGCAGTAACCATCAAGAATTTTAAATTGCTCATAAAAAATTTGGATTTAAAATACATAAATTAATAAGAAAAATGTTAAAAACTAATTTATATAAATTGATTGAAAGCAGAAATGGTTCCAAAATGACCAAATTGTATGATTTTGTTAATAATATCAAATTTGCACAATAACTAGCAGGAATTTCAAATTATTGATAAGAAAATTGGATTAAAAATACATAAATTGACAAAAGTTATAACAAACTGCTTAACAAACAAATTTGACTTCTACCAGCCCCCAAGCAGGCAGGTTTTTGAAAGGGATTTAGTACAGTAGACCACATCTAAACCATTCGATCGTTAATCAAAAAATCTGTCAAATACAACATCCATTTACATCTAGCCTTTGTAGATTACGAGAAGTCGTTTGACTCAATTGAGATATGGGCGGTATTAAACGCAATTACCAACGCACGACTCTAGATACTCAAACCTACTGAACTACATCTATGAAAATGTGACACTCCAATTTAAGCTGGACATTGCACCATTACTAAAATGATTCTTATTAGAAGAGGAGTAAAACAGGGTAATATTATCTCACCAAAACTCTTTGCGCTGGCTTGGACTGAGAGAAGAACGTTCTAAACATCAATCTGAAACATCTGAACCATTTGCGCTTTGCCGACGACATTGTTTTTATTAGCTTGGACATCAGAAAGTTAAAAATATGCTCACAAAACTAAATGTAGCATCTGTAAAAGTCGGGCTCAAGATGAACCTCAAGAAGACCAAAATTATGAGTGATTCTACAATTTCTATTTCCATAGAACAAAATGTGGTGGAAATCGTAGCAGAGTATGTGTACCTGGGTTATGTGATCAGACTTGGAAAAGAAAACCAGTGCGCCAAAGTAAAACGCAGAATTAGGATAAGTTGGGCAGCATTTGGTAAGCTAAGTTACATACTGAAAGATTAGAGCATTCCATATAGACTAAAAAGAAAGGTATACAATAAGTGCATTCTCTCTTGAAACAACTACCCTTACCAACAGATCAGCAGACAAGCTGCAAGCTGTGAACTTGCCAAAAGGCAATGGAAAGAGCCATGTTAGGTGTAAGCCTAAGGGATCACATTTAAAACACCGAAATCCGCAAGCAAACAGATGACAAGGATGTTATCACACGAGTCGCAAACCTTAAGTGGAGCTGGGCAGGCCATGTTGCAAGGCAGGACCCAGCAAAGTGGACTATACGGGTTATGCAGTGGAGACCACAGATCTCTAAGAGAAGTGTGGGAAGACCTCAAAAAAGGTAGAGAAACAACATTCAAGAAGTCGCCAGCTATTTGTGGCAACGAAAGGCTAAAAATAGGACCGTGTGGCAGAGTTTAAAGGAGGCCTATGTCTAAAAGTGGATAGATACAGGCTGAAAAAGAAGAAGAAAAAAAAATTGACAAGAAAAAAGTTTGAAACTATTTTATATAAATTGATTTAAAGCAGAATTGGTCCTAAAATGACTCAAACTGTATGATTTTCAATATGCATAAACTACAAAGAAAAAAGTTTAAAACAAATTTATATAAATTAATTTGAAGCATAAAAATTCCAAATTGAAACAAATTGTATAATTTTGAGGTAGTGTGGTGCAGGAAGGGAGTGTGTGTATGTGGATCTAATGGGTAGGCTCGAGTCAAGTTGATAGCTCTTTTATCCAGCAGAGTTCTTTCCTGACTTTAACTCACTCGTGTTTGGGTGCTCTCGGTTCATGTGTATTTGTAGGCTGTTTGGAGGAAAGGCTTGTACTTTTTGTTGTAATATCTGATGGAACCTTGCAACGTGACAGTCTCGTGTAGGTGCTGTGTGGTGATGCGGCGTAGCATTCTGAAAATCATTTATTCTTTGTTTGATCTTCCGTCTTTTGATGCTGTAAGAGTGCGCTGGCAGTTGGTAATAGAGACATTCTTCTTGGTCAGCTGCTTGGCTTGCTTTGCTAGCTAGCTGGTGTTTATCCATGGAAAATTCAAGGTGTCTTTTCCGTGTATATTGATGGAGATGTCATCTGCGCTTAGGGCGTTGCCGAGCTTAGTTACCTGTCTTCTAGAAGCTTTTCTGTCTATCTTGTTTGGTGGTGTGACTTCTATCGCCAAGACTCAGGTTGGTTATACTTGCCTGCACTGGTGGGTCCAAACTAAAGTCTACAATCTTTTTGTAACTTTTGGATCTGCTGGAAGTGACAGCTTTTAGTTGCTGGGCTATTTGATCGGTAGTAACCTGAGCAATGCAAGACCTCTCAAAGGTCTTGGGCTACTTGAAGAAGTTAGCCAGTTGTTGTGGATTGGCTAACTTTGCGTTTACCCAAATAAATAAAGCGGCCAAAAATGTATTTGAATTGATTATTAAGTTAAGATTATTTATAAAAAAATGGTAAATCTGTATCTGTGACCAAGTTATTGTTCCTGTGGCTCAAATAGTCGCTTTATCAAAATATTATCTTTGAGATTTTAGACTTGTTAGATAGCTCTCTGGATCAATGGTAGTTAGACTTTGTTATTTGTTTCTCGTTTAATGTTTTGTAGTCGAACATTAGGAGCACATTTAGTGATCTGTATTCCAAAGAATTAGAGCATAGAAAGTAACAGGGCAAAGTTAGAATCTATAAAACTTGTGTGCGGCCGATCCTAACCTACGCCGCTAAAACAAATGCAGAAACATTTAAAATTAAAAGACTAATGAGGAGCACGGAAATAAAACGCAGTAAATTACGTGATAAAATTAAAAGAACTAGATACTGAAAAAATAGCTAGATTAGTCAAATCACAAAGATGGCAATAAAAGACCATGCGGATAAAATGAACTACAACAGAATTGCCAAATAAAGTAAAGACCAAAGTAGGAAACCTCTAGGTAAACTACCTAAAAGATGGATGGAGAGCTGGACGTTAGCATCAATAAAAGGCTAGAATGGCAGGTAACAGGATTTGGTTTTTAATTGCAAACAAAAAGAAGAAGAAGTTAACTTTAAAGCGGACTAGCAAATAAAAAATCACAAAAATGCTTAATGAAACTGAACCTGCTTTTGATAACTATGGTAATGCATCTACCAAAAGAATAACAATCAAAGGTGCACAATAGAAAGAAAGGATTTCAGGGATGTTAGACGTAGCACTTCAAGAAAAAAAAAAACAATTTTAATAAATTTCCAAAAAATGACATTTTTGACAAAAAACCTTATAGAACATGCTTTTTAGACTGAAATAATGTGATTTTCTGCAAAAGAGTTTAAGAAAAACTAAAATTAAAGAAAAGAAAGAATTTTGGATTAAATTTTTTAAAAACGTTTTTGACTACAAATTTAATAAAAAATATTTTCTAGGCCAAAAAGAAATTAAAAAACGTAATTTTATACAAGAAAAGTACAAAAAATTTATTTGTAAATACTGTTTTAAACTCAAACTAAATAAAAAAAAAATTTGGACTAAAGTGTGTTTTGACTAAAAACTTAATAGAAGATGCTTTCTAGACCAAAAAATAATGAAATAATGTGATTTTGTGCCAACCTCGGTGGCGCAGCGATTGAAAAACTAGTTACGGTACAAGAGGTCGTTCCGGATTTGAATCCTGGTTAAGACATGAATATATGTTCTGTTACAAAAATTTAAAAAAAATCACATTCAACACATGGTTGTAACTTAATGAGTGTAGTGCTTGAGGTCAAAAAAAAAAAAAATGTGATTTTGTGCTATGAGGTTAAAAAAAAACTTATCAGAAATAATGTTTTGAACTCAAAAATAAACAAGAGAAACAATTTTGAACTGAAGTGTTTGGAAAACGTTGTTTTTGACTAAAAATTTAATAGAAAATGCATTCTAGACCAAAAATATATAAATAATGTAATTTTGTACAAAAAACTCATAGAAAATACTGTTATAAATAAACAAAAAAAAAAATCAAAACATGCTGTTTCTGACTAAAATCTTAAAAACAATTGCTTTTTAGACCAACAAGTAATAAAAAAATGTGATTTTTTGCAAAAAAGATATAGAAAATTCATAAAAGTACTGTTTTCAACTAAAAATAAATCAAAGCAAGCAATTTTGGACTTAAATGTTTTTAAAAAATACTGGTTTTGAGTAAAACTTTCTTTTTAGACTAGACAGTGATAACTTTTTAGATTAAAAAGTGATAATAATTGTGATTTTGTGCAAAAACAGTTACACGAAACTTGTAAAGAAAACTGTTTTTAGACTAAAAGTTAAACAAAAAAGCAACCTTTTACTAAAACGTGTTCAAAAAATGCTGTTTCTGAATAAAAACTTAATAAAAACTGCAGTTTCGAACAAAATGTAATAAAAAAATATGATTTTGTGCAAAAAAGTTACAGAAAACTCATAAAAATACGCTTAATAATTAAACAAAAAACAATTTTAGACTAAAAAGTGTTAAAAAATGATGTTTTTGACAAAATACTTTATAGAAAATGCTTTTTGAACTAAAATGTAATAAAAAAATGTAATTTTCGCAAAAAAATTAAAAAAATACACTAGAAAAAACTGTTTTAGACTAACATTTAAACAAAAAAAGCAATTTTAAATTAAAGTTTTCAAAAATACTGTTTTTTAGACCAAAAAGTAGTGATTTTGTGCAAAAAAAGTTAGCTCTTTTTTTTGTTAATATAGATCCTACACATTTTTCCAATAAGTGTGGACTGGGCATCAAGTGTCTTGATTTATTATTGTAACACATATTTGCCAACATAACTAAAACTTTGTATATATGCTGGTAATTACATCTTTGAACATACATATATGTTTGTCTATAGGCATTTTTAGAATTTTTAAGTTTAAGATAAAGCAATGATGGAATTGTACGCTCTGAATGCTTTGCGGTAAGTCTCAAAAATTTCAAAATAATTTTGAATTGTCTTAGCAACACTGACCTATAATGTTATTACTACGTACACACTCATCCATTGTGCAATAGTATAAAAGCAAGTCTCTGTGCTGGTGGTAGTTTCAAATCTAAATTAGACGTGGCAGAGTTACGTAGGTTTTGAGCCCGTTGGTGGATAAAATGTTGTAGGTGGACTAATTTTAAATTTGCGCAATAACCATTAGGAATTTCAAACTGTTGATAAAAAATTTGGATCTAAAAAACTTATATAAATTGATTTAAAGCAGAAATGAACCAACATTTGCACTTATTTAGCCAAATTCTAGTTATTTTTGCAAAAAAAATAAAATTTGTTATTTTTGTTTTTAAGAGTTTATGGTAAAATTTGGTACATTTTGGCAATATTTTTTTATGCTTTAGGGTTAGGGTCGGATTTTATGAATTAGGAGTTTTTACTTTTCAACAGTTTATGATCGCATTTTAGTGCTTTCTAACAATATTTTGATGTTTAATTTTTTGTTTTTGAAATTTTATGATTAAAATATTGTTTTTATAACCAAATTCTATTTTTAAAATTTTATGGCATTTTTTGTAACCAAATTCTGTTATTTTCGACTTTTTATAATTTTTTTTTGCATTTTTTTAATAGTTTTTGTTACAATATTTTGATGTCTTAAAGACCAGATTTTGCAATTTTTTACATTTTATAAATAAATTTTGCATTTTTAAACTGATTTTGGCATAATTTTGCTATTTTTGACATTTAATGAATATAATTTTGCACTTTTTTACAGATTTTATAGCTAGATTATGCTATTTTTTAAATTAAAATACATTTTTTAACAGTTTTTTTTAATTATTTTGACGGACTTTAGTGCGTCAGGGCAGACGAAAAATTGATGCATGTGAGATGTGGTGCTGGAGGCGTATACTACGTATCCCATGGACAGCTCACAGAACGAACATAACCATTAATAATGAAATAAATGAAGCCCAGCGACTATCACAGATTGTCTTTGCAAGAATCCTAAAATTCTTCGGCCACATCAATAGAAGAGATGATAACAACCTAGAAAAACTGGTGATACAGGGGAAAATGGAAGGAAAAAGACCGAGAGGAAGATCACCGATGAGGTGGACTGACACTATTAAGGCAACAACCAACAGCACGATAACACAAGCAACAAGGGAATCCAGGAACAGGGAAAGATGGAGGGATATTGTACGAAGAACGACAGCAAAAGAGTAAACCACAATCACGACCTCTCTGAAAAGAGAGAAAACGAAGAAAAAGAAGAAGTGCGTTTTTATAATAATTTGATTGGTTTCAAGGCATTAATCGCCTCTGAATGGTTAGCGTAACACTTATCCTTAAGGTCACCCCATAAAAAAATCTAACGGGGTCAAATCACAGCTTCTAGGCATTGATATCAGCATTTTGGTCAATTTTCAAAAACATTGCGCAAAAGATCGATGGTTACATTGGCTGTATGGCAAGTGGCCCTTTCCTGTTGAAACCAAATGTCCTCCATTTTACACTTTTCAATTTTTGGAAACAAAAATTTGTTTAGCATGGCACAGTAACGTTTGCCATTGACGGTAACGGCGATTCCTTGTTTATTTTCGAAGAGATAATGCCGCCGAGCCAAAAACCACACAAAACGGTTACTTGTTGTGGATGCATATGCTACTTAATAGTCATGTGTAAATTTTCTGATTCCCAAATGCGACAATTTTGCTTATTGACATAGCCTCTGAGATAAAAAGGAGCTTTATTGGAAAACACGATTTTTCGATAAAAATGCTCATCTTTTGGCCAAACAATTTTTAGCCCATTGGGCGAACTGAAAACGCATCGGATAGTCATGAGACTTTGTTTCTTGGATAAATTAAACTTTGTAGGCTTTCAAAACAAGGTCTTTCTTTTTCTTCTGGTAAGGTAGAGAAGAAGTCTCTTGATAGTTAAGTGGAGTTTGTATTTGTTGAAAATAATTTACAATAATATTGGTCGTTTGACATTCAAAGAAAAAGTAATAAATATTTTATAAACAAATTATGATTTGGATTTTTTTTAATTAGTAAAATCTGTATATAAACGTTCTAAACGTCCATAAAAACTAAACTTAAAACCGACTTTATATGCATGTAAATTTCCTTGCCCTTAATTCGATTTGCTTATTTATACGATCTAATCACAAAATTGCATTATAATGACAAAATTATTTATTATTATACCCATTCATAATGATAAAATATTTAACATTTCATGTTTTTAACGATTGCTCACAAATCTACAAAAGCCATAGGCGATTATCAGCAAAATTATAAACCAACACATGCAAATAGCTAATATGAAATGAAAAAATAACCAATAGCCGCTTTGCAATATATAATAAAATATGCAATTCTTTAGTGATTTCCAGCGACGATAACCATTAACATGAATGATACACAAATATCGCGCCTAGCTTATTTAATTCCAGCAAATTACACATTAAAATCGTGGCATATCTTAGCATTGTATTTAAATAAGTTACGAAACCTGACAATCCATAATAATTGGAATTACCATTACAATCGCAAATCTACATGTAAAACTAGACCACTGTCGAAAGTAAATTTATTTTTTATTATTTTCAAAACGATTACATTTGTCAGCGTTCCAATAAACAACGAATCCAAATCGCGGGCCAGCGATACCATCAAAGTGTGCCGTGCATTGTATCTTAAGCGGTTCCATCTCGAGTGGGGGAGGTCAGGGGTCGCGACGGGGTCACGCACCTGCCTCGAGGGGTCACGAAAGAATACGGAACCGCACGAATACCCACCCACACTCACCCCGGGCCATCGGCAACATTTACCACATGCAAATGCCATTTAATTATATCGTTTGACTTAAATTCACACTCATTATACGATAGTGTTAGGTCGACTTAATAGGTGTGATACTACAATGACGCATGCGCTTGTGATTTAAAAAGAATTAATTGGTTTACACTATAAATAGAGTGAGAAAAGTAAATGACTAAGATGAATTTATTAGACAAAAATGAGCTTCTTTTATAAACATAATTGCGACTAGTATTAATATGTTTATTACACGTGTTTAATTTTATGTTTTTATCAAAAACATAGTTTATCTTTTTTTGACAAGAATTAATTAATTTAGCTAAATAAAACATGTTAAGATTTGTTTTATAATATATTTATATTATTTGACATATATACTAATACTTATAAGTACGTAAACTTCTCGTAAGAACATAATTTAGATGATATTAATAGATGTCTACTTATATATTTGATATATTTTACTAAGCTTTATTGTTTATTTTAAAGACGCCACCACAATAAAGAAAATTACGCAGCAACTTTTAAGATAATTTTTTTAATTACAAAACCAGCAAATCCTAAATTTCTACATTGGATACTAATACAAAAAAAAAACTTTTACCATAAGACTAAAATATAATTATTATAATAATAAATAATATTTGCTATTTTTCATATTCTGTAAAAAGAATTTTGTAGTTTTTAGCAATTTATATATAGCCGGATTTTGTAATTCTATGAGAATTTTGCACTTTTTACCAGTTTAAAAACAAATTTTGCAATTTTCCACAATTTATAAAAAGAATATTGCACTTTTTAACAGTTTATGTTAAGATTTTGTTATTTTGGATGTTTTATGAATAAAAATGTTGCCCTTTTTAACAATTTATAACCAGAATTTGATTATTTCTGTAAATATTTTTATAATTCATAGCCAAATTTTGCTATTTTTGACAGTTCATGAATAGATTATTGCACTTTTCAGCAGTTTATGACCAAATTTTGTTATTTTTGACATTTTTCGAATGAAATTTTGCACTTATTAACAATTTATAGCCAGATTATAGTTATTTTTAAAAATATTTTTATAATTCATAGCCAAATTTTGCTATTTTTGACATTTCATAAATAGATTTTTACACTATTCAGCATTTTAAAAGCAAAATTTGCATTTTTTAACAATTTATAGCCAAATTTTGGTTATTTCTGATAATATTTTTATAATTCATAGCTAGATTTTAGACTTTTCAGCAATTTGTGACCGGATTTTGCTATTTTTGACATTTTATGTATAGATTTTTGCACTTTTTAGCAGTTTATGATCAAATTTTGCTATTTCTGACATTCTATAGATAAATTTTTGCTCTTTTTAATAATTTATAGAAAGATTTTGGTTATTGCTGAAAATGTCTTTATAATTCATGACCAGGTTTTGCTATTTTTGACATTTTATGATAAGATTTTTGCCCTTTTTCGCTTTTTATGACCGGATTTTGCAATTTCTGACATCTTTTGAATAGATTTTTGCACTTTTCAGCATTTTATAACCGGATTTTGCCATTTTTCACATTTCATGAATAGAATAATGCACTTTTTAATAATTTATAGCCAGATTTTGTTTATTTCTAAAAATACTTTCATAATTCATAGTCAGATTTTGCACTTTTCAGCTATTTATGACCAGACTTTGCTACTTTTGACATTTAATGAATAGAATGTTGCATTTTTTAGCAGTTTTTGGTCGGAATTTCTTATTTCTGACATTTTAGAAATACAATTTTGCATTTTTTTATGGTCGGATTTTGCTATTTTAACCATTTTTCGAATAGAATTTTGCTTTTTTTAACAATTTACAGCCGAACTTTGGTTATTTTTAAAAATATATTCAAAATTCATGACCAGATTTTGATATTTTTGACATTTTATAATTAAATTTTTGCACTTTTTAGCAGATTATGGCCGGATTTTGTAATTTTTGACATTTTATGAATGAAATTTTGCTTTTTTAACAATTTATAGCCAAATTTTGGTTATTTCTGAAAATATATTTATAATTTATGACCATATTTTGCTATTTTTGACATTTCATGATTAGATTTTTGCACTTATCAGCAATTTATAGCTGGATTTTGCTATTTTAAACATTTAATAAATAAAATTTTGCTCTTTTTAACCATTTATAGTCAGATTTTGGTTAATTCTAAAAATATTTTCATATTTCATAGCCAAATATAGCTATTTTTGATATTTCATAAACAGATTTTTGCACTTTTTAGCATTTTATGGCCAAAATCTGTTATTTTTTACCTTTTATGAATAATATTTTGTACTTTTTAACAATTTAAAGCCAGATTTTAATTCTTTCTAAAATTATTTTGATAAGTTATGGCTTGATTTTGCTGTTTTTTACATTTTTTAATAGAATTTTGCACTTTTTCAAAATGTAAAACCGGATTTTAGTTTTTTCTGATTAAATTGTAATAATTCATGGTAATTTTTTGCTATTTTCTACATTTTACAAAATAAAATTTAAACTATTCAGCAGTTTATGACTTATTTTTGACATTTCGTGAAAAAAATGTTGCACTTTTTAACAATTTATACCTAACTTATGTTATTATTATTATATTTTTACATTTTATAAACAAAAATTTGCATTTTTAACAATTTTAAACCGGTTTTTTGTTATTTTTGAAAAATTTTAATAAAATTTTGCATTTTTTAAAAATGTATGGCGGGGTTTTGGTTCTTTCTGATTAAATTGTGTTAATTCATGATCATCTTTGCTATTTCCAACATTTTATAAAATGATATTTGATCTATTAAGCAGTTTATAATTTATTTTTAATATTTTTTAACAATTTATACATGGATTTTGTTATTTTTAATTTTTATGAATAGAATTTTGCACTTTTTAACAATTTAAAGCCGGATTTTTGCTATTTTTGACATTTTTTTAATAAAATTTTGCAATTTTCAAAAATGTCTAGCCAGATTTAGGTTCTTTCTGATTAAACTGTGATAATTCATGACCATCTTAACTATTTTTAATATTTTACAAAATGAAATTTGAACTATTCAGCAGTATATGGCCGACTTGCATTTTTTAACAATTTGTACGTGGATTTTGTTATTTTTAAATTTTATAAACAGAATTTTGCACTTTTTAACAATTTAAAGCCGGATTTTTGCTATTTTTGACATTTTTTTTAATAAAATTTTGCAATTTTCAGAAATGTATGCCCAGATTTAGATTCTTTCTAATTAAATTGTAATAATTCATAGTCATCTTTGCTATTTTCAACATTTTATCAAATAAAATTTAAATTATTCAGCAGTTTATGGCCTATTTTTGACATTCCGTTAAAAATTTATTGCATTTTTTAGCAATTTATAGCCGGGTTTTATAGTTATTACATTTTATGAAAAATATTTTACACTTTCTAACAATTTAAAGCCAGATTTTTGCTATTTTTGACATTTTTTTAATAAAATTTTGCACTTTTCAAAAATGTATAGCCGGATTTTAGTTCTTTCTGATTAATTTGTAATAATATATGGCCATCTTTTGTTATTTTCAACATAATACAAAATAAAATTTAAACTATTAAGCAGTTTATAGCCTATTTTTAACATTTTGTAGAAATAATTTTGCATTTATTAGCAATTTATAGCCGGATTTTGTTATTTTTACATTTTATGAATAGAGTTTTGCACCTTTTAACGATTTAAAACCGGATTTTTGCTATTTTTAACAATTTTTTAATAAAATTTTGCACTATTCAAAAATGTAACACTAGATTTTGGTTCTTTTGAACTAATTGTAATAATTCATAGTCATATTAGCTATTTTCAACATTCTACAAAATAAAATTTAAAAAACTATTTAGCATTTTATGACATATTTTTGACATTTCGTAAAAAGAATTTTGCATTTTTTACCAATTTATGGCCAAATTTTGTTAATTTTACATATTATGAATAGAATTTTGCACATTTTAACAATTTAAAGCCAAATTTTTGCTATTTTTGATATTTTTTAATAAAATTTTGCCGGATTTTGGTTCTATCTAATTAAATTGTGATAATACATAACCATCTTTCCTATTTGTAACATTTTTCATAATAAAATTTGAACTATTATCAGTTTATGACCTATTTTTGACATTTTTTTTTTGGATTTTTTAACAATTTAAACCGGGTTTTTGCTATTTTTGACATTTTTTTAATAAATTTTGCAATTTTCAAAAATGTATAGCCGGATTTTTGGATTTTTCTGATTAAATTGTAATAATTCATAGCTATCTTTGCTATTTTCAACATTTTACAAAAAATAAATTTGAACTATTAAACAGTTTATGGCCTATTTTTGACATTCCGTAAAAAGAATTTTGCATTTTTCAGCAATTTATAGCCGGATTTTGTTATTTTTACATTTTATGAATAGAATTGTGCACTTTTTAACAATTTAAAGCCGGATTTTTGCTATTTTTGACATTTTTTTTATAAAATTTTGCAATTTTCAAAAATGTATGGCCATTTTTTGATTCTTTCTGACTAAATTGTAATAATTTATAGCTAATTTTGTTAATTTTACATATTATGAATAGAATTTTGCACTTTTTAACAATTTAAAGCCAAATTTTTGCTAATTTTAACAATTTTTAATAAAACTTTGCACTTTTAAAAAAATCATGGCCGGATTTTCGTTCATTCTGATTAAATTGTGATAATTTATGACCATCTTTGCTATTTTCAACAATTTTTACAAAATGAAATTTGAACTATTAAGCAGTTTATAGCCTATTTTTGACATTCCGTTGCCGAATTTTGTTATTTTTACATTTAATGAATAGAATATTTTAATTTTTAACAATTTTTGCTGTTTTTGCAATTTTTTAATAAAATTTTGCATTTTTCAAAAATGTATAGCCGGATTCTGATTCTTTCTAATTAAATTGTCATAATTCATGACTATTTTCAACATTTTACAAAATAAAACTTAAACTATTAATCAAAAATAATTTTGTTTTGCCTCCTGACACTTAAAATATCATCCAATTGATGACGTCACTAGATTGTCACGCACAGCATTAATACATCTAAATTCACTTACACTAAACATAAAATCATTTTATTACTATCAATAAGCAGCATTATTGCTCTTCAGATTTATTTGTAGTACAGAATTGATCATCCCAGTTTATACAATCAAACGTTACAAAATAATCAAACAATTTCACTTACACCAAAATCCACTGCAATTCGGCCAGTCAGCTGATTCTCTATGCCGATGAACACCAAATCCATTACACTACACTCGCGAATATTTACAAACACTTATTCCCGATAGTCAAAATTATTAAAAACTTGCCCGGCACTTAATTTATGTTCACATTATTATCCACCAATTCACAAAATTGGAATAGAATCTGATTATTAGTGTAATCATGCTGTCAACATGCCCGAATCGCAGATCGGATTTTAATAAAAAAAAATTTAAGCCCCAGTTATAAAATTCACCGAAAACCTTCCCAGACACTTAATTCAACTTCTTGTGATACTTAGCACTTCCTAATAAAAGATTCAGTTGTAATAAAATGTGAATAATTAAAGCATTTGCACAAACGCGGCCATGTTGTAAAAGAGCACGACGGAACTAACCGAACTCGCACGAATGTTGCTAGATTAGACAACTTGGAAAATTTTAAGCAAAATTGAATTAAACAAATTTAAACAATACAACAGATTTAAAATTAATAAATAATTAACATTTATTACCATAACAAATTTGATAACTTAATAATAAATATATTAAATGCATAATTACTTTTTAATTGAGCTGGCCACATATGAGAATTGCAGAAAGGATTTTTATCAAAATATTTTAATCCCAGTTATGAAATTCACCACAAACCTTCACAGACACTTAATTCCACTTCTTATAATACTTATCACTTCTTAATAAAAAGATTCAATTGTAATAAAATGTGAATAATTAATGCATTTTTACAAACACGGCCATATTATAATAAAACTCGACGAAACTAACCGAACTAATACGAACTTAAAAAAAACACAAATGTTGCAGAACCTTAAAAAAGTTAAAGAATACAAGTTAAAATTATTAATATTTAGTACCATAATAAACTAACTAATATATAATTTCTTATTTTGATTTTTTCTAACAATATTTTTGATATTTCAAAGCTGGATTTTGCTATTTTTAAGATTTTATAAATGCTTTTACTTTTTTTAAAACTCTATAGCCGGATTTTGATGCTTTCTGACAAGTATTTTTGTTCTTTTTAAAAATATTTTCAATTTTCATAAAAAAATTTGCATTTTTTGACAGTGCTTGGTGCTTTCTGACAATATTTTCATACCGTAAGCCAGATTTTGTTATTTTTGACATTCTATGGTCAAATTTTGGTTGTTTCAAACAATATTTTTGATGTCTTATAACTGAATTTCACTATTCTTAAATTTTCATAAAGATTTTTACACTTTTCAACAGTTTAAAGCTGGATTTTGGTATTTTTGACAATTGTTTAAAACTTCAAGGTCATATTTTAGCATTTTTACAATTTATGAACTAAATTTTGCAGTTTTCAGCAGTTTTTGGTCGGATTTTGTATTTTTTTTTATTATTTACACTTTTGAGCAAATTTTGATTTTTTGAAAAGTTTTGTTTACAGATTTTAGTGCTTTCTAACAATATTTTGATATTTCATAGCTAAATTTTGCAGTTTTTTAAATTTCTTAAATTTTTTTACATTTTTGAACAGTTTTTGATCAAAATAAAAAAACTAGCTGCACATGCTGATAGAATATCTTTGCTACCAGCAATATTACTATAAAACTACCATCGCTATCTTAAAGCAGCTAGTGTATTGTAGATACAGATTTAAAGCAATATGTAATTTTATTAATTTAAAATGAAATCATTTATAAAGGGTGGGCCATCTTTAAGTTATAATTTTAATCATATAGGATAAAGAACAAACAGTTTATTTTTAAATTATTTTTATTTTATTTCTTCTTCTTGTCCTGCGCATATCCATTAATGGATGTTCGCGACTACATGTTCCATTTCCTATTGTAATAAATAATTTGCAGTCTTTGTTAATTTGTCTGAGCACTTCTTCGTTTGGGACTTTTGCTGTCCAAGGGATCTTAAGTATTCTGCGGTACAGCTACATCTCAAAGACTTCAAGTTTGTTCATTGATGCTGCTTTCATTGTCCATCCCTCCATACCGTAAAGGAGAATCGACCATATATAACACTTGACGAGTCGTAGCTTGAGGCTGATATCAAAGTCAGTGTTTCTTAAGACTTTTTTAAACTTCTTAAATGCGCTACGTGCATTTTTAATTCTGCATTTTATTTCGATGTCCGATGTCCATTCCTTAGTGAGCCATGTACCCAGATATTTAAATTTGTTCACCCGTTCAATTAGTAACTTGTCAAATGGTAATCTATCATTCCTCGTTGCGTCTGGGTCTCTGCTAACTACCATAAACTTTGTTTTTTCAGTGTTGATGTTTAATCCCATTTGTCTACTATGTATTCCTACGCTATTAACTAATTGTTGTAAACCCTCTATGCTTTCGGCTATCAGTATTGTGTCGTCCGCATATTGAATGTCTTTTATCCAGTTTTTGTTAACTTTAATGCCTTTTTTGATATTGCCAAGTGCTTCTTGGAATATTTTCTCTGAGTATAGGTTAAACAGGAGAAGTAAACAGGTCTGACTCCTCTACAAATCTGTATTGGTTTAGTTACTTTGTTGTCAATTTTAACTTGTGCTGCCCAAGCCTTGCTTGAACCCAAATTGAGTTTACTCATTGTGTCTTCACATTTTCTGTAGAGTCTTTGATGTATGATTTTTAGGAACAGTTTAAAGGTGTGGCTCATACGGCTAATCAGTCTATGTTCTTCACATTTTTTGGCGGTTTTCTTTTTCGGGAGAGGGATAAACGTTGACGTGAGCCATTGTGCATATTTTATTGAAGATTTTATGGAAAGCAAAGATACCTTTTTCATCCAGGAGTTTGAGGATTTCTGAGGAAATTTTATCCGGTCTCGCGGTTTTATTTGATTTTGCAGTTTGTATAGCTTTTACTACTTCACTCTTGCTAATTGAAGGACTTGTTAAGTTGTTGTCTTCCTCAATTGCCCTATGTTGTCTTTTGTCATCTGCAAATAGTTCCTTGATGTAGTTTTCCCAAATGTCTTTTTTCTGTTGTATATCTATTGCAATTTGATTTTGTCGATTTACTAACATGGAGTTATTATTTTTTTAGAAAGTTTTTGCTGTCTTCTTTAGTTTTTTTATGGAGATTAAAGTCATCATGTAGAGCCTGCAGTTGTTCAATTTCTCTACATTCACGGTTCAGCCGTTTTATTATTTTTTTTTTTTAATCTGCTTCTTATATTTGTTGCTCTGATTCTTAACTTTTTGCCGTTTTTCCATTAGTGTAAGAATTTTTTCTGTCATTCATGTTTGTTTTCGGCTTTGTGTTTAATATCCAATTTTGTGTTGTGTGCTGCTTAATAGAATCACTTTCATATATGGTTTATATCCTCTTGTTCCATATTTTTAGATAACCCTGCTCTTGATTTGCTTGCTAATTTCCGTTGTTACTGTCGCTTTTATATCTTTCTGTTTGAGTTTAGCAAGATCCATCTTCCGCTTAGGAGTTGTTTTGCTAGGTTTGATGGTTTGGTCTTGATCGACGCCATCAGTAGTGTATGGTCAAATGGGACATCTGCTCCTGGGTAGGTGCATGCCTTTGTAATAGATGAACCAAGCCTTTTATTAATTAGTATAAAGTTTATTTGATTTTTGGTTATATTATGCGGTTGGTCTGCTGGGGATTTTAACGTGTACAGTTTGCGGACTGGTAGTCAAAACTATGTGTTGCTTACTTTTATATTTTCCTCTTGGCAAAATTGCAAAAGTTGGTCTCCTCTTTCGTTACGTATCCCTAATCTAAAGGGGCCAACAAGGTTTTCAAATTTCTTATTCCCCAGTTTTGAGTAAAAATCCCTCATTACTATGTTTATGTCTTGTTTTTTCGTAAGTTTGAGTAGATCTTTTATGTCAGAATAAAATGATTCTATTTCTTCTTTTGCTGCATTGGCCGTTGGAGCGTACACCTGAATGATGTTGAGATTTACGGGCTTGGCATTGATTTTTAAAAATTTTGTTCTTTCAGAGTAGAGGGTAAAATTGGTGAGAGGTTTAGAGATGAGAAATTTTTTATTCCTAGTCAACCCCTGTTTCCTTAAATAACAGTAAACTTATTGAGCGGAGCATGCGCGGGGCAATTTGCGAGGTTTCCCTAGAGCAAACATAAGATCGTTCGGTCCTTTTTTGACAATTTCAATTATTAAATTTGTTATATACGGACATAGAACCCAGCGAGTCTTTATTAAAAGTTTTTAATTTAATCTCTTTCGACACCAAACATGTTAATCGGTTAAATAAATTATGCATATATGCCATATAAATGCCAATGGTTTCATCTTTACCATGAGTCCTGGACCGTTTCAATTCCGGCAAATGCCGTTCGGTCTGAGTGGTGCTCCGGGTACCTTCCAAGCACTAGTGGACAAGTTATTCGGACCGGAGTTCGAGCCTTACCTTTTCAAATACCTGGATGATGTTATCATCACTACCCCAGATTTCCCAACCTACCTCCGGATTCTCAAGGAGGTCTTTTGCAGGTTGACCGAGGCGGGGTTAACGCTAAATCAAAAAAAATGTGTGTTTTGTAGGGAGGAACTTTATTATCTTGGTTATGTGGTAAACCGGGAAGGATTGAATGTTGATTCTAGCAAGGTAAAGGCGATAATGGAAATGCCGGCGCCGAAGACGGTCAGGGAAGTTTGTAGATTAATGGGGATGATGTCTTGGTATCGGAGATTTATCCCGAGATACTCAGAGATATCTGAACCATTAATCAACTTGACTAGAAAAGATTGTCGGTTTGATTGGTCAGAAGAGTGCGAGGAGGCGGCAAATATACTGAAAGAGGCCTTGGTTAGTCCGCCGATTTTAGCCTGCCCCGATTTCACTCAGTCTTTCACCATTCAGTGTGATGCTAGTGATGTGGGTTTGGGGGCTGTGTAATCCCAAGAAATCGGTAGTATCGAGCGTGTAATTTGTTATCTGTCACGTTCACTACTACTACTACGGTAGACTGGGCCAATGGGCTTTAAGGTTCCAGCAATTCCAATTCCAAATTATACATAGAAAAGGGAAGGATCACGTAGTACCTGACTGCCTCTCTTGCGCTCCTGTCGACTTTCCGGCAAGCAAGATCTACCTATATCAGATAAATGGTATCTGTGTATGTTAGAAAAAGTTAGGGAAAAGCTACTCCATTATTTAAATTGGAAGGTAACAAACAATATATTATTTAGGCATATGGGGCTCATACTGAGGAAGGTGATTGGAAAAGGGTTATTCCAAAGAATCAAAGAAAACAAATTTTATTTCAATACCATGATGATTTTCAAAACTCATAATCGGCTGGCTAATAAGTTCTACTGGCTTAAAATGAAAGCAGATGTGGCACGTTGCATTAACAGCTGTACGGTATGTGCAAAATATAAGCCAGCAGAAGCCAGCTGGTTTGATGGGCGGTAGACCTCAGGTGTCAAGATGTTGGCAAATGCTGAGCATGGATTTGATCGGACCCTTGCTTCGTAGTTCCAAAGGTAACACCTTTCTCTTTGTTGTAACAAATTCTGCTTGACATTTCCCATTCAGAAGGCCACCACACAAAACGTATGCAGGTTTCTGGAGGACAATGTGTTCCTCGTTTTTGGAGTGCCCAGTTTCGCAGTAAAGAGTTTTCCAGGTTGATGTCCGGTTACCAGGTAAATGTAATTTACAACGCTGTCTACCATCCGCAGAGCAACCCATGTGAGCGAGTCAATCGAGTGGTTAAAACAATGATTGCTTGTTACGTTAAAGATGATCAACGTAAGTGGGATGCGTGTTTACCACAGCTTGGGTGTGCTCTGCGTACAGCAAGACATGAAGTAACCGGGGAAACTCCTTACTTTATTAATTTTGGAACAGAAATGTTTATCGATGGTAGTGAATTTGAGGAACGGAGAATTAAGCAGGATTTTGTTGAGGAGGGTCGTAGATCCAAACCCCCAGAAAAATTTAAAAGTGTTAAACTTAAAACAGTTAGGGATATTGTTAGGGAAAAATAAAGGAAGCACACAACCAGACACAAACTCGATACAACTTGCGCAGACGAGATATACAGTTCCAGATTGGGGATCAAGTATGGAAGCGGGAGTTCAAAAACTCTGATGCATCTAAACATTTTAATGCAAAGTTAGGAAAAAAGTTTTCAGGGCCATACAAAGTTAAGGAAAGGTTGGGTAAAAATGTTTATGTGTTAGTAACACCAGAAGGAGTTAGTAAATGGAATTTTCACATACAGGATCTTAAACCTGTATATCAGATTTTATATCTATTATTATTAGCTTAAGTATTCTAATAGTTCATGCCATTCCAGTAATGTAATTTACAAAACAAATTTTGAAAATAATTTTTTTTTTTTTTTGTAATAAAGAAATTAAAAGTTACTACCACCTACCGTGTTTCTGCAGCTAAGAAACATTACAAAATGATTGACAGATGTCATTAAGTTACAATATAGAAGTGACGTGACTAATTACTTGATTCAAAACACTTGAGCGGGCGGGAACACAGTTTTAAAGAATTGGGCCAATAATGTTAAACTGTGTTCTTGCCCACCCGCCCAAGTGTTTGTCATAAAGAAATTAATAATTACTATTATCTACTGTGTTTCTGCAGTTTAACAACATGGCAGAATAACTGACAGATATCATTAAGATAGAAAAAAGAAGTGACGTTTCCAATTTTTTGATAACAAACATTAGGCGGGCGAGCTGGAACACAGTTCAGAAAAAATAAGCAGGTAGTTTTAAACTGTGTTTCCGCCCACTTGCCCAAGCGTTTTTAAAAAAGAAATTAAAAGTTACTATTACTTACTGAGTTCTTACAGCTAAAAAACATAACAGAATGTTTGACAGATGTTAAGTTATAAGACAGAAATGTGGTAACCAACTACTTGATACAGAACAATTGGGTTGGAGGGCGAGAATATAGTTAAAAAAAATTGGGCGTGTGGTTTTAAACTTTGTTTTTGCCCACCCGCCCAAGTGTTTGTAATAAAGAAATTAAAAGGTACTACCTCCTACCGTATTCATGCAGCTAAAAAACATGACTGAATGACTGACATATGTCATTAAGGTAGAAGACAAAGGTGACGTATCTAATTTTTTTGATTACAAACACTTGGGCGGGCGGGCAAAACACAGTTTAAAAGAATTGGGTTAATGGTTTTATACTGTGTTTCTGCTCATCCGCCTAAGTGTTTGTTAAAAATAAATATAAAGTTACTACCACCTACAGTGTTCTTGCAGCTAAAAAGCATGACAGATGTCATTAAGATAGAAAACAAAAGTATTCAATTCAATTTCTTGATCACAAACACGTAAGTGTGCGGGCGGGAACACAGTTTAAAAGAATTAGGCCGGTGGTTTTAAACTGTGTTCCCGCCCACCCGCCCAAGTGTTTGTAACAAAGAAATTAAAAGTTACTATTACTGTTTCTGCGATTAAAAAACATGACAGAATGACTGACAGATGTCATTAAGTTACAAGACAGTAGTGACGTGACTAATTACTTGATACAATACAATTGGGCGGGCGGGAAAGAACACAGTTCAAAAAAATTGAACCAGTGGTTTTAAACTGTCATGTTTCAGTTGATCAGTTAACAGTTAGTATTTTAAACTGTCAAAAACGCGAATATTTTATCAGAAAACGTTTGCAGCAATTGTAGAACTATTATCTGTCAAAAATTTTGTTAAAAGTGACATTTCTTCTGTCAAAAGTGATATTTTATTCCGCAAACTGAGTTTTTATGTCAAAAGTGACATTTTTTATTAAAAAAGGCGTTTCTTCTGTCAAAAGGGACATTTTATTTCAAAAAACTAAGTTTTTATGTCAAAAGTTATATTTATTTTGTCAAAAGTGGCGTTTCTTTTGTGAAAAGTGACATTTTTTCTGTCAAAAGTGACATTTCTTCTGTCAAAAGTGACATTTCTTCTGTCAAAAGTGACATTTCTTCTGTCAAAAGTTACATTTTATTTTACCAACTTAGTTTTATGTAAAAAATTGCATTTTTATGTCAAAAATTACATTTCTTATGTCAAGAATGACATTTCTTATGTCAAGAATGGAATTTCTTATGTTAAGAATGACATTTCTAATGTCAAAAATGATATTATTATGTTAAAAGTGACATTTTATATTACAACTTGAATTTTTAAGGCAAAAGTAAAATTTATTTTGTCAAAAGTGACATTTTGTTTCACAAAACTAAGTTTTTATGTCAAAAATGACATTTCTGTTATCAAAAATGACGTTCCTTCTGTCAAAAGGGACATTTTATTTCAAAAAACTAAGTGATACCATTAATAATGCTGTCGCCCACTAGAGCAAAGCGAGTTGAGGCGATCTGTGCGGAACATACTAAATACATTGATACTTATGGCGTGTTTTAGTTTGTCACTTGTTGCCGTTGTTCTACAATAAAACAATGTTTTTTTTAAGTTGCAAGGTTTAGTGCAGGTCACAGGATCTAAGGGACAATTTATACAGCTCTGGGGTTGAAATCGAGGGCTAGGCCGGACGTTAGGGTTTTTGTTGGTAGAGAGAGAGCGTTATCTAGCGGTTGGTGTGGTTTGATGTGTCACGAGATAGTTTCAGTCTTTTTATCTTTCATTATGCATCTTGATATGTCACAACTTCTGTTACGTTTGCGGTTTTGGTGGTGAGCGTGAAGCGTCTTTTATCGGTTTTAATATGTTCTGCGACTAGTTTCAGAACCGATTTGTTTGGTATGTGACCTGGATGATTGCATTGTGACTATGTTGTTTTATAAATGGCTTTATCTATAGTCATTTGTTGATTTTTGAAGTGTTAAGGTTTATACTCCAAGTCTTCTTTGGTTTGGTCGATGTTGTACCTTCAGAAACTTTGCATGTACTTCACCAAGGATTGCCCGTTTTAAGCTAGATTTATTGACTGTTGGGGTCGTGATTGTTGTTGCTTTACGTTGGGCGCCATTTGTTGACCTACGTTGGACATCATTTGCTGTCTCACGTTGGGAGTTATTTGTTGTCCCACGTTGGACACCATTTGTTGTTTTATATTGGGCGCCATTTGTTGCCCTACGTTGGGCGCTATTTGTTGCTTTACGCTGGGCGCCATTTGTTTCCCTACGTTTGGCGCTATTGGTTGATCCACGTAGGGCTCTAGTTGTTGCTTCACGGTGAGCACAACTTGTATTTCGAAGTTGGGCGCCATTTGTTATTGTTCTGTCGGTGGTGAGGGGATTGCCGACAAGAGTTTTGATAGGCCCCGGCGTAGAAGTTACTCGGCGTGGGGGAGTCTCCTCTGCATAGTAGTAAATGGGCTAGATATGTTCCAGGTAAATCTTTTAGGTACTCTGGCAGAGATTGGTTTTCTGTAGTTAAGTTAGATAACTTTCTATTTTTGATTTCTTGTCAAGGAATTGTTGTTAGCGTCATGCTATTTGTTGCCTTATGTTGGAAGTCATTTGTAGCCCACATTGGGCGCCATTTGTCGCCTCAAGTCTCTAGACTCCCTCTCATAATGTAAGCGAGTAGTGCCGATTGGGACAGGTGGCACGTCGTTTGCATACGTTGGATGCGTGAGCCGATTTGTTAATGCAACTCTACTTATTAATAATTTTGTTGTGAATTCTTTTGATTTGTTGCTTTATTATGTTTATTATTTCTCATTTTAATTCTCTTTCTTTCAGTGCGTTTCATATGTCTTTTCTTCTTACTCTGTTGAAGGCTTTTTTTAGATTGATAAAAATATTTTGAGTACTTGTCTGTTAGTTGCCTCATTATGTGTATCAGGTTTTAAGTGCTTCTGTTTTTTTCTGAATCTATGTTAGTCTTTTTCTAATTGTGGTTCAAATTTTTCCTTTATGATTGTTACATATCTTTGTATCGTCTTTTTATATATGTTCCTTCTATTCTAATCTTCTAGTATTTTTTTTATTGTTTATTTTTTTTTTTATATCTTCCACGTACTTTATTATTTTTGCTGTTTGATCATCTGTTCTTAGAGCTTTGGCTATTTTTACTTTTTTTAATTTTTTTCTGCTTATTTCTTTGTTTTTTTTCTCTTGTTTTAATTTTTTCCGGTTCTTCTTCTTATTCTTCTTGACTTGTTTCTGCTATTTTGCTAAAGTATTCTTTGAATCTCTTCATTATTTTTTTTTCTTTCAGTATATTTCTTTATCTTTTTTGTACTTTACTTTTCTATTTTTATCTCTTTGTTTTACTACTTACTTTTCTTTGTGGTTTTATTTGTTATTTTATTTACGTCTTTAAATTTTTTCTAATTCTCTTCTACATCTTTTTTGTTTTCTTTCCTAAAGGGTGGGCCAGGTAACGTTAGGAATTTGAACTACCGTTTATATTGTTTTCCTAAAGTATAATGTCATTTATGAGTTGACAAAAATTTAGATTTAGTTTGACATTTACAAAATTGGATGCTTTACACTTGAACAAAATTGGAAAATAATGAAAACTTACTTTCAAAATGGTGAGTCTTCTACTCAAACAGTAAGAAATTTACAAAACAAAAAAAAATGCCTTTAACGCAGTTTTTAGATTAATTTGTGAAGTTAGTTTGCAAAACTGGATTGTTCTCGTCCAGTACGCTCAGCCAAAAAAAAATAATGCTGTTGCTCAAAGTGTGCGTGAACATGCATCAACATCAACTCATCATCGTTCTCAGGAACATTAATCGCACTTCTATGAAAAAAGTTTTGACTCGACTTCGGTTTAAAAGCCTACAAAGTTTAATTAGTCCAAAAATAAAGCCTCATGACCATCCGATTAGAGAATCCACACATGACTATTGACTATGCATCCACAACGAGTAACCGTTTAGTGTGGTTTTTGGTCCGCCGGCATTATTGGGCTTTTTTTCTTCAAAAAACAGCAATGAGCCGCTGTTATTGTCAATAGCGAACGTTACTGTGCCATGCTAAACAAATTTATGTTTCCAAAAATTTATGACGTTTGATATCAACAGGACGGGTCACTTGCCATTCAGCCAACGTAACCATCAATCTTTTGCGCACTGTTTTTGAAAACTGATTAATCAGCCAAAATGCTGATGTCAATGGCCGCCTAGGACCTGTGATTTGACCCCGTTAGATTTTTTTTTGTGGGAAGACCTTAAGGATAAATTTTACGCTAATTATACAGAGACAATTGATGCCTTGAAACACAAAATCGAAGTTGCCATTCATGCGATTGGAGCCCAAACAATCAAAAATGTACTAAAAATTTTTGTCAGTTGGATGATTTACTGTCATTTGAATGATGTTGTGTTTCAATTTTAAATAAAAATGTCCAATCTTTCTAATAAACTCTTAATTTTGAAAAAAAATATTTATTAGTTTTTGTTTATATCCGATTGAAATTTCAAAAGTTAGATGGCCCACTCTTTATATCTTCTATCAAAACTTTTTTGGTATTCTTGTTTAGTTTTTTTTGACTTTTTTTATAGTTTTTTGAGTTTTCTATTGTTTTCTTACTTGTTTTTTTAGATTTTAATACTAGCAAAATACTTAAAAATAGCAAAAAATGCTTAAATTTCAAGTATTTTAGTGGATACATTATTATAATATCTTGAAGCGCAGTGCACGGCGTTTCCTGAAATTTTCAGGGTATCTTTAGCACATATAAAAGCACCTTTTTATCCATATTTGAAAAAAAAAGAAAATACTCGTCAACTTAAAAAAAAAAATGTTTTTAAAGGTATAGGAAATTTTCAAAATTCGAGGAAAACATTTTTGGCTGTGAAAAATTATTTTTTAACAATTTTGAAAAAATAGTTTCTTATATTTTATTCTGAGAAGTTACAAACAAAATTAATATTTTAAAATTAACGCAAACATTTGCTTGTATTTTTGGTGAGGATATTGCTGAACATTAATTACAGTATTTAAATCTTAATAATAAATAATTGATTTTAATTTACATTGAATGTAGCTTATCTTATCTCCAAAGTAAATTAAACTCAAATCGATAATATAATATAATTAGCTAAATAATAGTTTATTTTACGATACTGTTAATTACATATTACTCAAATATGCAATTGAATTAATTAACTGCATAAAATCGTCCCGGTTATTCATCCAAGTGTGCAACATCAATAAGTAGAGTTTGCAATATGCAGTAAAGTATGAAATATATAAATATCACAAAGTACCGGTAAACGTCGACCGCGGGGATATGCTGACGTGGCCAAAGAGCACAAGGTGATAGCAGCGCGTGTCTGGCGAACTCCTCCAGGGTATGTAGGAGTTGAACATCGTGGGAACTCCTGCGCCATGGAGAAGGTAACCGTTTAAAGACGATAGTTTTTTTTATTATTAGAACCACCGGCATTTGGTCCGACATAAACCTAATACCAGATCGAAAAATATTATGATAATTATAGGCCACAGGTTCAACAACAACAATAATAGTAAAAAATCTGTGAGTTCAATGCACAACGAATTCCATAAATGGCATGAAAATGTTATTATATTGTTATATTAACACTTAACATTTAAAAGAATAATTATTGTATCGATTTATTGATTTCAGATTTATTTAATTTATGTATTATTTATAAAAAAAAGATTATTACTTATAATAATTCTTTATTTACGGTATATAAAAAAACCATTTTACATCTACATGATTATATACGTAAATAATGATAAATTACAAGCAATATTACAATTACCTAAAAATATATACATATATAAAAAAATAAAATATAAAAATTATTCACCAACACATTTTAATTGACTGTTTGAAGTACACACAACATAAATCAATATTATTAGAAATACTATTCGCAATTCTACTCATTCTGCCAATTGGATTATTAAATCCATAATTGGTAGAATGAATAGATTCTCTAAATAATGGAGACTGTCTAGTTCAGCAATTATTATTGGGTACTTGAAATAGAACTCTTGGCAATCAATCTCAGACATTATTAGTCCACGTAAACATGATAAATCGGCTTTTTGCGCCGAATTTTCAGCGGCGGAAGATTATATTGCAATGCAATGTGGTTAAAATCGCAAATTTCGGATAAAATGTCTAATTTGTACAATAATAAACAAAAAAATTGTTTTTAATGCGTTCTATATTACATATATAAATGCTGTAGAATGAGCACCAAACTGACGAAGCGTACCATGAATGTGAGCGTACCAAGGTGCAATATAGTAGTTTGAGTGTTCTTGGAGATAGGTTAGTTGACATTCTGTACACAAACCCTAACATTTTCATAGCACGGTTGCACATATAGTATATTTGCTCAACAGAAGTTAGTTTTGAGTCAAAAGATACGTCCAAATCTTTTATTTGAGAAACATGTTTCAAAATACTTTACTTATAGTTTTGTTGTTAAAGCTTATCGAAAAACATTTATTTGCTTTAAACAACAAGTTATTAATAAGACACAATGAATAAACATAATCCAAATCATTTTGCAAGCTAATGCAATCAAATAAATAAAAGATAAGACAAAGAATTAGTAGAATAAGAAAGATCATTCATTAAGAGCATACCGACCGCTCAAATTGTAACTGGTCAAATACAATAGATGTAAAAAAACATGATGAACATTGATTGCTAAGCTTTGGGTTTTCATAAATCTGTTTTTGCAAAATTGTGGAGCTTTTTGGAAAATAGTACTAAGTGTGTAAAAATTAATAACTTTTTATTACAACCAATTATTGTTTCATCTGGGGATCATTAAAAATCTCAATATGGACTAATTCTGTTTTTACTTTTTATTAAGACCATACCGACCGCTACCTTGATTTGTACTATTTTAACAAAAACGGCAACTAAGTATCTTTATTACCCAATTAATTTGCTCATTCTTAGTATTTTGCTTGCGTAGTGATAGCAAAATGAATAATTACAGTGATAGAGAGATGTGCAATATGCATTTTATTTATGATGTTGCCGATGGAAATGCAGCAAAAGCTCGTCGAATTTATCAAAAAAGATTTCCAAACCGACAGGTACCAAATGAAAGAACATTCATTCGTATTCACAAACGTCTACGTCAAACTGGAAGTGTACATAAAAGAGCTGCAAGAAATTTGAAACCTTGCCTGCTACCTTCGCAAATTAAAGATGTTCTTCAAGAAATCGAAGACGATCCATCAACTAGCACTAGAAGAAAGCTTTAAACCTTATATCCTTATCACATACAAGTACAAGCCTTTTTTACCAGCAAATTTTCCGCAAAGATTGGTGTGTCAATGGTTTCAAGAAAAAATTGCGCAAAATCCTCGATTCTTAGAACAAGTTTTATTTACGGACGAAGCAAATTTTTCTTGCAATGCGATTATGAACTTTCATAATAATCATGTATAGGCCGACGAAAATCCACATGCCATAATGGAAAGCCATCATCAGCAAACATTTTTTGTTAAAGTTTGGGCAGGTGTTGTAGGAGACCATTTAATAGGTTATATTTTTTACCGTTTAGGTTAAATGGTCAATCATATCGTAATTTTCTTGAAGAGGAGCTGCCAGGACTTTTAGAGGACGTTCCGGTTCAATTAAGAAACAAAATGTCGTTCATGCACGATTGTGCTCTTGCACATTTTAGTTTAGTTGCGCGTCAATTCTTAAATAAACAGTATACGAACCGTTAGATAGGTTGAGGAGGCCCACAGGCTTGGTCTCCTCTGTCTGCAAATCTAAATGTTTTTGATTATTTTTGTGTGGTCACTTAAAAAGTTTAGTTTACACTACATTAGTTATTACTGATAAAAAACTAAGAAATCGCATTATTGCATCCTGCAATGCGATACGAAACACTCCAGGCATTTTCGAACATGTACGTCAGTCACTAAGACGTAGGTTGGAAGCCTGCGTTACCGTAGGAGGAAGTCATTTTCAACAATTTTTGTAATTTTTCTTGTTTTTTTATGTTATTGCTTAGTTTTGTAAAATAAATAAATGATTTTTTAGCAAATTTTATGCTTAAAAAATTAGTTTTTTTGCGCAATATTTACAAAATAAATGCTTCATCTGTATAATATTGGGCTTTTTAATCAAACTTTCCGGCCGCTGTACCGAAGATCGTGGGTTCGATTCCCATATACCGTGATATACTTTTCACTTTCTATACGCTCTCCCACTCCCCAACCCGCCTTGCCAGCGTGGGGTTTTACTGCTAAAACCTTCTCTGAGGAGTGATAAATTCTCTCTAGTGGTTCGGAATCCACTTAAAACTGTAGGTCCCTTGTAATTTAAGTTGCCAGCATTACAAGCAGAGAAGAGGCTAAGACGCCAGCAGTGGCGTATGAATGGCTGACAAAGAAGAAAGAAGAATCAAACCTTATGCTATACTTAGATTTTCTATGCAAATTTTAATGAATTTTATGTGATATTCTAGATTCACAACCAAATTTCATGCAAGAAATGGTTATTCTGTTTAGTTTTGCAATTTTTGAAGCAAATCTTATGCTAAAAATGAGTTTTTTGTACAATTTTTATGTAAAAAAAATTTTGTTTGGTGCATTTTTGAGATTTTGAAGTAAATTTAAATTTTTTTAGCAAATTTTATGCAAGAATTAGATTTTCTACGTAATTTTAATGTTGAGTAAAAGTATTCTGAGTAATTTTAAATTGTTTTTAATAAATTTTATACTATAATTTGGGTTTTCTTACAAATTTTGATAAAACTCGTGATTTTTAAGCAAACTTTATGGTAAAAGTGAGTTTTCTGAGCAATTTTGACGTTTTAAATAATTATTCTGTGCAATTTGCATATTTTGAAGAAAATTTGGTGCTAAAAAAGAGTTTATTGCGCAATGTTTATAATATAAATTTTTTGTCCGTGCGACTATTTCCGAGGTTTGTAGTATTAATGTTGGTAAGTTTACGTGATTTTTGAACAAATTTGTTGCTAGAATTAAGTTTTTTAACAAGTTTTATTTTATAAATAAGTTTTTTGCGCAAATTTTAATAAAGTTTATGTAGTAAACTTGATTGATGATTCAACAAATTTTATATTAGAAATAAGTTTTTGGTTTGATTTTTATGTTTTTTTTTTGTTGTGCAATTTTAAAACTTTTAAAGGAATTTTTTTGTTGTATACTAGTCTTTTTCTTGATATGTATGACAAATGCTTTTTTGCTTATTTTTGAATTTTATGCTTTAAATGTTTCTTTTTGCGCTAATATTTTTACGCAATATTTAAGTTTACTATTATTAAATTTTATGTGGTATACATGATTTACGAAAGAGTTTTAAAAATGAGCGAATTTAATCTTATAAATTAAACAAGTCGTAGACTTACTGTGGCGATGTAAAATAGCCGTAAAAAGCATAATAATAATAATAATAATAATAAATGTCGTTTCTATACATTTTTATAGTTTTAAATTTTGTGTTATAAATCGGATTTGTGCGCCAGTTTTAAAAAAGTTTATGCTAAAAATTAGTATTGTTATCAAATGTTATGTAAAAATTAAGATTGTTGCTTGTTTTCCACGCAATTTTTGATCAATACATGATTTACGAGAAAATTTTAAGAATGAAATGTTTTTTGCACGGTTTTTTATCGTATTCAACGTTTATACAGTAAATTTTATAGTAAACATAAATTTGTTGGACAATTTTGTCACTAATTTTTAAAATTTTATAAATTTAATATTTTATTTTATGTTGAACATTTTAACAGTTCATGATGAGTTTCGGTATTTTTTAAAAATATTTTTATACTCTGGCTAGATTTAGATATTTTAAACCTTCTATTAATAAAATTTTTGCACTTTTTTTACAGTTTCAGACCGGGCTTTGAATCTTTATAACAATATTATGATATTTTGTAGCCGGATTTTACTATTTTTGAGATTTTGTAAAAAAAAATGTTTGATGATGATTTTTGAAATTAAAAAAAAAATGGGTTTTTGACCGTTTTTTGCCGGATTTGGATTCTATCTAAAAATATTTTAATGGATTTAAGTATTTTTGACCAAAGTTTTGACGTTTAATGAAAAGAATTTTGCATTTTTAAATAGTTTATGGGTTTATTTCATACGTCAACTTTAGCAGTTTAAAAATCTAAAAAATGACTGGCTTATAGACGAAGTATAGACTTAAAACGGCGCCAGGTATGGGTTCTACAAAAAAAAAATCTGATTTTTATTTTATTTTTAGCCAAACTAAGAAAACGACAAAAAAATTATATAAAATCCTAAATTTTTTTTAATGGTATGAAACTTTTATAAACCTATTAGAACATTATTCATAAGTTGTAGAAAAGAAAAAAAAACAAGTTTTTCAACACCCCCACCCCCTCTTGTTCTGGTCCGTTTGAAGTAGAATTGCCATTACAAAGCAATCATCAGACGGTGATACAAACAATTACTTTGTAAAAAAAAAGACTGTACTTTATATAAGAAACGTCTAAAAAGCATATTTTTAGTTAAAATAAGACAGGTTTAAGAGAGTTTCAGAAAAATGCTAGTAATATTTTTTTTAAGTTTTCTGAACGGTCTTTAAAATACACTGCGCAACAAAAGTCTGGGTTCACTAGCAATTTTTCCGATTTTTCGTACAGAATTTTTTTTATCCAGCTAAAACAAAATGTTAATGCTTATTTATCAAAAAACAAGTTTAATGACGTAGTCGCCAAATGCATAGCCGTACAATTTTTAATATAGTGCATGTTTTCCTTCTAACGTGCCTTATTCAGATTTTTGAGATTTGGTTAACAATTAAGTAGGTGTTGTCAGGGATTTGTTTATCATGCTTCAAATGTTGCTGGCAAGTGTCAGTGTGTGCTGAAATTTAGTTTTGTGATCAAAATGCCGATATCTCCAGTAAGATGTGCACGGATAATTGCCCACATTGAAGAAGGACATAGCCAGAGAGAAGCAGGCCGTAGGTATGGAGTTTCTCAAAACGGGGTCCGAAGGATTTGGCAGAGGTATGAAGAAGATGGTCTACTAACAGCCAGAGCACGGTCAGAAAGACCAAGAAAAACTAATGCTCAAGATGACCGATTTATGTTGTTACAATCTTTGAGAAATCGCATTGAAACTGCAACAATTCAGTTCAGCGACGACTTCGAGAAAATAATCTAAAGTCTTATCGGGCTGCCACTGGTCCAAAATTTACGGTTCGTCACAAACAAAACCGACTGAATTTTGCTAGAACTTATCAGAACTGGGGGGCTGCCGAATGGCGACATGTCTTATGGACTGATGAATCCCGTTTTACGTTGGATGCTCCAGACGGTTGTACACGGGTATGGAGGAGACCAGGAGAACGATACGCAGCATGTACCATGGCTCCTAGATCCAATTTTTTTGGAGGCTCTGTAATGGTATGGGGAGGGATTTCTGTCGAGGCTCGTACAAAACTACATATTTGTGATAGAGCAGCTTTTAACGCAGATAGGTACATTAGGGATATTGTAGAGGAACATGTTGTACCATACAGTCACTTTATTGGAGAAAACTTTCAATTAATGCAGGATAATGCTCGCCCACATGTGGCGAACATTACCCTCCAATATTTTAACAAAGTCGGAATTAGGTGTTTGGATTGGCCTGCTTGTTCACCAGATCTGAACCCTATTGAGCACGTGTGGGACCAACTGGGAAGAGCCATTCGAGCTCGCCCTGATCGCCCTCGGACCTTAAGAGACCTTGCAGCATGTTTGGTTGAAGAGTGGGACAGACTGCCGCAAGAAAACATTGCAACGTTGATTAACAGCATGTCTAGACGTCTGGACTGTGTTATTAGGGCTCGTGGTGGAAACACCAGATATTGAAAGTTTCGTTCGTACCCATAGTTCGTGTTTTTCACATTTTTTTATAAACACTATATTTCTTTAGTATCCTAAAATGTAAGTAAATAAAGATTAATTATTAATTTATCACCAAAGGTGGTTTTTCATTTTTGTTTTTTGATAAACATACATTAACATTTTGGTTTATTTGAAAAAAAAAAAAAATAGGACGAAAAATCGGAAAAATTGTTAGTGAACCCAGACTTTTGTCGCGGAGTGTATTTCAAGCATAAAATTAGTTTTTTCAGAAATTTATGAGAAATTTAATTTTTAACTAATCAATAGTTTAGAATAAAGTGGTTCACATATCAACAAAAGTGTTAGTTGTCAAGAGATTGGATCACGATCCTCTTTTGCAATATAATGACTTTTAATGTTTGCATAGAAGACATTTGGGCGAGTGGTTGGAGCACTTTAAAGCATAGTAACCAATCAACAGTTGGTAATAGAGTGTCCCACTTACCCACTCAAGTGTTAGTTATTAAGAGATTGAATCACCCTCTCTTGCAACAAAATGTCTTTTAACGTCCGCATAGAAAGCAAACATTTAAATTTTTGATGTTTGTCATCTTGGGCTTATAGGGCACTTTAATATATAGTAAATAACCAATAGTTTAAAATTAAGGGGCTCACTTACCCACCCACCTAAGTGTTAGTTGTCAAAAGATTGGATCACAATCCTCTCTTGTAACAAAATGACTTCTAACGTCCGCATAGGGCACTCTAAAGCATAGTAACCAACCAATAATTTGATATGGAGTGGCCCACCCACCTGCTCAAATGTTAGTTGTCAAGAGATTGGATCACGACCTTTCCTTGCAACAAAATGACACCTTCCGTCCGCTTAGAAGACAAACATTCAATTTCTTGATAACAAACACCAGGGCGGATGGGTGTTGCACTCAATAGCATAATAACCAGCCAATAGTTGGGAATGGAATGGCCAAAGAAAAGTAACTGGAACTGTAAGCTGATTCAGATTAGACAATTGCAATTAACGTGGATACAGGCTGATTCAGTTTTGTCAAAAAAAAAAGAATGGTTATAGCTAATACAAGCACTATCAGATGGTAAACCAGGTATAGTCAGAAACCAGATAGACTACTTTATAATTCGTAAAAAAAGACCATGAAACCATTCGGCCACAAACAACCAAAAAACAAATGAATCTCAAAAGATTTAAGAACCAGAACCACAACACTTAAATACCCAAAACAAGACCATAGATCAACAATAAAAAAACATTTAGAAAGGAAACCAAAACTAAAATTTACAAAAAGAAGAGACAAAGAGTGGATGACACAAATGATGCGAGACATAATGAAACTGTGCATCCAACACAAAAACAAAGATATTCAAGTCTACAAATGCAATCAACAATAAAAAAAAAAAAATAGAGTTACAAATAAATGGCTAGCAGACAAATGTTGAAAATAAAAACCTCAACAAAAAAAAATAAAAGAAAGACGGCAACCTTATTGTAAAACTAGACATTTTTTAGACTTAAGTGAGATAAACTTAACAATTTTAAATCAAAATCTTAGCTAAACTGATAAAACTTATTGGTTGAAGAATGCTCTGACTACAGAATTATTGCCTTGATCAGTCACACCTAATAGATTTTCTTAAAAACACAATTTTCAAAAAAACTATTAGAACTCTCACAAATACCTACAAACGTGGGCAACAAAAATGTAGTGCTACAGGAAGATGCTCAGAGTTTTATAGAATGAAAACTAGAACACCTTAGTCATATCTTGGTTTCTTTTTCTGTTTTTTTGGACTTTCTTTTTGTTGCTACCAGATTTAATTCTTCTAAAGGTGGGGCTTGGTAGTGAGCGGCAACATTGTTGTCAACTAGACTTTTATTTGTTATTTGTTCTTGAAGGATGCGGATTTTAAAAGAGTTCAGGACCGAGGCGTCGGGAGTCTAGGTAAACTGGGGCTTGGCTGCAGGTGCTGAATAAGACTCTAAAGTTTTTGGGATCTTTAAAGAGGAGGGTTTGGAACTTTTGATAACGTGGGTGGTTGGGTGGTTGCTAACTCATTTTTTTTTCGTAGAGATATCGTATCAATAAAGCTACTATTCCATGTCACTAAATTGTTAAAAACTATGATTTTAAGATAAGTTTGCTCAATTAATTATAATTAATACAGTAAGGAAATACGTTTTCAAATATCCAGAATATATACATTTCTTACATAAAACAATATAAAGTTAATACATATTATTATAAAAGCTAATTAAATAAATTTACATTGCATGTGTTGTATTAATTATATAACTAAAATTGATTGAATTTTACTACAACCGCATAGAAAACATAATTAATAAAATAAATATAGTTATTATATAATTAAATCAGCCAACAACACATATTTTCCTTAATAATTATAAGAAAAATATCAGTATTATTTACATTGATATTCCAAAGTAATAATGAAGATAAATATTCTACAAATTGTTCTTCCTTGAAGTATATATTAATTCATATAAAATATTTCAACTCATCGCTCGTAATGCATCCAGTTGTGCAACGTCTGTAGCCCTAAAGATACTTTATAGATAGGTATAATTCCTGAGCAAAGTGTATATATTTTAACCGCTTGTACATACTACAAGGTGTAAATGTTAGAAACATGCAGATCCTGAGATAGAATAATATCATATTTAACCCGCTATCCATAAGAGAAAATTTATAATTTGTTTTATATGTGAGTGCGTATAATATTTCACATCGATTAAAGTAACTTACATATTATGACTATTGACACTAATTGTCTTCAGATAATAACCAACCGTAATGTGTGAACTTTCTAAAACCTATTGCAAACAATGGTAATGAAATATTAGAGGAAAATGAATGCAAGAAGAGATGCTAATGGATATAATTAAATGGGTAATTTTGTATATACTATACAGGCTAATTATAGGTTGATTAATGACATATCTATATGATGAAATAAAAAAATAAATCTATTCTTTTTCTATTTTAATTAAATTATTAAATTATTACAGATTAATTAATTAAGATTGATTTTTTTTTGCAAAAAAACTCAATTAAATTGACTTTATTTATCAGCATTTCATTCTTAAATATTACCCACTTTAATCTGCTTTAAGTAAAAAGTAATACTTTTCTTGGTGTAAAATATTATCTGATGGTCTTTGAGCGATAAGCTCTCTTGTAATGCTTTAAAACAGGGAATGTCATAGCTTCACCCAAATCACACGAATCACCCAAATCGCCCGATAGATAACCGCGATACGGTTAAACCTGTCTTGACACTATCTTAAACTCATCTAAACGGAATAATTAAACATGTTATGACTTTAAGCCTGGCATATCCTTAACAAGTCGCCACTCATTCAGTAATAATCCTTTAAAAAATTAACATTGGAAAAAGAAATAATCATAGGAAATTATCAACGGAGCGCGACCGTGAGAAAAACGCATTCGTCTCCAATTACACTTATTTATCGAATTAAAATGTCTTCAACAAACATCTTGTAAAATGTATATAAATGACTACCGTGTAGGAGCGGCTAATATGCATATGGCTTGTTATTATAACGCAATCAAGTCGTGTAAAGTGTTCTGAGATCGCAATTTTTGTTTTTCGGAACGGTGAGATTAATTTTCGTGGAATTTCTTAACGGATCGGATTTCGGTGGAACTTTATATATCGATAAATCATGATCAGAAATAAATATAGAAACAAAAAGAGATTTGATATGTTTTGTTGTTGTCAGTGTCTATAAATATAGAAGACCAAGTAATCTAATCACTTTAGAAATGGTTTGTTTAAATATTTATTTTTAGTTTTATTAATGTGCTTATATTTTTGAAATTATTAGATTAACTTTAATTAAACTCACATTATTCTTAAAGTTATAAATTATTAAAAACAAAAACTATCAATTAATAAACATTAATTTTTTTTCAAAAATTTGCAAAAAATATTTACAATATACAAAAATTAACTTTTGTGTTTTATATTGTGTTAAGCAATATTTTAAGAATACTTTGTGAAGATTTTGAGCAATTATTCAAAAAGTTGTGACCTTAGCGTTGTGATATGCTTGGAAATTTTTTATTAAAATTTGGATTTTTTTCAAAAATTAAAAAAAAAAATATTTGCAATATAAAATTTAAAATTTTGAGATTTGTATTGTGTTAAACAATATTTTTAGCATGCATTGTGACAATTTATAGCAGTTGTTCTAAAAATTGTGACCTCAGCGTTTTAATATGTTCAGAAAAAATTGATTAAAAATTGTATTTTTTTTTTTAAATTTGCAAAAAATTTTTTTTTTTTTTTTTTAAATTAAATTTTAGTTTTGTATTGTGTTAAGCAATATTTTAAGCATATTTAGTTAAGATTTTGAGCAAACATTCTAAAAGTTTTGACTTTAGCGTTGTAATATACTCAGAAA
Source organism: Tachinus rufipes (assembly GCA_963932245.1). Lineage (NCBI taxonomy): Eukaryota > Metazoa > Arthropoda > Insecta > Coleoptera > Staphylinidae > Tachinus > Tachinus rufipes. The sequence goes on along the minus strand of OZ010747.1, from coordinate 92,963,643 downwards.
AAATTTATTAAAATTTGTATGTTTTTCAAAAATTTACAAAAAATACTTACAATTTTTTTAAATTAATTTTGAATTTTCTCATGTATTAAACAAAGTTTTAAGCATACTTTGTAAAAATTTTGAGCAATTATTCTAAGAATTGTAACCTCAGCGACTTAATGTGCTCGAAAGAAATTTATTAAAATACAGATTTTTGAAAAAAAAAATTGCAAAAAGTATTTACAATTTTTTTAAATTATTTTTAATTTTTGTATTGTGTTACGCAATATTTCATGTATACTTTGTAATGATTTTGGGCAATTATTCTAAAAATTGTGACTTCAGCGTTATAATATGCTAGGAAAAAATTTATTAAAATTCGATTTTTTTTCAAAAAGTTTAAAAAAATATTTACAATTTATTTTTTTTTATTTTGAGATTTGTATTGTGTTAAACAATATTTTTAACATACTTTGTGACAATTTTGAGCAATTATTCTAAAAATGGTGACCTCAGCTTTGTAATATGTTCGGAAAGAATGATTAAAAATTATATTTTTTGTAATTTGTAAAAAAATTGTAAAAATTTACTCTAAAATTTGTATTGTATTATGCAAAACTTTAAGCTTACATTGTAAAGATTTTGAGCAATTATTCTAAAAATTGTAACCTCAGCGATTTAATGTGCGCGGAAAAAAATTATTAAAAATAGATTTTTTTCAAAAATTTACAAAAAATATTTACAATTTTGAAAAACTAATTATGAGTTTTATATTGTATTAAGCAAAATTTTTAGCATACTGTGTAAAGATTTTGAGCAATTATTCTAAAAATTGTAACCTCAGCGATTTAATGAGCCCGGAAGAAATTTATTAAAAATAGGATTTTTTCAAAAATTTGCAAAAAATATTTACAATTTTTAAAAAATAATTTTAAATTTTGTATTGTGTTATGTAATATTTGAAGTATACTTTGTGAAAGTTTTGGGCAATCATTCTAAAAATTGTGATCTGAGCGACTTAATGTGCTCGAAAGAAATTTATTATAAGTAGTATTTTTTTCAAAAATTTGCAAAAAATATTTACAATTTTTAAAAATTAATTTTAAATTTTGAATTGTGTTCAGCAATATTTTACGTTTATTTTATGAAGATTTTGAGCAATTATTTTAAGAATTGTGACCTCAGCGTTGTAATATACTCGAAATGAATTTATTAAAATTAGGATTTTTTTCAAAAACTCACAAAATATATTTACATTTAAAAATTTTATATTTTGAGTTTTGTATTGTGTTAAACAATATTTTTTTAGCATGCTTTGTGACATTTTTAAGCAATTATTCTAAAAATTGTGACTTCAGCGTTATAATATGCTAGGAAAGAATTTATTAAAAATTGAATATTTTTTTAATTTGTAAAAAAAATATTTACAATTTTCAAAAATTAAATTTTAATTTTGTATTGTGTTAAGCAATATTTTAAGCATATTTTGAGCAATTATTCTAAAAATTGTGACCTCGGCAACTTAATGTGCGCGGAAAAAATTTATTAAAAATATATTTTTTTCATAATTTGCAAAAAATATTTACAATTTTCAAAAACTAATTTTAAAATTTGTATTGTAATAAGCAAAGTTTTAAGCATATTTTGTGAAGATTTTGAGAATTATTTTAAAACTTGTGACCTCAGCGATTTAATGTGCCCGGATAAAATTTATTAAAAATAGGATTTTTTTCAAAAATTTGTAAAAAATATTTACAATTTTTTTAAATTATTTTTAAAAATTGTATTGTGTTAGGCAATATTTAAAGTACACTTTGTGAAAATTTTGAGCAATTATTCTAAAAATTGTGACCTCAGCGACTTAATGTGCCCGGAAGAAATTTATTAAAAATAAGATTTTTTCCAAATTTTGCAAAAAATATTTACAAGTTTGAAAAATTAATTTTGAATTTTGTATTGTGTTTAGCAATATTTTAAGCATACTTTGAAAACATTTGGAGCGAATATTCTAAAAATTGTGACCTCAGTGACTTAATGTGCCCGGAAGAAATTTATTAAAAATATGATTTTTTTTCAAAAATTTGCAAAAAAATATTTACAATTTTTAAAAATTAATTTTGAATTTTGAATTGTGTTAAGAATATTTTAAGCATATTTTATGAAGATTTTGAGCAATTATTTTAAAAGTTGTGACTTAAGCGTTGTAATATGCTCAAAAAAAATTTATTAAACTTCGGATTTTTTTCAAAAATTTAAAAAAAATATTTATAATTACATTATTTTTTTAATTTTGAGATTTGTATTGTGTTAAACAATATTTTAAACATACTTTGTGACAATTTTAAGCAATTATTCTAAAAATTGTGACCTCAGCGTTGTAATATGTTCGGAAAGAATTATTAAAAATTGTTTTTTTTTTTAATTTGTAAAAAAAATTATTACAATTTTAAAAATTAATTTTTAGATTGGTATTGTGTTTAGCAATATTTTAAACATATTTTGTAAAAATTTTGAGCAATTCTTCTAAAAGTTTTGACCTCAGCATTGTAATAAGCTTAGAAAAGATTTATTAACATTTTTCAAAAATTTACAATAAATACTTACAATTTTCATAAATTAATTTTGATATTTGTATTGTATTAAGCAAAGTTTTAAGCACACTTTGTGAAAATTTTGAGCAATTATTCTAAAAATTGTGACCTCAGCGACTTAAAGTGCTTGAAAGAAATTTATTAAAAATACATTTTTTTCAAAAATTTGCTAAAAATATTTACAATTTTTAAAAATTAAATTTAAATTTTGTATTGTGTTAAGCAATATTTTGGGCATACTTTATGAAGATTTTAGACAATTACTTTAAAAATTGTATTAATTGTATGTAAATAATTGTGCTCTAAAAGAATTTATTAAAATTGGGATTGTTTCAAAAACTTAAAAAAAAGATTTATAATTTATTTTTTTTTTATTTTGAGTTTTGTATTGTGTTAAACAATATTTTTAGCATGTTTTATGACAATTTTAAGCAATTATTCTAAGAATTGTGACCTCAGCGTTATAATATGCCCGAAAGAGTTTATTAAAAATAGTTTTTTTTTCAAAATTTGCAAAAAATATTTACAATTTACAAAAATTAATTTTTGTGTTTTATATTGTTTAAAGCAATATTTTAAGCATACTTTGTGAAGATTTTAAGCAATTATTCTAAAAATGTTGACCTCAGCGACTTAAAGTGCCCGGAAGAAATTTATTAAAAATAATTTTTTTTCAAAAATTTGCAAATATATTTACAATTCTTAAAACTTAATTTTGAGTTTTGTATTGTGTAAAGCAGTATTTTAAGCATACGTTGTAAAGATTTTGGGCAATTATTCTAAAAATTGTGACCTCAGCGATTATATATGCTCGGAAAAAATTGATTAAAATTCGGATTTTTTTCAAAAATTTAAAGAAAATATTTATAATTTAATTTTTTTTAATTTTAAGATTTGTATTGTGTTAAACAATATTTTTAGCATACTTTGTGACAATTTTGAGCACATATTCTGAAAATTGTGACCTCAGCGTTGTAATATGTTCGGAAAGAATGATTAAAAATTGTATTTTTTTTTTTAATTTGTAAAAAAAATATTAATAATTTTTAAAAATTAAATTTTAGTTTTGTATTGTGTTAAGCAATATTTTAAACATATTTTGTAAAAATTTTGAGAAGAAAGAAAGAATTTATTAAAACACGGATTTTTTTCAAAAATTTCCAAAAAAATATTTACAATTTGTAAAAGTTAATTTTGAATTTTGTATTGTGTTAAGCAATATTTTAAACATACTTTGAAAAGATTTTGAACAATTATTCTAAAAATTGTAACCTCAGCGTTATAATATGCTCGGAAAGAATTTAATAAATTTTTTTTTTTTTAATTTACAAAAAATATTTACAATTTTTGAAAATTTATTCTGAATTTTATATTGTGTAAAGCAGTATTTTAAGCATACTTTGTAAAGATTTTGTGCAATTATTCTAAAAATTGTAACTTCAGCGTTATAATATGCTCGGAAAGAATTTAATAAAAAATATTTACAATTTTTAAAAATTTATTCTGAATTTTGTATTGTGTTCAGCAATATTTTAAAAATGTTTTGTAAAAATTTTGAGCAATTATTCTAAAAGTTGTGATCTCAGCGTTGTAATATGCTAGAAAAGAATTAATTAAAATTTGGATTTTTAATCAAAATATTACAAAAACTATTTACAACTTTGAAAAATTAACTTTAGTGTTTTATATTGTGTTAAGCAATATTTTAAGCTTACTTTGTAAAAATTTTAGGCAATTATTCTAAAAATTGTGACTTTAGCAACTTAATGTGCCCGAAAATTTTTTATTAAAAATAAGATTTTTTCAAAAATTTCCAAAAAATATTTACAATTTTGAAAAATTAGTTTTGATATTTGTATTGTATTAAGCAAAGTTTTAAGCATACTTTGTAAGAATTTTGAACAAATATTCTAAAAATTGTGACCTCAGCAATTTAATGTGCTCAGAAAAAAATTATTAAAAATAGGATTTTTTTCAAAAATTTACAAAAAATACTTACAATTTTGAAAAATTAATTTTGAATTTTGTATTGTATTAAGCAAAATTTTAAGCATACTTTGTAAAGATTTTGAGCAATTATTCTGAAAATTGTGACCTCAGCGATTTAATGTGCGCGGAAGAAATTTATTAAAAATAGGATTTTTTTCAAAAATTTGCAAAAGATATTTTCAATTTAAAAAAATTAATTTTGAATTTTGTATTGTGTTAAGCAATATTTTAAGCATACTTTGAAAAGATTTTGAGCAATTATTGCAAAAATTGTAACCTCAACGACTTAATGTCGTTACAATTTAAAAAAATTAATTTTGGTATTTGTATTGTATTAAGCAAAATTTTAAGCATACTTTGTATTATTCTAAATATTGTGATCTCAACATTATAATATGCGCGAAAAGAATTTATTAAAACTCGGATTTTTTTCAAAAATTTAAAAAAAAATTTAAAATTTAATATTTTTAATTTTGGGATTTGTATTGTGTTAAACAATATTTTTAGCATATTTTGTGACAATTTTGAGCAATTATTTTAAAAATTGTGACCTCAGCGTTGTAATATGTTCGGAAAGAATTATTAAAAATTGTTTTTTTTTTTTAATTTGTAAAAAAATATTTATAATTTTTAAAAATTAAATTTTAATTTTCTATTGTGTTAAGCAATATTATAAGCATATTTTGAGTAGATTTTGAGCAATTATTCTAAAAATTGTGACCTCAGCGACTTAATATGTCCGGAAAAAATTTATTAAAAATAAGATTTATTCAAAAGTTTGCAAAAAATTATTACAATTTTAAAAAATTAATTTTGAATTTTGTAATGTGTTAGGCAATATTTTAAGCATACTTTATGAAGATTTTAAGCAATTATTTTAAAAATTGTGACTTGAAATATGCTCAGAAAGGATTTATTAAAATTCAGATTTTTTTCAAAAATTAAAAAAAATTAAATTACAATTTAATTTGTTTTATTTTGAGTTTTGAATTGTGTTAAACAACATGTTTAGCATGCTTTGTGACAAAATATATTCGGAAAGAATTTATTAAATATTAGAGGTCGGATCACAAGAGAGACAAAATAACTCTCTCGTAGAGAGGTCAATCATTCAATTTTTAATGATTAACAATTGGGTAGGCGGGTGGGACACCCTAAAACTTGATACCTAGTTGGTAAGTTGAATTGGTGTGGCTCACCCACCCACCTAAGTGTTAGTTATCAAGAGATTAGATCACAATCGTTTCTTGTAATAAAATAAGTTTTGACTCTTGCAGAAAGGTCAAACATTCAATTTCTTAACGACCAACAATTGGGTGGGTAGATGGGATACTCCAAAACATAATACTTTGTTGGTAGTTTAAATTGGAGTGGCCCACCCATCCGCTCAATTGTTAGTTATTAAGAGATTGGATACCGACTATTTCTTCTGACAAAATAACTTCTGACTTTTGCAGAGAGGGCAATCATTGAATTTCTTAATTACAGATTGCAGTGGTCCACCCACTTAACCAAGTATTATTTATTAAAAGATTGAATTACAACCGTTTCTTGTAATGAAATAACTTTTGACCTTTGCAGAGAGGGCAAATATTCAATCTCTTAATGATCAACAATTGGGTGGGTAGGTAAAACACTCCAAAGCATAACACCTACTATGATTAAGTCAGTATTTCAGCTTGGAGTGGCCCATTCACCCACTCAAGTGTTTATTATCAAAAGATTGGATCACAGCCGTCTCTTGTAATAAAATAACTTTTAACCTTTGCAGATAAGTCAAATTTTCAATTTTTTTTAATGACCAACAATTTGGTAAGTGGGACTCTTTAAAGCATGATACCTAGTCGGTAATTTGAATTGGAGTGGCCCATTTTTCCACCCATGTGTTAGTTATTAAGAGATTAGATCACGACTGTCTCTTGTGATAAAATAACTTTTGACCTTTGAAGTCAAACTTTTAATCTCTTAATGACCAACAATTTGGTGAGTGGGACACTCCATAGCATGATACTTAGTCTGTAGTTTGGATTGGACTACTGAGTAAAACCAAAAGATTATATTCTTTGCCGACAATTTCAATAAAATCGTAAATTGATGCTTTTTCAATTACCGTGGCTACAATTAGATTATTCGCGTCCACAAAAGGTTGTTCAGTGTTGTGTGTCTTTTTTTAAACAAAGTTATTTTTGTTTTTGTCCTTTGGCTAATTTTTAGAACTTTAATTTTATCAAATTTAAATTTAGACGATTAGTCATAGTTTTTCCAAAGTTTTGGTTTCTATGACACTTATATTAATTGGATTATTAAATATAATTGTGAAGTTTTTTCTAAAATGTAGTTACACGTAGGTAATGTATTTTTTGCAGATAAGTCCAAATGTTACGATCCCAAACAAATTTGTGCTGAAAAAACAATTGTGAATTATTTTGTGTTATAAAACTCTATAGTAATGCAGGAAAATTTGTTTTAATCAATATCTTGACAACAATTAATAGTACGTAAAAAAGTTATATATCTTAAATTGTAGAACGTAAAAAAGCAACAAAAGATTATATGATTACAATTTTGTATTGCGTCAAGGAACCAAGTTATTGTAAATTTTGTTGTTGTTTTTTTCAAGTTTTTGGAAAAAGCTTATAGAAAATCTTGGTCAACAATTTAAGGTTAAGTTTTTCTAACCTACCTCTACACTATATAAACAAAGGTACTTTTGCTTTATATTTATTTGTCTACTTCTTTACTGTGTCAAGTGCACTTTGCATCATGTTTGATCCCAATTACAAAGATAATGAAAGCATTGGCGTAACCTAAAGTAGGAACGCCATTGTTTTTAAGTATCTACAGTAGGCCGTCTATGGCAAGGCAACACAATAGAAGTAAAAGCACATTGCAGTGTAGGCATCTGCTTGCAACTTTAGCTTTCACAGTCTATTTATAAAGTGTTATAGTTACAAAATTTACTCAATTTTAAACAAAAAGATCTTTTTGTTTGGTTCTTTATTGTTAGAATTTTTTTGTTGGTTGGTGGTTTGTTTTTCGCCCTTTCGGTCATAATTGAAATAAATTTTTATTTTATTGTTTAGTACAATACTAAAAGCAAAGTTAAAGATTTAAAATTACAAACAAAAAGATTAGAAAAAATGGAATTGGGTGGGAAACGTGTCTAGAGCACTAAGTGAAAAATAATCGCACAAAAGAACTTATTTACACATTAAATGATTTAACAACGTAAAGCAAATACCAATATTGCAAGTAATAGGATGAAATTGAGCTTTCTGAAAGGAGGCTATCATGAGCTGAAAAATAGACAAAGATAAATTGGTTTTAGATGCCAGACTTTTAGTTTTTAATTACATAGATGGTCAAAATTTACTGCCAGCAAAATCAAAATATCTTTAACCCGGCCGACTTCTTAAGATTTGCAGTTAAAAGTTAAGAGTTTGACCTTCAAAATGACTAAATATTAACTCAAAAGTCACCTAATAAGCTTGAGGTCCTAACAAAGATCTTTAAACAAGTCTTAAGACTTTAAAAAAAATGTAAAATAGCTATAAAATGCACAATAAATAAGAATTTATATGATCCAGCACATCAATAAATCCAACGACCTAAGCTGGTCTACACTCTTTTTAGCTCAAACACTATGTTCCACTAAATTGTCGCACTTGATCAGGTTAATACTCAAAAACTATCTCTAATAGTTTCACAACAAAAAGAAACGTTTATGCTACAAACACAGTCAATGGTAGACGGTCAATGGTACACGGCATTTATGTTAAATAATAATTATCATTTTATCTATCAAAAATTTGCTGCTTTTTGGTAGATGGTGTTAAAATTGAACATAGAAAAAAAAAAGATAAGAAAATCATAGCATTATTATTTACAAAAGATTTTAATCTTTTGTTTATAGTCAAGATTAAGTGTATAAACTAGAAAACTGTCCAATATCTTATTTGCCAAAGTTAGGGCCACACAATTTTTTTAGATCTCTGCGTCAAGTGAGGGAAAGACTATCTGTTCGTTGGTTTTGTACACAAAAGAATCCGGACATGTTTCTTGTGCAAATGGCTTGACTCATTGAGCCATACAAGCTGCCCAGTTTATCTTAAACTGAAAGCACACTAACATAAGAATCAATCAATGCTACTCTTTTTTGTGTATTTGTAGGCACAATCAAAAGAAATTTTTTTTATAAAGATAAGGTTAAAAATTACTATGGCTAAAGTATATAGATGCAGTTCCAAGAATACGTAGATTATGTTATTAATGAGCAAATATTCTTTAGTTTTTTTTTTAAGTAAAGATAACTGCCTATAAATAATGCGCCAAAACATGATGAAACCAGGACAACAATTTAACAGATTAATAACCATCATGTTGGATAGCTAAGCGGTGCTACAGGCAATACGTTTTCTAGTATTAAAACCCAAACTTAACTGCATAACAAATATTGACGCATCACCAACAAATAACAGGGTGCTCCTGACCTGGTTATCAAAAGACCAAGGTATAGAGGAGAATTATTTTCTTATAGTACCGTACACGCTACAAGCGTAAGGTGTGCAATAACAGTTCTACACAAACATGCGATATCTACAGTTTAACGTGAAATCTAAACCTGTCTTTCAAAGAAACAACCGCATTAAAATATATTGACAAATTAGATATTGCCGCTGCTAGGAATTAAACCCAGATTGGCATCTTAACAGTCTTTGCACTAAACCATTACGCTACGGTCACAAAGAGAACTTTAAACCGGCCTTTTTTGCCAAAAAGCAAACCTATTATATTTTATACAAAATTTGAAAACAATTAATTATGCTAAAGTTTCCGACTTCATTAAATAAACGAAATTACTAGAGAAATAACATGCAAAGGTGCACAATAGGATTAATCCTAGCCTGTAGTGCAGTTTAAAAAAAAAAAACTTTTTGTTTTAATTTTTGAGTTTTTATGCAGGTAGCGCTCAAAATGGTAATTTCAAACAATTTAAGTTTTTGGAAAATTTCTTATCTCAGCCACAAAAAAACCTTGCCGCACGTTGATGCAATTGCAACAAATCATTTTACCTTTTTTTGAAAAACTTTGTTGGATAAAAATGGAGTCGGTTGGTATTTTTTATTATTATATTTTGTCATCAGCAACAAAAGCATTACATCTTCTACTAAATAAAAATTATTCTACAATTACATATTATCCACCGTATATAACTAATTTCTGTTTATTGTAAAATTTAACTAACGTCTGCTAAATAAATTCGCTTTGAGTAATTAAATGTAAATTGACATCCCATGCAAAACGTAATTGCGTAGCGACATTTATACATTATAATAATTATAGTTCACCAAACAAAATCTTACCTACAATTTACCACATGACACATTTCACCCTAAAACAATTTCATGCACCATATTTTATTCTGTGGCACCCATTATAATTACATCGACCCCAATTGTCATTCCTTTTTTTAAGGTACGAATCTCACCTGTTTCTAACTACTTATTACCGATTTCAGCTTCCATTTCCGTACCCTGTATTTACAAGAATTTTCAAGAAATAAAATTATTTTCTAGACTTGTTTGTCCAACTATTATACCTAAATCCAATTTGCGCAAATCGATCTTAAATATAAAGTAGCACGGGTTTTGTGGTCACTTATGATTGTTAATGTTTCTTTTACCTGAAGCGGATTTAATTTTAGTAAATTGATGCTCCTGAAGTTTAAATATGTATTTATTATGGGAAAAATACGTAATGAGGATTAAATTATTGTGCATTGTTTATTAGATTTGGTTTTAGTGCTATATTTTTTTTAGAATACTTGGAAGTAATAAATAAAACGTTTTATATAAATACAAGAATTAGCAATGAAACCAGTCGTTGCTATAATGTTGTGAAACGATGAAATATTATTGCATTTTAAATGCTATAATTAGTGTTGGATATAAAATAATATCTTTCTGTAAACCATTTAATTAATTGTTTGCAATTTAGAAAAGGTTACATAGAGATTTGATTTGGCAAAATTTTGTTGTTTTTAAATTAAGTTTGTGACTATTCTATTTATTTACTTAGTCCTGGCTTAATTTACTGAAATTGCTTACAAAACTATTACATATCTTGCTAATAACTAGTAACTAATCAATGGCTACAAAATGATATAAATTAATACAATCTTTATGTAGTAAATAGATTTTTTAACACTAATCACTAATATAAAAAGAAAAGAAAAAATTAAGTCGTTTATAGCCTAATCTGTTTAATTTTATTGAAGCAAGTAATTTTACAAACATTAACACTAATTATCTCTGTATATGTTAAACAAGTCACTCATTAAATTACTATCATCCAATTTAAATAAAGCAATAATAATAAATCCAACCAGCAACATTTACTTCCTGCAGGTGCGCGATTTCTTTTAATATTTTTTATCTCATTGGTACTGGATGAAGCGAACAGGTGTCGCTACTTGCATCCCATCCAGATGCATCTGAGGTAGGTCCTAGCTGGAGGGGCTGGAACGATTTGCTGCGGTTTATTTTTTTTTTACAGAGAAGCATTCAGCCTCCAGGAGATTCCAGAGGATCTCCGACACCTGTTCACACGCCGGGAAGTATGCGCACTCTCCTTGTCAATTATGTTAATTAATGCGCGAGGATTGCCTTTTTTCTGATGGTTATCCTTCGTGTGAGTGAGTGAATCGCGATGGTTATCTGGAAGGGTTCATTCAGAATTTATATATTATTTTATATCTTTATAAAATCGAGTCACAATATTTGAGTTCTGTTGTGGAGATTACGATCTTGATGGTAATTGGAGCTTGCAGTAGTGTTTTTAAGTAATTTAGGATATATATATTACTAACATTATGTTATAAAAATATTATAATTAAATATGGTTAAAGGTATAATCGTTCAATAATATGATGTGATAAACTTACATTTTTTTGAGATCTTTTGTAATTTCTAAGATATTTGCATAACAAAACAGTAGGGTTTGTGTTCTGATTGGCTGTTGAGGTTCTTTTTTTTAATTATAACTTATTCAAACTCCTGAACTTCAAATAAAAAACCTTTTTCCACAAATATTTATTTTAACAAAACGGATAAAAAAACATAACAACAAAAACAAATAACAAAACAATCATAAAACCATTAAAAATTTACAAACTTTTATAATCAAACAAATATACAAGACTTTCTGGGCTAAAATTGTTTACTCAACTTCACTTTCTTAAGTAATATTAAATGCCACTGTTTTATGGATTGTTGCTTCAATTCTTTTTTATTGTATTGTTTATGGTAAATGAAAGCGCTAGGTAAACGTTTGGTTTTGTGCACTTTAGTCAATATTTTCAGGGCTCAACTTGAACACAACTTTTGATCATTTAAGCTTAAGCGGTTGCCCACAGATTTATAGAAAACACTTCTTAAAATTTAAGAAGAGTCATTAGATAACAAAATTGTAAAGCGTTTGTTTTCTTTCACTTTTGTCAACTTTTTGCAAAAAATGCTCTTGAGATTTTTGTCTAAAATTGACTGAAAATTTGTTGTTTAACAAAAACTGCGACATGGTATAAAGATCAAACAGACAAACAACTGTTACTATATTAATAATAAAGAACGACACATTATTGGATTGGCAGCAACATCTACTTTTGTGCTTGTGGGTTTGTTTTGTGTAGTTAACTTGAAGTTTGATGTTTGTTAACAACGTTACCGAGCAGTTAATTTGTTCTTAACAATAAATTTAAACTTAGACTTTGTGTTTTGTAATTTAAAGAAATGTATAGTGATTAAGTACATAGATAATTTGGTAGTTGAAACATTGAACGTCTTTAGAGAACACAATCGTTGGTTTGCAGCGCCATCTGATTACTGTCAAACGTGGAAATTTTAAATTTAACCTAATCTAACCTAACCTTTTTTTGCCAAAAGAGGAAAATCTTCGGTTAAAACACTACTAACTCTGACTGACAGTAGTGTCGGGATTCTACTTTCTAAAAAACCCCTTCTATTTATTAGCGGCAATGCGGAACTACCTTTCGGCATAAACTTCACGCTACGCTTGGGTCACTATTTGCGGCTATTATTGTATTACACCGCGCGTCCAAGAATACGTTGTCACTTTGTAGTTACTTTGCAGTCACTTTGCAGTCACTTCTGGTTGCACGCTTAAATCACTCTTTTTCTCGATCGTCTAAGTTTTTTATTACTAGCCTTAATTCGGCAAACGAATTCACTGCATCCCACTTAGTTTTAGTCTGTACCATGTGATCTACTTAATTTAACGCCGTTTGTTGTACTCCGAAAGCATCTGTTATTAGTCTTCTGTAATTTGACCACTGCAGACAATGACATTTTTTAAGCAGTTTTGTGCTCCCTTTTGCACTGGTCTATGAGCTTTCTGAACACAAGACATGAGATGGAGTCTGACCTGTGTTCTGTGCTGCAGTGGATGCAGCAGGCTGCCTTTGAGCATTTTTTAGCCTGGTGTCCCGGTTTGCAGCACTTTAGGCATCCCGGGCTTTTTGCTTTCTGGTCAGAGCAGTTTGCTTTTGCGTGTTCAAGTTTGAGGCAGTTTGTGCATCTTACTAAGTGCATTCTTTCTTGCAGCGAACATTTGAGAAAACTTATTTTAATTTTTTCAGCGCTAATTAGTGCTTGAGTCGCATTTTTGTCAATCAGGACCGTTGCGTTTAGGTTACCGCTCCTAGTAGACCTCAAAAGTTGTATCGAAAAACTTGAGCTTTTGTGTCCAATTCAGTTTATTTGTGTCCAATTCAGTTTCCTCAATTTCTGCCCGGTTAGCATCATTGTCAATATTTGACCTGAACACAGTATTATTTTTTTTGACCTACCACTTGTAAGGCGGACATTTTCCATCTCCCGTGTCAGTAGTTTTTTTTGGTTTTCCTGACTTGCCTTTTTCTGTAATAATAAGCAAGTCACCTTTCCTTGTCTGTCTGGTTGCCTTTACGCCCGCTCCTAACTTAACATAACCTAACCTAACCTTTATTTTAAGAGGTAAACGCTAACGCTCCCCTGGCTCTTGGTTTAATGAGTCCGGGAGTGTGGGACTTACACCCACTAAAAAACCTTTGTTCTTTGCAACGGTTGGACGGAATACTCTAGAAAAGGATTTCTCATCGCCCAACCGGCTGAACACTCTTTTGTTATTTAAATTCCAATTTCTCCTTTTTGTTTTGCTCTTTCTTCCGCTTCTTTACATTTTAAGGTTATTGTCACAAAGTTGTAGATATGTGACCAGTTGCGCTCAGATTCCGTCATCAGGTCCATCAGGCTATTCACCCTTAAACTTTCTCCTAACGCCGTTTTGGTTTTCTTTCTCTCGACCTGCCAGCGCCCGCAGGAGAAGATAGTGTGTTCGGGAGAGTCTTGCTCCCCGCAGTAGTGACAGGCGTTGTCAGCGGTTTTACTAATTCTCTTTGTGTAAGTCCCAAAGCTTCCGTGGCCTGACAAAAACTGAGTCAAAAAATAGTCTGTGGTTCTGTATGAACAAGCACTCCAGATTGCTAAATTTGGGATCAGCTTTTTCGTCCATTGGGCGGTGTCCACCGTTGCTTCCTTATGTTGCTGCCACGTCTCAACTACGCTAAAGGTTGATTCTTGCCCTGTTTTCCTGGCCAAGTACCTATTCTTTAATTCCAGCACTTTAATGTATATTGGTGGTACCGCTGCCGTTCTGTATCCGCTAACCACTCTCAGCAGAACTTTCTTCTTGGTTGAGATCAGCGAGTTCCTGTGCCGCTGAACTCCGAGTGCACTTCTCCACACAGGCGCTGCGTAGGTTATGATAGACTGAACCACCGCGTGGTAATCTGTCCTTTTCCTGGCCTTTTGGCTACTAACGTATGTTTGTTTTTTTGGCTTTTCTGACCGTGTTTACCACGTGGTGACCAAATGTCCAATTTGCATCCAGCCATACTCCCAGATACTTAACAGTTTTTTTTGGTTTCACCTCCTCTCCTTTGAACGTGAAAACCACCTCGCTTTTCCTTTGTGATCCCTTAACGATAAGGGCCTTGGTTTTCTCAAGGGCAACCTCTAACTCGTTTTCCGACATCCAATTGTCCACCGCCGCCAAGGCCTCGTTTGCTGCTTCCTGTAGCCTCAAAGCACTGCTTGCCCTAACCACCACCGCCAGATCGTCGGCGTATGTCATCATCTTGCATTTTTTCGGGATGTCCAGTCTAAGTGCAGGGTCGTACAATACGTTCCACAGGGTTGGCCCAAGAACCGAGCCTTGCGGTACGATCTGCGTCAGCTTCCTTTCCTCCCCCTCTGCAATGCGGAGCGTTCTGTCGCTCAGGTAGCTGGCTAAAATGTCCTGGAGATATCTGGACACCCATATCTCCTGCAAAACGAGTCAAAACCTTATTCCACCTGGCCGTGTTAAAAGCGTTTTTAACGTCCAGAAGGATAATCGCCGTCTACGCGCTCTTTCGATCCTCGCACAATGATCGAGCGCCCTTTCCTAAACCCGTATTGGGGAGTCCGTTATAGCCCTCTTCTTCTCTAACTCTTCTTTGAGCCTCCTCTTTAGGAGGTACTTGTAGGTTTTCCCAAGCACACTTAATAGGCTTAATGCCCGAAATTTATTTGCCTCCTCTTTTGAGATTAACACGACCTTCGCCTTCTTCCAGTTATTTGGAAAGACTCGAATAGCCAGAACACTTTAATGCCGTCGGGACCTGCGGCTTTCTTTGAGCCAAGCCTTGCAATGGCTACCTTCATCTCCTCTCCTGTGAACAGAGGAGGTGTGTCTGAATTTTTTAAAGTTGGTTATCGTGCCATCGTGTCTTCAACATCCGGAACGAGTTCCACTATCACCCTTTTTCTTATGACCTCATCCAGGGCTATTTGCTTTGGCCTTATACCCAGTTTTTTTACCATGATCTGGTATCCTTGCCCGAAATGGTCCTTTTCCAAATCATTTATTAGTTCGTACCACTTTTTCCTCTTGTTTTTTTTTTATTGCGCTTTTGTATGCCTTCTTGGCGGCCCTACTCTGGTTTTCCAAGTCTACCTCCACTTTGCCGCAGCCCTGTACTTTGTGACCCTTCTCCGTATCCCAATGCATTCCTTCCGTTCTGTCTCAATCTCGTCGCATCACCAATACGGCAAATTTTTGCCACCCTTCTCATCTAGCCTGTAGCTGGCCCAGTCCTGGGCCTAACCTAACCTAACCTAATCTAACCTAACCTAACCTAACCAAACCTAACCTTTTTAATTCTATCTAAAAATAATTTAACGTTTTATGAGCGGATTTAAGTATATTTTGACTTTTTATCATATAATTACCAGAAAATATTTTAGCAGAAGTACTTTAAGCAGACTAGAGTTGACAATGACTGTACACAACAAACAACTTTTCAAAATTTTGGATATTTAGACAAATCAGTTTGCGTAGAAAGCAAACTTTACAAATTATTCTTACGCAACCGGCTTGGTAGAGAGGTTGGGCGTACAAAGAGTTTGTTAAAAAAACAATTTGGGTTTTGAGAAACAGTAAATACCTTTAATCAAGTAATCAACATTGCCAAAGATGTAGCCGCGTATTCAGCAGCACATAATAAACTTTGTGTGATGGTAATTCTAGACGTCTAAAATGCCTTTAACCGTGCATCAAAGCAACTGATTGTGGAAGAACTAAACAAGAAAATAATAGAAAAAACTTAAGCATTTTATCTTAAAAATTGAACAACAGTATTAGAAGCATAAAATACAAATAAAACTCTAAAACAAATAATGGTGTTTGGCAAGGGTCAGTGCTAGGAACGACTGAACATTTTCGAACGTTCTTTAGAACAACTTTTTAAGGACTAAGATGTCTGAGGGCATTTTTTTAATTGGTTTTTATAAATATAGTTAACACTGTAAACACAAATTGACAAAAAAATATCACCGCAAGCAGCAAAAGCAATATTATCACGGCTGACAAGGCGTTAAAGTACTTAAAAGTGTTGCTCAACACTATTTTTTTTCTAAAAACTTAACATGTCAGATTCACTTATACAAAAAAAATAGTATGGCTCATGGACCTTCCGTTTGGAGATAAAGAATTTAAGAGATGATGCCAACCATATAGGTGTTGCCTAGAATAAGTGGGATCTAGTTCCACTTTTAGGTCTGAGTTTCAGATTGATGGACCGGGTCTGAAATTATTAGACGTCTAGTCGTCTAATAGAACGTTTGAAGCTTTTATTAGCTTGGCGAAGTTATCATTACTTGCTTGCGATAAGCAAAGTAACAGCTAATCTTTAGCTAGATAGAAGAGGGGCGTTTGCGCCAATCCCGCCGCCTGTGCAGAAGATTTCTCCTTGCTAGCTTTGGGGCCGCTCCGAGGAGGAGTGTGAGACTGCTTACGGGAGCAGGTGTCTTACCGGTGGCCTGGTTGTTGCTACTAGCCTTTAGTTTTTGATAAACTAGGCAGCCTTTATAACTTGCCGTGTAGGCCCCACCACACGCGACACATTTGACTAAATGGCCGCTCTTTTTAGTAAGAGTGCAACTGGCGCTCGGATGAGCTTCAGCGCATTTGACACACCAATATGGTGCGTGGCACCGGGATGCCCCGTGGCCGTAACGTTAGCAACGGTGACATTGTGCGATTGTGGGGCGTTTGACCTCTGTGGACAGGCAAAGCCCGAGCAACTTAGAAATATAATTTCTCTGTTTTGAGCTTCCCGGGAACGTACACCATTGGGAAGGATTTTCCGTCTCTGCCCATGCGTGTTGTCAATACTGGAGTGTACCCTTAATGCAGGTTGGCACACCCCGAATAACATATATTAAGGTCTTTTTGGACCCTAATTGATAAGTGTGGTGAATGACATTATGCTCTGTGCAATAAGCAATCACCGCCCTGAAATCATTCTGCGTTTGGGGGTGCAGGCGTATGCCATCGACCACGTTTACTGCGCGATCAATGGTGATGTTGAGTAATTCGAAAGTTGCCTTTAGCCCTAGATACGCATCCTTATCGTGGATGGTAATAGGAGGAGGGCGGCGTGCACCGGCTCCTTCTGTGGGCGCCGGCTGAGTTGAGTGGCCTAAGAAGCTGGTAGCCGAACCAGAGTTGGTCGGCTTTGTATAAGGGCGGTCCGTGTTGAAGACTCTTTGGCCTTGGTGGCTGATGGTGCTTAAGGCACCAGACGTGAGGGGCCGGCTGAAGGCCTCATACTAACAGAATTTGGCTCACCCAAATTTTTCATCTGTTTCTTCTTACCCTTGGAGTAGACCACCTCGGTGAAACCGTCCTCGTCGAGGCGAGGTTCCATCAGTGTGTGGCCCGCTGACCCCAATCTCTTTTGTGATGTCCTTCCGTAGGACGTAGAGGGACTCATCAAAATCAAGCTTGCTCTGCTTGATGTCGTCGGCGAGGAGGTCGATCTGTTCGGCGCTGTTATCGACCATCCGAATAATGGATTTCTCCAAGCTTCTGAAGTCGGCAGCCTGGGTGGCCAGCTGCTTCTGCAATTTCTGGAACTCAACGTAGAAGTATGCGAATATCTCGCTGTCGCTCATCATTGGTTGTGGATCCATCCTGAAAGAAATCTAAATTAAATAATTAACCGAAAATAATTACTGAATTCAGTTGAATTAAATTTTCGAATAGCTTGATTTGTATTTAAACGCGTCAAGCTATCCGTCTTCGCTTTGAGGTGGTGTAATTAAAATTGCATTTGCTGCTGCATGGACAAGGCTGCGGGTTTGCTTGAGAGTTAGCTCGGTGTAGACTCGTTGGCTGCTGGCAGTCAAATCACCGCTCTGTTGTATAGACAACTTTGTGCGTTAGTGAATGAATTTTAGTTACCTAAACATTTAATAAATAAAGTCTAATTTATAAAAAAAGAAATGTTTGGTTGAGTTAAGCAAAGCAATATATTTTTGTGCTGTTTTTTGTGAACTGTTATGTAAATATTTAAATTGATTTGCAGATTTGATTGAGTTTTTTTGTGGTGATTTTGAAGTCTAATGTCTTTTTTGGAGTATTGCGTTTGATTGGGTAAGTAGATAAAATGGTACAAAAAACATAGTTTTGAAGAAAAAATAGACTGTTTCAATAATTAATTGAAAGCATCCTCTACGGAACACCGCAATTAAAAAAAAAACTTAAAAAAGTTGAATAACCCAAAAATCTTGTTTGTAAAGAAAAAAGTATGCTCTAGGATAAACATTGTTTTATAGGCTAGTGGTAAATAATAGCGTAGCTATCTGTAAGTATAGGTTTGCAATGCAGAAGGACCTTAAGCATACAAGGCCTTTTGGACGTCTATTTCAAAACTTTGAAGAAAACCTGATAATGCTATTTTTGACACTCCGTGAATAAAATTTAGCACTTTTTGACGGTTTTTATTTTTATATTTTATAGCTAGATTAGAAAAAAAAATTGTGTTTTCTGACAACTGTATAAAATTTTTAATCCCAATTTTGCAGTTTTTAACATTATATTTTAGATTTTGGTTTTTGCTAACAATGTTTTTAATATTTTAAAGCTTTATTTTGCTATTAAATTTTATAACAATTTTACATTTTTATAGTTTATTGTTGGATTTTGGCGCTTTCTGATTGTATTTTAAAGCTGGATTTTTTTAAATTTTAACATTTTGTAAACGTAATTTTGCAGTTTCAATCGGTTGTTTTTTTTTTAGTATTTTAATATTTTTTGACCGGATTTTAGTATTAATACTTAAATAAAGTTTTGTATTTTTAACATTTTATGATCTACGTTTGGTGTTTTTTGACAATACTTTATAACCAAATTTTGCTATTTCTGACATTTTTTAAATAAAATTTTGCATTTTTTGACAGTTTATGGCTAGGTTATGATTCTTTTTAACAAAATATTTATAATAAAATTTTTTACACATTTAACATTTTGGAGCTTTTGATAAATTTATGATAAGATTTTGCTATTTTTGACATTTTATAAATAAAATGTTGTAGTTTTTTACCAGATTTTGAAGCTTTCTAACAATATTTTAAAGCCGCCGGATTTTTATGTCCAAATTTTAGTGTTTTAAGACCGTATATTTTCATAAATAAAATTTTGCACTTTTGTTGTTGGCCGTGTTTTAATTACATCTAATAATATTTTAATTCTATGATTGAAATTAGTTAGTTTGACTTTATATAAATTAAACTTTTCAACAGTTTATGGCCGGAGATTATTAATTCGTGCTGAACTAGGAAACCCTGGAACTTTAATTGGTGATGATCAAATTTATAATGTAATTGTAACTGCTCATGCTTTTATTATAATTTTTTTTATAGTTATACTAATTGTTATTGGTGGATTTGGAAATTGACTTGTAGGAGTTATGCTATTTCTATCAATATTTTGATATTTCATAGCCGTATTTGGCAGTTTTTATTTTTGTTTTATTTTTAACAGTTTATTTTAGTGCTTTATGACAATATTTTGATGTTTCAAAGCCAAATTTTGCTGTTATGGCTTACTTTTAGTTTTTTTTTTTTAATATTTTATAACCTGATTTAGCATTTTTTTTTTAACAGATTATGGCAGGATTTTAGTGTTTTCTAACAATGTTTTGATGATGCAAGGCTAAATTTAGCTATTTTGAACATTTAATTAGTAGAATTTTGCGTTTTTTCACCGTTTTTTGGTTGGATTTCAGTACTTTTAAATAGGCTTTTGCTATTTTTAATATTTTATAAAAAAATCACATTTCTGGAAGTTTATTTATAAATAGCCTTTTTGAGTTCTTGTAGAATTTGAAAACAATGTTGTTTGAAAATCTTTGCCTCAAAATACCAATTGTACGGTCTTAAATTAGGAGAGCAATAAGGCAGTTGAATAGTTTTTTTAGTAAAATATGCTCGACAAAAGTGAGTTTGTGATGAAAGATTACGCCCAAGTCTTTTATTTGAGAAACTTGTTTCAACGGTTTATGATTAATATCATAACCGTAAGGTATTTTATTCAGTGTTCTATTAAAACTAATTAAAAAACATTTGTTAACGTTAAGAAAAAGATAATTATTATGACACCAAGCATTTACGGAATCTAAATCTTGTTGTAACAGATGACAATCATTAACAGATGATATTTTACTGTAATGCTATAAATCATCAGCAAATAAAAGAAAAGACGATGAATGCATACACTGAGAAATATCATTGATAAAAAGCAGGAACAGAATTGGACTGCAGTGTGATCCCTGGGGAACACCTGAAGATACAAGAATTGACTGTGAAAGAAAATGATTAATTTTTACACATTGAGTTTGATTTTCTAAAAAACTAGATATCCATGAAACCACAGCATGATGAAAACCTAAAGCATGAAGCTTAGCTAACAAAATACTGTAGCTCACACAATCAAAAGCCTTTGAAAAATCGGTGTAAATAGAATCAAATAATTGCATAGATACAAAAAATATCCATTACTCTTGCTTTGTTTAATACCTTAAGTTATATACCAAAGTTTAGATAAAGCTTAGGTGTTGAAAAAAGTATTAAGTTAGTTATGATGCCAATTTATGGCCGCAGCACGGCAATAATTTTTTTGGAAAACAGTTGGAAAATAGCAGCAGTCATCTTAGATATCTAAATACGGAAAGTACCGTAGTGAATATCAAGAAGTACTATAGAAATAAGCACAAGAGGCTTACAAGACTACAATAAAAACATTATAAAAACAACTTTTACAACACTTGATAGAGTCCCATCCAATTATCTGGATTCATCAAACTTAGACAACCAACACATCATGTCTAGGGAAACATAACCCAGATTTGAGGTTAACCGGGGGTTCATTTGAGATTTTTTTAGAAGGATTTTAATAAAATTTTGCCATGTAAAACTTATTGCACTTGAGGAAATGGTTTTGCACAAACAATCATACACTCAACTGTCAAGCATTCAACTCTACAAACCACTTTTGTGCGCTCTTTCCGGTAACCGACTCCAATTTGATATTTGTAAACTTTGTTTGTTGACTGGCAATTGTGAAAAAGAAGTTTAAATAACTTTTTTTATGTATCATTCTGTGATGAGATTATTTGCTAAAGATATATTTTAATGCACATAGTCTGCTAGTTTTATAAACATTACCGAGATTGTGGTAAAATGTAAACTACAATTTGTAATATAAAGATAAGAGAGAACTTGTATTTGTTATATTTAGCACGTATTACACTAATATTTTTATAATACTTACTTATAATACTTATTATTATTTATATTATTATATTATTTTAAAAACTAAAGAATTTTTTATTTGAGCACCATACATTTCCTTAAAGATTTATTTTTAATACATATGTGGTATATATTTTTAATTTTAATTTTAATTTTAAATGCTTAAAACTTTATCAACCTCAAACAATATTTTTAAATATTTGGCATAAACCACTCTTGTTTTTAAAGCTTAGTATTTTTTTTGTATTTTTTGTTTGTTAATTTTTTGCATCAAATTCTATTTATAATAATATTGAGTTTTTGTTAAGCTTTTATGAATTTGCTTAAAAACTGTTTTCTTTCCTGCTTAATTAAACTTATTCTCAAACATTACAACTTTAAAGCTTTTAGGAAGATGATTTTTTTTAGTATTACTGATCTTTGAGTTGAGTTTTAAGTACATCTAGCATAAACAAACATAATTTAAATACGCTAAACTTTTCAATATTTTTTTCTACTTTTGCTATATCTTTTTAGGGAGTCGGATACTCGTTATTGAGCCATCTATTCCAATTTTGCCTATTCTTCGCGATTTTTTCAGTTTTTTTTCCGTGTCTCTCTACTATTGCATCAATTATGTTGTTTATTGTTTTCCTGTCTACCTGTATTGTTAATCTATGATTATCCATTTTCCATCTTTAATTCATAAAATAATAATTCTTTTAGTTTGCTGACATAAATAACTAATTAAAAAAAAAATACTTTTATACATTAAGAAAAAAAATTAATTATGTTAATAATTCTGCATTAATAATTTTGGAAATGTATTTAGATCAAAATGCAAAAAAATGCTTGAATGTAAATTTTGATGCGTTATGTGCTTTTTTGAAAATTATCTGGTATAGGTAACAAACTGGCGAGCGAGTAGGTTGATAATGCAAACCTGGTTGATTTATTTTGGTCTTAATGGGTAATTGTTTTTACTTTGGCACTGAATGCATCTGGTGTAAGAATGCATTACTCTTCAACGTCTCTTGGATTTAGATCGGCATTTTTTTTGCACAGAAAAGCAGTTTTTAGTAAGCCTATTTGTCTGTCAAATAAAACAATCATTAAAAAACTTTATTTTGTTGATATTTTCCTGGCATTTGGCTAAAGCAATTTTGATGAAATAACCAAATTATTTGGAATATTTGCTACTATTTTGTTAAAAGACCATGTTGGTTTTAGGTTTATTAACTTAGAAGCAAAGTTGAAAACAATGCGAATTGTTTGATCCTTGTTTAGCATTGCTATGGTCTTGGTAAGTACTAAATTAATTAGAAAAACGTGTTCTGAAACGTTTTTTTTGCCAGTTTACAGTTTTTGTTCATTTTTTGATGCCATGCACAATTTTAAGTTAATACAATGAATTACTTTGTGATAAAAATTGCCTTTAATTTCTATTGACAAGAAATTGCTTTTACTTTAGTTAAGTTATTTTTGCAGATAGGTCATTAGCAAGCACCTCGAATTTGTTAGATGGACTGGTTGGTCTGGTTGGTCTTTTTGATGAAAGAGACAAAAAGGTTTTAGGTTTATATCAATCCAAATTATTTGATTCCTGGTTAGTATTAACATGATCTTAAGAATTACTAGCTTAGTTAGTGAGTTAGCGAGTTTTGGAGCATAACGCTTTTGTATTATTTTTTTTCTGACCGATAATAAAATTTTGATAGTTACTTTTTTTCTAACTCTTTTTATATTAGATGTTGGAAATTATCACAACCATTTTAATTTCATTTACCACTTTTCTGAATAGATTTGTTGAGTTACAGTCAAGATATTCTTTTTATGACATGGCCAAAATGTTCTAATTTTCTTTTTCTAATGGTATTATTTATCTTTGTTGGTTACCTTGTTTACCCATAATGTTCTTTCAATTTTGCGATAACACTACATTTTAAATGCAGATATGTTTATTTGCTTTAAGAGCATACCGACCGCTACCTTGATTTCCAGTATTGTAGTAAAAACTGCTTCCTATTTTTACATATAATTTGATAAATTATTTATTTCAAATTAAAGTAGCGGTCGGTATGCTCTTAAATTAGAAGTCTCAGTATAATATGGTGTAGTAGAGTAGATGTAACAGCGTTTCTAGTTTTAAGTTGCATGTTCAGATTTTAGTTGCAGAGTAGTTTTTTTAATGCTGTATCTTATTTCCTGGAACTGTTTAAAAGTTTTATTGAGCTATGTGCCCAAGTATTTATAACTTGTAACTTTTTAGATTAGAGTGTTTGATACCTAAAGTAGAGCTTTTACATCTGATTTCAATATTAAGATCAGTTTAGTCTTCCTTAGGATTAATTTTAGCCAAATTGTTCACTTTGATTATATTGATTGTAACCAACAATTCTAAATTGGATTGTTTAGCATTAAAAATTGCATTTGATTGTTGCAGCTTTGCTTTCTACTCTACGTGACGACAGTGCTGAGGCTACTGTTTTCTTTTATGGAACAGTTTTTTTTTATTGTGCCGCAGAGCTTTAAATACTTCTATTGCTTTCTAATCTATTTTTTACAAATTTTGATCAAATGAATTTGATGCTAGAGAATGCATAACTTTTAAGCAAACTTTGTTTAGTTTTTAAACAAAGAGTTTTTTTTCTTTTGAAGGTAATACCTCTAGTGTCTTTGATTTTTGATTTTATTGTGCACTTTTCTATTAGTTTTGATTTTTTAATAAAGTCTAAAAGCTATTTCCAAAAAACTGTCTTAATTTTTTTGTTAACTTATGCTGCCAAGAAAAGTGCTTTGTTTTACAATGTAAGCTTTGCATTTGCTCAGCTGATGCAGCAAAGTTTTATTAATTTTTAGGCATTTGCGGCATAGAAAATTTGTTTAGATTTTCATTCTATGCATGTGTTTGTTTAGGCCACAGTGTTCAGTTATAAGTTCTATAAGCTTTTTTAGTTGCTTGGTTTATCTACATTATCATAGTTTAGTGGTCCTGTTAAGAATAGACTTGTGTGTTACATTCTCTGATAGTGTTTTATACAGGTTGTTGTGTTCCGTTTTAAGTTTACTTTAGATTTTTGTTTTTGTAGTCACATATAAGATCCAGAAAGCAAAATAGCAAAAAAAATTTTGAAGAGTTGGTTTGTTTTACTGTTATATGCTATACCCTAATCTTTTGATATCTACATCAGACGTACTGTTTGTAACTAGTTTAGTCTGGAAACAATTGTATTGGTTTAGCAGGTTGGGTTTTATTACTGGTGAGCGTATTGTCTATGTGCTTCTTGGCTGTCCGACATTATAGTTAATGGTCTATTGTAGTCATTATTTAATTAGTTTTTAGTTTTGCTTTTATATCAAGGTATATGTATGTAAATAACTTTCTAAAAATAAGGTTTTATATTTCATGTTTTTTCATTTCATGTAACACATTTGTTAACTTTGGTTCTGGAAGTACCAAAATACGCATTTATTTGTAGTTACAACTAAGTGCAGTGGTAGTAGCAAAACTTGTGTTTCTAATGCTGCTGTGAAAGTTGATCTCTTAATGCCAATCTTTGTGTTTTACTTTGTTTGGCTGTTGTACTTTTGAAAGTAGTTTTGTTGCAGCATACAAGTTTTTTGTATGTAGGTTTGTGAATCCTTATGTTTTATGAAACCATTGATTTGTTTGCAATAAACACTCGGATAACATTTTTACAGTCACATTCTTTATTAAGCATGAATGTTATTAAATTTACTTTTAGTCATTAAAAGTGTGGTTTCATACTTTTTTAAATTTTTTTGGTTAACTGATCCTTTTTTCTTGCATCATTTTTCCACATTTTATCATCTTGTTAGATAGAGTTGTTCAAAATTCCAGCACAATATTTGGTATGCAACCTTCATGCAAATGCCTTCTTGATGGTTTTTAATTGAAATGTTTTACTATTGTCTACCAACTTCAAAATGAATCAAAAACTAAAAAACAAACATTGTCTGGTGATTGGATAACCTTAATTGGCGTTATTTGACTACTTGAAACCCCAAGAACCACTACAGAACTTAAGTATTTGCATTCTCATTTTGTAACATTTACTCTGTGGCTTACAACAAAAAGCTTTGGCTTTCCACTATTGATAAATCCGCTTCAAGGCACTAGAAATTCTTTTCTCAAAACAAAACAAAAATTCACCACTTTCTACAGATTAAAATTAAACATTTCCGCGATTAACTCATCAATCCCTATTTTTGTGTAGCCGTTGCACCATTATTTTTAGAAGAATTTTTAAAAGTTATTGGAAACAAAAAAAAATTTACTAAACATGACACGACATTTTTAAGAGCCGAAAATGTTTGATTTAATAAAAAAAAACAATTTTTCTTTGAGGTAGGCGTTTTATTTCTTTGTCCTCAATTTTATTGCCTATCAAGATGCTTTTTTAATTGATGTAAATTTGGAAAAGCTTTTTTTTTAGTAAACATTAAAAGAAACATTAATGATTGTGCACCGCACACGACTGGTTAAGTGCACATGTTTGATCTACGCAACTAAAGAAAAGTATATAAGTATATATCATGGTCTTGCATCAGAATAGCACTTTAAAGATGAAAAAGTTTCAAACGATCAAAATTATAACCAGTTTTGCTATCCATTAGATTTGTTTTAGAGTGGTTTTAGATTTTTATCATATTATTGAAATATTTCTCAGAATCAAAATTTCTACTGTGAGTTTATAAATGAATGGGATTATCTTATAAATATGCCGCCTTTTTAAAATTGTCCACTTTACTATTTGGTTGGACAGTTCAACTTTGACAGCTGTCAAGCAAGCAAGGTTATAAGGTTTATGCAATTTCACTAGAGCGGCACAAACGTACATTAGATGGTTACATAATCTCAAACATTTATAATCACCCTGTATATATTGCACTGTAACAATACAAAGAAGTGTAAATTTTTAAATCAACCAAAAATATTTATTTATTAACAATTGTTAAATTAACAAAATAAAAGATAAAATTGTTTGCACATTTAAAGTCAATTGGACATTAAAAAATTAATTGAAAATATTTTTCAAAATTGCAAAACATCTAGCGCCACCTATATATTTTAATATGCAACATGATTACAATATTGTTATTTATACTTTGGCTTTATACATTGATTGTTTAAAATAACATGAAAAACTAATATAAATATGCAATAATAGTTTAAATTGTCATTATATTATTTAGCTAATTTGAAACTATTTTTTTAACATTTTCATAAAAACTATTTTTGTTGGAAGTAAATAAATTAAACTTGCAAGAGGTGTTAAGTTAACTGTAGTTAATTACAGTGTTATTTTTATGATAAATTGTAATTGAAGGTTCTGATATCCTTTAGATATATTGATATTAATAATATTTAAAAAATGTTTAATTGAATCTTTGAAAATATTTATAAGGCAAAAAATGTATATGATTATAGACATGAAGAATGAATACACCCCCAATGAAAACATTCCCTGAAGTGCTTTTATCTCATCATAGCATCTCCATTAATCCGTGAGAGTATTTCGTGGTCATAAGCCACACACACGCCGCCGCACACCCTTATTAAACGATTTCAGAAATAACCCCCTCGCGCCTCCGTACACAGAAACCTACACTCCCTCAACTCTTTCCAAGCAAGCGATTTTTTCGGAACGCGAACCACACAATTATATATTTAGGAGTCTGGGAAAAGTTTAAAAGTCCGCAAAGGGTCTCCACTCCACCCACATAAACAGTGAAATTGGTGGTTTCGTGTGCGCTTGGGGGCGCCTCGAGGGGGCGCCGCCTCGCAACGTGCCTTGAGCAACGCCCATGGAGTCCTAACTATAGACCACGAGCCGACCGCATACAATATCATAGAGAATGGACATTAACGATTATTATGTATTTTTTCTGTTGCTGTTGTTTCGGTTGAAATAAGTGTGTCCCTTTGTAACACCTTTTGCAATGCTGGTACTTGTAATTGCGGGGGGTGGTTAAATTATATATTTATTTTCTTAAGATTTTTTGACGCCCCGAAAAATGTTTCTATTTTTTGATGTAGTTGATGTGGGTGGGTAGAATGACAATGCATTTCTTACCTGAAGAAATGTATTTTTTTAGTAAATAAGATAAAATACCATTTATTTATTATTGATCAACAAATATATTCATTACATAATTTATCTTTTTGAATGCTTACTAAAAAGTTTATTTAACATTTTTGATAAATATTAAAAACTTTTGGAAAAACAGTTTTAAATATTATAAGTTTTGTAACAGCTAAAACCACATTTTTGGAAAATTTTGTTACAAAGTTTTAGATAATTATTGAAAGAATCAATTTTTTTTAATTTTGTGAATATAAAAGGCTTTCTCATTAGTTTTATATCAACTAAAAACACCAGTTTTTTGTAAATAAAATATAAATTAGTTTCAAAGTATGTGGAAAACTAATGTAAGAACTAAAATAATTTAATTATTTTAAGACGTTTTTTAGATACTTCTTTCATAGTTTGTTTTCTGACTTTCTAAAATTTGGTACTTTTAAGGGTTATGTCTATTTCTAGATATGTAAATCTCGCTCGCTCGGATGGTGTTGTGGTTGTCAACTTTGGACCTACGGCAAACATTAACCTAAGAAGACCCGGAAAAATAGAATTACTTCAATTAAAACAATCAATTAAGAGATTCTTTTACAAAAAAAAAATCTTTTGGAGCACCAGAAAAGAACGTTAAAAAACAGGAAAATTCAGTTATGACGCCGGAAAAATAGAATACAGAAAGAAAAGCTCTCAAATTTTTAGAATGTCCAAAAGAGTGGCAGGAACATGCAAAAAAATCAATCAGAACAAATATTAAAGATCTCAGAAACAAGTTGATAAAAATTTAAAAAAATTAAAATTAAATAAAACAAAAACGCCCACACGTCCAAGTAACAGAAGCAGTAAAGAAGTTGTACAAAATATTTAAAAATGAAAAAAAAGCAAAGAAGAAAAAGTAAGAAAACCAAGGAAAGAAGAAAGTGCAAATGCTTTCTTTTGGTTAGTTTGTGTTTGCCGAAGAAGGCACTACGTTGCGTGTTGTATACCTTGCATTTGTTCAATAAATGTAGAAGAGTATCTTTAGGGCACAGAGTACATTTATAAGTTCTGTAAGCTTTTACAGTTTTGTTCTGATTAGCAGCATTAACATATTTTGGGTAATGTGTGATAGTTTAGTTAGAAATAGCTTTATGTGTTTTATCTCCTGACAGTTTTTCCACAGGTTGCTGTGTTCCGTGTCAAGTCTTGTGTAGGATTCTAAAGTTTCTTTATTTGTAAACGGGATCATTGCTGAATAAGTTGGATAAAATTATGAGAAGTAGAAAACATTTGTTACAAAATTGTTTCAATTTTTCTATGAGTACCTTGAAGAAGCTTGTCAAATCTTTTAGGAAAGTTATCAAAATTAATATGTTGATTAAATTGGTTAGTAGAACACGCGTAGGTTTGTACCGCCAGTTTAATTGTAATCAAAGTACGTTAGTAGTACTTTTGATAACCCGTTTTAAATCTACGGTTTTTGCCCACACATCCGAATGAGAGGCTATTTCACGTGCGGAATAATTAAATTTAGAACCATCATAATATTATGGTTTATACTTATTGCTGGGTCGGGGTTAGTAATTATTGTTAGGTTAGAGAGTTTGAAAAAAGATGAAATAGGATGATCCCGTTGCAGGGAGTTTTAGCAGCTAGATTTAGCTATCTTGAGTTTGGAATAGGTAGGAATAAGGTATTTTGAACCCAGTTCACAAGAGGTTGGGTACGCAAAGACACTACTACAAGTCAGAATCCTGGCTTTGAATTCCAAAATTCTGGCTCTTTATGACAGGTCCAATTCCTTTGCGTATGGAGTTCAAAAGCAAGGTTTTCCTCAGCAGCTATTTCTCACTAACTTGGTCAAAGTTGTGTAATATAAAAATCCGGCCGCAAATCGTTAAAATTTAACAAAAACTTGATCAAAAATAACCAAAATCCGGCTATAAAACTTAATATAGCCAAATCAGATGAGACAAAAAAACAAAATAAAATCTATAAAGCAATCTAAAATACCAAAATTTGGCAATAAAATAAAAAATAGCCAAATCAGGCACAAAATAAGCAAAAAAGTACAAAAATCTGGCCATAAAATATATAAACTTATTCAATAATACCAAAAATCAGCAATAAAAATTTGACCATAAAATGAAAAATAACCGATAAATCTGAAATAAGCAATAAACTGATCAAAAACAAAGATTTGGTAAAAAAAAACATAGATCCGGCCATATAATTAAAACTAGCCCTATCAGTCACAAAGTAAATAAAAAAATACACAAATCCGGCTATAAAATGTATACATTAATCAAAAAGTACATACAAAATATTAAAAAAAAACAAAAATCCGGCCATAAATTCAAACATTGCTAAATTAGGTACAAAATATACAAAAACCCGGCTATAAAATGTATAAATTAATAAAAAAATAGCAAAAATTGAATTTTTTTTCAAATTATACTCAAATTTAGCTACAATATGTAAATTTTTATAAAAAAATAACAAAAATTTGATTACAAAATTTAAAAAATGCTTAATCAAGTACAAAAAAACAAAAATTTTGTCATAAAATGTATAAACTGAAGAAATAGTATAAAAAGTTGATAAAAAAAGATCAAAAATCAGGCCACGAATTGAACAAAAAATATCAAAATTGTTAAATTAGGTATAAAATAAACTAAAAAAACAAAATCCGGCTATAAAACATAAACTGATTAAGAAGTACACAAATTCAGTGAAAAAATATCAAAATTTAGTTATGAATTGTAAAAACTATAATGTGGCAATCAAGAATTGCTCAAAATAAACAAAAAAACAAAAAACAAATTTATCAGAATTTTAAAAAAGTTCAAAAAGTACTAAAATTCAGCAATAAAATGTAAAAAATTAACATAAACAACAAAAACCCGGTCATAAAAACAAAAACTCGACCATAAAATATATAAATTGTTTAAGAAATACAAAAATTTGGTAAAAAAAACAAAAATTAAACCATAAAACCATAAAACCAAAATTAAGCTTAAAATAACCAAAAATGCAAAATTTTGTCTATAAAACGTATAATCTGATCAAAAAGTACAAAAATTTAATCAAAAAGTACCTATATTTAACTATAAAATGTTAATATGTATGCAAAAACAACCAGCCAAATCGGACACAAAATAAACAAAGAAAATCAAAAATTTGGCCATAAAATGTATAAACTGATTAAAAAGTGCACAAAATTTATTCAAAACAAACAAAAATCCGGCTAGAAAAATGTAAATAGCCAATTTAAGCACTTAATAAACAAAGAAAATTTATAAAAAGTACCAAAATTCAGCAATAAAATGTAAAAATTTAGACAAAAAAACAAAAACTTAGCCATACAATCAAAAATAGCCAAATCAGGCAAAAAATAATCAAAACAAAATCCAATATTTGGCTATAAAATGTATAAAATGATGAAAAAGTACATAAATTTAATCAAAACAAACAAAAGTCCGGCCATAAAACTGTAAATAGCCAATTCAAGCACTTAATAAACAAAGAAAATACATTAATCCGGCCAATAAACGTATAAACTAATTAAAATGTACAAAAATTTGTAAGAGTTTATCAAAAATTAGAAAATCCCGACCATAAAACCAAAAACTGATAAACAATCATAAAAAAAATACAAAAATCCGGTAATAACATGTATAAATTTATCAAAAAGTACCAACATTCAGCAAAAAAAATTAAATTAATAAAAAAAAACAAATAAATACAAAAATTTGGGCCTAAAATAAATAAATTGATAAAAACATACCAAAACTCAACTACAGAATGTATTTTTTGCCCAAATCAACCACAAAAGTACAAAAATCCGGCTATAGAATGTATGAACTGACAAAAAAGTAAGAAAATATAGTCAAAAAGAACAAAAATGCGTTTATACAATTGTAAATAACCAAATCAAATGAAAAAAATTAACAAAAAACTAAAATCAAACCATAAAAATCAAAAAGTACCAACATTCAACTATAAAATGTAAATATTTTTATCAAAAAAACCAAAAACCCGGCCATAAAATAAAATACAGCCTATCAAACACAAAATATACAAAAAAGTACAAAAATCTGGCCATAAAATGTATAAACTGATCAAAAAATACTAAAAGTTTGGTTAAAAAGAATGAAAATTTAGCAATAAAATTAAAAATAGCTAAATGAGGCCCAAAATATACAAAATAGAATTATAAAAAGGCCATAAAATGTATAAATTCTTTAAAAAATACAAAGATTTGGTCAACAAGTACTAACATTCAGCGATAAAATGCTAAAATTTATTAAAAAATAACAAAAATTTAGACATTAAATTAACAACAGCCATATCAGGAACAAAATATACAAAATCCGGCCATAAAATGTATAAATTGATTAAAAAAAGTTTCAACATTTAGCAATGAAATACAAAAATTGATTAAAAAGAACAAAAATCCGGTCATAGAATTAAAAATAGTCAAACTAAGAGTAAAATAAACAAGAAATACAAAAATCTAGCTATAAAATATATAAATTGTTAAAAAAAATAAACATTTAGTCAACAAATACTAATATTCAGCAATAAAACGCAAACGTTGATAAAAAAAAACAAAAATCCGGCCTTAAAACTAAAAATAGTCAAATCAGCATTAAAATAAACAAAAAATACAAAAATGTGCCCATAAAATATATCAATTGACAAAAAATTTAAAAAAAAATGATTTAAAAACTTGATCATAAAATTTTAAATAACCAAACCAAGCACAAAATAACAAAAAAAAAATCCGGCCATGAATATTTGTATAAACTGATCAAAAATTACAATTATTCAATAATGAAATGTAAAAATATATCAAAATGAACAAAGATCCGGCAATTTAATCAAAAAATGCCAAATCAATCACAAAATAAACAAAAAAATGCTTAAATCCGGTACTAAAATGTATAAATTGATTAAAAATTGTTAACATCTGATTAAAAAGTACTATAATTCAGCAATAAAATGAAAAAAAAAACAGCCATAAAAAGTATAAATTGAAACAGAACAAAAATTCCGGCCATAAAATAAAAAATAAAAAAAACGTAGAAGTAAGAAAATACAAAAATCTGGCCATAAAATGTATAAACAGTTCAACAAGTACAAAAATTTGCTAAAACAACAAAAACAAAAATCAAGAACAACATAAACAAAGAAATTACAAAAATCCAGCCATAAAATGTATAAATTAATCAAAAAGTATCAACGTTTAGCAATAATATGTAAAAATTTATCAAAAATCCGACAATAAAATCAAAAATAGCCAAATCAAGCACAAAATAAACACAAAAATTAAAAAATCTGACTAATAAAATGTATAAGTTGATCAAAAAGCAGTAAAAGTTTGGTCAAAAAGAATGAAAATCCGGCAATGAAATTAGAAATAAGGCACAAAACAAACAAAAAATACAAAAATTTGGCATTAAATGTATAAATTCGCTATAAAATTTTAAATACCGAAATAATAAAAAAATAACTTTGCCCTTAAAATACAATTTTTAATTTTAAATAATGTACAACATAAATTTAAAAAATTCAAAATCTGGTTATAAAATGAACGATCAGATAAAAATAGCACACAAATTTGATCAAACAGATCACAAATCAAGCACAAAAACACAAAAATTTAGCCAAAAAATGTATATTTTCAAAAAGTACAAAAAGTAGCAATAAAATGGTATCATTTATTTAAAAAAACCGGCCATAAAATCAAAAATAGAAAATCAAATACAAAATAAACAAAAAGAAAAAACAAAAATTTGGCAATAAAATTGTAAAAACTGATCAAAAAGTACAACAAATTTATCAAAGCAGACCAAAATTTGACCATAACAATATAAATAGCTTAATCAAGCACTTAATAAACAAAGAAATTACATAAATCCGGCCATAAAACGTTTAAACTGAATAAAAAGTACAAAAATTTGGTAAAATTGAACCAAAATTTAGGAACAAAATGTAAAAATTTATTAAAAAATATAAAAACAAAAAGTTTATAAAAAACAAAAATAAAACCAAAAATAGCTAAATCAAGCACAAAATAAACAAAAAATTACAAAAATAGGGCTATTTATATATTATTTATTTTATTTATTTTAAACTGATAAGAAAAGTACAATAATTTGATTAATAATAACATAATAATAAACAAAAAATTAGCCTTAAATTAAAAATTGTCATATCAGACACAAAATAAACAAACAAAAAATAAAAATTTGGTCATAAAATGTATGAACTGATCAAAAAGTACAAAAATATGTAAAAAAGGCAAAAATGTGTCCATAAATTGTAAATAAATAACCGAATCAAACAGAAAATAATTTAAAAAAACGTTGCTCATAAAATCCAATTTTTGATTTTAATTATTGTTCAAATTAAACAAAAAAATACCAAAATTCGGCCATAAAATGTATAAACTGATAAAAAAACACAGAAATTTGATCAAACAGAACAAAAATCCGGTCATAAAATTGAAAATACTCAAATCAAGCACAAAAATTCAGCTAAAAAATGTATAAATTAATCAAAAAGTATTAAAACTCACCAATGAAATGTAAACATTTAAAAAAAAAAAAATTTAGCCATAAAATTCAA
Source organism: Tachinus rufipes (assembly GCA_963932245.1). Taxonomy (NCBI): domain Eukaryota; kingdom Metazoa; phylum Arthropoda; class Insecta; order Coleoptera; family Staphylinidae; genus Tachinus; species Tachinus rufipes. The sequence goes on along the minus strand of OZ010747.1, from coordinate 92,929,200 downwards.
ATTAGATAAATGCCGCTATAAAATGTACTATTTAGTCAAAAATCACATAAATTTAGTCAAAAATACCACTTATCACACTTTTCTGTATGCAATAACCTTATTTAAAGTGTGAACTCATTTTCACTGCTTTTTTTTTTCATGTAAAACATTTTTCATTTCTGGTATGTGAACTTCAAGATGTATAGTGCGTTTATTTATTTGATGGAAGGTGTTGATTGCTTGTCTCGCCTTCATCATCACAACTAAGTGCAGTGGAGCTAGCAGAAGCAGTGCTTTTGTGATTGCTGTAGAAATTGTTTTTAAAAACGAAAAAAGAAACGTAGAGGTCTCAACAACAGAAAAACTACAATTTTTGTTTTATTCCAAAATCTTTTAATTATAACTGTGTTAAGTTCTAATGCATATAGTTATACTCCAGTTGGGAAAGTCCAAAGCTTAAAACTTTAAACTGGTTTATGGACAAAGCAAAAACTCAAAAAAAGTAAAACCAATTAAACATTCAAACAAACAAGTAACAATTTATTTTGCTACCTACAACATCAGGACAATGAAAACTGAAAAAAAACTAAAAGAATAAAAATGCTCACACATAAAAAAAAAGTTAGGAATTACACTGAGATACAAACTACGCAATAATAAAATCAAAAACAAACGTGGCAAAGCTGAAATGACAATGAGTAGGCAAAAATAACAAGTTGGCGCTTTAGAGAAACAAAGAGGAGCTTAAGAAGTCAGATACTTTACTTTCTTTGACATCGGGAGTATGGTTTTGTACATTTCCAGATTTATTCTTCAGTGTTTTGTCATTTTGCATGGTTTACTGGTAGTCTTTTCTTGCACTACTTTTCTACGGTATTTACTCCAAACTTTCTGCTTATTAGGATGGATAGTAAAATCAATGGCGCAGTCTAAATCGCCAAAATTGTTCAATAACTATAGTAGACCGTGCATAACAAGATATTACAGCATAAGTGACAACACACCGCCAAGTCATTACTTATTCTACTGGCGTTTTGATTTTACGACGCAACCAATTAATCAAAAGAGTTTGTTTCAATTTAAAAAATGCAATCTTATCCGTAGTGTGGCCTAGTTGAGTGAAGTGTAGTTTTAACGTGGCAGTAATAAATAAAAGTACTGTGATCGGATATTGTTGAAACAAAGCTTAAACTAGTTTAAAATAAATATAAATCAAATAAAAAAAATTTGAATACAATCATAAAATAAAAAAAATTCTAAGTAGTATACGATACCAATAAAGACAATTGAAAATTAATTCTCACTTCATTTATTCTTTGGATCACAAAAAACTGATTGTGCTTAAAAGTAGTATAACATTTATTTAATTTTTAACTAAATGTTATTATCAATAAACTATTCTTAACTAGTTTTTTTCAAACTTGTTAATCTATTAAAGGTCAGTTCTATCTGCAATTGTTTCCACTGAAGCCAACAAATTGAAATAAATAGCAAATAATAGACATAACAAGGCCTTGCAAGTAACATTTGTGACATTAACTATGTTGGTTTTAAAAATAATTGCTCGTTATCCGTTTCGACAAAATGTCACTTCTGTAAAATTATTATTTTCCTGTTATTAAGTGGCAATTTGGTGCCATTCCTCCTGCTAATGCATTTCTCCTAGAAAATTACAGACTTATTTTTTATCTCAAGTCTGGGCCTCACATTTACCCCAAAAATAATAAAATAAAATGTAGTCTGTAGTCTAGATGATTTCATCAAAAACTCATTCCGGGAGACAATATTAATTAAAAAAGAAAACCTTTTGCGTAATGTTAGGGTAGGGCTGACATTACCAAGAGGGAAGTTCTCGGTGTCGCTCGGTTATGATGTTTTGCGGTACACCTACGGTACTCCTACGGCGCCAAGGCGGCAACTGAATAATCGCGCAACCCCCAATTAGTATCATAGTCGGCCGCGACACAGTTTTATATACATTTTAGTAAATTGCCGGGTAGGTGACTGTCTCTCCGCCCTAAACACAGTCCGCTCTAGCAAATATACCGAATTTACGGACCACTGTGTCTGTCTTTACCTAGGGGCCTCCGACTACCGACATTTTCACGTTGGCCCGAGGTCACAAAATTACACATCTATTCGGACCATCAAAATCTAATGAAATTTATATATATTTTTTTTACTTATCGAAACAAAAACGTTTGGGAAATTTTTACCAACCTATAATCATTTTTATCATTGAATCGAATCGGCCTGATTATAACTATTATAATATTATTTAAGAAAATGTTTAAAAAATGTAAATTTCTAGAAAGCTAATTTAGTTATTATTATTCGATGGTCAAGAATCAAAATGACAATCAAGTAATTGTTGCTGTTTTGATATAACAAAAGTGCTTTGAACATTCATTAGAATTGAATGATTAATAGATAGAATTGTATCTTATATAAAAAATTAATTACATAATTAATAAATTTGTTTATCATTTTTTATGGAAGCTTAATTATATTTGAGTTTAGTTTATCAGAAGTCGAAATGTATACTCGTGCAAATTACAATTTTACTAAAAACGGTTCGTTCAGCTAGAATCAGTTATTATAAATGTTGCATTATCGGACTTAGGAGTCTCATACAAAACTTATATTCTGTGCACTGATGATTCCTGGAGTATAGTTTGGGAACTGAATTTCCAACTTTCTGAAGTTTTCTTTTTTACTATCAAGATCTTCTTTTTACAATTTATTAACTCAAAATGATGTACTTTAAAATAGCATTTTAAAAATGATTTTATCAAAAAACTTTAGTTTAAGAAAAGTCATCAGAATCAGCTTGTTGTCAGCAAATAATTGTTCATCTAGGTTAAACCAATCTGTATTTTAATTCTTTTCCTATGAGCAAGATACTAGTAAACAGAACTCAAATTATTTTTTATCAAATATCAAAACATTCAAAATGAATAATTTATTGAACATGATATATTTCGACGTGATATTTAGGATGTAATTGTACGTACGTGGGGCTATAATTAAATAATAATTATAATGCATTTGTTGCAATGCACGATATTTCACTCTTTATATAATAAGCGGCACGCAATGTTCCGTTGCACAATGCAAATTTACAGATAGTCACAGTCATTAATAATACTGGTTGCTTTATAAAAATTTAAAAAAAATAGGCATCAATAGCATAGTGCAAAGTGCACATTGGAGGCTTTAATTAATTGTAATTAAATTGTGAGGATATGGTATTTAATGTTCAAAGCGATAATATGTGTTATTATGTAATTGAATATGATTAAATGATTTAGATTTACCAAGAACAAATATCGTGCATAATTTATAAAAGCCAATGAATTAATTAAATTAATTTATCCAAACAATACATTTCCAGAAACTTTAGAAAGTTCAAACTAATATAAATTCTCCGTAGAAAAGTTTCTAAACCATTTTACGAACCGCAACGAATCCAAATACAACAAACAGCACCCCCTCGAAGATCTAACCCTGACCACTTACACGAATATAATAAAACCGACAAGTTGTAAATGAAAACGCATCCACCTTTTCGTCATGACAGATAAACACTGAGGTTTCCATAAAACCGCATAAAATAATCAAATCACAATAGACTATAGCTTCTGCTCTTCATACAGCATTTTGCCCTGTTTTATGGAGCTTTTGTCAAGTCGTGAAACTAATTTTGTGGTCGTTTACACAATGAACTAAAAAAAAATCAGACGTGTAACGTTATATAAAATTGGATGGGTGATTTATGTAGTACAATAAAGTGCAATTTTATTATGACAATTGGTCAAGCTACAATTTTAATCGTTTTATAATCTGGGATTGTGAGGAATTTTATTGGGTACGGACTGATTTTATTAAATGATTTGATTCGATTTTTTGCATTGAAAGAATCCAAGGCTATAAAACTGTTTAAGAAAATCAAATATTTATGATTTTATAATAATAATATTGATAAAGTTTATTGGTATATTATTATTTAAACAGGAAATCCAGGGTTAAAAAACTATCTAAAACATTAATTAATTAAACCATCTATTTGATAGAAATGTTTTTTATAAGAATAATATATATTTGTTCTTATGACTATGCAATAAGTCTGGTCAGTCGCAATTATTGTGTTTTTAAGAGCAATTGAAAGGTAGCTTTTCTGATTGAAAACATATTCCTGCTTTTATTTGATTGCCAAACTTACTACAAATAAAATCGTATTGTGAGAGGTTAAACAACAACTCACTTATGCAATAAAAAGTATAGTATACCACTTGGAATAAAAAGTAGAAAGCCGCTGATTTGTTTTGCAATTTCAACGATTTTTTTGAACGTTTATTAAATGGAAATGCCAAAAGTGGTTTGTTTGTTTTAAAGATATTGATAGTGATAGCTTAAATTACAGTTTTGATAGGTCATCTTTGAATTTTGTTGACCAGGTTTTCCCAGCAGCTGTAGAATAGAACAAAAGTTGCACCACTAGGACACTGGCTGAAAACTAAATCAGTCTACAATTGTTGGTCTTCTAAGAAAACTCTGCAAGATGTGGAAATTGACCAGTGGATTCTGCACAAAATTTTATAAACAAAACCGCTCAAGTCTAAATTATGACTTGTTACAAAAAATAAAAATTAGTTTTTCTACAAAAACGTAAAAGAAGACAAAATGTTTGCAAATTTTTAAGTGTATTTCAAAGGTTGTGTACTGCAAGATGACTATGCGTGTTTGGTAGAACCGGAGCCAAATCATTTACTAGAAAATTGTCTTTAAAGGCCAATGTTACTAGTGGAATTACAATAATAAGCGTCAAGAATGGCAAATCCTGGACAACAATGGCCAACAGCCAGCTGATCTGATCAAATACATTGTTAACAAGAGATGATATTTGCTCCCACCAAAACCTCAATAGAATATTACATTAACTTCTTATCAAAAAAATGGCAGGTTAGCTGAGCGCCAGCAGTGTCATAGACACGGCTGCTGAAAAAAAATTAAATTAGAGAAACAAAGTTGAAAAACTGCATACAGATACATACATCATCAACAACAATCATTACTAATTCTTTCCGATCTTTTTTGGACTGGACCTCGTCGGATTTCTATTTTACTCTCCATTATAAGTTTGAGCAGACTATATTTACTGTTTCTAAAGATGTGCTCAAAGTATGCTGTCTTTTGCTTCTTAATAATTTCTATTAAGTTCTCTGATTCTTTCCATGCTTGTAAGAGCCTCAGGGTTTCAATGTGCTCACTCAGGATATTCTATGCATTTGCCAAAACCTCCACATTTTAAAAGCTTTAAGTTTGTTTATGTAATACCATAAAGCAGCACAGATTGAATGTAGCATTTTACAAAACGATATTTCAGGTTGAGGTTTAGGTTTTGTTAGCATAGTATTTTTCTCATTTTGAGGAAGATTGTTCTGGTCTTTTCTATTCGCGATCTTACTTCTATATCTGGATCTAGGTTTTCAATTATCCAGCAGCCAAGGTATCTAAATTCAGCAGCTTTTTCTATCTGTTTATCGGATACTTGTAAATTAACTTCAACATTTGGTCTTTTACTGATTACCATGACTTTGGTTTTTGGTTTGGTTTTGGCCGAGTTTAGTTTTAATCTAAGCGCATCGCTTTCTGACGTGATTTGGTTCATAAAGCGTTCTAAACCCTCGGCGCTATCTGAAAATATTGCCGTATTGTCTGCATATTTGAGGTTGCCTAGTAGTTTGCCGTTAACCTTGATTCCATTCCGCAAGTTTTTTAATGTTTTTAAAAATATATTAAAAAGTAAGGATGACAAAACGCATCCCTGACGCACCTCTAATTGTCTAATAGAAATATTGCTGGTCATATCGTCTTCATGGGCGGTTTCAAGTGGGGTAATAATGTAATTACCCCTTTTAAGAATTTTTTTTTATCAATTTTTATTGTTATAAATTACTGATATTCCATATTCCAAACAAATAACATAACCGGTAAATTTCTCCGTTTTAAAACGTTAGAAAAGGTCTTTTTCTATGTTGTTTGTTTCTGTACTTACAAAATAAAATATATATTTATCTTTTTTCTAAATATCATCCCTAGACTAGTTGGCTGAAAATGCCTTTGGTCGTCTTTGACTCTTATTGCTGCTGATTGATGTTTGTATAAGTTCTTTGTGACGGCAATATTTTTTTTGGTCAAGTCCTTTGGTTATGCTAAGTTTTTGAGTTTTTTTTTACATTTTTTGATTGTTTTTAACTTTTCAAGATTGCATTTTTACTGACACAAGACACTGTTACAGAAACTGATCCAGAGTGGGCGGTTGTAAACAGGGAAAACCGAATAATAGCTTAGAGTGGATGAGCTGTTAAGAGTTAGAGCACTCTAGTGCAAAGCAGCGAATGAGCGGCTGCGAACAGCCTCTAATTCCAGAATGGGCCTCTGAACTACTTCCTGGGAACAGGAATTGCCAACCCGCTTGGCAAGCGTGGCGTTTTAATGCTAAATCCTTCCAAAAACCATCTATATAATCTATAAAAATGTTGAATTCTACAACAAATATACGCAGGTGAGTAGAACCATATCAAAATCTTACACTCTACCTCAAGGATTCTGAGGAAGGCAAAAATTTGAATTTGATAAAGACATCAAAAAAGAAAAATTGTCAAACCTTGATTGCAACATACAACATATGGACAATGCAACTGGATAAACACCAAGAGAGACTCGATCAAAAACTAAAGCACATAAAGTAGAACATTATTGGCATTAGCGAGACACGGTTACAAAAACAAAAATTGACCAAACTGAAATTAGGACATCTATTGTATCAGAACAACAAAAAAACCAACGCACATCTAGAAGGTGTAGCTCTCCTCATTAACAAAAAGGTTAAACATCTTGTAACAAAGATGCAAACATATCAGATTGAGTCATATATATAATGGTGCAATTTAACAATAAATACTCCATGCAAGTGTTACAAGTAGATGCACCTAAAAGCGACGCGGAAGACAAAGTTGCCGAACAATTCCATGAAAACATCGCAAAGGCAAAAGGCATGGAAAAAGCACAATACTCCGTAGTAATAGGCGATTTCAATGCCAAAATCGGTAAAAAGACAGATAGCAATCCGAACCACATTGAAAACTACGGCACAGGAATCAGAAATAAAAAGAATGTTACTACACTACCTACAACAAGAAAACTTATACTGTTTAAACATTTTTTTCAAAAAACAATTTAAAAAAAAGTGGACATAGAAAAGCCTAGATGGCAACACAAAAAACAATATAGACTTTATACTTACTAACGATAAGAATATTTGTACAAACATGTCCGCACTTAACAAATTTGATACCGGTAGTGACTATAGGCTAGTAAAAGAAACATTATATTAAACACCAAACAGGAGAGGAAGAAATCGTAAGAGAAAAAAAATTTTTACACAACAACAGAACAGATAAACGAACGTAAAGAGGAATACAAACAAACTATCGAAGGTAAATTATATAACAAAAAGTACTTAAAACAACTTGAACAACAATCATCACATCAAGCATCCAAACAGCAACAAAGAAGGTATGCATACGCAACGTAAAGAAGAAACAGAGCAAGTTAAGTTTAGAAACATTAGAACTTATAGAACAGAGGCGAAACACATGTCGACACACTCTAAAATACTAACAACTGAACAAAATCGCAATTGAGGACAATGCAAATATGAGAGTACTCCGGTCAAAGATGTCCAGGATACAAAATACTGAAAGAATTCTTGTAACGGACAAAGCAAAGATTGTTAAAGCTATAAAAACGTTCTATAATGAATTTTATGATACGCACACAAATAGAACATACGACCAACCAAAACATATCATCAATGTCGGATCAGAAGATATGTTGGAAATTAGTAGATACAAACTGGAAATTGCACTAAAAAACATGAAAAATAGGAAAACACCTGAAGAAAACCAAATTACTAGAGAAATGTTGAAAATGGGTGGAAGTATCTTAATAGGTGCAGTTGTAATACTAATGAATAAATGTCTCCAAGAAGGCAGAGTACCAGACAACTGGCGGAACTCAAACGTGATATTTCTCTTTAAAAAAGGCAACAACAAGAACTTGGAAAACTACCGACCAATCAGCTTACTGTCACACATGTATAAACTGCTAACAAAAATGATAAATAACAGGCTATCTACAAATCAGCTACAAACGTTACGCACTCTTATCGAAAAAACTATTAAATACAATATACACTTGGCTTTTGTAGATTACCACAAAGTCTTCGACTCTGTAGAGACCTAGGCTATCCTAGAAAGCCTTAAAAGAGCCCGAATTGATTCTAGATATATAAACTTGCTGAAGTATATATACACCAACTAAACAAATCAAAGTTTAAATCGTGCCCGGGAATATTTTGCTTCTTATTTTTTATTGTTAAAAATTATTGATATTCCATTTTTCAAACATATAACATAACCGGTAAATTTTGCCAACACTATAAAACGTTAGAAAATGTCCTTTTATACGTTGTTTATTTGTTGTACTTACAAAATGAAATATATATTTATCTTTTTTTAAATTACCCCCCCCCCCCCTAGACTAGTTGGCTGGAAACAATATCTCCTAAACTGTTTACCCTTGTACTTGAGGATATGTTCAAAACATTACCGTGGGACAAAATAGGTCTGAACATATTTAAACCACCTAAGATTTGCAGACGACGCAGTACTAGTCAGCAAGGATATCGACCAGCTGGAAACTATGTTAAGACAACTACAAGAAGCGTCAAAATTAATCGGACTAAAAATGAACATGAACAAGACCAAAAGCATGAGTTTAGAAGAAATAGAAATTACTATTGTCAACCACCATCTTAAAACATTAAATGACTATATATATCTAGGTCATAAAATTAAACTAGGAAAAGACAATCAAACGATTGAAATCATGCGCCGTCTAAGTCTAGGATGGGCAGTCTTTGGGAACTTGAAACACATTTTCAAGAACACAGATATTCTAACAAATTTAAAGAGAAAAGTCTACAAAACGTGCATCTTACCCGTGATAACATACGGATTAGAGACTATAACTCCAACTCAGAAAAACGTCAATAAATTAAGAACAACCTAAAGGTCAATGGAACGGACTATGTTGGGGTGAGCCTTAGAGACAGAATACAAAATGAAGAAATAAGGCGGCAAACAAAACTTACAGATGTAATGACACGTTGCCAGATACAACTGTAATAGATGGACCACCAAAATACTACAATGGAGACCAAAAAGAACGAAAAGAAGTGTTGGTAGACTACAGAAAAGGTGGCTTGATGATATAATCGCAGAAAAAAGATGGTTCCAAGTTGCGCAAAATAGAATAAAATGGAGAAACCTAGAAGAGGCTTATATCCAGCAGTGGGTAGATTAAGGCTGATAAGAAGAAGAAAAAAAGAAAAAGCACACGGCACTTTCTAAAATTTTTAAGGTATCTTTTTACATATAAAAGCACGTTTTTATCTATATTTGCAAAAAAAAAAATACCCGTCATTTTTTTTTTAAAGAAAAACTGTCTTTAAAGTTCTGCAAAGTTTTCAAAATTTAAGGAAAATAAAATTGGCTACTTAAACTTATTTATTAGACAATTTTGAAGAAAAAAGTTTCTAGTATTTTTTTTTAAATGCAATCCTGAGAAGTTACAAATGATCAAAACTCAACAACTTCAATTTTTTCAAATTTTGAGCAGATTGTGTTTTTATTAAAGTTTTTTTAGTTTTTGGCAGTTTATCACCATTCAGTCTTCAATAGCTTTCTAATTTTTTTCTTTATGTTGGAGTTCAATTTGTTGTATTTCTGATAGTTTAAATTTTTGTATCTTTGTTTTTCATACATAAGTTCCATTATTTTGACAGTCATCCACTTCTTCCTTCTGTTATTGTTAGAGGTTTCTAATATTTTTGCTTGGATGTTTTTAAAACTTTGGTTAAGCTGTTTCCAGAATTCTCAACTGTTTTTTTCTCTGCCAATATTTCTTAACTTGTTATTAAAGTTTGTTGCTAGTTGTTTGTGCTTATCCAGGTCTATTAATATCTTTATATTAAATTGTTTGATGGTTTTACGTTTTATTTCTTTCTGCAGCCTACCATATATAGAAACGGTGCAAAGCCGTAAGTGGGGAAAAAAAATAAAAAAGAAATAATCTTTTTGAGTTGGAATCTCATTTGAGCTATCACAAGATTATGGTTGAAAAAGCAAAAAAAGAGAACCTGTCTGACAAATGCAAAGAAATTGGAAAGGTCTAAGAAAATACGACAATTTCAATCTTTGCAAATAAGTAAAAAAATTAACGAAAACTAAGAGAAGAAATGCACCCTTAATCATAAAAATTAAGGAAGGAAAAATTATAACAAATTACGCACAAAAGTTTCTAAGATAGAAAGAACCCATAGAAAAACTTTTAAGGGCTACCAGAGGTTGCTTAAGTAACACACCTTAATATCAAAAGAGGAAGTACAATAACCCATCAAGGCGACAAAGCGGTTGACCAAGATAAAGTACAATTAGAGCTGTTAAAACTTGTAAAAATCGAATAATATATGAAAAATATTAGCAGACGAGTGGCTAAGGTCAACATGTATTATGATACCAAAGAAACCAAATGCCAGAAAGTGTAGCGACTATCGGACTATAAGCTTTATGAGCCACGCTTTATAAGTATTTCCAAAAATAATACACAAAAGACTATACAACAAATTAGAAGAAGGTGTTTGATATACTAGATTTGGATTCAGAAATGGCATGGGCACATGCGAAGCGTTATTTGGTATTAAAGTATTGACACCAAAATGCATGGATGTGAACGTCAAGGTACATAGACTATGAGAAAGCTTTTGACAAGGTCCAGCATGAACTATTAGTAACATTCCTGAAAACCAAAAACTTATTAAACATTTGTATTAGAAGCAAACGGCCGAGGTGAGAGTAGATGGTGATTCTGCAGAAAACATCTATGTTCAAAGAGGCGTTAGGTATTTTGTCTTCAATGCTATTCAATTTGTACTTAGAAGCAATATTCCAAAAAACAATCTCTTGATTGTAAACGAACAACCGATCAATAAAATAAGAAACGCGAATAATAAAATAAATCACAAACTAAGTTTTTTACTACAATATTTGTTTGTAATAAACTTAGTTTAAGTTTTATTTGATAATATAGAAGACCTGCAAAAAATGGTAGAAAGAACAAAAGTCATTAGTTGGCAATACGGGTTGAAAATGTATCTTTAAAAAACCAAATATAATATGATCATTTCAAAAGCAGCAACATCAGACAAAAAAAATCAAATACAAAATTGAACTAGCCATAGGTGCTTAATAAAAAACCTTTTTTGCGATCGTGATCTAAGCTGAAATTCCAAATTTGAATGGTGAGTAGCTACGTGTTTCCCATATTAATGTACTGCGTGTAAGCATCAACATCTTACAAATAAACTTCAAGATTTTGAAATGTACAGGAGAGTCCAAAATTATAAAAACAATTAAATGTAGGAAACTAAAATATTTGGGACAACTACTATGAGAGGAGAAAAGACGCCAGATTTCCTGCTTACAAACTCTTAGAGATTGGTTTTGGTATACTTTAAAAGAACTATTTAGAGAAACGATGTCAAAAGTAACATTTCCGGGTGTGGAGATAGACTACGACCATAAACTAATAGTTGATTAATTTAAGTTCAGGCTACAGAAAACAAAAAAGGAATTATGAAAAATATAACTTAAATAAGCCCAAAACGTTAACAAAAAATACATGCAACAATTAATGAAATAGGGGAAAAAATACAAAAAAATAGTAGTACCTAAAAAATGATCATCTTAAACCTAAAAAGAAAAATAAATAACAAACAAAATTTTTCTTTTTCTTCTGTTGCCTTACATCAATGTGCGTTGGCAATTTTTTATTTATTGTATAATTGTTAAAGTTTTGTTTATTGTTGCTTGGCATATGTCCGATGCTCCTTCTGATTTCTATCTTTCCTTTGAGTATGAGTTGGGGAAATCAATATTTTGGCCCCTTTAGTATGTGACCCAGGGATCCTACCTTGCGCTGCTTTATAGTGTTGAATAGTAATCTGTCTATTTCTGCCCTTCTCAGCACTTCCTCGTTGGTAATGTGGTCTACCCATGGGATACAAAGCATTCTTCTGAATGTCCACATCACGAACGCTTCGATCTTGTTAATGGATGCTGCTTTTATTGCCCAGGTTTCTGCTCCATTGTTTAATGCCTGCCTGGCTTGTTTTACTTTATTTTTGATCTCTTGTAGTGGATCTCATCTGTCGTTTACTAGTGTGCCTAGGTAGTTCTTTTTATCGTTTCCCCCTTTACTGTGATGGACGCCCTTGCCTAATTATAATTATGATTTTTTTTTTATTGATTTGTTGATAGTCCGGCTTCCGTCCCCTTTCAATTTATGTTCATAAGTAGCTGTAGGTTTTGTTGCTTGCTATGATCACTGTATTGTCTGGGTATCTTATATTGTTTATTAAAGTACCGTTTACTTGTATTCCGATTTCTATATCATTAAAGGCTTCTGAGAATACTTGTTTGGCGTAGAAATTAAATAGCATTGATGACATTATGCATCCTTGACGTACCCCTCTTTTATCTCAATTTTTTCTGTCGTTAATTGGTTGTTGATTCTAACATTGGCCGATTGTTGCCAGTACAGGTTTTGGATTATTCTTATGTCTTTTTCATCTATACCAGTTTTTTTAAGTATTTAATGACACGTTTGTGTTTGATATTTGTGATGAAGCACAGAAAGATGTCCTTTCTTTGGTCATAGCAGTTTTGTACTAATGTGTTTAGGCAAAATGTTGCTTCTCGTGTACCGGTGCTACTATTGAATCCAAACTGAGTGTCTCCGCTTAGTATTTCAAGTTTATTAAATAACTTAGTGTGTATAATGCGTAGAAGTATTTTTAATGCGTGACTCATTAACGAGATGGGCCTGTGATCTTTACATTTAGTTTTTGTTTGCTTTTTGAAAAGCATTATGAACATGAACTTTAACCATTCCTTTGGAAGTTGTTCAGTGTCATAGATCTTGTTATATAGTTTTAAGATTAAGTTTATGTTTTCCTCCTTATCTGCTTGAAATATTCTGCGTAAATATCGTCTGGATCTGGTGTTTTGTTGTTCTTTGCAACCTTAATAGCGTGTACTAACTCGGTTTTTAAAATGCTGGGCCCTGTAAGGTCATGTTGCGTTGGGCTGGTTGGTGCATCTGGCCTGTTATTGTCGAAGAGCTTTTTGACATATTCCCGCCATAGATTACATGTATCCATGTTATTAGTTATTGCTTTATACATCGCCTTTCTCTTGTAATTCCTCTACTTTTTTACATCTTTGGTGCATCCTGGACTCTTTGGCTATTTTGATCGCCCTGCGTATTTCCTTATGCATCACTTTACACTTGGCGTGTTTTTGCCGAGTTTTTAGCCTTCTACGTTGTTTGTGTGTTATCTAGTCCTGGATTTTGTTGATCCAAGCATACCCTATGATGTTATGTGCTTCCGATGTCAGCACGTCTTTGAGGTGTTGTTGTCAAATACTGAATGTTTGTTTCACAAAACTTTAGCAAATAATGATAAAAAAATTACTGCAAAATAAAAAAATTAAAAAAAAAAGTTCCATATTTCTAAAACCGTTGCTATGACAACCTATGTTTGATAAAACTTTTTTGTTTTTTGTGGTTTGTATTACCACCTCCTTAAATAATTTACATTTATTTTTGAACACCCTGTATAAGATATACATCACAAAGGAGATACCAAACAAATGGTTAAAATCATAACATTGTCTTTATAAGTCACCATAAAATTGGGATCTACGAGTGATTATTAATTTGATTAAATATTTAAAATTCAACCATGCAACTAGGAATTTACTCAAAGTACAAAATTGAGTGAGAAAATATTATTATATAACTATTTCAATATGAATATTAGTATCAAAATTCATTTAGTTTGTAAAATGCACTATAATCTTGAACTTATCATGCTTTTTTAATAAGGCATGTTTAAATCTAGTGCAATTTTACAATAATTTAATTGTATCTATTATTGTATAACATTTAATAATAGTAGTTTTTTTTACAAAATAATTTATAAAATTTATAAAATCTTATCTTAAAACTCTTGTTGATATTTTGCAGTTTCAAATTTAAAAACCAACTCAATTCACCTGTTTTCCTTCTTAGAATATTCAGCTTTTATAACATCCTACCACGCAGTGACCACTGCCCTGAAAAATCAGCCCCAATAAACTTCGACACAATCCACAGCTCCCTATTCATTATTTGACAAATATATAGGTTGAGGTTTCCAACAACCACATAAAATAATTATAGAGATACAGAACTGTGCTTCTGGGTTAAAGATGGTTTTGTCAACACAGCGGAACAAATTTAATCAGGTGTAACTGAAGTCTGATTTACAAGAGCAATATTGATTGAAATGGTAAAGTAGTAAAGGTAAAACCTCACTCATTTGTAAATGCTATAATGAATGGTTTCGAAATTTATTTAAGAAATAGAGTTTATTTCTTTTATATGATATAAATAGTGCAGAATAAAATCTATATTTTAATAAAAATGTTTTTTTGTATAGCTGAAGCTTCAGATTAATTTGATTTATATTTTTAATAAATAAAACCGAAAAACATAATAAAATTTTGATAAAGCAAATATTAAAATTTAATAAAACACATTTTTATTATATGCATGCAAGTTTCAAAAACAAAGCTAAAGACATGATTTTTAAATTGTTGCATTTCTAAATAACAAAAATTAAAATGTTTAAATGTTCAAAATAACTAATATTGTTTTTATGTTTTAATGATAAACAAAAAATATATTAATACAATTTCTTATAGTTTAAAGCTTACTCAAAGACAATAATTTTAAATTGTAAAATTCTTATAAAAAATCAACAACTATGTTTTATCGATGCATTAGTAGATAACACAATTAAATGTTTTAATAACATTCATATTGAAGTAGTAAATTTGATTTTAATACGACTAAACTCATACAAATTTACAACCATTACTAACATGATCAGACATTTTCATTTCAATACAGACACATTTACAATGAAATATGACCGCAAATTAGTTACACTTCCTCAACAATGGCAACAATATAAAAAAAAATGAAAAGCAGAAGCTCTAACCTATATTTCTATCATTATTTTATGCGGTTTTATGAACCGACTAGCCTATATATTTGTCAGTGCCGGATAGGTTTATGACCTATTTATTTACAGGCCCAATAAAAGTGGTCACTGTATGGTCTGCATTACTTTTGTGAAAAGGGGTTTTAGGTTATTGTTAGAATATATTTTAAAAGGAAGTTGATGTTATTGTGCCGTGACTAAAATGCATCAATTGTTTTGATAAAACCAAAATATTGAGGTGGTTTTACTGCTTGGGTAAAGGTGTACTGAAATAGTTTATCATATTGAAATAATAAAATTGTTAAAATTTATAAGTCAAGTTGTGACAATTGCGGTGGTGATAAAAATTTATTATCCCTTGAGATAATATTGGTGCAATTTTCTGTAAAATTATGAATTATTCTTCCAACAAAAATCAAACCTACAATTTTTTTAAATTAATGATCAAACATTAAAGTACAGAAAATAATTCAATTAAGAAATTTAATAAATACCAATTGCTTTAGCAGAATTAATAAAAAAAAGATTTTTTTTACTTTACTTTTTTTCCTTCACTAAAATCTAATTGGGGAACAATTTTACCTCCGGTATTTAGGTTAGTGTTAGAAAAATGCTCTCTCTCTGCTTTTTACAGGCACTTGCTTTTAGGATACTATTAGGTTTTTACTCAAGTGGGTTTCGTTGGCCTTCTCCATCTCTATATCGTTGATTTCGGATTTATCCGGAATTTTAATCATTAGGTCAAACAGGTGCTCAGATTTTTTACTTCGACCGCTCTTTAAAGAGACAGTTTACCAAGGTAAAAAGGTAACTTCTTATCAATCACCATTGCCTCGCTAGAAGTCGCTCAAAAAAAAGTTGACATTTGAGTAGGAAATGCTATTTCTTTTGTACCCCAATTTTCAATAAAAATAAAAGTAACACAAAAGTAATAAGAATTAAAAAGATTAAAGACATAGAGGTGTGTAGAAAGGCATAAGCAACCCTTGGACATAGCTACATCGGCCAGCAAAGGCCCCTCGTCTGACCTGACTAATTGCCAAGTTTTAGAGATCTGCATATGGAGGATCAGCTGGCAAAATTATTAACAAAAAAACGAGATGGACAAAACGTACTGGAAACATATGGACAATGAAGAAATCCATTTAGGCATTGTCATCGACGAGGTCTGTCATATCAAATCAGAGCTTGCCAACACTTTTATCTACCTCTAAAAGGATTTTAAGCTACAGAAAGGCCACCTTCATCGCGACTACATATTTGCAAATTTTTGTTTGGCCAACTTCAACATCAAAAGCATCAGCTCTAAGTCAAACCTTTCCCAAAAAATTATTGCCTGCCAAACCCTTCTTCATTGAGATCTAGGACTATTTAAAACTTACAAGCCAAAAGCAACTACAAAGTTTTCTAGACATCTGCAAAACAAAGTTACAAAACTACTTCCTAAAATTTTTGCATATTGCAGTCCCGCTGACCAATTTACAGAAAAATAACAGGCCGTTTCAATAGGATAAAAAAACCAATCAAGTTTTGATAGAAGTAAAAGCAATCCTTAACTAACCACTACACTATCACCAACCAAGACCAAACTTACAATTTGTATTGCAGAAAAACGCCAGCTACCTGGCTTTAAGCAGTCCTGTACTAAACTGATAGAAATGGTATATAGTAAATCAAAGACCAAAAATAAACTTTAGCAGCAAACAAAGCAAAGAAGCTAAAGACACCTAAAAGCGAAGAGCTACTAAAGCATTTTGGCGCAAGTTAGACTCAATTTTTTTTCTGCCCTAAATAAAAACATTGTTTTAAGAAATGTTAAAGTTTATTATTATAACCTGTCACTACTGTCAGATTGTAAAATAATTTTTTGGCCCAAAAATTATTGTTTTACGGCCAAAATAAATAATTTTAGTAAAAGTAGGCAAAGAAAATATAGAAAAGTGGTTTCTTGCTCCAGTTGTCGCCACAACCAACAACCACAACGTTACCACAGCAACACGTTGAAGTGCCAACAACCAAACCTTAATTTGGTTAAACTTGTTGCCAATTCCACTAACAAAATGGTCCATTTTGTTAACAAAATTTAATTTTCAGGTAGAACATTTTTTTCAAAAAACAAACCACTTGCATAAAGTTTTTTCTCAACAATCAGATGGAGAACCCGTAGAAAAGACAAGCAAAAACGTGGAACAACGTTTGAAACCACCGGTTCAATTTTTCTGAACTGTGTTAATGCCCACCCGCCCAAGTATTTGTTATTAAGAAATTGTTTACCTCATTACTCTATTGTATCTTAATGACTTCTGTCAGTCCTTCTGTCAGATTAGGTTAGGTTAAGTTTGCAATGCGGAAACTTACTGCTATGGTGTGTTTTTCAATAAACCTGGTTTTGCGATGCAACTGGCGTAGAGCGGCAGCTAGAAGGAGTGATCAAGGACGCCCTAATTGGGTGAAACTTCAAAGCAAAATGGCCTTATAGGGTAGAAGCGTTGAAGACGAGAGGCCGTCTGTTTGCGATGTGGGCCGCCTGCAAAGATCTCTCCACAATAAATGATGGGGGTAATACCCACGTTCTGGAGGCGGGGTGCGCAGTCCGACATAGACGTAACTCTATGTGTTGCAAGAGTGCAATGGTGGGACTAGTGACGGGGTGGCAGGCAGTGGAGGAAAAAATTCTTAATGACCACAGTCCCATCAAGTTGGGGCTACGATTGCGGCAATAGAGGCGGGAAACAGTTCGGTAGCACTGTGCAAAGACATAGGTCGTCTTTGCGACGTACATCTCACCACGAAAGAACGTCTACAAAGCAGGCGCGCAAAGTACTGATAAAATGACAAAATTGCAAAGAAACGGGCGCGGAGCAACCAAGCTTAGAGAGCGGTCATCAGGCGGCACTAGAGCACAAGGAGTTAAGAAAAAAGCCTGGAAGTCTAATCAAATCCGCTAAGAAAAGTAAGTGGAACCTTTTGATAGAGAAGGTAGACGGGGATATATGGGGAAGGGAGTACAGAACTGTAATTGGGAAAGTCGGGAGAACGCCACCAAGGGTATCGGCAGAGGTGCAGAAAGCAGTCGTGGGAAAACTCTTTTCAAATCTGAAAGAAAGGGTTTGTAGGAGGTGTAAGAGGCTTTTTTTTTCTCAAAAAACGAGCTCTGGAAAGCCTCAAAAAGAATACGCTCTGGGAAGGCACCAAGGCTTGACAAAATTCCCGCAGAAGTTGTAAAAGCCCTGGTGGAACAATGCCCCAAAGTGTGGTTAGCGACAGCTAACAAATGCCTAGAGGACGTAGACTTCCCGGAAGTATGGGAAAAGGCAAGCCTTGTTCTCCTAGACAAGGAAAAATGTAAGGTGAGTGCAAGAGCTTTTTGGCCTATATGTCTTTTAGATGTAGCTAAAAAGCTTCTTGAGCACCTGATAATGGGAAGGATGCTGGAGGCACTTCAGCGTGACCAAGCTCTCAGCGAGCGCCAGTACGGATTTAGAAATAGCTGTTTGACCCTGAGTGCGCTTACTGAGATGAAAGCGGCGGTGGTAGTACAGCTACACACACAGTAAGACATGCGTCTTGGTTGCTTTTGACGTTAAAAACGCCTTTAACACGGCCAATTGGGGAGGGATTTTGAAGGCTTTAGAGGCTGGGGTGTTCCAAAATACTTGCTGAATATTGTCAGTAGTTATTTGTGAAACAGGGTTTTGTTAGTGGTGGATGGTGGGAAAAGGGAGAAGGTAATTTTAACTGGGGGGGGGGGGGTACCACAGGGATCAGTTCTGGGCCTCACTTTATGGAACGTTTTGTACGACGACGTGGTAAGCTTACAAGGCGGTTATCGTTACAAAACCCTCTAGGAGAGAATTGGAGGAGACGGGGAACTGCGCTCTTGCCCTCATAGAGCAAAAAATTACTGAGATGGGGTTACAATTGACCCATAAAAAGACGGAACTTGTGGTGTTCACCTGCCCAAGAAAAATACCGCAAGTGGAAATGACCATTTCGGGGGTTACCGTCAGTTCCAAACGGCGCGTAATATACTTAGGAGTTACGTTAAGCAGAAACATGTAAGAGAAGTGTGTGAGAAAGCAAAAAAGGCAACTCGGTCCTTCTTCTTCTTTGAGCGCGTCTCCTATCGGAGGTTTGCTATCATCATAGCTATTCTGACCTTATCGACTGCTGCTCGGAATAGTTGAGTGTTGCTACAATCAAACCTGTCCCTTAGGTTTTTGAGCCACAATGCTCTGCCAATATTTCTCTTTCCATTAATCTTCTCTTGTACTATCAGTTGGAGAATTTTGTATTTGGGGCCTCTCATTAAGCGGCCTAAATATTGAAGCTTTCTCTTTTTTATGCTGTTAAAAATTTCACATTTTTTTTGCATTTTATTTAGTTCTTTAATGTTTGTAATGTAAGTGTTTTTGTCTGTCCAGAGAATACGCCACATTTTGCGATAGCACCACATTTTGAATGCTAATTTGTCGGTGTGGTTCTTCTTGAAGGTCTACGTTTTAACCCTGTACAGGAGCGTGGAGAATATGTAGCAACGTAGCATCCTCATCCTGAGATTTATGTTAATATCACGACTGATGAATATCTTTTTTATTTTTATAAATACTGCTCGAGTCATTTCTATTCATGTTCTTATATTTGTTGTTTGTCCTTTTGTCTGCTCTATCCAGGTTCCTAGGTATTTATATGTTTGCACCTTTTCTATGATGGTATTTGCTATTGCCAAAAATAACTGGTTCTGATTTTGTGGTGACTTTGTAATTACCATTAACTTAGTTTTATTAAAGTTAATTTTTAGACCGTATTTGTTACATCGATCATTTAGTTTTTCTAGTAGGTTTTGTATTTCTTTGAGATTACTTGCTAGCGTGATGGTGTCATCTGCATACCAGAGGTTATTAACAGGTACTCCATTTATAATTTTTCCTACCAATTTCTCTTCCAGTACCTCATTAAAAACCGTTTTGTTGTACAGGTTAAATAACAGGGGCAATAGAATACATCCTTGCATTTCTTCTGTTACTTGATTTTTAATTTTTGTGTTAGCCATTTGGCCCCAGTACAAATTACTGATTATTCTAACGTCGTCCGAATCAATGTCTTTGCTCAGGAGTAGCTGATGTAGTTTAACATGTTTTACTTTATCGAAGCCTTTTCAAAATCAATGTAACATGCAAACACATCCTGATTTATATCCAGACAACGTTGGAAAAGAACATTAACTCCAAAGAGAGCCTCTCTTGTCCCGAGTCCTTTGCGGAACCCAAACTGTGTGCTGCTTATGTCTTCTTCAAGCTTTCTATAAATTCTTTTGTGTACTATCTTCAGGAAGAGCTTCAGGGCGTGACTCATGAGTGCGATGGTTCGATAATCTTCTTGGATTCGGTTTCTTGGAAATAAGCACAAAGGTGAAAAATAGCCACTGTTTGGGGATTTCTCTTTTTTCATAGATGCTATTAAATACATCCAAAAGAATATCAACTAATGACAATCATCAAACATTTT
The DNA here is from genome assembly GCA_963932245.1 of Tachinus rufipes. Lineage (NCBI taxonomy): Eukaryota > Metazoa > Arthropoda > Insecta > Coleoptera > Staphylinidae > Tachinus > Tachinus rufipes. The sequence continues at coordinate 92,908,475 of OZ010747.1, read as the reverse complement.
GATAATCTCTATAGGTATTTGGTCCGAGCCAACTGCTTTACTAGGCTTCATAGTTTTCAAAGCATACTCTATTTCTGTTTTTAGTATTTTTAAGTTACTGTTGTTTGCTTCAAACGTTGGTTTTGGGGGTTTTTCGTCCTCAAAAAGTTCCGAGAGGTAAGCTTTCCATCTCTTTAGTTTGTCCTTCACGTCAGTTATTATACATCCTTTTGAGTCCTTGATGATGCTCAATGTTGCTTTGTTTTTATAACAGCCGGCCATTTCCTTTATCTTTTTGTGCATGTGGAAGTGGTCAGATTTCTTTTCTAACAACTCTATTTTTTCACATTGGGCCGTTAAATAAACTTTGTTAACTTCTTTAACTTTCTTTTGTATTATTTTGTGTCGCATTCTATATTCACTCACTTACTTTTGCTGATTCTCCTCTCGTCCATAAAATCCAAGATTTCTGTAGTTATCCAGGGCTTCTTCTCGGTTCTCTTGCTTCTTAGGTGTTCTTTAGCTATTGCTTCTAACCCTGTTTGTATCTTCTCCTACTGTTCATCCACACTGCCTTTGTTTTGTATATTACTTTTCCTCATGTATTTGTTTATCTCTTGTTTTATTGCACTGTTGATTGCAGAGTCCTTAAGGAGTTTTGTATCTATAAAGTCATGTTGTCGTTTTGTTATCTTTTTCATTTTTATATTGAGTTTAGCTATTACGGGGTTGTGATCAGAGTTAATGTCAGCGTCCGGGTAGGTTTTTACACTCTTGACAGCGTTTTTATAGCGGTTGTTAATGAGGAATAGTCTATTTGGTTTCTTACTGTATTATCTGGTTTATCCGCAAGAGATTTCCATGTATGCAATCTACAAGCGGAGAGTTTGAAGAAGGTATTTGTTATCATAAGATATTTGTCCTGACAGAACTCTATTAGTCTATCACCGCTTTCATTCCTTTCTCCTAAACCGAAACTTCCGTACGTGGTTCAACCTTTATTTTGCCTACTTTAGCATTAAAATCTCCCATTACTACAGTGATATCATTGTTTTTGATGCTTTTAAGTATATTGTCTAGTTCTGCATAGAATTTTTTTCTTTCGTTTTCTTCCTTCTCTGCTGTTGGTATGTTGCTATTCATATTACCTGTGCGTGTTTTCAGTTGAAGCATCATAACTCTGTGTGAATATGGTGTGAAGCTGAGAACTGACCCTATAATACTCTTGTCCACAATCACCCCCACTCCATTTAGATGTCTCGAGTTGTTGTGCAACTGCCGTTTCCTATCCATCTCACATCACTTTCTCCTAGTATGTTTACATTTAGCCGCATCATTTCCTTTACGATGTTGTCTAGTTTTCCTGGTGCGAAAAGGCTTCTCGCATTCCATGATCTGATATTGATATTGTTTGTTGATAATTTCACAGTCTTGTTCGCCACTGTTCCCCCCGGAGATCCGATTGGAAAACGTTTTACTCCGGAATATTTTGTTTTAAAACTTGCCATGATTGTTGTGTTTGTTTGTTATACTATAATGATTGTACTAAAGATACCATTACGGTTTTTAATGCAGTGGTTTTCCCTTGCCAGCTGCATCCACATACCGTTGACCATATTTAAGTTCTTCTGCTTTCAGGAACGATTTCTCGTTAGTGCCCGTACCTTTGCTCGCTCATCCACCCGGGGCTGTTGGCAAGCAAGGGGGTCTTCTTATTCCGGCAGATATTCGGTCGACATTGCCTCTTTGGTTCTCAAGCAGGGTGCACCGCGTGCAGACGAGGTTGTCATTTTTAGCTGGTCTCATGACCATCACTCCTTACGCCTCTTCCGTATCTTTTCCCTCATTCTTGTGGTTGGAAGCTTTTTATAGACTAGGTCTTTGATGCATCTTCACAAAAAAAAGTCAAGAGGCGTTATGTCAGGAGAATGAGGTGGCCATGGAAATGGTTCTAGTCTTCCAATCCATCGACCAGAGAAAAGGCGATCAACGGTTTGACGAGAAACTCTTGCGTAATGAGCTGGACAACAATTTTGTTGCAAATACATTGTTAAACATGTCGCATATAGAACGTCATCTAGAAGGTCTATAAGATTATTTTCTAAAAAATCAGCGTATTTAGCTCCGTTTAATGGCTCGGTCCTAAGCAGGGCCAATGCCAAACCTTGGGAAAGCGAGATCTTTCACCAGGCGCCTGATGTGCTCGGTAGTTTCCTCCACAGTGCTATATGAGGCCGAAATATGAGGGAATGCCGTGTGCAACAACAAAAAACACGGGGAATTAGTTTTGCGAACTCAGAGGAGGTCTTGCCAGATGGTCTGCAGCGCATACAGAACAGCGCCAACGGCGAGCCTTCTGGTTGTGGTAGGCACTAAACCGTTAGATCTTGTGGTGCAAGTGAAGATGGCGGTCTGGTGGGGTCTCACGCAGGTATTAATGAGACACGGTTGTTTTTGGGAGTACCTGCATTGAATGAAATTGATTGAAAGTGATAAATGTCTGTACTATAGGCAAAGGGACACGGTTGAGCCACCGTGTTCTATTGCGAGAGATAGTTGGAAACGCGTAAAAGAGCAAGAGTGAAACTGAGTTGAGAGAGCTTGAACCCGGATAACATGGTGGTAGTAATGCTGTTTTTGATGTCAAATTAGGACATTGTGGCCACCATAATAGGGTCCATGCTACGTATAAAAGAGGAAAAAAAAGAGTTAACTCTATGGTGTGGTGTAAAAGAAGCGGGCAGTGGGGTGGGGCCGTAGCTACTCGTTAATGTTTTTTGGACCGAAACACAGTTTGAAGCCACTGGTCCAATTTTTTTGAACTGTGTTCCCGTTTGCCCGCCCAATTGTTTGTTATCAAGAAATTGTTTACGTCATCATTCCCTTGTACCTTAATGACTTCTGTCAGTCCTTCTGTTAGGATCTTTAGCTGCAGAAACACGGCTTGTAGTGGTAACTTTCAATTTCTTTATGACAAACACTCCGGCGGGTGACGAGAACACAGTTTGAAACCTCCACACCGGTCCAATTTTTATAAACTGTGGAGCCCCAACTCCGCAAGCTTTCGCAGAGTGCGTTGGCACACGTAGCTCTGATCTCATAACAATTTGGGAGAGAACAGGTTTCTGTTTTTCAACGGCTGTTGGCAACCTTTAAGTTGCAAAACATCATCTTTGTCGTAAACATGGTACATGGCATCTCTTTGCAATTTCTTTCTTAAACGGATTTTTATGCTGGGATTGAGCACTGCACTGCTAACAACGTAGTGGCTAAAAAGTTGCTCAAATATGTCATTTAAAATATTCCCGATTGTATCACGGCTGACGTAGTGCCAACTGAGCTCATTGCTCAGAGATTTAATTTATTAATGACTACACGTATAAGAAGGTACGAGAAATCCTTTCCAATACTGTAAGTCCAGCAAATTGAGATGCAAAAATATCTGTTTTTTTTAGAAAACTAATTAATTATTCTGCTAATTTTGAAGGTTTGATTTGAAGAATGTAAGATTTCTCCTCACAAAAAATAGCTTAAAATGCGTTGGTTCAATTTTTCATTAAATCAAAATTGTGCGCTCTACTGCTATGCAAAATAATATAAATAAATACTTTTTAATTTGTTTGACTGTACACTACTATACTATTAAATGTTTTTTTTTATTTGAATTTTTGTTGTTTTCTAAATGCAAAACTTAAATCTACAATTATAATCAATTGGGTTGTTTTACCCTAGTCAATACAATTAAAAATAATCTGTTTTGGTTAAGACAAAACAATGCTCAAAAACATAATATTTGTACTTATTCTAAAAAGTTTGCAATACTGAAACTGATTTTCATAAAATATGTGAATGGTTAGATGTTTTATACTTGCACGCTTCCCGTAATAAACATTTACTTAGTGATGAAACAAAGTGTATAAAAAAGCATCGTAATTGTTTCTGCTATGGGACTCTAAGTTAAGTACCTCGTTGCCTCTTTATATAAAGGAATCATTAAAAAGGACGAGAGCGCATTTTAAATTCCACTATTTAGTACCTTCATATATAAAAGTGAAAATTGCCTGACAAAGCAGCGTAATAAAATTAAAAAAAAGAAAACAATGAAGAGACCACCAGACGTTTCAATAATAAATAAATCTTAATCCCGGCTCGTTTTTGAATTCCAGAAACCATTTTATAGTTAATCATATAGTCCCAACTGTCAGTTTTAGAAACATTGTATATTATTGCTGGATGCAGATAAAAAATCCTTTATTTTTTCTTAATTTTAATAGCATTTAATTGTGTGTGAACCGATTTTGAAAACAATTATAAAATAAAGCAATCCGCATTTCCTATCTATCACCGTTTGACAGCCTCAAATCAAACCGCATTTAAAACATAATCGGACGGAATTATCCCAGAAAATAATCGCCGGGAACAATTACAACGCGGGATAACAATGGTCCATTAAACAATTAACTGCAATTTTCGGGAAAGGGCAGCGCACGCGATTTCCAACTGTCAGTCGGGGTTTAGATTGATGGATATCCATGGGTATGGATCGCAGCCGATAAAGCACCACGCGTTTCTTAATAGGGAAATTATCGGTAATGAGGAGGTGCACGGGTCTTTTATTATTTGAGGTTCGTCTTGGTGTTGCTTTTTTTTTTTCCTTCTCAACCGATGATTGACAGCTCCTGCCATGCCAGGGATGTTATTTATATCTTTCGGTGTGTGAGTTATCGACTACTTGTCAGTTAGATTCGCCTCGGAGGATTTATATTTGTGGTTTTCTTCTAATTTCCTCAGGCCCCAATCCGTTCGTATGTGTTGTTTTTTTATAACGTGCAGGTAGTTATGTAATAAATTATCGATCTGCGGTTTCCCATGGACATATTGATCACCGATTGTATGTGTACAACTTGCGGATTGAACTGCATTCAGTGTTTCCAACCATCAATAGAAATTACCAATAGTATTTTTAATTATAGCCTAATTTTTTTAATTATTTCTTTTATTTATATTAATTGCAGGCAGTTAGTTCCTGGGAGTTGGGGGAAATGATTGACAGTTTTATCATATTTAATTAATATCCATTTAGTGGAATGACTTTTAGCAATTATAGATGCCAATAAAATAATTCAGTTTTTATTGCAAATTATTTGTTATTTATTTATTTATATCCATAATAAAACATTCTTTTAATTGTTGATAATTGCAATTCCTAGTAAACGTTGATTATTCCATTTCTTATAGTAGTTGAATGTAAATGCCTAAACTGTTAAAAAACATTTTAGTTTGTTGTAATTATATCGTTTTTTATATATTTAATTATTTTATTTTATTTCTGTAAGTGTATTACTAAAACATATAAAGGTTTACAAAAAAACCTGTATTGGCAAAAAAATTTGAAATTAAGTTGTGTTGGGTTTAATTACCAATCATATCATCTTACTACTAATAACTCATCTGAATTAATTAATTAATTTAACTTCTCTTCCAGCAAGCAAAACCGGCTTGATGTTCAAAAGATTCAGTAAATAAAGATAAGCAAAACTGCTTCCACCGCAATAACAACGTCTCTCATTGCTAGGCAGTTCACTCCACTAACCACGTCACCGGAAGTTCTGGCTTAAACTTTTTCTAAAAAGACCAAACTCCAGCCCATCAAGACTTCAAACGCCATTTTTTTGTCGCATGGGAGGAGAATCTTATAAAAACTGAAAGTAACGGATTCACCCACAAGAGGCAGGCGCCTACCGACTAAGCTCCCCCCGGTGATATGCCTGAAAGTTTGAGACCTTAAGCTCATAAATCTTCCGTTGATAGTTAAATAGACAAAAACAGTGTCAAAAAAGAGACATACGCGCCCTATAGGCTGAGGGAAGAGGAAAAGAATTTTAGAAGATGTTATTCGATTGATTAACTGGACGCTTGTGTTGCGAAACTTCTTTATCTGGCTCGGCAAGTCGGACCAGATCAGGATTGGAGTGAACCGCGAGATTGTCGAAGTACTTTGCGGCCAAAGCTTTGATATGTCTGCGTAGTGGTGGAACCTCGAGATTGCTTTGGATATCACTATTTCGGACAAACTATGGATCTTCAGTGAGCCACCGCAAGGTTGAGCCGTGGAACGATTCTAACCTATATAGATGCTTATTTGCGGCGGTTACCTAGACGAGGCACACGTACGTCATCATGGGTCTGATGGTAGACGTGTATAACCGGACTTTATTCCGGAAAGAGAAACCATTGTTCCGCCGCAGCATTAGAACCAGAAGATTTTTAGCTAATTTAACCTTATTGAGAATTGACTGCACTTGCAGCTTGTACGTAAGCCACTTGTCAAAGGTAATCCCCAGATACTTAGCAGAATTGGACCACGGTATGGCTTTGCTTCTTATCCAGCATTCCAGATCGTCGGTGGCTTTTTGTAGCCTAAAGGTGATCACCAGAAGTGACCTAGACAAATGCAGGAGCGCTGTATTGCTCGCGTATTAAGCCATTTTAACCCCGTGCTTAAGGGACCCCTGTCGTGATGTTTTGCGTGGTAGAAACGTGTTTCTAAATTCTAACAGCCAAGGTTCTACGGTTTAGATGTGAGGCTATCAACCTTATAAGACGTAGAGGAAATTTTTGATTGTAGAGTTTGTAGAGAAGACCCTTATGCCAGACTTTTTCAAAGGTTTTTTTAACGTCAAAAATGACGATTCCTAAAGCCTTATACAATAAAATCAGTTTAATATAAAATGTTTCCAACAAAATCCGTGCTGATGCAATGGAAGTAAATTATTCGAATCAACGTGATCCTGAATAATATCTAAAATAGCCTTTTCTATGACCTTACTCAAGGTGCATAGTAAACTGATAGGTCGGTAGTTTTGAAGAAACCTCCGGTCTTTCTCAGGTTTTGGGATGTTAATGACAATTGAGCTTTTCCAAACCGTAGGAAATTGCCCAGTGCAAAAGATTGCATTAGCAATATTGGTGCGAACTATTATCGCTTTGTGCAAAAACTATTTTAGCGATCTATTAGGAATTCCGTCTGAGCCTGGAGCAGATCGGATTTTTTGTCTTTGTATAATCTTTTGTATTTGAGACGGTCTCACGCTTTGCAGCAACGCGTCGTTGTCAGCGGCTTTCTGAGCTTTCCAAACCACCCTTTCAACCCTTTTGACATGCTCCGAGTTTAAACAATTGTTTGGGGAACATTGGAGTTTCAGGCTGTCAGCAAATGCTTTGGCTTTTCTTTCAAGCGAGTATTGTACCCCATTTTCACCATAAATGGTTGTAATGGAGACCGGCCTGTTTTTTATAAACTTGGAGACTTTCCACATTAAAAGATCGTCCTCTGTGAAGAATTTCAACAAATTTTTCTATCACAATTCTTTGTATGACCTTATGGCTTTTCTCACTTCACTATGAAGAGAGTTTAATGTCAGGCGATCTTAGGGGTAGCGTTGCCGCTGCCAAAGGTGCCTGATGCCATTTTGTCTGCGGATTAAATTTTTTACGTCCCGAGATAGTCCAAGAAGATTATTCACGCAAACTTGATGGGTTTTAGAGGCTTTTTCCGAAGCCTGCTAGATTTGGCGCGTAAAAAGTTTGACGGCCCTATCAAAATCTGCGGCCGTTCTCACCGGAATCAATCCGTGCAAATGACTGACTTTATTCCCTCCCCAGGTAACCCCCTTCCGAAGAGCTCTAGCAAAACCGGGAGGTGATCGGAACTCATATCGTTGACTACTTGGATGGTGTAATCAAGGTTGACGTTCCTGAATACAGCTACATCAAGAACGTCCCCTTGGTGCCCAGCGTTATGATATAAGGTCCTCTGGACCCACTACTTGTAACCCTCTTTTGTCTACAAAGTCGAGCAACGTCCGACCTTTGACGTTTGTCTGTAAACTATTCCACGCCGGGTGTTTACAGTTTAAATCTCCAGCAATGATTGTGGGGAGAGGGTTAGATAAGACCGATTCAAAATCCGCCGTTTCGATTCGGTTACTCGGGCTGAGGTAGAAAGATGCGATTTTTAATGTAACTAAGCCGGCACATTGACCACTGTCGCATTTGATCCACCTCGGAGTAGTCCAGTAATCTTTTTGCGAAGATCAAAGTCCCGTACCTTAATCTAATCTCCGACGACCTCAAATACGTAAGGGTATTTGGTAGTCTCAACAATTGGGTGGGACGGTGGTTTGTCTCGGACACCAGCATGATGTCGAGGTTTTAATAATAATACTTTATTCACGGTATAATCTTATCATTTACATCTACATCAAATATACATAAACAATGATGTTTTATAATACAAAAATAAAGAATACAAAAAATAACATACATTAAAGCGCACATATACATTAGTCAGAATGACTCAGCTGACTTTTAAACGTAGATTTAGAGACACAAAATACAATAATATTATTGGTAATTTATTTGCAAATCTACACATTCTACCGAGATACCTTGGATAAAATAATGTTTCACCTTACACATTTTTTCTGAAATGCCTCTGGCATTTTAGAAACAAACACGAAATAATGGTTTCTTGTTAGCTATTACTGATTCTGAAAAAGAAACGTTATGATTTTCTTATAAAAATCGTTTAAGTCGTTTAACAGAGCGACTATCCTGTCATCATGGTTTGCAACCGGAGGAATTGTTGATGATGCGACCGCGTTAGCGAAAGATTTTCCCGTGAGAACAGCAGGTTTGCGGGGACCTGCGGGATTAGAAGATGACTGAACCTAAGCCGGAGCGGCAGCGGGAGTTGAAAAGACTGATTTATTTGCGTGCGAGGCCAACAATTTCTGATAAAAGAAACATCCTTTAAAATTGGCGAGGTGCGGACCCGCGCAAAGAGCACACTTTGGAGGTGTGTTTTTGAAGCAGACCATCGATTGATAGTGCTCGGAACAGATGCGACAGACTGGCGTCTTAGAGAAACAACGCTTAGCCGTGTGGCCCAAACGTTGACATTTGTGGCATTGCGGAATGCCACCACCACGATTTTTTTGGTTTAACAGAGTCCTTAAGACCTAGAAGTTCTTTCAACCTCAAAATTTCAGAAAATTTGGCGTTTTTGGGAAGCTGCTCCAAAAACAAGCTAAGCCTAACGTGCTCGTTTCTTATATGATGAACGTTAGAAGGACAGAACCCCAAATGGACAAGAGCCTGACTCACGTCTTGCTCGATATAACATTCAGCGACGTGTCGGATAACAATTTTTAAGCATCTTTCTTTGGCGGTTGACCAAGTGTGGAAACCCACATCCGCCAATTTGAGGTAGGCAGTTGCCTTTCAGTAATCATCGGAGGTGGCTGCCGCCATGCAAATATCCTCTCGAGTATTGCGTGATGAAAGAATAACAACTCGGTTATCCTTAATCCATAATCCTGCCTTGTTTGGCGGCCTTCTTCTTCTTTTTCTTTTCAATCTCGATAAAACCACCTTCTTCATTGAAAGTTGGGAGCGGGGCATCGGGTACACGGACCGCTGTCAAAACGTCCGCTGCTGCTTGGTCCGGATTCTGCTTAACGGAGGCGTGGCCTAGCTTATCGAAATCCAATCTATTATCGGAGGGGGAGGAGTCATGGCGGCGTTTGTTCCCGCCGGTAGGGGCCCAGGCTTATCTCTTGCTTAGAATTTCTTTTTCTTTGTTTTTTTATCCTGGGATAAGAAACCGGCCGGGGCGTCCCTGGCTTCCTTCTTCATAGCTAAAGTTTTAAGCTGCTGCTCCGGCACGGGTGCCATTGAATGACTAACACTTGAGTGGGTGGGCAGGCTACAGTATTCTTTTAATTAGGCGTGACTATTTTTATAGTGTAACGCTAATTTGTTATCAGTTAAAAATCAGCTTGTCCTCCGCTTAGCAAAACTGATTTAAGGAGACTTTATTATTGTCTGAGCGTTTCCTAGTCTAATAAGCTAAAATCAAATTAGTAGTGCGTTAGTCTGAACATACAAACACTATGAAACGCCTATAAGGCTGGCATAATCGTGCACTTTTCATGTTTCTTCTAAGACTATTGTCAGTAAGGCAGGAAAGTTTTTCCAGTATAAAGTTCAAATTTCTAAAACCAAAGAGGAGGGAGTTTAGGGGAAGTTGAGTTGGTAGACGCTCGTTAGAGTGAATCCAAAGTTTAGGAAAATCAATGTTCACAGACTTCTTAAATCTAGTCTTCAATGCCAAAATCAACGTAAAACTTTTGTAACCGTTTACACTTCTTGTAACTTTTTTCAGAGGAAAAGCAGCTCAAAACCACACACAACCCCATTCATTTTTTTAAGCAAACTAGTATGACCGTACCAATAGGCATCCATCGTGCCTAAACTTATAGTAAAAGTGCCCCAACACTACAGTCTCGTTAATACAAGAAACTCCTGACACATGTAGAAACCTCTTTGAAGGATTGAAAAAAATTTCAACAAAAAAATTAACCAACGTGTTCTACACTACCGGAACAACTGTTTTATGGTCTAGAAGACGTATCAAGCAAACTATATAAGAAGACTCTGAGCTAAAAAACTTCGTATCTCAAGCAACTGGCAATTCTTATCAAGCACCTCCCACGCCAAGTTTCAAACCAACAATGCACTCACTTGATCAAACGTTAAAAAAATCAAGCCAAAATTTACTAGCTGTATCTACAAACATCATATCTAAACCGTAGGACCTTGGCTGTTAGAATTTAGAAACACGTTTCTACTACGCAAAATATTTAGGCAGGGGTCCCTCAAGGCTCCATTCTCTCTCCGGTCTTTTTTAATTTTTTTTTTGCGGACATGCCACGGGGTTAAGGGTACAGCGCTCCTGTACTTGTCAAAGTCACCTCTAGTGATTACTTCTAGGCTACAAAAAGCCACCGACGATCTGGAATGTTGGTTAGATGACTGGCTAGTAAAGGTTAGTTTGGAGAAAAGCAAAGCCTTTACTCGGGGACGGAACGCATCTCATGAAAACGTCTGTCTCAACGACGTTCCCATATCGTGGTCCGATGCTGCTAAGTATCTGGTGATTACCTTTGACAAGAGGCTCACGTAGAAGTTGCAGGTGCAGTCAATTCTCGATAAGGCTAAATTAGCTAAAAATCTTCTGGTTCCGATGCTGCGGCAGAATAGTGGTCTCTCTCTCCGGAATAAAGTCGGGTTATACACGTCTACCATCAGATTCATTATAATATATACGAGTGCCCCATCTGGGGAACCGCAGCAAATACGCATTTAGATAGGTTAGAATTGTTCCAAGGCTTGACCTTGCGGTAGCTCATTGAAACTCCATGGTTTGTCCAAAATTGTAATATCCAAAGCAATCTCGGGGTTCTGCCACTACGAAGACATCAAAGCTTTAGCCGCATAGTCTTGCGGTTCAATCCAACTCTGATCTGGCCCAACTCGCCGAGCCAGATAATGAAGTTTTGCAACACAAGCGTCCAGTTAATCAATCAATTAACATTGCCTAAAATTTCTTTCCTCTTCCTTCAGCCTATAGGGCGCATATGTCCCCTTTTTTTACACTGTTTTTGTCTATTGTCTTATTTTGCTATTAACGGAAGGTTTATGAGCTTATGGTTTCGAATTTTCAGGCATTTCATCGGTAGGCACTTGCCTCTTGTGCGTGAGTGAATCCGACACCTTCAGACTTTAGAAGATTCTCTTTCTAAGCCACAAAAAAAAACTAGTTATTATGAGTTAACAGTCACAGCAGCTTCCTGGATGTAACCATAAACGTCCGTCCCAACACCGGATCTGCAAGTGCCCAATTTGATCAAATTTGTTCTAATCGACTTAGCAGAAGATATCTACCATAATTGACCAACATGGTCAGCCTGCTCAAATTTCAGATAACCACGTCTGCAAAAAAACATGTACTCTAACTAAAAACGTTGTCAGCGGTAATCAGGAAGGAACCGAGTAGTCGGCAAAGCCGATAATAACTTATGTAAACCACGCGCAAACTGCAGTGGGTCAAACCCAATAGTGACTATACCAAAAGTAATTCCTGGACATGATATTAATGTGAAAAAAAAAACTAAGGTCCAATCTAGGACGTAATTCCTAGGAGGATTGTTATTACTAGTACTAATAAAGCACTAATATGTACGTACCATAAGAGCGCACAACTTTTTTTGTAAAACCTTCAAGGATGTTATTCATTTTAACATTAATAGTTCTTAAAATGCTTAACACATGTATTCAGGTTTGTTCATCAAGTAACATCGGATGGATGCAGAGCACGTGATTTGCAAAAAGTGTGGCATCAATGGTACCTACTGCGCCAGAACGCCTAAGAACTCTTCAGCCAGTTCCAACTTTGAGATCACAACATCTCTGCTTCTACTTAGGATATATCAAACCAGAAAGAAAAGTACTGCTGGGCCAAGTTACCTAATCCAAAAAACACATATCTTAGAGAGTGGTTTTAATAAGTTTTGCTAAGACCTTGCAGTATTTACCACTAAGCAGCATCTACCACCCGTAAAGGGTCAATATAGCTTCTTAGTCTTAGAAGTATAACTGAGAGAGGATCGCCTAAACATTATGGTACTTTGAAGAGTAACTGCTGTCCGTATCTCCAAGACCAAATGTCGTGACAGTCAACTCAATAATTGTTTCAAAAACACAACATTTCTTTAAGCAAACATCAAACCAAAAAAATAGTTTGCTGGACCAAGTCACTTAATACAGCACATTACTTGGAAGAAGCCTGTGACAATCTCTATCAAGACTTTACAGTATCTACCACGGAGCTTAATCTCGGAAGTATAACCAGAAAAGCATTGCCGAGACTTTGTGGTACCCTGGAGAGTAACTACTGCCCCATCTCCAGGACGCAATTCCTTAAAAGAATAAGTCACCTAAATAATCGTTCCATTTTCTGTGTCATTTTCCAGGATAAAACAAGCCCTAATCCATGCACAACTCTACAAATTAACAACTTATAAAACAATATAAATGAGTTGTAAGAAAAGTAAAGTAGAGTAAATTAATTTTCTTCTAAAGTAGTGTTATAGCTTCATTAATGAAATTACATAATTATTAATAAAATTAAAACGTGTCTTCAAACAAATACTTAGAAACACACAATTCTTCCAAGAAAGCGCCAATATTTGCAGAAATGTTTGAGGTTATATTAATTATAGTCCTTATAATTGCTATCTCGCCTTGTATTGTACCAAGTGTATTGAAGCTACCTGCATAGGTTAGCTTAAAAAATATTATTTCAAGTATCTCAATTTGAGTATGAAGATATAGACATTAACGTTAAAATTGTATTATAATAATTGCTCAAAATTGTCTATCCATTATAAACATAGAATTGGGAATAAAATTTTACACGAGTCACATTGTCTTAAAATAATGAAATTCCTCCCCAATTAAATTTATTCTTCTCAATAATAACTTCTACAAAATAATATAATCCCAAAATAACTACCATAATTTCCTCAAGCCTTTTTCAACCATTAGTTACAAGTTTCATTTAATTCCTTATTTCTCTGCTACTCACATGTTCCTAACACTCATCGAAAATGAATACATAAATATTTAATCGCGGCCACATGTTGACGGAAACATTATATAACAATCATCTCAATATACGATTCCCACACGCTAAATATCATATCACATGTTCTCCGGCGATTTCAGAAAGCAATAAAAATTCAAATCACATATTAAACCCTTTTATTTTTTTGCTTTCTTTGAGGGAGGAGTAAAATTGAGTTTATAAAAAAGCGTGCGCATCGTGTGTCGGTCGGGTGGTTCTTGGAATTTTTTACGTTGATGCCTATCGGCACGACTAGGAAATCCCATGGGCCCAACAAGGATGGTCTGAGCTCGTGCGTCCACTTAGATTTATCCCATAATATGAACATACAAGGGCTTTTAACGAGTACACTAGATCGACACGATTTGGGGTTTTTCTATAATATGGGTGTTGTGGGTACTGGTGGTCTCTGTCAAATCAAAATTGACAAGTTTTGTTGTTTAAAATGCAATTTTAAAATGATGCATAAATGTAGCTCCGCAATTTAGAAATAAAAAATAAAATAATATTTAATAAATTATAGAACTGATTGAGAATTTAGTCTATGTATAAAATATATATATGCAAGCTTAATAAATTTGAAGGTTGCTATTTATTTATACTTATAAAACTTATCATCAAAATCAAATAATGAAGTTGTAAACTAACCAACGACGCCAATGTCTAAAATACACAGATTAGCAACTACCGCATGAAAAATCCGTTCTATGGCAACACGACTTATACATCGCTTTGTATAATCTATGTCTACAAACTGAAAATTTAAACTAAAAAGACTAACATTATTCATTATATTAATGATAAATTATTTCATGTTCATACTACAAGAAATTAATTGTTGAACAGTGGATGAATTGTTGTGCACAGGCAGAACCCCTACCAAACCGGTGATAAAAAAATAGTATTATAGCAATATTACAAAACTTTTAGTGTGCTTCAAAATTTATTCGCTCACTTAAAAGCCTTACCAAAAATTTATTAAATTAATTAGCAAGATACACACTAGTTGAGTATCTTGGAAAGTAACCAATTCTTGGATGAGCAGATGGAAGTATTAGTTTGTTAGCTTAGAAAAGTATTCCTACTTAACCGTTTGTGATTACAAAATTTAAAGTTACTCTCTCTTGCCGCAAAATGTCAAAAAGTTTAAAAAAAGCGGACAAAACCAATTTCTTGATTTCTTTATTAAATGCGGGGCTGGTGGCTTAAAAGGTAATCTTCATCAAGGCATGATGCTTTTGGGTCCTCTTATACACCCAAATGAAACCATACAAAACCAAACCCAAAAAGAACTACCCCACCAGGCAATTTAAACAAACTTTGAAGACGTCGTCGCCGCGCTTTTAAACTGAAGTACTTCTACTACGCTATTCAGCGGTGAGTTATAGAGTTACAGAACCTGCGCTCCCAAAAAAACCAAAACAGTTAATGCGCTGCTTATCGAAGACGACTATGACAACGTTTGCCAGATACCTGGCCGAGCACCCAGACGTTGCTTTGTGAAAACATGGAAGCAGCGTACGACCACAACGGTAGCATTACTATCAGACATTGCTGCGGTAAACACCTGCAGATCAAAAACCAAGACAGTTCTGCAATGTGCAAACTAACAATCGCACAACTTAATAAGCAATAAGCTGGAGATCTTTGTGAAGCATAAACCAAAAACTTCAACCGTTTCTCCTGCAACTCTACAAGAGTCTTCACAAAGAACAAATTAACGGCTTCCTTAGGTTAGATGTAGCAAGCGATGTGTGCCGCCGGATAAACTAGTTCTACGACTGTATGGTTATGGTAAACACTGATCAGGTTGACCCACAACAACTAAAATTCTTGCGGCTTCAGACAATCCTAATTGTAGAATATAGATCAATACTTACTATCAACCGGCAAAGCAATATAACGTCATAAAACAAACTCGCGACATTATGATTAAGATTCGAAACACACAACAACTGCCCAGAGGCTTAACATTTATTACGGCCACTGTGGGTAGCTATAAGCTCCTGCACGTTGTACAACATAAGCATCAACAGGTTTTCTTGAGTACTGCCCTTGAGGTAACTCCAGATGAGTGTGTTTGTGTGTAGACTTACTATGTAAAGGCGTGTGTTGACAAACCATTCCATTAAATCTTTTCACTGAAAGCAAAGACGCTTTTGGACTTATACAAGCTGCATTTGCCACTCTTTTGGAAGAGACGCCAATTACAAATGGCGTCCAAACAGGGACAACAAATGGCATAGTACCTTGAAGAGTGTGGCAGTTGGTGGTGTAAAAATGTGTTGTTTGAAAACTTTTTAACATATCCAATAATCCATAATATTGCCATCTATCGTTCACCTGGAGCTCGTAGACATCTTAGTAAAAGTACCCTCCAAGGGTTGAGGACACTTGGTAAACATATAGGGTTGTTCAATAGCTTGCGGAAGTTGGTGCAATTTAGTTAAGAAGGAACCTTCAGCAGAGTGATGACTCCTCTATGGATTGCTGGTGAAAATTTTAGGGTACATCCATAGTGTTTGGTTTCCAGAACTCGGAACGTGACTCACGGCGATGTATTCGATGCCAAAAGTTGAGTATGGTTTTAGAGGGTAAGTGCCAGCCTTCAAGCCAGTTGTCGGTGTTAAAGCGTAATAGAGTTGTAAGCAGTAGTCATCATCGGAAGGTTCCTTTGATAGTTACCAGTTGTCAGGCGGTGTGAGCCATAGGTCCCGTAAAAGTGCTAAAAGTGACGATCATCGGTAAAGGTTCCAATTTATAGACGTGGTCATTGGGCATAACGGTCGTCGTATGAGTTTACAGAAATTTAGATTTATGTTTGACATTTACGAAATGGGACGCTTTACATTTGAATAAAGTTGGAAAATAATGAAAACTTACTTTCAATGTGTTGAGTCTTCTACTCAAACGGTAAGAAATTTACGAAACAAATTTGATAAAAAAAAGTGCCTTCAACGCACTTTGTGGACCAATTTGTGAAGCGAGTTTGCAAAACTGGATTGTTTCAGCCAAAAAAATTAATACTGTTGCTCAAAGTGTGCGTGAACATGCATCAACATCAACTCGTTATCGTTCTCAGGAACTAAACATTTTTCGCACTTTTTTTAGGACAGTTTTGCATAAAAACCTTGAATAATTATGATTGGGATAAAAAAATTTTAGTATGTAAGTCAAAAATTGACTTATTGCGGGCTTTTTAGTAGATAGTTACGATGAAACCCGTAAATTAAACGGGGCAAAATGTATTGAAACTAAACTCATTCATCTAGGAGAACGGGTTGATCAAATTCCAGATAATTTAGAGGAATATAAAGACTTGATTATCCAATTTAAAAAATCATTAACAGATTTAGAAAACAAAACGGAAAAAAAATGTAATGCGGCCAAATTAAATTGTTCAGTCATTAGTAGTGTAGGGAGTAACAAAAATGATATTTCTGAGCGGTCTGTCAGTTTGTTGGGGTGATTAAAAAAGAATATAACTGATTGGAATGTACAATTTTTATTCAATTTGCATGAAATAAGTGTATGCGCATTTTTAAAGAGAGTTACGGATTCAGAACTGTTTGTTGCGATACCTAAACTCTTAAAAGATAGAGCTCTGACTTGGTATAGAGCATATAAAAATACTATTTTATGTTGGGATCATTTTAAAACTAAACTGCGAGGAGAGTATTTACCCGCAGATTACGAGTACGAGTTGCGTCGCGAAATTGATAACCAAAAGCAAAGTAATGGTGAGTCTATTAGCAAGTATTTTTCTTGTATTTTAGCCCTTTTTAACCGTGTCCTTAGTCCAGTATCTAGTAACGACAAACTAAACACTCTTAAAAGAAATCTTCACCCTTACTTTATTGAAAGACTCGGGTATGATCACAACAAATCTGTAGAGGTGTTGCGGTTGCGACGCAACCAGATTGAAGCTAATTGGCGATTAGCAAAAAAAGCAGAATTAGAAAATAAAAGTAACAGGTTTACCCTTGAGCCAGATTTATCTGGGTTTCCAAAGCAAATTAGAAAATCTAAACATCATAGAGATCAATTCACTCAGCTGCGCTGTTGGAATTGTGGAGACAGGCCACTCATCTTCAAAATGCAAGCGCCCTAAAAATATATTTTCTATTGGTTGTGGAAGATCAAGGATTACCAAAAGACAATGCCGAAGTAAGGGAAACGATTTGGTGAGATCATAAACAGTCGGAATGTGTCTCGTTTATCCTCTAAACCAACTGAGAACGTTTACACTCATCACATATCCCAGTTATTAGAAAACGTATCTAGCGACTTAAGGCCTCACCTTAAAATATGTATTTATGATTTGGAAATTCATGCTCTATTACACAGTGGTTGTTCTAAATCATGCATGTCCTTAGAACTTTTTAATTTTTTTTATGGTTTAGGACGATTAGTTTTAAAATCGTGTAATGTTAAAGAACTTACTGTTGCAAATGGCAATAAAGTAGAGGTGTTCGGTATTGTAGAAGATACCTATTACATTTAGCAATAAGGTATTAGTAGTAGATTACTTAGTTATTAAAAATTTAGCCACAAATTTAATCTTAGGTATAGATTTTTGGGTGCAATCAAAAATTGTAACAAAACTGCATAGCAATCTTATTGATTTTGATAAGAGAAAAGAGATTGGGGCAGTGACTAAACAGGACTTGAATATTGACAAGAAATGCCGGTTACAACAACTCACTTCTTATTATTTTAAGAGAATAGGATCTGGATTGGGATGCATTAACATGGTAAAACATGTAATCGATGTAGGAGCTACGACTCCAATTTAACAACGATACCGTCTAGTATCACCAGCTATGCTTAAAATAATAAATGAAGAGGTTGATAAATGTTGGCACTTGATGTTGTAGAGCCAAGTCACTCACCATGGTGTTCCCCAGTTGTAATGGTCAGAAAAAAAAACGGTTAACTTCAGACTCTGTATAGATTTTAGAAATGTCAATGAGGTTACTAAGCGTGATGCATACGCATTACCGCAAGTATTGGCAAATCTTGATCGGTTACGTTCAGCAAGGTATTTATCATCTCTGGATATAGCCAGTGCATATTGGAAGTACAACTTGATGAAAGTAGCATGGAAATAACAGCGTTTGCTATTTATGGGCGCGGGCTTTATCAGTTTAAAAAACTACCTTTTGGTTTTCATAATAGTTCAAGCGCATTTCAGAGATTAATGGATACAATACTAGGCTTAGATTTAAAACCTTTTATTTTTAAATACTTTGATGATATCATAATAGTAACCAAAGATTTTGAAACTCACATAAAGGTATTGCACAAAGTTTTTAAAAGATTAATTGCAGCTGGTTTAACTTTTAATAGAAATAAATGTAAATTTGCTATGGCCGAAGTAAAATATTTAGGGTATGTAGTAAATAAATTAGGATTGCTAGTAGACCCTGATAAAGTATAAGCAATCATCTATTACCCAGTTCCACGAGGGCAATGTGATGTTCAAAGATTTATCGGATTGGCCGGGTGGTATCGCCGGTTTATTGACCATTTTGCATCTCGTGCTGTCCCCTTAACGGATTTACTAAAGAAAAAAAAAACGATGGGATTGGGGAGTTATAAAACGGAAGCGTTTAACAATCTAAAAAATTGTCTGTCGATCACTCCAGTGCTAGCTGTACCTAACTTTGAATTACCTTTTGTTATAGAATGTAATGCTAGTTCAGTTGGACTTGGGTGCATACTGAGTCAATTATTCCCCGAAGGGCAACGCGTAATAGCTTATGCTAGTTGCTCAGTAACTCCTGTAGAAAAGAATTTTTTTGCTACTGAATGTTTAGCAGTACTTTTTAGCATTGAAAAGTTTAAAGGATATGTTGAAGCAACACACTTCACTATTATAACTGATCACCATTCATTAAAGTACTTATGGGGACTAAAAAATCCCCCTGGTCGCTTATGCCGATGGATAATGAAGCTCCAGCAATATTCCTTTACGGTAGTCAAGGCTACAAGCGTTAAGCTCCCGATGCGTTATTTCAACCCCAACCAGTTTTGTTATCATTGGTTAACATTAGGAATCAGGATCATTATGCCTGGTATACTCGCATGATACAAAGGATCAAGACCAATCCTAATGATTTCCCTACTTGGAAGGTCCAGGGCAATCAACTTTTTAAGGATTAGTAGGGGTTTTTCTTTTGCATTAATTGTGATTTTGTTTAATTTTGCATGTTTTGTTGTTGTTGGCCACAATTAATAAATTTTTGATTGTAAGTTAACTTTGATATTTTCCAGTCAAAAGCAGTTAGCGTATTGAGATAATATAACTTTTGATTTGCATACGGGTTTTACTGTGATTTTGTAGTATTAAAAGAACATTGAAAGTGGTTTTTTTAATTCTTTAACTAATTACATTGGTTGCGTTTCAAGTCTTGTGCTTAATGTCTTCAATTTCATTATGCTGTTCTGTTTGGTTTACTGTAGCATGCAATTTTTATAGCCGCACATCTATATGAAGCAGAAAAGAACTAAATGTTAACGCTTGTTTACAATTTTATTTTTTATTTGAAGCAATATGCAGTGGTGTAGCTAAGATTTTTAAGCTTAACCGCAAAATAATAAAAATGGTCCCTCAGAGATGGTTTAAAAAATACAATTTTGAATTGCAAACCCTTGCTTACAGGGTAATAAACCACGCCATTATTTTTAAAACTAGTTTTAATTTATTATATAATTATTCAACATTTTAACAAAAGAAAGAACACGACATTTGCATCGAAAATGTCACTTTCTGACATTTTTTTGCATTTTGCTCAACATCTTTGTTCTAGGCTTATGTACGCCACTGTTTTTAGTTTAGTTTTAGCTTTTTATTTTTAACACAAAAAAAAATACGACATTTGTATTGATAGTTTTGGTAGTTTTTTGCATTTTACTCAAAAACTTTTAACTAAGCTTATGTAAGCCAACCTAACCTCAAGAATTTGCATTGACGTAACTTAGATTTTTCAGAATTGGTTCTTCATAAACTATGCTAACTACAAAAATCTACATTGTACATGTTTTGAGATTAGTTTCAGCTATCTATATAGCTATTTGACATTTTAATGATTAAAAACTTTGAAAAAGTCTGGCAAATTTACATTAAAATGCGCATTTTTAGACTAGTTAGTTCTTTAAGTAATTATTTGACATTTTAACGCAAAATTGAGCATAACGTTTGCATTGAAAATACCACTTTTTGATAGTTTTTGCATTTACTCAAAAGCTTTGAGCTGGGTCTATTAAGCTGACCTTACTACATAAATTTACATTAAATTACGCTTCTTTTGAGATTAGTTTTAGTTTTCTATGTAATTATTTGACATTAAATGAGAGAAAAAAACACGACAATTGTACTGAAAGAGCCATTTCTAGTTTTTCGAATTTTACTAAAAATATTGAAGGCAGGTCAGTAAGTCTGTGACTTTTTAAATAAAACACAGGTTTTTGGATAAAAAAATTTTCTATTTCTTTTAAAAAATAAGATTTGTAGAGGTCATCAAAATGTTATTATAATTTAGTTTTCAGTTCATTTGTATAAATATTTAATTCATTATTGTAGAAATATTAGTTAATTTAACTAGATTTTATGACGAGACAGTTCACCGTTTCTGCCACAGATGCCGTGAGCAGTTGGATGATCCTCGGAATCCAATCGTCCAGATCGTCTCTGCGCTTCACCAGTCGCCCGCTCCGACTACCCATTCCGTCCATTTATGGATTTTCAGAGCGCGTCGAATGCGCGCTGCAATAAATTTTTATCGTCTCATTTTACTGCGACGAGTCATGCTTATTTAGTTTACGTCTTTTATAGGATACATCGTCGTCGTCTTACTTTTTTTTATTATCATTTGAAGTGTGACGAAACGCGAGGCGCAATGTTGTGACATGTAATAGGACAATAAAATATCCAACGTTGGTTGAAAGTGGCGCGTGAAATACAACAAAGAAATAAACAATGGGTAAAGGAGATTGTTCAGAGAAACAAAAAATCATATTCAACACACACGAAATAAAATTTTAGTAATAAAATTCAATATTGTTTAGGGTTTAATTGAAAAGTTATTATTGATTTGATTGGGGATTAAGGTTTAATTGTTTTGCTTTTAATTGATTTTATTAAGCGCCACACTAAAAGAAAAAAGCAAATATAGAGAATACAATCATTATTGCATGAACATTGATTCTAACGACAAAGTATTTAATTTTCTAATTAAAGCTTTTGTTATCAAAATATGAATTAGAAAAATGTATACAATTTTTGCTTTTTTGTGCCAATTGATTACTTTATTGAGAAACACACAATCAAATGAGGAAACGTAGAAAACAAACAAAGATCCTGCTACAAAGCAAAACTATTTATTCTATTTTTGACGCTAGAAGCAAATTATTGTTGTTGCTAATGGCAATTTTATTAGGGTAAGGTTTTTTTTTATTATTAGTTGTAATTTCTATTCCAAGCGATGCTGATAATATTCTTTAGCTACTTAAGGGGACTCACTGTCTGTTCAAATACTCAATTCATCAGAATTATGTCGCATATTTTCTTTAATCACTTTTATGATATAATTTCAGTAAAATAACACAATTATTAATTATACTTCTTATCATTTTATTATTTAAACGTAAATATTGTAAAAATTAATAATCTACCGTTCCGTCAAACAACGATAAACAATGGAATTGTTATGAGGTCATCTATTAATAATTTTACAAATAATGACAACGTCCGGGAAACTTAAATAATATTATTATATGATGAAATAAAAACAAATAGTTGTCTACAAAACGGGTGTGTTTATATATCTTATCGCAAAAGTAGAAATTAATAACATTATTTATTTGCACATTTTAGGTATATCAATTTAATTGAGTTAATCAAACTAGATCAAGTAATAAATTATATTTTACAATATAATTTTTAGGATTTATTTAGCTGTACATACTGACTAGGCCTAGTATCTGGTCCATCCACACTTTTATATTAAATGTAATTATGGTTACATGAACACTAATTATGTATTAGACTAATGTCCTAAATTAATAAACGCCACAATTTCTTAATATGCTCTACCGGAGCTAGGGCTCGAACTTGCAAAAATTTATGCACCGAAATTCAAAAGTTAGGCACGCCCAACCGAATTGGTTCACTTTTAGATTTGAAATGTTTTTCTGTTTAAACATATAGAGAATTATTTCTGTAAATTTTGAATGTTGTTAATATAATTCATCATTCACCTAACCTAACCTAACCTTACCATTTATAAGATTTAATTTTATTGTCTTATTAGTCACTTCTAATGGATAAAGAAAAAGTTATTGTTTTTCCAGTTTATGAATATCAAATCCCCAACTGCTACCAAGCTAAGCTAGCGTTTTATCACTGAGCTGTCTTATCAATTGCATTGTTGTTGTTTTGTTTAGTGTTTTGAACTTGGCAAAGTGCGTTTAGAAATAACAAGTTTTACTTTAAGAATCTTGATGAAAAGATATCCTTTCTTTGAACAAAATTTACCATAACTAACAATTAACTTGCATCTTTTTGGAATTGCCATATTATTGTCAATGGTATATTTTCCTGCAATTTTTAAAAGTGTCTAGTTTGGTGTAGTGAGCAGATTTTAAACGGTTATATCACAAATTCCCATGTTAATCAACTGCTACTACACAAGTTTTTGGGAAAACTAGAACTGATTTGTCAAGTCGAGCGTGTTAGAGTTGCTCGTCTAGGTCTGCAGTTTATGTGGACGTTGCTTTGTTAACACAAGAATGACTTTTTTCAGTTTTGCCTGTCTTTATTTCATCAAATGTCTGCAGGTAGTATTTTGCCGTAGTTTGGACTATTTTCCAATGTTTTGCTGCTTGGTACTAAATGTTGCTTAACACTATTTTTTGGTAACCGAACCGGTGAATCAGGAGCTTTTCCAATAGGCTGATGGTCAATTTGCTTATTGCTGGTATTGCTTGTCCATAATGGGCAGTGCTACTTTGTTCCGGATTTAAATGCGCTTTTTTGTCTCGATGCAAATTAAGTTGCTCCGAATAAATGCTTTCTAGCTTGTTTGTGTGGAATCGAGTCTAGAGCTCAGTTGGAATTTGTATAAGAGATCATAGGCTTTTGGAATTCTTCCTCTTAGTAACAACCTGGTCAGGTCTTGTCCGTCACACGTATTCCGGGTCAAAGGTAAGTGCATTGTTTTGTTTCTCTTTGCCGTAATCTAGTGGCTCAGATACTTGACTTCAATTTTGGAAAATTTGTATTTGCGCAGTTTGCACTTTAAACTATATTCTAAGACTCTTTGCGAAGGTGGTTAACGTGGTCTTATAGTTATAGTTTTCTGAATATACAAAAATTTCATTCAAGTAAACCAGCACAAATTTTTCCACCAACACCTTAGCATCAATTTCTGAAACGATGCCAAATGAAACTGGTATCCGGCGCTGCAAAGGTTGTGTAGTGGCGGTATTGTTATTTTCTAGGGGTATCTGTCAATACCCTCTCTATTTTTGTAAAGATTTAGACCCATCCAAAGTCTTTGAAAGTTTTATGGATATTTAATTGCTGCAGTTAGTTGCCGCAAGTCTATACATTACCTCGATGAACCATATTTATTTTTGACCAGTGCTACGGTAGAGCTGGTGCATCTTTTAATGATGCCGGTGGTCAAATTTTTTTTTTATATTGTATGAGCACCTTGGTACCTGTATGAGGGTGTGCAAAGACCGACGCCAACTCGAAGGTTTTTTTTGCATTCTGGTCGAGTCGGGTGTATCTCCGTTGATGGTACGGTTTTTTTGCACTCTACTAAAACACTTTAGCACGTTTGTGTTTGCCAACGTGTAGTCTAGGCTTGCATCATTTTTGTGTAACCATGCATGCCCTAATATAATTGTCTCACCTAATGTTGGTGCAATTAAGAATTAAGCAATGTTTTTGCTGGTTAGCACCGTGGTCGGTGACAGGAGTCCAAGTATTATATCCGGTAAAGAAAAGAAAGTGCAATTTTTGTGCAATGACCTTGTCAAGAGAGTAGTGCCGCAATCCCGCAGTCGAGATATCAAATCGGGATCTTTACGCTTGGAGAAGAACGAAAGTTGTTATTGTTGGTTATTTCAGATTAAAGCTGGTGAGATGTTGATAGGGCATCCATAAAAGTTTTGGTGTTCCGGGCAGTATTACAACTTGGTGGTGGGTCTAAACTGCTAGCACTTTTTTTGTGTGCCGTGGGTCTGAATCTTCAAAAAACTTACGTTCCCAGGAAATATTGGATTCACAGCGCCTATCAACAAAACTCAACCCAATCTGAGAATTGCCTGGAAGTTTGAGACTTTTGGCTCATGTACCTTCCGTTTTGAGGTTGTTTAAGATTTGCTCTAAGTTTTTGGATTTTGTTTTGGATGTGGTTCTACCCACTTTACGTTAGAAGTAACTCGGCTACTACTGAGTTCACCAATCGTTTGTGGATAAATTCTTCCCGATCTAGTTCGGCGAGTCTTGCCAGATCAGTATTGGAGTAAACTGCGAGGTTTTTGAAGTAATTTTTGGTCAAAACTTCAATATAATTGTCTAAATTTTGAACATACTATAGAGCTCCTGTAAACATCCGCAGAGTTTTGTTTTGGAAAGTTTCTAAACGATTACGGTGGCAACTTGCCGTCATTCCCCAAATGGGGGAAGCGTACGTGATCACGTAGATTTTGTTCCGGAGCGACATGCCGCTATTCCAACGCAACATTAGATAGAGTAGAGTTTTTGCCATGTTGGCTTTGTCCAGTAGAGATTGTACATGTGGCATGTAATCAAGTTTCTTATCAAAGATTACCCCAAGATACTTGGCAGTTTGGACCACGGTATAGAAAGTGCCAGTTGTCCATCCAATCTTCCAGATCAACGGTGGTTTTATGTAGGCGTAAGGTGATTATTTTGGTTGACCTTGAGAAGTATATAAGAGCTGTGTCATCAGCATATTAAGCCATTTTAACCTTGTGCATGCTCCTCAAAAGCATATCGGCTACAAACAGGTTAAAAAGGTGCGGCGAGAGAATGGAGCCTTGAGGAACTTCAGTCTCTATCTGCTGAGAGGTAAAGATGTAGTTATCGAGGTTGACTGCCAGACTTTTACGTTTTAGATATGAGGCTAGCAGCCTTATAAGACGCAGAGGAAATCGTTGTTTCATTAGCTTTAGAAGCAGTTTTTTGTAGCAGACTTTGTCAAAGACTACTATTTCCGTGGCTTTTTTTTGTCTGAAACCTTCGACAATGTGGTCCGCGACTCGGTTGAGTTGATGTACCATCGAGTGTCTCTATCTAAACCCATGTTGGTGGGATAGGAGCAGATTGATCATATTCGTATGTTTTTGAATGATATCCAAGATCACCCTTTCTATGACTTTACTTAAGGTGCATAGTAGGCTTATAGGCTGATAGTTTTGGGGAAACATCTTGTTTTTCCCAGATTTTGCGATTTTTATCACTAGCAAGCCGACGGAAAGTGCCCAGTAAAAAGAATGACATTTGCAATATTGGTTAGAGCCATTATTGTTTTATAAGAGAACGATTTCAGAGCTTTGTTAGATATTTTATTCAGACCAGGAGCAAAACGGGATTTAAATCTTTTAATAATGTCTCTGATTTGAGAACTTCTAACGCTGTCTAGTGTAGTGTCATTGTCAACGGTTCTCAGAAAGTTTCTTACTTCCTTGCGAACCTTTTCAATGTGCTTCAGATCCGTATAATTGGTATACAGATCGGCGCATTGAAGTTTGAGTCTGTTTGCAAATGCTTCGGCCTTTTCTCAGTCGTGTATATGATGGGAACCTTGTGGTCACGATGTCTTTGCCATTAATGTTTGGCGGCATTTTTTGTTTGAATCAACGCCTTTGTTTTCCGTAATAATTCTAGAGGATTATCGACGCATACATGAAAAGTTTTAGAAGCTTTTTCCGAGGCTTGTTGGACTTGAGTAGTCAAAAGTGCGACGGCTCTTTCAATGTCTTCATCCTGTTATACTGGCGTCAGACTACCAATGCTATCTTCCAAACATCAAGAAAAGAAAATCCAATCCGTCTGTGACGAATTTTCTTCCCTATTTGAAACTCCTTCTAAGTAGCTCCAATAGTACTAAGCTGTGGTCAGAGCTTAGGTCATTGTGTAATGTAGTGTAGTTGCCACTGCGTGCAAGTTGACGTTTTTTAATATTTCTACGTGTCTTCTGTGGCCAGAGGCGCTGTGAAAAGTGGGTTTGTCCGGACGCAGGACCTGCAAATCTTTTTGCTCAACGTAATCGAATAACGCTTGACCCTTGGCGTTGGTTATTTGGTTATTCCACAATCTGTACTTTGAATTGAAGCCCTCCGCAATTATTGTGGGATGTGGGTTAGCGAAAATTGTATGATTTATTTGTTTAATTTATTTAATCAAGTTATGATTCATTTTAGGTTTCAAACAAGTCATTACTCCATCTCCAGGTTACAAACAAGTCATTACTCCATCTCCAATTTAGTATTAATTTATTTAAATTATTTTGACATATGTCAATTTTGACAGTTAACATGTTAATTTTGACAGTTGCCAAGTGTCATATTTGAAACATATCAATTGACAAAATGTACATAATAACTGTCAAATTGACATATAAAAAAACAAGTCGCTTCACACTGACGTTCAGTGACGTCACAAAAGTCACTTTGCGATTGACGGCACGGGAATTAGTAGATAAGGTGTCGCTTCGCGATTGGCAGTTAAGCATCCATAAGTTGCTTCACGTATACATATAATGCCTAACGTTTAGAGCCGGTAGGAACTGAGTCGCTTCGCGATTGACAGTTGAGTATTTATGAGTCACTTTACGTAAACATTTAATAGCTGATGCTCAGTGACGTCACCTTATAAATTGGTAGATACTGTGTCGCTTTGCGATTGACAGTTGAAGATCCATAAGTCGCTTCATAAACATTTATTAATGACGTCACGATAAGTCACTTTGCGATTGGCAGTACGTGAATTAGTAGATACGATATTCAACCACCGATGGTGTTTCTTTTGCCAAAAAACACGAGATCAAACGTCAGTTGTCATTAATATACGCGGGGAGGGGAACGTACCAATTTCTTGTTAACTATCACTTGGACGGGTGGGCGGGGTCACTATAAATACAGTCACACCCAATTGTTGAGATACTGTAACCCACTTACCCACCGAAGTGTTGCTGATCTAGTTAATTGCATATTCAGCCACCGATGATGTTTTTTAAGTCAAAAAATACGAGATCAAATAATATACGCGAGGAGGTGAGATGACCTCAGTAGTATAAATTGTGTTACTTAGGTCATTTCACTGATGAACATTTGTGAGGTTATTTTAAGGTTTTCTTTTTGAGGTCATGGTTGAGAGTAACTGAGGTAGTCTTTGACAATTTTTTATTAATGAAGTCATTAGTGAGATGACCTCAGTAATATAAATTGTATTAATGAGGTCATCTCACTGATGGACATTTATTTGTGAGGTTATTTTAAGTTTTTTTTTTTTGATGTTATGATTGAGAGTAACTGAGGTAGTCTTTTACATTTTTTTATTATTGACGTCATCAGTGAGATGACCTTAGTAATATAAATTGTATTACTGAGGTCATCTCACTGATGAATATTTGTGGGGTTATTTAAAGGTTTTTTTTTGAGGTCATGGTTGAGTGTAACTAAGGTAGTCTCTAATAATTTTTTAATAATGAAGTCATTAGTGAGATGACCTCAGTAATGTAAATTGTATTATTGAGGTTATTTCACTGATAAACATTTGTGAGGTTATTTAAAGGTTTTTTTTTTGAGGTCATGGTTGAGTGTAACTAAGGTAGTCTCTAATAATTTTTTAATAATGAAGTCATTAGTGAGATGACCTCAGTAATATAAATTGTATTATTGAGGTTATTTCACTGATGAACATTTGTGAGGTTATTTTAAGCGTTTTTTTGAGGTTATGGTTGAAGATAACTGAGGTCGTTCTTTACATTTTTTATTATTGAGGTCATTAGTGAGATGACCTCAATAATATAAATTGTATTACTGAGGTCATCCCACTGATGAACATTTATGAGGTTTTTAAAGGTTTTTTTTTAGGTCATGGTTGAGGTTAACTGAGGTAGTCTTTTACAATTTTTTATTAATGAGGTAATCAGTGAGATGACTTCAGTAATATAATTTGTATTACTAAGGTCATCTTACTGATGATCATTTGTGAGGTTACTTTAAGGTTTTTTTTTGAGGTCATGGTTGAGGCTGACTGATGTAATCCTTTACAATTTTTTATTAATGAAGTCATCGGTGAGATGAGGTAATATAAAAGACAAAATCTCTTGAAAAAGAAAGCAGAAAGATAGGGTAAATTGTAGTAAAGTTACAAATGTCTAATTTTACAATTTAAAAGGAGTTTTAGTTAACCAAACAAAGAAGAATACAACACTATTTTGACAAAATGTTTTTGAAAAATTGTTAGGTTTTGCTATTGTGTAGGTGTAAGCTCAACCAGCTACCTTGTTAGGTATTTATTTTGTTGTAAAATGCGTTTAGAAACTAACTAAAGTTTTGCAAACTTATAGATTATTGATGAAAGGTAGAAGATAGTTTTCAAAATGGATCAGAGTAAGTTTGTTGTAGATATTTTATTACTAATATATAGTTAAAATTTTAGAGTTGTTAATTAACTCTACTATTTCACAAGTTTAACATAAAAACTAGTTCTAGATTCTTAACAAATTTGTATTTTAATATAAAAAAATAATCCACCACATCTCGAATGCTTCTAATTTCTTGTTTGTAGCTTTTATTAATGTCCAAGCTTTAACTCTATAGAATAAAACAAAGAACACGTAACGTCGCAGGAATCTTATTTTAGTTTGTATAGTCAAGTTGTGACTTTTAAACATAGAACTCATTCTATTAAAAACAGACCTGGCTTCTTCGATGCGTTTCACTAATTATTTATTGTGATACCAAGATATACATCTTTTTGAACTCTTTCAATGGGTTGGTGGTTGATTAATATTTCGCATCTTGTGATGTTGTTTTTGCTAATGACCATTAGTTTTGTTTTGTTAATGTTATCCAGTCCTTGTCTTTCTCCTGACTGTCTGCAAATATAATAATTTTTACGTCTTCTAGAGTCTTTCTAAAGATGTATTTCGAGTATATATTGAACAACAGCGGAGACAATATACACCACGTAGAGTTTTTGTCTCTTCCGTGTTCCCTCCGGCTAGTCTTACGGAAGCAGTTTGGTTTCAGTAGAGATTTATGACTATTCTTATATCTTTTTAGTCTAGTCCGATGTCTTGTAATATTTGTATCATTCTATGATGTTTAACCCTGTCAAAGGCTTTCTGGTAGTCAATGAAACATGCATCATAGATGTCACAATTTATATCTCTACATCTTTGGAATAGCACTTGGATGCTGAAGATGGCTTCTCGTGTACCCACTGTATTCCTGAAACCAAACTGTGTGGGCAATACTTATTCCTCACATGTTTTTTTTAGTGGATGATCTTGAAGAATATTTTGAGTAAGTGGCTCATGTGGCTTATCGTTCTGTAATAAATTTTAATACTTAACTTTTTGCATCATGTGAATTTTTGTTACATTATTTTTATTGCAACGTAGGAAAATTACCGTACCCCAAATAAATTCCTAGAAAATTCTAATTACCGCTGTAAATATGCTACTTAAATATAATTGGATTAGCAAAAAAATGCAAATAACCATCGGCAAATTTAGTAATCAGATTAGATAAACCTAAAATAGCTTGAAGACACCCGGCAGTGAAATTAGTCTAACCTTTTTTTACCCATAGAAACGTAGGATTACCGCCCAATATATAGAAAACCGGGATTAAGGATTACGTCGGCGTTAATTGCCAAGCAACGTCAATTTGCGGTAGTAAAAGATTTTCACGGATTACAATAGAGCCGCATGGATTAACTCTTACAGTTGCTATATTAAAATTAATTATTTTATAATTTAAAAATAAGATGCAAATGTTAAATACTTTAAAGTTTGCAAATATTTATGCAAGATTTCAATATTAATAAAATAAAATTAAAGTTTTTACTTTTTTATTAATTAAAGTAATAAAACGCAGCTTCTACTTACAATAATTAAGCAATTTGTGTTGTCTATATTATAATTCAAATTAATATGACAAATTACCCACTAATTTGTAATATAAATAAAACACAAAAACATCACGCAATCGTTCAATATATAAAATTTATTCCCCAGCCTTGAAATTAGATCCCTTTGATATTTCTGTACATAAAATATTTTATTCCTAATTAAAAATAATATTTACTTTTCCTCGCAATGTTGACATTTAATCACATTTTTTTCTATTGTTTCAATTAATTTCTGTGTTTTATGGTGCATAATGTTGAACACCCACAAGAATATCTTTCGCAATATTCCATGAAAGGGCAACAAATAAAATTTTCAATCATGGTTTTTTTCGTGTTTGAAATTATATAAATTATCCGTCAAATAATTTAACGAAATATTATATGAAATCATCATTGCTGAGAAATATAATTGGAAACGAACGTGGTCGTATAGTAATATATAATGTTGGATAACTTAAAAGTAGTATAGATAATGCATTATATGCTCCAATAATATATGCCCTTGTATTGAATATTGTTTCTAAGAAGCATGGGTAATATTTTGAAATATAGAACAAACGTTGAATAAGTCATAACAATAAGAACTACTTATAATTCAGAAAAGGGTTCTCAACCAAAAATCTCTATAAAAATTGGTGTTTTGTCATTTTAACTGTTAAATATAATCTTGCGAATCTTTATGATACTGTACTGGACAATATTATCAATTAAAATTATGCAATAGTATAATCCGGGCACATTTATTTGGGTAAATTCCTGTAAACATTAGTAAGATAACATAAAAAGTAAGTAAATTTCTTGTATTATTTAAAGTGCTTTCTTTTTTTTGTAAATTATTCCTATATTTTATTAATGTTTTGTTCAAACATAATTTGGGAAAAAAGGTTGACCCAAAAACTAAAATTTCAAGTCATAACTTTCATTTTTACTACCACAAAACGCGTATGTGCTCTAAATATTTCCATAAAAACAGCAAATCCCATTGTAAACAATCCCAAAATTGCTACCATGATGCAACAAATTTTATATTGCCCCAAATATGACACAATTTCTTATGCAATTTTTAAGCGGCCATAAAACCTTCCACTAAATTACGCAACATTTTTCAATTGCCCTAAAAATTATGCAATTTTTATATTTTAAAACATATTTTTTTCTTTTAAAATTTTGTATTTTCGTATCCACCACCCGGGGATGAAAAGGTACCGTAAAGCCGAAAAAAGGCACCCCCTACGGTTACTTAAGATTTCTTTCGCAAACAGAGCTTAATTTTTATTGTCCTTTCTTTCTGCCTTTTTAAAACGTGTTTCGTCCAATTATGCAAAACATGTTTGGCATTTTTGGCTACTGTTGTAAAACGGCGGCAAATTTTTGCAATAAAAATAATTTCAGGTGCAATATAATTGGGAGTGTTAAAGGGTTATTAGAGATTTTGTAATTGTTCTTTTATTTGCTGTTGTAAAAATAATAGCTAGTAGCAAAGTCGTTAAATTGAAAGTAAATATAATTGCTTTACCTTAAAAGTTCTATTATTTTAATAATATTTAAAATTTAAGCAAATCAATTTAGTATAAAATTGTTAACGTAATCAACATTATGGATAAAATTAATAGTTAATTACGATGAAACTTCAATTTTATTATGCATAAAAGTAGTAATAATTGTTTTTATTTCTTTCTAAGAATCAAATATATGAAAACTTTAATACGAAATTAAATTTAAATCAAATATTGAATTTGCTGGCAGGAATATGTATTCGACCAAACTTTTATTCTGGAACTTGTGATAAGAAACGTTAAAACATACTGAAAAAGTTGTTTACGTTTTCTGCGCTCACATTCAGTAGAGCAAAAAATGGTTTGCCTAATGTTAAATGGAATGCGGCGTGCAGAATGTTTGTAAAAAATTGTTTACATTAGTTTGGAATTTGTGTAACCGAATCCAATAGGGATAAATTTTACTACTTGTTGGAAAATAAATATTATTATCCAACAACAAAGAGTTTATTATTAGATTTAATTAATTACAAATATTATATAGTAAACTATAAAGCATATTTTTAATTAATACTAATATTAATAATATACATTTTGAGAATGTTTTGCAAGTTTCAATTTCAGTTTGTATGCGGATTAATAAAAACAAAGATTAATTACAAAGATTACGTAATTTTTATTGTAATTGTATTATATTTTGAATGAGTTATTACAAATATGTGTAGAATGTAATGGGTGTGTACATACACTCACTCCACATACAACTCAATTATACTGAAAATGACTCAAATCCAAACTGTTTTGCATCAGTTTATTTAATTTTTAATTTTTTGACATTTAATTCAGTTAGTTGAAAGTTGGGTTTGCTTTATATTCAAATATCTAATTAAGCTTTTATTAAAATTGCAACGGAATATGTTCAACAGAAATAATTAATTAATATTTAATAACTTTCGAGACTTAAGTTTGGTATTTTGATCAGAATTTTTAGATTTATAGACCGAATTTTATCGTTTAAGTTTAAATTAGTATGTTTGAAAACATTTTCTCTAATTTATTGGTCGGATTTTGTAAATTTTAAGTCAAATTTTGTATTTTAAGATTAAGAACCGGATTTTTATTTTAGGTTAAATTATTATTACCTAAGCTAATTTTTCTAATTTATTGGCCGGATTTTGATGCCAAATTTTTTAATTTAAAATCTGGTTTTTTATTATGTTTGAAGCCAATTTATCTAACTTGTTGGCTAAATTTTGTTATTTTAAAGCCAGACTTTGTAATTTTAATACCGGACTTTGTCATTTTTATTTATAATTATTATGAAAACGGATTTCTTTGATTTTGTTATTTTTACGTTGTTAATTGATATCAAAAACCAAATTTTGTACTTTACGCTCAAATATTTTTGTATTCTGAGCAAGATTTCGACTAGATTTGGTACTTTTGAGATTTATTTTTGATATTTTAAACAAACTTCTTAGATTTAAAAACCGGATCATTTTAAGTAAAATTGTTATGCTTATTTTTTTAATGTATTGACCAAATTTTGTCATTTTGGTGCCACATTTTTTGTGTTATTATTTTTCTAATTTTTTAATTTCTCTAGATGATACTACAGAACACTCAAGTGTACTTGGATCACAAACACTTGGGCGGGTGGGCGGAAACACCAGTTAAAACTACTGTAGCGTATTCATTGAACTGCGTGCCCCGCCCACCCACTTAAGTGTTTGTAGTCAAAAAATTAGATCTCAAACACTTGGGCGGATAGGGGGGAATTCCAGTCAAAACTCCTGTCGCGTAATCTATAAACAGCGTACTCCGCTCGCCCACCCAAGTGTTTGTAGCCAAAAAATTAAATCACAAACACTTGGATGAGTGGGCGAGAACTTTAGTCAAAACTACTTTTGCGCAATCAATAAAAAGCGTGCCCCGCCCACCCACCCAAGTGTTAGTAGTCAAGAAATTTGATTACAAACACTTGGGTGGGTGGACCAAAACTCTACTGTCGCACAATCAATGTACTGCGTGCCCTGCCCGCCCACCCAAGTGTTTGTTGTCAAGAAATTAGATCACAAACAATTGGGTTGGTAGGCGGGAATTCCAGTCAAAACTACTGTCACGCAATCAATAAACTGCGTGCCCCGCTTACCCACCCAAGTGTTAATAGTCAAGAAATTTGATAACAAACACTTGGGTGGAAGGACGGGAAGTCCACTGTCGCACAATCAATGTACTGAATGCCCCGCTCACCTTCCCAAGTGTTTGTTGTCAAGAAATTAGATCACAAACAGTTGGGTTTAGTCAAAACTACTGTCGCGCAACCAATAAACTGCGTACCCCGCCCACCAACCCAAATATTCGTAGTCCAGAAATTTAATTACAAACACTTAGATGGGTGAGCGGGAACTCCACTGTCATACAATCAATAAACTGCGAGTCACGCCCACCCACCCAAGTATTTGTAGTCAAAAAATTGCACTACAGACAGTTATGTGGGTGGGCGGGAATTCTAGTCAAAACTACTGTCGCGCAATCAATAAATGCGTACCCCGCCCGGCACCCACGTGTTCGTAGTCCAGAAATTTGATTACAAACACTTAGGTGGGTGAGCGGGAACTCCACTGTCACACAATCAATAAACTGCGTGCCCCGCCCACCCACACAAGTGTTTGTAGTCAAGAAATTGGACTACAACCAGTTGGGTGGGTGAGCGGGAATTCTAGTCAAAACTACTGTAGCGCAATCAATACCCAAGTGTTCGTAGTCAAGAAATTTGATTACAAACAGTTAGGTGGGTAAGCGGAAACTCTACTGTCACACAATCAATAAACTGCGTGTCCCGCCCACCTTCCCAAGTGTCCGTAGTCAAGAAATTAGAGCACAAACAACTGGGCATGTGGGCGGAAAATTTAATCAAAATTTCTTTTGCGCAATTAATAAACTGCGTGCCCCGCCTACCCACCCAAGTGTTATTAGTTAAAAAATTTGATTACAAACACTTGGGTAGGTAGACGGGAACTCCACTGTCGCACAATCAAGATACTGCAAGCCCCGCCCACACTCCTAAGTGTTTGTAGTCAAAAAATTAGATCACTATAATCAAAACTACTGCCGCAATGTGGGCGGGAAATCTAGTCAAAACTACTTTTGCGCAATAAATAAACTGCGTGCCCCGCCTACCCACCCAAGTGTTTGTAGTCAAGAAATTAAATTACAAACAGTTTTGTGGGTGGGCGGGAACTCAAGTCAAAACTACTGTCGCGCAATCAATAAATTGCGTACCCCACACACCCACCCAAGTGTTCGTAGTCAAGAAATTTGATTACAAACACGTAGGTGGGTGGACGGAAACTCCACTGTCACACAATCAATAAATTGCGTGCTCCGCCCACCCTCTCAAGTGTCTGTAGTCAAGAAAATAGAGCACAAACAATTTTGCATGTGGGCGGGAAATCTAATTAAAACTACTTTTGCGCAATCAATAAATTGCGTGCCCCACCCACCCACCCAAGCATTAGTAGTCAAGAATTTTGATTACAAACACTTGTGTGGGTGGGCGGAAACTTTAATCAAAACTACTTTTTCATTAAACTGCGTGCAGCGCCCACCCACCCAAGTGTCAGTAGTCAAGAAATTTGATTACAAACACTTGAGTGGGTGGACAGAAACTTTACTGCTGCACAATCAATGTACTTTATGCCCCGCCCACCCTCCCAAGTGTTTGTAGTCAAGAAATTAGATCGCAAACAATTGGGTTGGTAGGTGAGAACTCCAGTCAAAACTACTATCGCGCAATTAATAAACTGCGTGGCCCGCCCATCCACCCAAGTATTTGTAGTCAATAAAATAGATTACAAACAGTTGAGTGGGCGAGCGAGATATCTAGTCAAAACTACTGTTTTGCAATCAATGATTATAAGTGTTCCGTCTACCTTCCAAGTGTTTGTAATCAAAAAATTAGATCACAAAGAGTTGGGTGGGTGGACGGGAACTCTAATCAAAACCACTGTCTCACAATCAATGAATTGCGTGCCCCGCCTACCCTCCCAAGTGTCCGTTGTCAAGAAATTAGAACACAAACAATTGGGCATGTGGGCGGGAAATCTAGTCAAAACTACTTTTGCGCAATCAATAAACTGCGTGCCCCGCCTACCCATTCAAGTGTTAGTAGTCAAGAAATTTGATTACAAACACTTGGGTAGGTGGACGGGAACTCCACTGTCGCACAATCAAGGTACTGCGTGCCCCGCCCACCGTCCTATGTGTTTGTAGTCAAAAAATTAGATCACAAATAGTTGGGTGGCTCGGCGGGAACTGTAGTCAAAACTATTGTCGCACAATCAATAAACTGCGTGCTCCGACCAACTACCCAAGTGTTCGTAGTCAAGTAATTAGATCACAAACACTTGGGCGGGTGGGCGGAAACTCCAATCAAAACAACTCTTGCGCAATCAGTAAACTGCAAAAGTTGGATTTTCTACTTAATGACCTGATTTTGCTATTTTTGCCATTCTTCAATTAGTATTTTACACTTTTTATACACTTAATATATTGGATTTTAAAAGTTTCTAAAAATGTTTTGATATTTTATAACCGTTTCTTTGATTTTATAAATTTTATGACCAAAGTTTGGTGTTTTCTAACAATTTTTTACAGTTTTTGACATTATTTTTATACTTAATAGCCTTATTTGCTAATTTTGACACTTAAAAAAAAAAGTTTGCAATTTTTAATAGTTTATGACCGAACTTTAGTGCTTTCTGCCAATATTTTAGTGGTTCAAAGCCAAATTTTGTTATTTTTGACATTTTATTGAAAGAATTTTGCACTTTTCAACAGTTTATGCCAGAATTTTGATATTATTAATATTTTATGAAACTGTTACACTTTTTAACAGTTTATGACGGGATTTTGCTATTTTTGACATTTTATGGAAAGAATTTTGCGCTTTTTAACTAGTTTTGACCGGAATTCGGTATTTTTTTAAAATATTTTATTATTTTATGATCAAATTTTGCTATTTTTGTATTTTATAAAATAAATGTTGCAGTTTTTAAAAATGTATTGTAAGCTTTGGTACTTTTTGACAATCATTTATGCTTTTTTTATATTTATTTTGTTATTTATGATTTTTTTTGCATTTTTATCAGTTTGCGCTTACTTTTTTAAATATTTTATAGCCAGATTTTGCTATTTTTGAATTTTTATAAATGAATTTTTTACTTTTTAATACTCTGAAGCCGAATTTGGTTATTTTTGATATTTAATGAATCGGAATTACACATTTTCAACTATTTATAGCTGAATTTTGGTGTTTTTTAATAATATTTTGATATTTTAAGACAAGATTTTGCTATTATTAACCTATTATAAATAAAATTTTGCATTTTAACCTTTTTGAGCAGATTTTGATGCTTTTCAATAATATTTTGACGTTTATGAATAGAATGTTACACTTTTCAACAGTTTACGGCAAGATTTTAAAGCTTTTTGACCGAATTTTGTTTTTTTAAATAAATTATAGTTAGGTTATAGTTAGGTTGTTCTATTTTTGATTTTTTATAAATGAATATTTTACTTTTCAATAGTGCCAAGGCCGGATTTGGTTATTTTTTATATTTATTGAATCAGAATTACACATTTTCAACTGTTTATAGCCGGATTTTGATATTTTCTAATAATATTTTGATGTTTTAAGACGAGATTTTGTATTATTGACTTATTATAAATAAAATTTTGCATTTATAACCGTTTTTGTTTAGATTTTGATGCTTCTAACACAATTTTTACGTTTTAAAACATTTTTTATTAATAGACGAGGTTTTAAGACTTTTTGACAACATTTTGTAAATACTTTATAAATAAAATGTTGCAGTTTTTAACAATTTATAGCAAAATTTTGCTATTTCTAACAATGTTTTGATATTTTATAGCCAAATTTTGCTATTTTTGAGATTTTTTTTTTAATTTTTCAACTGTTTATGGCTGGACTTTGGTGTTTCTAAGAGCAAATTTTGTTAGTTTTAACTTTTTATGAAGAGAATTTTGCATTTTCAATAGTTTATAGCTGGGTTTTGTTACTTTCTCGCAATATTTAAACGTCCTAATGCCGGATTTTGCTATTTTTGACATTTTATAAAATAGGATTTTTCAGTTTTAGCAGTTTATAGCCGGATTTTGGTGGTCTAACAATTTTGTTTTTTTAGATTTTGCTATAAGGTCAATATGAATAAAGTTTTGCACTTTAAAACCGTTTTTGGGCGGATTTTAATAACTTCTAACAATATTTTGACGTTATATAGCTGAATTTTGATATTTTTGACATTTTATAAATAAAATTTTACACTTTTCAACAGTTTATTGCTGACCTTTAAGGCTTTCAGACAACATTTTATAGCTATTTTTGATATTTCATAATTTTTTTACATTTTTCAACAGTTAATGGCTGGACTTTGGTGCTTTCATGATCAAATTTTGCTATTTTTGACATTTTATTGAAAGAACTACTTTTTAACAGTTTATAATGGATTTTTGATTTTTTTCTAAAAATATTTTTGATATATTTTAGCAGAATTTTGTTATTATAAAAGATTTTATGAAAAATTTAAAACTTTTTATAGTTTATGGCTAAATTTTGCTATTTTGTCATCTTATGAAAAGAATTTTGTATTTTTTAATCATTTTTGGCAGGATTTTGGTATTTTTTGAAAATATTTTATTGTTTTATGATTCAATTAGTCTATTTTTGTCTTTTTATAAACATTATGTTGCAGTTTTTAACAGTTTATGGTAAATTTTTGTAATTGTTGACAATACTTTTGAAATTCTATAAATAGGATTTTGCACTTTAAGGCAAATTATGACCGGATTTTGAAACTTTCTAGGAATATTTTAATTTTGGGCAGATTTTGATAGTATAGAGTTTTACATTTTGCCACAGTTTATGATTGGATTTTACGGTTTTTCACAATATTTTATAGTTATTTTTGACTTTATAAATAGAATTTACATTTTTCTGACAATATTTTGAAATATCATAGCCAAATTTTGATGTTTTTGAGATTTTTTAAAACTTTTCACAGTTTTTAACAATTTATGGCCGGACTTTGATGTTTTCTGACAATATTTTGATGTGTTCGGGCCAGATTTTGTTATTTTTGACATTTTATTAAAAAAAAAATTTAAAAGTTTATTCTAGATTTTGATTTTTTTAATGTTTTTGATTCTTTGACTAAATTTTGTTAAGATTTTATGAAAATTATTACATTTTTTAACAGTTTATGACTGGGTTTTGCTATTTTTGACATTTTATGAAAAGAATTTTGCACATTTTAACAATTTCTGGCCGGATTTTGGTGTTTTTTGAAAATATATTATTAATTTATGATTAAATTGTGCTTTTTTGTCTTTTTAAAAAATAAATATTGCAGTTTTTTAAAGTTTTTTTGTTAATTTTGGTACTTTTTGACAATTTTGTATGCTATTTAATATTTTATTTTTTAATATTATTAGGTTTGTTATTTATGACTTTTTTGCATTTTTAACAGTTTACGCTCAGTTTTTTTTTTAATATTTTATAACCAGATTTTACTATTTTTGATTTTCTATAAATGAATTTTTCACTTTTCAACAATTTTGATAAATTTGAACAATATTTTAATGTTCCAAGACTAAATTTTGTTATTTTTGATATTTTATAAATCATTTTAACTGTTTATAGCCGGTTTTTGGTGCTTTCTAATAATATTTTGATGTTTTAAGACAAGATTTTGTTATTATTGACTTATTATGAATAAAATGTTGCACTTTTAAACCGTTTTTGGTTGGATTTTGATGCTTTCTTTTTTTTGCTGTTTTTGGAATTTTATGATTAAAATTTTACTTTTTTTAACAGTTTATGGCGGTATTTTAGGGTTTTTTGACAACATTTTATAACTATTTTAGACATTATGAATAGAACTTAACACTTTTCAACATTTTATGGCCAAATTTTACTATTTCTTATAATACTTTGATATTTTATAGCCGGATTTTGCTATTTTTAAAATCTTGTACAATTTTCAACAGTTTTTGGCAGGACTTTGATATTTTTTAACATTATTTTGATGTTTAAAACCAAACTTTCTTATTTTTAACATTTTATAAATAGAATTTTACATTTTTCAACCGTTTCTGGCTGGATTTTAGTTTTTTCTGGAAATATTTTTTATTTTTTATGAATAAAATTTTGTAAATAACAGATTAATAAAAGAAATAAAAAAATGATGTTCATTTTTTCGCGTCAGTTGTACCAAGCATGGTGATCTTAGTACAAAAGGCAAAACTTCAAAAAAGTTGTTTTAAATTACTAAAAGCATTTGCTAAACTAAACAAATTAAAACCAAAAACCAATCCAATATATAATAATTAAATATTTATAAAATATGCTAGACAATGGGACAATTTGGATAATGTAAGAACATTTGTTCCAACGCTCGATTTGCACGGTTGCAAACCACAAATGAAGTTTGTGCATACAAAGTTACCAAACATCTTTTGGAACAGTTTTTGTACATAGTTTAAATGGCTTGCTAACCGTCCAAATTGTGTGCTGGAGCAAACCTGTAATTAAATTAACGCAAATTTGTTGTTAAATTGTAATAGTTATAAAACCTTGGCAAAAAAATTTTCAGCAGAAATTTCTTAAAAAATGTTGATATACAATGGTTGATAAGAAAATTACGCTTGTTTAAGTGGGCTAAAACTTATCTTTTCAAACACTAACTTCAATCGACAAACTTGGTAGAGTTATTTTGAGATTTTTAAATCTTTTGGGCAAGATAAGAATAAGCACTTTTCACAGCAGATCTAGAACTTCCAGATCTCATTGCAATTTTCTTAACTAGTGGCGTAGTTAAGATTTTTGGGCTTTATTGCAAAACATTAAGAGGGTCCTTTTCAGAAACGGTTTTTGAAAAAAAAGAGTACCTTTATTTTGTTTTATCTTTTTCCATAAGTTTGTTTGTTATGGGCTCTTTCTCATAGCAAACCTTTGCTTTCAAGTAGCTACGCCACTGTTCTAAAGTTCTAGTCTACCAAGGTTGGTAATGTTACTAAACTGTTCTGAGCTGTCCTTAATCACATTCTCAGTTGCACTTGAATTGTTTCCAAGTGTATCTAAGATGTTTCCAAGTGTTTCAATGTGTACAGAAACTGTTTCTAACTGTACTGAGTAAGTTAAAAAGTTCTGTTATAATTTCCAAATTAAGTAAGCTATTACTAATTAACTTTAAATTAAAAAAAAGTATTGCAAAGTGTACCGAAACTGTTCTAAATTGCACTTAATATATTAGGTTGCACCTCAAGTGTTCCAAACTGTTTATAGTTTGTATTAAGATATTTTAAGCAATGGCGTAGCTAAGATTTTTGAGAGTTATAGAAAAAATATTCCTTTGGACAGAGCAATGCTAGTTCAACTAAAGACAGATTTGAACCAACCAACTTCTATGCGCAACTAAAAGAATTAAAATCTTACATAAAAAAATGAAGTTATTATAATTATAGAAAACTTTAATGCGAAAGTTGGCAAAGAAAGAGTTGGAAACACTGTTAGGAACTATGGCCTCGGCGACTGAAATGCGAGTGGTGACTTACTGTTGAAATTCTGCCACGAAAAATGGCCAGTGATATGTAATATTTGATATTATATCTACCTCTTAGACGCTTTTACACTTAGACATTACCACAACATTAACCTAACCACATAGTGCAAAACAAAATAAAATTTATATTGGTAGATAAGAGATATCGAAATAGTATACATGAAGCAAAACGTAACCTGTGGCGGATAGAGGATTGGACGTTAACCCTGTGTTAGCCCAAATGAGATTTTCAAAAAGATAAAACGTAAAACCATCAAAAAACCGAACATAAGGGTATTAAAAGACCTGGGTAAGCACAAACAACTAGCAACAAACCTCAATAACGAGCTAAGAAAGATTGTCAGAACAGAGGAAAAACAGTTGAGAACGTCTGAAAGCAGCTTAACCAAAGTTTTAAAAACATTTAAGCAAAAATATTGGAAACCTTCAACTATAACAGAAGAAAGGAGTGGATGACTGAGAAAATATTGGAATTTAAGAATGAAAAACGAAATACAAAAACCTAAACCATCAGAAATACAACGAACTGAACTCAAACATAAGGAGAAAAATTAGAAAGCCAAAAAAGACTGGATAGAGGAAAAGTGCCAAAAACTCTAAGAATTCGAGGAAAACATAATCTACATAAAAAAGTAAAGAAAATTACTTGTAGTACTAAAAACCATTCACCGATAAGATAAATGAAGACGGCCATTTTATGAGGAGTAAAAAGAATTGAAAAAAGAATGGGCAAAATACATCCGAAAATTATTTGGTGATGAAACATGTACCAAAACCGAACAACAATAGTAACCCATAGTGGCCCAAACTTTATTAAATCAGTAGTTACTGCAGCACTAAATTGAACCAAATCAGGTAAAGCGGCAAGTCCAGATGGTATTTATATTAAAACGCTAAAACTTATACAAGAGGAGAACATTATCATACTAGTTTACTTCTTCAACATAATATATGATTCAAATGACATAAGCAATATTTATAATACTTTCTAAACAAACCAATAAATGTGATTAATTTTGACTAATTAAGTATTAATAGAATTTCATAAAATACTACACAACAGAATACGTAAAAAATGTGAAGAACACCTTAGTTAAGAACAATTTGGTTTCCGTGACGGGCTGGCTTTAAAAAAAGTTTTGTTTGGGTTATTTATTCTTCTGCAAAAATATAGAGATTAAAAAAAAGACGTATATATATACGTTTCATTGGCTACGTTAAAGCATTCGACTGTATAAAGCATGACATACTGATGACCAAACGCCTTGACCAAAAAGTCAGCAGCAATAAGGGTTGAAGACAATATGACCAGCAATATCCCTATTAGACAAGGGGTATTTCAGGGATGCGTTTTGTCACCCTTACTTTTTTATATATACTTAGAACAAATATTTTTAAAAGCACTAGAAAACTTGCAAGAATGAATCAAGGTTAACGGCAAACTACTGAACAACCTCAGATACGGCAATATTTTCAGATAGCTCCAAGGGTTAACAACGCTTGATTAACCAAATAACGTCAGAAGGCGATGCGTTTGGACTAAAACTAAACACGGCCAAAACTAAAGTTATGGTGTTCAGTAGAAGACCAAATGTTTAAGTTAATTTAGGGTTTACGATAATTAGATAAGAGCAGGTTGCTAAATTTAGATACCTTGGCTGCTGGATAACTGAAGACCTAAATATAGAAGTAAGATCACAAATAGAAATGGCCAGAACAACCTTCCTCAAAATGTGGAAAATATTATGCGAACAAAGCCTAAACCTTAACCTGAGATATTGTTTTGTGAAATGCCATTCAATCTGTGCTGCTTCATGGTATTGAGACGTGGACACTGAAAGTCAATACCTATGAACAGACTTGAAGCTTTTGAGATGTGGATGTTTTGACTGATGCATAGAATACTCTGGTTAGAGCACAAACGCTGAGGTCTTTACACGCAAAGGAAGAAGCAAGAAGCTACTGGAACTTAATAAGCAAAAAACAGCATACCTTGGGCACATCCTTAAAAACAGTGAATATTGTTTGCTTAAACTTATAATGGAGGGCAAGATAGAAGGTTGACAAGACCTAGGCCAAAGAAAACACTCCTAGCTCAAAAACATAAGAGACTGGACAGGACTAGACTCCCACACCTTATTCAGAGTATTCAGATTGTTGCCAACCTTCAATAATAAAGAAGGCACTTAAAGAAGAAATTAACTTCAAGAATACTTCAATTCTTTTATGACAAACACTTAAGCGGAAACACCATATCAAACACCGGCTCACAATTCATGAACTGTGTTTCCGTGTATTTGTTATCAAGAAATTGATAACGTTACCTCGTTTCAAATTTACGTCACATAATAATAATAATAATCATCATCTTTATTTTGCAAAGTTACAAAAAAAACGAAGTTCATCACATTGATGTTTTTCCACTTAACCTTAATTTCAACAATTAATTTGATACATAAAAAAAAATGTTGTAACTAATCTAATTTCTTTATGAAAAATATTTGGTCGGATACTCCATATCAAACTACCGGTTCAATATTCATAAACTATTTTTCCGAACACACGCCCGAGTGTTTCTTATCAAGAAATAGGTTACGTCACTTCTTTTCTTTAATTTAATAACATATATTAGTCATTCTGTCATGTTTGGTAGCTGCAGGAACACGACAAGTGGTTGTAACTTA
This sequence comes from Tachinus rufipes, assembly GCA_963932245.1. NCBI lineage: Eukaryota > Metazoa > Arthropoda > Insecta > Coleoptera > Staphylinidae > Tachinus > Tachinus rufipes. Next base: position 92,863,956 of record OZ010747.1, on the reverse strand, counting down.
AATTTTTTTGATAATAAATACATGGGGGAAATTTTATTACAATTTAAATGTACACAAACCGCCAATCAACTTAATCCCTATTAAAAATATGCGGTTTACATATTAACGAATCACCCTGTATAAATCAAAATAATGTTACGTTGTAATATATTTAGCAAATTAAGCAAATATGTGGAAAGTTCTTTTGTAAGTACTAAGACTTAGTCGTAGTCTTCTATTATTTACTTATTGGAACACCCTGTATGTTTTCTAGTTTGATATGTATTATAAAATTCACAAATTATTTATTTGCAAGTAAATTAATCGCTATCTGACATTGTTTTGAAATAAAAATTTTGATCACCCTGTATATAAACTTGTTTCACATAACCGTAAACACCCTGTATAAAACCATTGAATGTTTAAAATGTAGCAATTAGGAGCAGTGATCTGCAACGTTTCGATTATTCAAATGCCAAAAGTAATTACTGATGTGTACAATTTTAATTAATTGCGAATTTTAAAATAATTATGCAATTTAATTATGGTATTTATAAGGACAAAACATGAAATACATGATTTCTTCCTTTATTATCTATCACTATTTGTAACCCAGATTTATTAGATTTTATCTCGACTTATTTTCCCAAAATTTACTAATCAATTAAGGCATTTTAATAAGTTAATCAAATATAATAAAACGATAAAGCCTTTACAATCAAACTTGAGCCAAATCTAAATTATAATTGCAATACTTAAATTGTATTAAAAAATCTATTTAGTCACCATTACCTGTGTCGACCTTTTACTTAAATCATTAACTCAAAAAGTGTTTCTTATTAACAGTACTAATCCTTTCAGGTAAAAATATTAGATTTTTTTAATTTGGTATGTTTTTTTAAAGCATTGAAACAACAATATTATATAAATTTCGAAATAAATATTTATTTTTTAAAAAAATAATAGAAAATCAAATACAATTTCCGTCCTAATAAATAAATTATATACAACTATATACAATAAATATGTACATAAAAATAAACAACTTGGTAACAATTCTACTAAGTACCTTTGATTTAAAAAAAAATAAAAGAGGAGATCCCATTTTGGTAACTAAAAAATACATTCAGTCTTTGCAAACATAAAAATTGAGGTAGTAAACTTAAACAAAAAAAGGATTCTTTGGTTGTAATAAATGAAAAGAAACCCGGGCGGATTTATCGTTTCATGATGTCCTCGATGGAAAATCCAAGCGGTTTTTTAACTTTGATTTCGGTTTTTGTTTCTTCAGCACGTTTCGTACTAAGATCCAAGCCGGTGGAATCGACGACTTCTTCAACGGTTGTAGGTATTAATCCGGCTGTATGATGATGGGTCACCTCATGTGATTTGAGGTCATTGTATGATGCAAAGTATTGCGAGCATAATGTGCACTCCCATGAGCGTTCTGTGTGGGTTAACATGTGCGTTTTTAAGTTCGAGCGTTGATTGAATGACCTGTTGCAGACTGGACATTTATGCGGTGATTCTTCCATGTGAAGAATCTTATGAACGGCTAAGGTGCGCGACTGGCAGAATCCCTTACCGCATTCCTGGCACTTAAATGGCTTCTCTTTGCTATGAATGTATCTGAAAATAATAATTTTTAATTAGTTTCATTCAATTTGTTTAAATAAATTAAACTTATTACCTGTGATCTCTGAGATGATCCTGTCTCCTAAACGCCTTTCCGCAGATATCGCATGAATAAGGGCGTTCATCCGTATGGGTGCGTTCGTGTATCAATAAATTATAACTCTTTGTAAATTGTCGGTTGCAATATTTACAAATAAATTGCTTTTTCGGCCTTGCAGTTCCTGGAGTCATTTTTAACGGCACTGGTGGTCGTCCCGGTGTTCGAACATCTTGAATCCGTGCATGATATAGCGCCGCATTTCGCAACCACTGATTCATTAAAACTGCATTGTAATTTGGATATGGGAAGCTGCCTTGGTGTTGTTGATACTGGTAATGCTCCATGGTCTCAACTGGCCGGTAGAATTGTTCGCTTGCCATGAACCTGGGTGGCGGGCTCGTAGAGTATGTGGGAGTGTGTGGTGGGGTTAGTAGTGGGGACGTGCTGTCCGCTTCCTGTTTAACCTCCCCGATTTGTGCCGGAAGATAAGGTTGTTGATAACCTACAATGAAATAAATAAAATCACTAAAAATAGAAAGCACTGTAATAATCCAATATGTTTTTTGCACTGAAATCACTTTATGGGAATTCACTGTAGTAGATATATACCTTGATTTTTAATCAGTCTCGCGTCCACAAAATCACTGATGCTAGACATAACTGTATCACGTATTATATTCTTTCGTATTATTAACTACTCAAGTGAGCAACTAACATCGACTGGTGAGGCTTACTAGATGCCACTAGTCTATAAGGTAGCTCACAGTTGGTGGTGGGGGTTTTAGTAGCGACTCTAGTAGCGCAGAACGCCTTACTTATTACCAGGCCTGCTAGGATTGGTGCGCATAGATTGTGCGCTCTGCAAACCACCCCGTGCGTTTTGCGCTTTAATTTCACCCCAAGGGGTATGAAACAGGGGGCCTGTGTACAGGGGTGATGCGTTACGCTCGATCGCCCGCAGTGATTTCGATTCCCGGTAATGATGATTTATTATTTTCAGCAGGCTCCGTTTTGTTGCGCTCCTAAGTCGGCTTTACGTCTGTTGCTCGTAATTAGACCGCAAAAATGTGAACAAAGCAAATGCGTTTTTTATGGTTGTTTTGGCTAAACTATTTTTGAAAGGATTTTTATTAAATTATCAACGATTTCATTATTTATTAAAGTTTTTATATATCTATTTTTAAGCAAATAATTTTATTAATTCTACCAGACAAAAAATCTATTTATTGTGAATTCTTTTGTGCTTTATAAAAGCCATTTGAATATATTTTTGATTATTAAAATTAAATCATTTTTTATTGCTTTATTTACAAATAATATTATTGGTTTTACCAGGATAAGTTCAGCATATTTCCTACGTTTTATGGATCTATTATTAAATCAATTTGTTTTAAATATTTAACTTCATCCGACCGATCGACAATGAAAATATAAAAAAAATGTTTAGAATTATTTATGCAAAATATACAAATTTAATCAAATTAGAACGGAATATGCTGTTAAAAGTTTTTTTTAAATATTATTTTTAGATTTATTCCTGTCTGTTCGTTTTGTGTGAATATATTTTGGGTTTTTTTAATGCGTTAGGTATTGTAAGATAAGATTTTGTACATTTTGTATTATTTGAATTGCGTTGTGTATCAAATAACATTAGTTAAAATGAAATTTAAGCGCGCACACAATTACTTTTTTGAATTTATATTAATCTACATTTTAGGATTGTATAATAATAATAATGGGAAGCATAAGGTTTTATTCTAGAAGTCTATTACCACCGCATTGATAGTTTCAACATGAATCTTTAAACATTTTAAATTTTTTTTTTTTTTAAATCTGTCTGCGTAGAAATTGTAATTCAAATTTTGCCCTAAGATAATTGCTGTCTAGTGGAAGCTGTGTATACAATAGTTATTTATGATGAAGTGTTAAAATTGACATAATATTTTGTTAAAAATAAAATTATTTTGATGCTTTATAATTAAATCTTATAATTTTGTATTGAAGGAATTTAAATGATTGCAAAACAATATTAGCGCAACAATTTTTATACTTCTATAACATTATTTAAAGAAAGAAATGTGTGAAATATATGATTACAATAAAACTGATTACTCTATGAATTATTTTCAGGAACATTACGGTTAATTTGTTAGCGCCTTCTTTCATCTGAAATATTGCTTTAAAAATATGAGAAAATTTTGTTATTTTTGATTGGCTATTTTGAATATTTTTATTTTATATCTGTATACAAACACTATTAAATTTATAAATTACACAAATATCTGCATATTATATTCTATAAACGAATGCATTAAAAATATTAAATAAAGTTTTCTGCTTTTTTTAATTATATTTTATTTCGAATAAGTATCGTATACTATTTTTTTGAATTGTTAATCAAACAAGAAAATTATCAATTTGAAACTTTCCGCACATGTACGGTAAGTAAACATTACGATTTTAGAAACGGTTGTCATGCAAACGGACTTAATTGATTCAACTTAAAACTCAGTTTAGCTGAAAGGCCTTTCAATAATAATTATTTTTATCAAAGAATGCTTTAACCAAACACACTAGAAGCCATTTATTCATATTAAAGTTTTGATAAAAATTATAGTGATAAATAAAGGTATCTACGGATACGTCGATGTGTGTTATTTGTTGAGTTACAATAGTCTTATTTTGCGTACATACAAATTTATAACTAATTTGTAGTCTTAGAGTTTGCATTTTCACCAGCATAACTATTCTTGTTTATATATAAATGTTTTTATTTTTTTCTTCTTCTTCTTATAGTTCTTTATCAATTTCGGACGTTGGTAACCATTCTTGCAATCATTACTTTATTTACTGCTGCGCGGATAAGCTCGGTGGTGGTCATGCCAACCCATGTTCAAAAATTCTTCAGCCATAATATTCATCTTCTTCCGACAGCTCTTTTTCCTGCTATTTTTCCTTGCAGTAGCTGGAATCTGCTTACATTTCTCATAATATGCCCATGTATTGGAGTTTTCTGCAATTTATAGTGTTGAGGACCTCTTTCTCTTTCTGCATTCAGTGAAGGATCTCAGTGTTGGTTATGCGATCATTCCACGAAACTCTCAACATCCTTCGAGATAAACACATTTCAAATGCTTCTAGTTTCCTGTTCATAGCATCGGTTAGTGTCCACCATTCAACTTCGTAAAAAAGAACCAAAAACACATAGCAGCTTTGTATGCAATGGTGAGGTCATGGCTTTTTAGTAGGGATCTTGACCTCTTGGGAGTGATCCTACTGATCGTTTACGGTAGTTCCAAAATACGTGTATTTATTTACTCTTTCAAAAGGTTCCTGATTGATGGTGATGAGACAATTTCTAATGTGTGATTTACTGATGATCATAAGTTTGGTCTATTTGATGTTTATATCAAGGCTATACCTTTTGCTACTAGTTGTTACTCTATTCATAAGGTGTTGTAGTTTCTCAATGCTATCGGCATATATTACCGTATCATCCGCGTAGCGTATATTATTTATGGTTTCACGGTTTAGCGAAATTCCAGCTTCTAAGTCTTCTTTGAATATATATTCGGAATATATATTGAATATCAACGTCGATAATATGCAGCCTTGCCTTACCCCTCGTAGAACGTTCACTTCTTCTGTCTTCTGTCCTTCCAATCTGACAATGGCTGATTGGTTCCAGTACAAGTTTTTGATTATTTTTGGGTCTTTTCCATCCATTCCAACGTTCTTCAAAATCTCTATCATCTTTTGATGTTGTACTCTATCGAAATCCTTTTGGTAATCAATAAAGCAAGCAAAACTATTACAGTTCATGTCTCTGCATCGTTGAAATAACACTTGAATGCTATAGAAGGCTTCTCGTGTACCTACCGCGTTTCTGAAACCAATTTGCTCTTTACAAATTCTGTATATTCTCTTTTAGATTATTTTGAGAAATAGTTTCAGAAGGTGACTCATATGATTTATGGTTCTAAACTCTTTGCATTTTTAAGCACCAGTTTTTTTGGGTAAGGTCATGTTTTTATACTTACCTTATTTACAACGCAAATAATTTTTAGAATTACGTCTTATACTATTAAAACACGTACAGTGCGTTTATGCAATCTAGACTTGAATGACGCTGATAACTGCTCAACCTAGTTTTGATTTGGATGATAATAATGATTCCGTGTTTGAAATGTGTGATAAAGATCATCAGAAAAGTGCACGTTCAAACATCTTTTCTAAATAACTTGGTAGATTTATGCTTTGAATTGGTTTATACTTAACACAAGTGAGTAGGACTAAAAAATTAAAAAAAACTCATAAACGACTTTTTTTTATAAAAGATCTTTGCAACAAATTAGTGATAATATCATTTATAAAAAAAAGGTCAAACAATCTAAGGCTAAGCTTTACAATAAAAAAATGGTTGGTGCTGCCCAAATTTTTTCGAATCTAAGATTTTAAAATATTTTAGAAAAAAACTAACACAATTTTTGTAATTTTTTTTAGTATTGAAAAGTGCAAAATTCTATTCATAAAAATTAAAAATAACAAAATCCGGTCATAATATATTAAAATATTTTCAGAAAAATCTAAAATTTGGCCACAAACGGTTAAAAAGTGTAAAACTTGTTTTATGAAATGAAAAAAATAGCAAAATTCAACCTTGAATCAGAAAAATATTGTCAGAAAGCATCAAATCTAGCCCAAAACTGTTAAAAAGTGTAAAAATGTTTACAAAAACCAGAAAATAGAAAAATCCGGCTATGAAATATCAAAATATTGTTGGAAAAAATAAAAATCTACCCATAAACTGTTAAAAAAGTTAAAAATTTTATTTATAAAACTTTAAGAATGGTAAAATCTGGTCATAAAATTTAAATATTTTCAGAAAGTATTAAAATCAAGCCATGAACTGTTGAAAGGTCCACAAAAAAATTCATTAAATGTCAAAACCTATTAAAATAATGAAAAATTGTACCAAAATCCGGTCAATAATGTTATAAAATCCGGCCTTGAAACATAAAATTATTATTAGAAAGCACCAAAATCCGGCCATAAACTGTTGAAATGTGAAAAATTCTATTTATAAAAAACCTAAAATAACACAATCCGATTGTAGAATATAGAATTTGCTTCAAAAAATCTTGTCCACAATTAACTGAATTGTGCAAAATTCTATTAATAAAGAATCAAAAATATCTTTTAGTCAAAAAAACAGTAAAATTCGGCTATCAACTGTTGAATAATACAACATTTTATTTATAAAATGTTAAAATTGGCAAAGCCGGTCTTGAAACAAACATTCACAAATATTGTCAAAAACTGCTGAAAAGTGCAAAATTCTTATTATAAAATGTCAATTTAGCAAAATTATATAAAATTATAAAATAGCTGAAGAAATAGCAAAGTTTGGCCATCATTTTTCAAAAAATTTATTATAGAATGTTTAAGATAACGTAATAACGAAAATATTGTGAAAAAGTATATACCATAAACTCAAAAAAGAATATATTACTGAGTAACATCTATAGTAATCTGACAGCTAATGATTTTAATACATTTTTTGCACAAAATATTATTGACTCACTCCCTGAATCTGATAACAACTCATTAGTTTTAACATGTTATAATGCTTGTAATGACCCCTCTTACTGTTTTAACTTTTTAACCGTAAATTTCCAAGAAGTTAAAGATTCAATTAATAGTTTAAAATTGTCAAGAATGGAGATATCTACGGTGTAAGTATCGTACAATTTGTTGGACAGTTAGTTTTTTCAATAAGAAGTTTTATTTTGAATAGCAGGCTATTTGGGCAGTTGTCAATTTTGAAGCTATTATCTTTTGACATTTGACAAGTAAAAACTACGGCATTATTAAAAATGAAACAATACACGCTTCAACAACGCATTGAAATTATTAAAATTTACTACAAAAATGATGAAAATTTTTCAGTCACAGTTCGCAAAACTAAAGCACTTTTTGGTCGTCGTAAAGCACCTTTTTGGCCGGCAATAGTAAAGTTGGTGGAAAAATTTGAGCTGTTTAGACAAGTTAGTGATGTGAAAAATCGAATCCGTGTGCATCGCTCAAGAACACATGAGAATATTGCTGATGTAGCCCGTAGTGTTGAAGAAAATCCAGGTTTGTCGATTCCTTGTCGATCTTTAGAATTAGACATTCCACAAACGACATTACACCGTATTTTGCATAAAGACTTAAGTCTTAAGGCTTTTAAAGTTCAGTTAACACAAAAACTTAAGCCGGTCGACCACTATAATCGTCGTATCTTCGCTGATTGGGTTTTTCAAATGCATCAAAATGATCTTTAATTTCATTGAAAAATCATCTTCAGTGATGAGGCCCATTTTCACCTCGGAAACTACGATAATAAGCAGAATTGTTGCATATGGGGCTCAGAAAATCCAAGAATGATTGTTGAAAAGTCTTTGCATCCTCAACGTGTCACTGTTGGGCTGGCGGTGTGATTGGACCCTACTTTTTTTACGGTGGATGGATGGCGCTACCAAGCTATGATTAATGATTTTTTATAGCCGGAATTGGAAGATATTGATGTAGACTACGTTTATTATATATATAATTTATAAATTTAATAAATAAATTGATGTGTCAAATACAAATATATATATTTTAGTTAAGGTTTCTCTATTTGTTTAATTTTGGTAACAGTGGCGTAGCTATGTGCAAGCAAAAGCCTCAAATGCAGAAGGGGTTAGAAAGTGAACAAAACAACATTTTCATATTTTTATACTAGAATTTTTGCAGTTTTGTTAAATTTTATAGAGAATTTTGGATTTTTAAATATGTTGATACTTTATGACAATATTTTTAATATTTTATAGCTGGATTTTGCTATTTCTAAAATTGCATAAAGATTTTAATATTTTTTTACAGTTTTTTGCTATTTTTGACATTTTATAAACAGAATTTTGCAATTTTCATCCGTTTTAATTTAATTTTAAACTATTTATGACCGGATTTTTTTATTTTTCTACATTTCAAATATAAAAATTTGCATTTTTTCACAGATTACGACAGGATTTTGTTGCTTTTTAATATTTTATATCCAGATTTTGGAAATTTTGACATTTTATGAAAAAACTTTGCACTTTTCAACAGCTTATAGCTTGATTTTGGTACTTTTTTGACATTTTATAAACAGAAATTTATACTTTTTAACAGTTTATGGATACATTTTAATTTTTTCTAACAATATTTTTATACTTTATTGCAAAATTTTGCTATTTTTGAGAATGTATGAAATTTTTTATTTTCAGCAGTTTATAGTTAGATTAATTTTAAGACTGGATATTTTGGTAAGTAAACATTATGGTCTTGAATAAGATTTTTGAATATTTTGTTGACATGAAAATATATATTTAATAGTTTGATAGAATCAACTCACTGTTTGTATCAACAACGTCTTTAACGTCTCAGACTCAAGGCGGTTTTACAAAAATACGCGTACAGATTACCATCTTTTGGCTGCTACAAAAGAATCATATCATATATCTAACCCTTATATTTTTAAAGTTTTTTGCTATAAAATAATATTGGTTCCACACCAATTTTTTCTTTTAAAACGTCAAAAATAAATTTTAATTTTTTTGTAAAGTACATATTAGATTAAGTTGCAATTCTCACACTATATAGAACTAGATATAGATAGATATAAACTAATTCTATACTGCAAATCGTGTAACATTGAAGAACTTAAACTTGATTTTTTGCAACAGCATAAACTTAAATTATATTGTAATGGGTGATTCATTTAAAGGTACTTTTTTTAGTAAGGGTCTTATGTTAGATTAGGCGTGCGCTGAGTCAAACTGTTATAGTATTTTTATTCAGTAATGTTTGTCATTTCATCATGAAAAGAGTTAGCCCGTCACAGCGTCTACAAATTATTCAGCTGTATTACGAAAATTAGCGCTCTATGAGGAAAGTGTTTTGTAAGCTTAGACCAACTTATGGTTTACAAAATCGGCCTAGCAAACGCACAATTTGATGTACCAAAAAAAATTTGAAACTTAATATTTATTATTAGATAATTTGCGACCAAATAGACCACATCCGACATTGATGAATCGATTTAGCGCTATTCTTAACAGTTTGGCTGGTCAAAATTTAACTCTTGCAAGAATTGAAGCCGTCCGACCTTTCAAATTGACACCGTTTCAGGCTTTAGGCTTTTGAAAGCTTCAAGAAGATCTACTGTTTTTAACCAAATTTTGTTCAGCAATGAAGCTCATTTTTGGCTTAATGGCAACGTCAATAAGCAAAATTTCTGTATTTGAGCTGAAGGGCAACCAGAAGAGATTCAAGAACTGCCATTACATTTAAACAAAACAAAGGTTTGGTGTGGTTTACGGGCTGATGCAACATTTCTTTAAAAATAAAGCTGGCCGGAACGTAATTGTAAATGACGACCGTTATCGCACAATAATAACAGACTATTTGCAGTCTAAAGTCGAAACCGGTGATTTACGACATTTGGTTCTAACAAAACGGCTTTATTGTAAGAACAATTTGAATACTGATACCTTTTCTCTTTTGGACAAAGAAACTTCTAATGCAGAGCACTCTAATTCAAACAACTCCATGGTATTATAATTTAAAGTGGCCTTTCCACCAAAAAAATGGATATCATCTCTTCTTTCTTGGACAAAAAAACACTAAAAAAAAAAGAAAAACTTCCAATTTCTTGATAACAAACTTTTGGGTGGGCGAGAGGGCTTCCAGTTTAAACTATGCACTGGTAATCATAACCTGGAGTGGCCCACCCACATGCCCAAGTGTTAGGTAATCAAAAAATTGGATATCATCTTTTATTTTTTGAACAAAAACATTATGAAAAATTTCTAATTTTTCAACAACAACTCTTGAGCGAGTGATTAGACATTACCTCCCACTCTTTTTGTACTAAGGGACTTCTAACACTAAACACTTGAGAGTAATAACTTCTAATTCTTTGTTAACGGATGGGTGGGTACTCCAGTTTGAACTACTCAATGGTAATTATGATTTAGAATGATCCACCCGCAAGAGTTTGCGTATTACCTTCTCCTCTATTAACTAAAGGATTTGCAGAAAATAGTAACTTCCCATTCTTTGCTAACAAACACTTGAGCAGGTGGGTAGCCACTCCATTTCAAACTATTTAACAGTAATCATAGTCTGGGTTGAACCTCCAATTCAAACTACTCGTTGGTAATTACGATCTGGGCAACATGTCAAATGTACCAAATTTCTGTCATAAATCATCAAATTATTGTCAGAAAGCACCAAAATACGGCCATAAACTGTTAAAAAAGTGTAAAAAAATCATAAAATCCCAAAAATATTAAAATCCCAAAAATATTAAAATCCGGCTATGAAATATCAAAATAATGTCAGAAAGATTCAAAATCTGGTTATAAACTGTCGAAATATGCAAAATTCTATTCATAGAATGTTAAAAATTGCAAAATCTAAAAATACTTTTGTCATTAAATATAAAATTTATAAAATCTTAAAAATTAGTGGCAACAAAATTGTCCAGAAAACTCATGTTTACTACAAATATTACTGTAAAAACGGAGAAAACCTTAAAAATTGTACAAAAAAACATTTTTAGCATAAAATTTGGCTCAAAAACAGAATTAATTAAAATTGTGCCATAAAAACCCATTTATTGCATAAAAAATCTCAAAATTGCTTAAAAAGATAAAATTTGCTCGTAAATAAAGTATATCCATAAAATTTATTAAGATTTGCTTATAAAACCCCAAAATTACACAGAAAACGCATTTGTTCTATAAAAACCGAGTAAAAAAACTTATTTTTTGCATAAAATTTGTCAAAACTGACGCATATCAAACTGATTCATATCACAAAATTTACCTTTAGGACCTTTAAGAAAAAAACATTTGTAAGATTGTGCAAAAAACTAAATTCGATAAAAAAATCACAAGTAGTTTAACTGCCAATCATTCTGGAAGCCATATTTAACTTATAATTGTATTTTTTGTTTGTTAAAGTTTATTGTAAATATTTCAGGCCGGTTTTGTACTGACAACCCGTTATTACTTTATTTTTCATTTTTGAAGCCGGAATCATATCAACTTCAATATTTTTTTACTTTTTGGCCGGATTTATTGTGTTTGCGGCAAAAATATTTAAAAAATCCTCAAAAAAACATTGCTATTAAAAGAACGTTATACCGACTGCGCCAAAAACAATACCATGTAGAATATTCAATTGCCTAGAGATATAATAATTCTAAATTATACTGTTAATGTAAAAAAACTGCCATACATAATGTATTGTCAAACAGCTGTCAGTCAAACTGTATTGTAAATATTCAAATAACATATATAACTGTCAATTCATATAATCAATCAACTATCAAATATTAATATAAATGTCAAAATACCTCAAACTACTTAATATTTTTTTAGTTTTCATGATTTGACCAACCTAAATAAAATAAATTTTATAAACTCTATTGTAAATTTTTAGATCATATTGTAGTAAATAAGTAATACGTTTAATCTTTTTAATATATTTTTTTGTAAATCACATTTGAATAAATAGCATATTCTAACAATGCCACTAAAGTTACTTATTTATGCTAAAACACGTAGAAAACAATTTTAAAACTTGTGATAAATTTTGATATTATACTATTTTTATTTATATTTGTAATCAATATGACGCCTATAATGTCGGAAAGATCAAAGGACTAATTAAATTAAATGCTCATATTATTGCAACAACAATTTATTCTTGTTTTCTTTATAATTTTTGAACGGCTGCCATATTTAAGAGTACGAATTAAGTTTTTATTAATTTATTTAATATTTTAATAATTTATTTAAATATGAATTAATATTTACAATTATTTCCTACAAATCTTTAACGGGTAGCATTTTAAATTAAAAGTTATACTGCTTAAAATATGGGTATAATATTTGCACGATTTTGTATGCAAGAAATAAAATTCTTTAAGACATTTTACTAGTTTGTTGTTGTTATAAAACACTTTTAATGATTTTTTATAAGACTGGACTAGTTTTTGCCATTTTTAATAAAAAAATATATGCAAGAAATGTTATTTAAGAACTAAATTACAATTTTTGACTTAATTTTGTTTACAATAAATTAGTTTTTTAGCTATTTTTGTTGTGTTTTAAAAAACTAAGCAACTTGATGTGTAAATGATACTAAATAAATAGGTTTTTGATGGATGATACTTTTGCGCTAATTTTTGATCAATGTTTTGTAGTAAAAACATTTTTATGAAAATTTTGGCAATAAATAAAGTTTTATTGTGGTTTTTGATGTATTTTTACACCTATATCATACCTGTTTACTGTATATATATTTTCTAACTTGTTTATCTTTTGTCTTTCTTCATAGGTATTCCATCTATCGTTCTGCTTCGTATTTTTCTTTTGTGATTTTTTTTCTTTGTTTATCTGATATTATATTGCTTTATGCTCTTGATTTTCCAAAATTGTTTTTTCTTTTTACATATTAAGATTCTATTAAGTCAGTAATAACATTATGATACCGTCTATGGCAAAATTTTTGTAGGACCCCAAAATGAAACAAATAAACTTTGGATCTTGTTCGGGCTGTTTGAGAAGCCATCTCAAAGATACTAATCTTTGTACTTTATCTTCTGGTTATAAGTGATGGACACGCTGATAATGGCATAAATGCAATATTTATTTATTTAAAGAACTCCAAAAAGATAGTTAACACTAGTTTTTATTGGTGTTGCTGCTTCAATTACATCAAATTCTTAAATTCATCTTTAAGAGGTCTTTACTACTTCCTAGGATCTGATGTTCTTAGCAATCCAGACAAGTACACGAAAAATCTACTTTTTATTTTGACCGACTTTCAGGCAGCAACTTCTCACACTTGCACTATGCAATAATATCTAACATTCATAATAGCTTCGATTAAGTTTTTTCTTAAAAACAGGTCTACACAAACCAGCTGAAGCAAAACTATATCTAAAACTTTTTTTTGCCTTCCGCTGAAATACCACAAGTTTTGTTTTTTTATCTAACCTATTCTAACCTAACCTAACCTAACCGAACCGAACCTAACCTACCCTATCCAAACCTAACCTAACTTAACCTAACCTAACCTAACCTAACCTAACCTAACCTAACCTAACCTAACCTAACCTAACCTAACCTAACCTAACCTAACCTAACCTAACCTAACCTAACCTAACCAAAATACACACGGGCAAAGTTCCATTTCTGGAAAGCTAACCGCAAATCTCAAAAAAATTCAAATGATTCTATTCTATTACTCCAACCTCTACATCCGCCATAACAAACTCCACCTTTGCGTTACCTTCTGCAACCAAACCATTAGTCAAATTACTTACTTGGGCATTACCTTTTCTTTTACTCTCAACCCTTTAGTAACTGTTTCTTCAATTTGTTTGCCACAGACTTAACCTCATCAATAATGTTCAACCGGCTCCTGATCGACTATCAGGCTCATCCTTACCATTGCTCGGCAAATTTAACTTTATTGCCATCCTTATTGGGAGAATCATCAGACAGATTTTTAACTTTTTTGTTAATCATTCTTTACATCTTCAGGGCAAGTTTGCCATCTCTTTGAACATACAAGCTTTATTTTTTCTCTATTATCATGCACGTTTGGAAACCCAAAATCTGTTTATCTCTTACTGCCATCTTTTAGCATGCGGAGACAGAAAACTTTCCCAAACCTTTAAGATCTAACAGTGCACATAAGAAAAGTTTCTTGGCTTTGCACTCAAATAAAGAATTTGGTTGTACGTCTGCGGAGCTTTTTACTAAAGCAATTGATGAAGTCCGAGTAGTGAGTATTAATGAAACACTTAAATAATTGTATTGTTAAGGTTGAACTTGAAATAAGGCCAATAAATCCATTAGTGAAGTAGCTTTTATATATGTGGAGAAGGCTTTTGACCTATTACCAAGAGCAAAAATATGGGAGAGGCTTTACAATCAAAATTTTGACAAAAAGTTAATTAGAGTAACTAAGTGTATGTATAAAAAAAAACAATAAACTGCGTTATAAGCAATAACTTGAGGTCGCTTGGTTGATATGGAAAGTCAAAGTACAAGAAAAAGAGAAGAAAAGCAGACAAAAGAAACATGGGACAATATATTGATAAAATACTAACAAAGAAAAGAAAAACATGGAAAGAAGTTTAAAAAATGACAAAAGACAAAAAGATATAGAACAAATTTATTAGAGGTCAATGAGGCCAACACCCTACATCTAAAAGGGTAGGAGAACAAATTGTCAACTTTGGTTAAGGGCTACATATGCAAAAGCTTTGTTCTTCAAATCATTATAATCTTAATTTGTGTGTTATTGTTAATATTTTGAAAAAGTACGTATACAAAGTCTTTTTTTAAATTCCTTCAACTATATTAAAATAGCATTGCAACATTAATATTTATTTATATTGTGTACATGATTGCAATTTTCATAAACATATCCAGGAATAAAGATAGATGAGAATCATTTGTTATCTTTGAAATAATTATCATTAATCATAAAATTAATGCAATCTGTGCTTTTACTTTTGCTTGTAACTTGTAATATAAATGATGTTTGCATGTTATTAAATATAATTACAAAATAATCCAGCAGTTATGTTTCATTCCTATGAACAAGAGATTTGCTGTATTATGAGCAAAAATCATAAAAACAAAAAATCTCTTGTTTGAATAGAATCAGAATTAAAAAAAATAATTAATTAAAAATACAGGTTAAAAGGACATTTCACTGAAAAGATACTATGTTCATATTTAGTAACATAGCGAATCAATAAATAAATAAATACCATTGCAAATAAATTTTGTTACAAAAATACGTGTTCTTTTTTATATTGTTAACATCACAACACCCCATAATTCTTACCGGTGACGATGCTAACAGCTACATTTTAAAATATCAAATTTCACAAAAACAGAAATTGTAAATACAAAAAAAGTGTTCCACATAAAAAACAAGTTTATTTGGCAATATTATTTTACATAAAAATGGTGCATTTGTAGTTCTATAGTTTCAATAAGAACAAACAAATTAGTAGATAATAAAACTCAATCCACTCAGAAGCTCTCGAGAAACAATGATTTAAATACACTTATGCATCAATTAGTTGATGAAGTGTTTCTATCATAATAACTATAATCAGAAAATTAAATTATAATTGTTTCACATAAGCATGATTGTGACACATAGATCAGACGTATGTTATGATGTCTAATAAAATTTATTAAATGAATATAAACGATAACAGATACCGACAAAGTTACATCTTGACATTGCCGAGCATTCCGGATAAATAATAAAAAGCGTATTTACCTAGCCGCACCATATCAAAATAATAATATTTGTATCGACAGTAAATTCAATTAAAATTGCCTCAGATAGCGGCTTGATGCAAAACACCTTGAGTGCTTTATTTATCTATAGATTTTATTGATTTACAGTAGCCCATTCAATTGCAAAATCGATTTACTACCGTCTCATGTTTTGATTAATATGTACTTTCCCATGATGATATAGTACAGTACTGCAGAAAATATACAAAACCATTTGAAAGGATAATCATTATGATATTAATGATGTTCTATTGTTGTAAATTTTCCGCACCCTTACAGTAGGAGGATATCGTGGATTATCGTTAATCTCTCCGGTATTTCCTAGCTAAATCTCTAAGCACCTGTATATTTTTGGGAATTTTCAACCCCAACAATTTGATTGGATTAATAATTGGGGTTCCCATTCACATGAAATTTCCCATTGTAAGTAAACAGATTCAATATTTACACCTTATCTCATTCAAATATTGTTTAACCGGATTTTTATTTCAATGTTTCCTCAATCATCAACAAAAAGGGGATTATCTGCAAGTAAATAAACACTTTTATAATCTCCAAAAACAATTTTTCTTAAATAATTTCGTAACCTGATTCCATTTAGTAGCCAGTTCTATTTTTAAAAAAATGTTTATAGCCAAACACACATGAAACTTAATAACTATTCTTTATCGCCACTTAAGTGTACGTTTTTATTTTTCAGAGAAATATAATCGTGGTGCATAATAATCGTTCTGGTCGACGACAACAAAACCAATAAATTAAATATGGTCGATAACTGTTCCTGCTTTTCTTTCGTCAACACTTGCACGCCAATTCCAGAGAAATCTTGACACCCCGAATATATATTTTTTTCTATACACAAAGTGTAATGTGTTAGAATGGAAATAAAGGCGATAATTTAGTGACGTGTTGCGTCAGCGGCCACTTGTCATATTTTGTGAAGGGCCATGTGTGTGATTTAAGTCTGAGTAAATAAATAAATAATTTCTTAAATAAGCTGATTACTGGATAACGCCCATGAAGTGAGACATTTGTATAAATAAATAGGTATTATTTACGATGATGAATTGTTTGGAAAATAATTTGAAATTTGAATACAATTTATATCAAAGTTGAATATGAACGATAAAACTTAATTTAAACTTAGCTAATATATTAAGATTTTTTAAGTTATTAAGTAATTACAATATGCAAAGTTTATTAATTGGATTTGTCATAGTGATAGTACATAATGGTTTTACAATTAGATTTTTTTTAAATATAATATAATTTAAATTAGAACTCTAAAAGTAAATATAAGTAAGCAATAATTAGAATTAATGAACATAAACACAATTTTAAATTTTTGTAGTTTAATTCAAAGTGATTTTTCTGCAGCAGACTTGTTCTTGGGTTTTGCTTTAATTACAGAATGTGATCAATTTTGTCTTGTAAGTATTGAAAGTTAACATATTATTTTTAATGCAGTTACTAATGATGTTTGAGCAGAAGTTCTATTTTTGGTATTTTACTAGTTATTTTTTTTTCTATTTCTTAACGGTAAAGAAAGAAATAGGGTGTCGAGAATTTTGCTTATACTTTATTAACAATTTTTTTTACTTGTCTATCTCTATTGATTTTGCTTACATGTCCAAAACATTAATTTTAACTAAAAAATGTATATAAATTGATAGTTAGTCTTCAACTGTCTTTAAGGAGTCGAGTTAACACATATGAGTTAGGTTAGGTTAGGTTAGGTTCCTGGACCCCAGATTATTGGAGCAATGGAAGGTGAAACCTACTCTAGGCGCGTCCCCGGGTGGCAGATAGGGGAATGCATGAGCTGACCAACACCATTGCACGGTGGCCTCGCTACGGCTATGTGACTACCACTTTCCACCATTCTTTAACTCTTTGAACTGTAAGCCTTTCTTGGTTAAACTATTTGATCTACCCTGGATCACATTCAGACAACCAGTGCCACTAAGCCTCTAGGGCTAGGGAGCCAAACAGTTTTCTCTTTTCCTTCTTCTCTCTTTATTTCTAGGATGAAACTCGACGCCGACAAAAGAAACAAGAAGAATGCGCGGTAGCCTAAGCCGGAAGAATTCAACCCTTCAGCGGTAGGTCACGAAGTAAGTAGTGACCCGATAGGGTTCTGCAGCTGGAGGCGTAAACACCCTATAGGCTTCCAGCAGCCTTCAAAAAATGGAAAAGAATAGAATGGAAGATAAAAACGGAACAGACTCTGAAAAAAAATCACCGGAGGAGGTGGCTCCCTCCAGTGAATCTCCCAAGCCCCAAAATTACAACGACAACGCTACGAAAACTGATACTAGAGAGGAAGAGATGGACCAAATTTCCCACTTAAAGGAGTCTTTTTCTGGGGGGTCCACTGAAAAGGAACCGAGCGAAGATGGAGGATCAGAATTAAAAGAATCGTTAGTCTGGATTCCACAGGAAAACGATGTAAAACAGGAGCTTTGTAGAAAATACGCGAGAGATGACCCGATAACATCGAAAGCCGAAAATACGCTGAAAATGCTGACACACACAGCAGCTACTGCTATGGCCTTCATTGACAGCGCAAAAGAGAACCTAAGACCGACCAAAAGCAGAAACCAGAATGCAACATTGGTCATTGGCAAAAAACCTGCTAGCCTGCTGACAAAGGGTGAAAAGGTCAAAATAGGATAGCTCAAATGCACCATTAGGGAGAGTTTCCGCATCCCTCGATGCACCAACTGCCTAGCAGTTGGGCACACGCGGGCGTACTGCCCCGACAAGAAAGCAGAAGTACAGGGGTGCTTAAATTGCTGCAAGACTGGGCAGCAGGCAAAACTGCAAAAGCGCGACAACGAGCACAAATCAAACTCCACAGCGTGTCCAAATTTTAGAAGACTTCTAGATTGCTGTAGGCGGGAGCAGTCGGGCCAAAATAAATAAGTATCTACAAATAAACTTCGGGATCGGAAGGACTGCACACAACGTAGTAGTAGCCCAGGCGAGACAAATGGGAGCAGACGTCATCTTGTTTCAGGAACCCAATAAATTCATAGCGAAAAAGCAGGGTCTGCTGACGGACAACGGAGCGGATGAAGCGGTTCAGATAATGAACAAAAAAAGAGCCAAAATAATTAACCACCAACCAGAAAATGGCTTCCAAATGAATTGTCAAAACAAACTCCAAAGCCTCCGGTACAACTAGAACTTCTTCCAAAAACTAAAAAAAATTCAAGACTGGGCCAGCTACAAGATCCGCGGCCAAACGAACAACTTGTCTTACTGGTGGAACGATACCATCGACGCACAAAGAAAGGAACGCACCGCAATACGAAGGCTTTTGACAACATCCAGGGCAAAAGAAGAACCCGAAAGGGTTAAAGATCTTGAAGCACAGCTCAAAACCACCAGAAAAGAGTATCAAACAGCTATCCGCAAGAGCAAGAGAGAAAAATGAAAAAATCTGGTTGACGACTTGGAAAAAAATGCTTTTGGACAGGGCTATCAGATACTGGTAAAGAGGCTAGCAATAAAGCCGAACCATATAACACTAGAGGATAGCAGGAGGAAGGAGATCATTGAGGAGCTTTTCCCGGACGTTATTGAGCAAGCAGCTTTGCTGACAACCGGAGACGCAGAAAACCCAACTCCATTTACCGCCGACGAGCTGAAAGAGGCCATTAGAAAACTGAAGCCTAAAAAAGTCTCGGGACTCGACAACACTGCCAAATTTTCAAGCTTGCGCACGAAGTAATCCCCGACATGCTGCTGGAAGCGTACAACAAGTACCTGGACAAAAGAATCTTCCCAAAACCTTGGAAAAAAGCAAAGATAGCGCTGATCCCCAAAGGAGAGGGCAAATTTAGGGCTATAAGTCTGCTAAGCGCACCCAGCAAGCTGTACAAACACTTAATAAAGAAATGGCTTGAGGAGGAACTGGAAGAAAATGAAGCCATATCCAGCACCCAATACGGTTTTAGAAAGTCATCGCCATCATGAAGGCAAGAGAACTTTTCGAAAATAGATCAAGCGCGTGGACCGCCATCATTCTGCTGGACGTAAAAAACGCTTTCAACACCGCCAGCTGGGAGCAAATCAAGAAAAGGCTGACAAAAATAGAAACGAGCCGGTATCTTCTAGATCTCATAGCAAGCTACCTGGTGAACGAACAAACCATTCTAATCGCCGCAGGGAAGAAGAAGAACTTAACGCAGGGGGTTCCGCAGGGTTTCGTCCTAGGACCTACTCTGTGGAACGTCGTCTACGACTCCGTGCTGAGCCTCCAACTTCCAAAGGAATGCAGAACGGTTGCCTACGCCGACAAACTAGCGGTGGTGGTCAGAGCAAACAACATGCAAGAGATGCAGGAGACTGCAAACAATGCCCTAAAAGCGGTAGACAAATAGATGACGGGAAACGGCCTAAAACTAGCGCCCGAGAAAACCAAAACACTGGTCGTCAAAGACACGAGGAAAAAGACCAAGGTTGCCTTCGTCTTAAGAGGAAAAACTATCACCCCAAAAAAATCCGTAAAGTACCTGGGAGTCTGGTCTCAAACTGGATTTTTATCCCGCACGTCCAAAACACTATTGGCAAAGCAGAGAAGACCATGACTGCTCTAATAAAAATTATGCCAAACGTAAGCAAACAAAGCGCTAAAAAAAGGGCGGTTTACCACGTCGTGATCCAATCCATACTGACCTAAGCGGCGTCGGTTTGGAGGCAGGTTCTCGGCGTAAACAGGCATCTGACAGCGCTTTTATCCACACAGAAAAAGTCGAACTGAGAGTCATCAACGCAAATCAATCAACAAATGGCAAGCCGATCAACCTGAAAGTGAAAGAATTGGCAAAAAAGTATCAAGCCAGAAAAAAAGGGCCGCAAAGCCACGTACAACACCAAAGAACAGTGGCAACGTGGGTGAAATGACACTCAAGACACTGCGCAGTGGACGAAGACCTTCATTCTCTCAATAGGAAGATGCCCTCACAGGAACACCAACTACTTCCTCATACAATTCCTGACAGGTCACAAGAGTTTTGGCACAAGGGGATTAGAAAGACCTAGAGCATTCATTTTTATTACTGCGGCAAAACCGAGTCCCCGGAGCACACCATCTTCTATTGCATGCGTTGGCACGTTGGAAGACACAAAGCAGAGGTAGGAAAGGTATTTAAGATCGACAGCTTAATGGACCTTCACAATGAGCACTATAGAAACAGAAAAACTGGCCAGGCAGAAAGTCAAACAACAACAGACAAATTAAATGAGACCAGATGGGTAGATGATGCAAACCTTTATCGGGGTATTCCAGCTACCTGTCGAGAAAAATTAATGTTTTTAGTGGGTCCCACACTTCCGGACAGTAGTGTTTTTCTCACAAAAAATAGGTTAGGTTAGGTTAGGTTAGGTTAGGTTAGATTAGGTTAGGTTAGGTTAGGTCTTTAACTATCTTTATGGAGTCGAGTTAACACATCTATGAATTAGGCTTATGTTTTTTAGCAGTGGCGTGTTAAAAGTGGCGCATTCTCATTTTTTAATTGCGCCACTGATTAACTAAAGCACGAAAAAAATTGTGCCTAGACTTAAATAAAAATCCATTCTTTGTACGTGTCATCCTTAGTTATATATTTTGTTAGATTATTTTCTGTTTTTTGCTTGTATCCAGCTAGTTTTGTTTTGTTTTTTTAGTGCTTTTGTGATTGCTCCATTTCATATCTAATGTGGTCTTCTTTTTCTTCTTTTACTTTCTACTTGTTTAGTATGAGAATAAGGTATATCAAGTGCTTAGTTTTGATATTAGATGTTGTTAATGTATATCCACAAATAAGAGTGAGAATGAAAACAGAGTATATCCTGGATATACCGACTTTTCTTCTCATCTAATTTATTAAGTTGCAGAAATAATGATATTGGCGCTGATCCTAATTATAGAGAGTCTGGCAGTGTTATGAATAGAAAGTACACATATTTTTAAAAAGAACAACGCGGGGGTTATTAAAATAAATGTAATCATAATTTAGAAACAGAAAAACCTGCAAATAGTTTGAAACCAATTCTAAAACTACCAGTAAAAATAGTAGTGATAACAATAGTTAGCAACCTAAACTCAAGAAGTGAAAGAAAAAAAAAAGTACAAAAATCAAAATAAAATAATGGTAAAGCCGAGGGTAAAGCATACATTTTATGGAGGAATATTCCAGCTCAAAAGACTATGATTTTAGAAATTGTAAAAGAAATTTAAGCTGAACAACCTTTGGTTCAAAACTTTGCAAGACGTGAATCTTTTTGACTAATCTTAATTTCTAAAATTATAAGACCTACAAAAACTATTTGAGTATAAACTTCAAGTATATAAGGAATCGTACTGCTCCTTAAAAACGAACAACTTAATATTATTTCATGATTTTTAAGTTTTTGTCAAATTCAACTAGAAATGTACATAAAATGACAAACAAACAATAAAATACGTAGTTGGGAACAAAGAGTTCTATAACTAGAGATTCCAAGCCAGCGTTTTGCCGTACAATTTGGTATCTCCGTTTTTGTCGCGCCATGACATTTCTCTATCAACTACAACGTATAGCCGCACGATCATTAGTAGAGAGAGGGCCAATTGAGATCACCTCGAAAAATTCTTGATTTTTAAAAAAGTGGGTTTCAATCACACAACCAGCCCAATAACCGCACCAAACAGTGACACGTTGAGGATGCTAAGACTTTTCTACAATCATTCTTGGATTTTCTGAGCCTCAAATGCGACAATTCTGCTTATTAACGTAAGCTTTTTTAATGTTCAACAAAACCATGTATGTTACTTTGTTGTTGTTAATTGATATGTAGTTAGTAATTCTGACAATTTGTTGAACTGTCTCATCTCCTTGCCAAAATCCAAATTGTTGATTTATGTTTTCTATTCTGTTTATGACGACTTAGCTATTTTACTGAAAGTAATGAAGTATGACAATAGGGATGAAAGGTTTTGTATAGTTTTTTTATTGGTATGATGTGGACAAACTTCTACTGTAAAAGAAAGTGTGACAATACATTTATTTGAAATTTGTTTTAGACAATTGTTTTGAATGTTGTCATGTCCGAGAGCTTCCAGAAGAGGGAGTATTTAATAATTGCTCTAATTTTTTTAGGTGTGGTTCTATAAACTGAATTTAAAGTGTTGTGGTAAATAGTTTTTCATCTATTCTACTATCCTGTTTTGTTTGTTAGTCTCATTGTCTGAATTTAATTTATGAAAGCGTCACCAATCATATGGTCACGTTTTCGTTTCAAAGCTCTCACCATTTTCCAAATGGTGTTGTTTTTGTGGTAAAAAAACCAATTTTGCTCTTTTACATTTTGTCTCTATGTATTTTAATGATTTTTCTAAAAAAAACTAAAAAAATTTTAACCTACTATTTTATGTGCTTTTGTCTTTACGATTTAACGTCAAAATTTTCTTAGTTTTTGATTTTGCAAGTTGAATTGCTTTTGTCATTTTCTTCTTCTAAGGGTACCTTCTCCTAGCGGACGTTGGTTACCATAATGGCAATTCTTATCTTAGATACTGCTGATCTAAATAAGTCCATAGAGGAGCAGTTAAACCACTCCCTCAAATTCTTAAGCCAGGATGTCCGTCGTCTTCCCTGGCTCCTCTTTCCTGATATTTTACCCTGCATAATCAGTTTTAGCAGTTCGTATCGATCTCCTCGCATGACATGGCCCAGATATTGCAGTTTTTTTGTTTTTATTGTCTTAATGAGTTCTCTTTCTTTGTTCATCTGGATTAAAACTGCTTCATTTGTTTTCCTCTCTGTCCATGCTATTCTTAGCATACGTCTGTACACCCATAGTTCAAACGCTTGAATTTTATCTGTATCTTGTTTTTTGAGCGTCCATGCCTCCATTCCGTAAAGAAGAATTGTGAAGACGTAGCATCTTACGAGTCTGATTCGGATGTCCATGTTTAAGTCTCTGTTGCATGCAAGATTTTTGATTTTTGTAAACGCAGACCTCGCCATTTCTATTCGGGACCGTATCTCTTGTGTTTGGTTGTTCTTTTCATTTATTATTGTTCCTAGGTATTTATAAGAGCTGACTCTTTCGATATTGATGTTGTTTATTGTTAGATTCGCTATGGTTGGTCTTTTGGAAATAATCATGAATCTCGTTTTTTTGAAGTTTATTTTTAGGTCGTATTTTTGGCTAGTGGTGTTTAAACGTTCCATGATTCGCTGTAGGTCCGTGATGTTATCAGCCATCATTATAGTATCGTCCGCATATCGAATATTGTTTATAGGTTTGCCGTTGACTGTTATGCCGGCTGTTTCTTCCTCTAAGGTTTCTTCAAAGATGGCTTCGGAGTATAAGTTGAATAACAAGGGTGATAGTACGCACCCCTGTCTCACTCCTTTTTGTATCTCGATATCTTCTGTTGTTTCATTTTCCACCTTAATTACCGCGTTTTGGTTCCAATATAAGTTTTCTATTATTCGAATGTCGTAATCGTCGATTCCTTTACTTCTAAGTATTTGCATTAGCCGTTCATGTTTGACTGTATTGAACGCTTTTTCGTAGTCAACTAGGCACATGAATACGTCTTTGTTCATGTTCAAGCATCTTTGTAATAGGACATTTATTCCGAATAACGCGTCTCTAGTTCCTAGACCGTTCGTAAACCCGAATTGCGTGTTGCTAATTTCAGTTTCTGCTTTCCCGCTTATACGCTTATGTATAATTTTTAAGAAGATTTTGAGTGTATGGCTCATGATGCTTATAGATCTATACTCAGAACAGTCCTTTGCGTTGTGTTTCTTTGGCATTACTGTGAATGTCGATTTCAGCCATTCTTGAGGTATTTTGCCTGTTGTATATATTGCGTTGTATAGATCAATCAATTGTTGTAAGTCATCTTCTTCGATTAGTTTTATGATTTCGGTGAAAACTTCATCTGGTCCGGCTGCTTTGCCAGTTTTGGCGTTCTAAACTGCGTATTTTACCTCTTCTTTAGTTATTTTTAGTGCAGGTGTTTCGATATTTATATCTTGCAACTCTGCTCTATTGGATCTGTACAGTTCTTTTAAATACTCTTCCCATCTCTTTGTCTCTCAATAGGCCATGTTGCCTCTTTCTCCCAATTGCTGTTAGCTCCTTGACCTTCTTGTGCAAGTTAAATGTATCATAGTTTGCCTGCAGTGCTTCTATTTCATTGCACCTATCCATCATGTATTTCTCCTTTGCTTCTCTGATCCTTTTTCTAATCAGTATGTGTATTTCTTTATATTTTGAAATATTGTTGTTCTTATGTTGACGACGTGTATCCATTAGTCCGAGTATTTCTGGTGTCATCCATTCTTGCTTTTTCTTTACTTGTCTGACATTAAGTTTATCGTTTGCTTTGTGCATTAGTGCTTTCTTGATCTTTCCCCACTTGACATTTACATTTACTTCATTGTTGGTATCATTTATTTCGACTTGAATCTCGTGTAGTTTTTCCTGGATATCTTGTTTGATCTCACTTACAATGAAATTATCCTTTAGTAGTTCTCGATATAATGTGCGATTATTGTTTTTCTTTATAGTTCTTTTTAGTCTTGTATTAAACTTTGCCACTATCGGGTTGTGGTCTGACCCGACATCCGCACCCGGATACGTCTTGGCAGAGATAATTGAGTTTTTGTATCGATTATTAATTAATATATAGTCTATTTGGTTTCTGACTGTTTGATCTTCGCTGTGTTTGGGAGATGTCCATGTGTATAGTCTGCGTTCAGGTAGCTTAAAGTAAGTGTTGGCAATTATAAATCCTTTAGTTTGACAGAATTCTACTAGTCTTTCTCCTCTGTCATTAGTTTGGCCCAGTCCGTATTGTCGTACTCAATTATCAACACTTTTTGTCATTTTGTCTACTTTAATTTTGATGTTGTCAACAGTCTCAATTTTGTTATTTACAATAATTTTTCTGTCCAACTTTGTCCAATCTGCCGACCTGTAGTCTGGTCTCAATAGGACAAAGTTTTTAAAAAAGTTGCCTGTTACTGTTTATATGATTTAAATTCAGTTTGTTAACTGCTTGTACATCTGTAACATCCAAAACATTTTTATTTAAGGCCAAGTTGGTTGTGGTTTGTGTTGATATGTTGTCTTCAAGTAAAATGTTGACAATGGTGTTGCCATAATGACAATTTCAAGTGTTGTGTTTTGCGTTAAAACCGCCTAGAATTAAGACACAATTTTCCATATCAGCAATGTTTAGTATATCATCATTTGATAATTGATTGGTTGGCAAACCGTATGCTGCTTTTAAGACCTTCTAATTGAATATCAACATGTTTGATCTTTGGTATCAAATACAATTTTTGCTTAAAATAGCTACCAGCATCAGTTTGCTGTTTTGCAGGAATATTCTTGAATTTTGAATTTTGAATAAATTTTGTTTCCGTTTTACTTTTTTTATTATTTTACGGTTTATAAAAATTTCTTGCCGTTTTTAAGGATTTTGTTGAAAATTTTCTTTAAATTTAAAGTAATGACAAGACGCATTGCTGCCGTACTTCTATATTTATTTTTATGTCGTTTGGTAGTTGTATATTCATTCTGATAGTTGCTGTTTGGTTTTAATACAGATTGGCAATTATTCAAATGTTTTTTATGATTTACAGTACTTTTCTATGATCTTATAGCTAAGCTTTGTTAAAGGTTTTTTGCAAAATCTATAGTAATTGTTGATTAACGTTGCGTCATCTTTGTACAAGTAAAGTGCAAAGCCGTTTTCATTTTCTCAGATTGTAGAAATTAGATTAGTGCCAATCTTTTTATAAACTGTTGGGTAAAGTGGTGTTTTTTTAGTCTTGTACATAAAGAAGTGTTTGTTTAGACCTTCTTTGCTTAGAAAAATTAAACTTTCTACATATAGGAGCTAACTGTTACAAATTATTTGACATTTGGTACAAAGTTTTTAAAAATGTAGTAACCACATTTTTAAAAACTTTAGACCAAATGTCAAATATTGTCAGTAAAGTGTGATGACATTGTTAGGTTTCAACATTAGAAAATCTTACCACTCATCAAATTAAACAAAGATTGGATGGCCTATAGATTCACTTTCTTATACCACCGTGATAGAATGAGCCAAAAGGTTTAAGATAGGTTGTGAGTCTTTAGAAGATGATTACAGAAAAGTCGATTGTCTTTATTGAAGAACTGTTCCAAAGTGATTGTTGACTAAAAGTGAGAGAATTATCAGCGGAGTTCTGTTGTAGAAAATATTTTTTAAAGAGATTGCTTAGATCATGTATTTTTTTTGTATTTCTGAATTTTAATACATTTTTGTTGGATTGGAATTTTATCTTTGTAACAGTTGAGTTTGGTCTGGTTTCTTATTATTATTTTATCTATTTCTGGGTGAGTTTCATGTGTATAGTCGACTTTGATAAGTCACAGAAGGTGTTGGTCATACACAACTGTACTTTTGTACAAAAACTTGGAAAGCGGTTTTTACGAGGAAACAAATAAAGGAACACAAACAGCCAGAGAAGAGAGACGCTCAAAAACTTAAAAGGTTTGAGGCTTAATTTTGAGAAATCACAAATATATGTTTTAAAAACAAAACTGAAATAAGGCACAAGATAACCGAAAACAAAATTTTACATTTTTTTGCTTCTCAAAAGCAACCGCTGACAGCAACAACTAAATGCTATATATAACCAAGGATGAAATAAAGGCCGTTCTTAGAAAAATAAAAATTAATAATAAGTGGCCGAGATGTTATCAAGTCCTTAGAGAAAAAATGAAGTCTCTTAGAAGTACTATCAAACAAATGTATTGAGGAAGAAGATATCTCACTAGTATGGACAGAGCGCATACTATGCTGCTATTTAAGAAGGGCGACAGATGCAATGTAAAGAGCTATAAATCCATCTCACTTCTTTCTTAACTATATGAACTTCTTATCAGGATTATAACTAAACTTTTAACAAACAAGTGATCACTTACTAACCATAAAAACAATCCTTGAAAAAGCAAACTAATATTACCTACCATTGTCAACAACTGAAAAAACGTTTGACTTTTTTTGGGATATGCACTTGCACACTTATATATGCTTATATAGCAACAAAAAATAAATTTGAATAATTTTTTGTAATTTATTTATGTTTTGAAGTAAATTGGACATTGATTAACTTTTTTAATATCAAAATTTTATTTTTTTGAAAATAAACTATTACTTTAAGTGGGGACAAGGACAGACAATTACTTTTAAAAACAGTGTGTGAATATGATTGTTACTGCAGCAAACCGCCAAAGCCATTACATGCCTTGCCAAACAAGTTTTAAATTTGACCGGTTTTCTTTGACAATTAAAGAAAAGTTTGACTTATGATTACTTACTAGCCAGGTGATAACTATTGGCGCCAAACGTGGGGCAACTTCTACAACAAGTCCAACTTTTAAGGTGCAAATTTGAGGTCCTAAACGTTTGAGATGTTTAAAATATTTTGTTGTTTTGTGGGAAATGCTTGAACACCTTTTTTAGTATCCGAATCTAGCACGTTTGGACTATATTTTCTTTACTCAAATGAAGACAAGTCTAAAAAGTTGTAAATTTTGTTGTACAAAAAAGTAATAGTCGCTTTGGTAAACAGTTTGCAAAGCAAGATTTAAACATTTTAAGTTCAGAGAAGTTGCAGGTTTGCTGTATTAACTTTTAAATGACTAATAGGTTACCCGGGTATCTTTTTTAATTTTAAACATATACATTTTTGGCGTTTAATTTTTAAGTTTTAAGATTCAGTGACATTGTTTAGTTCACCTTCTGGTAGTTGACTATTATAAAGTTTACATTTTCATGAATAAGATAAGATTTGCCTCAACACAAGTCTAAAAAATCTTTATGCAGTATTTTGCTGGTTAAGAAAGAATATACTAAGTAAGTTTTTTAATTTTTTGATTTTTTTTAATCATTGCGCAAAGTCAAATCTCTACGATTTGACTTTGGGCTTAGGGAAACAAAAAATTATTTTGTTTTGAGAAGTAGTATTGCAATGCTTCATAATACTACTTGTTACATATTTTTATACATACACTGTTTAATAGTTATTGTGATTTTATGTAAATTGTTTCTCTGACTAGTGAGATGCTAGGCGCACTGATTAAGAGTGCAAGCCCTGGAACATTAGTGTAAGTATCTCATACTACATGGAAAAGCTATTTACATCAAATATCTTATTTATTATTGTTTTGATTTTCCTTAGCAAACAAGTAACGGGAAACCAAACTGCCAATACCAACTGCTAATGAAAGCGGCGACTCATGATAGAATCCAAATATTTATATTTTTGTATAAAAAAGAGACAGCAATGAAGAAGAGAACGCTGCACAACTCAATAATACAACCTTTTGTTTTTGCAATTTTATTTTTTTTAATGAACGGCGTCCTTTTTGGCCAATCATAGCATATTTGGGACTTATTTTATGCATTCAGAAAACTAATCCAACACAAATTGCTCTCCGGACGTGAATCTGCGCGTAGCTTTCTTACACCTCCTCCTTAACTTTTTACGTTAAGAACTAGTGACTTCTATTCTATTTGTTGCAAAAGCCAAGCAATATTTTGAACCTTTGACAAAACAGTCAGTTTATTTGCACAAATATCTAAAAATTATAAAAATAATAATTTGTTTTTTTGGTTGCGCTTAAACGCAGTGTGATGACCTTTAACTGTCAATTGTAGAATGTTACTGGCCAAAAACAAAACTAAAAATTAAAAATTGGTTTAGTTAAATATCTTTTAGGACCTTTTACTTTTGAAAAATTTTACGGTAATTTTGCTTTTGTCTGAAAGTCCTACTTTAAATACAAATGTTTTATTTAATCAAACATTTTTATAGAAAATTGAAACTAGTCTTATAAAATGCCCAATTTAATGTAGATTGTTGTCTTGGTTTATATAAGTCCGGTACAAAGCTTTTGAGTAAAATACAAAAAAACTGTTGAAATTGGTCTTATAAAGTGTGCAATTTAATGTAAATTTACATGGATATTGGTTTATATTAGTTTTGTACAAAGTTTTTGAGTAAAATGTGGAATTCTGTTTGAATGTTATAGAGTTAAAACAAGTTTTATAAAATGCGCAACTCAATGCAGATTTACGAGGTTATATTGGTTTATAAAAAAAAAAATAGTGTCTAATGTTGTGATTGTCTCACTTGTTTTAAAACTAAATATTGTCGTAGCAAGTTAAAACTAGTTTTATAAGATAAGCAATTTATTATAGATTAACGTGGTTATGTTTGTTTATATATCTAAAACTTTTAGTAGAAATGTAGTCATTGCCTTTGTCGTTGAGTAATCTTATATGATTGTAAAGAGTTAAAACTGCTATTGGCAGCGCTAAATTGAAATAAAGTTTTTTTTTGTATTTGTATACAAAAATTTGATTTTGTTTTGAGCAGAAAATCCGATCTTGTTTTTGTATTTCAACAAAACTGCTCCCCAAACGTCAATGCGCGTATATTTTTTTCTTGAAAATGATCTTTGCTAGCTGGATTTGCGTTTTAGAAGTTTTCCTGGTAGGATGTGTTACAATACGACGGCATGCGACAAAACGGTACAATCAAGGTTTGTAGTCGCAATTCATTTCTATAACTTTTCGGCAAATTAGGTCTAAAATTTTGACTTAATTAGAGTATTAAGAAATTATTTGAGTTTCAAAAAACTGTTTTTTTAGATTTCCGGAAAACTATTAGTTATGAAGCAACTTAACTTAATTTGGTTTATTTAGCTTTGATAAAATTCCATTTAGGTTTTGGTATTAAGACATTTCTTCTTTTTTCTTACACTATTTTTACAATTGTGCAATAGTAAACTTTGCAACCTAGTTACATAAGTAGTATATAAATATTTAAAAATGAAAAAAGTGATAATAGTATATTGTATCTCGGTAGTGGTGCAATTAATACAAGTAGAAATTAAGCATTTTGTGCAAGTTGCACTTTTTCTATGACTACAATACTAACAACGTATACAAAACAAATATTTTTTTATTAAATGTTATAATTAAACAAATGTAATGTATAGTTTCGTGCGTAATAGGCACTTTTCGCACACAGTATGCACAATATAACATAACACTAAGAAGTAGAAAGTATATTAAAGAACGAGTTTTATAAGACTTATAAAACATGTTTTCTATTTTGCATTTTTATTAAAATCAATGATCTAATGTTCCGTATTGTAATGACTATTACGAGTTAAATAATTAAAAAACTGTTTTTTTTACTTTTATTACGATACCCAGTAGCGTTTATTAATGTACACAAAATATTAATAAGATTTTATAAGAATAGCTTTGTTGATTATAATGATAATAATACATATAGATTTAAGTGCATCCCTAAATATTCTCTCACTCAACGGTAATACTTATTATTATCGTTAAGATTGAGCTTCATATATAGTCTTATTAGAAATACATATTCTAAATACGAACTAGCTTAAACATTTTTATAATATATAACAAAATACGCATTTAATTTTATTATAATCCCGGTTTAAGCGCATCTTAACGATTAACAAACGTTAAAAATCTCAAACTAATACAATATAAAAAATACGTTCGTATGAATCAATATATTATTAGTTTAATTCATTTAAAAGTACATTTGATAGTGATTGCTACTAAAATAGCTATAATCATTTCATAATCCGTTGATGATTACCAGCTTAACGTAAATAAAGTGCAAATTTCCTCGTCACCTACATTCATTACTATTTTATCAGTTATTATCGAGCGAGACTGAGGGTCATGAAATGGCCATCCTGTAAATTCAATAAAAAATATTTTGATTGGCAATAATCACGTCTGGATATATGTGATTATCATATAATTATTATAATCTATTTTATATGTTTCTGATTAAAATCTAACATAAATCAAAATATTATTGGATGAATTGTATACATAAATATTGAAACGGTTGTTAAAAGGGTACGAAAACTGATATTGTGAATTCTATTTATAAATGTGATGATTTCTTATAGGGATTTTTGCCACCAGCTTCTTATTTCAATGTGAGTTTGTTCCATTTTTGTTGCTCAATTTAAAAAAATTGTAAATGTTTTTAGCGACTGGAGTAGGAATAGATTTTGTTTTATTTGAGGTAATATAATATAGTTTTGGACTTTTGTTTAACTTATTGGGATTTTTAAATATATAATTTATATAATACAACTTGCAGTTATATGAATTATAACATTACTGCATTAGAACTGATTGTACATATTTATCTTTAACATAAATTTATAATTATCTCATCTTTGCAATACTTAAAATATACATTCTATTGTGTTATGAAATATAATATTCTCATGTGCCATATGTTCTATTTATATTATTCTTATCTGTTTATACTTAATGAAATCATTCTGCAGATTGCACCTGCTTCATTATGGCACAATATAGAATTAAAATTGTATCAATTAAATATCAAATAACAAATACGTAATTGACTAATCTTTAATCACGTTTTATCACACATGTTCAAATTTATAATTATATTATTTATGATGCATGCAAAGTGCAATGATCTAAAAATATCACGAAATGTATTAATGTTTAGACTAGCTAAGCTAATCTTAATTTTTTTAATATATTAAAACAATATTGATTGATTGATACCTTTACTCCTTATTATTTTTAAAATAAATTTGTTCAAACTTATAATATGTAACGCTATAATTTTAATATCTTAATTCAGTACAAACAAACCCATCTAGTATCACCCCTCGGCCAAGTAAAGTGGTAGTTAATTTGTGCATGAGATGGACAGGTGCGGAACCTATCCATATCTCATGAATTATGCAAGACGCAAGGTGGTAGTAGATTTGCTCGCGGATATCGTGTGGGCTAAGCCCACCTTTTCGGCAGAAGCCCCTTCAATTTATTAGAAAACTACTAAAACAATATGATATTTCGTGCTCCTACGCACCTGTGCCCTTTGGCACACACACACTCATTTACAAAACAACAAAGGAACGTGAAAGTTAATTTATCACGAGGATTATTACATATTCTTTTTAATAATGGTCTTTATGCAAAACAGGAGATGGGGTTGTAATTGGTGGTAGTTTGTAAGGTAGTTTGTAAGATTTATTAGGTGGAAAGGTGCAGATTTTTTATGCTTCTGACTTACATGGATTCTAGTTTAACAAAGTTCTAGCTTCTAGCTTAATAATATTGTAAAACACTAATTATGTAAAATATAATTTTTTTTTGTTTAATGAAATGTATTATTTTTGAAAATGTTATTACTATTGATATAAATATTTTAAAGCGTGCAAAATTGGCTGGTGTTAAACGACCAAACACCGAAATAAAATACTTTTTCAGTGTAACGGTCACAACGCATTTTGAATTATTTAGAAAGGCCATCAATTGATTCTATCTTTCAGACGTAAAAGGATTAAAAAAAGCAAAAACTGAAATCTGAAATATATTAATAAAAAAATTAAAAAAATAAACTATGAAAAAGTTATGAATTCCCTGACAACGTAAAACTTCAAAAGCAAAATATTACAGGCACAACAAAAGAAAATTAAAATTACTTATAAACTTAAACTGACTTTTAAAGAGTTTACTAAAAATGTGTTCAACTTAACACTGAACAGGTGAACAACTGTGAACTATAGCAGTTATGATTTTAAATTAAAACCAAATTAAAAATAAATGCAGTATTAAATAGAAATTTTTAAATTAGAAAACAATTTATTTTTGCTTCAAGAAAGATATAAGATACTGTAGCTTGATTCTCTATAAAAAAATTGTTTTGGTATTTGATTGTAAGTTTTATAGACTACCTGAAAATTGGTTTCTGCTGATATTGGAGATAAATTTTGAAGAAGCCAATGCTCATTTTATGTGATTAGCTTATTAAGATAATTTTCTCATTTGCTTATTGTGTGAGAGTTTGTGCGAGACCCAACTGGGAACATTCTACAAAAAACAATGTGGACTGTTTGACGTTTTAAATCATTATCTTAGTAGTTTAACTTTTGTTTTTTATTTTATAAAAAGGTTTAGTCATTAAAACTCAACAACAAATTTTTTTGGTTTTCTAGTATTCAACGATTATAGTAGTTAACTAGTTAAGTATAAGCATGGGTTGTACTAAAGTAGATAAGTGTCTTTAATGAGCTGGAAGTAATGTTACGTTGGTAGATCAATGTTGTTTTTAATGATTTTTATTGTTGTCTGAAAATTTGGATTAACATTTAGTAAAAGATTTTAGTACTTTTTTGTGCAAGATGCTTTACAAAAACACAAATCTTACCAATCTGCTCATAATGTTTTTTTGGAAGAATTAAATAAGAAGCGTACTAAAGAGGACAAATTAGTAGCAATTGCTCAGTCATTATCTTTTCAACAATGATTCAGTTTCACATTTTGAAAACTACTTTTCTGAGATGAGATGTTGGAGAAATTATTTAGCCTTTTTCCACAATTATTTAAGAGAGTACAAAACAATTAAAAAACAGCAGATGCATTATCTTTTTTAATTTCTTTGTATTATTTGGGTGCCGAGATTTTTTTGCTGCTTTTAAATTAATTTGTTTATTTCTATTTTTTTTTAATTATTTTTTGTTCTTTGCTATTCTCCCAGCACTTTGCTAACATAAATGGTTTTTGCTTAATATTTCTCCTACATTAGTTTCCCATGTCTTCAATTGTCGTTCTTTTTTTTTTTTCGATTTTGTTATCCTTGCATTACACACTTGCTCTGTTTGTCTATCTTTTTTTACTCTTTCTAGATGTTCAGACCATGTTAACTTGTTTTTATCTATTGCGTTGTGTATTCTTTTTATTTGAAGATTTTTTTCTTATCCGTTTGATTCTTATTTTGTTTATTCTTGTTATATTCTCTACTCTTTTTATAATATTTCATTTTCCTTGCCTAAATTCTATTTTTATTTTTTTGAATCATTGCCCATGTTTTGCTTCTCTATATTTGTATACTGTTTTGTATAGTGTCATTTTCGATTTTTTTATATCTGTTAACGATTTTTTCTTTATAATATAGCTCTAGATGATTGGTCCTAAAGATTGCTAACCAAAGAAACTTTCATCTTAAATAAATATTCACACTGTTGAGGGTAAAATTTGAAACATTTTTTTGGCTTTAAACTCAAAAGTATTCAGATTTTCTATTTTGATTTGGTTTGCTTAATCTTTAAGTTTAAGTTATTTTTTGGGTAGGTCAGGTTTGAGCTATTATTGCTATATTTTGGATTTTGAAGTGGTTATGTTTGCGATAACTACAGAGCATAACGGTAACTAGCACATTGAGCAGATTATATGGAAGAGTACTGCGAGATTTAATAGAAGAGGAATATAACGCCAAGGAGTTGGAAGAACAGAGCGGCTTCAGAGCAGGAAAGTTATGCGCTGATAATGTATTTTGCCTGCGTCAAATATCCGAAAAACAACTAGCTATGGGACAGGAGGTTCATCTTCTTTTCATTGACCTCGCCAAAGTATACGACAACGTTCCTGTGGAGATGCTTTAGAAAGCCATGTCGGAAACTAAAATCAGCTATAACTTAATCAAAGCGGTCCAAGACTTATACAAAGGGTCCGTTTCACGAGTAAAAATGGGCAATAAAGTTTCGAACGGTTTTATAGTTAATAAACGACTTTGCCAGGGTTGTTGCATCTCCAACACTTTGTTCAAGTTATACATAGAGAAAGCACTACAGACATGGAAAAACAAATGTAAAGGCATGGGCTTCGAACTTAAAGATGACAAAACTCTCTACACGCTGCAGTTCGCCGACGATCAGGTGGTCATTACCCAAAGCAAAGATGACCTAGGATATATGTATAGGAAACTAAAGGAAGAATATGACTTGTGGGGATTAAGTATGAACATCAGCAAGACCAGATATATGTGTATAGGAGTGGAGAGTACTGACCTTGTACTCAATACCGGCGACATAATCCTCAGTTGCGGAGAATACAAATATCTTAAAATAACTTTTCAGAGGGACGGAAGGGACACGCGCGAAATCCAGATCCGCACAACGCAAGCCAAAAAACTAATAAGCGCACTAAATGGTATCCTCTGGTCTAGCATCACAAAGAAAAGAAAACGGCGCATATATCATGTAATGATTAAGAGCTCTCTTATTTACCTATCGGAACTATGGAATATGTCATCTGCAGATAAAAGAAAAGTATCTGCGGTTGAAATGGATGCACTAAGAAGATCTGTTAGAGTATCGCGTTTGGAACATATCACAAACATAGAGATTCTAAACCGTATGAAAGTTCTAGAGGAAGAAACTATACAATAAGTCATCATGCGTAAAATGCTTGTATGGTTTGGGCATGTCAACAGGATGCACGACGAACGTATTATAAGGATGCTGCTTTACTGAACACCACAAGGTAGAAGGAAAAGAGGGCGCCCTAGAAAAACATGTATCACCGATATTCGAAGATCACTAAGTGAAAGAAATATCCAAGAAGAATTGTGGATGGATAGGAGGCAATGGCAAAGAGAAATTGGAGGGCGACAACCATTAAATATATATAATTTTTTAGCTCAAGGACAGTGTTTTATGATTCATACTTTTTAAAACAATCGCTGGGCCCGGTATGTTTTAGTTGAACCAAGTCTGGTACATTTTTGTATATAAACGGTGTTTGCGTGAGAAGAAAAAAAAATTAAAAAACAGCAAACAGTCGGTACGGTTCAGTAGTGTGAGGTTTTTATTGTCTAAAAACTCCACCGTTCTCCGTTTTTTCTACAAAGTAGATTGCTTGGCGCTTTTTGTACTTTGGTTCTGCTGGACTTGCTTGCTTATACGGTTTTCATTAGATGAGCATGCAATAATATTTTTCATTAAGCACTTGTAGCTTTATGACCGCTTTTGTAATAATAATTTTTTTAATTTCTAATTGCGCAGCTAAATAAATGCTACAAAGTGGTGTGTAGTGCGTTGTTCTATATTAGTTTTTAGTATGTACGTAATCATTTAACCATTATAAAAACACTTTAAACAAATGTCACCGTTAATGTTCATAGAATGTACCATAAAAGCATCTCAAAAGTCTTGATACTTTTGAAATATTTAAGATTCTAATTATAGATCAAATTTATGATTGCTTTGCTACTTAGACTACAACTTATGTTGCAGACTACATTATAATAGAATCCGGCTTAAAGAATTAAACTAAGAAAGACAAAAACTTGTCTTAGTTAGACAAGTCTATGATTAGCTATCCGATCGTTTCAAACGTTGAGAATTTACCTATGGCACTAGAGTTCACATTTTGACTAAAGATTTTTTCTGTTGCCCATTGAAACATTGATTGTATTTTTACAATGAATCGTGTTCTGAAGGACGGTGGGACGGGTCATACATGCAGCGTAGCTTGCGCCGCCTGTACCTCACATTATTTGGTCTAAGCAATTTTTCTTTTATTCAAAATTTTGAGATAAGGCAAAATCTGCACTCACACTTAAATCTATACTTTTTCTTTTTTACGTGCCATGCCCATCGAAGACGTCGGCTATCATCATTGTGATTTTATAGGCAGCGGCACGAAACAGGCTTGTTGAACTGACATCATACTACTCTCAGGTTTTTCAGCCAGGACGTGCGACTTTTTCCTGGACCTCGTCTGCCTCGGATTTTGCTTTGCATGATGTTCTGCAAGATACGGTACTTTTCATTTCTCATAACATGTCCAAAGTATTCCAACTTGCGTTTCT
Organism: Tachinus rufipes; assembly: GCA_963932245.1. Classification (NCBI taxonomy): domain Eukaryota; kingdom Metazoa; phylum Arthropoda; class Insecta; order Coleoptera; family Staphylinidae; genus Tachinus; species Tachinus rufipes. Next base: position 92,826,142 of record OZ010747.1, on the reverse strand, counting down.
TGATTATAGGCATGACCTCTGGTTGTTTCTAGAGACGGTGTTTCAGACTCTGTTTACCCATGATATTTTAAGCAGGTGATTCACATTACCTTTGTTAAAGTCTCTCTTTCCATTTCGTAGTATTAAATTGGAAAGACGTAGTAAACAAATTCGTAGGGGTATTGACAAGTCACGAGATGTAAGCACCTTCTTCATGTTGCTAAATAATGCTTAAGCCTGCTAGATGTAAAACATTATTTCCTGCATGCTATCCCACTTACTGCTCAATTAGCATCCCAGATATCTGAAGCTAGAGACTTGCTGAATCTGTTGGTTGCCTGTACTCATCTTTGCTATAAACCATAGCTTTGGTCTTGCTGATATTTAACTTGAGCTCTCTTTCTTCGCTTTTAACCACAATCATATTCAGTAACGCCTGCAAGTCATCAGCACTTTAAGTTGTTTATTACTTCTCCGTTGACAACAATTCCTTCCTGTGCTTTGTTTGGCAAAAAATTGCTCAGAGTATATGTTAAAGAGCAGTGGAGAGAGGACACAGCTATGCCTTACACCTCGCTGAATGGGAACATACTCGGTAGTCATGTTTTCAACTTTAACAGCAGCGATTTGGTTGTAATACAGATTTTTTATAATGCGGACGTCTCTGCCATCTAAGTTCATGTTCTGAAGAAGGTTGATAAATTTCTCGTGGTCAACACATTCAAACGCTTTCTGGTAATAGATAAAACACGCGTATACATTGGTGGACATGTATTTACAAATCTATACTGCAAGACTTTTTATTTTTGCTTAACTAAAACTAATTTTTTTCTCCTAATGCTTCTTAAGGTAAACTAAAGACATGAGACTAGCATAACATAAGGTCTGAAAAATAAGGAGGATGTAGTAGACACCTTACCTTTTGGATAGTAGTTGCTAAATGTGGCATTGTAGTATTGCAAAAGAACACTATGACACAAACATATTTTTTTTTTAGTTTTGAAACTAGACTTGAGAGATTTTTTCAGAAATTTTGATTGCCTTGCACTAGAAACAGTAGCCTTATTATATATCTAATTTTCTAAAATTATTCTTTTTGCATTTCAAAATGGGAGTCAACACAATCTTTTTTGCAATTGCAATTTTGTTTTTTGATTTGATTAACAAATGTGACTGCATTCTTAGCTTGTTTTCTTGATGATATTGCATTAAAACTTGTCTTCAGTCACAATTTTTATACAGAACTTATGTTTTCTAACTGAGAGTATTGAGGTCAGTTGCTCACTTTGCTGACTTTTTATCGAGCTGAAAGATCGTGTATAATGTGGTAGACAGAACTTTGGTTTATATTTAAAACTTCCACGATTTTATTAAGGACATTGCTTTTAACAAAGCTGCAACTATCAAAATCAATACAATTTGCTCAGTAGTTTAGCTAAGTTTTTAAATTTGTTACTCTATTTGTACACTTACTGGAATAACAACATTAATTTTCATATTGTAGCTTAATTCTACAATAAATATTATGGGATTTACTCCTTTACTGTACAAGACTGAATAACAAAACGCAGCTTCCCTAATGCAGTGCCTTAGTGGAGTTGTCTTTCTGAACTGCCAGTGTGTCAACACAACGTCAAAAGTAATATTTTTGGCAACTTATAAGACCAGGTTTATTTGTGGAGCATCTTTCATTTGACTCTGCTCGTACATGAGAACTTACACTTAATTTTTGTGGCTACCAGGACATATATTTGTATCTTAAAAGATTGGCATGTAAATATGATATTGACCGTTACTACGTGATAGTTCATAAATATTACACATTTACTATGTACTATATCACAAATGTATTTTAAAAAACCTTAACTAGACTAAATTCTGATTAATTAATCAATATTGTTTACTAATTTTGTGTCATTAACTAATTAATCTGTATAAACAACTATATTTTTAAAAGATGTTTATAATAATATCGGAAATTATCTTTGTTTACTATCTATAACAATAACGAGAGAAAAACCTGTGACTCAAACAATGTATGCTCCCATATTTTTCTTACAACAAAACGTTGAAGCGTACACAGAGTAATCATATCCGATTGGCAAATTGTGTCGCTTTATTCCCTGAATAGGTGAGGCGGCGAGATGAAAGGGAGCAAAAAGGTGCCGCTATCAGTTGTAAAGAGGATAGTAGCACTGATAACGTGCCGGGCGCACCTTGGATTAAACATTCACTTGTATTTGCACAGCAGACAGATTCAACCCCTTATATATTATTATATCCCCCCATATATAAAATTCATTTCGGGGGTTATAATATGAAAGAGGCCGAAATGTGTACACAATCTGTAAACGGTTATTGTTGTACATGATAAGTCAATTATTACTGTGTGTGTGACTGTGCGAGCACATAACGCGGCAAGTACCGACAGCCGTTCTAATTTGTCGATTGTGCTCAATATTTGTTTAATGATTAATAGGGAATGTAGGTGGAAAATCAAATTCTATAAAGTGGATCATAATTACAATAACTTTTTTGTACCCATTTTTAAATCTATATTAGACACTTTTGAAGTAGCGTAGTTTATTTTAATTGAAAGAGATCGTCATTTTTATTGGGTTCTAATGAAATTATAATACGTAACCATTAATTTATGATAATAAAATATTACGTATTATTATTCTCGAACCTTTTCAGTACATTCTTCACAAGAATAAACAAAACAATATGCGATTGAATTATTATAAGTTTTAAATATTATTTTATATTTTAACAAAAACTAATTTTATTTAAAATAAAATTAAATTAAAAAAAATGGTATGTGCAACTATACCCCAAACAAGAACGGATTATAAGCTTAAACGATCTCGTTTTATTCCCAGAGACTACCGTAAATACTAATTTACATAAGCGATCTAAATTTTAGCAAATCTGGTCCAAATCCAAAAGTAATCGAAAGCAATAAAATTGAATCATAAACTTCTCCGGGGTAATGAAACGTGCCGACTATTGTCCCATTTATTGACACAATTACTGTAAACGTAAACATCGAAAATTGGGTGAAAGTGACCTGCCCTTCGTGCGAAAAAGGGCCTCTTTTGTTGTGTTTAATATGTTTACAGTAAACTGCACGATTATGGAAATGCCGATTTCTTAGGACGGACACGACATGTGGGTGTCCGGTTTTGCACGAGTTTGATTGATGGCTGTGCTGAAAAACTGGCATAATTTTTCTGAAGAAGCCGACAGGTTTCTTTATATTGTTGAAATTAAAAGGGGTTGTACTTTCTTGTATAGGTTGCGGTTTGCAATTATTTGCGATGCGGATCAAATCTATTATAATACAAAATTGCAGTAAGTTCTGAAGATACCGAAGTAATTTTATACTGACTTTTTATTGTTAGTTATTTGAATGCATTACTAATATGAATAGAGTCCGGCATATGCAAATGTTTCAAAGTTAACAAAAAATATGTCATTACTTTATAAATATTTTGTTTTAACTGAAAATAGTATATATTGCATACAGGAAAATAACATAACTAAAAAAATAACTATTATTATTATTATTATTATTTTTGTATATACACATATACATGTAAACACAAAGCTAATTTTGAATTTTATAAAAAAAAATACACTTTTTAAGAGTTTCTGGCCGGATTTTGGTGAATTCTTCATATTTTTTTGCAATTTTCAACAGTTTTTAATTGTATTTTTGTTCTTTATAAAAATATTTTTATTATATATTAATTTATGACCTGATTATTGAGTTTTTGTAAATAAAATTTTACATTTTTAATTCTGATCAAATTTTAGTGTTTTTTGCATCTAGATTTTAAAACTTTCTGACAATTTTTTTAAATTTCAATTTCTATTTTTTGACGTTATATGAACAGAATATTGTAGTTTTTAATAATTTTTTTGTCAAATTTTAGTTTTTTGAAATTGTTTTAACATTTTATTGCTAATCTTTGCCATTCTATAAATAGAATTTCGCACCTTTTCACAGATTATGACCGGATTTTGCTGTTTCTAACAATGTTTTGATTATTTTATAAACGGATTTTGCTGTTTTTACCTTTTTATATATAAATTTTTGTTCTATTTTTAACAATGTTTAGAAATTTTCTATCTAGATTTTGCTGTTTGTAGGATTTTATTTTTTGACATTTTTCAACAGTTTATGGCCGGATTTTGGTGCATTTTCTCAAAATGTTGATATTTTATGACTGAATTTTATTGTTTTTGAAATTGCAATAAAAGAATTTTGCACTTTCTGATAGTTTATGGCAAAATTGTGGTTCCTTTTAACAATATGTTTATATTTTAAGGCTAAATGTTTGCTGTTTGTCAAAGGAATTTTGCAATTTTATAACAGTGTATGACCGAATTTTATTTATTTTTAAAAATATGATATTATTTCATTTATTTTGCAATTGTTCAATAGTTTAATCTTTGCAATTTTTGACACTTTATGTATAGAATTTTGCACTTTTTGACAGTTAATGGCCGACTTTTAAATCTTTTTAAGAATATGTTGATTTTTTAAAGCCGAGTTTATATTCTACATTTTAATAAAAAATGCTGCACTTTTTAACAGTATATGGCCGAATTATTGTTATTTCTAAAACTATTTTAATATTTTAAAGCCAAATTTTGCAGTTTTTATTATTAATTGGGTTTATACAGCTAGGTCTTTGCAGTGCATCTTTTTCTTCCAGCCCTTTTGCTCTCATCGCATCTCGAATGGTATTGTTCCATGATCTTTTGGGTATTTCCTTTTCCTTCTTCCTGGCGGTTGCCATTCCCATACTCTTCGGGGCCATCTATCATCTTCAGGCTTATTATTTCTACTCTTTCTACTAGTGTTTGTTCAGCTTCCATTATCTGTCTAATTTCCTCATTTCTCACTTTCTCTATTCTGGACTTTCTGGCGCTTCTTCTTAGGTAGTCCATTTCTACAGTATTTATTTGTCGCTTATCTTTGGCTCCCAGTATCCATGCTTTTGCCCTATATGACACCACTGTATCTATTATTGCCCGTCCTATCCGTTTCTTTACTTCTTTTCTTATGCGTTTGTTCCACCAGATCGAGTTTAGACAGCCAACCACTTTTTTTCTCTTTTCTATTTTGTTCCTAACTTTCCCTTTTGCTATTCCATTTTTACTAATTGTGCATCTCAAATACTTAAAGGTTTCTACCTGCTTCACTTCAATTGTATCGTCAATAAATATTTGGAAGTTTGCATCAGTTCCAGTCACCAGATATTCCGTTTTATTGAAGTTTATGCTTAGTCCCCATTTTGGTATATGTTGCATGCAGTCTTCTAAGCATAAATTCTAAATCAAATGTGTCCTGTGCTATCACAACCTGATTGTCGGCAAAACTTAGTGGAAAGATTCAATTGTCTCTGTTGTTCCACTCTTTAAAACATGCTTCCAGATATATGTTAAAGAGGATTGGAACTATTCTTGCAGTGTCAGCTCCTACCTTGATTAATGATTTATTGTCTTTGAACAGTTCTTTTTTCAATTTAATCAATAAATCTTCTTCCTCTATATCTTTAAGAGCTTTCCACATTTTACCTCTTGGTACCGAATCGTATGTCTTTTCTAGGTCGATAAAAGCTAAACTTCTTCACTAGTGCTTTTTTTTTGTTATAATTTGCTGTAGAGTAAAGAGATGATTGCTGATCTTCCAGCTGTGAATTCGGTTTGCTCTTCACTTATTCTCCCATCAGTACTTTCTTTCAATTTACTTTCTAGAACTTTCGCGTATAATCGGTTGCAGTTTTTAAACTATCATAAAATATTATACACTTTTCAACAATTTATGGCCATGCTTTAGTGCTTTCAAAGAATATTTTGATGTTTCAAGGCCGAATTTTGCTGATTTTGACTTTTTATAATTAGAAATTTACATTTTTAACAGTTTTAGGTTGAATTTTGGCACTTTTCTGTATTTCATGACCAAATATTGCTATTTTGAACGTTTTATATATAAAATTATTCTTTAATAGTTTATAACAAGGTTTTTGTTTTTAACCATACTTTAATATTTTATATTATTTTCAAATTAACTTCAGGGATTTCTAACAATGTTTTGTTTCAAGATTGGATTTTTGACATTTTATAAATGAAGTTTTGCACTTTTAAACTGTTTGCTATTTCTAACAAAATTTTTGATATTTTATTGACCAAATTTTGTTGTTTTTGGCAATATTTGCATACTTCATGACCAGGTTTTGCTATTATTGACATTATATGAATAATTGTTTTAATTTTTTGATAATTTATGAAAGATTTTTTTTAATGTTTTTTCTGGATTTTCATATTATTTGTATTTTTGGCCAAATTATGTTATTTTTGAAAAAAAAAAAAAATTCAACCGCTTATGGCCGGATTATTGTGCTTTCTGTCAGTATGTTGGTATTTAAGGACTGAATTTTGCTATTTTTGACATTTTAATAAAAAATTGTTGCATTTTTTGATAGTTTATGACTGGATTTTGTTATTAGTTTTGAGCTATTTTTAACATATTAATAAAAAAATTGGCATCTTTTAATAGTTTATGACCGGATTTTAGTTCTTTTTAGCAATATGTTGATATTTTATTCATATTGTTATTTTCCAATACGCCGGATTTTGGTGTTTTTTGAAAATGTTTTAATGTTTCTAGTTATGTGTTAATATTTTATAGACGGGTTTTGCTATTTTTGACATTTTAATATAAAATTTTTGCACTTTTTAACAGTTTATGGCCGGATTATTGCTATTTCTAAAAATATTTTAATGTTTTAAAGCCAAATTTTGCAGTTTTTGAAATTTCAAAAATATTATACACTTTTCAACAGTTTATGACCAGGTTTTATTTTAATGTTTTAAAACAGAATTTTTTTATGGCAAAATTTTGGTTTCTGTAATTTTTCTAAATTTTGGTGATTTGTAACAATATTTTGGAGATTAAATTTTGATATTTTTGACATTTTATAAATTAAATTTTGCACTTTTAAACCATTGTTAGCCAAATTTTGATTCTATCTGAAAATATTTTAATATTTTATGATTGCAGTTATTTACTTTGATTTTTTATAAATAGAATTTTGCATTTTTTAACAGTTTATGACCTAATTTTTGCTATTTCTGGAGAAAATGTCTAGTGATAAAACAATCTATTCTCATACCAAGGATCTTAAATTCAAATTCTAAATATGACCAACATTTATTTCTTGATGAACTAGCTTATCATAGAAGTTTAGCATTTTAAGTTTTTTTTCTCTTAGGTAACGTAACACTTGCTTAATAAATTAAGGTTTTAAAAAGAACGTAGTTTTTTACTGCAAATCAAATGTGTAAAAAATGCACCTTTTTTTTATCAAATTTTGAACTGTTTCAAATCAAAAACCACAAAAGAGTACTGATACTTGTAATAAAATGTTTGCAATAAAATTGTTTGCTTAAACCACAAAACCTACTAAAGGAAAAGCGTTTTCACTGCCACCCAAAATGATCTAGATTTTTTTACATTTTTTAAGAGTTTATGGCCGAATTTTCTTATTTTGGTTTATTTTAAAAATATTTTATTATTAAATGACCGAATTTTACTATTTTTTAACTTTATAAATAGAATTTTGCATTTTTGAACAGTTTATACCAAATTTTGATATTTCCTAACTTTCCTATACTTCATAGCCAAATTTTACTATTTTTGTCAATTTATAAATAAAATGTTGCACTTTTTGACAGTTTATAACAAAATTGTTTTGACAATTGATTAAAATTTTAATTTCACTATTTTTGACAATCTATAAAAAACTTTTCTAGTTTTTATCTGTTATTTTGCCAAATTTTAGTTTTTCTTTTAATGTTTTAATTGTTTATGGCCGGATTTGACATTCTATAAATAGAATTTTGCACGTTTTGATAGATTATGGCTAAATTTTGCTGTTTCTAACAATGTTTTAATTATTTTGTAATTAGATTTTGCTATTTTTACCTTTTTTACTTACAGTTGCGTTATATTTTTAACAATGTTTTGATATTTTATACCTAAATTTTGCTGTTTTGGGATTTTTTTATGTTTTTGAACCATTTTGATGTTTTCTGTTGATATATTGATATTTCATGGCCGTATTTTGCTATTTTGAACATTTTTATCAAAGAATTTAGTAATTTTCAAAAGTTAATGATCAAATTTTGTTTTTATGAACAATATGTTGATATTTTATGACCAAATTTTTTTTTTGGCATTTTGTATGTTTCAAAGCTATATTTTGCTATTTTGGACATTCCATCTATAGAATTTTGCACTTTTTGACAGTTAATGACCTGATTTTATTTTTTTTATTTTTTGCTATTTTGGACACTTTAACAGTTTATAGCCGGATTTTAGTTTTTTTAGCAGAATGTTGATATTTTATGGCTGGATTTGCTATTTTATATAGAATTTTACATTTTTCAAACTTTTTTTTGTGTTAAATGTTGCTACTTTTCACATTTTATAAATTAAACTTAGCACCTTTAATTAGTTATTAGTCGGATTTTTATTCTATCTGATAATAATTTAATGTTCTATAACTTATTTTAAATTTTTATGAATAGAATTTTGCAATTTTTATCAGTTTAAAGATATTTTATAGTCGGATTTTGCAGTTTTTAAAATTTGATTGAATATTATAGACTTTTTCAGAATGTTTTGATGTTTTAAGACAAATTTTGTTAAATTTGACATTTTATAAGTAGAATTTAAACAGTTTTTTGGTTAGATTTTGGTTCTTTTTAACAATATTTTGATGCTTCAACCCAAATTTTGCAATTTTTGACATATTATACTTGGATTTTAGTGCTTTTTAACAATATTTTAATATTTTGTGACCAGATTTTGTTATTTTGACAATTAATTTGTATGCATTTTACTATTATTAACATTTTAAGAAAATTACACTTTGTAACAGTTTATGGCCATATTTTGATTTTTTCCAAAAAAAATTTATATTTCATAAACAAACTTTGCTAATTTTGGCATTTTAGGGATAGATTTTAGTACTTTTTAACAATATTTTAATATTTTTTAGCCGGATTTTGCTATTATAGAAATTTCATAAAATATTGTACAGTATAGTCTCTTTTTTTTTAAATATTTTATGACCGGATTTGGTTATTTTTTATGGAATTTTTTTTGCATTATTCAACAGTTACAGACAAGATAATATGGCAAATCTATGTATAATTTTTTCCAAAACCTCAATATTTTTCAAAAAAGCCCATCCTAACGACGCCACTGGTCGAAGCACAGTTAAAAACAATTTGCAATGCACTTTTAAATTGTAACTCATATTTTTCTAAAACATTCAGCAAACTAATAAAAAGTTTAGAACATTTTAAATACAATCTAAATTAATTCAAGAGCAACTTTTGAGAGTTACTCATATTAATACAACAATAATAACTAAAATTACATCAAAAGCACTAGAAACACTGGCGTCTTTTTTTTAGATAAGTTTTTGTAGTTAATCAGAAATACCATAAACCTCATACCACCGGTGAATTGAACAAAATAAGAATTTGCTACCACCCAAAAACAATTAGCAACCAAAACTCAATTAAATCAAATTAACGAAATAAGCTTAAAAAATACAATTAGCAAAGTGCAGAAGAAGAAAGAAATGTACAAAATTTAATAGTCAAAAACTTAACACAATGCAACTACAAAAGTAAGATTATATGTTACTAATTCCATACTACCCTCCAAACTTTGTAACTTGTACAAAGCATCAAATTTTCAATTTACAAAGGTCAAAAATACAATCTTAAAAGAGTGAGAATGAGAATCCCGTGATTACTAACTTTAACAAAACTTTGCAAATTCAATATCAATAATCTGAAGATTGATAAACTTTAAATATCTTTAAATGGTACAAATAAAAGAAGATTATGTTTTGAGAAGTATAAACGTAAAACCATGGAGAAAGATGCAAATTACAAATACAAGGAAACACATTTTTGTAAAAATTTAAGGTTAGGTGGAAGAGCAGTTTAATATTGAATCTCGTTTTTTATATATATTTTATACTATAAATAAAGTAATAAAATAAAATAAACTGTAGTAGATCAGATTTAGTTGCAAAAAACAAACAAAAAATGAATCAAATGATCAAAATTTTGAATTTATTAAAACAATGGCAAAAAATACAAAATTGTACATTATCAAAAATTAAAAAAAACAGAAATCAACACGCAAAGTGTGAAAAAAAGCTTTGAAATAAACAGAACAGTTTAATTTGTGTAAGAAAGTTAAAAAAACAATTTTCTATGTTATTTGTTAACAATAAACAAAGAAGAAAAAAGCTAGTCAAGAAAACTTTAAATCAAACAATAACACTAGTTGCACCAGATAATATAAACGACAACTAATCAAGCTAATTAGCATTGACAACAACAACAAACTCTTGAAGAAGTACATTAATTTTACTACATAAAAAGCATTCCTACTGGTTAAACTACACAAAAAATAAATCAAAAACATTGAAGCTAATCAACTTACTACAAGTACTAAAACTGAAACACACGATGTATTAGTTAACCTACCAAAAAAAAAGAAACAGCGCACCACAGCGCATTAAAGCACTTTAATTTTAAGGTAACATAACACCTGCCTTGTTACTTAAACAAAAACGATGTAAAAGTTAGTTTTATTAGTGCCTAGAAACACTCAGTTTGCCCAAAAGCAATATAGAACTAAAAAATATCTTACTTTATATTTAAATTTTTGTACAAAAATGTCTTGACCAACAGAAAAAGTATTTGCTTGCTTTATAAATTATCAAAAAACCTTTAACAATGTGAAGCATCAAAAAGCTACAAAGTTTTGAGTCACGGCCAACAAATTTAGTTTATAAGCCACAATGTATTTAAAATTATAATTATGAGTTCAAAAATATAATATAAAAAATACTTTTTGCAATTTTTAAGTTTGTAAAAGAATTTTTTTGGGACTTTTGTGACTTTAAAAGCTACAAGAGAAGGCTTAAAGAGTATTTGAGTCTTACCTTAATAGATTAAAAAATTTAATTTTTTTTGCAAGATTATAAGATAGAAAACGCGGTACTTTGAGAGCTTTGATTAAAAAGTCCTGTAGACTTTAAAAAGTCTGAAAACATTTCAAATAATTGTAAAATAAATTAAGAATTTCTTCAAATTTAATCTAACAATCAAGCATAGATAATGGTTTTGGTTCTACAAACTTCGTCAGCATGCTTTGTATGACAACGGCATGATAGCGAGACAAATTTGAATAAATATTTGATGATGTAAATAATCAAACAAATAAATGAATTGTTTGATTTTTTTTTTTAGATAACTGACCAATTTAAGAAAATTATGGCTTTTAAAGTCTAAAAGTCCGTAAAAATATTATAGGTAACATAGATAAGCTAAGATTTTAATATATTAAGTTTAACTAACTTTTGTGTGCCTAAAATGACTAATAAACTTTAAACTATTAAATTCACAAAACAAAATTATATTTTTTAACTAATCTACATCAAAATACGTCAACTTTGGCAGTTAAATTTTTTATAAATTATCCTTTTTGTAGAACAAAAACATGGTTTTATGGCTTTTGTGGCTTATAGACAGAGTGCAAACTTGAAAATTTCTGATTGATTTTATTGGTTTTTTTTTTGAACCGAACAAAAGACTACAAATAAGTTAAAGAAACTAAAAAAAATACTAAAGCAAATTTCTTAATGCCCGTTAGTTCGTTTGAAATGGAATTGCTCAGATAGATTTTGCAGATTTTAAAATTTTATTTTTTATTTAAAATTTTTATCGGTTTTGATGCTTCAAAGCTAATTTTTGACATACTATGGTTGGACTTTTTTTATTTTTAATCAAATTTTTGCTATTTTTAATAATTTATGAAAAAAACATTTAATTTTTATTAGTTTGTGGCCCAAATATGATGCTTTCTGACAATTTTTAAACTGTATGGCCAGATTTTACTAATTTTACATTAGAATTTTCACTTAATAACAGTAAACTGTCATATTTTGAAGTTTTCAAACAATTTTTTACATTTTATAATCAGATTTTGCTATTTTTTACATATTATGGCTAGCTTATTTTAGTGTTTTCTAACAATAATGATGTTTCTTTGCAAATTTTTGAAATCTCATAAAGATTTGTTCACTTTTTAACAGTTTATGGCTGGATTTTAGTTCTTTCTAAAAATATTTTAATGTTTTAAGGCTAAATAAAGTTTGTTTGCACTTTAATTTAATTTTTTGAATATTTTATGACCGGATTTTATGATTTTTTACTTTTTATTAATAGAGTTTTGCACTCTTCAATAGTATATGACCATATTAAAAAAAAAATGTTAATATTGTGTACACTTTTTTCTAAGGATCATCAATTCAAATTCTGTGTATGATCATTCATTTCTTAAAGAACAAGCGCATCATAGTAGTTTAGCGCACAGAAACACATACTACTCAAAAGTTGCATATTGCTACAAAATAGCTAGACATCAAAATTAAAAGAACTTAAATACTTAAAAAAAAAATTAAAAAATTAAAAAAATTAAAATTTAGAAACGTTTTTAATAAAATAAGGTTTTGTTTTATATTAAATCCTTGTTCAGAAATGTATTAACAAACAAAAAGTTTTTGCATTCTTTATAAATTAAAAGAAATTTATTAATGTCGTATGGTAATGTTAGTCAGGTATATCAGTACGTAGTGTTTAGAAGGTTCTTGTTCTACATCCTGTAGTTAGATTTGAGGTTTACGCTTTTTGTTTCGTTACCAGTCAAGTTTCTCGATGGATTAAATTACCAATAAAAAGTTGTGGTTTTTGAAAGTCTAATTTAGTGTAAAAGTTAATATTCTTCCTTTTCTTTATCTTTATATTTTGTTCTTAAACAAAGTTTTTGTTTGTATGTGACGTTAGTTTTTAAAGAAAAGTGCGTAAAGGGTCAATCCTCATGGCGTGTGGACCTGAACCCTGGACCGTTTTACCACTTAAAATCTTAAATAACCTACTAAAAATTAACTTACACAATGCACTAAGAAGGCGTTAGAATGCTTGCAGAATACTCCAAAATTTATAAAAAACATTCATCTAGAGAGTCATAACGGTGGATTGTTACAAAAACTGTTGCTATAGTAAATCCGAATGTAGCGCTGTTTAAATTGTTAGTTGCAAGTCCTGTTCTTTTGTGGCAAAACCGGTACGTTAGTCTATAAATAGTTTCTTTTCTTTAGATTGATGTGTTTGCTTTAATGTCCAACTTGAGTAATTTTTTTTTTTTAGGTTTTGTGCTTCTAATTTTATCTGGTTGTTTGGTGACAATGTCTAGATAACGTTAACCTTTGGTATTGACACCATTCATTAAAAAAAGTAATTTGTGTGTAAAAGTGTTTTACTAAGTCTGGGCTCACCTAAGTAGGTGGTTGTCGCTGCCAATGTCTATTGCCGTGCCGGGCATCTTTTACAGTGACTTTTGGTTGAATTTGTCTCAGTATCTTGTTCAAGTTTGTCGCTGATGGTGGCGACTACATTAAGACCAAACCAACAGATTCCACTTTTTTGTAGCACTTGTCAATAATAATTTACGTAATGTATTCTGTTTGATCTTGGTTTGCTGCGCAAAATTGTTATCAACCTCTTTAAAAACTTTCGAATACGTTTGGTTAAAATTCCAAGACATCTTCAGTTTTTGTCGTAATTTTGCAGATAGTTAGTTGCATTCTACATGTGGATATTTGAGCTGCACGCAATAGTTGCCAAAGTTGATAGAGACTAACTGCGCTAAGGCTGCAAGTGTAGAGGGTTATATATAGCTTTTAATGTTTCTAAGTATTCAAAAAATTTGGGTCGGTGATACTATTAAAAACTAACTTTTTGCCATGCAGTTTGCATCGCAATGTCGTCAATATAAAGTTGCGTTGTTATTCTATTTATAAAGTAACATAACAACGCTAAGTCATTGAGATTCTATTGCAATACAATTGGCATGGTGAAGTGTCAGCTCTGGTGATTTGTTAGTTTCAAGTTTGCTATAAAAACATAGATGGAGCGGTCTGTATGTTGGTATGTCAATGTTGTATTATTCAAAATCGGCTAGGTAGTTTTGGAGCGACTGTTCTTCTTCTTTCTCTGAAATTTTCTTGCTGCGTTTCTGACGTCAAGTCTATTTCTTTTGTCTTTTTTCAAGGTGTTGTGTATGGGGTTGTACTGGCACCATGCCATTTTTTGCCCCACGTTGTTGTCTATAACAAAATTGAAGCAATGGTACTAAGCTAGGGTCTAAGCTCCAGTCTTCCAAGATTGGAACGGAGCACTAAGCAATGACTGAAGAAAAAGTTTTCATTGAATCTGCACTCTAAACAAGATACCGCTCTTCTAAAAAAAAGTTAAAATATTGAAAGGAGTCAATCAAAAGTAATTGATTTTATTCTAGCGCTAGAAATGTTAAAACAAATCAGAAAATCACAAAAACTAACTATAAATCACAAAATAAATTCTGCGTTTTTTTTGGCTACATTTTCTAAAACAGTAAATACTACTTTATACAATATTTTTTTGAGCCATGTTAGTCAATCCTATGGTAGGCAATTTAGAGTAAATTCTCAAATTTAGAAGCGGTTTTTTTAATTTATTTTGTTTAATTGGTTGTAGTTTTGCATTCACATCACATCACATGCTAATAAAATGGCACTAAAGAAAAGATGTTAGACTAACTTAAAATGCTTTAGAATATATTACCTATCTTCAAGACTTGCTAAAATTACAGTTAATATCACAAAAGCATTTAAATAGCCACAAAGAATCTTCAAACTATCATAACAATAAGACATAATTTACAGACTAAAATAAAACATTCTAATAGAATTCTTAGACTATATATACTCATAGATGCTATTTTCTACTCGTCTGATAGTGAAGCCAACATAACAACCTTTTTATGACCACAAGTGACGTCATGCGCTACGTCTCCATAGAGTTAAATATCATTTAACAAAAACAATTAATAAATTTACCATTTACAGTTTTATTATTGATTAACAAATAACTTTATGCAACGCATTGATACAAATATTCAATTATACAACAAAATTAAATATTTATGTTAGACAAATAATATTTGTTAATTAAATAATTTAGCAATTTTACGCGCCAAGATACTATACAAGATTCATGGATATTTTAGTGGATTAAGTGCGTTTTTACTCACAACTGACGTCACACGAAGCCTATAATACAATATTATTTTATTGTTATAAACATTTTGAATCACAAAGGCTTACAACTTGTCTAAACGGCGCTATAAGATTACTATTTCTGTATAGACACTGATTGAATAATTATTAATAATATGAAAAATGTGTTTAATCTAACTTATCTAAAACATATCTCAATTTAACTTTTCTAACTATTTTAAGAATCTTTTGCTTGAGAGTAACTATTAATAAAACCTTCAGCTCACATTAAAAACTCTATATTTCAAATATTCTGATAGTATTGTTTTGCCTAAATAGTTGTAAAATTGTTATTGTCCGTTTAAGAAACATCATAATAATTGTCCAAAGACTAAGAGAACTAATTTATTTAAACATACAAAATGTCTGTAAAAGATAGTTTCATCAAATATGCAACAATTTAAGATTTAATTTTACTTTATATAAATAATAAAAAACAGTCTTTTAATGTTCATAACTATTCACAAATAATAAAACTTAACTGGCGTCTCGTGAAATTTTAAACGAAAGCGAAGACCAGTATGCAAAATAAAATCAAAAAGGGGTAATTTTCACTAAAGGTAAGTTGTAAAAATATGGCCTACATAATTTCAACAATCACTCAATTGTGTACAGAATTGTTTTCGCCAATAAAACCCAAATATGCAAAAGCTTACTTTTGCATAAGTAAAAATTCAAATAACTCCAATAAAATGCGAAAGGGTTTTTACTATCAGTAGGTAGAAATTATAATATTATTACTTTTAAGAAACTAGTCTATTTTTGCAACCCTTTCGGCGTTTGCGAAATCCGGCACAACATTCAATCATTGCCCCTACAATACAAATCCTTTAACCTACATTTAACAAATGGCATCCAATAAAAATACGCTTCTTCAGAAGAGGATTTTCTAGATTCTCCGTAATAAAGTGGGCCAAATGAGGGAAATAGTCTTTCTCTTTCTTATATACGAGGCGGCATTCGTTTTAAACTCCTTTGTGCATTTCGAAGCAATAAAAGAATCCTTGCTACCGACTGAACTGTGCCGGCAAAAACAGTCGTGTGCCTCTTCCATTATACTTATCCAAAAAATATGCTTTTACTACTAGATAATAAATATTTTTTCTTATACATATATAGAAAGTTCATTCAAAACTATGCTTTTAGCACTTTTTTTGTTAAAATTATTATTTCACACGTTTAAAATGCAATTTTATAATTTACATAACTAATATAGTCTAGTCGCATAATATCAAAAACCTTTCGGTACTTTTAACCTGGAATGTTTACTCAAAGTTAACAAGATTAACAGATTCCGACAAAGATTTAAAATTGGATTAGATTAAGAAATACGCCGAAAAGCAACAAACCCTTTCGTATTATTCTGGATTACAGAATATGAGGGATTAACTTATTGCCATTTAACGACTCATTTTATTACCCATCCAACTTCTGTTTGTTGCATTAAAATTGTCTTTAATTCAACAAAAAATCAAACTAATATTATTTAAATTTTACAGCATAACGGGTGCTATTAAAAAAACAGTTAAAAAATATTTATTTTTATGAAAATACAGACGATAATAAAACTACCCTTCCTAAAAAGGATTGTCGCAAGCCTTTTACTGCCAAAAAGGGTGGCTTAACTGTTTAAAAAATGTTTACGGCTCGATTTTTACAACCATTTTTTAGTGCTAAAAAAGTAACGTTTATTTTGCTTTTATATACGGTAGCCCTTTGAAATTGTTAAAGGATTCCGCCGAAGGGGTGATTATTGAGATTTGTTTGCTAGTTTTCTACTGATATTTAGGTATATTTTTATTATTGCAAAAAATATTTTATTTTTTTTGCAAATTTAATAAAAGAAAGTTTGCAAATTCGCAAATATTTTATTATATGGCAATATTATAACGAGTTGCAAATGATGATAGTATTCATAAAATAAATTGCAAAAGGGTCATCAATTTTATTGGTTTCAACTCCATTAAATATATATATATATATATATATATATATATATATATATTTGCATTGCCCATAATTACTAAAACTTGTAGAAATTCTATTTTACATAATTTTTAAACAAAAATTATTTCAGAGATTAAATGAAGTATTCTATAATCTTTTGAAAGCAGCGAATAATTAAATTACAATCAATTTGTTATTTTTATATTTAATCTACTTAAATTTAAGATTAGATTAACCTATTGAACTACTGTAATTCGGTCCCTCTTAGTCTAGGATGAAAAGTACTTGTTACTAGGATTATTTTGTTAAGTGTGGTTTTGCGTGTCAATTTAGACTTTTAAAATTCATCCCTACTATGATTTGCGGATACTATATGAGATATTATTATTATTCTCAAGAGGCCTCTATACCTCTGGCCAAGATAACTAATGCATCGGTTAACATAATTACAATCTGAGACCGTATCGAGGGATTTTAAGAATAATTTTGTTATTAATTTGTTATGATGGATAAAGTTTGCATACTTTTTTAATCTTATAAGTTTTAATAAAATTAAGAAAGTATCCATTATAACAATTAATAACAACATTATTCTTAAAACCTCTCGATCCAATCGTGGATAAATGTTTAAGTTTTTTAAATCCGGTCTCAGGTTGTAATTATGTTAACCGGTGCATTAGTTATATTGGCGCCCGTATACATGTCCTATAGGGAATATATTTAAAACTTGTTATACTTGCGTCGTTCATTAGATAAATCTTAATTAGTAGTTGTACCAAAACTTCTTGTAAAAGAATTTATTTGGGCATATCTTAATGGCCTAAGACTGAGGAAAAATCTGTAATGTTGCAAGGTTTGCCAAATTACTACACTTCATGCCTTACTCTGCCCACCACATATGTCAATTATTCCAAATGGTGTTAATAATATATTATCTATTATTAAATGATTTCTTGCTTCGTTTGCGTAGCATGCTAGAAGGTAAAAAGGCTACTCTGGAGTTTGCCTGCCAATGTGACCAATATGTGCATTGGTGATAGACTTTTCTGAACCTGGATATTATCTGGTCCTTGCTGCAACTGCACTAATTTTTTTTTGTGGTTTGGGAAAAGAATTTTCTAAAACTGTATAATTCACCCTCCGAAGAAGATTGCTTACGGTCAAAACTTCCCCCGGGTTATGCCTAAAAGTTTGAAACTGTAAGCCTCATATACCTTCCGTTTGAAAACTGTATTTTAGAAGAGGTTGGTTAGGATGCCGTATAGGCTGCGGGGTAAACCACTTCCGGAAGTAATAATATTGATTCTTATAATATTCATATTTGTCTGGCTAGATCTGAGTTGGGGTGAAGCATAAGATTATCAAAGTATTTTTAAGCCAACATTACATTGGGAATACAAAGATTGTTACAATTTTTTTTGTTTTGAACATACTATAGAGCTCCAACGTGTTACTGTAAAATAAGATTTTGGAAGACCCAGAGACGATTGACATGCGTGTTAGCAGTTGTTCTTTTGATTAAAGACTAAATAGTTAATTTTGGTATGGTCTGATGATGGTGGTGTACATCCGGATTTTGTTCAAAAGCGGTTTTGCCAAAGAATTTAAATTTGCAGGTTTTTGTCAATCTGGGTTTGTCTAAGACGTGTAATTTGTACGTAAGTCTTTTATTAAAGATAATACTCAGATACTTGACAGCATCGTACCACGGAATAGGAACGTTGTTCAGAAGTTTAACACCAGAGTTTTGCGATTTAGATATGAAGCTATCAGCTATCATATAAGACGCAAAGAACATCTTAGTATGTGCAGTTTTAAAAGTAAACTTTTGTGTCAGACTTTGTTAAAAGTTTTTCTTAGTCTGAAACCTGTGACAATGTGGTCAATCACTTGGTTTTTTGGTAGACTACAGTGTAGTCTCGTTGAAACCTATATTGGTGGTTGGGAAAAAAATGGTTAAATTCCGTGTGGTCTTGGATTATTTCCAAAAGCAGATCAAATTTTCAATTTTAAGATCATTTCTTTGTTTTGAGAAGGTGAAACGCTATGTAACCGTGTGTCGTTGCCAGTGTCCTCTAAAAAGTCCTTCACCTCTCAGTCAACCGACGTGCTTCAGATTAGTGTTCATAATCATTGAGGAGGAGCATTAAAGATCTAGAGTATAAGCAAATGATTGCACAGGCTGGAGAAATTTTGTCCAACGTGCAGCTCTATACTTAGGTCTAATACATTTCAAAACTGCGTAACGGACAACACAATTGCATATCAATTGCGATGCGAGTACTAATTTAAGTTTTTAGTAATATTTATTTGTTTTTTAACATTTTAAAATTTGTCTATCATTATTTACACTTTTGGATTGCAAATTTATTATTCTTATTTTTGTCTTCTTTTAATAATTTAGCATAAGGTCGATAGTGGTGTCAAGATAAACAAGACAGGGCTTATAAATAAGCAGAAGTTTTCTCCAGATTTTGTTTATGCCACCAACAAACATTTAAAAATTAAACAACCTAAAAGCTAAAGACAAAATTTTGGGTACATTAATACTGTTTTGGAATTCTTTCTATTTTTGTTCACACGAGACTATCCAAAAATTTTTTTTAGCAAGATAATGCGCAACCTCATACTGCTAAAGTAACTACAAAAATCTTAGAACGAAACAACATTAGTTGTTTGCCTTGGTAATCAAAATCATCCAACTTAAATCTTATAAAACATATTCTAGGGATGAAACATTTGTCGTTTACCGCATCTTCTAAGCCGTACTATATGTAGTTTCTTAAAAGTTTTGGGATGGGGTATCCCATTATCTTCAATTAAATTTATTAAGTGATGGCATTTAGAGGATAGGTTTAATAGGTCGTTTATACCTGGTGTAGTTAGGTATGTCCTGAGTTATAGTCCTAATATCTGGATTATAATGTGTTTCCGTTTTTTCAAAAAACGTTTGAAAATTCTTTAAAATAAATTCTTAAAGTGTAGAGATCTGCAGGTCCTTTCTAAGATTTTTATTACGTATGTACCAAAGGGCTCTAGTTAACATCCGAAGCAACTTGAACTGGCAAGCTTTAAGGGTTTTGATATGATTGTAAACTGCAATGGCCTACCCTAGAGCAGCATAAGTTAACTGAAACCTGATTGTAGATTTTAAAAGTGCCATTTTGGTGTATTATATGGTTTTAAAAAAGGAGTTAGTTTAAACATGGTGTTTGTGGCTATGATTATTGTGAGGTTTTTATGAGAGCCATTTAGCCATAATGACCCCAAAATATTTGGTTTGGTTGACCCAAGGAATTTGAGTATTGTCTAAGTAGATGTTAACGTTTGGTTTTTTATGCCTTCTGGAGAAAAGGATTGCCTTTTTGTGGGGTTGGTTTTAATGCCCCATTCGTCCATCCAGTCGGAGATGGTGTCAACTGCTTCTTGAAGTTTCTCGGTAATTATGTTGGGAGAAATGGAACTGTGTAGTATAGCTATGTCATCAGCGAACTAGGCTGCTATGGAGCCGTTAGCAAGCGGAGGCATATTTCCTAGATATTGTATAGCGTAAGAGAGAGAGTCTATCAGCTTACGGCTGTCATTGATTTGATGGATGATATAACATTATTCATGCAAACTTGAAAAGTTATATTTGCAAGAAAATCTTAGATGGTTATGTCCAGGTGGTGTGGAAAGTTTGATCTAAATAATTTAGCAAATAAGGCCATCCTGACAGACTTTGTCAAACGCCTTTTTAATATAAAAAAAAATACTGCTTCTGCAGATTTTTTGATATTGAAGCCTCTGACGATGTTGTCAGTGATTCTTGCAAGTTCGTGGGTTGCTGAATGAAATTTTCTGAAACCATATTGGTGGTTACTGATGACTTGGTTGTTAGAGATATGAACGTTAATGTATTTGAGGATAACTTTTTCAGTGATTTAATTATTTTAGCAACATCTGAAGGATTAGTGAATGGTGGTGCCAAATCATTCAAGTTGGCAAGGTAGTAGTCTATTTCACGTTCTATATCATCGACTTTTTAGTTGTTCAATACGTCAAATGGGGGGTTGCATTGCGTTTTGAGAAAAAGAGCAAAAGCTTTGGCTTTCTCCTCATTGGTGTGCGCTAGCCCATTTAGGCCGTGTATAGTTTGGATGGTTTCCGCGTTTTTACTTAAAAATTTAGAGATTTTTTAGGTTTTAAAATTTTTATCTTCATCAAGTTGCAATATATTTTTTCATTGGTCGCTTTTGAATTTTTTGATTTCACACTTTTTAGCGAGCCCTATTTTTATTTTGGATATGGCGTTTAATGTGCGGCGAAAATCCTAGCGGATCATTGTTTTTTAAGACTAAGGTGGTGGTAGACTTGTTCTGAGCGTCTATAAACTGATTGGTGAGCTTAAGTACTGCATCATCGATACTCTGTGGAGTGGTTTTAGTTAGTGCGTTTTATATTTGTAGCAACTTTGGCTGCCAAAATTTCATGTACTGTTAATATGACTGGTAAATGATCTGAATGTAGTTTGTTGATGACGGCAAAAGTTGTAAAGTTTAGTAATTCTTTTTATACAGCAATATCAAGAATGTCGGGGGCGTGGCCTTGTCTACTATAGAAGATGAGGACTTTAGGGCTAGCTATGGACAATTAAGTTTTCCTTGATGTAGAAATCGTAAAGTTTTCTGCCTTTAGTGTTTGTTTTGTGACAGTTCCCACAATAGTAAGGATATTTCCTTTAAAAGCCAGTGTGAAATCATTTACAACTAGAATTTTAGAAAGTGAAAGATGGGCAGCCAGAATTTTTATTTTGCTAATTGGTAGAATGTTGATTATACCAGTCAATTCCAGGTTGGCACATGTGAGTACATTAATTTTTAAGTGATTGATGGATCTTTTGATTAGTATGGCGGTACCGCCTCTTTTATTGGCTCTATCGTTTCTATAGATGTTATAGTTTGGAAATTTAGATTTGTTTTTAGTTTTGAAGCCAGTTTTTAAGAGGAACATTATATCAATGTTGTGATCAGACAAAAATAGTTTGATTTCTTTGGAGATGTGTTTAGTGGAACAGTTTGTATTCCAGTGGTTAGTAATTTGTTTGAAATATTCATTATGTTGATTGTTTTAAAATGATAACCAGAACAATTTTGATTAAGTTTTGGTCGCTGTTGTTGGTGTGAATCGCTTTCAGTAATTCAGATTTCATATCAAAATTATTAGAAGGGTTACGAAATTGTTTGTGGGCGTGACTTGGGGGCTTGACTTAGATTTTTTTCCTTTGTATGAGACCGGGTGGTTGCTTTGGTAGTTTGCGCAGAAGGTTTTATTCTTGTCGGCGGCTGTGAGATGGCAGTATGCGGAAAGATGTTAGCTTGTACATCTTACGCAGACCCAATCTGAAGTGCACAAAGATTGGGCGTGTCGCTATTTGTGGCATCGGTGGCCGTTCGAAGAAACCAAGAATTTTAGTGACTTTTAATGATAGTTATTTTTGTCTTTGTAGAGTTGGATGTACATGAAGTTGTAAAGTCTATGCTGGTTATGTAGTTTAGTTACTGCGTTTACATTGAATTCTTTGTGTTGCCGCGGGAGCTATAGTTGTTAGCCTCAAGATATGATTTGGCTTGGCGATGGTCAGAATATATTTGCAGAGTGATTTTTATTACGCTCTTAAGACATTTTAATTGTACTTGAATGTTAAGTCTGGCCAGGTTGTTTAAAATTTTCCTCCAATCTTTCTTATTTTTTGACGATCATGGGTGGCGGGAATTTGACCTATGGTTGGGTTTGAAGTACATTGTCCTCAGTGTCGGAGTCGGAAACTTTGCTTTTGCTGACACTTATGGTATGAAAACGTTTCTTCTCTTTTCCTTTGTTATTAACTATTTGTCATCGTTTTGTAAAGCAGGACATATTTGAGTAAAATCATTCGGTTACTGAGACTGTTGTGTGTCCATTATGTGCTTTGGCACAAGAGAATCGTTAGATTGCTGCGATTGTTGGAAATCCATAATAATTTCAGGTAAGTTAGTTTGATTAATTGGAGGCAGCGAGGGAAAAGGTACGTTTTGCAAAGAGTCTTTATGTATCTTTGGGGTGGAAACAATGTTTTTTTTTTGTTTGTTGTTACTCTAGGTGCAGATTGCGTTTGGCTTTTGTTTTTCTTGTTGTTTGTTAGCATAATGACCAGCCTGTTGATGATCTGGATCTACCGTAGATGTACCGAAAGGGGGGGGGGGGGAGAGGGGGTCAAAATTAACACCCGGGGTGACGTCATTAGAAGATACAACTTGTTTGGCTTTATCAATCAACGCACTCATGTGTTTGGTTAGCTGTTTGAATCCATTAGACATGTCAGATTAGATTTGGGAGAAGCTGGCTTTTAGTTAATTTACAATGGAGTTGAAAGAGTTGATCACAACTTTGGTCTCATCTGGGTGGCTGTTATATTGTTGATTTAATGTCTTAGGTTGTCACTATTTTCTGTGATTCTATAATACATGCTGATGGTGTTTTATCTATCTGTGTTTTAAGTGCATCTAATAGATGTTGTTTAAATCAAGTTTGGAGTCCGACATGGTAATGATGTCTAGGTGCTACGGGTGCCTGAAGCCGCCCGCAGCGGAGGAGAGTGGTGTAAGACGCATCACTTATCACTATAGTTAGTTTTCAATGCAATGCACTACTAATAAAGGTGGTTTCTTTAATGAAGTTTGCAGAAAACAACAAATCAGCGTGGGGTGAATGACCGCTTTCAGGGTCATACCAAAAAACAACGGATGCTTTGTGTCTTCCGCAGTTTGGGTCGTGGATTGTTTGCGGTTCACTTGTCACAATTATGTTTTTTCACTAGGACTTATACTTGAACACTTAGTTGCTTGGTAGGGTAGCAGGTAGAACTTTGATAGATTGGCCTGGAATTGTCGACTATTCACTGTCGTGATTGTAACGCAACTGTTTTATCTTTCAAACACTTTAGATAAACTGCAACATCAGTTTTAGATAGCCTAGGATTAGCTGCTTTAAGATCTTTTAGATTTCTAGAATGCCCAGAAGTGTTGATTAAAGCATAAGAGTACGCAAAGATTTAAAACATTAATTTTTTATTGTAAAAGTTTATATTATTATGAAAATTAATAGCAAAGTGGATAATAAAACAATAATCGGAAAACTGGATGAAAAAAATCAAGGAAAGGAAGAGGCAGTAAAAGAAGAATATAAAAACTATTTAGAAATAAATAATGAAAACAACAAGGAAAACAAATATAACAAACTTTAAAAAAGTAAGGACAAGATTTAAAAAAATCATAAAAGATGCAGCACAAAAAGCACGCGAAACATCAATCAGAGAAAGACAAAACTACATTAAAGAACAAAATGTGGAAATTGTACTGAAACAGAAGAAGCATATACAAACAATCTGAAAAAAGTTTGGAAAGAAAACAGTAGAGAAAATCAATTTTTTTTTTCAAGATGCTAAAAACTCAAGAAGTGAGAAAAGTTGTACTGTTAAACAAATAAAAAACAAGTATAAAAAAATAAAATAATAAAAAATAAAGATATAATGAGTAGATGGAGAAAGCATTTTATAGAACTGTTGTATGCAGAAAGTTTAAAAGTAGAATGTAAAACAATAACAAAAAATGGAGCATGAAAATTTTGGTAAAAAAAATAAAATAGACTGAGTTTATTATTGAAGATCGGTGCATTGGTTTGAAAACAGAAAAATATAACAAAAATCTAGGAAATGGCAGTGAAAACAGGAGATAGTAGACAATGCAAAAGCTATAAAAACATAGTACTGCTAACATTATCAGAGAAAGTACATAAAAAGATTCTAAAAGTAAAGCTAAGGAGTAAAATAGAAAGAAAGCTAGATGACGCATAAAGTTAATTTGGACACAGTACAGAAAACTAAATAACAAAAAAAGTACGTGAATATTGCTACAAAAGCTACTTTTGTTTTTTAGACTTTTGGAAGTGTCTGTTAAGTTTTTTTCTAATCACATGGTATATTGTAATAACTCCAAATCAATATACCATGTAATTAGAAACTACCTAAAAACTAGCAACATAAAATCGGGAAACTTAACAACAAACTAAGAAGTAAGACAAAGAATTTTAAAACCATACCGACCGCTACCTTAATTTGTATTTTAACAAAAACTTTGGCGTCATTGCTGTTTTTACATATAATTTGATAATCATTTTTTTTTGTCATTTTATATGTCAAGAAGCTTAAGTAGAAGAATAGCTTTAGCCTGAATTTTTCAATTTTTTTGTAGTAAATTTTTTTCTGCCTGAGGTGGAATTTTTTGATAGACGCCGTGTGGGATTCGTCTTCTTTTCTTCAAAAGATATTCTACCCACTAAACCACCTCCTAGATAGCTTAAAGCTTTGTAAGAATAACAGTAGTGTAGTGATAAAAGGTCTAAGATTGCAGGTTTATTGTTAGTATCTCGCCACTAAGCCTAGATGCTTGTTGGTGGCATATATCATTAATCCAGTTTGCTTGTTTATTTGTTCTTAATTTTTTGCTGTAATTACAATGATTGGGAGATATCAATTAAAGTTTAAAAGAGTTACATCTTATTATGGTCTTGGTTGAAAAAGAAATATTTTAGAGCTACTTTTGCGGTATTCAATGGCGCTGGTTTCTAATCTATTTTCGTATTTATTAGTGCTCATTATAACATCTATGTAGTTGCTTCTTTGTTCTCTGTGGTAATGATATTTACTTTGAAATAATATTTGAGAGCTAGTTTATATTTGAAGAGTTCCCATTTGCAAGAATTTTATATCATTGGGATCTACGTTGTTAAGTAATCTTCTTTGGCTTTTTTGAAGTGATTCTATTAGATAGTGCATGTCCCCACACCGTTATGCCGTAGGAACCGGTGATCAATAATTATACCCAGATATCTCATCTAAAGCAGTTTTAATAAAAAAGCTGATATTTCAGTTCAAGGTTCGTCATTTCGTTGTTATGCGGTGATTTGATGTGCATGAGTTTTGTTTGGTTAATGATTAGTATTTGTCATGAGCTTACATTTGAAAACTTTTAAAATCTGCATTTAATTTTTTCATAGCTATATTTGGGTTTTTATGGGTGAACACTATGACCGTATTGTCAGCGTACATTAGATATTTACAGTTTTTGTTTGATATCATTTAAGTATAGTATATAAAGTAGCAATCCAAGGACACTTCCTTGAAGAACACTTACATGTACTTTGTTATAGCTACTTCCAGTACAGTACCCGTCCTTGGATGCCATATTCTTCCAATGTGTCATTAAATTGGTTATGATCAATAGTGCCAAAAGCCTTGGTAAAATCAATGAAAACACAAAATAGGTGAGTGTTTTTGTTCAGTTGAGTAAACGTTTTCTGAGAAAATTTTAAGCAAATCACTCTATCCTCTTTCTTCTACAACGCTATATTGGTTTTTATCCAAGATGTTTTTGGCTTTTAAGTAATCCAGCAATTTAGTTTTTATGTATTTTTCTAGAATTTTGACTATGCAGGTAAGCAGAGATATTGGTCTATAATTTTTGTAGAGATTTTTAGCTTCTTTTTTGTAAATTGGTTTTAGTATAGCTTTTTTTTAAATTTGGTACTTTTCCATTCATAATGGATCTATTTATCATGGTAGTTATTGGTAGACAAAAGCTTTCAATTTTGTTTTTGATAATATTGGTTGTTATCGATGCCGGAAGAGCTAAAGTTATGTGAATTTTTTTTATCTGCTTGCTTATAACCAGGTTAAAAAAGGTCAAAAAAGTATAGAAAAAAATCTATCATTAACATTTACTTTCACTCAAACAACTCAACTAACAATTATGAACAAAATCATGCAAACAGTTGTGTCAATAAAAGACAATCGTTGTAACTCTAAGATCTGATTAACATTACTAAAACTGATACCAAGTTAGAAAGCAAAAAAAAACTCGAATTTTTGTTCATTATACGACAGTAACTCAAAACAAGCTGAAACAAATTGTTTGCCCAAAGTCGATAATTTCATTTAATGCCTAGTGTCAAGACCAAACAAAAAATTAAACAATAAGACCCATGCTTACCTTTGTGGCTCTGGTCTGGTGACCAAAAATCAAACAGATAACGTTCTCACATCAACTAAATTAGTTTCATCAGTTGCAACAAATTGTTGTAGAAGCGCGTCACAAGTGGGCAGAGCCTACCGCTTGTCACGGACAGAATTCCAGATTCAGTATGAAAAAGGAACGTCTCCACCACCAACTGAAAGCGCACTTCACCAGCACTAAAAAAAGATCAAAAGAAAGATAAATAACTTACAGAACTCACTGCCGCTTCCAGACATCACTAAAAAAGACTACCCTTTGCAAAAACCCAGAACATTCTGGAAAAAAAATAAAAAAGATGATAAAATGAAGCCCTTCCTCCAAAGTACCCATAAAACAAACTGCACACATTCACGGATAAGTTGAAAGTCAGGAAAGGACACTTTGGAAGTGAACACCAACAACTTGACACACCACCCATACAAAAGCCAAACAACCGCTTCATCGTGGCTAACTTCCAGCCACACCTAGCCTATAAGTTGTTTCCGTTCCCTTCTCCTACTTTACTCTTCAATGAATTTTGTAAGAAATGATTACAACCTGAATAAGGTTTAAACTTTGATAGTCAAATCTTCCGACGTCTATAAAACTTATTTTTTAAAGATTCTCCTCACTAACCTACAAAAAAAAAACAAAAGTCAATTTTCATGCCGATGAGTTAAGGAACATAATTTTTCCTAAAATCCAAAACTCGGAGCAAATCAAGCAGATCCTTAGAAGCATTACCCAAACACACCCCACCAGCTTACGATTAGCCAAAACTTTCACTATTAGCACCTAACGTAAGGCATCTTAAAGCAAAAGCGCCCAAACCCCAGACCAATGAAGACATCACTAAAGACTCCTTCAAAAAATCACCGAGACGCATCCACCACCTAACGATAACAAATCAGTAGTTTGGACTGCAGTAAGCTACCCCCCTCCCAACACTTGGGTAGAACACTCTATAGTATGTTGAGTCAGTTGTCTAAATTGAAGTCCATACTCATCCATCCAAGTGTTGGTTATCAAGAGGTTTGATCACGACCTTTTTTTGTGACGAAATGACTTTTGACGTTCTCAGTGAGGTCAAACTTTCAATATCTTAAACAAACACTTGGATGAATAAGTTTGAGCCTGCATAGCTTAAAATTGAACCCACCCAAGTGTAAGTTATCAAGAGGTTAGACCACGACCTCCTTTTGTGACAAAATGAGTTCTGACGCTTGCAGAGAGATAAAACATTCAATCTCTTAATGACCAACAATTGGATGGGTAGGCGGGACACTCCATAGTATGATGTCAGTAATCTAAACTAAAATGCCCCGCCCTCCCACCCAAATGTTAGTTATCAAGAAGTTGCATCACAACCTTCTCTTGTAACTGAAAGACTTCTGACATTGGCAGAGAAGTCAAACATTCAATCTCTTGATGACAAACATTTGAGTGGGCAGTTAGGTCACTGCATAACATAAAAACAAGTCAGTAGTTTGAATTTTTGTTAAGTGTCATTATAATTTATTTAACTTCTGGTTTTGTTGTTAAAAGTAGATACATTGAGCTTTGTAGAATATTTTTTCTATATGATAAATATCGTCTATTATCAAGAATGGTTTATTGTGGTGTAAGTTTATAAAACTGCTAATTTCTTTATTAAAAAGATTTACGTTATAGTTGAGAGGTCTGTACAGAACAAGGATGTGCATTAAAGGTATATTATTTTTGGAAACATTAAAAAACAAGGATTTTGTATTTCTAAAATGAGTTACATGTTCTGAGAAGTCCAGCTTTTTGTTAATATAGACCAATATCCTCCTTCCCCTACTGTTTTTTCTTACTTTATAAATTGCATGGTAGTTGTCTATTTGGTAACAATCTAAGTTAGAATTGTATTTATTTTGAGTTAGTTTAATTTTGAACAAAATAATTAGATCTATCAGATCAATATTATTGTTGATAAGTACACAAAACTTATCAAAATGAGTTTATATTAAGATGTAGGAAAGAAGAAATGTTTATTGGAGTTAAAAGAAAGTTGTTTATAAATATTTTTGTGTGACCAGAGTTCATATCATTAGGTGTTATATTCTTTTTTCTTTTTTGTTTTAGTATGTTAGTTTTAATTGCATGATAATAAAATTTTACGCGGATAGGTACGTTTGTTTTAATTCTCACAGCTGAGTCTATATTATCCTTATTTATTTTTACAACTAATACATTAGCTACCTTGCATAAAATATATTCGGTATTCTATTCCACATTTTTTTTGAACACTCATAATTTCAATATTATTTGCTAAAATTAGTTTAGTAACTTTCTTTCTAATCCTTTTAAAGTGTTAGTTAATTCATCATGATTGTTTTTTAAATCATCATATTTTTCCTAGATAAATTTACAAGTTTTATTATTATTTTCTAACTTTTTCCCCGAGATCCTTGATTAAACCATTTAATTCCTTTAATTCTTTACGTTTTTTTTAAGCGATAGTCGAGCTTTTTATTGTGGTGCACATCCGTTACATTTCATAGATTCTTGATCAATAGTTAAATGTATATAATTAGATTTATTTAGCGTATAAAACAATGCCTTAAGAGCTGCCTAGACCCATAATCATATTGCACAACAACAATGTTATGCTCAATCATTTTTTAATTAGAAACCTCTCATTATTTTTCTGCAATATTCAGTTAACTTTAGATAAATTTGTATTAAAAAACCAAAATAACGGTCTTAAAAAAATGATACTTAAAAGAATGTAAATCATTCTTACAAATTACACTAACCAAACTCATTTAGCATTGCGCAAAAGTTGTAAACAAACATAATTCTAATTTAATACTTAATCATTATCCCAATATACTCTCTAAACACACAATAATATTGCCCAATATCAAATATTGTGCAAAATTATTGAGCGTGTAAGAGGCTCATAAGGTTAATAAATAATGTGACAATATTTAAATTAATAAGTATAAGAAATTTCTAATTTTGTCTTGTTTATTTTATAACAAGACATTTTATTTAAGAAATAAATTTTATTGCTGAATATTTTTTTGTTGTAATACTTAGCAATTTAATTTTTATTGTTATAAAAAAGGATTCTAAATAATACATTTTGTGCTTTTAAAATGATTTTTTATACGTATTTTTTTAGTAAAGAAACTAAAAAATTCAAAAAAAATATACGACATTTTTTTAGTAACAAATTTCTTACCCCAAATAAACCTTATTTTTTCTTGCTTACTTATTTTTTATGCTAGTAAAACATAATCTGGGTAAAAAAGCAGTCACAATTGAGGTAGTTATTCCATTTCTTCCTACAACTTAATAAAAAATAATCTTTTTACAACTCGTCCAGATTTGCAACGGAATCAGGTCAAGTCAATTTATTGCGTTCTCTTAGTTTGCCCGAATTTATGCTAATACTCGTTTACAGTAGTGCCGTACTATTTTGCAATAAAACTCATTTATTAGATCTATTTATGTTTATAATCTCTTGCCTTTTTGTTAAAGTCGAGAAGAAGTAGCCGACTGTCTGTGCACTAAATACAGTTTATGTTTTAATTGGGTCTTGGATGTTTAGCGAAAATAGACTCAATCGATTTCGTGTATTTTGTATCATCTAAGTTTACATAGTATTTCATACACATATATTGAAACTAGTTATGAATATAATAAAATAACTTAGTGAATTTATTTAAATTATGAAAAAAATATATAAAATAAAAATGCTCTGTCTACACGTTGTGCCTATGTGGGTACTTTTATTAGTAAATTAAATATATTTTAATTAATTATGTATTTAATATTAGCTTTAGCAATGAAATGATGTTTTTATTGTTTGATACTAAAGTTAAAATTGTACATATGATGTACCTGCTTCAATTTTAAGTATTGGAATGTAGTTTAGCAGTGTCATTAGACCATTTTGCATCATTTAAGAATTCGGTAGCACTAAAAATAGACAAAAAATATATATTACCAGGCGCTTCCTTTGATGTCGCAATATTTCTGTGACCATAAAAGCCGCTGTTAAAGAAATTGGAGCACCCAGAATTGTTGGAATAGATTAGTTAAAAGGAATATCAATGTCGGGCAACGCCTACCGAGATTTTGCAGATGCGAGCTACTCTTAACAAGCTACCGTTAAAAAAATGACTTGACCAACAAAAAATTTATTCTTAATTATATTAGAGGCTTACGCAATTCTATTAAAATCGTACCTGTAATATTCAGTTCACAAATAACTCAATAAAAAACTAATCCCATCTGTTCATACTAGATATAAATCTACCCCATGCTCATTTAACCCCGATTTGCATACTTTAATCATTCATTAGTGAGACAAAACGGTATCTAAAAACGATCTGGAAATCATAACAATCGAATTTCGCAACCTTTGACTCGTATAACTCAATAACATCGACGCGGTTCTCAGATTGTGACCCTTTCACTATTCTCTAAATCTGTATATTCACAATCTGTATGTTAGCGTGGGCGGCACAGAGAGTAACTGAGGCAGCCATTTGCATGAGCAGCGGCAGCCATTACACCTCGCGGAAATAAAACGCGCGGTGCGGGTAATTAGATTGTGTGTCGAGCCGGATTGGGGATCTCGCTACCGCCTCGGGCCTTTTGTGCGTTGGAAACGAGCTTTACTCTGCACACAACCGGGCTTTTCCATGCAAATTTTCCAACCGAGCCAGAGTTGAATTTTTTTGGGGGCGGTCGATTCTCATGCATTTTAAAACAGATGAGATGCTGAAAGGGATTGAGTTAAGGGTGTTGAGAGGTTTGAATAGAAATAGGAATTTAGTTTCGTTTAGAACTACATATATTTATATTTTATAGTTCTCGCATAGCATTTTATTCAATGAAAATATATTTTTCGAGTAAAATACAAAACAACATTTGTCTCTTGAGTTTTCAGAAACAATTATTTTATAATAATTAATGATTTTTATGAATAGCAAGTAAAAAAATTAAATAACATCCAAGAATGGTAAATGTATGTCACAAGAGCATACACCCACGATGATTCTGAATAAGTAAATAATTGATATACACAATAAAAGTTGAAATTTAAAAAATGTTGTCAATAATCATCTAATTGAGTTAATTATTTAAAGTTTTTAATACTTTTGCTGCTTTGGAAACTAGCAATAACCTGCATATACACACTAGACTGGTTCTTAATTTTTTTTTTGTAGAATTTTGTCTGCACTTTGAAAAGCACTTTTATTAATCTCTACTGTACAAAGATACTTGTGTTGTAGTAGAGTCTAAAAAATGCAAAACAAACAAAAATCCAAAAATGTCCTCAATGTTAGGTTAGGTTAGGATCTTTACAATTCTTTTTATACCAACTCTTTTTGACAGCAGCTGCTCTGTTGAATGTGGAGAAAAAAAATATGAAAAAAGTTGTTTGTGTGTGAAGGAATTGTAGTACAGTTAAACCCATCTCACACATTAATAAACATAAAGTGTTTAATAGTTACTGCAATTTTATGTAAATTATCTTTATGACCAGTGAGATGCTAGGCACACTGATGATGGGTGCATACCTTGAAACACTAGTGTACGTGTCTTACACTGGGAAACACATACGTGTTTTTTTTTCTTACTTAACTTAGTCTTATAATACCTATAGTCTAATATACGTTCAATCTAACCTAATTATAATCTAAACTATTCACTTATCCTAACTACTAACTTATTCTACTCTAACTAGGGTCCCGCTTGAGATCTTTCACATGATGTGTACTCGCCATAAGTTTACCGTTGGGAGTCTCCAATACGTATGTCGTGCTGGACAACTTTTTCCTCACTCTACACAGGGCAAACTTTGGAAAAAGCTGATAGAAAGTGATTTTTATTTCACACCAATTGTCCCACATCAAAATCTACTAGTCGTCGTCTCAAGTTCTTATTTTGGGCATTTTATTGCGATGCTTTTTGTAAATTACTTTTTTGAATATAGCTGGAAGTGTATCCAATGTTGTGGCACTTTCTTGTCAATTGAAAAAGCTAAACGGTGCATTTTGGTTTAATGGTGGATATTAGCTTCTGTCTAAAGTTAAAAAAAAAACTGGAGAAAATTCCGTAACATCATGTAAACTGGTTCTAAAAGCAAAACCAAATTTTGAAAGATGATCATCCTATGCCCTATGGCTATTTTTGTCCTTAATGAAGGAGGCTATCATCGATTTTATAGTCTTATTATACCGCTTGGTAGGATTTGCTTGCGAATGGAACATCGACGTATACAAAATGTTTACCTTATTGTATTGTTTTCCATTGTTAGAGATTATACATTATAGGATACCATACACCATGAAGATGTTTTTCTTTATAATTCTTGTTATTCGAGGAGAATCCGCTTGCGGAAGAACATATAAAAATACGTTCTTAGTAAACAAATCACAAACAATTAAAATGAATCGGTTTTTTTAACTAAAGGGAAAAGGTCCTATTAATTTAGTTGATATAACTTGAAAAAGACGATCAATTTTATGCTTTTTCATTAGATCACCTGGTCTATCTTGTTCTACTTTATGAACAAGACATACTACACAACTACAAAACTTTACTTCTAAGTGATTTTGGCACAACCAAGGATTTTTAAATCCTAAAGAGCACTTTGTTTCTCGCAGCAACTTAAACAATTTACTTCCACTCATATTCCACGTTAGAAAATCATCTGGGTTTTTAATAATTTTTCCAACCGTTTGTTGATACCACTTGTCAAAATTGTCATTTTAAATCAATATAACCCTCTACTTAAAATGGTCGAGATAATGCATCTGCAGTTTGGTGCTTTGGACCTGGTCTATGTTTGACAGTAAAGTTATATTGTTGCAAAATCATTAGCCAGCAGCACAACCCGCCTGAAGGATCTTTCATCTCCTACAAAGATTTTAAGGCATGGTGGTCAGTTATTACTATATATTCAGTACTTCGACTTGCAAATGCAATCACGCAAAATAATACAAAATTAGTTAATCTAATTGTTGCGTTTCTGTAGTTGTGGAACTTAGACCACCAATCACTTGAGTTGTGAGAGAATACACATTTCTATCCAAATCTGGTATAATTTCAGGTTTTGTTCAGAAATCTACGCTTAAAACTAAATTACAAACTAGACTTTCTATCACTAAACAAGATAATACATAGCTTTTAACTAATCGATTATATACCTCTGTAGATATACATGTTCTAAAATAACTAATATAAAGCAATTTATCAAATTTTATATCATAAATTGAAACACAAAGGTATGGTCTGCAATCGCCCTTAACTTTATTTAATTTTAATTATTTTAAATTAATTTGACTGCGCTGTCTACATGAGATCTTGCATTTACGTTTCCCGATAAACATTTTAAACAATTTTTCCGGTTTACTCCAGATTTACTACATCTTGTACAAGCGGCCGGTACAGTCCGGCCAAATCAGGTTCAATTTTAACATTCTTTAAAGCACGGTTGGCTTTTTCTGCTAATCATCAATTTGCCTCAATTCGATTGCATCGGTTGCAAAGTACCTCAATTTTGCTAATATTATCAAAATTTAGTCTTTCAATATAGTAACTTCTTTCTTCTACCACTAACGTTGGCATACGATTGTAAAGAGCGAGCATACTAGCAAGATATTTGCTAACCGACTTCTCGTTCTGTTGAAGTTTTGAATCAATTTCCCGAAATAATTCGTAAATGTAATCAACGGGTTGGTATTTTGTGGAAAGCCTTTTGACAAATTCCGCCTATGTGTGAAATGAGTTTCAATATGCACAAAACCAAGTTAACGCCCGATTGCTTAATATTTTGAGTACACATATGAATAGCTCATCCTCGGTTACCTTATTAATAACTTTAAGTTCATGTATTTTCTCTAGATATACACCTACACGTCCGATTTGTTGCAAGAAAATTTAATTCCTTAGACGGATATGTGCTTTCGACCTATGGATCGTTGTTTGGTGTTGGAAGTATAGGCGTATAAATATAGTTAAAACTATTATTAGTAGACTCCAATTCTGACTCTATTAATATTAACTATTAACATATTTTTAAAAAAAACCAAAATCTGGTCATAAAGTGTTAAAAAATATAAAATACTAATTTACAAAATAACAAAAACACCAAAATCTGGCCTTGAAATATCAAAATATTATTAAAAAGTAACAAAATCCGGCTATAAACTGTTAAAGTGGAAATATTTTCATTAAAGTCAACATTAGCAAAATTCAGTATAAATTATTGAAATATGATACAAGAAACTAACATTTTAAGATAAACTAAATTAAAAAATATATTTTTTTTATATAACCTCAAAAGCAGCAAAATTCGGCTATGAAATATCAAAAAGCTAGACATAAACTGTCAAAATGAAAAAAAAAAATTATTTATAAATTGTCAAAAATAGTAAAATCTAGTCATAAAGTATAAACATATTTTTAGAAAGTATCAACATTTACTATAAAATGTTAAAAACTGTAACATTCTATTTATAAAAAGTCAAAAATGGTAATAAACTATTGAAATTCTTTTAAAAGAAATCAAAACTTGGCCAAAAAGGGCTAAAAATGCAAAAAAAAATTTATTATCTGTTAAAAATAGCAAATTCTAGCTATAAAACATCAAAATGTTGTCAAAAAATACAAAATTTGGCAATAAACTGTTACAAATGTAAAAAAGTTATGAAATTCCAAATTGAATTTTTGGAATTCCATAACTTATGAAATATTAAAATATTGTCAGAAAGATTTAAAATTTGGTCATAAATTGTCAAAACATGTAGTTTTTTTTTAATATATAACCAAATATAGCAAAATGCAGTTAAAACGTAAAAATATTGTTAGAAGCACCAAAATTCTAGTCAAACTTTTGAAAAATAAAAAATTAAAGTAACCAAATATGGCTTTAAACTGTTAAAAACTGTACATTTTTTTAAATTAAAAGTCAAAATTAGCATAATCCAGTATAAATTATTGTACAAGAAACCAACATTTAAGGATACTGTTGGTAATTTTTTTATAAAATTTTTAAAACAGCAAAATTTGTTGATAAAATAGCAAAAAATTGTCAAAATCTAGTATAAGTATAAAATATTGTGAAAAAGTACCAACATTTTCTAAAAAATGGTAATAACTGCAACATTTTAGCTATAGAAAGTCAAAAAATATCTAAGTTTGGTGATAAATTATTAAAATATTTTTTAAAACAACCAAAATCTGGCCAAAAAGTGATGACAAAGCAAAATTTTGTTAATTGTCAAAAAGTGTAAAATTCTATTTATAGATTATGAAAAATAGCAAAATGCGGTTAAAACATCAAATTATTGTTAGTAAGCAGCAAAATCCTAGCCAAACTTTTGAAAAATATAAAATTCTAAATCACAAAATACTTAAAACACCAAAAAATAAATATCAAAATATTGTTAGAAAGTAACAAAATCCGGCTGTTACAAAGTGCACTTTTTTAAGTCTAAATTAAGAAAATCCAATATAAATTATTGATTTATGGTACAAGAAACCAACATTTAAGGATAAACTGTTAGCAAAACTAAAAAGTTATTTTTTTTATAGAATTATAGAAACAGCAAATGTTGGCAATTAAATATCAAAATATTATCAAAATCTATTCATAAGTATACAAATTATGTTAAAAAGTACAAAAATTCTTCAAAAAATGTTAAAAACTGCAACGTTTTATTTATAAAAAGTCAAAAAATGGCTAAATTCGATCATAAACTATTAAAATATTAAAAAAAATCACAATCTTGCTAAAAAGTGTTGAAAAGTGCAAAATATTGTTCATAATATGTCAAAAATTGCAAATTCCCGCATTAAGATGTTTTTTGAAATAAAAAACAAAAAAAATTCTATTCATAAATGATCAAAAATAGTAATATGCGGTTAAAATATCAAAATATTGTTAGAAAGCACCAAAATCCTGGCCAAACTTTTGAAAAATATAAAATTCAAATTTACAAAATACTAAAAACACTAAATTCTGGCCTTGAAATATTAAAATATTGTTAGAAAGTTAAAATATCTGGCTATAAACTGTTAAAAAGTGCACATATTATTATTATTAAATTCAAAATTAGCAAAATCTAGTATAAATTATTGAAATATGGTACAAGAAACCAAGATTCTTTTTATAAATTGTCAAAAATAGTAAAATTCAGTTATAAAGTATAAAAATATTGTCAGAAAGTACTAAAATTCAACATAAAATGTTAAAAACTGCACCTATCTATTTCATAAACTGTCAAAAATAGCCAGTCATAAAGTATAAACATATTTTCAGAATGTATCAAAATTTACCATAAAATGTTAGTCATAAACCATTAAAATATTTTTAAAACAAACCAGATTCTTGCCAAATAGGGTTGAAAATACAAAGATTTTTACATTATATGTCAAAAATAGCAAATTCCAGCCTTAAAACATCAAAATGTTGTTGAAAAAACCAAAATTTGGCCATAAACTGTTAAAAATGTAAAAAAAGTTATGGAATTTTAAAAATCCAACTATAAAATATTAAAATATTGTCCGAAAGATTTATAAATCGATCATAAGTTGTCAAAAAGTGTAAAATTCTATTCATAAATTAGAGCATCAAAATATTGTTAGACCACCAAAATCTTAGCCAAACTTTTGAAAAATATGAAATCCTAATTTACAAAATTGCCAAAAACACCAAAATTTGGCCTTGAAATATCAAAATATTATTAGGAAGTATCAAAATCTGGCTATAAACTGTTAAAAAGTGCAAATTCTTTACATTAAAAGTCAAAATTAGCTAAATTCAGTATAAATTATTGAAATATGGTATAAGAAACCAACATTTAATGATAAACTGTTGGAAAAATCAAAAAATCTATTTCTTTATAAAGTTTCAGAAACAGCAAAATTTAACTATGAAATATCAAAAGATTGTAAAAAAAATTGAAATCTAAACATAAACTGTCAAAAAGAGAAGATTCTTTTTATAAATTGACAAAAATAGTAAAATAAAGTCATAAAGTATAAAAATATTGTCAGAAAGTATTAAAATTTATCATAAAATGTTAAAAACTGCAACTTTCTATTTATAAAAAATAAAATTTGGTTAAATTCAATCATAAAATTAAAAAAAAAAACAAAATCTGGCCAAAAAGGGTTAAATTTTGTTTATAAAATGTCCAAAATAGCAAAATCCTGCCTTAAAATTTCAAATATATGTTAGAAAGCTCCAAAACCCAGCAATAAACTGTTAACTGTTGTATACAATTTTTTATGAAACTTTAAAAATAACCAAATCTAGCTATAAATAACCAAAAGTATTCTTAGAAAAAAATAAAATCCGGCATAAACTGTTGAAAAATGCACAAATATAAATAAAATAACAAAATCCGGTTATGAAATATTAAAATATTGTTGAAAAGAATTAAAATGTTGCCTTGAAACACCATAAAGTTGTGAGAAAACACCAACATTTTTTTAACCAAATATTACAAACAGATAACAAAACAAAAAGTCTAAAATAGCTAAATCCGGTCATAAAACATAATATATAATTTTATATAAAATATTTTTATATAAAATTAAAATTCAGCTAAAAACGGCTAAAACAACTAATTAAAAATATCAAAAGTAGCACATTTCAACCTTAAAACATCAAAATAATGTTGAAAAGCATCAAAATTTGTTCAAAATTTATAGAAAATTGTCAAAAAGTTTCAAAATATGGTCATAAACTGTAAAAAAATGTAAAACTCTATTTATAGAATGTGAAAAATAGCAAAATACAGTTATTACGTATAAAAAACTTATCAGAAAAAATGCAACAATATATTTTAGAAAAGTTAAAAATAGCAAAATTCTTTTATAAAATATTTACAAACAAATTATTCTGTTTATAAAATGCCAAAAACAGTTAAATCTGTTCATAAACTTTTGTGTGAACATATTTTCATAAAAATATTATTGTTAAAGAAAATTAAAATCTGGTATAAACTGTTGCTAAAATTGTGTATGCTTGTGGGATCTTTTGCATTGCAAACTCTTGCAAACAGTTAGCTACGTCAGTGAAAACCTATTCAGTTAGATTAAATTTTTCAAAATAAGTCTCACAAAACTTTAAACAGCTTGTATAAATAGTTTGACTATTGTCATATAAAAATTAAAAATACTGAATTTATAATTTTGATGTTAATCCATTTTGCTCAAGTTCATAAAGTTTATCAAAAAAAATTCTATCATACCACAAAATGGTTCGTTCTTCTTCAAGCATTTGCAATAATGTTGAATCGCTAACTTCAGAAAACGCTTCTTTAAGAGTGTTACATTCTTTATTGTTGAGGTTAATTTGTAATAAGGCATTTTTTGGTAAAGCTACGTTAACCAGAATCCAGTGTGAGATACTCTTGCATAGTCATGTTTACTCAAAAATTTGGTAGAGAATGTACACGATTAACAGAGTAACAGTAAAAGTAAAAAAATTAAGAAGTATATATTAAATATTGTAGAAACAGAAATAGTAGGTCCTAGAAATGTGTATTTTTCATCAAGTTTAGCAAGTGTATGAAAAATTACTTACTAGGTATTAAAGCAGGAAAATAATTTTGTAACTCCAAGTCAAAAACTGCTAATTGGATTTTATGAGCATATAGATGTTACTAATAATAAATTTATATGTATTATAACACAATATATAAGTGTGTTCGTGATATAAATGTAGGTAACTTGTAGCTGCAGTGCAGATAATTCTTTTACATTCCGGTATATATCAATATTTAATTGAAACTCAATTAGGTGGCCTCCACGCCCATTGGTGGATGTGTGAGGTATTGCTATGGCAATGTGTAAAATGGAAGCAGACACCCTTGCCTAATCAATAAATTCAGAAGGGGCGGAAAATGTGCGTGGAAAACCGGGTTGAAAAAGCAACTCACTCGGAGCATGAACACAAAATGTCGAAAGTTTTAATAATATAAATTAATTTAATTTAAATAAAAATTTATTAAAGCTAAGTTAAATATCATGATTTAAACAACACATGTGGGATTAAAGTTGCGGCTTTACAGATTAAACTATCAAATAACATGACATATTGGGACGCAAATTGGTTTCGACTTTTTGCGACCAATTTTCAAATTCTACAAATACCTCCATTCCGGATATTACTAATGAGCTGCAGTTTCCACCCCATATAATGGAATGCTCACAGATTCCAATTAATTCTCACTTCCTTACACACACTTAAACAATTAGTGGATATTTATTGGGAAGCTTATTGGTATTGAAATTGTAAAAATGGTAATAAATTGTCGAGGTAGTCGCTAACATGAATGCAAAGAAAAGATCTAGAAGCAAATTTTATAGCAATGATGAATTAACTGAATAACAAAAACACCGATTCGAAAGAGGCATTAAAACTGATCCACTTTGAAAAATGCACAATTTACAAGTTACCGGAATCGATCTCAATGTTTACGTTTGCATTTTATTACCGTGAAAGTAGCAACAATGCAAGTCTTTATGTTGATATTAATATTTATTATCGAGCAACGTGATTATAAAGATGTCCCTACAATGGGGCCCTCCCGTATTCAGAAGTTTTTCGCTATGCTCGAGAGAGATAATGGTTTATTGTACGCAATTTAGGCCCGTTTTTTGTTTTGTTTTCTTCTTCTTCGATCGTACTTGCTTTCGACCTTGGCCGAAATTGCTTTCGTTTTATTTATTTATTACTCTTACTTTTATTATTTATTACTTTATGGTTGTTCCACGCGACTCCAAGGACTAGGGGATGAGGCCAAACTGCATGCAACTGTCAAATTAATTATGATATATTATGTAAACATTCTCTGTAACGGAACAATCACCCTTCATGCTTGATTATAATAAAATTGTATTTTGATAAGAAATCATGAAAATATTTAGTTTTCAATTCTCACACATCCTCCAGCTAACACCATTAAAACTTTCACCCATTCGTTATCATAATATGGCCATCCACTACACCCTTATCGTAAGATATACGTATATTTTTTAATACGTAGAAAAAAAGGTTAAACAACGTGTGAATGCTGCGCTGAAACATTTATTTCAATCTGCATCGCCCTGAAGCGATAAGTTCGCTTTCGGTGGCCCTTAGATACTACTTAGGCGTGTTAAGAGTATATGGTAGATAAGACACATGTGAGAATTTTTGGGTTGTTAAGTGTTATTGGTAAAAATTAATATCGGCATCTGGTTGCTTGCTGCTTGCACCACTGAAGAGGCTGCAATTAACAACAAATTAAGACGATTATTTAAGTCTTAATAAATTTGTATAAAAAAAATATTAAAGGGTGTTTTTAATGCTATATTTAATTAGAAACTAATGAAGATTTAACTATTAATAACTATGATGAATCAACTTACTTTTAAATATCTTATCGTAGAAGTAGGTGCTTTCGTAATAGTTGAAAACT
Source organism: Tachinus rufipes (assembly GCA_963932245.1). Lineage (NCBI taxonomy): Eukaryota > Metazoa > Arthropoda > Insecta > Coleoptera > Staphylinidae > Tachinus > Tachinus rufipes. The sequence continues at coordinate 92,784,418 of OZ010747.1, read as the reverse complement.
CAAAACAACCTTATCAAATCTGACAATAAAATTCAAATGGATTTCAGAAAACAAAACAAAAAATAACCGACATTTCCAACGTTTTAACTCATAAATCGATGACATCTAAGTTGCTTTATTATATCATGTAGAACGTGTGCAAAGTTTTGCGATACATCAATTCCCGATGCACTACTACTTACTAACATTTTAATTTCATACTAGCGCTGCAACAAAAAGTTAAGACTCGGATTTTTGTATTTTTCTACCAAAGTAACTGTAAAATGTTTGTTCAGGCAATTAATGCCTAGAGTTTGTCAGTCAACTCACCACATCCAACATTCTACATATCTGAGAAAAAAACGTTGTTTTCAATGCTTAAAGAGATTCATTTTGACACACAAAAATACAAAATCTTTTTCTCTTTTTAAAGATTTGTCAATTTGAGGTATAGTTGCGTTTTTTTTATTATTGCATTTTTTTGTCTAACTGGCGTGAGAACTTTATGAAATGAAAATATTTGTTTGATTTTTTGCATAAGAAGTTTTTTTTTGCCAATTTGGACAAACAGCAGATGGACCAAAAAGATCCTGGAATGGAGATCTAGGCAGAAGGCGTATAGATGTAGAGGACATCTACCAACCCAATGAACAGACAATGTGAATCGCTACCAACTGGATACAAGAAGCCCAAGACAGAAGTAGATGGAAGAGGTTAAGAGAGGCTTATGTCAAGCAGTGGGCAAAACAGGTTGTATAAAGAAGAAAAAGAAGAAAAAGAAGAAGAAGAAGAAGAAAAAGAAAGAAATATACATTAAGAACATTTTGAAAATGTTTTTAATTTTTGTTTTTAAGTACTACATTTAATAGGCTTTTTGAGTTTTTAATCTTCTTCTTTAAGCACGTTAGAGGTTTTAGAACAAGGTTGAAGCTTTTGTCACTTACTGCAGAACTTTTGACATTATTTAGAATTTGTTTGATTTAAAGTCTTCTAGTTCTAGGTTAAAGCTTTGCTATAAACAATAGAAACAAGTTATTTGTGGTTTTTGCTTTTAAATACTACGTTCAGTAGGTTTTTGAGCTCTAGTTTTAGGTTAACGTTTTTGATAATTAGTATAGACATTTGCAATTGTTTGTGATTTTTCTTTTAGTAGGCTTTTTGAGTTTCCGTAAAGTCTTTGTTAGGCATGTTTGAGGCTTCTAGGACTAGATTTATGCGTTTGCTAGTTACTTCAAAATTTGTTTTACGTATATGTTTTTTATTTTATGTTTTCCAAAACTGTTTTGAATTTTTTTTAGTTTTAGATTTAAAAAAAAAATTAAGTTTGAAGCTTCAGGAGACTTTAAGGGTTTGTTTGAGATTTTAGAAACATGCATTTTAAGCAATTATTTGAGGTTTCAAAAGATTTTTTTTTTTTTATAATTTTTTGGGAGATTTTAAAACAGGATTTATTAACTTGATTAAGACTGTTTGAGGTTTTCAGAGTTTTTTAAGAAATTCTTTTTTTAAATATTTTTTGGTGCAACATAAAGTCTTTTTGGAAAGGATTTCTAAGCTTAAGGTAAAAATACTAAAAAAAATCAAATTCTTTTAGGTTTTCTGTAGAAGTTCATTAGTCTTTTGATTTCCAAGACTTTTTAGTGGTTTTCAGTAACTCTCAAACATTTTCTTGAGTTGCAAAATTTTTAATTTTTTTTCAGAATTATCATGTTTATGACTCTTCTTAAAGTCTTAATATTAGATAAAAAAGTAAAAAGTTTTTTTATGTTTTTTAAAGTCTAAGACTTTTTTAGTAGTCTCAAATTTTTTTCAAGTAAACGCAAGTTTCTGTAAATTTTATAAAATTCTCGGACGCTTATAGTTTTTTGATTTTCAACACTTTTTTTGTTGCTTCTAGTAGTTCTTAAAGATTTTCTAGGGCATTTTAAAAATCTGTTTTTAATTAAAATATTTTTAGGCCTATTTCTAGTATCTAAGACCTACTTTAAACATTTAAAAGATTTCTAATATTCAATAAAAAAATTTAAAAGCTTTTAATGTTTTTTAAAATCTCCTCAAGTTTTTTTGAAAAAAATATTAATTTTTTAACTTCTTAAAGGTTTTTCTAAATTTCAAAGTTTATTTTTTGACGTTTAAGATTTTCTAAAGTTTTGCAAAACTTTTTAGAATATTTTCAGGGCTAGAGATACTAGTATCTTAGATCTTCTTTAATCATTTTCAGAGTTAATACAAAAATTAGAATTATTTAATGTTTTTCAGGTTTCTTAAACACTTTTTTAGTTGCCTGGAACAGCTTTTAGATGTTTTTCTAAATATACCTAGGCTTATGTAAGAGGCTTCATAGTTTTCTGACAGTTCTTAGAATTCTTTGATATCTAAGACTTTCTTAGTCGCTTTTAATGTTTTTTAAACGCTTTTCAAAATCTTACAAAAACTTTCAATTTTTTTTATTTTATGTGTTATTATTACATAGGTTTTTGGTCGGCTTTAGAATTCCCAAAATTTCCTAATATCCAATAAATTTTCTTAACATTTTTTAATGACTGGAATTTTCTCAAGTTTTTTTCTTGTTTTTGTATAGGTTTGTCAACCAAATTTGTAGTTACAAAAGCAAAAATGCTTATAGATTTTAATCATTTCAATATTTTTATGTTTAAAATCAATTGAAATCTATTTACAATTTTTTTTAAGCAAATATAGTAGTTATAGGATAAAATATATTAAATGAACTTATGTGAGTCCAAATTTGGATTCAACGTTTCAAAACTTGGGGTTGTCATATCAAAAATGCTTATAAATCTTAATAATTTTAGTATTTTGAATTTTAGAATCAATTTAAAACTATTTTTAAAGCAAAATTAGTAAAGTGAGGATCAAATAAACTAAATGGACTGATGTCAGTTTAAATTTGACTTCAAAATTTCAAAAATTGTGTCTGCAATAGCAAAAATATTTATAAATCTTGATAATTTTAGTGTTTTCTATGTTTAACCTAACCTAACCAAATCTAACCTAAGTTAGGTTACCATATTTATGTTATTTTATAAAATATTAATATTAATAATAATTGTTCGTAAATATTCGGTACGCATCGCGTCACCTCGTGCAAAAAAATCATGGCCGCTACAATTCTATTCTAACTTACTTATTCCATGCATTTAAACAGTTAAACATTTAAACAAATTAAAGCAATTTTTATTTAATTTATTGTATTGAATGCCATACAAACAATTTAATATCAAAAATATTAAATAAAATTACTTAAATATTATCAAATTTAACTTTAAAATGCAAAAAATATGCTATATAAATGCATGGAATGAGTAACTTAGAATAGAGTTTAAGCGGCCATGTTTTTTGCATCACGAAGTAATCCGATGCCACCCGAATCGTTAAATCGGATAATAAATTTATTTCTATTCTAAATCAATTAATTATTGCTATCACAAAGCCATTTTAATTAAATTTATGTATTTTAATACATAAACTACTTAATTTGAGAGTAATTAAATAACAAATATTAACTGGGGGGGCTTTATTTTGCTATATAAGTATGTAAAATGCACTTACTGAAAACGCATTGAAATTTTTTTTTTAACAATCTTTTTTTGTTAAAAAAGTATCACATTAAATACTTTAGTATCACACAATACTCTGCATTGTCAAACCAGCAAAATACGCTTTTGTTAATCTTTAAAAAAGTATCCTGAGAAAAACCCCACACTCTTAACAAAATTCACTGTAATTCACACAATCATATAAAAATCTCCACATGAATTTTATTTGGCACACATAAAACTAATACAATTAATTTTATTCTTTCCACCTACTCGTAATCCATACGTAACATTAAAAATAACATTTAAAAATTGAACACAAAGCAAGGAAGCAGTTAGTTTTACGACAAGCCGATATTTTGAAAACTACTAAAAGACCATTACAGTTATGACCTAAAAAAAGGGGTTTACATTTTTATTAGATCGAGTTCCTGGTAGCCTTAACCATTTTTTAAATCTCGTAAAAAATAAAACATTTTATTGTGGAAGAATTAGTTCCAACAAATAAAATATATTTCAGTTATAATCTATCGGCAAGCAGGATTTATATCAGCTTCCAGTCATATATGTAAATAACATACTTTTATTATTGACACAATTCTTTATAAAAATATATCACAATCGGCAATATTCAGCACTTATGCCGGTGCAAACATTAATAATAACAACGTAGTTTTTATCGATGGGCCTTAATCGGGTTTAATTAGCTGCAAACATATGTTTGGTGATAAAGATAAACTGTTAATTCGGCATAATAAAACTTTATAAGTAGCTAAATACATCTCTCACGTGTTCAAATGATATTAGTTTTTGTTTTATTTATGATGGATAGGTTATTTCATAATCCCGACGTATCTTGTGTTATTACCGTAATCGCTTTATTTGAGTGTTAATATGTATTTACGACAGGAAATTATTACTTATATTTACATTTCAATGCTTCTAAAAGGTGTCAATTTGTAATGTTTATTTTAATTTAATCATACATTTATTTTTATAATTTATATTCCATCACTAAAGATTTGATGCTACATTCTGTTTTAATGCTTGCGTTCAGATAAACTGATTTGACAGTTCTTAGTTGTTTTGAGGTGAGTTTGGTTTTGAAACGTGCGTTGTATGGTGCTTATAATCGTCCATCAGAAAATTGTTATTGCGATCTAATTAATTGCGGCATAATCAAATAGTCGGAACAGATAAAAACGCCGGTAAAAAATTAAAACCCAAAATACAAAAACAAATACTGCACATCGTGTTATTATTAAATATTTGAAAAATTTGTCAGCATGTGACGTTATCAATTCAAATTTGGTCATACAATTAATAGCAATATTATCACTTGAAATCTGGAATTCCCATTAAACAAAATCATCACCGGCATACGTTTGATGTACGTCATTTTGTTCCTATATTACTTCATATTTACTCGTCAAATAAAATTATCTTTTAACATGATTGTCAATTAAATATACATAACTTTACTTTTTGGTGGTTATTATCTGAGCCATATGGCCGTGCCCGTGCTTTGGTTATTCGCCGACTTTGCGCCTCTGAATTTCACGAAAGCAGATTTTTATCTGAGCGAGGGTAATAATGGGCTTTCCGATCGATACGTACAATCTTTTATTAATATTATTATGGAGATTGGGATTCACGAAATAGGAAAATTATAGAAGAGTTAAATGTGTTTTTGATTGATTGGATCTTGACAGGATCAGATTGTGTTAAATGTTTTTTTCATATATCACGAATTTGGGATTAATTGGATTTAATTTCTTGGAAAGTTGGCAGAATTAAATGTTTCATTATTTTGAAAACAATAACAAAATATTTATTGTTTTTTTACAATCGTTAATGTAGCTTTAAACACTTTTGCAGCAAATTGATTTTTACATAGAAAATTATGGGTTTATTGTTTAAGTGCTACTCAATTATTGGATGGAGTTTTATTTATGATTTTATTTTACAAAGTTAAAGTATTCCAGAATACGCTTTATTTCAAATTAAATAAATTATACACTTAGAGTTGTAAAGTTTTTTGTATTGGTTTTTTAGCTCATTTAGTCTGTCCAAGTTTTTACGTTTGATTTTTTCTGTTTGCTCTAGTTAGCGTTCTTCTTGCTTGCGTGCAGCTAGCTCTAAGGTTGGCAATGTCACTATTTGACTAGTATGCAAAAGAGGACAAAAGTGGTCTCATCGATTTTATTATTTTTGCTTGTGGTAAACAGTAGTTTAAAGATGGCGGTGCCAGTAATGGCCTAACCTTAAAGCATCTAGAAAAGCTAAACTTTCCTGTGGACTCATCTTTGTATGGTTAAATTTTGTAAAGAACGTATGAACTATAATTATATTTATCTGATGGTACAACACAGAAAGTCCAAATTATCAATAGCTTTATTAGTTCAATTGAAAAGATAATGTTGTTATCTACAGTTACGTTGGTGCAAAAAAATTAAATCCACCACAAGTAAATAGTTACAAACTTTTGTTTGAGAGTTTTTAGAAGCGGGTTTGGTTAATGTATTTACTGTTAAGAGCCGTAACCTGTTTATTTCAAATTGTTTGGATTTTGTTGACCAGGTGACAAAGCAAAATTGACATCTGGATAAACAAATAAGATGCATCTTAAAGGACTTGCAAAAGCTGAATATATAGAAAGACTACATATTAGAACTTTTTGATAACAACAGATCTAAATATCAAGAGACGGTATAAGTAGAAACTGATTCAACAATTACCAAAGATGAAATCGTTGGTGGCCAGATGAAAAAAGCATAAAGATCAAAAAATTGAACTAGTAGTTTCAAAACTGTGTTACCACCAACCCGCGCGAGTGTTTTCCATAAAGAAATTTAAAGTAACCACCACCTGCCGTGTTCCTGCACCTAAAAAAACTAACAGAAGAACTGATAGAAGTCATCAAGGTACAAGAGATTGATGACGTAAAGAATTTCCTGATAACAATCCGCCCACCCGCCCGAGGGTTTTCCATAAAAAAAATTAAAGTTACTACCACCTACCGTGTTCCTGCAGCTAAAAAACCTAATAGAAAGATTAACAAAAATTATTAAGGTACAAGAAGGTGATGACTTAAGCAATTTCTTTATGGAAAGCACATGGGCAGGCGAACGGGAACAAAGTTTAGAAGAGTTGAACTACTAAATTTAAAACTGTGTTTCCGCCTACTCAAACGAGTATTTTCCATAAAGAAATTTGGAGTTATCACCACCTGCCTTGTTCTTGCGGCTAAAAAAATTAATAGAATGAGTGACAGAAGTCATTAAGGTACAAAAAAGTGTCAACCTATTGTAACCTAACCTAACCGTTTTCATTTTTTTTTTATTGTGGTTTAGGGGAAGCTTTTCCAGGCTGAGTGTGGGACTTTCACCCACTAAACCCTTCTCTACTTGGTGAGATCTTGTATCTTCGAAATTGCAAATGCATATCTTCAAAGATACACGCCCGAACGCTGAACGCACCCTATATGTCGTCGTCTAATTCATTTTTGCTTAAGATCTTTTTAACGTATTTTTGGATAGCTTGCTAACAGTCTACGTTTTTTAGCATAATGTCCGTCATGTTTTCTGGTGTTTTTTCTATCTCTTTTTTAAGATTTTCTTTTTTTTAGACTCCATCTGCTGCAATCCTTTTCTTTGAAATCTTTGTGTCCGGTCAAGGCTTGGGTTAGGAAATACTATGCTTCCTGTTAGTCCATTTGGTTACATTTCTATTTATCTTTTTTGTTCAATTTGCTTTGCCTGAATCTTTTTTCCAAGAGATTTGCCACTTTTTTATCATTTCATCCTTTACTTTTTTTTCCTTTTATTTTTCTTGTACTCTCTACTTATTAACTCTACTTGTAGTTCTATGGGCATTATTAAAGCTATCACAAGTATAACTTTGGTTGACGTTGTTTTGTAGCCGCAGGTTACTTTAACAGCTTGCCTCCTTTGTTGTCTGCTTAGCATTGTTTTATATTTTTGGAATTTTATGGTTTTGTTCCAAATTTAGGCACTATATAGGATAATCGAGTGTGCTATAGTCGTTAAGAGTTTTTGTTTGGGTTTACTTGGTCCTCTGATGTTAGGCATAAGTTTTGTTAGTACCGTTATTGATTTCTCTGCTTTCAAAATCGTTTTTCTTATGTGTTCCGTATATTTGCATGTTGTGGTCAAACCAGATTCCCAGATATTTAATTTCTTTTTTAGATTTAATCTCAGTGTCTCTTATCTGAACTTTATTCTTGCCGAGTTTCCAACCACCGTACAAAATAAAACATTCCGTTTTCTCCTTGGCTATCTTCAAGTCTAGATCCTCAATTGTGGATTTTATCATGGCCATCAAATTGTTAGTGTTTGTAACTACCTCATTCTCATTTTTTCCTGTAGTTACAATTCCGGTATCGCCCGCAAAGCATATTATTTTAGTGCTTTTTGGCAAGTTTACTTTTAGCACCCTGTCGTAGTATACTATCCACAGCAGTGGTCCTAGTATTGATCCCTGTGGTACCCCACATGTGATCGTCATTTTTTTTGTTTTCCTTATTAGTAATCTGCTTTTTAGATATCTGGTCAGCACTTCTATTAGACTTTGGCTTATTCCTTTTTCTCTGAGCGCCTGCACCACTCCAAATGCATTATGATGTCCTTGGTAGAAAAAACACACATTTTTCAGTTTTGGTAGGCTTTTTTCTTTATTCCGTTTACAGACTCTACTACTACCTTTATCGCGTCTATTGTTGACATGTCTTTTTGGAAGCCGAATTGGTTTGGTAGCAAGTTTCTTTTCTTCTTTATCTCTTACTTTCTGCAATGAAGTGTTTGTACAATTTTCCAAAAATATTTAGCATGCATAGTGGCCTATACTTTGTTTCCTCTTTGTTATTCTTTTTTGGTTTCTCTATTAGGACTAGTCTAGCCTGTTTCTACACTTTTGGAAACTTGCCTTCACCAAATTTTTTGTTGAACATTTTTAGTATTTCTTTAGGAGCTGCCTTGACTACTTCCTTTGTAATTAATAGCGGGATTTAATCCGGTCCTGAAGCCTTGTTTACTTTTTTTTTGTTTGCTGTCTCCAATAGTTCATTCATGGTAAATAGTATTGTTTTTTTTTTACTGGTTTTGGTCATTTTAAAAGCGGCCTTTTTGGGAATAACATATAAGCAATGTCTTTTTGTTTTTTGTCGTCTAGTTTATGACCGCTTTTGCTGGCTAGTTTTTGTGTGACTATTTTGTAGCCTAACCTCTAGACGTCTTCTTCCACCTTATCTACTAATGACTTTCATGCTTCCTTCTTAGCTGCAATTATTATTTTTTTTTTTGCGCTTTTCTGAAGCTTTCTTTTTGCGAGGTTACATACAGCTTTCAGTTTTGAAAGTTTTTCACTCCATCATTAAACGGTTCTTCTGAGATTTGTGCGCTGCTTCATCTTAAAAGTTTTGAGTGCCGTCGTGATGGTTTTCATTGTGTCTTTAACGTTCAGGTTTTTTTTTTGGCCTTCCCCGACTTTGCTCCTGAATTTTGGCAGCAATTCTTTTTCTATTTTCCATTTTTTTTTACTTCTACTTTTTCTTTGTCACAGGATTGTTTAAATTTAAAATATATATTTTGATTTCATCTCTGATTTTCCATTTTGTTATTTTGCTGCAGCATTTTTTGAACATAATATAATATATAAAATGGTTTATTTCCTACATTTGCTGCCGTTAGGTGCAAACATACTATCCATTTTAGCAGTTTTTCTCCTCTTTGGTCTGTTGCTCCTCAGATTGTGGCTTTTAAGTTGAAATCTCCCGCTATTATTATGTTGCAGTATTTTTGCTTCTTAACACTACTTTCTAGCCTGCTTAGGAAGTGATCAAAATTTACCATCGGTTTGTTTGGTAACTAATAACAGGCGTAAATTACTTGTTCCTTTAACTCGATCCACACAAAGACTTCTTGGTTCTGGTTGTACTTTTTGATCACCATCTTTGTGTTATATATGTTTATAGCCGCATCTTGGTTTTTGTTCGATATCCAATTTGTGTATTTGGCCATGTTTTTGTTTAGTTTTGCTATTATTGCCATATCAATTGCTCCATTGTTTGCTATTTTAATTAGCAGGTTCATGGTCTTGTCTCTCCTTATGTTAGTTTGGAGCACATTCATTGTTGTTTTTCTTAGAGGTCACTTTTTTTTATTGCCTTTTCTAGTGCTGTTTTGTACTTTGAACACATTGCTTTTCCTGCTTGATGCCCTCCTATTTAGCAGTTATAGCAATTTTTTTTGTTTTGGCATGTCGTAAGGATGTCTTCTTTCTGTCCACATTTATAGCACGTTATTAAGTCACTTTTTTTGCAACTTTGTGTCTAATGAGCTAAGTCTAGACAGTTATAGCACCTTTTATGAGTCGCAAATTTCTTTACCCTGCATCTTGTCCATCCTATCTTTTCTTGCTTTATAAATGCCAGCGCTTCGTCAGTATACTTCTTTGTATTTTCGGATACTTTAACGTTTCCTCTCTCTTTGTTACTTTCTTTTGTAGCTTTCTCTATGCCTGCCCATACTTCTGCTTCCTCATTACATCATGCAAATCTAGGATTATAAACAACTTCTTCCTTGTAACATTGCCTTCTTTCTCGTTTCCATTGAATATTATTTTTACATGTCCTTCTTTTGTTTCTTCTATTTTTTTTTACATAAATACCGGTGCCATCCAGTTTGATTTTTTCTTTCATGTTTTTGAGGGTATTTGCGTAGGAACTACCACCTTCCTTTGTTCTCTTCACGATGATTATACCGTTCTTTCTTGCGTACCTTTCAATTATCTTTTTCTTTGTTTTGTGCTGTTTCCCTTCTATTTATCTTTGTGGTTGCTATTTGTTAGTTACAGTTTTGAAAACTGCAATCTAATAATTTCCGGGTTATTGCTTCTTTTCCTTCTATATTTATTTATGCAGATTACCTCCTTATTTTTGTTTCTTTCTTGTATTTTGTTCAATTTGCTGTAAATTATTTCTGAGTATTTGTCCTGAGTCTAGTCTTTTTTTTTTATTGCGAGCAGGGGAAGCTCTGTCAGCCTGAGTGTGGAGCTCACATCCACTAAACCCCCATCTCACTTGGCGTTTTAGTAATTCACCCCGGAATTGCCGTCGGGTGAATTTGCCCGGACCTGCATTATGCAAGCCCTAGTTCTATTTGATGTTCATCACCTACTTTGGTAACCATTATTCTTTGTAGCATGGCAGTTATGGCGTTCCATGTGCTCTCGTCCCTCACAAGGAGGCTGCTGATGTTCACCTTAGTCATCTTTTCACCGCATATTACCTTTGTCGGAGCCCGTTGATCTTTCCACCGTGCGCAGTAGAGGAGGGTGTGTTTGGGCGAGTCCACATCGTAGCAGTACCAGCATTTATTGTCTTCCTGCTTCTGGATTTTCTTCAGGTATGTCCCAAAGACTCCATGTCCCGTGAGCACTTGAGTAGTGTGGAAGTCACTGTTTGTCCAGGTTGTGGTTACCCATGTGTCTATGTCCTTTATGAAGGTCTTGGCCCATCCTTCGTAGGTGTTCCAGATTTCCTGCCAGTGCGTTAGTGTTTGTTGTTTGATTTCGGTTCTGGAGTATTTCCCTTTCTGGAACATGCTTGTCCTCTCTTCCATTTGCAGCTTTATCAGTAGGAGCTTGGCTATCGCTAGGATTGCTGTTGTTGGTACCGTGCGGTAGGCCGACGTGATTCTGATTGCAAGTCTCCTGTTTGTTTTCTCCATTAGATTTTCGTAATGCTTGTACCTGAGCGCGTTTGCTCAGATCGGAACACCGTATAGCATTTCGTTATGGACGGCTGTTGCCAGGTTCCTTCTTTTTTTTGCTCCAGGGCCTCCTAGGTAAGGCATTACTCTCGCCAGTGCCATGAAGGTTTTATTTGCTTTGGCGAATATGTGTTGGATGTGCGTCACCATCCTCGCATCCTTATCTATGTAGACGCCCATGTACTTCAGAGCTGGTTGGCTGTCTATGCGTAGGTTCTCCAATTCCATCTGCATGTTGGTGAGCTTTTTTCTGCCGGAGAGGATTACCACGTCTGTTTTTTTGTGGCCAGTTTGATGCCTAGGTCCTCAATTGCCAAGGCTATTTTTGCCATCGCAAGTTACGCACGAGCTTCCAGTAGCGTTTTTGTTTTTCCCGTAACTACGATGACCAGGTCGTCCGCGTAGGCTACATTTTATCGTAAAATACGTTCCAGAGTGTGGGTCCCAGCACAAAGCCCTGTGGTACTCCGCATGAGATTTTGACAAGACCTCCGTCTGGCTTTTGTATATATCGTTTCGTCAGATAAGATTGGATAAAGTTTGTTAGATACGCGCTGATGTTTGCGGCTTTCAGCGCTTCGATTATTTTTGGCCACGGCGCCGTATTAAAAGCGTTCTCTATATCCAGCGTGATCATCGCTGCAAAGCACCTTATTGAGGGCGTCTATTGTGGACCGTCCTTTCCTGAACCCAAACTGGTTACATCTTATGCCTTGGTTTTTGTCCAGTTCTTCCTCCAGGCGGGTTTTTACCAGGCTTTCTAGAGTCTGTAGGTACTTGGTTAGTTTTGGTCCATCTTCGGTTTTTAGATGAGTACCAGTTTTGCAATTTTCCAGTTTTTTTAGAATTCTGCTTTGAGGAGACACGTATTCATGACATCCTTTATATGTTTTGGGTTTTTGGATGCAACCGCTTTTATCACTTCCGGCGGGATCATATCCGGGCCCGGGGCTTTTTTGTTTTTAATTCTCCTTATAGCGGTTTTGACCTCATCTGTTGTGTATTTCGGTACTTCGGCTTCTGTTACGCTAGTTTTATCCCACATATTTCGGAGGTGCTTTGGAAATAACTTGTCAATTTGTTCGTCTACTTCTTCTGCGGAAAGGGTTATCTGCGATCTTGTCCTTAGTTTTTTGGAGACTATCTGGTAGCCTTTACCCCATACGTCGTTTTCGAGGTCTTTGCATAGTTGCGTCCATGCTTTGTTTTTGCTTTGAGATGGCCTTTTTTAGCTCCTGTTTGCCGCTTTGATATTCTCTTTTTAGCCTCACCATTTTTCTTCTTCGTTTGATACCTGAGTCATGTCTAACCTAACCTAACCTAACCTAACCTAATCTAACCTATCCTAACCTAACCTAATCTAACCTAACTTAACCTAACCTAACCTAACCTAACTTAACCTAACCTAACTTAACCTAACCTTAAGTACAAGAAGGTAATGAAGAATGAAGAATGAAGAATGAACAATTTCTTGATAACAAACACTTGGGCGAGCTGGCGGGAAATTAGGTCAAATTAATCGTATAAAATTAAATCAGTTTTTCACATTTAGTACTGATGGTATTGAGCTATATTGCATCAATATTCAATGTACGGTTTTTGAGTTATGAGTCGTAAAGCTTTTATGACTTCTGATTCTGTAAAGTGATTTTGATTGATTTGAGGTTATGTCAAATTGAACGTAGTGAATTTAATCAATATTGCACATTTGGTACTGATAGTATTATGTTGGTACCAAGTTTAACCAAATTTTAATTTATGGTATCTGAGTTATAAGAAATTATATTAATTATAATGACTACTGATTTTGCTATGTCAGGTTAATTAAATTGAGGTTATGTCAAATAGACCGTATAAATTTTGATAAATTTTACACATTTGAAACTAATGATATTGAGCCATGTTGGTATCAAGTTGCATCAATTTCCAATGTATCGTTATTGACGTATGAGCAATAATGTTAAGTATCATGACTTCTGATTCTGCAGAGTGGATCAAAAAGTGGAGAACAAAATTGGGGAAAATCAATTCGGATTTAGAAATAAAACGGGAAGCGCTTTTCGAAGTTCTAGTCTTAATACAAATATGTTGAGGTGTTAATTGCACAACGTATATGCATGTTTAATAGACTTTGATAAAGTAAGACACAGCAACATTATGAAAGTAACTGGAATAAACGATAAGCTTCTTTTTACAACATTGTTTAAAATTCAAAATATATAGCTACATTTTTTTTAATAATTGTTAATAATGACTGTATTATTTCCATATTTATAAAATAATTTTTCAATCTTCTCACATTACTAAAACTGAAACATAAATATCATTCTTAATGAATACAAAAAGAAATGAAATCTTGAGATCATTTTCTATTTCTACCTAATGTGAGTGAGTAGCTATTGGAGCCGACCACATTCTGTTTATTTTTATTGTCGATAGTTTAACGTGCGGCCAATAAATCATGCGGCATTAATAACTTGTATATTTTGAAATTATTTCGTGGGCACGGAAAATAAATAGAAAATTGAAAACACTAAAACCCGAGTCATAAACGGGATGTGTGTAATAAAGAGGCGAGCGGTGGTGTATGAGGATTTACGACTTCTTCATAATTTGTAAATTAACGCCGTGCCCTCGATACTTTTTTTACAAAACATAAATGTTTTCTTTATTAGTAAAATAATATTATTTATTCGTCCATTTCATAACAACTTTATTGACCTCTAAAGCAGTTCAAATTGATTATTTAAATTTAGTAAAATAAAAATTCACTTTCTAACTGTGTCATCCCCATTGCACTTGTTTTCCAGTTATAACAGTATTTCAAGTAGATAAAATTCGTTTCACATTTTGTAGAATTAGGAAGGACACGAGTGTAATACAGTTTTGTATAGAAATTGTCACGGATAAGTAGCGTCACGTCATTGTTTACACAAACAAGCCCCATTCTCATTTACAGGGTCAAATATTTATTGTAGCATCGATATATAGATTCGAGGTCGTCCCTTTTTATGAACTAGGGTAGGAGCTATTCGGGGGAAGTCTGTTTTATGCCCATTTTGTTACGCATTGATTTCATTAACGTTTAAAGCAATTAATTATTTTATGGTGTTAGTTAGTTAATAGTTTGATGTTACAAAGTTGTATGTTTTAATGTAATAATACAAGGAATAATAATAATTAATTTTGTCATAAATGTCAACGACTAATTATGGATGACAAGAATGTTTTGAATAAATACATTTTTGTACTTAAAATTAATCATGCTTCAAAATACTACTTAATAATAATAAATAATAAATTTATGGCATAAAATGTACCTAAACTATAACTTTAAACATATTTTCTATTGCTTCAAATTAATAAAAACCGTGCTCAGACATGCATTTATTATATGAAATCCAACAAAAGTCTGATGATACATTTAACTAATATGCATTTTCTCTTTGAAAGTATTTTTCAACGTGTGCTTTTAGAAGATTTGTCTCTAACAACTCGTAGGGAATATTATAACAAAAAACTTGTTTGGTAGAAAGATAATTTTGTACCAACACATGGCAACAGACAGTCCCAGTTAGAAGGTTTTCTGATTGGAGGATATTACGAGGGTTACTATTTATGTATTGAAAACAGAAAGAACAAATAAATGAATTTTATCAAAACTATTTTTATTGCTTTTAAGATGTATACACTTTTGAATGCGATTGAACCACCCTTCAAAACACTTTGTCCAGTCAGAAGATGATAGCTCTAAAACATGCGTTTTGTAGGCCTCAACCGCTTCTTCGGGCAATAAAAATCGTTGTCCACGCAGTTTATCTTTAACTACTGAGAACCAAAAAAAAGTCATTAGGTGCCAGGTCAGAGCTGTAAGGCGAATGATCCATCAATTCGATCTTTTGTGTGTCTAAATACTCGTTTGTTTTATGTGATGTGTGTGAGCTCGCATTGTCGTGATGCAAAATAATTCGTCGTTTTGGGTTGTAGTCTGTCAATTTACCAAAACTTCAGGCAAACAAATGGTCGTATACCACGATAAATTAACCGTCTTTTGATTTTCAAGAACCACAGTTGCTACATGCTCGGCATGAGAGAACAACTTATGTTGGCTTTTCTTCATATTGAAACGTTCAAACTGCCAATTGGCCTTTTCTTTCTGGCTCATATGCATAAATCTACGACTCGTCACTTGTGAGGATGCTGTATACGGCTTTGGATGCACCACAGTTGTATTTTGTAATCATTTTACATGAGCATCTGTCAACAAATGTGGAATCCAATGTGCACACAGCTTCCAAACACTCAAATGTTTGTGCAAAATTTTATGTATGCTGGTCATACTAATGATTAAACATGTTTCAAATTTGCAATATGTCACATGACGATTTTCTTCAATTAGTTTTTGCACAGCATCAAAATTTTCTGGATTTTGGACGACCTTCTTTAACTTCGTCCGTGAGCAAACTACGGACACGTTTGAATCTAGTGTACCAGTAGCTGTGGATGGCGCTTCATCGCCAAAAGTTGAATTCAGATGACTGAAGCATTGTTCTTGAGTTAGACCACGTTGAAAGTCATAATAAATCATAGCTCGAACATTTTTGCAACTTAATTCCATCTTTTGGCCGAGATGAAATTTTTAACTTACTGTGTAACAAAACAAATAGTGTCACGTCAAAACGTTCTGAATACGTATAATGTCAAAAATGTCAAACTTTACGATGGAAATGTTAGATTTTACCTGGCAATACCAGTGTTGCTAGTTCTTAATACATAAATAGCAACCCTCGTACATGATTAGAATGCGGATAAAAAGCATTTATATTTTCAAAAATTAAAAAAAAAATGTTAAAAAAGCTTTAAAAATAACAGCACTGAAAATTAAACAAAATCAGTAAACAATCAAGCAAGTAATTCAAGAATTTTACTGAACTTTCAACAGCTTCACTTTCCAGAACCGCCAATACCACATACCCAAAATATCAGATCAGAAAAAGTTCCAAAAATTGACGGAGAAAACTAAAAGTAGCTTTAAACCAATTGAAGAACAAGAAAAGCCTAGGCAAAGACCGCATAACGTGTCCAAATCTTACCAAATAAATGTATAAAGGAAGAATCAATCTCAAGTAAATAACAAAACGCAGAAGCTATCATTTTACATAAAAAAAGAGACAAAAACAACATAGAAAACTACAGCCCGATAAGCTTATTATTGCACTTGTACAAAGACCTAACTAAAATCGTCACCAATAGACTGACACAAAAACTGGATTTCCATCAACCAGTCGAACAAGCTGAATTTTGAAAGGGATACAGCACCACTGACCTACAGACACTCAAAACCCTTATAAAGAAAAGCAACGAGTACAATATACCCATATACATCGTCTTAGTAGACTACCAAAAGGCATTTGATTCTTTTAAAATTTGAGCAGTTTTGAAAGCTCTCGATAAAGCTAGAATCGACTCAAGATATTGAAACTTTATAAAAATCATATACAAAATTGTGTAAATACAAATTCAAATAGACAAAGATACAAAAAGCAAGGGGACACCATCTCTCCAAAACTATTCACAGCCGCAATGGAGGAAATCTTTAAAGAACTACACTGGGATCATATAGGAATCTCAATTGATGGAGTACACCTTACGTACTTAAGATTTGCAGACAATATCGTCCTCATCAGCACAAATTCAGATGACCTACAGACAATGCTAGTTCAAACATCAGGCATCAAAAAACATTGGCTTGGAAATAAACTTGAATAAGACCAAAGTAATAACTTCCGAGAACTATAACATAATCATTGAATATGAAGTACTTGAAAAAGTAACCGACTGTGTCTATCTCGGACACAAAATAGAAATACCCATAAAAATAAAACTTTGGAAAACTAGGCTTCATAATCGTGCGTAGTGCATTCTACTACCAGTTCTCATCTAGGGGATCGAGACCAAATTACACAACAAGCAATGGTCATGTTGAGGATTAGCATTATGCTTAAAATCAGAAACAAGGAAATCCGGAGAAGAACTCTGATCACCGATGTGAAGACGCGAATAGCACGACTGAAATGAAGATGGGCCGGCCACGTGGCAAGGCAAGATCAATTAAGATTGACCAACAAGGTGGCACGATAGCGACCTAAAAACAGTAAAAGAAGCGTTGGAAGACTAAAAAGAAGATAGAGAGACGATATCCAAAACATCAAAAAAAAATTGTATTCTAACAGTGCAAGACAGAGACAGATAGAAGAAATTGGAAGATGCCTACGTTCAAAAGTGAACACATACAAGCTGAAGAAGAAGAAAAAGAACTAAAGTATAATTTGACCAAAACTAATATTTTTGATAACCGCGAATTAAATTTGATAAACAATTAATTTTGTTTTGGTAATTGGTCCTATTGGGCATCTTTGATTGTTACGTCTTTAGTAGATCTGTTTTTTTTTAATGACTAGAGAAACACAAATGCTCATTCATAGAGCCCACGTCATAGATATAGGTAAGCTTCATACATTACTAAAAGCCTTTGACAACGTTAAACACGATAAGCTAATGGCAGTCTTAGAAAAGAACGGAATAGAAAAATTATTGCACACTTATACTGGCACCTAAAAGCACAGAAGCGGGACTAGTAATACACTATCAACAATATCCGCTATGCAGATAACTTTACACTAATAAAAGGAAGCAAACAATTTATTTGCTTCTATGCATTTTAGCATGAGTTTTATGTTTTCCCCAGCTTTTCCACACATCTTACACATTTTCTTTTCTTTGTCTATCTAAAATTTGTCTCTAAACATCTCTTTAATGTTACGTGTTTTTGGTTCTGTACTACTAAGCAGAAGCATGAACATTATGGGATATTACTCTGAAACGTCAGGAAGCCTTTAAATAAATAGTGTTCCAGACGCATGTTTAGAATATTATGGACAAACTACATAACAAATAAAACGCTTTTTGGGAGAATGATAAAAAAAATTAGTTAATTTCTTTAACTGATTTTGCCAGTACACAGGACTTACCAAAAGTTTTTTTTATGTAAAAGAAGACTTTTCAGATAAGGAAACAAAGAAAAGGAGGCCATACACCTTTAAAAAAAGAAAAGCCGCATAATTTGGTTACATAATGAAAGTGAAATAATATAAAATATTAAAACTAATACATATTTTGGTTAAAAATCTGAGACAATAAATATGACATCAAATTCAAATTAGTTGTTGATATAATTAAATAAGCTAATGTAATTGACAACATCTATAGAAGATAAGGTACCAAAAAAAGATGATACAATAACATTTTGTTTTATGAAGATTTTATTTTTAATGTTTTTTCATTAAGAACATATTTGCAATCTCTGGTCTGTAAATTCTAAGATTTACAGTTTGTTTATTTATGTAGTTGGTACGTTACTTATCTTGTCTTTATCATTAAAGCTGAGTGCAGTAGCCGTAGCAAAATCAATGTTCTAACGGCTGTTGTGGAAAATGTACTTTACTTGATTTGGTTATAAACGCTTTGTACGTAATAAATGGTTTGACTATTACAGTATACATCTGTTCATGTTAGGTGCTAGTCTTCATGTGCGTCCGACTATTGATTTGGTTGCAAAAAAAGCGGATGGTTTTTGTAGTCACATTTTTAGATAAATATGTAAGGTTAGTTTGGTATTAACCATGGGCCATCTAACTTTTGGAATTTGAATCGGCTATAAATAAAAAATTAATGAATATTTTTTCAAAATTATGAGTTTATTAGAAAGATTAAACATTTTTATTTAAGAATGAAACACAACATCATTCAAATAACTGCTACAGCTGGCTTGACAGTAACCCATCCGATTAACTCAATTTTGTAGTACATTTTTGATTGTTTGGAGCCTAAACAATCAAAAATGTACATGAATAGCAACTTTGATTTTGTGTTTTAAGAGATCATTCGTCTTTAGGTAGGTAGCGTACCACTCATCCTTAAAGTTTCCCTACAAAAAAAAATTAACGTTGTCAAATTATAGCTCCTAAACGGCTAATTGACATCAACATTTTGGCTGATTATCCGATACGTTGGCTGAATGGCAAGTAGCCCAGTCCTGTTACAACCAAATGTCATCCATTTCATGTTCTTTAATTTTTGGAAACAAAAATTTGTTTAGCATAGCACAGTAACGTTTGCTATTGATGGTAATGGCGACTTCTTGCTAATTTTTGAAGAGAAATAGCCCAATCATGCCATCTGACTAAAAACCACATCACAACAACAGTTACTTGTTATGGATGCATAGGCTGTTCAATAGTCTTGTGTGGATATTTTGATCCCCAAATGCAAAAATTTTGCTTATTGACTTAGCCTCCGAGATGAAAATGAGCTTAATCAAAAAACACGATTTTTTTATCAAAATGCTCATCTTTGGCCAAACGATCTTTTGTTTATTGGGCAAACTGAAAACGCATTAGATGGTCATGAGGTTTTTTTTCTTGGATTAATTGAACTTTGTAGGCCTGCAAACTAAGGTGTTTATGCAACATTCTCCTCAGAAAAGTGAGAGAAATGTTCACTTTTTGCGCAGAAAATTTTTTGGATTTTGTTTTATGGGAGAATTCCAGTTTTAACTCAACTCCATTTACAATTTGATAGAAGAAGTTTTTATTTTAGGTTAAAGTAGTCAATAATAATCTTTGCAAACTTGTTGTTTACAGAGTTTTTCTTTGAACTAAGCAGCTTGAGAATCCATTGCGCCAAAAATTTGCTTATTCCTAAAAGTTTATTTAGAATTTTAATACGATTTGTTTTTGATATTGCTATTTCTCTAGCATTAACGCCAAGTATATGTTTCTTCTTGGCGTTTCATACTAACACCAAATCTTTAAATTTTGTTGATAATTTTATATGTGCAAAAGATATCTTGAAAATTTCAGGAAATACCGTGCACTACGCTCCGAGTTATATCCACAGAAAATTGTAAAATTTAAGCTTTTTCCGCTATTTTTAAATTTTTCTGTGGATACATTGTAAGATATTTCGGAGCGTAGCATATAGCACTTCTTGAAATTTTCAGGATATATTTTGCACATATAATAGCACGTTTTTATCCATATTTGAAAAAATATTCGTCATCTTTTTTTAAGAAAAAACTATCTTTAATTTTAAGTTTGCAAAATTTTCAAAATTTAAGGAATTCTTTGAACAATTTTAAAAAGAAAGTTTATAGCAGGTTTTTCCTAAAAATGCAACCCTAAGAAGTTACAAACGATCAAAAAATGTAAAAAAATGCAAAAAATCGATTTTTTCAAATTTTGATTGCTTATTACTCAAAAATTGCTTATTGAAAAAATCTAAAAAAAATCACAAAATCAGGACAAAGGCATTTTCAGTGGGTTGAGCAAAATCAAATTTTTGTTCCGTACACTTGACTCAGACATTGCCATATGCAAAAGTTAAACAGAAGTAAAAAACTTATTACATTTACGAGGGACACTGCCAAAGTTCGCGGAAAATGTAAAGCAAAACACAAATTACGTTATGTAAATTGCTTTATTGCTTCTCAAAATATTCTCCTTTAAAATGTATACACTTTTGCATCCAATGAAACCAATCTTCAATACAATTTTACCACTCTGAGCGAGGTACTTCCAAAACAAGTGATTTAAATGCTTCAACGGCCTCTTCAGGCTATAAAAAACGATCGCCACGCATTTTATTTTTGATATGTCGAAATAGGAAGAAGTCATTGAGCGATAAATCAGGCGAATATGGGCATTAAGTCATTAATTGGATGTTGTTACTGGACAAAAACTCTACAGTTTGTCGAGCTGTGTGAGCGCTTGCATTGTCATGATGAACAATAATTCGCCAGTTTATGTTGTTCCTGATTTTAGCAATAACTTCCGGCAAACAAATTGAATGCAACAGTGGCAACCCGTTTTTCCGAAGAAACAAGCAATCATTCTTTTCGAAACGATTCATGAACGCACCACTTTTGTGGGTTTAGGTTCATTTTGAAACACCCATACAGTCGATTGCTTAGTTTCAGGCTCAAATGATTATATCCAAGATTCATCACTTGTTACGTTCGTATTAAGAAATCCTAGTTTTCTAGATACTTTCGCAATTCTAATTAGCTTTTATTCAATGCCATATATTAGCTTGAATAAACAAAAAAATGCATTAAACCATACCAAACAAAAATATTGACATCCATAATTATTTGTACTTAAAATCGATAAACTCAGTTTGATTAAAATGTCAGCAATTATCCGCGCACAAATAGAAATAATAAATCTGTCACGGTATCAGATTATTATCACGGCCCCTATTTTCAAACAGCTCAATTATAACAGGAAGTATTACAAACAAACGACATCTAATCCCCCATATTGCTCGATCCTGGCTGTTAAAATGTGAAGATTGGTTGGGGGACCCTTTTTGATATCAAGCCGACACTATTTATGCAGATTATCGATGAATTGAAACAATGCGACATCACAAATGACATCAAAGAAATGTTATTTGATTTTAATTTAGATACTTTAAACTATTATGATAAGGTATTGAGAGATGAGAATAATAGATATTAAACAATTAATAAAATATTTATTTATAACTGTCCGAACCAAATTTATAGTTTTTATTCAGGATAGAGTTGATATATTGTGATGAGTATAAATAACAGTACAAAAGCATTGTTAGATGCTAATAAAACATGTTAAATAATTTAAACTTTAAAAGTAAAAAAGTGATAATATGTCAATTAATTGCTTCAATGATCTTTGCAATAATACTGATTGCATAAAAAAACTAAAATGTTTTACTTCTCACAAATTATTAAAACCTTACAATTGTTAATCTACAAAAAAAGTATTATATAAGTAGTGAAAACAAATTTAGTATTAGAATATTTAGTCAATAATTTAGAATAAAAATTGACTCGAATCGGAAATAAAATTAATACAACTTACTTAGGTTCTAAAATCCAATATTTCTCATAATGTTTGTGGTATGTTGGAGAATTCCGAAAGATGGTTCACACAATCGCTTTGTAAATGAACGTCAGTTTTTATAAAAAAATATCTCAACAATGGGAAATGAGTCGGTGACGACCTGTAACCCGTACATGTTCTTACATAGTTGTACACACATGCTGTGTACAACTCATCACTCATGTATGTAAAGTCTTTACACTGTGATCACAGTGTCGTTTTAGAATTTTCTATCAATAAAACCACGCTGTGAATTTAAGCTTTACAATTTTATGTCTGTTTTAACGTGTGAGATCCGAACCGCAAAACTGTGTACGTCTATATAAATATGTTAAACTAATTTAAGAATTTAATATTAACAAAATTAGCAAATGTTTAATAAGAATTTACAATTTCAAAATAAAATTAATTGTATTAAGATATTAAGATATAAATTTTGTATTGGCAGTTCTATTTGAATTTTATTTTTAATTAATTCACTAATAATTCTTAAAGTTTAAATATAAGTATTTCATTTAAATTAATATTAGTATCATATTCTAATAATTGCATTTAAGTAAGTTTAAAATTTAAATTGCTTTAGCACCTTGTGGCAGTTAGCTGAACTGCTTGCAGGATTTAGTAGTAGTACGTTTCCGATAGATGAGATTACGTGTTGAACATCACTGGTTGCCTATGGTGTTCTTTTGTATTTTATTTAAATGTTGGTTTGTATAATTTAATTCATTTGTGTAAGCTAGTTTTATGATAATAAAACAAATAATTAACTATTCATTATATTGTAATAGTTCAGAAAAACACAATTTTAAAATTTATATGAATAAATGCAGATATTATTTCACATATTTATTGTTTATTTTATTAATTTAATATCAATGTAAGTATTATACACACAAAACATAATATATTTATAATAATTACAAAAAATCACATTCAAAATATTTAAGCAGTTTTAATTAAATGTTACTTTATTTGTCCGTCTAGTGACATCTAACTGAACTTTAAGCTGTAGAACAATACCAAAAGATGACCATATGCAAGAAGCATGATAAGTTGCCTATATTGATTTACTATTAGTATATAGAATTAGGGTAATAGGATGAAAGTATGATGTAACAAACTATTACAAAATAATTGATGTTTAGTAGGTTAATATGGACTTATATTTTTTTTAATTTTACTAAAGTTGTAGTTTCAGTTAAAAATGCATTAATTTAACTACAAAAAAATTTAATGGTGGTGCTCGTTACTATGTGATAGTTGCACTTTTTAACAGTTTATGCCGGATTTGCTTTTTCTAACAATATTTTTGTAATTTAAAGCTAGATTTGGTTTTAGTTAAGTTGATACTTGTTGTTCAAAATTGTATAAAATTTTAAAACCAGATTTTGTAATTTATAATATTTTATAAACAGAAATAAAAAAAACAGTTTATGACAATATTTTGACATTTTATAGCCGGATTTGGCTATTTCTAGAATTTTATTAAAATAAATACACTTTTCTACAATTTATGTTTAAATTTTAGTGATTTCTAACCAGTGATAAAGCTAGGATTTTTAGGTTCCACCGCAAAATATTGAAAAAGCCACTCTCAGTATTTTTTTTTTTTTAGTTTATTTTTGATGCTTGTGGACTCTTCTGCATTGCAGATTCTTGCTTTGAAGTAGTTTTGCCACTGATTATGAGTATTTTATTTAAGAGAAGATGGTTTTTATAGTATAAAATTAAAAAAAAGTTATGAATAAACAACAGACATTGGCAATGATTACGTAGAAAATTTCATAACTGCATTTTTTTCTCATTTTTAAACACTTTACATCTTTAAGGTTTATCGATTTTTTTTTCTGTAAGAAGTGAAGGAGGGAGAGTGTAGATAGAATAATAAATTCTAAGATAAAACACTAAACATTCATAATTTTATGTACTTTTTATCAAGGCTTTGACCTAAAAATCTTAAAGGTTGCATATATACTCAAATATACTGGAAAACAAAAATATTTGATGGGTATGTGACACTTGCATTGCATTATCTAAAGTTAGAAAACCTTTTTCAAGCATAAAATCACAGACAGACTCTGCAATTAAAATTGAATATGAGTTAAAGGCTCTAATATTGAAAATTAGTAGTGACTTAAGTCAATTAAAATCCAATCAAATAGATAAGTTAAGTAAAAATAACTAAAACAAAGACGAGAAAAATACATTAACATATAAAGCAGGAACTGCCACCTATAGAAAATAGCTAAACCAGCAAATATTCCCATAGAACCTAAAAATAAACCAGTAATAACTGAATAGAACCTAAAAATAAACCAGTAATAAATACAAAAGAGAGCATCTCTAATGGTTCTTTTCTTGAAAATATTTCAATAAACAAAAAAAAAACGAAAACAAAGGCGAATGGAAATTCAAGCGCAATAAAAAAAAAACGTAATCAAAATAAAATATTAGGAACAAAAATATCTGAAGATGAACAATTTAAAGTAATAAAGCAAGACAAACGCGCGTGGTTTCATGTTTTTAAATACCTTTTAGATATGTCTGAAACTACATTAAAAACTAAATTGGAAACAAAATTTATACGCAATGATTTTATCTGCAAACACATTGCTACAAAACATCCGCAGCCAACATTCAGTTCTTTTAAAATAGGATGCAATATGACATTACTAGAAAATCTCCGAGATCCAGAGACATGGGAGACGGGATTGAAGTGTGCCGCTACAATTTTTTAATAAAACCACCGTCTCAAATAAATCACATTTAAGTCAAGCTTTTACACATAAAGTTGCAGATAAATTGATAAATAATAATGTTATTATAATTCATCAAAATGACCAATCTATTCGAAATAAAATTGCCCAATTAGAAGTTTTCTGTGAGGCTCACAAACCGGATGTATTATGCGTCTCCGAGCCAGTGGCGTAGCTTCAAATTCTGGGCCCTCCTGCAAGAATTTTCTTGGGGCCCCTGTTTGTATCATACTTATAAAATAAATTTTTCACGCCTTAGACTCGTTTCACACGTATGGGGTTCCATTCGGTTCGGTTCGTTTTTGGTTCGTTTTTGGTTTGTTTTCGTTTTTTTTTTTTTGTTTTTTTTTTTTTGGTACCTAATAGATACAATATAGCACCAAATATTCCCCCATAAAGCGATGAGAGGGTGCTCCCAATGAATTATAGTATTCTTCTTTCGTTTTTTTTTTCTTCTGTAGAAAAACAACGTGGCAACAATTTGATTTTTTTTCATTATGATTACTACTGAGGCTACGTACAAAAAAAAACACAAAACCCAATATCATATTAGTGTATGTGTAAAAAAGTTTCATTTGTTTTTGGTTGCAACTAAACGTATACATAAAAAAACTTTTTTTTAATTGACTTGATTGATGTGTTGATAAATTTTTAGTCTTTAATCTTTAATCCAAATATTAGATTAATAAAATAAAATGAGATCTTTATAATCTACATTGGTATTTTATTAATTAAATATATTAACGACCGGTTTTGACTATGTAGTCATCTTCAGGTTTTTGCATTGAAAACTAAACGTTGAGTAAAGTTAAGAGTTGTTGTTGCATTTGAAATTGATAAATTGAGGGAATATCTTCCTTCATCGACAAAGAATCAAAAACCAAATTCTCAATGATGTCTTAATCCTTTTGATGAGGAAGCTAGAATAATTATTGAAGTTTTTTACTAGAATCTTGTCTATTGTTGAAAATGTAGGTACTCTAATGATTGGATTAATTATAAGTTGGCACAATTAACGTTTATTTTAAATATACTAAATAACATTATTCTCGACAAGAAAAAATACACCAAACACGAGAATGCGAGAGAGCGACAGTATGAAGATTGAAGAACAACACAAATGCAATACTAATGTTATTCTAGGCTATAACATCACTTGCACTGTCACTATTTCATATGTATGGTAACAGCTCATTAAAGAATTGAGCGCATGTGCCTGTAACAACCGAGTTCTTTATTGGCTGAAGCATGCAAACAAACCAACGCAACTTACGTGTAAAAACAGAAGCACTAAAAGCAGCCAAATAAACAACGACAACGGCGACGATCAGCCCGGCTAAAATACCTTTATAGTAAATTAAACATTATTTTTTTATTTTATAAAAATTTTGTATTATTACTTTTATTAAATATTAATTAATTTGGTTATTTAATTTTTGAGGCTTAGGGGCCCCAAAACCTGTCGGGCTCCCCCGCACCGCGGGGCCTGCGGGACCTTAGCTACGGCGCTGGGTCGTACAGAGGCCAAATTGATGAAATTAAATTTTAAAAATTAAGATTCGACAGTTGAAACAAGCATATGTCATCCTATCTACAAAACCTACATCAATTGAAAATAACTAATGTTTATTTCTGGAGAGTTATTATGTTTAAAAATCATATTTTTGAAATAAAAAAAAATATAATAAGGATTTTTTTTTGTTAAAAAACGTGAATTTTTAAGTTATTTTTTTGCAGAATACTGTTGTAAAAGTATATACTTATTTTACATAGTTGGATTTTCAATATTATAAAGATTAAAAAAATAATTAAAAATATACGAGCTAATAATTTTCTTAAAATTTTAGACCAAATGTCAAATACTGTAAAATGTGATGCTTTATGAACGTACATGTGTAATTTCAATCCTCTGCTTTAATTAATTTTGTAGTGATATGCAGACATTGTTAGGTTTCAACTATGCTAGATTTTTGAACAAATTAATACCAAGCGGTCATCAAATTCTTCACATTGGAAAGTCTTATAATACTTAAAAACATTTAAAATGGTTTTTGAATCATTCAAATCGTTTCAGCCGAACGTTTTTTGTCTAACATCTTGTATAAATTATTAAAGCATAACGTTTATAATTGTTGTAGAGTAAATAACCACTTGTTAAACGTAGAAGTAGAAGATGGAGCAAATAAATTGCAGGGATACAGAGTAGTGGACATATCCTACATATTAAACCGAACTACAATACTTCAAAGTAAACATAATTTAGAGAGCACTGGTAGATTGTTAATTTGTCAGACAGAAAACAGAGTAGGTTTAGCAAGCACATTTATTTATAAATGCAATATTTGTGATAAGAAAATTTCAATAACATCGGAACAAAATGCAAATCTAAATAATGCCGCTGTGTGTGGAACATTAGCGACCGAAAGCTCATATGCTCATATGAACGAATTTTTGAGTGTGTTGGATGTACCAAAAATGTCACGAAATATGTATTTTAAAATCTAAAGAGAATTAGAGTACAATTGGAAAGAATGCATCTGGGAATCTATAGAGTCCGCTGGTAATGATTAATAACATAACGCAGTTACAAAAGGCAACATTGACAAAGATGAAATTCCATTTATTACAGTGTATTTAGATGGAGGATGGTCCAAGAGAAGTTATGGACATAGCTACAATGCATCATCGGGAGTGGAAAATTATAAACATATTAGTTGACAATAAAATTCTAATTTAACTATTGTTTTATTTTAAAGCTTTTATTATTGGAAAAAGTACAGGTAAAGTTTTATACCTTGGAATTCGCAATAAGTATTGCTCCATTTGTGCAAGGGCATCACACAAACTGGAAGACGCAGCAGACCATATATGCTTCAAGAATTGGAATGGTTCATTTTCTGCTATGGAATCCGATATCATAGTAGAAGGCTTTAATCAAAGCAATGCTATGCACAAATTACAATATAAAACCATTATAGCAGATGGTGATTCTTCAGTATACATGCGTATTAAAAACAGTGTTGCGTATGGAGCTCAAGTAGTAAAAGTTGAATGCACAAACCATGCAATTAAAAACTTTAGTAAACATTTATTCAATATAAAAAAAAATGTTAAAGAAATCGCTTTACCTGTGCAAAAATTACTTACTAAAACTGTTATAACAGATTTAGTTAAAACCGCACATAAAGCAATATACGCAAATGCCCATGGACACATTAATCGATTAAAAAAAGATTTGTGTAATCAAAATAAATAACTCTTTCAAAATAATTAACAAAATAACTGGTATTTGCAAATTAATCTACAGCAAATTAATAATTAGAATAATGTAGACTATTGTTTTAGTTATTAATTAGGATAATAGTTTAAATTATTCTAATTATTAATTTGCTGTCGTTCAAACAACTTATTATGTCGGCATTTGTTTTATTTTGTTTTTTTAGTTATTGTTCTAAAAACTTTTTTTTGCTGTTGATATGTTCTATTCATCAACAAACTGCTTTTGATGGAAGACTTATAACAAGAAGAACCAAAACCAACTAAAAACCTTTATTTTCAATGCTTTTAATGTTCGATACGACTCAAATAGCATACAAAAAACCTGCAACAAAGTCTAACTACCATGGGCTTAAAAACAAAAGCAATTACCGCTGTATTGTTCCAAAAGCCTTTAAGGTATTAAAGAACAAAGCTTTGATGGCATAGCTTGTCCAAAGCCGTTTATTATAAAAACACTTAACCACAAATTGTTGCAAAATGGCAAAAGCAACAATATCACTCAATACTAGACCCATTACAGACAAACAAACCGCTTTATTAAAATACTTTTTTCTATCACCAAGAGAAACTGCAACTTTTAGAAACATCTACTAGACAGCCACCGTTTGCAAAAAAAATAAACGCAAAGCAATGTTCAAGGTAATGGAGGATAAATTGCAACCCAAGTCTCAAATTTTTTATTATCATTTATTGTATAATGGAATAAAATAAAATAAATGGAACTGTGTTATAACGTTATCTAAATATGTTCAATTGCATACTACCATCAAGTTAGTATTAAGAATTAAGCCGCATCTACATTATCTCACCAAGTTTAGCCAAATGTGCTTTCACTACGATTTTTAATTTCTATCAAGAAACAAGCAACAAAATATAACTATTATTGAGCCAGTTACTGAGTTTAAATTTTTGAAATTAGTTTTTTTTTACTTTAGTTACACTCTTCTTCTTTTTTCTTGTCAGTTAAAACAAAATATTCAATTCTCCTTTAGACTTGTAGGTTCTTTCGCATTGTTACAGGTAGCTAGGCCACTGTTTCTAACAATATTTTGAAATTTCAATGTCAGATTTGGTGTTTTTAACATTTTTCAAATAGGAGTTTACACTTTATAGCAGTTTATAGACTAATTTTGTCGTTTTTTTTTAAATTTTATAAATAGAGTTTTACACGTTTTAATAGTATAGCCAAAATTTGCAATTTTTATAGTTTTGTACATTGTTAGACAGTTTATAGCCAGATTTTAGTGCTTTCTAACAATATTTTAATGTTTCAAGACCGGAATTTACTAATTTTGACTTTTTATAATTAAAAGTTTACACTTTTTTACTGTTTATGACCAGACTTTGGTTTTTTGTAATATAATTTTAATATTTCATTTGCAACTTTTTTTTATGAAAAGAATTTTACACTGTTCAATAGTTTTGGCCCAATTTTAGTGATTTCTGATAATATTTTGATATTGCATAGCCGGAATTTGCCAATTTTGACATTTTATGAATAGAATTTTGTACTTTTAAATTATTGTTAGTTGGATTTTAATTCTATCTAATAATATTTTATTGTTTAGAACCGGGTTTAGTTAGTTTTTTATTTTTTATAAATGAAACTTTACATTTTTCAACAATTTAAGGCTTGTTTTTAGTGCTTTTTGACAATATTTTGATGTTTCAAAGCCGTTTGCAACTATGTTAATTAAACAAAGTTGTTGAGCAAGTCATACATTTTTTATTGCCTAATAATTGAACAGGTCAGACATTTTTAAATTCTTTAAATAAGAATTAAGACGTTTTTTCTAACATTGAGTCAAACAGCGCCAGTTTGACAACTTTTTGTTTTGCCTTAGTTTTAATAAATTTGTCTTGTTTTCATAGTTTGTAGCTTAAGGCTATGTTTATTCTTTTAAGATAATAATTTTTTTGTGTTACTTTTGGATAATATTTCTGACATTCAATCTAAGCAAGGACTAGATGTTTTATCAGCCATAGTTTATTGTAGTTTGCTTGCTGTTGCTTAACTGATTATACAGATATTGTTGTGTGTTTTTAGTGTTTTAATATAAAATTGACTTTTTTTAACAAAAATAGTAACCGCATAAAGTTGACCTTTGCGTAGATTAAGTTTTGTAGCTAAATACGTTCTATATTTGATCGTTGTGTACATAAAGGCCAGACATTTTAATTTGTTAAAATGGTATTAAGTTTGGCACGGTATAAATTGATACTTAAGTTTTAGTCAAACTTAGTTTCAGAAGCTGATTCATAGCCATTTTAATTGTTTTATATGTTTTGCTTTTTGGTTCATTGTAGCTCTATCAGTGATGCTGCCATTTGCAGGTAGCTTGGTATATACATATTTCCTTAACCTAGAATATTGTCTCAGAAGCAGTTGACTACAACTAGTCGACAACACCTTAAGAAATTACTGCAGCCACACCCGACTTAGATGAAAAATGCAATTTTTATTTCTTATATTGAGTTTACTCAATCAATCATCAACCAAGTAATTAATTAGTTTGAATTAATTAAATCAGAATTTTTTGTTTGAAGTTTATACTGTACATGGAGCTTAAACGAGATCACCGCTAAGATGTACGTCCAGTTTTAGAGGAATAAAAACCTCTTTAACAAAAAAACCGATTCAAAGGTTTTTAAAATAAATCATTTTTAAAAATATAAATTGTCTATATAATCTATCCCTAGTGGAAAACTTTTTCCCAATTATTAAAGATAGGTCTGTTTCTGCTATCTTTACTAATAAACCATCAGCAAGTTCATCACGTCATTTGCCATCAGCGTGACTAAAGCCATACTGTCTTTAACTCGGCCGGCCACTAAAGTTTTCAAAACCACTTCTGAATGCGAACGAAGCCAATGGCATCCAAATTTGCATGCGGATTTGAGCAACAAAGTGTTTTATTACACATTTTAGTTAAAAGTCTAAAAAGATTCTAGAATATGCTATAAAGAACATACCCGACTGCATCAAGACTGATGCGGAGTAAGTAGAAGTAAACTCTCTTATTAGTCAAATGCATGGGAAAAATTGAGAAATTCTTTCAAATGCTTCACGTTTAGTTGCTTCAGATCACAAAAAATCATTTACAAACGTAAATCCGGGTTCAATGCCATGCCTCACGGAATTTAGATGCAATTTGGATCTCATCCCAACTCCACGTAAAAATTTACAATGGAGTCAGGGCATGTAGCAATATGTGCCGTGTGCAAAGGGCAGCATAACATAAGTTATAAAGGCTGTCCAGCTTATCTTTATTTAAAAAAAAGTCAATCTTTACCTAAAGCGCAAACCAAGACATCTGCTTCATAAAGGCTGACTTCCGGTCCTTGCCAAAGAACTACTAATGCCCGCGTTGTCAGTTAAAAATAAGCTACTTCTCCGCTTGGCACAAGCAAACGAAGTTGATTTTAAAAAGATTTTTTTATATTCTATGCATATACTAGCCCAAAAAGCTAAAACCGCACAATTTGTCCGTTACCAAACAGAAGAGACCTGAAAAAAAAAAAACAATAGTTGTAACTAAGAAAAAATTATAGAACAAACTATACCAAGACTTGTGGAGTAATGGTTATAAGATTGTAAACAAGAACGTCGGGATGTGCTTGCCAGTCTACGTGTAAATAAAAAAAAACAGTTTAAAATGGCAAAAGTAACTATGTCATTTAAAACTTTCTTAGTTGCAATTAAATTATGTTTTTGACATTTTTAAATAAAATCAAGTCTTTTAAATTCAAATTTTCAAACCACATCCAAAAACTCCAATCGGTTATTTGACAAAATGCAAATTAGTCAAGAGACCCAATAGAAGGCAATAACAACAACTTTAATTCAAATCTTTATCAGTAACTTATTGACCGCAAATAAAGTTTATTTTGTATATTTTAATACAGAATCAAGCCTTCCAAATCCAAATTTTCAAACTGCATTCAAAAATTTTAATCGGTTGTTTTGGAAAAGTCTTGAGTTTATTACTTGCAAATAAATTCTGTTTTGGACATTTTTATATTAAATCAAGCTTTTTAAAGCAAATTTTTTTATATAGAATTAGGCTTTCCAAATCCAAATCTTCAAACCGCATCCAAAAATTCTAATTGATTGTTTGCAAAATTTAATTTTGTCAAGAAGACTACCTAAAGATAATACCAACTATGTTACTTTTAACTTTTATTATAACTTGATTAGTTGCTAATAAAATATGTTATAATTTTTTTTATATAGAATCAAGTTTTCCGGATCCTAATTTTTAAATTGCATCCATAAACTCCAATCGGTTGTTTGCCAAATGTCAATTTACTCAAGCAGACTAAGAAAATGTAATATCAATAATCTTATTTAAAATCCTTCTTATGACCAGATTGGTTGCAATTAAAGTTTGTTTTGAAAAGTTTTATATAAAATTGATCCAAATTTTTAAACCAGATCTAAAAATTCTAATTGATTGTTTGCCAAAAGTCAATTTAGTCAAGAAGACTACTTAAAAGCAATACCAACTATGTTAATTCTAACCTTTAACATGACCTTATTGGTTTTAATTAAAATTTGTTTTAAGTATTTTTATATAGAATCAAGTCTTACAAATCCAAATTTGGAACCGAATTAAAAAATTCCGATTGGTTGTTTGCCAAAAATCAATTTAGTCAAAAAGACTACTTAGCAATACTAACTATGTTTACACTATATCTATATCTTGGCTTTTTTAGCTGCAATTAAATTCTGTTTTTGACATTTTTATATTAAATCAAGCCAACTTAAACCAAATTTTTAGACCGCATTAAAAAATTCCAATTAGTTGTGTGGAAAAAGTAAGATTACTTAAAGACAATAGCAACTACGTCACTTTAAACTTTTATCTTAACTTTATTGTTGCAATTTGATTCTGTTTTGGACATTTTTATATTGAATTAAGCCTCCTGAACCAAAGTTTTTTGCTAAAGTATTTTTTGCAAATATTTCTTTGCACAAAATTTAATATTTAAATAAATATATTCTTTAATACTTTATGGTATAATTATTTACTTAATTAATGATATTCAAGGTTAGCAGACAATGGCGTGACGTAAATATTAGTATTACTAATAAGTAATTTATGTTCGTTTTTTTTTTTGTTTACATACAATTATAATACAGAAAGTACTAACATGATTAAATTATTTTTAATAGGCAATAACGCATTAATTAAACTGCTACTAAAATAGCATAAATCTTAAAAAATTTTACTTTCACTAAGTTTTTTTCTATGACTGATATATTATTTTTTCTATTATTGTCTAATAACAATAAAAATACAAATTATGTATCACTGTATATTATTGACTATTATAACAAGATGTAAAAGCAAAGTATTTATGACTGTTATTATTCAATGTTTTTGCTTAATCCGTATTACACGTATATAATTAAAATAAATTTGTTTAATCTTATCTTTATTAAAAATTATGCAGTGTACAAACCAATTTTCCCAATAGCAACAGTTACATTTTGCTACATCATGGATTTAAGTCTAGGCGAATTAGAATTTGGTTTCAAACAAATACTATACTGCACATTAATTATCTTGACATCTGTTATCATTAAAAATATATTTACATGGATTCGCGCGGCACATGTTGCTTCAAATATTCCGTACCCAGAAAAAATAAAACCTTCATTTTTTGTAGGTCATGGACATTTGTTCACAGACAACAAACTAAGTGAGTTTAAATTATAATAAATTGCAATTATGAATTAATTAAAAAATGCAAATAGGGCTTTGTTTAGTAATATTTAAATTTATTAATAATTGTAGATTCGCTACATATTTTTCAAGAATGTATGCAAGGAAAGGAACCAATTTATAAAATTAGAATGTTTCATAAGTATTTTTTTCTGTTGAGACGTCCTGAAGATTATGAGATTATTTTGAGTTCTAATATTAAGCAAGAAAAAGGACAAGATCTTTCTTGTTTGGTGCAACTTATAACGAATTCTAAAATAACATTTACTGGTAAGAAATACAAAGAACTTTATACGTAACACTTAACAGATAAAATATCAAAGGTGCTCCTAGTTTAAAATTAATATCATAAGTAACACTAAAGTTGTAAAATACTTTGCTGCTACGGGCTTAAAAATAAAGTTCTATTTTAGATAAAAGTGGAGACAATTTTGCAGTAGCTCTAGACATTTCCAAACGACATCTTAATCTTATTAACAAGTTCTATTGTATAAATTTTGATCACAAATAGCTTTCTTGACAACACAAAAATTTCAGTTAATTAAATTACTATTTTATTCTATATTTAGATCCTGAATGGAGATCACACGAATCCTTAAAACGTGTTCTAAGTTTGGATTTGGAAAGCAATGTAAAAATATTTGCAAACAAAGCTAATCTAATGTTAAAGCATTTATTAGAATGTACTAATGGAACCACATTAGAAGTATTTGTTATTAATTCCAACTTTGATGCATTCGTTGGTATGATAATTAATTATCTAATACCAATAGTTATTACTAGCATTTTTAGAAACAATAACTGGTCTCTCATCCAATTTCCAAAAAGGCTACAGAACTATGCCAAATTTAGACAGGTAATTTTAATTAAATTTTTTTATTGTTACTAACAATTTTTATTTTTAGACCTTATGAAATAACTTCTCATCGTGTATTCAATCCTATTCTTACCAGAAAATTTATATTCAGATGGACTCAGTTTGGAATGTTAACAAGAAAGTATTCAAAGTTTATAAATATTATAAAAGAATATTTTGATAAGGTAAGGTTTATTATGTGTAATTCTTAAATTTTGAGTTGAATTTTTAGGAATTGCTTCAAAGATATAAAGGAGTTGTTTTTGATGGGTTTAGAGGTAATTTAAAGATAATTGTTGTTAGTTTATTAATATTTTTAATACTTA
Source organism: Tachinus rufipes (assembly GCA_963932245.1). Classification (NCBI taxonomy): domain Eukaryota; kingdom Metazoa; phylum Arthropoda; class Insecta; order Coleoptera; family Staphylinidae; genus Tachinus; species Tachinus rufipes. The sequence continues at coordinate 92,749,164 of OZ010747.1, read as the reverse complement.
TATTTTTTTTAGATACTGATGATATTAACAGCATTGTTAGTGAACTTATAAAAGAACATGTAGATGCTACATTGGATGTAGATACTGATGATATAAGGAATACTTTAATTATTTTGCTATTTACGGTAAGCATATTTAACTATGATTTATTGATGCAGAATGATATTGAGAGATATTAAAGTAATAATTAGTATTGGTTATCTATTCCGGGCTTAACTGCAGGCGGGTCCGGTTTTCCAATTCCTCTAGGGTGCGGAGCGTTGCGATGTTGGCCGTGTAGCGGCTTTCAGCCTGTAGGTCTTCTTCGGCTAGGTCACTGGTGGTGGTGACGGTAAGTAAGATCGAGCCGACGTGTAATACGTATTTGTGGTACTTGCCTTTGACGGTGGTTGTAACCTGGAGTGACATAACTTGTTGTTTGGCCTTGCTGATGCCCGCTTGTAGAGTTCCAATTTGTTCCGGTATAAGTTCCTGGACTTCTTTGGTTTCTTCGGCAAGCATATTGAGGTGAGCGTGTCTTAACTGACTTTGCACCGTTAGGTACCTCACTTGGCCGTTCATGTGCTATGTCCACCAAGAATATGTGCGCGTTGCGCGCAACTTGCGGGTTGCAGGTCTGTTATTTCACGTAATAACCCATAGATGACGTCGTAGCTGGTGGTATCTTGTTTTGTTTCTGCTTTTTCTTGGAAGGTGTTCACCAGGTAGGTCAGATGTCCCGTCATATTTGAAGAATCGTTGGGATTATGAGTAACGGTAATCACTCCGTTCTCATAGGCTATGGTGCCGCCGTAGTTTTGTGTAGTGACGGACGGATATAGCGCCATGTATTGGTTCAAGTCGTGGTGATTTCAAAACTTGTGACGACTCAAAACTGCCGCCATTTGGAGTTTGTCCGGTATAGGATGCTGAACATGTTCCATGACGGTATGAGGTGTGCTGACTATAGTCACAGCGGTTTGGTTGACAAGGATCTTAACCTAGCTGGGGACCTAGGTGGTATGGTCACTCAGATGACACGTGGTTCTGTCATCATCAGAGACTGTTTGTTGCACTATGCCCTTTGACGCCCCACGTTGGGCGCCATTTGTCACCGGTTGCATTTCCTCAAGTGCCAGGGGTGTGGCCGTATGTGCCCTCGAGAGCATTAGGTTATCTCCCAAGGTCGTGGTGCTTCTGCGTGTGTTATGTAACAATTTTCCGCTATTTACGCAAAAGATTTAATAATAACTAATAACACTTGGGTGAGTGGGCGGGGCATTCCATTCCAAAGTATTATAGTGTTCCACCCACCCACTCTAGTGTTTGTTATCAAGGAACTGAATATTTGTTTTCTATTTGGACGTTACAAGTCGTTTTGCTAAAAAAGAAGATCGTGATCTTCTCTTTTTTTTTTGATAACTAATAGTTGGGTGAGTAGGTGAGACACTCCATTCTAAATTATTGGCCCGTTACCATGTTTTGGAATGTCCCACCTACCCATCCTAGCGTTTGTTATCATAGAACTAAATATTTGTCGTTTATGCGGACATCAGAAATCATTTCATCACAAGAGAAGGTTGTAATCGAACCTCTTAATAACTAACATTTAGGTGGGGTACTCTATTCCAAAGTATTGGCCCGTTACCATGTTTTAGAGTGTCCCACCCGCCCATCCTAGTGTTTGTTATCAAGGAATTGAATGTTAATCTTCTATTTGGACGTTAAAAGTCATTTTGTCACAAGAAAAAGTCGTGGTCCAACCTCTTGATAAGTAACACTTGGGTGGGTGGGCGGGGCACTCCATTCCAAAGTATTGGCCAGTTACCATGTTTTGGAGTATCCCACCTACCCACTCTAGTGTTTGTTATCAAGAAACTTTGTCATTTTGTCACAAAAGAAGGTTGTGATTCAACCTTTTGGTAACTAACAGTTGAGTGGGTGGGCGAGACATTCCATTCCAAAGTATTAAAGTGTTTCACCCACCCACCCTATTGTTTGTTATCAAGGAATTGAATATTTGTCTTTTATTTGGACGTTAGAAATCATTTTGTCCCAAGAAAAGGAAGTGATCCAACCTCTTAATTAGTAGCACTTAGGTGGGTTGGTGAGTGGGGCACTCCATTCAAAAGTATTGGCCCGTTATCATGTTTTGGAATGTCGCAGCCACCCACCCAAGTGTTTGTTATCAAGAAATTGAATGTTTGTCTTCAATCTGAACTTTAGAAGTAATTTTGTTACAAAAGAAAGTTGTGATATAACCTTTTAATAACTAACACTTGGGTGGATAAATGAGGCATTCCATTCCAAGGTATTGGAGTATAACACCTACCCACCCTTGTGTTTGTTATCAAAGAACTAAATATGTGTCTTCTATTTAGACGTTAGAAGTCATTTTGTCACAAGAAAAGATCGTGATCCAACCTATTGATAACTAACACTTGGGTGGATGGTTGGGGCACTCCATTCCAAATCGGCCCGTTACCATGTTTTAGAGTAGAATTGAATGTTTCTCTTCTAATTGAACAAACATTAGAAGTCATTTTATTACAAGAAGCTTGTGATTCAACTTCTTGATAACTAACACTTAGGTGGGTGGGCGGGGCGCTCTATTCTAAAGTATTGAAGTGTTCCACCCACCCACCCTATTGTTTCTTATTAAAATACTAAATATTTGTCTTCTATTTGGACGTTAGCAGTCATTTTGTTACAAGAAAAAGTTGTGATCTAACCTCTTAATAGCTTACGCTTGAGTGGGTGGGCGGAGCATTCCATTTTAAAGTATTGGCCCGTTACCACGTTTTGGAGTAGCCCAACCACCCACCCTAGTGTTTCTTATCAAGGAACTGAATATTTGTCTTTTATGGGGACGTCAGAAGTCATTTTATCACAAAAGAAGGTTGTGATCTAACCTCTTGATAACTAACACTTGAGTGGGTAGGCGGGGCACCCCATTCCAAAATACTGGAGAGTAAATATAACTCTTAAGTTGCTTTGTATTTTATTGTATCAACCGATGTCTGCAGGGTTAATTTGAAAGCATAGTGCAGCGGTGCAAAGTCTTCTTTTGTCATCATAAATGTCAACCAAATGCCAAACCAACTCAAAAAATACGGTTCAACGATGCCATTAGCATTGGATGTTATTTCAATTGCTAGATTATTTGCGGGTAATGTTCACTCCAAAAGTGGCAGTTCTGTTTATTAACGCAACGTAACGTAGCCAAAAATGAGTTTGTTGCTAAACAAAACTTTGCAATTAAATTCTGGGTCTTTTGGCAATTGATATTAAGCACATTTAGTAAACCTTTGACGTTAACAATGGTTATGCTGTTTGAGTATTTGAACAAACTGAATTTTGTAATTTATCAAACCAAGATCTTTTCAAGTAGTAAAATAACAAAGCTTAACTTTTTGCAAATGCTGACAAATTGACAAACTGCAAAATAAGTGACCCAAGTAAAGGTTTACTTATAAAATAAAAATAATGCAATTTCTGCATTTTTTTGGGCTGGTTTTGTAGTAATGGCTTTTGTTGTTTTTTAATAGTATATAAACAATTGTCCAAATTTGTTGTAGGTAGCAAAGATGTTGTACTGTAATTAGCATAAAACTTTAGCCAAACAAAGTTTTTTTTTTAAATATTATAGCTTGGATATACAGTGCGATCTAGCGTCTGCATTTGCACAGTGTAACTAGGCTTTAAAGCGATCAAAGACTGTGACCTTATCATACGATAAAGGCAAAGGACAGTAATTTGTATAAAGCAGTAAGTGGCCAGCTCAAATTTTAGCTTGCACTGTGTAACGCTTAGAGTGATAGCTAGAATGACAACATTCAAGAGGTCAGTCAAGTGCAACTTTCAATACTGAAGGTACAATGCTTTGGGATATTTTTTAATTTATATAAGATGTATTGTAGGTAACCACCATAAATTCCCGGTCTAATAAAGAAATCATGCATTTGTGAAAAAGGTATTTAATTATTTTTAAATATAACTCCTTTTAACCTTAACACACATCACATCGTTTAATTAGTAATTCTATCCTCTCACAAAAATTTTCTGAAGTTTTGTCAAAATGCTCTAAAACATCAGTTTACACTTTTTTATTGTCAAGAAAATTGTGTACCCCAAAGATTTTTTTTTTTAATTTTAAAAAGTAATAGTGGTTAGGGGCCAAACATAGACTGTACGGAAAATGATTAATTTTTTGAAAGCCGCATTTTTTTATAGCATTCTCTGCGGTGTGCACAGGTGATATGGATATTATTCTAAATTTGAGTTAGGGAGTAACATTATGGGAAAGAAGAAGAAATAATAAAATAGTTGAAAAGGATAAACAAACAGTAAATTAAATAATGGTTGAGCTGCAAAAAGTTGTGATTTTTAAGAGTTGAGAATAGGGTGTACTAATTAGAGCAAATAAAAACCTATATTATCTGTTAAATCCATATAATATACATAAAAAAATTGATAAAGAAGTCACAAATATGTTAGATTTACAAGACATTAAAAAGAGTTTTACTAGATTTTTTGGTTTTATTATCTTCTTCTTTCCTTTTTCTTTAGGCATTTTGCCTGTTTTTTATTAGCATTCGGCCTCATTGTGAAGGCGATTTTATAGATGATGAGGCCTAACTTTTGGTCTATCTTTTTGGTGGTTTTTCCGGTTGTCTTCTGCCCAGGGGGATTCTGTTTTGCACGGTTTTTGGTAGCCAATCTTCATTCATGCGATTGACGTGTGCGTTTCATTCTTTCCTTCTGGTGTTAGCAAAGATTATGTCCTGGATGTCGCATTTGTTTCTGATTTCTCAACTAGGTATTTTGTAGTGAAGAGTTACCCCTACTATCGTCCTTAGCGCCTTCATCTCGGTTACTCTAAGTTTTTGTTTTGTTTTGCTTGTCTTAGCTCTAGTTTTGCTCGCGTAGGTTAGTGTTGGTCTTACTATGCTTTTGTAGATTTTGACTTTATTTGTTACCGACATGTATTTGTTCCTCCATATGACGTCTCGCCGGCAACACAATACCATGGCGTCCTTGTTTAATTGTTTTGTTACCTCTTTGTTGAGATTACGTACGCTAAAGTTATCAACTCTTAGATAGTTGTAGGTCATTACTTGTTTGATGACGCAACCATCGATTTCCAATTTGCTTATTAAAAGTTTCTTTGAAATTGTTAGACATTTTGTTTTCTCCTTAGATAGATTGACATTTTTAGCGGTTGTTATGAAATTGAATACAAATTTTTGGAGGTCGTCTTTGCTGCTGGCAATCAGGACCGCATCGTCTGCATAGCTTATTACGTTCACACTGCTTCTCCCCATTCTGTAACCGTTCTTAGATTTGACGCTGTCAATAATTTTGTTTATTATAATGGTCAACAGTATAGGGCAGTCACCTTGACATATTCCGGACCTTGTTGGAATTTTTGCTGTTATTCCATCCCCTGCTTTGATACAATGTTGTTGTATTTTGGTATAGGTGTTGAATTAGATTAGTTAACAATTTGGATACTTCTATTTTAGTGAGAATTGTTATTAAGTCTTCGAGTCTCACACGGTCGAACGTTTTAGAAAGATCAACAAAGCACATGAAAGCGGGAGAGTTGTACTCTATCGATTTTTCAACGATTTGACGTATGACGAATATTTGCGTCGGTGGTTGACCTGTTTTTCGGAACCCTATCTGTTTTTGGTTGATTTCTAGCTCCAAGCTGAGTTTGTTAAGAATGACTTTTGTTATAAGTTTTAGAACGGAGCTGAGTAGAGTGATTCCTCGATAGTTTTCCGGTAATTTTTTATTGCTTTTTTTATGTATTGGTATGGTGACAATAGTCTTCTTTTCCTTAAGAACTTCCTGATTGTCAAATATTTTTTGTGTGAGTACAGTCAGTTCTAACATTAAATCGGGGCTCCCATATTTTAACAGTTTGTTTGGTATACCGTCCAGCTCTGGCGCCTTTCTTACCGTCAGACTTTTCAATGTTTTTTTATGTCTTCTGCATCTATTATGATAGTTTTATTTTTTATCTGTAAGTCGATGTGGTCGTCGCCTGTTGGTACTTAATCGTACATATTTTTAAAATGTTCATACCAGTCTTCTGTGTTTAATTTGCAAGTGGTGAGCTTTTTATTTATATTTTTTCTTTGATTCCGAATGATTTTCCATACTTTGTTCTGTGCCAAGGTTATTTTATGTTCTAGGTCTTTGGTAAATCTTTCCCAATATTCTTCTTTAATTTGGCGGATTCTTGCGTTGGTTTTGTCTTTTCTTATATTTACTGTAGTCCGATGGCTTTTTCATTTCAGGAACACCTTTTTCTTTGTCTTACTTAGTATCTTTACTTCATTTTTTACCCAAGGAGTTTTTGTATTGTTGGTTTCAGTGGTAATTGTCCTTGTGTAGTTTCCGCTGGATCCTTGTTTTACTTTTGTCAGGGGCGTATACGCTTGTTATGTGTAGAATGTCATTTAGTAGTTTGATGGTTACGGTGATTATTTTTTTTGTTAATGTATGATATACTTTCGATGTTAGCATGAAACCTTTGGTGTATAAGTAATCCCACACCCTCCTTAGTTCTATCTTCTTTGTTTTTACGTCGAAAGTTATTGCTGAAATCGGAAGGAACAACATAAACCGGCGAATCATTGTTCATCATGACAATGCAAGCGCTCACACAGCACGACAAACTGTAGAGTTTTTGACCAGTAACAACATCCAATTAATGACTCATTGCCCATATTTGCCTGATTTATCGCCTAATGACTTCTTCCCATTTTGACATATCAAAAATAAAATGCGTTGTGAGCGTTTTTCATCCCGTAAAGAGGTCGTTGAAGCATTTAAATTACTTGTTTTGAAGCTACCTTGCTCAGAGTGGTAAAATTGTTTTGAAGATTGGTTTTATCGGATGCAAAAGTGTATAGATTTTAAAGGAAAATTTTTTGAGAAGCAATAAAGCGATTTACATAACGTAATTTGTGTTTTGCTATAAATTTTCCGCAAACTTTGGCAGTGTCCCTTGTATTACATATTTGAAATTTTATGAAGTTGTTTAAAATAATTTTTATATTTTTCAATAAATCTTTAATTTGAGATTGATACATATTTGTAGAGTCTTTCTTTAGGAGAGTAAGGTTTTCAGTTTGAATAAATGTATTAACTTTGTTATTATAATCATTATGTAAACTCATCTTCACTAAGCTATTTAAACTTGACCTGTAAAATGAATCAATTGTTTGATTTGATATCCGATTTTTTTTAAACTTGTTGTTTATATTTATTTATAATTAATTCTAGGGATTTCAATCAACTTCTACTATGTGTATGTTTACTTTACTCATGTTGGCAATGCATCCAGATATTCAGGTATTGTATTAACTTTTCTCATTTGTCCAATTGTAATTATGTAGTTTTAGGAAAATGTGTACAAAGAAATAAAAAAAGTTTTAGGAGAAAGTGAAGACATTGAATACATGCATACAACAAAAATGAACTATCTAGATTTAGTTCTGAAAGAAACATTGAGATTATTTCCAGTACATCCTTTTATATTGAAGAAAATCAATCAAGATGTTAAATTAGGTAGATATTTTAACATGTAAGATTATTAATTAACCTTAGGCACGTCAGCAGTAGCAACTGATGTAACTAGTTTCTAATAAAGATTTTTTATTTTAGGAAAATATACTGTACCAAAAGAATCTCAAGTTGTATTAATGACCATTGACACACAACGATCTTCAAGGTATTTTAAAAACCCATTAAAATTTCTACCAGAAAGATTTGCCAAAGGATTTAAAAACAAATCAAGGCATTCCTATTCGTATCTACCATTCTCACAAGGTTCAAGAGCTTGTATAGGTATAAAAAACCATAAATAAATACTTTTATTATGTTTAACTAATATAACTTTTAATTTTATTGCTGTAATTTAATTTAATTTATAATTTTTTTTATATTTTAGGTGAAAAATTTGGATTAACAAATGTAAAAACATACGTGGCTACTGTAGTTAGAAAGTGTCATCTTACAACTGAATATAAATCTGTCGAGGAAGTTAAACTAAAATATAATATATTTACTAGGCCTGTTAATGGATATCGTATCAATACTAAAGTAAGAGATGCAGAACTGTGATATTTTGATTAAGAAAAATAAATATTTATATTTTTCTTTACTGAGATTGTTACTTATTTATATTTATATAAAAATAATATTTTAGTAGTGCTTGGACATAGTTCAGTTAACATTCTTACACAAACTCTAACATTTTTATAGCACGGTTGCACATAAAATAAGATAAGATAAACTTTATTTGCATAAACATAGTAAAATAATGTGGTACAAAAACGTCAGGTACAAGTTGTGGGTTAATATTAAAAGAAAACATTTTTACACGCACACTTATGAACATTAACAAAACAATTTAAAAACTTAAATTAAAATAATTATTTACATGATATAATTCATTATTTAATAATATTTTTTTTTAGAGATAACTTAAATTCCTTAGCTGGTAATTTTTGGATTAAATAGGGTAAAATATTATACATTTTGACTGACATATAATGAAACGAATTTAATGTTTTTGTTAGTCTGCAGTATGGCAAGCAGATGTTTTTAATTGATTTGGTACAATAATAATGCAATTCATTTTGAAACTTGTAATTTCCAGCATCTATACCTTCTCTCACATGCACCAAACATGCCAATACATATAAACTTGCAACAGTCATAAAATCCAGTTTTTTAAAGTGAGACTGCACAAACAGCTTTCTTCTGCAAAACAAAGATTCGATTAGCATGATGAGAACTACCCCACAGCAGCACTTCATACTCAATTAAAGATTGAATAAATGCAAAATAAGCCATTTGCGTAACCGTTAAATCCGTGTTCTCAGCGATTTTTTTTATTAAATAAATATTACTGCTTAATTTTGTGGACAACAATTCCACATGCTGTTGCCAAGATAATTTATTGTCTAAGTGAATACCCAAAAAAATTATTGATTTATTAACACCTTCATTTGATTTAAGTAATGAAAAAAATATATGTTCTGTTTTTGCTTCATTTAACTTTAAATTATTTGAATAAAACCATGTTTGCTTCTTCTAAAAGACTCAACCCATCCACCACTGAAGCTGTTACACTTTGAATGAGATTTGTGTCATCGGCATAAAGATATGTCCTTGCTAGTTTTACATTACATTCAAAATCATTTATGTACATCAAAAACAGCAGGGGACCTAAAATAGACCCCTGCGGCACACCGTAGTACATTTTTTTTTCTATCCGAAAAAGTACCACTAGCAAAGACAATCCGTTCTCTGCCAGTTAAATAGCTGTTAACAATATTTAATGCTACACCTCTTATGCCATAGAATTCGAGATTGTACAACAACTTCTCTGGGTTGACTGAGTCGAATGCTTTGCTTAGATCTAAGAAAAAAGCAGACATGACACTTTTGCATTCAAAGGCTTGTTCAATGTCAAGAACAAGTTGTTTTACAGCTTTTATTGTAGATCTAGAAGGAATATATCCAAACTGTGCCCGACAAATAAATTTTTCTAAAAAAAAAAAACAAGCGCTTTTTTAATAACATTTCAAATACTTTTGAAAAAATTGGTGTTTTTCATATATGCCGATAATTTTCACATTGGTTAATATTCCTTTCTTTAAATATTGGTATGACTTTTGATAATTTTAGTTCAGAAGAAAAAATTCCCTCTTCAAAACAAGCATTTATAATATTTTCCAAAGGTTTTACAATAACATTTGACACATATTTAAGTACTTTAGAGTTTAGATTATACAGATCTATACAATTAGAATTTTTTAACAATCCTATGACAGATTTGATTTCCATTGTCAAAACTGGTTCAAGAAAACAGAAAACGCTTGTATCACTTGTGTAATTGTTTAATAAAAATTGATAGCTGTTATCATTATGATTAAAACTAGACAAAAAATGTTCAACTGAATTAACAAAAAAAGTTTGATGTTTGTTAGCAGATATAGTTGATGAGATTTTATTTACTTGTTTTCTATTGGTGCTTTTATTAATTATTTCCCAAACTTGTTTTGGTTTGTCTAATGATTCCATTAACAATTTACTGTTACAATCAATTTTTGTTTTTTTGGCTTTGGTTTTATATTTGCTTTTTTCTTTTTCTATTAATACACTCAGTTCAGTTGAACTTGTTTGTTTCCTAATAGCATATAGTAAATTAAGATAATTTTTTTGATTCTTTAGTTCTGATGTATACCAAATTTGTTTCTTATTATTGTTGATATTTATAATTTCATCTGGAATACAATAATTAAAAATATTTAAAAAAGTATTAAAAAAACTTGTAAATTTGTCTTGTAAATTTGAACATTTATAAACAAAAGACCAAGCAAATTCAGATAGCGCAACATAAAATTGATCTAGATGTTTTAAAGACAATAACTTTTCTTTATACTGCGTATACGTTTTTGTATTGTTAACATCTATTGCTGTATTAATTATTAAGCCAAAATGATCTAAAAGATTGGGTTCAATAACTGTTGTTTTCTATGGTACTTCCATATTAATTAACAAATTGTCTATACATGTTGCTGAGATAGGTGTTTTCCTAGTTACTTCAAAATTAGTTATTTCAAAATTGCAACTTTGTACCAAATCAATAAACATTTTTTGATGTTCATTGGTTTTGATAAGATCTACATTAAAGTCACCACCAATTATAATATTTTCATATTTCTTGTCTAGATAACACAGAATATTATCAAGTTTAACATAAAATTCATTAAAATCAGATAGTGGTGTACGATAGACAGATATAATAACAATATTTAAAAATGGCAAATAAACTGCGCTCACTTCACATATACCTTCAACGGATAAAATAACGACACATTCTATTGATTCGCACTTAAAATCATTTCTGACTAGGATGAGAGAGCCTCCATGTATAGTGGATTTTCTGCAATAACAACTACCCACTTTAAAATTGTTGATTGTTATAATATAGTTTATATGCTCAACAAAAGTTAGTTTTGAGTCAAAAATTATGCCCAAATTATTTATTTGTGTAACGATACTTTACTTAAAGTTCTGTTGAAGCTTATCACAAAACATTTATTTGCGTTAAAAAACAAGTTATTAATAAGAAACTATGAACAAACAGAATCCAAATCATTTTGGAATGCAATGTAATCTTTGATAGGATGATATTCTTTTATAATAATAATAATAATAATAATAATTTATTAACGCATCTGCAATTACATGTTAAGTTACATAAAAATGGTTTACAAACAGTGATTACAAGTATGACAAACAAACGAATAAATACATACATACATTCCTACACATTGGCTAAGGTGTTACGATAATCTCTTTAAGTTAGCAATAAACTTCTCGTATGAAATACCAACAAACTCAACGTCATTTGATACGTAGTTAGCGTGTCGTGCAATACGAGACAGTGAGCTGTGCCGACCATAGTTAGTCCTACTAAAGGACATATGCAAAAAAGGGCAATTCCTAACCGCACGTTGGGGAACATGAATATCTATCATATTCAGGATCTGCTGACAGCAGATTAGCTCGTTCAGAACTTTGAACAAAAATTTCATGTCCATTTCATTTCTTTGTTTTTCCAACGCAGACAATCCCAAATAAATTCCGATATTTTCAGGTGATAAATACACACCAGTAAGACTGAGTTTATATGATACTAGTTTGTAAAATTTATTTTGAACTGACTCCAATCTGTCAATAGAAGTTTGGTAGGATGGGGACCATATTACGCTACAATACTCTAGATGTGATCTCACCAGAGAATAAGAGCCCGCATGTTACTAAAATCAGCAGTAGCTCTTTTAAAAAAGCCGAGCATCTTGTTAGCTTTATTAATAACAAAAACTAAATGAAGATTAAATGACAGTTTGGAATCAAGCAAGACTCCTAAGTCACAGATTGAGTCAATTTTTTCTAAACCGGTACCGTTCAAAATATAGATGAAATTAACAGTATTTTTGCTTCTTGTAAATGATATATACTGACATTTTTTATGTTAAGATCTATGTGGTTAAGAACACACCATTTATTGACCGCTAGTAAATCCCTTTGCATGGTAAGACAATCAGCAATAGTGCTAACTCTACGATATACCTTTACATCATCTGCAAATAACAAGTGGTGACAGTTTAAAATATCAGATATGTCATTAATAAAAACTGAAAATAGGACAGGTCCCAAATGGGACCCTTGTGGTACACCTGATGTCGCCTTAATGGAATGAGATAGATAAGTGTTAATTTTAACTTGCTGGACACGTTTACTTAAATACGACTTTAACCTTTTAATCAATGGATTACCGACACCATATGCACTCAATTTGGTAATTAGCAGGTCGTGGTTAACAGAATCAAATGTCCATGTAGATTGCATGGACCTCGTCACCACTTTCCAACGCTTTTATTATATAATTAGTAAATACGAACAAGTTTGTTTGAGTTGATCTTTTCGGGAAAAAACCGTGCTGTTGATGAATAATTATTTTTTTAAAAGCACCAAAGAAGCGATCATAAATTAATTTTTCAAAAATTTTTGGTAGTACCGACAGGATTGTTATTGGCCTGTAATTAGTTACATTCGATTTGGAACCGGATTTAAAGATTGGTACAATATAAGATTGTTTCCACAAATTGGGAAAAATTCCTGATAACAATGAAAACGAATAAATTTGGTGGAGTGGGTAAGATAACGTTTGGCAACAGTTCCGTAGAAACAAGGAAGGTAAGTTATCAGGTCCAGGACTACTATCAACTTTCAGTTTTGCCAATGCTTCCAGCACACGGTCTAAACTGACTGAAATATTAGTTAAGTTTACAGATATATTGGATACAAACGCTAATTGAACGTGTGTAGAAGGTTTATACACCGATGAGAAAAAATTTGCAAAAAGATTGGCAATATCAGCTCCATTCGTAGCCGTATTATTGTGTAAACACATTGAGGAGGGAATGCCGTAAGATTTATTTTTACTCCGGACAAAAGACCAAAAAAGTTTTAAATTATCGGGTATAGACTGTTCAATATTATCCAAATACTTCCTATAGCATAGTAAGGTCTCGGATTTGCAGTTAGATCTCAATCTTGTAAAGACTGCATAGTCGGAAGCTAAAAGTGATGTTTTCCACTTTTTATGAGCTTCTTTCTTGGATAGAACTAAATCAATTAGCTTTCTGGAAAACCAAAGTGGAAAGCAGCGACGTTTGCTAACTGTGGTTTTAGGTACATACAGATCGATTACAAAATAAATAACGTCATAAAATATATCAACCGCATTATTTACAGATTCACATATATTAAGAATAGACCAATCAGTACGGGCTAAGAATTGAATAATTTCTACGTAGTTAGCACGTTTAAAATTATATTTTAAGTAAGTTCCATCATCAATAGCAGCACATTCTTTAATTACAACACTAATAATAAGATGATATCTGTTGCATGGAATAATACAAGCGCATTTAGATACTTGCATAGTATCACTATTGATAAGACATAAATCTAAAATAGTATTAAAATCATTGGGTATAGAGTTAAACTGGTTTAAACCTAAAGCACTGACACTATCACAAAAAAACGCTTCCACCGTAGATGAAATATTAGTTGGAGTTAACCCAGCTAAGTTTTCATTATCAGGTGACCAGTTGATATTGGGTAGATTGAAATCACCGGTGACTACTATTCAACTTTCGGGAAACTTCAAGATGGCATTATCAAGTACTTCTACATGGCCAGCGTATAAATCCATAGGGGATCTGGGAGGTATATAACTGCAGCTAATAATTAGTTCAAATAGCTCAAAACTAATGTTTACAATAACCATCTCAATGTTATCATTCGAAGGTACGACTGTAGATTTTAAGTTTTTCTTAACCGCTATTAAGACTCCGCCACCACTGCTTTTAGAGCTGGTGTTAACATTTCTGTCCATCCGATAAACAATGTACCGGTCATCAATAAATTCATTATCGGATATAGAAGGGTGTAGCCCGGTTTCAGTAAGAGCCAAGACATGAAAATCTTCCGTCAAACACGAACAGAAAAAATCAACTAACTTAGTACGTAGACCTCTCACATTTTGATAGTAAACAGTGAGAGTACTAATGGATTTTGAGTTAGTTACTACTTCTGCGTTCCCTGGTAGTTGCTGTCCGGATGAAAGTGGCGTTTTGGGTGCCGATTCGTATGAAAAAACTCCTTGACGGCAATGCCAACCGGCCATTGATTAGTGTCTAGAAGTCGAGGAATAAGTGATTCTTTCACACCTAGCTTGAATGAATAGGTATCCTCATTGTTGGTAAGTGGGAAACATTTAGCATAATTAATGCCAAGAGCATCACTCATGTATTTGAGAATATCTGTGTCTTTTGTTCTTGGTAAAACTCTCTAGATAAAGCCAATGTCTTCTTTCTGCAGATCAAAATGACGATAACTCCGTTGTAGAACTTCCGATGATTATTGGAGCTTTGCGCTTAGGTAACTTAGAACTCGCTTCAGAAGTAGGTTTTCCGTGGTTTAGCACTGTTGAAGCAAATGAAGAAGAGAATCCGGTATTATTATTAATTGTAGACGCGGACATGTTTTGTAAACGCTCCATATTTGGAGATTTAAGATCAACAAAATCAATTAATGGGCCAGCGCTTTTAGGTCCAGAAGATGTTGGACCAAGGGTAGCATAACGCAAGTTTAAGTTTAAGTTCAAATTTGATTTATTTTTATTCTTATTAGAGCAAGTAGGTGAAAAAACTAAATTGTTTATAATTGATGAGTGCTCTTTTAATGTGCTTAAAATATTATCAAGCACATTATTGTTAACGATAACTAAATTGATACAGTTATCGCATTTCCAAGAGATTGCTTTATTATCCGTAATAGCTTAAGTTTTAAGATTGTCAGCAAATAAAAGATAAGACAAAAAATTAATAAAACAAACAAGATCTTTAATAAAGAGTAAAAACAGAATTGGTCCACAATGAGATCCTTGAGAAACCCCAGATATAACAACAATTGGTAGTGTTAAAAAATGATTAATTTTTATACACTAAGTACGATTTTCCAAAAAAGTCGACAACCACGCAGCAACAGATTTATGAAAACCCAAAGCCCAAAGCTTAGCAATCAAAATTCTGTAATTAACGCAATCAAAAGTTTTTGAAAAATCAATTTGAACTCTTCATTGAAAGACATTTAAAATATCATTTTTGTAACAAAGAAAAATTTTAAAAGTAGAACGACTTTTACGAAATTTATATTGATGTTTTACTAAAAAGCTTTTGCACATCAATTGTATTTGACCAGTAACAATTTGATCAAATAACTTAGAAATAGCAGACTTGATGCATATACCTCTATAATTAGTAATATCTTTCTTAGGCGTAGAAATTGAATAAATACATTGTTTTAACAGCATAGATGGAACACCGTCTGGCCCAGTGCTAAAGTTACATTTAAGGTTCTCAATTCTTTTAAATATATTCAACAGACTAACTGAAAATGCATTATGTAATACGTTTTCTTCAAAATCAAACAATGGAGTTAGATAAATTTGTGTATCGTAATCAGAAAAAAAAAATTCAGCAATGCTATTAACTTAGTTATCTCCAATACTGCATGTTTTTTGTTTATAATACATTGTAGCTAAAAATTTATTAGTTTTTTTAGTATTAACAAATTACCAAAAGTGTTTAGGATTACTTTGAAAGTTGGTTCCTGTTCAAGTAATATATTGCTTGTATAGACATGTACTAAGACTTTTACACAAAATACGAATTGATTGAAACTTGTTATAATCGGACAAAAGTCTTGAAGATTTATAACGTTTATAAACAGTTTTTTTGAGTCTTATAAGAGAAATCAATTTTTTATTAAACCAAACTTTTTTGGGGACAAAACAGTCAATAGCAAAATGCAACACAAAGTAAAATAAATTAACGCAATTATCAACATAATAATTATACAAAAGGGCGAACCAATCAACATTCAACAAAAAAATATTGATTGCGTTAAAGTTGACAAAATTAAAATCATTAAATCATAATTACACATTAATATATCACATAAGCATTATGATGTTTTCACAAAACATTACTAATATACAAATCCAGTAAGTTGAGTTTTTCAGTTTTTTTTTAATTTTGGTTGTAGAAAAAAATAATAATAAGGAATATAGTATTAAAATTATTTTTATTATTACCTCACTTAATCTAAAAAGTATAAACATTGTTCGTCTTAAAATTAAAAGTTACATACTTAATTATCTAACAGTCATGTAATATTAAACTTAAATCTATATTTATATAAAAAAATGTTAATTTATATTTTCAGTCATTCTCTCTTAAATATTTTTATAGGATACCCTGTTAAAACTTTAATAAAAACACTTTGCATATAATCAACTTCTAACACATTCGTATACGAAGTTTCAAATCTATAAAATCTGGCTATGGTTGCAATTATAGTCTTCATTGATAACATAGAGTAACTCATACCTAAAATTAAACAAATTAAAATATATTTAAAAATCTAGGCAACAATTCTCATACCAACACAATTTCTTGGTCCTCTAGAAAATGGTATGTAAGAATACGGATGTCTTTTGGCTATTTCTTCTGGACTAAAACGTTCCGGATCAAATTTTAATGGATCTTTCCATAATTTTGGAGATCTATGCAATTCTAGTATTGGTATAATTACTGAAGTACCTATTGGTAGAATATATTTTCCTAAAACAACAAATATTACCACTAATACAATTAAATTTTACCAGTTACCTAAATCTACTTCTCCTTTTGTTATTCGGAACATGTTTGGAATATTAGGAAATATTCTCATAGTTTCATAAATGAATTTTTCAACATATTTAAATTTTGGAATGTCATCCCATTCTGGAAGACGATCTGGACCTAATATATCTAATACTTCTTCGTATACTTTTTCCTTAAAATTTAATAAAATAATTAAAAAAATAATTTGTGGTATAATTAATTTACTTGACATTCCGGGAACAATCCCATCATGACTATTATAAGGGCTACTGCAGCTGCTGTTGTATCGCTGCCCTAAAAATGATATTATATCAATAATATTTGTATGTTTAGAATGTAAATTTTTACCCCAATTATAAATGTTGTGGTTTCATCCCATAATTGTTTATCTGAGATTTCTCCTTTATCTCTCATTTCAAATAAGAAATCTAAAAACACTGGTCTTGAAGGGGCATCTGGAATAGTTTAACAATTAACATTAGTTTTCTTTAATTATTTTTATATTAGCTTGCCATCGATTGGTGCTATATCTTCTTTGTTGATTAGTTTTCTGGCTGCTTCTTTTTCTTCAATTACCTGGAGTAGAAAATAAAATTACAAATAAAATAATATTTATTTTTATAAAAGTAAAAAAAAAGATTTTTGCGTAATTTTTGACCCAAAACTAACTTTTGTTGAGCATATAAACTATATGTGCAACCGTGCATTGAAAATGTTAGGGTTTGTGTACAGAATGCTAACTGACCTATCTCCAAGCATCTCAAAATACTTTATTGTGTCTTGGTACGCTTTCATTTATCACCATTCATATATGCAATATAGAATGCATTCATAACCATTTTTCTTTTGTTTATTGTTGTAGAAATTAGATATTTTATCCGAAAATTACAATTTTAACCAGATTGCATTGCAATACAGTCTTCCGCCGCTAATAGTTTGGCGCAAAAGAGCGTGGACTAAAAATGTCTAAGATTGATTGCTAAGAGTATCTACTAGTAACTTTTCCATTTCAAGGACCCGAAAATAATTGCCAAACTAGACAGTCTCTATTATTTAGAGAATCAATACATTCTACCAGTTATGGATTTATTAGTCCAATTGCACTTCATTGACGACCTTGATTAAGATGGGTATAAACGATCCAAATCTTTGACAGAAAAACTGAATAAGAACAGGATTTCCTAATCATTCTTTTTATGCAAAAACTAGTCTGCACTACATTATTAGAAACTATTTGTGGTTATGGGGTTGCGTTGTAGTAGTAGTACCGTTTATTACTAGAGGGCAAATCAAGTGTCATAGACAGACAATGATTGGCAACAATTGGTTCTCGCAAAGCTTATAGCTTTAAGTAAACTACATTGATCTGCAACCTGAACTAAGCAATAGTAGCCAGATATGGAAAATAGAACACTGCTTTGCTTCAAGGTCTAAATCTCTAAAGAAAGACAAGCTATACAATGACATAAGATTTCAGAAAGCCAGAGGAAAGAGAACTAAACTAAAAATCCATTATAAATATCCTTAGTAAAACCTATCACATCAAAACAATGATTTTGTACAATTTAAAATATTCTGTAGCCAAAACTCCTCTGATTGGATTTCCGGAAAAGATAAAATTGAATGAATTGCAAATTGTCAAAAGCCTTTATGCACTTAGAAAGATTGGCAATATAGTCATATAAGTAGAAAACCTTTAAATAAATTGAATTAATTAATTTGCCAGGGTCAGGCAAATATAAAACCAAAAATGGTAAAATGTACTATAAAGAAAACAACAACACAACACTTAGATACGCCAGTTATTGTGGATAGAAAAGCGCAATAATTTGTATCTAGTTTTGTTTCATATTTGGATTGCATCATACTACTGAAGATGATTTTGAATAAAGTTTTAGTAAACATAATACAAATGTATGCACTCACAACTGACAAAAAAGAAGCCAAAAAAAACGCGTTTTACAAAAACTTAGATAAAGTCATTAAACCCATGGCAAAACATAAAGTTTTCATTATTATGGGCAATCTTAATGCAAAGGTAAGCCACAAAAAATAGCTAAAACTGTAAGCAGATTTGGATTAAGCAATGACAATAAACGTAGAGACAGGTTGATTCATTTCTGTCAATACAAAAAAAGGATAATACTTAACATCAACAACATCATATAAAATATTTGGCCTCAATGAAATTTCAACTAAACTAATAAAGCTTATAGTTGAAAATTACCAGTATTCTATTAAAATTATTCAACAACATTTGTGACAATACCAAAAAAAAAATGCACTAAAAACAGAATTATTGCCCTGATAAGTAACAGCCTAAAGATCTATCTAAAACTAATACACAATCGCATTTTTAGAAAACTAGAGGAAAGCATCAGCAACAAGCAGATGAAACTTTTAGAAAAGAGGTAAGAACCAAAAAGGCACTATTTAGAATAAACGTATTATGACAAAGGTGTCTAGACATAAACTATAAAATGTATATCTGTTCCATTAATTTTTAAAACGTTTTTGATAGAGTTCAGCACTCGAAGTTTTTAAAAGTTCTAAAAAAGACAATTATAAATAGCAAAGATATAACAATAATTTTAATCTCACTGGCATCAAATAGCAAAAGTCAAAGTTAGAAAAAATGTTGAGATGTGTCAAAAAGTCAGGCAAGACTGCTTACAGTCAGCTTTTAATTTAATAATCTAATAATGAATTAAAAGAAAAATATCGATTGAAGAAGAAGAATGTCCTGATTTTGCAACTTCAGGAATTAGTTTGAATGCTCATTTGCTAAGCTATTTAAGGCAGCAGTCAGCAGGATCTGCATAATAATGATGGTTTCCAATCTTCGATAAGAGCGGAATTTTAAGAAAAAAAAGTTACTTTTTAGTTATTAGATTTGGCGTAACCTCACGATCATCTGAATCAAATATAATTTTTATTTATTCGACAGTGTCACTATTGACTTCTAAAATACTATAACTTTGGTTGGCTATTATCTAGAAAAAAGACAACAATTTAATTTAATAAATTGCACTCGGAACTACAAACATGCGTTACAGAGTTTGCCATTAGGTTTTTCGTATTAAAGCTACAAAAGTTCAAAAATACAAACAACAAGTTTTTTCCAAAAAACAAAGTGAATTGCTCTAAACCAACATTTAAATAATGTTAATAATATTATTGTTAATGGCTAAATTTTTGTGCTGTCTAACAATTGTTTGATATTTTAAAGCCAAATGTTTACAACCGGATTTAACAATTTTTGACTTAAATAATAATAAATAGAAAATTTGTTTGAATAGAATTTTGTAATTTTGAATAATTTTTATAGCAATATTTTAATAATTTATAGCCGGAACAGTTTATTAGACATAATTTTGGTGCTATGTAACCATATTTTAATGTTTTAAGGCCAGAACTTGCTATCTTTGACATTTTATTTAATTTTACACTTTTTGATAGTTTATAGCCGGATGTTGGTTCATTTTAACATTATGTTGATATTTCCTGACTGGATATTGCTGTTTTTGACATTTTGTTTGAAAAAAATTTCTACATTGTATGACCGGATTTTAGTTTTTCTTAACAATATTTTTTCCTAAATGAGGATTTGAGAAAACCGAAACAATTGTCTATATTTGGTTGGCCGCTTTGGAGTTGGATTGGGTTTGGGTAATTGATTTTGAACCTTTATTTTTCATTAAACTATATTTGTTTGTCTACCTCTTTACAAAACAAAGTTTTATTGATGATATTCAATTCTTTGGTTGAAACAACATGATAGAGCTACAACTACTTGCATCACAAATTAATAATTTTTATAATTTTTAGCTGGAACTTTTTTAACTGTTTGTGAACAAATTTTGGTGCTTCTTAACAATTGTTTAAAATGTCAAGACCAAATTTGATTGTTTTTGACATTTTTGAACACAATTTTCTAGTTTTCAACCGTTCCGAATTGATTTATTTTTTAATATTTTAATGTTATATGACCGGATTTAACAATTTTTGTTTTTTCATAAATTAAATTAAAATTTTGAAACATTTTATGAACAATTTTTTGTATTTTCAGATAACATTTTCATACTTTATGGCAAAACTTTAATAATAATTTGACATTTTATTAATAGATATTTGCACTTTAATTGACTAAAATTGTTAATTTTGCTGTTTTTGGTACTTTATAAAAGAAATAAATATTTTAACATTTTAAGACCAGATTTTTATTCTTTTTAACGATATTTTAACATTGTATAATTTAAACTTTCCACTTTTTGACAGTTTATGGCTGGGTTTTGTTTTCTTACCAATATGTTGATAATTTGTGACAATTTTTTTGCTATTTTTAACATTTAATTAAAAAAATTTGCATTTGCTAATTTTGTTTGTTTTTGTTGGAGAGATAAATTTTAATTTTCAATTAACATTTTTGATATTTAATAGCCAAGTTTTGCTATTATTTACATTGCATAAATTTTTTTTAGTTTTTTAACAGCTTATGACTAATTTCTTATGCTTTCTGACATTTGTTTAAAATTTCAAGACAGTTTTTGACTTTTCATAAAAAGAATTTTACATTTTTTATTAGCTTATTTTAATAATAATAATGGTTTATTAACGGAATACATCCTTTGGTTTACAATAATTGATAACAAAATAAAAGTATAAATGTATAAACAATGATACAAAACTATACTATAACTAAATTACACATTAAAATACATATTAAAATTAATTTGTCTACATTTGTTTTTAAATGAATTTGCAGATAATGTAAAAAGATCAAAAAGACTATTATCATTTAATAAATTACATTCTCTCATAAGTCTTGATGTAGGATTCTGATAGCCATAATTTGTTTTATGCAATTTTTCTTTAAAAAGAGAAATGCTAAGAGTTATTTTTACTTGACTAAAATTAAAATTAAATTTAGCCAACAGCTCTGGACAAACAATATAGCCATTAATTAGTTTATGAGTAAAACACAAATCACTAACAATTCTTCTATCTTTTAACGAAATTAAATTAATGTTTAATGATAAGTGTTCTACTGTCATTGTATAATTGGTTTTATACCTAAGGTATTTGAAAAAATGTAATTGAATTTTTTCAATGTTCTTTATTTGACCTTTATAATAAGGACTCCATATGATAGACCCATATTCAAGTATGGATCTAACTAATGTTTTAAACAGACAAACTGTTGTTGCTGTTTGTAGCTCTTTTGATGATCTTTTTACAAAACCTAACATTTTTCTGGACTTGTTCAATGCATTTTGAATATGACTATTGAAAGTAAGTTTATGATCCATTATGACTCCTAGATCGCATATTTCTTTTACGTTATCTAAATCACTGTTAATAATTGTGTATGCATGGGCAATGGTGTTTCTACATCTAGAAAACGTAATTGATTTGCATTTATTAATGTTTAAATGTAATTTGTTATTATCGCACCACTGCGAAAGTTGATCTAGGTCATATTGGATCTGATAGCAATGATTCAGATTTTTTATTCTTTTAAATAGTTTTAAGTAATCTGCAAACAATAAAGAATTACAGTACTTAAATATTGATGGTAAGTCATTTATAAACAAGTTAAATAGTAATGGCCCACAATGCGACCCCTGCGGTACCCCAGATGTCACTAGTATAAGTTTAGACAAAAAATTATTAATTTTAATGCACTGTGTTCTGTTTACTAAGTCACTTTTTAGCCAATTTACAATACTGTTATTAAATCCTAAGGCAGTAAGCTTGGCAATAAAAATACTATGATCAACACGGTCAAATGCTTTTGCAAAATCTGTATAGACAGCATCTACTTGTTGATTAATTTCAAACGAGCTTAAAATAAAATCTTGGTACAGCAATAGATTAGTTGAAGTAGAACGTCCTTCTCTAAATCCATGCTGCTCTTCAATAAAAGCATTTTTTGAAATCCATTTGATCTGCTTTGAAACAATCTTATCTAATAATTTGGGGATTACTGATTGCTTACAAATGCCTCTATAGTTAGTTATTTCAGATCTTGCACCAGATTTAAATATTGGAGTGACATAAGACTGTTTCCAGAATTTAAGAAATGACTCGCTATGTAATGATAATTGAAACAGCATTGTAATTGGAGTAGTTAGCAAGCAGACACATTTTTTCAACAATACCTCAGGAATACCATCTGGACCATAACCACATGAGTCACCTAGTTCCATAATTCTATCAAAAATATCAGTTGTATTAATCTTAAAACTATCAGAGGAAACACAAGTAGACAAATTAAAATCCGGCACTTCACAATTATCACTATTAACATAAACCGTAGAAAAGTAGTTGGCAAATAAATCAACACAGTCTTGGCCACTGTTGCTAATAGTATCATCATATTTCATTTGAGTTGGAAATCCATTTGTTTTTTTTTTCTCGTTAATAAATTGCCAGAAAGCTTTTGGGTTTGTAGATATATTTGTGTCCATCTTTAAAATGTATGCATCATATAATGATGTACTTAATAATTTACATTTAGTTCTTAAATTGTAAACTTGTAATAATCATCATAATGACCTGATTCTTTATAAACACAATGAGCAATTTTTTTTTCTTTAATTAACTTAATTAGAATTGGATTAAACCAGACAGGATAACTGCTTCAATAAACACATTTTACTGGCACAAACAAAGAAATAGCATCATAAACAACATTATAAAATAATTGAACCATATCATTAATATCACAGCCTTCTTTATCACATGTTTTAAATAAATCACTCCATATCACATTTGCCAAATAAGAATTTATTGCGTTATAATCAGCATTTTTAAAGTCTGGAATATATTCTTTGCATTCTAGAGATTTTGGAACTATGCACTCTTTAAATTTGAAAGAAAGCGCTTCATGATGAATACTATTTTTATCCAGAAGGTCATCTGATGCGCAAACTGTTTTTAAATCCGATGAGAACACCAAATCTAAAATCACTCCTCGTGTATTTGTTACGGAATTACATTGAAAACAGTTATATAGAGCAAATAATTCAGAAATAGCATTTGCTGAGACGTTATTAGTGTACTCAATTTGAGCACCCATATCATCGTTTGACCATGTAACTTTGGGTAGATTGTAATCACCACATATTAACAGTTTAGATTCAGGATTATTTTCCATTATTTGTTCTACAGTAAGGCAATGGTCAATATATTTGTCGACTGTTGAGTTTGGAGGAATATAAATGGTGCCAATAATATATGTTTGTTGTTCAAATTGTAGTTTTACATATACTTGTTCTACTGTCTTAATGGTAATATTAACAAGTGATAAATGGTAACTGTTCTTTATTGCTATCAATACTCCACCACCCCCATTTTTTTTGCTAGATAATAATGACCGATCAGTTCTAAATATATTATAGTTGTTTACAATAACTTCTGAATTATGTATCTGTTCTGAAAGCTTGGTTTCTGTTATCAAGATAATATCAAAATTATTACAATGCACATTCAGATTAAAATTATACAACTTAGTGTTTAATCCCCCCACATTTTGATAATAAACCATTACATCTTTTCGTTTTTTGGATTTTTATTATTTAAAATTGTTGGTCGGTCATTAATATATTTTATAAAAATATCTGATTCACCATTTGATTTTCTATTATTAAATTCTTCATGTACGCTTTTAATGTATTTTAGTTGCGTAAATGTTTTATCAGCTTTTATGTTTATTTTTGCGTCTTTTACCAAATGGCGATTTTTTAATATTTTCAAAGAAATAATTGGATCTTCAAAAACAACCTTAATTGGACGTGGTTTATTAGGATTTTTGGATTTGCGGCCTACGCGAATAACCATTTTCGGTTGTGGCAAATCTTTGATAGGCTCAAGTATTTCTATTATGGATGTCTTATCAATGGTAATTCTATCTTCTGAGGATGATGAGTTTGGCTCAACAACATTAAACAACATAACGTTAAATGAACGCTTGCGGCGATCTTCCATTTCAGCAATTAACTCTTCGGAAGAAAAGCTGTTTTCTTCATTAGAGGTTTTATATGATTTTAATGTTTTAATTTCTTCTTTCATTTTTTTATTTTCAGATTCAATATCTGCTAGTCTCTTATCAAATGATGCCATTGTAGACGAAATACCATCAAGGCGAGACATTATTGTATTGGAGAACGTAGTAAATTGACTTTCAAATAATGACTTAATCATTAAAACAGTTGGTTGCTCTCCTATTTCATTGGAATTAAGTTGAATGGATTGATTTAACGATATATCCATATTGTTTTTACAACTACGGCAATTAAATTGCTCCGTTTTGTTAATATAATTATGTAAAGACAAATCATCATCCAGTGCAATACAATTAGTATGTGCCCAGCTGTTGCAAGTACAACATTTTAAGCAAGATGTGAATTGTCTCGGATGAATCCGACCATTACAATATGTACAAGACATTATAAAGAATAAAACAATAATAAATATGATTAAAAAATAGATAAAGGATAAGGAATATTATTCACACCAAATGGGTCTTTAATTGGTGACTGACAAAGAAAAAAATGTAATGGAAGACCACGGTTAAAGATTTGTTAATAATCAGTTAATGTTAATTTAAAATATAAAAATATTTTTACACGTAAATAAATTGTATTTTATTTATTTACAATAAAACGGCAATAGCCAAGAAAATAAATGATAAAAAAAAATTGAATAAATATAGGATTAAAATTCTTTAAAATGTTTTGTTTTGCATGTAAAAAATTTTAACATTTCTCAATATTGTATAAAATATAAATTTTATTTTATTTATTCAATTGCCTTTTTTACCTTTCGGTGTCAGGCGTATACATTATTAGTTTGTGTAATATTTTCTCCATTTCTTCCTATCCTTTGCTATCTCTTTTATTTCTTCCCACGTGTTTCCTTTTCTTGTAGCTTCTTCCTTTATTGCGCTGTTCCATTCTTTTCTGGGTCTTCCTCTATTTTGTTCTCCTGTTACTCTTGTCTCATAAATTTTCTTAGTATTTCTTTCTTCACTCATTCTTCCTCCTTTTGCTCTATTTTTATCTTCTGTCCCTGACCATATCAGCATGTAACCCTTGTGTATCGTATTTATCCCCCTTCCTTTCTTTTTTGTTTCCGTAATTCCTAGTATTGCTGTTTTATGTTTTATCATTTCTTCGACTATTTCTTCCTCTTTTCCTTTTACGCTTCTTACATTCCATGTTCCTATTCTAATTTTGTTTTCGTATTCAGTATCCTTTTTCGTTTCCTTTTCCATAGCATTTCCTCTGTTTCTTTTTTCTTTGGCCGATATTTTTCTTTTTTCTTCTAATAGTTTTTTGAATTTTTTGCACCCTGTTCCCCCCTTTCTATCAATCCTTTTTCTTTCTCGTCCCATGTGTATTGTATTCCATTCATTTCCATTTTTCTGTATCCTGCTTTTACTCTATTTCCCTTTTCTCTCTCTTCTTTGGCAGTATTTCTTATTTGTTTTTGAACATTTCTTTCTTCTATTGTTAGGTCGTTATCTATGTAGATTTTTTTCCCTCTTAAGTTGCTTTTTGCTTTCATGATTTCTTGTTTTTTTTCCCATGTTTCAATTTCAGCTACCACTACTTTTACCTTCCCTTCTTTATTTATCTTGTATGCCTTCTTAATTTTCACGTTCACTTTCAACTCTTCTTTTATGAACTTTTCTATGTCTTCAATCGTGTTTTCTGTCTGTTCTTCTCTTCCTGTTATTATTATATTATTCTTCCTCTCTCTTTTCTCTTTTTCGTTTTCTTTTTTTTCTAATAAATCAATTCTTCTCATCATTTCCATCTTCACCGTTTTCCATTCTTCTTCCTTCTCTTCATGTTCTTTTTTCATTTGTTTTAACTCGTTTTTCACGCTTTGTATCTCTTCTTTTAGTTCTTCTGTCCCTTTTTTGACTTCCTTTATCATTTCTTTCATCATTTCTTTAAGTTCATCCATTTCCTTATTTGTATTTTCCACTTTTACTTCTTTATTATCCTTTCCAAAATCCACTCTATTATTCTCTTCTCTTTTTCTTTGCTCTGGTGATCTCAGTATCTTTTTAGATTTTCTAAAGTGATTTTCTCCCTCTTTGTTCATTATTTCTTCCTCTCTTTTCCTTTTAGTTATATCTTCTTCAACTTCCTTCATTTATTTGTTATTCAGAATATATTTATTTTTATATTTAAATATATTTAATTTATTTAATTTTATTTATTTCAATTAATTAAATAAATTTAATATAATTTATTTCACTTTTATTTCTTTTTTTTAGTATAATTTTTTACTTAGCAGATTACTTTTTGTCGTCTGGTTGAGTCGCAGCTGTTCCCTAGTCGCTTTTCTCTCTTTCTAGCGCGGCGCGCATGCTGTGGGTCTGTCTCTCTTCCACACTGACTGGCAATTTTATTTGTACTTGTTGGTGTTTATCACTATTACAACTTTTACTTAAATTTTGTTTACTCACTGCACTTCATTTACACTAGATTTAGCATCAAATTGATTTTTCCCGTTTTGTTTTGGCGATAAGTCTCGTATTTACGAGTTGTTTGTCGGCCGTAACAAAACGTGTGTTCGCAGAGCGAGTACTCGAGGCAAAAATATAAATTAAAATATCAAATTTACCATAACACAGCCAATTATTTTAAACACAAATTTTACACAGTATTAAATACACACTTTAAAATAATTATTACCAAAAACTAAAATATTTGGAATAAGATAAACCACTTATTTTTACAAAAGAACACGGAGCACATTTACACTGTACGGAAATATATTGAATAATTTATTTGCGTTATTGATTCCCGTTTTTTTTAAATTTTTTACAGTTTATAACTTTTTGTGACTGCATTTTTGCTATTTTTGACATTTTACTAAAAGAATTTTGCAATTTTCTACAATTTATGCCGGAAATTGTTTTTTTCTAATAATATTTTAATACTTTATAGCCGTTTTTTTCTATTTTTGACCTTTTATAGATAGAAATTTGAAATTTTGGCCGGATTTTTAACTTTTTATATACAGGGTTAGTCAAAATTACCAAAACACTTAAATAGTTCTCAAATATTAAAAAAAAAAATTATTCTAAATTTAATTCTGAGTATTAATCTTGAAAAACGAAATAATCGTTGGGCTTGTGCATACGCGTCTTACAAAGACGAAAACAAGTTACTTAGAAAATAAAAGTAACTTGCACATTACAGTTAGTACTACTAATACTGCAACATTGAAAAAATAAAATTGAAAAATGTGGTTAAAATTTAAAAAAAAAAAAAAATAATAATAATAAAATTAAAATTAAACAAAAAAGAAGTATTTTGAAAATAAATTATAGATAAAGGGAATAATGAATTGGAAATCAATTAATATCTAGACTATGCAACACTAGAACAGGTAAAACATGTTCGTATAAATGTACACACAGTGTCTCAAGTTTACTAAATGTAACCTGCAACAATGTCGAACAGTCTTGAAATTACAAAATGTAAATATTAAAATGGTCTAAAATCATCCATATACGCGTTTTGAAATTTATTTCTCATCAGTATGGCTTTACTTTAGACTTAAACATAATTCTAAATTAGATAAATTAACTTACTTAGTCAACTCGGTCTCGTAGCAACGTTTAAACTAAATTTATAAAGATAGTATAAATAGTTCACCCTCTTTTTTATAAATTTAGTTTAAACGTTGCTACGAGACCGAGTTGACTAAGTAAGTAATTTTGACTAACCCTGTATATGTTTTTTGCTATTTTTAACAATATTTTGATATTTTATAGTCAGATTTACTATTTTTGAAACTTTTCAACAGTTTATAGCTGAATTTTAATGCTTTTTGACAATATTTCAATGTTTTAAGGCCGGATTTTTTAATTTTTCGCATTTTGTAAAAAAAAATTGCAGTTTTAAAAGTTTTTCTCTATGTTTTGGTATATTTAAAAAAAAAATATTTTCAACAGTTTATGACCAGATTTTGAATTTTATTATTTTTTTGCTATTTTTGACAGTTTAATACTTGATTTTAGTTTGAATTAATAATATTTTTGACATTTTATAGCTGAATTTTGCTATTTTAAGATTTTATTAAAAGAATTTTGCAGTTTTTTGACAGTTTATGCTAAATTTTGATTTTTTTAATTAATATTTTCATTATTGAATGGCAAAGTTTTGCTATTTTTAAAAGTTTTTTACTTTTTATGGCTGGATTTTAGTTTTTTCTGACAAATGTATAAAATTTCAAGATGAGTGTAGCCATTTTTGATTTTTTATAAATAAAATTTTGTATATTTAACAGTTTATTTTTTGACAATTTAAGAAAATACTTTCAACAGTTTATGGAGAGATTTTAATTTCTTTCAAAAATAATGTAATATTTTATAACCGGTTTATTTATCAAAGTAGAAAATATTTTGATAAATTTTATTAAAAGAATTCCATGTGGCAAATGTACATCGTTTGAACACACCACAGACAACTGCACTGGAACCATCACCTGCGGCAAATGCTGCAAAAATTACAAAATCAGTACATGCACCACAACCCTACCAACTAAATGTACATCATGCCACGAAGAAGGACATGAAGCATGGTCTCTAAAATGCAGAAATCGTCCAACTAAACCAATTGAAGGAATCCCCAACGTAAGAATTAAATCAGCAAACAAAAGGTTAGCAGATATAGACACTAAAATCACAAAATCATCCAGAATTCACTCACCCATTACAATTCATGACTATATTATTGACAAGTACGTTTCTCAAATTAACTCTCCAAATAACACAGACCGACAAGTTTTAATTAACAAACTTAAACATCGCTTCATTGAAACTCATAACATAGACACCCTAGTATCATTTTCCGGAAACGGTATGTTTATTATAATGCTAGATATTCTCAATCCAGATCATGCCCCGCCTACTGTTCCTACTACAGGCATACAAGTAACTGTAACCCAATCCCAAAATGTCGACTATTAAATTCCTTTACTCCAACATCAATAGCTTTCCACGTAAATCTCTAATTATTAAAAATTTTCTTACTAAAGAAAATATTTCTTGTGCCATGTTTGTAGAGACTAAAACTCCTGACCCTATTTTATTCCATAATTGGCCAATAATCCAAAGTCCAGCTAATATTGTTAACTGTAATTATAGAGGATGTTCTGTTACTATGGCAAATCCTACTATCCAGATTAAAAAAGACAACCCCCCAAGTATAAATAATTGTTTAAATGACTGTATACATTTTTCAATCCCTTTCCAGAAAGAGAAACTTCACATATTTTTAGTATACATACATCCAACTTCTAATATAGAAGATAACATTTTTATAAAAGCTTCCTTATATACCCATTCCTTAATTATTGGCGATTTTAACTTAAACCCTACAAAATCCCGCCACTTCCAAAATTTTCGTTCAAATTCAGATTTTTCCCGAATCCCTACTTCTCCTACATTTATTATGAATGACAATCAAAGCACAACTCCTGATATATTACTGTGCACATCAACTATAAAATCAATAATTCATTCAATAAATGTTATCCCTGACCTTTGTTCCGACCACCTAGTCATATCCTTTGAAATAATTATTGAACCAATAATCGTACCATACCCGGAGTTTTCTTTTAACTTGAACAGCTGCAACATAAACCAAGTAAACAAGGAGGTAATGGCATTTATTCAAACTAGTAAAAGCATTTCACCAACAAGTATCTCTTCATTTTTATATTCTATATAAAACTCTATCAAAAATAATACGCCTATAAAACTAAAATCGTACTTCAACTACCCGCTACCACCGTTCATTCTTAGACTCATAAAATATAAACGACAATTATACAGAGAATTTAAAATAACTAACGACAGAATATTGAAAAGACAGTTCAATGACTTAAACAAACATATACATAATTTTATACAACAATACAGAAATGACACATATATTAACGCATGCAATAAAATTATCGAGAAGATAGGGAAATCATATTTTCAAGAGATATAAAAACTAACAAGATATAAACGGACTTCAGATATTGACATAGCTATCAGTTTCTGTAATTATTTTAAAAACGCATATACTTTTTCCAAATCAAATAACTTTGACGACAATCACTTACAGGACGTAAATACATGGTATGAGACATATTGTAGACAGATCCACTTAACGCCAGATGACGAACATATAGATGAAGAAATTTATTATGACACATTAAACCGCGGCAAAAACTCTGCACCTGGACAAGACTTAATGACTAGACAAATTTTACGACAATTGGACCATAACATTCATCTTCACATAATAAGTATTTACAATTATTGCATCAAACACCAATATTTTCCTAATGAGTGTAAAGCGGGAGTTGTTATTTGCATTCCAAAAAATAACTGCAACTTAACTCATCCAGGCAGTTACCGTCCCGTTACACTACTTCCAGTCTTAGGAAAGCTATTTGAATCTTTAATTCAAATTAAACTTCTCACTTATACTGAGAATAAAATACCTATTACGCAGTTTAGTTTTCAAAAAAATATGTCAACAACCCATCCATTAACTATCCTAACTTCAAATATCCAAACATTCCACCTTGAGGGCAAACACTCGAGCGTTTTGTTTATAGACATAAACAAAGCGTTTAATTCAGTCTGGCATCGAGGCCTCCTATTTAAACTATCTAAACTAAAAGTCCCACTATACCTTATTAACATAATCAACAAAATTCTCGAAAACAGATCATGTCAAATACGTTTACGCTCAGTATACTCTCTTCCATTCTCTCCTCAACAAGGTGTTCCACAAGGCTCTAATCTCTCACCGCTTTTATATAATTTATTTTGTTCGCATATATATAGTTCTAACTCAAAGCATTTTAACTCATAGCATTTTAACTCAGAGGCTTACATACTTTAGTATGCAGATGATACCACTTTAATTTCCTATGCAAAATCTTTAAAAGCATCAATTACTCAGCTACAATTATTATCGAATACTACCCAAACTTGGTTTGACAAATGGCGTTTACTTGCAAATCCACAAAAAACAAAATTATTAATCCCGTATCACAAACCATCAGACAATGTTCTAAAGATCAACATGAATCAACAAGTTATCCTTGCTTCCCAAATATGCAAATACTTGGGAATTAGTTTTGATACAAAATTAAATTTTAAATATTATTCACAATCTATTAAATCAACTATAATAACCCGTGCCAAACACTTTCGATCCTTAACATACAAAAACCAAGGCATTGACATAAAGTGCGTGAGTCATATATATATAAAACCATATGTCGGCCGTTGCTTGACTATTCATCTATACTTTTCCTAAATTCTAGTAATCCCACTCTCTAAAATCTCTAAGTAGCTGAACGTTCTTCTCATCAAGCAATTACAAAACTCCGCCACCCTAACAACTCCCTACATAATCCTTCCAATCAGTTGCTATACGAAAAAACAAAAATAGAACCTCTAGATGAACGGCTCCGAATACAGCAAACAAAATTTTGTAACAATAATAATAATAAAAAAATCCTATCTGAATTACTAATTACCAGAAACGCATTTATTCCTTCCAAATATAAAACCCCATCTCAGTCTCTACAACAATTAATCACTACTCTTCGAGATGACAGTACATCAGAAGACTAATTAACCGTCATAATAACATATAATATAATTATTATACATTTAAAAATACTCTTTTTTTTTTTTTTTTCTCTGTGAATAAAATATTATAATGGGCTGAAAGACTACGGTCGATGGCCATTTTAAAAGAAAGATTAATGTCGATCTATTAATAATATTATCTATCTGTATGTATGTATGTATATGTAAATATTTGTACGTTTCTTTCTTTTGAATAAAGATATATTATATATAAAAGAATTCCTTTTTTTAACAGTTTATGCCGGATTTTGGATTTTTCTAACATAATTTTAATATTTTATAGTCGATTTTGCTTTTTTTGATTTTTTATAAATCGAATTCTGTACTTTTCAACTGTTTTTGACAGGATTTAATTTTTTCTGATTGAAATTAAAATTTTGTTTTTCTTTAACATTTTATAAATAGAATTTTGCACTTTGTAATAGGTTATTTGTAATTGTAAGTTTTTGTAATTTTTTAAACGTTTTTACGCCAGATTTTGCTGTGTTGAACAATATTTTAGTATTTTATAGCCGGATTTGATAATTATTAACATTTTATGAAAAAATTATGACCGGATTTCGGTGCTCTCAACCTAATATTTAAATGTTTTAAACCCGGATCAATAGAGACATCAATAATATGTGGTTTTAACAAGATGGCGCTACAAGCCACACAGATGGTCAAACAATTGGTTTAATAAAAGAATAGTTTGGTAATCGTGTAATTTCAAAAAATGGTCCGGCTGAGTATCCACTTTACTCATTTTGTTTTTGGTTTAGTTAGTTATTAGTAAATTTTAAATTGGCAAGGACTCAAGTAGCTCGGTTTTATACAGAGTTTAAAAGAAATAGCAACGCCCTTCTCCTTACCTGGAAACTATATTTATAATTGGTATTTAGAAATTGATTTTATTTTTATTGTTGTTTAACTAAATGATAGTAGTAAAAGCATTTTTTTATAATTTTTATAATTTTTTTTAATTACAGTTCTGCTTACTATAAATCTAAGGTTACAATTGGTACAATAGAATCTCAAAATTTTATTGCATGCAAAAATTAATTTGTTTAATTAAATTCATTATAAATAGCACAAAAAATCTTTTAACTTAATGAAAGTAGCACATAAAACTTTGGTTTTTATTTCATAAAATTCATGAAATTTACACACATAAATTTTCATCTTAAAAGATGAATCATAAATTGTACAAAAAAATCAACAAAATCATTGTAAATTGCGCAAAAAAACTAATTTATTCTAGAAAGTTTATTATAATTTTTGCGCAGAAAATAATTTAATTTTAAAATCATCATAAATTGCAAAGAACACAAATATTGCACAAAAAACTAGTTTACCTCATAAAATCAATCATAAATTGCGCAAAAAACCTTTAATTGCATGAAATTGGAACAAAAAACTAATTTAATTCTTATAAAATTTATAATGAAACAAGCAGAAAGATCTTTTATTAGCACAAACAAAATGATTCTCATAAAATTTATTTATCAATTGCGCAGAAAACCTTTCAGTTTTTTGTGCTAATTTTGTGCAACAAAAATTGTGCAATTTATGATGAGGTAAATCAATGTTTAGTGCTAATTTTGTGCAATAAAAAGATGTTTTGTGCAATTTATGATAAATTTGATTAAATAAATTAGTTTTTTGTGCTATTGTACAATAAATAAAGTTTTTTTGTGCAATTTATAATGAATTTAATAAAATAAATCAGTTTATTGTGCTAATTTTGAGGAATAAATGGGTTTTCTGCGCAAATTATGACAAATTTAATAGCAAACCAGTTTTTGTCCAAATTTTATGATATAAATGAGTTTGTTCCGCAATATATGATATTTTTTTGCATTAAATAGGTTTTTAAGCTTATTTCATGTAATAAAAAAGTTATTTGCACTACAATTTATGATGCATTTTTGACGTTGTAAGTTTTTGTGGAAAGGTTTGGGCTATCTACCTACTTGCCTTATAATAAATTTTATTAGATAAATCATTTTTTTTTTGTTATTTTTATGCAATAAAAGCTTTTTTTGCATATTTTATGAAATAAATTAGTTTTTTTTGTAGTAATTTTATGCAATAAAAAGATGTTTAGTGTAATATTTCTGTGATAAAATAGGTTTTTTGCAAATTTTTTAGAGTTAAATCAGTTTTTTAGGCTAATTTTTTGCAATAATTAAAGTTTCTGCATAATTTATGATGAATATTTTGAGATAAGCTATTTTTGTGGTAAATTTATGCAATAAAATGTCTTTTTATTTAATGTATAATAAATTTTATAAGAAAAATCAGTTTTTTGTTCTAATTTAATGCAATAAATAGTGTTCTTTCCAATTAATAATAAATTTTATGAAATAAGCTAGTTTTTAGTGCTTTTCTGCAATTTTTGCAGAACTTGTAATATTTTTTTAAGAAAGTTTTTTGTGCTTTTTTATACAATAAATGGGATTTTTGTGCATTTTAAGATTAATTTTATGAGATAAATTAGGTTTTTGCTCTATATTCTCGCAATAGAAAAGCTTTTTTGTGCAATTTATAATAAATTTTCAAAAAAAATTAGTTTTAGTAATTATTTTGAACTAATTTCATGCAATAAAAGGGTTTTTGCACAATTTATTATAATTCTTTTGCAATAAATAGTTTTTTTGCAATAAAAAGGTTTTTGATCAAATTATATCAGTTTTTTGTGCTAATTTTGATTGCACAAAATTAGCACAAACGTTTTTTCTGCATAATTTATAATAAATTTTATGAAAATAAATTTTTGTTAATTTCATAAAATAAATTATTTTTTGTTCCAATTTCATGCAATAAAAGGTTTTTTGTGCAATTTATAAAAAGTTTTATAAGATAAACTAATTTTTTGTTCAATATATTGTTTTTTGCGCAGTTTATAATGAGTTTTAATAATATAAACCATAATTTTATGCAAAAAAAAGTTGTTTTGATAAATTTATTATGAGTTTTATGAAATAACTAGTTTTTTGTGCTAATCTTATGCAATAAATAATTTTTGTACACAATTTACGAGTATTTTTTTAGTTAAACTAATTTATGTGCTAACTTTATGCAATAAAACGGTTTTCCGTCTAAACTATAATAAATTTCTTTCAATAAAATTAGGTTTTTTGATCAAAATAAAAAGGTTTTCTGTACAAATTACAATGAGGTTTACGAGATAATAATTGATCTCGTAAAGCACAAAAAACTAAATTAACTCAAGAAATTTATTATGATTCGAGCAGAAAATCTATATATTGCATAATTTAGCACAAAAAATTGATTTGATTTATTAAATTCATTAAAAATTGCACAAAAAAATCATTTATTGCATAATAATAGCACAAAAAAAATTTTTATTGAATAAAATTAACACATAAAATTTATTTATTTCATAAAATTCAAACACAAAAATTTTTATCTCAAAAAATAAATCATAAAAATACAAAAAAATCAATT
Organism: Tachinus rufipes; assembly: GCA_963932245.1. Lineage (NCBI taxonomy): Eukaryota > Metazoa > Arthropoda > Insecta > Coleoptera > Staphylinidae > Tachinus > Tachinus rufipes. Next base: position 92,713,215 of record OZ010747.1, on the reverse strand, counting down.
AATGCAAAAAAAATGCGCAAAATATGATTTATTTCATAAAATTCATTGTAAATTGCACAAAAAACTCATTTATTCTAGAAAATTCATCATAATTTGCTCAAAAATTAAATTAACGCGCAAAATAAACCTTTTATTCAATAGAATTGAAACAAAAAACTAATTAATTTTATTAAATTCATAAAAAAACAAGCTGAAAGCCTTTTTATCAGCACAAAAAAAATAATTTTGATTGATTTGATGATTCATTTTATTAAACAAAAAACTTACTTATTGCATAATAATAACACCAAAACAACCTTTTATTGCACGCACACTTTTTTATTGCAAATATTGGAAACGGAAAACTGATTTATTGCAAAAAAAAATATCATAAATTGTACAAAAAACTAAATTATTGCAAAAAATTGAACTTCGCCTTTTTATCTGATTAAAATGATAAATAAAGAATGTAATAATAAATAAAGCATTGTAAATTGCACAAAATATGATTTTTCTTATAAAATTTATTGTAAATCGCACAGTAAACCTTTTTATTACATAAAATAGGCACAAAAAACTTATTTATTGCAATAAATTTATTATAATTTGCGCAGAAAATAATTTAACGCACAAAATAAACCTTTTATTTAATAGAATTAAAACAAAAAACTAATTTATTTTATGAATGTTATAAAAAACAAGCAAAATGCCTTTTTATCATCACAAAAAAATTAATTTCATAAAATTTATTATAAACTTTTTAGTGTTTCGTGCTAATTTGTTGTTTTGAGCACAAAAAACTGATTTAACTCAAGAAATTTATTATAGTTTGCGCAGAATTTTTTTTATTGCATAGAATAAGCACAAAAAACTAATTTATTGCACAATTTAGCACAACAAACTGATTTATTTTATTAAATTCATTTTAAATTGTACAAAACCCTCAATTAATATATATTAATAGCACAAAAAATACTTTTATTGTATGAAATGAGCACAAAAAACTAACTTATTTTATGAAATGAGAAACAAAAAACAATTTATTGCATAATTCAGCACAAAAAACTGATTTAGTTTATTAAATTTGTTATAAAAACTTACTTATTGCATAATAATAACACCAAAACAAGCTTTTATTGCACACAAACTTTTTTATTACAAATATTGGATACGGAAAACTGATTTATTGCAAATAAGATATCATAAATTGTAGAATAAACTTAATTATTACAAAAAAAGCATTGTAAATTGCACAAAATATGATTTATCTCATAAAATTTATTGTAAATTGCACAGAAAACCTTTTTATTACATACATTGGGCACAAAAAAAACAAGTTAAAAGTCCTTTTATCAGCACAAAAAAAATTTATCTTACAAAATTTATTATAAACTTTTGTGCTAATTTTTTGCAATAAAAATGAGCACAAAACACTAATTTAACTTAGAATTTTTATTATAATTTGCGCAGAAAAGCTTTTTATTGCATAGAATAAGCACAAAATAATAATTTATTGCATGATTCAGCACAAAAATTGATTTATTTATTAAACTTATTATAAATTGCACAAAACCTCTATTTAATGTATAATAATACCACAAAAAATCTTTTTATTGTATGAAATAAGCTCAAAAAACTGATTCATTTATTAAACTTATTATAAATTTGCACAAAACCCCTATTTAATACATAATAATAGCACAAAAATATTTTTAGTGTATGAAATGAGCACAATAAATTGATTTATTTCATAAAATGAGCAATAGAAACAATTTATTGCATAATTCAGCACAATAAAACTGATTTATTTTATTAAATTTATTATAAATTGTACCAAAAACTTACTTATTGCATAATAATAGCACCAAAAAAACCTTTTATTGCACAAAAACATTTTTTATTGCAAAGATTGAAAATGGAAAACTAATTTATTGCAAAAAACAAAATTGTAAATTGAGCACTGGATAAAACTAGTACAATCATTTAGCTTATAAAACTCATCGTAATTTGTACAGAAAACCTTTTTATTTTGATAAAAAAAACTAATTTTATTGAAAAAAATTCAATATAGTTTGGACAGAAAACCCTTTTATTGCATGAAATTTGCACACAAAATAGTTTAACTCAAAAAAAAAATCATCATAAATTACGTAAATAACTCATTTATTGCATAAGATTAGCACAAAAAACTAGTTATCTTATAAAATGCGTAATAAATAATCATAATAAATTTTTATTGCATAAAATTATAGTTTATATTATTAAACTCATTATAAATTGCGCATAAAACCATATATTGCACAAAAAACTAGTTTATCTCAATAAATTTATTATAAATTTATTTTAAATTGCACAAAAAACTTACTTATTGCATAATAATAGCACCAAAAAAACCTTTTATTGCACTTCTTTTTTTAATGCAAAGATTGGAAATGGAAAACTAATTTATTGCAAAAAAACCATTGTAAATTGAGCACTAAATAAAACTAGTACAATAATTTATCTCAGCGTAATTTATACAATTTTTTTTTTAATTTCAATCAAAAAACCTAATTTATTGAAAGAAATTCATTATAGTTTGAACAGAAAACTCTTTTATTGCAAACAATTAGCACAAAAAATAGTATAACTTAATAAAATCCTCATAAATTGTGTAAAAAACTCATTTGTTGCGCAAGATTAGCACAAAAAACTAGTTATCTCATAAAATTTTTAATAAATTATTTAAAACAACTTTTTATTGCACAAAATTATAGTTTATATTATTAAATTCATTATAAATTGCGCACAAAACCATATATTGCACAACAAAACTAGTTTATCTTATAAAACTGACCATAAATCGCGCAAAAAAACTTTTTAATAAAAATAATTTATTTCGTGAATTTAAGAGACAAAAGTTTATTCTCATAAAATTTATTATAAATTATTATTAGTTTTTTGTGCTAATTTTGTGAAATTAATTATTTTAAGTCGTTCAGAAAACCTTTTTATAGCTCAAAAACTAATTTATTGCAAAAAAATCATAATAAATCGTGCAAAACCCCTTTATTGCATGAAATTAGTTCAAAATACTAATTTCTTTCTGAAAAAAGTCGCACAAAAAACTCATTTATTGCAAGAATATAGAGCAAAAACCTAATTTATCTCATAAAATATTAAAAAAAAACACAAAAAACTAAATTAAAAAAAAATTACAAATTTTGCAGAAATTGCATAAAAAAAGCACTAAAAACTAGCTTATCTTATAAAATTTATTTTTAATTGTAAAGAACACTAATTATTGCATTAAATTAGAACAAAAAACTGATTTTTCTTATAAAATTTATTATAAATTAAATAGAAAGACATATTATTGAATAAAATTACTACAAAAAAAGTTTATCTCAAAATATTCATCATAAATTACGCAGAAACCTTAATTATTGCTCAAAATTAACCTAAAAAACTGATTTAACTCAAAATAATTTGCCAAAAACTTGTTTTATCACAAAAATATTACACCAAATTTTTTTTGCATAAAATTAACACAAAAACTATTTTATTTATCAAGCAGAAAACCTTTCAGTTTTTTGTGCTAATTTTGTGCAATAAAAATTAGCACAAAAAACTGAATTAACTTGCGCAAAATATCTATATATTGCATAGAATGAGCACAAAAACTAATTTATTGCAATAAAATAATTATAAACCTTGCAGAAAACCCAATTATTGCATAAAATTAACACACAAAAACAAATTTATTTTATAAAATACGCAAAAATGGCATTTTTTTTCATAAAAATAACAACAAAAAATGATTTATCTCATAAAAATTATTATAAAAAAAGTAGAAAGCCCAAAGTTTTGCACAAAAATTTACAATGTCAAAAATGTATTATAAATTATAGTGCAAATAACTTTTTTATTACATAATATAAGCTTAAAAAACCTATTTATAGCAAAAAAAATATCATATTTTGAACAAACCCATTTATTCCATAAAATTTTCACAAAAAGCTAGTTTCTTATTAAATTTGTCATAAATTGCGCAAAAAAACTTATTATTCTACAAAATTAGCACAATAAACTGATTTATTTCATAAAATTCATTAAAAATTGCTCAAAAAAAATCATTTATTGTATAATAGCACAAAAACCAGTTAATTTAATCAAATTTATCATAAATTGCACAAAACATTTTTTTATTGCACAAAATTAGCACCATAAATTGATTTGTCTTATCAAAAATTGCACAAGAAACCTATTTTGTGCATAAAATTGCACAAAAAATGATTTCTTCATAATAAACTGTGTAATTGCACTGAAAACTAGTTTATTTAATCAAATTTATCATAAATTGCACAAAACATTTTTTTATTGAACATAATTTTCACCAAAAATTGATTTACCTCATCATAAATTGCACAAAAAATCTATTTTGTGCATAAAATTGCACAAAAAACTGATTTCTTTATTATAAACTGTATAATTGCACTGAAAACTAGTTTATTTAATAAAATTTATCATAAATTGCACAAAACATCATTTTATTGCACAAAATTTGCACCAAAAATTTATTTACCTTATTATAAATTGCACAAGAAACCTATTTTGTGCATAAAATTGCACATAAAACTATTTTTGTGCATAAAATTGCACATAAAACTATTTTTTTATATTTAAACTAAAGAAAAAAACACAGTTTGGCAATAACTTAAACAGTATTTATTGCACGAGACTCGGAGATAGAGTAAAATCTTTAGTCCGTGGGCATTGATTTTTTTGCAAGCTTACACACTTCTAATAAGAAGCAATCGTTGATTTATTTAAAAACATAAAAAAAAAAATTATAAATTATCTCTATTTTTTTTTTAAATTAATGTTTTTAATGTTTTTAATTTCAGTTGAATAAAAATAATATGAAAATATAATTTACCTTTTTTGAAAATCCCCGTATAAACGCTTTGGACTTGTGGTATTCTATTCCAGTTCTAGTTAAACCAAATATAAATTCATTATGCATAAATACGTTAGCCATACGCTTATTCAACAAACCCAATACTCTATCCAGTTCATACATAAACGTATTTTCTTTTGTCTGCGATTCAATTTTAACTCCCATAGCCGATTCTAAACTCAACATAATTAATATTAAAATTTAAAGATTATTATAAACTATTTGCTATTGTTTACCACATATTACATCAAGCGTCCATCGTTCAGTCAATCTCAACATATCAACATAATCTTCTCTTCCAACATGATTATTTAAAACATCACAAAAAACTTGACCTTGCTCCACAAAAATATCAAAAAAACCTTGAAGAATTCTTTTACCAAAAGTTGGAGCTATTAGTTTACGATGCTTTCTCCAGACTTCAACTAAAATAAAATTTATTATATAACTAAACTATAATTATAAAGTATACAGTTTTGCTATATATAGAATTTTTATTGTAATTGATTGATTAATTATTTTTAATATTATTTATCATTAATATTAATAAAAAAGAATGCATAGTCATACTAAAATTAGGTTTTTGTTTACGTTTTTTATTTATTATTAAGTTTTCTCATATAATATTAAGTTACTAATTATTGTTGTACATACCTGGTGCTGTAAGTAATCCATGCCCAACAAGAGAATAAGCAAATCCATAAACAAAATCTTTGTTCATGCAGTCGGGATGATTAATTAAAATTTCCAAATCTTCAGGATTACTAAATCCAACGCAGAAATGATGGCCAAACCACATAGCTCTAGGTGTTCCTTCTCGTATCATTTTTGCAATAGTTTTAGTTGTATCTACAACAAATAATAAAAGTTCAATAACGTTCAGTTTTAATTTTTAATAATTAATGATTAAAGTTTGTCTTAATTTTATTTAGTCAATGTAATAATAGTAATTAACGCATTTTTTTGTATATGTAAGATAAAATGTATATGTAGTTATATAAAATTAATTTGTAGTTTAATACATACGATATCTTCCTTTTGCTAATAGATGCCCATGACCAATAAAAGGTAATTGCGGTTCACTAGCAATCGGTATCTTCGAAGCCAATTCATAAATACGCCTTCTACTCCATCTCCAATAGCCATACCAAGCAACAAATATTGCTATCAAAGTACCCAATATTTTAAATGTAATTAATAAAGCCATTAATAATATTTAATTGGATATCTAACTGAAATGTAACACAAAAATTAATAAATTAGTTATAGTCAAATTAATACTTACCTGTTATTGTATTTAATTTATTAAACGTAAATAGTATATTTGTCTGCCACTGTTATGATATTAATAATTAATGATTTTATTAATGAAACTTTATATATACTTGCTAGGTGGATTAATTAATTCCATTGTGATATGTTTATTCAACATTTGTGATGTATTATGCGAGGTACAACGCATGCACGTGTATTACGCATTTGTTGTCCTCTAATGAAAACTCAATTGTTGTCTATAATATTGTTATATAATATGGATGTGCGTAAATGCTAAAATTTTTTATAAGGTAATAGAAGTTAGGAACTGAATATCTAACAATAAATTGAAACGTAGCTAAAGTGTAGAGTTCCTAAGCTAGCAAACTAGAACTAAATAGATATTATTCAACTTAATTTATTAATAAAATCTATTCCGTTTCCCACAAAACACACAGGTCGTACTACAATGTCAACAATTTAGCTTACATTAAAATTGATATTGTCTTGCAAAAATAAAACATTAAGTAAGTTTCAAAATAAACAATGTAAGAGTAACTTTTTTTAAAATTTTTTTTTTAATTTGTCTTAAATATTCTTACCTTTTTTCTTTTTTTCGATCAATAATATTTTTGTAGCGGAGTAGTACCTTGGTTAATAGTTTGTACTGTATGCACTTAGCTGCTTGGTTTACAAGATGTTTAATAACGGTGGTTTTGATTGTGTATTTAAATATTGTTCACATTTTCTTCAAATATGACTATGGAAAGAAAGTACCGCACGCTTACTGTGAGCTTAATGTCGAGTTGTGCTGCTTTTATTTTTTGTTATAATATGCTGTTGGCAAAGGTCGTCAAAATGTGTTTTTGTATGGTAATTTTCTAAGCAACCAATTGACATTACTTAGAAAATTGTATAAATGTTGTAACCTTTACTACTTGATAACTCATGTTTATGAAATAATAAAACAATTTTCATTGTTTGTTATCACAAGTTACAAATATATTACTCATTTTGGCTTTACTTGAGCTACTTCTACAGAAGATTAACACAAACACACTAGAATCTGAGCAGTTGCCTGGCGTTGAGACTAGTTTTTACGGAAACTATAAGAAAAAGGTTGCAAGGAAATGATCAAAGACTTAGAAAACTAATTTAAAAGCCATAATTGACTATGGCTCACAAAAAAGAACAGACTTACGTTTGCTTAACAAACATGTAAATAGGGGATGGCGCAGTTAATTTTTTTTTTTTTCCTTAATTATGATATAAAGAGTGTTATGCAAGTTTATTACGTTATAAAAGACTTTAAAAAACATATTTTACGTTATAAATGTCTTGTTTTACGTAATTTTAGAGTTTTCAAAATACATTTTATATTTCAAATAAGTTTTTTTGGATCAATTATGATATAAAAAAGAGTTAGTTGCGTTTTTAACGTATTTTATGTTATAAATAAAAGTTTTGAGTAATTTTAGAATTTTTAAAATAGATTTTATACTAAAAATGAGTATTTTGCATCAATTATAATATTAAGAGTGTTATGCAAATTTATTACGTTATAAATAACATTTTTGCATAATTTTAGTTTTCAAAATACATTTTATACTACAAATGAGTTTTTGCATCAATTATGATAAAAAAAAGAGTTTTGAGCGTTTTTTACGTTATAATAGACTTTTAAGTATGTTTTTTTGCATCAATTTTGTTATAAAAATGAGTTATTCGCGTTTTTTACGTTATAAAAGACTTTTAAGTGCATAAGTTCATTTCATACTTTTTTTACGTTAGAAAAGGGTATTATGTTTGTTTTTAACGTTATCAATGACTTTTTACATAATATTGTAGTTTTTAAAGTCAATTTTTTGTATATTATATTCACGTGGTAAAAGTGTTCTACATGTGTTTTAAATGTTATAAAACAGTTCTAAGTGCGTTTTTTTTTACGTATTAAACTAATAAAAATAATTTTTTAAAGTAAGATTTAAGCTATAAATAAGTTTTTGCCTATAATTTTATTTTTTTGCGTAATTAAGTAAATTTTATGTTATAAGTGAATTTTTTGCGTTAATTTTGAAATATTTTTTACAATAAATGTAATTGTTTAACAATTGCAAGTTTTTTTTTGTTATAAATGAGTTTTATCTGTTTTGGATACGTTTTTAACGTTTTTATGAAAAAAAAATTGCATAGTTTTGAAGTAATTTTCTGCTTCACATAAGTTTTTGACGATAGCTTTAATGTATTTTCTGTAGCTAACGTGAATTTATAGCAATTATAATAATTTAAAACAATTTTGGGCGCGTTTTTTACTTTATAAAAGCGTTTTTAGTGCGTTTTTTAAGTTTTTTTTTTTTGCTTAATCTTAGACAAGTTTATTACGTTAAAAAAGATTTTTAAGTGTATATTTTACGTTATGAATATCATTTTTGCTTAATTTTAGAGTTATTAAAATACATTTGATACTAAAAATAAGTTTTTTTACATTAATTATAATATAAAAAACGTTATGTTATATTAGAATTTTAAGTACGTATTTTACGTTATAAAAGATTTTAAAATGTGTATTTTATGTTATAAATACTTTTTTGCACAATTTTAAAGTTGTCAAAATAGATTTTATACTACTAATGAGTTTTTTGCATTAATTATGATATAAAAATATTTTTTATTTTATAAAAAACTTTTAATTTTTTGTGCGTTATTTTAGAGTTTTTAAAATAAATTTTATACTACAAACAAGTTTTTTGAATCAATTTTACTACAAAGAGTGTTATCTGAGTTTTTTACGTTTTAAAAGATTTTTTGCGTAATTTTAGAAATTTTAAAATAATTTTTTTGCTACAAATAAGTTTGTTGGTCAAATTTGATATATTTTGTTAAGCAAAATTGATTTTTTACCAAATTTTATGTTATAAATCAGTTTATTACGCGTTTTTTTACGTTATAAACGCAAAAAACGTAGTTTTAAAGTTTTTAATATTACTTTTATGCTTTACATGAGTTTTTTTGCGTGGGTTTTTATATTTTTCTTGTGGTTAACGTGATTTTGAAGCAAATTTTATACTACAAAAAAATTTTATGAACGTTTTTTACGTTTTAAAAGGGTTTTATGTGCGTTTATTGCGTTATCAACGTTTTTTATTTTAAGTAATAGTTTTCAAAGTCAGTTTTATGCTAGTAATGAGTTGTTTGCAAATTTTATCATTTTAAAGAGTGTTTTGTGTTTTGTGTTTTAATAGACTTTTAAATGCATATTTTAAGTTATAAAAGACTTTTAAAGGCGTATTTTTTAGATTTTATAATGCAGATTAGTGTTTTGCTTTAATTATGATATAAAGAGGCTTATGCAAGTTTATTACGTTACAAAGTACTTTTAAAAGCATATTTTACGTTATACATTTTTTTGCATAACTTTAGGGTTTTCATAATATATTTGATACTAAAAATAATTTTTTTGCATCAATTATGTTATAAAAAAGAATTATGCGCGTTTCTACTTTATAATAGATTTAGTGCGTATTTTTCATTATAAATATTTTTTGTGTAATTTTAGAGTTTTTAAAACAGATTTTATACTACAAATATGTTTTTTGCATCAATTTTAAAATAAAAAGTGTTCTGAGTTTTTTACGTTACACAAAACTTTTAAGTAAGTTATAATTGTACTTTTTGCGTAGTTTTAGAGTTTATAAAATAAATTTTCCGCTATAAATAAGATTTTGGGAAATTTTGTTTTAATTTGTGTGGCAAAATTAATTTTTTAACAAAATTTATGCTATAAATGAGTTTTATGAGTTTTGAAGTTTTTATGTAAATTTTATGCTTTTCATAATTTTTTTGCATTAGTTTTTATATATTTCTTGTGGTTAACGTGCTTTTCAAGCAAATTTCATACTATAATAGACTTTTATGGACGTTTGTTACGTTATAAAACTTGCACTTTTTACGTTTTTGCGTAATATTAGACTATTTAAAATCAATTTTATGCTATTTATTTTTTAGATAATTTTTAATATAAATATTGTTCTGCGCGTTTTTTAAAGTTATAAAAGAGTTTTGTGTGCGTATTTTACCTTATAAAAGGTTTTTAGTAGTATTAGAATTAAAAAATCTAAATTATCTTTTGATAATTATGATATAAAGTGGCCCAACTACCCACCCGAGTGTTCGTCATCAAGAAATTGTATGTTAGACCTGTCTGCAAGCGTCAGAAGTCATTTTGTCACAAGAGAAGGTTGTAATCCAACTTCTTAATAACTAACACATAGGTGGGTGGCCCATTCACCCACCCAAATACTCGTAATTAAGAAATTGTATGTTTGAAATCTCTGCAAGTCGCAGAAGTCATTTGGTCACACAAAAAGGTTGTATACCAATCCAAACAACTAACTAGTTATCATAGTATCAAGTGGCCTACCTAACCACCCAAATGCTTGTTGCTACCCAAGTGCTAGTTATCAAGAATTTGGGTTTTAGACCTTGTGATCCAATCTCTTGATAACTGACACTTGGGTGAGTAGGTAAGTCACTCTAATCCAAACTATTGATTAGTTATCATAGTATGAAGTAACCCAGCTATCCACCTAAGTGCTCGTAATCAAGAAATTGCATGTTTGAACGCTCTGCAAGCTTCAGAAATTATTTGGTCAAAAGAACAGACCGTGATCCAATTTTTTGGTAATTAACATTTGGGTAAGCCATTCCAATTAAAATTACTGATTGATTATCATGGTATAGAGTAGCCTACCTATCTACGTAAGTGCTCGTCTTTAAGAAATTGCACGTTTGAACTCTTTGTGGACGTCAGAAGTCATTTAGTCACAAGAAAAAATTGTGATTCAATTGTTTGATAACTAACACTTGGGTGGATAGGTGAATTATTTCAATCTAAACTATTGACTGGTTGTCATAGTACGAAGTGGCCCACCCGCCTACCCAAGCGCTTGTAATCAAGACATTGCATGTTTGAACTCTCCGCGAGACTCAGAAGTAATTTGGTTACAAGAAAAGGTTGTGATCTATTTTTTTTAATAACTAACACTTAAGTGGGTGGGCCACTCCAATTTAAACTACTGACTGGTTATCATTGTATGAAGTAGCCCACCTACCCACCCAAGTGCTTGTCTTCAAAAAATTGCTTGAACTTTTTGTGGACGTCAAAAGTAATTTGGTCACCAGAAAAGATTGTGATCCAATTTTTTGATAACAAACACTTGGGTGGGTGGGTGGGTCACTCAAAACTATTGACTAGTTATTTTGGATTGGATGTCTCACCTGCCTACCCAAGTGCTCCTTAACAAGAAATTGCATGTTAGACCTCTCTGCAAACGTCAGAAGTCATTTCAGACTTTTAAATGCATACGTTATAAATGTTTTTTTAAAATAAGTTTTTTTGCATAATTTATGACACAAAAGACAGTTATTTGCGTTTTTACGTTATAATAGACTTTTAGTGCGTATTTTACATTATAAATAGTTTATTTGCGTAATTTTAAAGTTATCAAAATAGATTTTATACTATAAACAAGTTTTTTGCATCAACTATAATATAACGAGTGTTATTTGAGTTTTTACGTTATAAAAAACTTTTAAGTAAGTTAATAATTGCGTAATTTTAGAGTTTTTAAATTAAGTTTTATGCTACAAATAAATTTTTTGAGTTCATTTTGATATATTTTATTGTATAAACGTAATTTTTTATGTTATAAAAGAGTTTTATGTGTTTGTTACATTATTAACGTCTATTTGCATAATTCTATAGTTTTTAAAGTAATTTTATGCTCTACAGTTTTTGACGTTAGATTTAATTTAACATTAAATTTGGTTAACGTAATTTTATAAGAAATTTTATAATTAAAAAAAAATATATATGCGCGTTTTTCACTTTACAAAAGCGTTTTATGTGCGTTTTTTACATAATTAACGTATTTTTTGCTTAATTTTAGAGTTTTTAAAGTAGATAAAAATAAACCAAATTATTTGTTAAAATACGAACACCTGTTTGAGATTAAGATTAACGCGCTCATTTAGAAGGATGCTGAACTAAAAAGCCCATTAGACAGGCAATATTCATCTTAAAAATTAAAGGAATCTACTATAATTTACCAAAATGGTGTCTATATTTATATTTATAATTTTTTGATATTTCTTTTAAAATAGACTATACTCAACGATACAAATTTGCATGTGTGTTTAGAAAACGTTATGTAACACATTTGACAAGTTGTACATAACGTTTATCAAACCAATTGCACAATAAATTGGATATACTAACAACAGTTTTATAAGTACATTTATCAATTAAATTGACACAAAATTCAACGTTATTAAAATAAAAGTAGCCGAATGTGTAGGAAATTTATTTATCTTTCAATGGCATTTTGTTTTATTTAAATCCGTTGTCAAATAGTTTAGATTTATTAGATTTAACTTGACATAAATTTGCATATACGGGAAACGCCACCCTTAATGCTACAAATTATTTTTTTTTTTCAGTTTTAGTATATTTCATGTGATTAACATGGTTTTTTAGCAAATTTTATAATATAAAAAAGTGTTATGCGCGTTTTTCACGTTATAAAAAAGTTTTGTGTGAGTTTTTTACGTTTTTGCGTTATTATAGTATTTTTAAAATAAAATCTAAACTATAAATAAGTTATTGCGATAGTAAAAGCATTTTCCGCTAAAGAATATTGAAAAATGTCGCAAATTGTGACCTTTTGCTGATATTTAAATTTTCAACCAAAACTATGCGTTTTCTGGAAATATTATAAAAGACCAATGTTTTGGTGCAAAAAATTTCCGATCGATATAGTTCTTTCGCCAAAGCGCGCAAAATCGTAACTTTATTTTCCGCGTCCTCTAGCAGAAAAAAAAAAACTATAGGAAAAACAAATAATCTATATCAATTAGAAATTTTCCGCTCTACAACTTTTAATATAGATAATTTTTGGCCAAAATGCATAGTTTTTGCTAAAAATGCAAAAAACCATTCTAAAACACAAAAATTGATATATTTATGTCTATTACTCTAAAACCACCTTATTTTATGCGTGAGCTAAGTGAAATTAGTCTTCAGTCAGTTCAAATATACCTAAATATTTAGGTCGCTAAGATGTGGGTAAAATTTCTCTAAAACGTCGATTTTTTGTCTTATTTGAAGGGGCTAGATACAAAAAAAGTTTTATGCACGCTTTACGTTATAAACGTTTTTTTTTGCATAATTTTAAATTTTTTAATGTAAATTTTATACAAATTTTATAATATAGAAGAGTGTTCTGCGCGTTTTTTAACGTTATAAAAGAGTTTGTGCGTTTTTTATGTTATAAACGTTTTTTTGGGTTATTTTAGTATTTATAGCGTAAAATTTAAGCTATAATTTAGTATTTGCGTAATTTTTAATAAAAAAATTTGTGGCAATTCAAATTTTCTAGCAAATTTTATGTTATAAAACAGTTTTATACGCTTTTTTGCAAATAGTTTAGAGTTTTTTTAGTAAATTTTATGCTACAAATGAGTTTGTTGCGTTCATTTTCATAAATTTTATGCAATAAACGTGATTTTTTGGCAAATTTTGTGCTATAAAAGAGTTTTATGCAATTTTTTACGTTATAACAAAGTTTTATGTGTTTTTTTTGCGTTATTGACGTCTTTTTTGCCTAATTTTAAAGTATTTAAAGTAACTTTTATGCTACTTTTGGTGTTAAACCTGATTTTATTTTATAAAAAATTTATATTTATAATTTTAAATTTTTTTATGTAAAAACAAGTAAATTTTTAGATATATTTAATGTGGCAAACTTGCTTTCAGCAAATTTCATAACTTTAAAAAAGTTTAATGCGCGTTTTTTACGTTATAACAAAAAAAAAACCTGACATAGCTGGCATTTCTTTTTGCTAGTTAAGTACATCAAATCCCAGTTATCAATTGCCCAGATGTAGCCTCAATCGTATTGAGCACTTATGCGATCAGCTGGTTTGAACTGTAAACCCAAAAAAATGTAAAATTCTGAATTGCATTCAATTTAAAAGTAGATTAACAATATGTTTTAATATAAAAACATTGTGGCATTTTTTGTTATTTAAAAAAAAGGTTACAATTATAATTGAAAGCCTTGAACTCGTATTTAGTGTAAACAATTGTTTACGCATATTTTAAAAGTGGAATTTTGATTTAAAAATGCATAAAGTATTGTTTAAAAAAATTAAATAAATTTGGCAAAAAATGTTTTTGAATTATTACAATAAAATTTAAATAATTGTTAGTAGTAAACAAGTTAATTGTCAACAAACGTTTATTCCAGGAATTTTATAATGTTAATGTAGTCTACGTCACTGATTTGTGCTATTAATTATTTATATAAAATTTATGGTATTAATTTTATTGATTTTTGTTGCAAATTAATAACGTATTGCATTTGATAAACTATGTTTAGTGAATGATGTATAAAATATGTAAATAATAATTGTTAGTAAGTGTAATTTCTGTGATTTATAGTTTTTTTAATGAATAATATATAATAACTAATTACCTTTTAAATTGTTGATTATTATTTTGGGTATTTAAAAAAAAATGTAAAATATTTAAGTGGGTGGTAGTACAAAGCTCAAAAAAAACAAAAAGTTTCAATTAACATGGTTGTCATAGTAACGGTTTCGGAGATATGGAACAATATTTATTTTTATTATTCTTTTTTCCTACATTTTTTATTTTGTAAAAACGTGCGTTTTCTTATCATCTTTGGCTCATGTTTTGTGAAATAAACATTCAGTATTTGATAGTTGTTGTTAGTGCACAAGTTTTTATTGCTATGGTTGATTAATCTAATGCAGAACTAGTTGACATGCATTTCATGCATGGTCGTGCTAATGGGATTGCCACCAAAGCGCAACGTCTTTATGTAGAAGCTTATCCAAATTGCCAGATTTCTTCAAATCGTATGTTTGGAAGAATTCATCATAGATTGAGAGATACCGGTTCACTTTGAAAACAGTGCTATCTTTCCGGCAGACCAAGGTTGGTATCTACTCCTAGAGCAGATCAAGTAATTATAGCACGGGTAGA
Organism: Tachinus rufipes; assembly: GCA_963932245.1. Taxonomy (NCBI): domain Eukaryota; kingdom Metazoa; phylum Arthropoda; class Insecta; order Coleoptera; family Staphylinidae; genus Tachinus; species Tachinus rufipes. The sequence continues at coordinate 92,697,976 of OZ010747.1, read as the reverse complement.
GCATAATCCAGATACAAGTGTGCGGAAAATATCAGCCGAGGTAGGAATTGGTGCTACTCTTGTTTGGAGAACCCTCCACAAGCAGCTGCTCTATCCATACCATTTACAACGAGTACAAGCTTTAAATTTAGCTAATCATCAGGCACGTTTGGTTTTTTGTCACTAGTTTCTAAGCAATGATGCTGAAGATCCGCAGTTTCTTGCCATAATTCTTTTTACGAATGAAGCCGGATTCACATAAAATGGAGTTGTTAATTTTTATAAAGTACATCGTTAGGTCGGCAAAAATTTCCATGTTGTAATTGAATGTAGACATCAGACAGGTCTTTCATTAAACTTTTGGATAGATATTGTAGGCCACAAGTTTCTAGGTTTTGTTTTTTTACCAAACCGATTAACAAGGGCTGCTTACGTCAACTTTTTGCAGAACACAATGTATGATCTTTTGGATGACATTCCTTAGCCCACAGGCAACAAATGTGGTTTCAGCATGATGGTGCTGCAGGTAATTTTTCGATTGCCGTTAGAAATCATTTAGATCAAACTTTTCCACATAAGTGGATAAGAAGAGGCGGACTAGTGGCTCCAGCCAACAACAACTTAAATGATGCAAGTCGTTTATAAAAGTTTTGCAAATCTTTAACCCAAAGAATGAGGACATAGAATATTGCATGTAGTTTAACATATAAAATAAGTGATAACTGAAATCTTATGGTTTGGATATTAAATTTGATGGCAAGAACAAATTTTATTTTGTTCTCAATGTTTTTTCTAATAAAAACTAAACCATTTTTTTTTGTTGTGTATTATATTACATTTAGTTATTGTGTCAATACTCAATTTTTTTATTGAGTTTAAAATAATTAGTTTTGATTGCTTGTTGTTTAAAATATCCTTATCATTTTTTTAAGTTAGTTTAACATTGACATTAAGTGCTTGTAATTAAGTGTTTTGTTTATATTTTGTCATCATTGAATAGATATCCTTCATTATGTCTACTATATAAACGGCCTGTTAACCATAACCAATTATCAATACAAAATTAATAATGAAGGTAGCAATAATGTTGGGTCTCTTTGCAGTACTTTGCATCTCTGCAAGAACTGTTAAGGCTGATGGTATACCAGTAGGTACGAGAATCATAAATATTTATTTTGTTTTATCAATATAGTTTAAATAGTTATGTAGACAATTGATAAATTGTGATTAATACTTAATGAATTAATAAAAATATTACTTTTAGCTCCATCTGTAGTTGCAAGCAACTATTGCGGAATTATAGTTGTTGGTGATGTTGCATGCAATGCAAATTGTAAAGTAAATGGAAGCAATGGAGGCAAATGTGATGGTAAAGATAATTGTATTTGTTTTTAACAATTTTGAAAATTAATTTATATTTCAATTATATAAATCATAAATGTAACAAAGATATATATTTTTTTTAACTTTGACTGCACTTTTGTTTTAACCTTATGTTAGCAAATTGTTAACAATTATACTGTATTTTGCACACTAAATAAAACATTCAATGTTAAATCGTAAAGCATATTTATTGTTTTTATTGCGTATTTTAGAAATATCACAAATTTACAGTTCAGACCAAGTTTGAATTTTTGTTCCTAGGACTAATATGGAACAAAAAATATGTAAAAAAAACTTATTACTAATAACAAGTATTACCCCCTCTTGCATTATTGACTGCTTGAAGTCGACGAGAAACACTTTGAATTAAATTAAGGATCACATTTTGGTCAATATTATTCCACTGTCTTAGCTCCTGAGCAATTCTTGAAGCAAGTGTATGCTTTTGGAAACGTCGTCTCAACTCATCCCAGATATGTTCTATGGGATTCATGTCTGGGTTGAGAGCTAACCAATGAAACCGCAACTTCATCCAGATAATCTCTGACAACTCTGGTTACGTTAGGTCTAGCATGAGGCATAACATAATCTTTGAAAACTTCCATAATGTATTTGTAAGCTGTCAGGGAGCCATTTTCTATAAATACCAACTCTGTGCGTGCTTTGGAAGAAATTCCTGACCATACCATAACCGCCAAAAGAAAGTCGCTCATCAATACAAACTGAAGCGTATCTTTCTCCGCGTCTTCTCCACACTTTCCGACGTCCGTCTGATCCATTGAAGCAAAAGCGCGACTCATCTAAAAATAGTACCTTGCACCAGTCGTCATTATTTTATGCTCGGTGATTTTGGGCAAAAGTCAATCTTGCAACAAGATGTCGGCGTCGTAAAGGTGGACCAGAAACCATCTTTCTACAAGACAATCCAGTAACCCAAAACCTCTTAACGGTCTATTCACTAACATTTATATCTCAAACTTTAGTTTTGTAGATAAACTGCAAAAGATGTTCTCTTCCGCAAACTTGTGGACACCAAAAAACGGTGTTTGTGGTGATTTTTTTTACCCGGATTCTAATCAGGCCAATATCCAAGTAACGCTGATACACCTTTTGTACAGCACAAAAACTTTTACCAATAATCCTTTCAGTTTTACGTTTTCTTTGCCTACCTTTAATATACGCTATAATTCTTGCGACAACAAAAAGGCCTAAAGGCATTATGACCTGTTAAGTTCAGTACACCAAGTAAATGACAAGTTTTGCAGAAAAAAATCAACACTAAGTAAATAAACCACAACAATTAGAGCAAAATAGATGCTGTTTTATAAAAGTCTGTAACACGGTGATAATAACAAATAACATTTATCAGGAAATGAATTATTAAAAGCTTACTTTGGTTTACAATTTGCAAACATAAAGTTAAAACAAAAAAATCCAAAAATGAATCATAATTTTAAAGTGATTTATATTTATTTTTTGCTTGATAGTGTATATTTGCATTTGTATTGATGTATTCACGTAAAACATTTCTACAACTATTGTCTATTGATACGCTGTATGAATACTTTCAAATTTCATCCAACATTTTACCGTATTTGTCCAGTAATGCTATCACGGTCCAGTTTTGTTTAAACTTTAGTCTATTAGGCACCCAAACAAAAACTTGCAAGTATCAACATTTTTTGAAAAAGTATAGTCTGACACATGATGGGTGGGCACTCCAGAATAAAAAAATTCAAAAACTCCTTGAAGTTGCTAAGTAATCTTAACTTCTTTAATTATTTTTTTCTAACTGCACAAAATTCAATTTTGCGGTTAATAATGGTAATGGCAAACCAGCAAAGTATTTGCCTAGTAAACCCCTCTAGTGGTGTGGTTCGGATTCCACTTTAAACTGTAGGTCCCGTATGTTTGTGTGGAACTATTATCGCGCACCACAAACATACGTGAGGGGTGCCGACGCTCGTAGCGAGTATAGCACTATAAGAAGAGAATGGTAAACATAAATTGCTCAAATTAATTTTTTTAGACTTAATAAATGATGCTGATTTCAAAAACTTAAGCCAAATTAAAAAAAAATTAAGGTTGCTGACTAATCTTAACTTCTTTAATTATTTAAATTTCTTGAAAATGAACAAAACTCAATTTTGAAGTTAATTTTAATAAAAAATTTTTTTTTTTCTCAAACTAATAAAAGTATGTTGATTTTAAAATTTTAAACCAATTTCAATTTTTTTTTAAAGTTGCTAAAGAATATTAACGTCTTTAACAATTTTGAATTTTTGAAAATGCAAAAAACTCTATTTTAAGATTAATTTTGATACAAATGAGCTGCTCAAATAACTTTTAATAAACTAAACAAAGTATACTGATTTCAAAATTTTAAACCAAATTTAAAAATTCTTCAAAGTTGGTGAGTAATCATAACTTTATTAATTATTTCAATTTTTTAAGTTCTACAAAAATCAATTTTAAGGTTAATAATAGTAAACATAAATTTCTCAAACTAATTCTTCTAAATTTAATGAAACATGTTGATTTCAAAAATGTAAACCAAATTCAAAAATTCCTTAAGATTGCTGAGTAAACCAAACTTAATCAGTTATATCAATTTCTTCAAAATGCACAAAATTTTATTTTAATTTTTTTAACTTTAATTTTGATACAATCGAGTTGCTTAAATTAACTTTTCTAAACTTAATAAAATATGTAAATTTCAAAAATTTAAACCAAATTTAAAAATTCTTTAAGGTTGCTGAGTAATCTTGACTTTTATAGTTATTTAAATTTTTTTTAAATGCACTGAACTTAATTTTGAGTATAATATTGATACCAATAAGGCTAAACTAGTCTAGTCCTAAACCATATTCAAAACAAACAACAAAATCAAACAATCTTTCTACCTCCGCCTAGCCCAAAAAAGAACTACAAAAAAATCAAAACAAAATTTCAAAAGGAAACCAGCGCCTTACAATAATACTACCAACTACCAAACACTCAGCGCCTAAGAACAAAGTAGAAATTGTGAGAGAAGAAATTTTACTCCACATCACTGTAAATATCAAAGAAACCCAGATCAAGGCCTTGTTAGATTTAGGAGCAAGCAGGTCTACCTAAAGATTTTAATGCAAATTACGGACAAAGTGAAAGCGACCGTTAATATGTGCATCAAATGCCAAGTCACTCTCTTCCTTATCACATTCAGTCTGGGAAAAGAAGTGATAGTAGGCTACTGATGACTAAAAAAATCAGAAAGTCAGTATTCACTATTTTTGCTAATTTTTGCACTACGGAAAGGAACGCACACAATAGTTAGACCAAAAAAATCAGAGCCATGTAACACATCTATTTCATGAGTTTCACACAGTATCTAACAGTAGCATCGTTCTAATGATTAAGACCATCATCTACTAAATTGATTTAATAGACAAATTCGGTACAAGTTGCCCAAAATCTTCAAATTACTCACCAACGGAATAACTGAAGCAGCAGCAGCAGCAGTTACTGCGCTTTGGTGGTACTGATCAACAAATAGAATGACAAACTACAATTTTGCTTAGATTACAGGAAATTGAATAATGTCACAAAGACTGAAACAGTATCACTTCCAAAAATTACAAGTTTTGAAGATCGTGAAAACATGTACAACTTTCTGCATCAAAATAGTAGTAAATATGAATTGATTCTGTAAGTCTTGTATGATTACATTAAAGAATGATTGAACACAAAAAAATCTAAACCTTGTGGATCAAATTTCTTTAAGATTTGCAATTTTGCAAAATTTACTGTTTTTTTTTTAAATAATGTTTAAAACTTGATATATCAAAATGACTGCCCCGGCACTAAATATACAAATATAGGTTTTAAAGTACATGTAATAAGGAATATTTTAAGCTATTGTAGACTTTCTTATCTTTTTCTAGAGGCACAAAAATTGAGATACAAAAATGTGCGGTTTGCTAATTTTGACAATTTTTGAATATTAAAAATTTTTTGATAATGCCCGATATATTTTTTCTCATATAGATAACCTTTTTTCATGTGTTCTAAAGAGCATTTACTAAAATTTTGACTAAAATCAACATACGGTGACAGCGCTTTTTCAGGACCTAAGAATTTTGTAAGATCGAGAAAACATGTGCATCACGCATCAAAATAGTGGTGAATACGTATTGATTCTATAAGTTTTGTGATATCACTTTAAAAAAAGATTAAACACAAAGAAATCTAGACCTTGTGGATCAAATTTTGTTAAGATAGAACGGTTTAAAGAAAGCAAATTTTGCGATTTTGCCAAATTTACGAGTTTTTTTGGAATAATGTTTGAAGCTTAATATATCAAAATGACTGCCACATTATTAAACATAAAAAATATGGGTTTTAACGTACTTGTAATAAGAAATAATTTGAGCCATTGTGGACTTTTTTATCTTTTTTCAGAAGCCCAAAAATTGAGTTACAAAATAAGTTAAAAAAGACGTTTTATTGTAAAATTTCTGACCTTCAAACGTGTGTCATTTTGAACAGGCAATATTCTAAGGTTCAAAATTTTGGGAATTTAATTTTTTTCATCCATATTTTAGTCCATGAAAATTTAAGCAAAATCAAAGACGTCGACTTTTTCAAATTAGTCGAAAAGTAATGAAAATACCCATATATATATATATATTTATATTTCTAATTTATGTAATACTTCAGAACTGACGATGGCCTAACAGCCAAAACTAGTTTTAATAAATAAAAAATCAAGTTGATAAAGTGTTAGCTAAAGATGTTTGTTATTGTTTGTTGTTGCAAATGCAAAGTTTTTGAACAGAGTTAGGTAAAAACAAAATGTATTTTTTAAATCTTTTATAAAATTTGTGGAAATGTCTAATAAATTGTTCTTTTTATGATTTTTGATTCCTATAAAGCTTTATTTGTAGATGTTTGTAGCTATGTATTGTAGACACTGTGGTTTATTATTGGTTAAAACGCAGTGAGACAATGTTTTCACTGTTATTTCTTGATTTTGAGTACTCTGCTTGCTTAAGTTGTTGCAGGTTTACTTTTCTAAATTGTTGTCCACGTTCTATGCGTTGCCGTGCTTTGGGGTAGTTTGTAATTTTTTTTTAATTTAGGTTTTTTGCGTTGATTTGATTATTTGCGGATTGTTTGTGTCAAGGTTAAATTTATCTTAGCATACAAGAATATTGGGATGAGTTTCTTTATCTGGGGTAATAGTTGATGCATTGCATTATTCTATATCTGACAAATGGCATGTTGATCAGTGCAATGTTGTTGCATTTGTTTTGTTTGGTTGCGGTTTTTTAAGCATTCTCGCAAAAATTGAAATTCTGGTTTGCAACTGTTGCATGAAAATTTGCTTGCCAGGCCCTGTCTGGTTGACTTGCATTATCCTTTTTTTTTAGAGCTTGGACATGTTTTTATATGTGTAAGAGTTATGATACCCTTTAAGATTTTTTTTTGTTTTTTTTTGTTGGACCAATTTTTCTTTTTTTATTAGTTTTTGCAAGCGTATTTGTCATGTTTATAGTTTTGTAGCATTGACGTCAGCAATGGAAGTTATTTTGGTATCTTATTGCTGAAACATTTTTTTTTTTTTAATTTTTGTCAATTATTTTTCACGCAATTCTATAGCATCAACTAAGTCACTAAATTTTTTAAGATACTATTCACTAAAAATTAATCTGTTCTTGGACCAACAACCACGTCTACCGAGTAAAGTTTTACCGGTGCACTCTAACAGGAGAAATCTTGAGCTCTTTGTGGTTGAGTTCTTGTATGGATTAACGTGAGCAGGGATTAAGTAATGAAGTGGGTTGGCCTAAATGTGTGTGGAAGTCATCATCATCATCTGCAGCGTTTTTGTTCATTCCTGAACATACGCTTCCTCTAGTTATTTCCATTTTGTCTTGTTCATTGCCTCTCTTGCCCATTGCTTCTCCGCCACCTTCAATAGAGCATCTCTCAACCTTGTTCTGGGTCTTCCAAGGTTTTTTCGTACCATTTGTGGCTTTTATTCAGTTATTTTTTGGTTCCAGCGTTTGTCTTCTCTTTGTGTTACGTGGCCTGCTCATCTCCACTTACATCTAGCTATCTGTAGTGCTTCATCCACTTCTTTAGTTTTGTTTCTGATCCAGCCGTTTGTCTTCCTGCCTTGTATTGTTATTCCAAGATTTTTTTTTACCCTTAATTTTTCTATAGTCCTTTTCGTTGTTGTCCACGTTTCCGAAGCGTACGTCAGGTTGGATAGTACACACTGGTCAAAAACCTTGGTCTTAAAGTGTTGTGGTTATTTGGCCTAAAAAACATTTTTGAGTCTTCCAAATGCTGCCCATGCAAGTTTTATATGTCTATCAACTTCCGCTTCCTGGTTGTGCTTTTAAAAAGTAAGTACGCATATTTGGATACTATTTCTAGTATTTGTTCTCCAACTGTAATAGGTGTTGTCAGGGGTTGATTTGCCATCACCTTGGTTTTTGAAATGTTTTGCTGCTTCATACAGCTCCGATGTCATCTGCGCTAGTTCCTGCAGTTTAAATTGATGCCCTTTTTCTCCTAATTTAATGTTTTAAAAACATCTTTTAAAGCATTTGTAAAAATCATTTTTGTGTTTCCCTGCCTAATGCCGCGGCCAATGTTAATTGGGTTTGCAGTATCAAAAGTTTGCATAGTGAGAGTAGAATTTTCATAAATGTCTTTAATAAGTTCGATGTATCTGTAGTCGATCTTGCATTGCTTCATTGCGTCTATTAAGACCAACGTCTCCATCGTAACAAATGCCTTTTCAGTCCATAAAAGTAATATAGAAGGGTTTATTGTATTCAGGAAATGGAATAATCAACCAAAACTCTGATGTTATTTGACCGCCTAAGAGCTGTGATTTTTTTTTTATATATAATTTGAATTTGAGCATAAAACTCATCAGTCACAACCATGTGTTTAGTTATGAGGATAAAAAGGATATTTAAACGAGGATACACTCTTCACACCAAGGGGCTCATCAAGGTGACTAACATAAACATACAATACAAGCCACGGGAAACATTGGTTAACATAAGGAAAAACAAAAGGATATAAGATTATTATTATTATTTTTTTTTTTTTAATTTTAATTTTTCTTTTTAACTAAATATTTAAAAAAAAATATATGAATAGTTTATATACATCTCTTTTATCTAGCGCTAGTAAATGACAGACGTTTAATGGGGAGTATACATTAGGATTTATTAATTTTTGTAAAAGCAATTGAGTAGAGTTTATATTACTAGGGCACTCAAAAAATATATGATTTAAATCACCAATAACATCGGGACAGTTTTCACAATATAGGTTAGCTTTAACACTAATTTAAAAAAAGTGAGCAAGAAATTGTCCATGGTTAAACAGCAATCGTATTATAGAAATGTATTCCGTTCTTGGAAGGTTATGATACCAAAGTAATCTAGGCATAGTTGTATTAAGTATTGTTAATTGGTTACTTGAGTTTTTACAAAAGGTTTTTCATTCATCTGACCAACTGTCATTCAATGTTTTGCGAAAGATGCAACCCAGATCCGTATATGAGATTTTAAGTTCTTTGTTTAATGGTTTATGTCCTTCTTTTGCTATATTATCGGCTTTTTCATTTCCAGATATTCCACAATGACTTTTGACCCAGACAAAATTAACATTAGTGCCTTTTTCAAAAAGTTTTGGTTCTAAAGTTACAATGTCAAATAGTATATAATTTTTAGATTTATTATTTGACATATTAGATAAACACTTTAAGACCAACATTGAATCAGAAAAAATGACCACGCTATCAAATTGCTTATTCCAAGGCTTGTTTAATTGCTATAGCTTTTGTAGAAAATATTGAAAAGATTGGTAATAACTTAACGCATTTTTGATAGTTCACGTTTTTGGCAAAAAAAGCAGCTGTTGTATGTTGGATAGGTTTTGACCCATCTGTATATATTTCAATTGGGTTTGGTAGTCTTGAAAGATAATCGTTTAATGTGTAACTGTTATTGATATTGGTTGGTTGAGTAGGTATATATACGTTAAGTTGTCGTGTTAAACATTCGTATTTTATGGTTTTCTACGTATAATAATCACATTTGTATATGTCTGTATAATCTAAATTTGCATATAAGTAACGAGCAGATGCTAAAGGGGGAGATGTGCAATGACTCCAGTATTGAGATGTAAAAGTATTCATTGCTAAATCATGCAATTTATCAAATAAGTTTTTATTGTGCAATCTAATTTTAGCCAGCATTTTAGAAGCTATAAACTGTTTGCGTAAATATAGCGGAGGTTCATGACATTCGGCCAATAGTCCAGTTGTTGGAGTAGATCGCAATACACCACAGCAAATTTTTAACGCTTTAAATTGAAGTCTGTCTAATTTTTGTTGAGTTTTGCATGCAGAACCGTAAGCAAAAGAACCGTAGTCAATTATAGAACGTATGTATGATTTGTAAAACATTATACTTGTTTTAATATCAGCACCCCACTTGTATTTTCAAATAGTTCTTAATAAGTTTATTCCTCTTTCACATCTGCTTTGTATATGTAAAATTTCTTTGTTCCATAGTAGTTTTTTATCCAATATTATACCAAGGTATTTATAATGGTTTAGTATAGGAATAGAGTGACCAGATAAATCTATTCCTTCATTGATTGGTGTTTTATGAGGAGAAAAGAAAACAACGCCGCATTTGTCAGTTGACAATTCAAAACTATTTTTAATCAACCAAGGTTGTAGTTTGGACATTATTAGTTTTAAGTAGTTAATAGTACCTAAGATAGTTTTTGTAATTACGTAAATAACAAAGTCATCAGCGTATTGTAGTGTGGTGATGATTCTGGGACTAAATAAAGAGTGTATATCTAAGGTGTAAATATTAAAAAGAATAGGGTCAAAACTGAGCCTTGTGGTAAACCCGCAGATATTAAACGAGGTCCAATTAAATTTGGGCCGTTTTGAATATATAATTCTCTATCAGAAAATAAGTTAATTATTATTGATATTAATTTTGAAGGAAATTTATGAATATTCATTATGTTTGATAATATATCTAAATTTACTTGATCGTATGCACTTTTTATGTCTATAAATAAAGAACCAAGGTAATCATTATTGGTCAATGTAGTCTGGATATCAGTTACTAAATGAGCAATTGAATCAAAAGCTCTTTTGCCTGAATTAAAACCATATTGTGTGCATGGTATATTATCGGTTTGATTTAATCACCACTCATTTTTTTTTTTAATATTTGTTTCAATGTTTTAGTAATACATGACATTAACGCAATTGGCCTAAACAATGTGACGTCGTTTTTGTTCTTATTTGGCTTAGTGGTTTAGGAATAGTATTTTGTTTTAATATTGTATTAAATATAGACTGAATTTCTATTTTGCCTGTCGATGGAAGATTGTAAATCATAGGGTATGATATTTGGTCTAAGCCTGGAGCCGTATTAGTTTTATTATTAATGCTTGTATTTAGCTCCGCCATTGATATTTCTTTTAGTAGAATATGGTCGTTTATGTCATTATTGTTTACATTGTTTATAGGCTTTTAATGTACAGATGGTGGTGATATAGAAATTAAAAATAATTTGCTTAATTCCGACGACATTTGTAGAGAAGAATTGAAAGTTCTCATAATTTTACGAATAGTACTCCACACTGATTTTGAGGAAGATTGTGAATTTAGGTTATTGCAATAGTTGGCCCAGTATTCTTTGGCTTTGCTCTTAAATAGCAGTTTTGATGCAGCAATAAGTTTTTTACATGTTATATAATTTTCAATTGTACCGCTTTGCTTGTAATCTTGGAATTTTTTTTTCTATTACTAAATGCAGTTTTACAGTCATTATCAAACTTGGGAGGATTATGTTTAAATGTAGGACAAAAAGGTTTATTTATTGGTATTGCTTTTTTGGCTGCACAGTTAATTGACGTATAAAAATCTGTCAGGTTAGGACTATTTAAAAAAGCGTGGATTGCGTCATTAAAAGAGTTTTTAAAACATAACCAGTCAATTTAATTTGTTTTCCATTAGTAATTTGGGTATATTATTTTAGATTCAAATTGAGTTTTATATTTTATAACTATTAGAAACTGATCCGAGCCAAAAGTATCGTTTGCAACTTCCCAATTGATGAAAGGATGAAGTCTGGCGTAACAAAGAGATATATCTATTGCAGACTTTTGTGCTGAAGGTCTAGATAGTCTAGTTGCTTGACCATTATTTAAAATTGTAATATTATCTACATTGTCCAAAGCATCAATTAAGTTTCGTCCAACAGTGTTATTTGAAGAAGATCCCCATACAAAACTTTGAGCATTAAAATCTCCACCTATTATAAAGTCACCTTAAAATTGTAAAAGAAAATTAGATAAGTCGTTCACAGTTAAGTGAACTGATGGAGGATGGTACACAGATGCAATGATTAAGTATGATGATTTTAAGTAAACTTTAACAGCAACTGTTTCAAATTTATTATTAAATGTGGCAAGCAATGAATATATTTCAGAACGAATATGATCAGCCACTAAAATTGCAACATCACCTTTGCCATCATTTCTATCATAGTGATACACGTAAAATTTTTTAATTTTTAAATTATTATTTGGTTTTATCCAAGTTTCTGATAATAAAATAATATCTGGTTTAAATAAAGTCAAAATAATTTGAAAATTGCGTCTATTAGCATTAATAGAACCGCAATTTCATTGTATTATTTGCAAAGTTTTGCTATGTGAAATAGGCATTGTTTAAATCTATTTTATCTATGGCATTTTTAATTATCTCTTCAATATGTATATTTATTTCTGACAATTCATTTTGAGACAATGTATTTTTAAGAATATTTAGTACTACCTCAGACATACCAAGAACTAATTTATTTTTATAATGTTCAAATTCTTCTCTTTAAGGGTTTTGGATTATAATTTGTTCTTTACAAGAGTATGCAGGTGCAGATGTGGGACTTAAAAGGTTAGAAGGAATATTTTTTCTTTTTCGGGAATTGTTATTCAATTGGGTATTTATAGTGATATTGTTAGTGTCTTGCCTAATATGAGGTCTGTTATTATTTTCAATTGGGATTTGAATTTGTTACTTATTTGAAGAAGGCAAATGTTTGTTGAAGGGTATTGATGTAAATCTGATAAAACCGAAAATCTGTTATATGAGGCAATTCTAGCATATGATGAGGAGTTATCTAAAGCCATTTTGGCTTCTTTAAAAGATAAGTTGGATTCTGCCATTATTTTTCTAATTTCTTTTTGTTTTTTTATAATATGGACAGTCTCTGGATGTAGAATTATGATTATTAACTAACTATTGAAGTATTGGGTGAACGTAGGGTTCTCTGGATGTAGAATTATGATTATTAACTAACTATTGAATTATTGGGTGAACGTAGGGTTCTACAGATGCTCTCGCAAACCGGAAGTCCGTAGGTCAAAGGGCTTACCTTCGGCGATCGATTGTATTGCTTAGTACGTACGTAAGCTCGTGTTTTATCAGAGTAAAATCTACAAATGTGGATGAAAGTTTGTAATTTTTTGTTTTCTGGGGTAATTTGGAGCCCTGATTACGATTTTGATATCGCCGTGTCGATATTCCCAACATTTCTCCCTCTTATCCATAAATGGCTATTTTCGGTCAATTTGAAAGTTCTAAAAGCGTGAAACTAACATACTCCTAGTCGGCGGATGGGGCCGCAGATTTTTTTATGCAAAGGCACTGACCCCAGTAGGTTGTTGGAAAAAGCGGAAGTCCGTGCTTAAAGGGGTTCTCCTTCGGCGATCGAAAGAGTCAAAACATACAAAAGGGGGGAGTCTGTCTTCTTTTTGGACTAGGATTTTTTCAATTTTTGGAGAAAAAGGTCGAATTTTTTGCATTTCCTGACGTAAAATGAACCCCTAATTACGATATTGGGGGTCCGACTCCGATATTCCTAGCACCCTGGCAGCAATTTTAAAATAACCGCCAAAAACACGGTTTTTTTGCGTTTCGAAGGGCAAAAAAGGCACTAAACGGTGAAGGGCAGGGACGCAATTGCTCCTGAGGGTAGTTAACAGACCCATCTAAATTCCTGCCAAACCGGAAGTTCGTAGGTCAAAGGGTTTTCCTTCGGCGATCGACGAAAGTTTCGGTTTTATCGCGAATACGTACATAAGCTCACGTCGCCACACTAAAAATGCAAATGTAGACCAATGTTGGTAAATTTTTGGTTACTGGGGTAATTTGGACCTCTGATTACGATTCCGGAATCGCCGTTTCGATATTCGCAACCGTTCACCTTCTAGTTCATAGCTGTTTTTTGGTGTATTTTTCTTATGAAAACGTGTGAAACAAATATAGTTTTAAGAGGCCGAAGAAGACGCAATTGCTCCTGTGGCAAGACAACAGACCCCGGCAGATGCTTTCGCAAACCGGAAGTCCGTAGGTCAAAAGGTTTACCTTCGGCGATCGATTGGATTGCTTAGTACGTACGTAAGCTCGTGTTTTATCAGAGTAAAATCTACAAATGTGGATGAAAGTTTGTAATTTTTTGTTTTCTGGGGTAATTTGGAGCCCTGATTACGATTTTGATATCGCTGAGTCGATATTCCCAACATTTCTCCCTCTTATCCATAAATGGCTATTTTCGGTCATTTGAAAAATCTAAAAGCGTGAAACTAACATACTCCTAGTCGACGGATGGGGCCGCAGATTTTTTTATGCAAAGGCACTGACCCCAGTAGGTTGTTGGAGAAAGCGGAAGTCCGTGCTTGAAGGGGTTCTCTTTCGGCGATCGAAAGAGTCAAAACATACCAAAAGGGGGAGCCTGTTTTCTTTTTAGACTAGGATTTTTTCAATTTTTGGAGAAAAAGGTCGAATTTTTTGCATTTCCTGACGTAAAATGAACCCCTAATTACGATTTTGGGGGTCCGACTCCGATATTCCTAGCACCCTGGCAGCAATTTTAAAATAACCGCCAAAAACACGGTTTTTTTGCATTTCGAAGGGCAAAAAAGGCACTAAACGATGAAGGGCAGGGACGCAATTGCTCCTGAGGGTAGTTAACAGACCCATCTAAATTCCTGCCAAACCGGAAAGACGTAGGTCAAAGGGTTTTCCTTCGGCGATCGACGAAAGTTTCGGTTTTATCGCGAATACGTACATAAGCTCACGTCGCCACACTAAAACTTGCAAATGTGGACCAATGTTGGTAATTTGATGGTTACTGGGGTAATTTAGACCCCTGATTACGATTCCGGAATCGCCGTTTCGATATTCGCAACCGTTCACCTTCTAGTTCATAGCTGTTTTTCGGCGTATTTTTATTATGAAAACGTGTAAAACAAATATAGTTTTAAGAGGCCGAGGAAGACGCAATTGCTCCTGTGGCAAGCCAACAGACCCCGGCAGATGCTCTCGCAAACTGGAAGTCCGTAGGTCAAAGGGTTTACCTTCGGCGAGCGATTGTATCGCTTAGTACGTACGTAAGCTCGTGTTTTATCAGAGTAAAATCTACAAATGTGGATGAAAGTTTGTAATTTTTTGTTTTCTGGGGTAATTTGGAGCCCTGATTACGATTTTGATATCGCCGTGTCAATATTCCCAACATTTCTCCCTCTTATCCATAAATGGCTATTTTCGGTCTATTTGAAAGTTCTAAAAGCGTGAAACTAACATACTCCTAGTCGGCGGATGGGGCCGCAGATTTTTTATGCAAAGGCACTGACCCCAGTAGGTTGTTGGAGAAAGCGGAAGTCCGTGCTTTAAGGGGTTCTCCTTCGGCGATCAAAAGAGTCAAAAGCTCACACTATCAATTATTACTTTTTGAGGTAATTTTAAGCCTGCAAATGTAATGGCAACTGTTTGTCTTTTAGTATATGTTACTTCCTCTTCAGAACTTATATGTTTTTTATTAAAACGGCGTATACTTAAAATTTCTATACTTGATGAGATATAATCTAAAAGATATTGGTCACAAAATATGTATCAACAAATCTTATGATACCACGTTTTTCGGTTAGATGTTTGGGAACATATGCAATTAAATTATTTCTTTTTATTATCTGATGAGAAACGAGAACATTTGCTGCAACTGCAGAATTAATTTCAACTTTAATTCTGTTTCTACCAATGCTTGATATATCAATTAATTGTGATTTAATTTCAGGGACTGAATGTAAAATTGAACCTATCTGTAATGGATGGAGTTTTCCAATATTTTTATTTTCATGTTCAATGTAAATAACATAAAATCCGTATAATAAATCATGTTTGTATTTTATATTAAGATTTTTAGGGGTTACGGGTTTATTAGAAATTGTTTGTTGAGAAAGATTTACGTTAGACCTTGTAGAATTGATATCCTTGTTAGAAGGATTTATATTATTATCTGCATTCACATTAGAATTTTGCGATATACCATTTGAATATCGTTAGTAATTGTATTATCATAATAGGCGGGGGGGAATTGCCTCTCGCTTTCTCTTCGCCAGTCATCCGGTATTTTGATTCATCAAGCTACCGGTAAGTTAATATAAAAACCCAATAATTAATGGAACGGACTCACCGGATTAATTTTCAAACACAATAAATATGTTTTTATTTTATACAACAAAGAGAGTTAAGAAATATTTGATAATTTAAACTAAAGGAGCGAAAGCACAGTTAAATACGTCTGTATTGTACTGGAGAATATTCGCGAATGAGCTGTGATTTGACCCCGTTGATTTTTTTTAACGAAGACCTTAAAACAATGTAATACGCTAACCATCCAGAGACAATTAATGCCTTAAAACACAAAAAAGTTGCTATTTATGCAATTGGAGCTCAAACAATTAAAAATGTACTAAAAAATTGGATTAATCGAATTGGTTACTGTCAAACCAACCGTGGCAGTTATTTGAATGATGTTGTGTTTCATTCTTAAATGAAAATGTTCAACTTTTCTAACTCATAATTATGAAAAAAAATTTATTAGTTTTTTATTGGCATAGCCGATTCAAATTCCAAAAGTTAACCCTAACCGCCAACTTGGCAAAAATACTTAATAAATAACTCAACGTAAAATAGAAAGATCAATGCTTGGAGTATCACTACAGGCTGGGTGATAATGATAATGAATAATTATTGTTAATTAAGTAAGCTTCAACTATAAATGATTTTTATTTAATAATAATGAAACACACAATTTAAATTGTAAAGTAAAATAAATTAAAATCTATAATTTCCATGCTAAATTTTTATAAATTAAATAAAATTTTGTAATTTATTATTTTATAGTGGTGGTGTTGTTATAGTTCTTGATGGGAAGCATCCACAAGCACCATCTATACATTGTCCATATTGGTATCCGGCAGATAGACACAACCTGTTACATTTTGCCTGTGCTAGAGGACCTCCAAAGAAGCTACATGAGATTCTAGTCTGAAGTTTAACTAAAATAAATTAAAAATGTAAATTTTAGAAACAATAATTAATATATCAATCTACACACAATGATATCAAGTCAATATTAGTCTAGATCTGGGTTTCTTAAATTATGCGACGCGATTGTTTCAAATTAAAGTGTACATTACAGTTTTATATTCAAGCAGCTAATAATTTATTTTAATATTTTGTTTTCATTCAATTGTTTTTTGCATTAATTTAAAATAATACATAATTAATTACTTACGGATATCTGGAACTTCTTTATTATCTTGAGCTGCTGCTAGAAGCACAACCGCAAAAAAACTCAATACAAGTACAAATTTCATTTTGTAATTACTTTATTAGAATGATATTTTTTTATAAAATCTGAGTTAATTTATAGTAAACCGTAATCTGTAAGTCAACTTTTCCAAGTACATTGTAAAACAATATTAACTATACTCAAGTACACTTCTATTTATTGTTATTTAATATTCTATTTTTTACGTCTTAAGTAAATATGTTAATTGTTATTTAACCTTTTGGATTATTTAATTTTTATGTTATCTTATTTTTGAGTGTTTTAGCAATGCAAACAAAATAATTTTGTATTTGCTTATAAATTGTTATTGTAAATGCTTATTCTCTTAAATTTTGGGAATTTCTAAGCAAATATTTTACGATATTTAGGTTTTCTACGCAAAATTTAATAAATTTTATATAGTATTTTTAATTGTCGAGCGAATTTGATGATTATTTATATGATATAATCATCTTTTTTGTGCAGTTTAACAAAAGATTTTGAAGTTTTATAAGCTATAAATGGATTTATGCGTCAATTTTAATGAATTTTATGTGATAAACATGAATTTTAAGCAAATTCATGTTAAAAATAATGTTTTTCTGTGTACTTTTGATGTTTTCTAAGTAAATTTTATATTATAAATAAGTATAATTTTCCAATTTTATGAGTTAAAAGTGATTTTTATACTAGGAATGAGTTTCCTAAGCAATTTTAATATTATAAATGTTTATTCTGTCTAATTTTTGTGATTTTTGAGTTTTTTTTTTAAACAAATTTTATACTTTCTTTACGAATTTTGATAAAATTTGTGTTAAACATAATTTCAGCAAAATTTATGCCAAAAGTAAGTTTTTTGTGCGACTTTGATATTATTAATGTTTATTCTGTGCAATTTTGCGATTTTTGAAGCAAGTTTTGTGAGTTTTTGCGTTTATGGTATAAATGTTTTTTTCCTTGCAATTTTGAATATTGTTTTGTTAACTTTAGTAAAGTTTCTATTATAAACGTGACTTTTGAGCAAATTTGTTGCTAAAATTAATGTGGTAGACGTGATTTTTTTGTGCAATTTTAGATTTTTAAATTTTTTTAATGAGTTTTTGTTTCAATTTTTATGTTAGATTTTTTTTGTGCATTTTTGAGGTTTTTAAAGCAAATTTTATGCTTTAAATGTTTTTTTTTCGCTAATGTTGATCAAATTTATATGATATTTAGCTAATTTTATAAAATTTTAAAAAGCTCAAAAATAGAAAAAGCGCCAAAAAGCTTTGATGAGATACCGAATGAACTGTTCAAGTATGGTAAGCAAGAACTAAGCACACAATTTAACAATACTTTACCAAGAAATCCTTGACACAAGAATTGTCCTAAAAGAATGGAAAAAGAGCATAACTATCCCAATCTTCAAAAAAGGAGACAGAAAATGTCCCAAAAAATATAAAGAAAAAACACTACTGAGCAGTCATCATAAAACTATTTACCCGAATCATTGTATCCATCCTGCTAGATCATATAACAATAAGTGAAGAACAACAAGGCTTTAGGAATAACAGATCAATCACTGATGCCATATTTGCAATAAAACAATTAGTGAAAAAATTAATAAAGTACAACAAACCTGCCTAACTAAGGCGTACGACCGAGTCAAACTAAAAAACGTAATAAAAGTGCTCAAAGATAATAACATACCCAAAGAATTAGTTGACATAATCAAAGAACTAAATACTAACACAACAACCCTAGTAAAATACCAATAAATTTTGCATCTCCAGACACCACATTTATTGTCCAAAACTAATTTTTATGTTCTTGGTCATAAATTTTGCAACAAAAACCAAATTTTTGACAGTTTTTTACAATTTGTTCAAAATTTTGTTCTGGAACTATGTAAACCATTACAACTCCGTAAAGCACCATTAAATTCTGCATCTGCAGACACTACATTTATTGTTCAAAAGTAATTTTAATGTTCTTGATCATAAATTTTGCAACAAAATCACAACTTTTTGACAGTTTTTTCGCAATTTGTTTTAAATTTTGTTCTGGAACTTAGTAAACCAATACAACTTCGTAAAGCACCATTCAATTTTGCATCTCCAGACATTGTATATATTGTTTAAAATTAACTACTCAAAATTTGTTTTAGAACTTTCTAAACCACAAAAAAATCCAATAAATTGTGCATCTTCAAACACTAAATTTGTTGTCCAAAATTAATTTGTATGTTTTTAATCATAAAGTTTGCAACAAAATACCGACTTTTGGACAGTTTTTTGCAATTTACCTAACAATTTGTTCTGAAACTTTGTAAATTATTAGAACTCCGTAAAGCTTCATTAAATTCTACATCTTGAGACACTAAATTCATTGTTAAAAATTAGTTTTTATGTTTTTAAATGTAAAGTTTGCAACAAAATACCGTTTTTTCGATAGTTTTTTGCAATTTATTCAAAATTTTGTTTTGGAACTATGTAAACTATTACAACCACGTAAAGCTCCATTAAATTAAGCATCTCTAGGCTATAAATTTGTGACCAACATTCTATTTTGATATTTTTAAACGTGAATTTTGTAACAAATTACTAACTTTTTGACAGGTTTTTGGATTTTAGTTAAAATTTTGTAATAGAACTAAGTAAACCATTACAACTACGCAAAGTTTGATTAAGTTATGCAATTCTATACACTAAATTTATTGTTCAAAATTTATTTTTATGTTCTTGATCTTAAAATTTGCAACAAAATACCAACTTTTTGACAGTTTTTTTTGCAATTTAATCAAAATTTTGTTATAAAACTTTGTAAATCATTGCAACTTCGTAAAGCTCCAAACTTCAAATTTGTTGTCCAAAAGAAACTTTAATGTTCTTGATCATAAATTTTGCAACAAAATAAAGACTTTTTGACATTTCTTTGCAATTTGTTTAAAATTTTGTTCTGAAACTTAATAAACCAATACAACTCCATAAAGAACCATTAAATTTTGCATCTCCAGACATCACATACATTGCCTAAAATTAACTTCTATGTTATTGATCGTAAAATTTGCAACAAAATACCGACTTTTTGAAAGTTTTTTTGCAATTTACTCAAAATTTGTTTTTAAAACTTTGTAAACCATTACTACCACGCAAAACTTCAATTAATTGTTCATATCCAGACACTAAATTTGTTGTCCAAAATTAATTTGTATGTCTTTAATCAAAAAGTTTGCAACAAAATACCGACTCTTGGGTAGTTTTTTGCAATTTACCTAACAGTTTGTTGTAGAACTTATTAAATTATTAAAACGTAAAGCTCCACTAAATTCTACATCTTGAAACACTAAATTTATTGTTAAAAACTAATTTTTATGTCTTCAAATGTGAAGTTTGCAACAAAAAACCGATTTTTCGATAGTTTTTTGCAATTTATTCAAAATTTTGTTCTAGAATTATGTAAACCATTACAACCACGTAAAACTCCATTAAATTGTGCATCTCTAGACTATACATTTGTGTTCAACATTTAATTTTGATATTTTTAAAAGTGAATTTTGTAACAAATTATCAATTTTTTGACAAGTTTTCGGATTTTAGTCAAAATTTTGTAATAGAACTAAGTAAACCATTACAACCACGCATATCTTGATTAAATTATGCATCTTCAAACACTAAATTTATTGTCCTAAATTAATTTTTATGTTCTTGATCGTAAAATTTGCAACAAAATACCGACTTTTTAAAAGTTTTTTTGCCATTTACCAAAAATTTTGTTTTAAAACTTTGTAAACCATTACAACCCCGTAAAGCTCTATTAAATTCTGCATCTCCAGACATCAATACATTGTCTAAAATTAATTTTTAGATTCTTGATCGTAAAATTTGCAACAAAATACCGACTTTTTGAAAGTTTTTTTGCAATTTACTCAAAATTTGCTTTACTTTACTTTGTAAACCATTACTACTACGCAAAACTTCAATAAATTGTTCATCTCCAGACACTTAGTTTGTTGTCCAAAATTAATTTGTCTTTAATCATAAAGTTTGCAACAAAATACCGACATTTGGACAGTTTTTTGCAATTTAGCTAATATTTTTTCTGGAACTTTGTAAATTATTAAAACTTTTTAAAGATCCATAAATTCTACACCTTGAGATACTAAATTCATTGTTAAAAATTAATTTTTATGTTTTTAAATGTAAAGTTTGCAACAAAATACCAATTTTTTGATAGTTCTTTGCAATTTATTCAAAATTTTGTTCTGGAACTATGTAAACCATTACAACCACGTAAAGCTCTATTAAATTGTGCATTTCTAGGTTATACATTTGTATTCAACATTCAATTTTGATATTTTTAAACTTGAATTTTGTAACGAATTACTAACTTTTTGACAGGTTTTTGGATTATAGTTAAAATTTTGTAATAGAACTAAGTAAACTATTACAACTACGCAAATCTTAATTAAATTACGCAATTCTAGACACTATTTGCAACAAAATACCGACTTTTTAACAGTTTTTTTGCAATTTATCCAAAATTTTGTTATAGAACTTTACATTTTGTTCTGCAACTTTGTAAACCCTTACAACCCAGTAAAGCTTTATTAAATTTTGCATCTTGAAACACTTAATTCATTGTTAAAAATTAATTTCTATGTCTTTAAATGTAAAGTTTGCAACAAAATACCGTTTTTTTGTACTAGTCAATAACAACAGAACCAAAGACCTACCCATATCAACTGGAATTAAACAGGGAGATTCACTAAGTTTTTCATATTTAACATCATTATGGATCGGATAATGTATGACGTTAAAAGATTTGAGCAAGGATTTAAGATAAACAAAAGGGAGGTATGCTACGCTGATGACGCCTTGATAATAGCAGAAAACAAGGACAACCTACAGAGAATGCTACATGCGTTCTACTTAGCAGCCACTCAATATAATATGAAAATTTTGATTCAGAAGACCAAATCACTAGTTATAGCCAAAAAACCGTTGCAAATTAGCAGTAAACAATCAAATAATCAAACAAGTCATGACCTTCAAATATCTTGGCGTAGAAGTAACCACTAAGCAAGATTGAACAGGGAAGGTAAAATACCAAGTCACCAAAACGACAACAATATTAGGAGACCTGAGAGATATGATTTGGACTAACAAAAACATAAACAAGGAAGCCAAGGTACAAATATACAAAACATGTGTACGCCCAGTATTGACATATGCAGCAGAAGCCCGAGCAGAAACCACAAAAGCCATACTCAAAACAACAGAGATGCGAGTGCTAAGATATATAACCGGACATACGCTAAAAGACCAAATACCAAGCGTTGACATATGGTAAAGATGCAACACACAAGACGTCGTTAGATAGATAAAGCAGCAAAAAAGAGCGTGAATTGAGCACGTGACAAAAATAAAAGAGCACTTTGTAGTCAAAATAGCAAGAGATAAATGACCAGGAACGCGAAAACCACTGGACAGACCACCAAAGAGATGGAAAGAGAGCTAGACATCAGTATCGTAGGAGAATCCAGAGGTTTATTAGAAAAGAAAGAAAAAGTAGAAAATATTAGTTAACTTATACTTTATAGCTAAATTTTGCTATTTTTAACATTTTATTAACAGAGTTTGGCATTTTTCTAACAATATTTTGACATTTCATACCCAAATTTTGCTATTATTAAGATTTTATAAAAAAATTAACACTTTTTTAACAGTTTATGGTTGGATTTAGGTGTTTTTCAAAAATATTTTGATAATTTTTTGGCCGGATTTTGATTCTATCTGAAAATGTTTTAATGTTTTACACCGGATTTAGTTATTTCTGACTTTTTATCATAACATATAGCAGTTTTTAACGGTTATAAATTAATTTTTGACATTTCTTGAAAAATGTTTTGCACTTTTACATAGTTTAAAGCCAAACTTTGTTATTTTTTAACAATTTTTTAATGTTTCAAAACTCAATTTTGTTATTTTTAAAAATTTTCTACTTTTTTAACAGTTTATAGCAGAATTTTGTTACTTTATAACAATATTTTAATGTTTTAAAGCCGGGTTTTGCTAATTTTGATATTTAATGAATAGAATTTTACACTTTTCAACAGATTATGGCCGGATTTGGGTGCTATTTGACAATATTTTGGAACTATATTAGATTATATAAATAGTACTTTATATTTTTTAACAGTTTATGACTAGACTTTGGTGCTTTGAGACAATATTTTGATATTTAAAGACCAAATTTAGTTATTTTTAACATTTTATAAATAAAATTTTACTTTGTCAGAACAAGAGAAAGATGAGCAATCAAGTTTTCGAGCGGGAAGAATGTTTTTTGCCTCAAACAAGTTAAAGAGAAAATATGAACACCAACCAAGAAACCCACTTCATGTCTATAGATCTTCGCAAGACGTATGGAAAACTACAAAAAACAAACATTAACCATTTTCTTGTAAACGCCTTCAAAAACCTGTACAAAGAATCAACATCTCAAATTAATATAAGTAATAGACTATCACAAAAGTTAATAAAGGTTTACGTAAGGGATGCTGTGTAACATCCACTCTGTTCAAAATACATAAGGGGAGACCCAAAAGTAACGGGAATTGTTTGATCCGGTGTCCGTTAGGGATACGTCTCCTGAGTTAGTGTGCAAAGTTCTATTGCTGTGAGTGTATCAGTTTGTCTGTAGGAATTTTTTTAGTCAAACAACTTTTTCATTTTGCTGAAAACATAATGGCCGATTATCAAGAGCAATTTACGGTTGTAAAATTTTGTTTTTTGTAAACTAATGTAATGCCCTTAGTAAAACCAAAGTTTACAAGTGGTTTTCACGTTTTAAAAATAGAGAAATGTCAATTAAAAACCAACCCCGCCCCTCAACGTCAAGAAGTGACAAAAACGTCGACAAATTTAATGCTTTTGTTTGTGTAGACCGTCGCCAAACTATTGATAAATTCTGTGAGATGTCTGAAATATCATGCAGTTCAATTCAGAAGATTTTATCCAAAAATTTGAAAAGTTGCTGACAATTTTGTCCTTTGCCTTCTCACAGGCGAGCAAATGGAGCGTCGACTTCAGGCATGTTTTTAGCTTCAAAATCAACTTAAAGAAAACCCTAATTTTTTTTCCAAAGTGATTACTTGTGATAAATTGTGGTGTTATAGATACGATCTCGAAACAAAGCAGCAATCAAGCTAGGGGAAGACACCTGGCTCTCCTCGTCCCAAAAAAGCTTGCCAAGTAAAGTCAAACATCAAGACAATGCTTATTTGTTTCTTCGATTGCAGAGATGTTGTACAAGCGAAGTTTCTTTCCCCGGTTCAAACAGTTAACTAAAAGTTCTACTTGTAAGTTTTAAAAAAATTGAGGGAAAGTATCCGGAAGAAAAAACTGATTCTTCCATCATGACAACGCGCCGGCCTTAACCGCTTTCTTCGTAAAGCTGTTTTTAGCCAAAAACATCATGACACTAATTGTCCACCTCCCCTACTGACCGGATCTAGCCCCCAGTAATTTTTTTTTGTTTCTCAGGGTCAAAAGGGACATGAAAGGAAAGCCACTGTTGAAGAAGTAAAACAAAATCTGCTGGAAGGCCTAAAAAACATTTCAATAAGTAAATTAAAAAATGTTTTGAACAATGGAAGGGTCATTTGCAGAGGTGCGTTGTGGTTAAAGGAAAATACTTTGAAAGTGATCAAAATTTGGTGCAAAAATATTAAGAAATAAAGAAGCTATGACAAAATTCCCGTTTTTTTTTTGGATTTTGCATCTCTTGTATAGCAAAAGCACTAAATACATGAAAAAAAAATGTAGTGAGATGGGTATTGAAATAAGCAATGTGTGCCTGTATACCTTACAGGCTGACAACCAGGTCGTAATTGGGAGTGACTTAGAGTTATGAAATTGTATAAGAAGTACACTAAATGAAGCCTAAAACTTATTAAACAGAAAACAAAGTACCTACCAATTGGAGCAAAAAAATCCAACATAAAATTAGAGACAGAGGAAATTGAAACAAGCAGTCAGTAAAATTTGATGCATCTGAAAAAGATGGCAACGAGATTCAATAACGGGTAACACAAGCTAGAAAATTGATGCTTGAATGGAATACTGTAGAGCAGGAAATTGAGAAAAAAACGTAAGTTTATCAACTACAAAACCCTTATAAAAAGTACACTAATCTATGGTGCAGAAACGTAGAGAATTATAGAAAAAAATTTAAAAAGATTGGAAGCAACCAAAATAGAGCCAAACAATAGAAGTATCCAGAAGAAAAATGATTTGGAACAAAGACATACGACAAGGCATGGGAGTGAAAGGGTCATTAACAACAAATTTTGAGAAAAAACAATTATTATGGTATAGACACAATCAGAAAATGGATGAAACAAGACTCAAGACTACCAAAGAAAGCTATGCACTGGATAAATTGCAGGAAAAAAAAATTTAAGAAAAACTTGGAAAGAAGGGGTAACCAACGCGATGAGTATAAGAGATCTACGAGAAGAGCAATGGAGCAACCAAGACATATGGATATTGGGCATCGAACAACGTTGCAAGACGTATAATAGGAATACATTTATGTCAGCCAAGGATATTCATCATTATGATACGAGGTATTGCAGCAAGCTACGAACTGACAAAACTCGAACCACAAGTTTTAAAAAGTCGCCAAAGTATGCAGGGGCACATTTTTATAATTTATTAAACGACCCACTAAAAAACTGCACAAACATAAAAATATTTAAAAATAACTTAAAAAACTTCTTAATTGAACAGTGTTTTTATACAATTGAAGAGTTTTGTAATTATAAATAAGTGTATGCGTGTGTTTTTATATTTATTTATTATATTTTTAAGTTTTATATACTTTGTGCTTATACTGTTTATATTTTTAAAATGTTTTGTAATGTTTATTTGTAATTCTTGTATTGAACCTTATTTTAATGACATGTCCTATCGACTTATGTAGTTGCATATTGGATTAATAAACATCTATCTATCTATCTATCTATTAAAGCATTGATTGGCTTTATATATTGAAGCAAGATATTTATGTTTAGGGAACTCTAAAAGATAAAGTATATGAGATGCCAGTTAGTTCAAAAAACCAAATAATTTTAATAATTGTAAATGAGCTGGACCACATTAGACAAACTTTGTTTTATTTAAAAAAATGCAAAAGTACTTTAGGGCATAAAGAAAAAGACAATACAACCTATAGTTTCAAAATGACCCTTACGGCACATAACAAAATTAGTATTAAATACTGACCAAGAAGTGTGAATAGTGTCAATATTTAGGAACAAAAACTAGCAACAATAGAAAATTTAAACCATAGATCAAAGAAAGAAATAAACAGAATAGACAAGCATAATCACTGTTCAACTTTGTTCTCTGGGACTAGAACATTTTGAAAGTGTTAAAAACTTATATAATTGTTAAAATCAGAACCATATGTATATAGCTCAAAAATATAGACAATTGGCGGTAGAATGGAATGGAAATAAGTTTTTAAAGAAATTCTGCGGGAAAAAATAAATTAAAAAAAAAACAATGCCAGAATAAGAGAAATAATGTAGAAAAAACAAATTACAGAAAATATAGCGTTGACGTAGAAATTTCAGAAAATAATTTAGATCCAAGTATAGAGAAAGGGTATTGAAAGGCGACGGAGAACACTATAATAGAATAGAGTAAAATATCCAACCATTTGCTAAAAAACAATTAGGTGGCTTACACAGTACAGTGACTACAGGCAAGTAGTTTCAATTCAAGTGTTAATTATTATTTATTATAGTTCCGTTCTTTGAGTTATATATGATGGCTGATGCTAGAATTTATAATTGGTTATAAGTGTTTTATAGCCGTATTCCGTAGCAATTTTTTCTAGATTTTATTAACATTCTAGTTTTTGGATCTCAATTTTAGCTTCAAAGCTCATTTTTTTGCAAAATTGTTGGAATATTATAAAACGGTTTTTGGTAGAATAAGAAGAATGGGATCATTTTAGTACATTCAAAAAACTGCTAAAAACTTTGTAAAAAGTAACTACTTAGTTTTTTTTTATAATTTTATTTTTTTCTAGTTCTTTAAAATATATAAAAGTTCTTAATACTTTTTAGATTTTATAATTTTTTTTAATTCTTTAAAAAAAATTGATTTCTAGAAGCTTATATATTGTAACTATATACTTTAAAACATTTGCTGCAGTAGTAAAACCAAAACAATTATTTGTGCTTGAGTTTTGGAATTTGAAATAAATTAGTTGAAGCTGCTTTTGAGTCCGTTGTTTTATCAACTTTTTGTTAAACACATTTTACATATTTGATAATAGTCATCAGTTGCGGTTAGTAACAAAACTATTACAAACTTTTTAAAATATATAAGAATAATCACAATCGCAATTTATAGCTCATTATCATAGCTAATATTTTCGCAGTATTGTACTTAAATAATGCATATTACATAGTTTATAATAAAATCACATCAATAAAACATACTGGTGTATATTAAAGGTCATATTTACATACAAGCTTGAGTAAAATGCATTTTAAAAATAATCTAAAGTTTATTAAAATAATTAAAATATTTTTTTAAATTAATTTTTCTGTTCTGCAGCATTAAAACTATAACTTATTCCAATTCTAAGCAAACAGCATAGCACTATTTAATCTTTTTAGTTAGAGTTAAGACTTGAAACTATTGACTCTACACAAAGTATTAGAAAATCAAATTTGTGATAAGCTTTTATATTTTTTTATGCAAACTACGTTGTGTTGTTTTATTATATCAATATTTCTTTTTAATTATAACTACGCAAGACATTTAAATATTATATATTGGTTTTAGTTTGCAATAAACAAAAAGGTGCTTAAAAACAACAACAATTTCAATTGTATCTGAATATACACACTAAATTAGTATTTTTTTCTTTGTTATTAATTGTTACAATGTTTTTTTTAATTTTAAGACTAAGTAAACAAATCAATATTAGTAAATATTTTGAAACTTACATTGACTATTGCACTGCAATGCAAATTGTAAGGTCAATTAGAGTTTATAGGTATGGCGTGTGTAGTAATTGAAACGTGACGCATTATTTTAAATCGTATGTTTATTTTGCAAAATAAAATTGCGCATGAAAGTTAACGATACAATTGACCTTCGTGAAAATGTTGTGCGTAGGGTTAACATGTTTATTAGTCTCTATGTGTTATATTTAGTATGTTTAGTGTTTTTTTTGTACTTCATGCAAGTATAAATTGATCCGCCTGATTACCAATATAAAAATGGTGTCTCACGACGTGAAGTCATAACTTTGTACAATTAATTTGTGAATTAAATATAGTATAAGCATTTAAATAAAAAGTGCCTACATTACCTAAAAGATTGAGACATGCATGACTTATGGATCTTTTGTGTGTCGCTCTATAAGCTGTGAAGTGATATGTGATGTTAGCCACTTTAAGTTTTAATTTGGTTTACAAGTTTCCTGCAGAAGTTTATTACTTTGTCATTTCTGGTAAAACTAAAATTGGAGTAAACGCAAGATTGTTGAAGTATTAATGGACCAAAATTTTAATGTGCTACGCAACAAGGAGATACCAAGATTGTTACATTATTTTTGTTACTATGAAGCTTGTTAAAGTATTCACAAAATTAGACTTTAAAAGTTTTTGAGACAAGTAAGGTGTCAATTTGCGGCTGTTTCCCCGATAATAGATGTGTAGATCAGGGTGTTCTTTTGGAGTGACAAATCAAAACTAACAAATTTTTTGCTAGTTTGGCTTTATCTAGAATAAACTTTACGTGCAATTTGTACGTACATCTTGGCAAGCAGAAAAAAGATGTCCAAGATCACCCTTACTAAATCCTTGCTTACGGTGCATAGCAGACTAATTGGCCAGTAGTTTTGAAAATTTATAATAAGCAAAACTTTCCATTCTGTAGAAATGTGCCCCAGAATTGTATTACTGCTTTGTGCAAGAATAATTTTAAAGCTTTTTTGGTGAATTTTCCCAGCTCAGAAGCAGATTAAGTTTTAAATTTTTAATTATTCTTTTTTAATTTGAAAAAGTCAGGTGTGTGTCATTGTAAGCGCCTTTTAAAAAATTATTGACTTCTTTGTGAACCCTTTTCACGTGCTCCAGATCTGTGTCCTTGGTCATAGAGAAGGATTATTGGAGTTTGTAGCTATCAGCACATGTTTCCTTTAAGTGTATATTAAACCAAATTCTTGTTGTAAATGGCTGGAATGAAATCATTGTCTTTTTTGTAAAATTTTGTAAAATATTCTACATTATATTTTTGTTGTAATCTACGTACCAATGCTTTAATATCCACAAATAACTTTCAAGGGATTTTGGTGCAAAACCTGATAAGTTTTAGAAGCATTTTCCGTAGTTATAAACTAGGTTAGTAAGTTGTGCAATGACTTTTTCAATGTCCGCAATCCTAAAGCTAGACTGCTAATGATTTTTTCCAGAAATCAAGAGTAGAAAATATAATCTCATTTTGCAGAGCTCTAGTAGTACTAGGTTGTAATTGGAGCTAAGGTCATTGCTTTTTTATTTTGATTTGCAAGTTGACTTTTTTAAGTATTGCTACGTTAAGAACGTCTATTTGGTGATCAGCAGATATGCTGTGAGTAGTTTCATTCAGATCTAATACTTAAAAACCTTTTAGCTCAACATTATTAAGTAGATCTTGACCTGTGGCGTTGGTGTGTAAGCTGTTCGACGTTGGGTGTTTTGAATTAAAGTAACCAACATTTATAGTAGAAAAAAGGTTTGTAAAAACCGTAGTAAAGTTACCTGTTTTGCAAGAACCAGAGCTTTGTAACAAATATGGAGCTAAGGTCATCACTGGATTGTTTTATTTTTTATTTTTTTGATAAATGACTTGCATCTCTGGATAAAGACCAAACTTTAGTAGTGTGCCTTTGAAGTAATCTGATTGATGAGAACCCAAACAATTTTGGCAGATGACAGATACTTTAAAACATCTTTTGGAGGTGCGGACGTGGCGTCGGCACTTTTGAAATTAGAACATGCTTCCGTCCTGTTGATTTGGCTCAAATGTGGTCGTGGCAAAAATTAAAACAAACCAAACAAATTTGTTTTCTTTTCTATGAATGTTAGTTATAGTAAATTTGAGCAATTTAAATAATTGTCTAACTTCTGCCTCTGTTAGGTATTTTGGGGTGTTTTGCATTACCACCAGTATTTTTTTGTGGTTGATTAAGTGTGAAAATCGGTTTTTTTAAGTTTTAGGAAGGTAAGGAAGCCATTTTTTGATAAATGCCTTGCATCTCTGGATGAGGGCCTAAACAAAGTGCATACTTTAATAGTGTGCCTTTAAAGTTGTCTAATTGATGAAAACCCAAACAATTTTGGCAGATGACAGATACCTTAAAACATTGTTTTTTTCAAATTTTAGGAAAGCAGTTGTTCTATAATTGGCGTAGGTGACCGGAATTATAAAAATACCTTTAAAGGTATTGCAAATGGACAGTAAAGCAAGTTTGCTTTAGTTGAAGTATTTTAAAAACTTATCTTTAGCAGTCAAGGCAAATTTCGTATCGTCACCGGCGGAGTTGAGGCCATTGTGCTCTTTGGCCTGTAAAGCCAGCAAAATGAACCGCAAATGGCTGTTAAACAGCAATCGCTGAAGACAACTGCATAGAGTTGGCTGATGGCCTGTTAGCAAATAGAAAAAAAAAAATCTTACGCAGTCTTTTTGCACATATGATTTCATTGGACGGTGATGTATCTTTTGGTGTCTACAAAATTGTCTGTTGTAGCGTTAATAAAAAGTAAGCCTTTTTTAAAGCGGTAAGGTCTACGATGCTTGCGGTAGATTTGCTTTTGTTTACCTCGGGAGAATCTGTAAGTGGTTGTTTGCACTTTGATAAAACTGCTTCTAACTCTTCTTCTTTGTCAAAGTCAGCCAGGTCTATGACTTATTTGTCTGGAGTGGGTATCATTGAAGCAATGGACTAAGTTAGACATATTACAACGGTCAACACCTTTTAGGTAGCCTGGTTAATCTCAAGGAGTGGCGTGCTTTCGACAAGAATGAGATAAAGCGCCACTTTGTGGATTGGGACAAAAATTTGCCTTGGCTCTTATTTTGGATTAATCTAATATGA
Source organism: Tachinus rufipes (assembly GCA_963932245.1). Lineage (NCBI taxonomy): Eukaryota > Metazoa > Arthropoda > Insecta > Coleoptera > Staphylinidae > Tachinus > Tachinus rufipes. The sequence goes on along the minus strand of OZ010747.1, from coordinate 92,666,747 downwards.
GGCTACAGCCCTACCAAAATATTAACACAAGCTAACTTATATTATTATTAAGTGAACCGGTACCACTCGGTAAACCCGGATGCAAAAAAGTGGCCGCTTTTTCTTAACCGCTGCGGCTTATTCGAAATTACAACCAATAATTTGCAATCAACAACAATAAAATTACAAACTAAATAAAACAATAAAATTTAAACTAAATATGTTCAGGTTTAACAGGTTTTGTTCAAAGCTAGTAGCCATGGTCTGTATCCGTTCATTTAGGTCCTGGACCTAAGTGAGAGCTAGGAGAAGGCTAAAACCGGTCTTTTTTCTTTCTTTTTGGAGGTCACAAACGGTTCGCTAAACTTTATTCTCTAAAAAATCATAATATTGCTGTTCCAACATAGGTACTAATGTAGCAGCTTTAAATTTGGTGCTGAAAGAAATTTATATTTTTTCAAGAATTTTCTAGTTAAAAAAAAAAAATTACAAAATCCTATTTAACTAGCAAACATCTTACAGGCACACATTTGCAAGGAGCGTATTCTCAAAGTTAACATAACAGCTATTAGGCAAAGCAACATTGGTCAAAAATCTTGCCGTTCCTATTCTTCTTCTTATAAAGATTCCAAGCTACCATCAAAAGCAAAAAATCAATAAAAAAAGATAGAACAACGGTTTCTAACTTGATGACGTCGACTACCATCACTAGCAGTTACACTCTATAGGATTGTCTGGCAAACTGCAACCTTTCTTTGAATTTGCGCACCCCATCAAAGTTTTAGGACGGCCACAAGTGGAAGCTCCGGCACAACCACGTCGCCCTACAAAACAAAATACAAATTTGTCCTAAAGTGAGTTAGTAGCGCTTTAGTTGAGCATGTCTGAAACACTTTGTGTAAGAGCGTTAGTTTGTTTAATAATGCTAATCCAATTTACGTAGGAAAAATAACCAAACCGCTTCTGCCAAAACCTGGACCATAACCGGTTTTCAAACTCCCCGTGCCACAAGTAAAAGATATTTGGTGAAACCCCAGTAGACACTTTTTTGTGTATAAACTATTCCTTTTTTAGTACCAGAATGTTAAGTCTAAATTAAGACTAGACATCTTCACTGTACTAATTAAAATCAAAAATTTATCTTTGAAAGTAGAAAGAAATTCTTGCAGCCAGTAGGAGAATCAACATTGGCCAATCAAATTTTGGTATTCTTTTCCTTTTTTTTTAAGATTTAATTTTACGTTTTTTCTAGTTTGTTTGATAATGCTATATACCTCACAAAGTCCTTTAATGCCTGGAGATCACCACCAAAATTTTTTGCGGACTCAAGCCAGTAAAACGCCAAAACTTGCTAGCCAGTTTTGAAATTCCAACATTGCTTCCATCAACTGAACATTACCTAAGATCAAAAACTGCTAAAATGCATCTACTGGCTACAATAGGCCAAATTATTTAAACTAAGATGACCTCTTTCCTAGAAACTGACACCATTAAACTTTTGATCACAATAGGCTTTTCCTAGTTTAGTCCAGGCGGTAACCAGAAAAACATTTTTGTCCATCTACAGAATTTCTTAAACGGGCAGATCCCAAAATACTGTTTTACTTTCTAAGGCGTTTTCCAGAAGGAACAAAACCTAAACCAACACTATCCTCATTTAATTATTGACAAACTTTCTCAAGCATAACACTAACTAAAGAATCGCCGTCATTAACCGCCTCCGATAACTTCTAGGTACTCTATCAACGGCATTACTACCTGTATCATCCCAAACCACCACGGCTTAGCAGTTCAGCGTACAAAATTTTGTGTGTGTATTTTGCCCAATTAGAGCAACACTTCTATCGCATCTTTAGTGGAACTACAAGGAAACAAAAAACCATTTGTTTGGATTCATATAGAAAGGTTGGAATTTAAGCAAGTTAGGGCTAAAACTAATCAGAGTTACGTCTTTGCTCAAGTTTTTTGTAGAACACGATCCAGTTCTTAATTTTTCGAAATTTACAGCAAAAAATGGAAAAAATATCTTTTTATTAAAAATTCGATATCTTTGATTTGAATATGATATTCCTAAAACATAGTACTTTTGATTGCAAAAATTAAAAAAAATTGATTCGCTTGTCATAGAGTGAAATATAACACATAATTGCTAACAATGGGTTACTTTTAAAGGATTCTTCTTGGATTTTTCGTAATTTTACTAATGTTCCGGCTTTTTTCAAGAGAATTTTAAAAAACCGACGTAAAGATTGCGTTCTACAAGAAATTTCCTTACACTAATTCAATTTTTTTTTTACAAAATTTTGAAAGATCAGAAAATATTTATTTATCATATTCAAATATAAAAAAACCAAGGGCGGAATCGCGTTGTACAAAAAATTTCCTATAAGTTACACTCTTTTGAATATGATTTTTGACTATTTTTTGCTTATTTATAGCACAAATACTGAAAAAAGATAAAATACTTCAAGAAAATTAAAATGGCCGCCATTTACACTGTATTGCACCTAGAGATTTAACATTTTAGAAATTGTCATATTTTGGTACTCCAAACATGTGTACAAAATTTGGGAAACAATGGTCTAGTTTGCTAACCGGTTAACAAGCCAACCCAAAGCCAGTATTAGAGTATAAAGTAAAAAATAAATTATTTGTACCTCAATTTTATTCTAGATCAATCTGGAAAAGAAGACTACTCTTACTTAATAGTAGACCTATATGGCTAACCAATATTGGAAAAAAACTAGATTAAAAAAAAATTTAAAAAAAGGGTTTTAAGAAATGTGTGTAATGTTGAGTTTTTGGTAGCAAATAAAACAGTTGTTGAATATCTGACAATGCTAAAGATCTCAATAGAAAAATTAAGATCAAGCTTGCATACTCAAGCGTTAATTACTTCAGGTGCAAAAAAAGGCAGAATTAGACGTGCCGGATTGGTTTAAAGTCTACTTTAATTTCCACTTGCAAGTCAGCTTCTGTGTTTGATCCTAAGAAAAAAAAATAGATTTTAGCAGTTGACACTATTCTGAGACTCCAGATGAAAAAAGCAGTATGGGTTCTTAGAAAAAGTAGAGAAGTTCTTAATATAACAAAGCGTAAGTCTTGTGTTACAGCATTACCAAATTGCAAAGCTCTGTTGGGGTACTGGGCAATTTGTTGAAAGGAAATTTGCAAAAGGTTGCAAAGTAAGTTTTTATCTTGCAACCATAATGAGCAAATTTGACCTCAAAGTTGAGCAAAAAAAAACTCATTAGTATCTACATGACTTACAATCACAACTTATTTATTAGATTGACATGTTTGGTTTCTGAAAAAATTAAACTAAGAACAATCATCACAAATTTGCTTATACTATATTAAAACTTTTTGGTGCTAAAGGAGGTGGGTATTTCAGTTAATTTTTATTGCTCACAAAAATACAAATTGTTTGAAAGAGGTTGGTAAGTTTTATTAGGTAATTTTTGAATTATTCCGGTGGATAAAGAGCAAGTTATATTTAGTAACATTTTAGAGATCAAACCTTGGACTATTGTCTACCAGTAAAGATGACAAGTGTTGAGGCAAATTTGTGAGTAATAAAACTAAAAAAAGTAGTCATTAATGAGGTGGGTGATATTCAAAAATAATGGAAGAAATCAAACCAAGACAGTCAACTAGTAGAGTTCACGGTCCGCCGCCAAAAATGGCCAAAAAGTTTAAGGGTATTAAAGGTTTATTCTAAAATACTTGAAAATATCTGAACCATTAACCAACCTGACCCAAATAAGTGCTTGATTTGATTAATCTGAAGAGTGCAAAGAAGCAGCAAACTTAATGAAAAAGTCACTGGTTAATCCACCAATTTTAGCTTCTCTTGATTTTACCCAACCGTTCACTATTTAGTGTGACGCAAGTTATGATGGATTAGGTGTTATTCCAAAAAATCGGTAGCAGTAAGCAAGTAATTTTTTACAAATGCAGAAAAGAAATATTTTTCTACTAAAAAGATAAATGTGTGACTTAAAACACTAACAACTAAAAACAAAACCGTGATCAAGATGACTCGTAGAATGCAAAATCAAGCAGAAACAATACATAACACCAGATCATAAAGACTAGCGAGATGAGATGGCCAGGTGCATGCTCATGCACTATTAATAAGCACAGAATTTATTACTCAGAAACATCCACTAAAGAGCATAAAAATGAACTTGTGCCTATATCGGAACAAATAATGCTAATACAAATATCAACCAGCCTTGTTTCACTGAACTTAATCCAAACATATGCTACAACTTCTGACAGCAGCAACAACAAAATCAAACAGAAATCGAGCAGAAATTTTAAAGAAACTCTTTAAACAAGACCTCACCATAATAATGGGTAATTTTAACGCAAAAGTAGAAAAAAGAAGCGCACAGAAAAATGTATCGGACCATATAGATAAAAAAGAACAAAAGAGAAGACTTACTAAGCGTCTTTGCATCCAAACACCAACTAACTATCTTAAATACCTTTTTTGAACATCACCGGCGCACACTTCCAAGATAATAGTGAGAAACCAAATAGACTATATCTTAGTAAATAAAAGATACAAAAAAAAATTTACTTTACTAAAAACTTATCCAGGCGCGGACATACAATCAGACTACAACCCAGTAGTTGGAAAACTGAGAGTCCGAATGAAAAGAGTAGAAAAGAAAAGACAGGCCTACACAATATGCAATATCCACAAACTGAAAAACGATGCAGTAAAAGCACAAGTAGAGGAAAAAATTGCAAAAAGTTTTAGAACAAGTAATATCACAAGCTCAGAGAAAGAAATAAAAAAACTAAACAAGACAGTAGAAAAAATTAAGGAAAGGTTTCTGAAACCGGAAAAAGTCGTGAAAAGGAAATCATGGATGACCAAAAAGATTCTACAAAAGTTTAAAAAACATAAATGCCATACAATATAACAAAAATCACAAAAGAATCCGACAAAAAATAAGAGAAGTCAAAGAAAATGCAACACAGCAAATGTGCACAGAGGTAAAAGTTTTTCAAGCCAAACATGACAATCTTAACGTTCACAAAAAAGTGAAGTGAATTACAAGAACATAGAAATTGAATCAAACAAGCAAACTCATAAACAGCTTGGGTAACATACTAAAAGATAAAACCAAAATAAAGAACAAATGGAAAACATACATTTAAGATTAAAGACCAGAACCACCGCAAATAGAAGCAAGAACAGGGCCAAGTATTTTAACAACCAAAGTAAAAAACGCCATTAAACAGATAAAAGAGCGTAAAGTTTCAGGATCAGATGGATTCTAAGCCAAATTCTTAAAAATAATAAAAAAAGAAGAAATCAAATGGTTTACCGATATATTCAATCAAATCTACAATGCTGATAATATCCCGCTACAATGGCTGGAGTCAGAATTCATTACCAAACCAAAAAAAACTACTGCAAAAAAATGCAAAGAATTCAGAACAATAAACCTTATGAGTCATGTGCTAAAAGTGTTTTTAAAAATCATACACAAACAGATATACATGATAGTAGAAGAACACAGCTAAAACCCACACAATTTGGATTTAGGGATAATAATAATAATAATACTTTATTCACGGTATATACAAAAACCATTTACATCTACATCATTATATACATAAATAACGATGAATTACAAACAATATTACAATTACACAAAAATATATAAAAGAATATTGAAAAATAAAAGCATGGAAAAAAGTATACATAAATAAAAACAAAATATAAAATTATTCATCAACACATTTTAAATGACACTTAAAACTACATTTTGAAACACAAAATAAATCAATATTATTAGAGAAACTATTAGCAATTCTACACATTCTACCAATTGGATTATTAAATCCATAATTGGAAGAATGTATAGATTCTCTAAATAATGGAGACTGTCTGGTTCGGCGATTATTGTTGGGGACTTGAAATGGAAGAGTTACAAGTAGCTCTTGGCAATCAATCTCAGTCATCATTAGTCCACGTAAAAATGATAAATCGGCTCTTTTGCGCCGAATTTTCAGCGGCGGAAGATTATATTGCAATGCAATGAGGTTAAAATCGTAATTTTCGGATAAAATGCCTAATTTGTACGATAATAAACGAAAAAATTTGTTTTGAATACGTTCTATATTGCATATATGAACGCTGTAGTATGGACACCAAACTGACGGAGCGTACTCTAAATGAGAACGTACTAAAGCGCAATAAAGTAATTTGAGTGTGCTAGGAGATAGGTCAGTAGACATTCTGTAAACAAATCCTAACATTTTCATAGCACGGTTGCACATATAGTTTATATGCTCAACAAAAGTTAGTTTTAAATCAAAAATTACGCCCAAATCTTTTATTTGTGTAACATGCTCCAAAACATTATTATCGATAGTATAGTCAAACGATACTTTACTTAAAGTTCTGTTGAAGCTTATCGAAAAACATTTATTTGCGTTAAACAACAAGTTATTAATAAGACACCATGAATGAACAGAATCTAAATCATTTTGCAAACTAATGCAGTCCTCGATAGATGATATTCTTTTATAAATTTTAAGATCGTCAGCAAATAAAAGATAAGACGAAGAATTAATAGAATAAACAAGATCATTAATAAAGAGTAAAAACAGAATTGGTCCACAATGAGATCCTTGAGGAACCCCAGATGGAACAACAATTGGTTGTGATAAAAAGTTATTAATTTTTACACACTGTGTACGATTTTCCAAAAAGCTCGACAACCACGCAACAACAGATTCATAAAAACCCAAAGCCCGAAGCTTAGCAATCAAAATACTATGATTAACGCGATCAAAAGCCTTAGAAAAATCTGTGTAAATAGAATCTACTTGAACTCTTGATTGAAAGGCATTCAAAAGATCATTTTCGTAACAAAGAAGATTTGTAAGAGTAGAACGACCCTCGCGAAACCCATGTTGCTGTTCCACTAAAATGCTTTTGCACATCCATTGTATTTGACCAGTTACAATTTGATCAAACAACTTAGGAATAGCAGACTGGATGCATATACCTCTATAATTAGTAATATCCTCCTTAGCTCCAGATTTATGTAAAGGCATAATGTAGCTTTGTTTCCAAACTGAAGGAAACTTGGCTTCATTAAGAGAAGCCTCAAAAAGTAAGTGCAATGGCATAGAAATTGAATAAATACATTGTTTTAACAGCATAGATGGAACACCGTCCGGTCCAGTGCTAAAGTTACATTTAAGGTTCTCAATCCCTTTAAATACATCCAACAAACTAATTGAAAATGATCGATGTAATACGTTTTTCTTAAAGTCAAACAAAGGAGTTGGATGAGTTTGTGTATCGTAAACAGAGAAAAAGAATTCAGCAAAACTATTAACATAGTCATCTCCATTACTGCAAGTTTTTTGTTTATAATACATTGTGGCTGGAAAATCATTAGTTTTTCTAGAGTCGCTAACAAATTTCCAAAAATGTTTAGGGTTACTTTGAATGTTGTTTTCTGTTCGAGTAATATATTGCTTGTATAGACATGTACTGAGATTTTTACACGAAGTACGAATTGATTGAAACTCGTTATAATCAGACAATAGTCTTGAAGATTTATAACGTTTATGAATAGTTTTTTTGAGTCTAGTAAGTGAAATCAATTCTTTATTAAACCAAACCGGAAAATTGTTTTCTCGCCATTGTTTTTTGGGAACAAAACAGTCAATAGCAAAATGCAACACAGAGTAAAATAAATTAACGCAATTATCAACATCACAATTATAAAAAAGGGCGGACCAATCAACATTCAACAAAAAATTATTGATTGCGTTAAAGTCGGCATATTTAAAATCATTAAAAACATAATTACACATTAAAATATCACGGCTAGTATCACATTTTACATCAATCACATAAGCAATATGATGTTGGCTAAGTTTTAACAAAACATCCACAGCTTTAATCACAGAAATATCACAGATGTTAGAAAAACATAAATCTAAGAACACACCACCATCATTAGGTATAGAAATACATTGAGCGCAGTTTAGAAATCCATAACAGTTGGAAACAAAATGAGCAGAATAAGTATCATTACAAATAACACTTATGCCTAACTCATCATTAACCCATACCGCTGCGGGTAGATTATAATCGCCTAGTGAAATTAGTTTACTGTCTGGATATTTGTCAGCGATAGATTCAACGGAATAACAATGATCTAAATATTTATCACATGCCGAGTTAGGTGGTAATAAGACTGCACTGATAATATATGATACAAACTTAAACTTAACAATTACAAACAAATGTTCAACACTTAAAAATGTAGGTTGTAATAAAGTACAATTAAAACAAGTTTTAGTAGCAATTAAGACACCTCCTCCGTCAAGCTTAGGGCTTGTTAATGAAGAGCGATCACATCTAAACAAACTGTAACCAATTAATTGTAGCTCCGCATCGCTGATGTCCTGATTTAGCCAGGTTTCGGTTAGTACAATAATATCGTAGTTGGATACAGCTACAGCCAGCATAAGTTCTTTAAGTTTAGTTTTTATACCCCCGACATTCTGGTAATAGATGGAGATACCGCTGGTGTTTCTGGTGACGGGTTTAGATTGTTTGCTGGATCCAGATTTCGAAAATCCACCGAAGATGAAGCAGGAACATTATTAACTCGCCCATAATTTAAAAATTTCTTGACCGCTATATTTGCAGGCCAAAAATCTTTGCAGAGAATAGATCGAGCATGATTAGCTGGAACAGAAACTTTAAAACTGCTGTAGTTTCCAGATTTTACTTTTAACTCAACAACATCAACTGATATCGTAGAAATTTTAGATTTAATATGATTTACTATATCAGTTTTATTAGTTCCACGTCTAAGTTTAGAAACATGTACGTAAGAAGTAGGCACATAAGCCTGCAGTTTGTCATTGGTTGGGCCACAACCAAAGATAGTTTGAGTTCTTGGCTGAGTTTTTTGATTAGTTTTTCCCTTAACAACAGAGCTTGCTAAAGAAGGAATGCAGTAAGAACAAGAGAAGCCTTATTCAGCGTGCAGGTATTAATTCAGAGATGCAGAAACATAAACTGCAACGTATATGCCTGTTTTATCGACTACAAAAAAGCCTTTGACAAAGTACAACACCATAAAATGAAACCCTAGAAATCGCACAAGACGGAATTCTCCTTAACAAAAAACGCATAAATAACATCAGATACGCGAATAAAACAATGATCTTTGCTGACAATGCTTTAGACTTGGAACATCTCATGAATAGATTAACAAACAGCAGCCCCAAATACGGACTAGAAATTAACACAGACAAGACAAAATTTATGATCATAACCAAGGATAACACACCAAACTAGCAGCAACAACTTAGACTTGAACATGGTACCATCAAAAGAGTCATTCAATATATATACATTAGCACGATAGATGGAATCCAGCGCAGAAAATAAAATGCAGAATTGAAAAAAGTAGAAATATATTCATTAAAATGACAGACGTTTTTAAGAATCAAAATATGTGTATAAACACAAAAATGAAAGTAGTGGTACGATGTTACGTGTTCTCGGTGCTGCTGTACAAAATGGAAGCATAGACACTGATTAAAGCAACCACAAAGAAGCTAAAAGCCTTTGAGATGTGGGTATACCAACAAATAAAACGAGTGTCATGGAAAAACCTTATTACTAACGCTGTTATCCTAACTAGAATAGTTAAAGAAAAAGAAATCTTCGCTACAATCAAATCAAGGAAGCTACAATATTTTGGCCACATTAGCTTGCGAAACTCAAGCAGATATGGGCTGCTATAGTGCATCCTGAAAAAAAATTTCAAGATAGTTTTAACGTCCCTAAATCGACATTTTCAATTTTGCTCAACTTTTGTACACATGTTTGGAGTACCAAAATATGACAATTCCTAAAATTTTATCTTTAGATGCAATTAAAAATACCATTTAATTGAAAATCCGATATCTTTGATTCCGCTAGACCTGGAGACTTGAAATTTGAATATGATACTAGTGAATCATAGTACTTTTGATCGCAAAAATTAAAAAAAAAAACAGATTCGTTTGCCTTTGCCTAAAATATAACACATAATTGATAAAAATGGGTTATTTTTCTCGGATTTTTTGTAATTTTCCTGATTGTCCGGCTTTAAAAAAAAATAATTAAAAAACGGACATCAAAATCACGTTCTACGAGCTCCTTTTAATTACACTAATTCAATATTTTTTTGCAAAATTATGAATGACAAAGAAATAATTATTTTTTATCATAATTTAAAAAAAAAAAAACTTAATTTTCATACTTTTATCTTAAATTTTATTAACTGTATTTTTATTTCAAAATAATACGTGCGTATTAAGTAAACATTGATCAATAAAATAACAATTCTAGAAACTAAGATAAGAAAGGTCACTTTTGTTGATTAAAAATTAAATTATAATCAATTTCATATCCGCAATGAAGTGTACCGCATTGATTCTATTCACAGCTATTAATATATTAATAACAAATGGTAAGATTTATATTGCATTAAATTTATTATAAATAATAATAAAATTATAGGGTTGGAAAATCTGGTCAATTCACCAACACATGAATGTGTAAGATGTTTATGCCATGCAGTCTCTGGTTGTTACATGCTTGCAAATTGTGCAAGATATTCAATAAATATGCAATATTGGTTAGATGCCAATAGTCCAATGCTAAATCCTCTGGAAAAAGTTGATGTTAATGCATATAAGAAATGCATGGCTAATGATAATTGTATTATACATACAATCAATGAATACACTTCACGATTAGGATCGATGGTATGTAAAAGTATTTAATTTGGTGTTATTGTGGTTAAATTGTTTGTATTTTTAGGATTGCAATTGTGATGGTGTTTTTAATTGTGAAGATAGATTAGCCATTCATTATGATAGATGTAAAAATATGGTAGAAATGACGCGTTTGGATGATCGTAAAAGGAGATATCAATCGTGTTCTACACAAGCTTTAAGCATGCCTACAAATGAATGCATACCTGAAGTTGTTTGAATTAAATTTAAAAAAATTTTGAGTTTGCAAATAAAATTGAGCATAAAAATTGCAAAAATTATATGTTTTGTCTTAAATTATGGGTAATTTTTTTGTTATGCGGTTTGTAAATCTAGATGTTGTCTATGATTCTTTTGTTAAATAAAAATAAAATGCAGTCTAAGGAAAAAAAAAGTTCTTATAGAGGGTATTCATAAAAAAAAAAAAATATTTAAGGGGGTGGTAGTACAAACCAAAACAAACAAAAAATGTTAATAAACATGGGTTGTCATAGCAACAGTTTCGAAGATAAGGAATATTATTTATTTTTATATATTTTTACAAAGAACAGAGTTATAGAAGATGTTCGAAGTGCCCTCCTTTTATTTCTAAACAGACATGACATTACGTACTCTTTCTAAAATCCTTTCATTGGCTCGGATTTCTTGGGTTTAAATTAGGCAATCTTGCTGGCCATAAAACTGGTCTGCTTTTTCCAACTCACCTATGTAGAAAAGTTTGGTCTAAATGCGTTCTAACGGCAATCAAAAAATGAGCTGAAGCATCATCATTCTGAAACCACATTTGTTGCCTGTAGGCCAAAAGAATGTCATCCAAAAAATCATACATTGTGTTCTGCAGAAAGTTGAGATAAGCAGAGCCTGTTAATCAGTATGGTAAAATAACAGAACCTAAAAACCTGTCGCCTACAATACCCATCCAAATATTTAATAAACATTGTGTCTGATGTCCACATTTAATTATAGCATGGGAATTTTTGTCGGTTTAACGATGTGCATTATAAAAATTAACAACTCCATTTTGTGTGAACCTGGCTTTATCTGTAAAAATAATTTTGGCAAGAAACTGCAAATCATTAGCATCTTTGCGTAGAAACCAGCAACAAAAAACCAAACGTGCTTGATGATCAGTTAAATTTAAAGCCTGTACTCGTTGTATATAGTACAGGGTTCTCCAAACAAGAGTAGCACTATTGTTCGCAAACTTGTCCCTGGATTATGCTCTATCCGTACTATAATTTCTTGTTCAGCTATAGGAATAGATACTAACCTTGGTCTGCCAGAAAGATAGCACTGTTTTCAAAGTGAACCGGTATCTCTCAATCTCTGGTCAATTCTAATAAGCTTTTACATAAAGACGTCGCGCTTTGGTGGCAATTTCATTAGCACGACCATACATAAAATGCATGTCGGCTAGTTCTGCATTAGAGTAATCAGCCATAGCAATGGAAACTTGTGCACTAACAACAACTGTCTAATACTGAATGTTTATTTCACAAAACATTAGCTAACTATGATAAGAAACGCACGTTTTTGCAAAATAAAAATGGAGAAAAAAAAATAATAAAAATAAATAATGTTTCATATCTCCAAAACCGTTGCTATGGCAACCCATGTTTATTAAGACTTATTGTATGTTGTAGTTTGTACTACGACCCCTTTAATTTTGTACACACTTTTTTGAACACTCTGTATTCAAAAGGCGCAACACTTCTTTTCTTGAGCAAACATACAAAGTCTATACAAATAAATCTAGTTTGCAGACTTATAACAAAAGCAAGTCTGCAAAAAAATATAATGTTAAGTGCGCGGTTTAAAAAGTTTTTTAAATTTATAAGCAGAACTCACGCAATTAAACTCTTTTTTATGACTCTTCATGTGCCGTCTCTATTCCGGAGGTTGGCTATCATCATTACTACTTTGATTTTGGAAACTGCCGCTCTAAACAGATCAGCTGACGTGACCTTAAACCATTTTCTCACATTACTAAGCCAAGACATTCTTCTCGCTCCGATAGATCTTTTTCCTACGATTTTTTTTTTGGATTATGAGTCGGAAAATCTCACGGTCACGGGCTCTCTCAATTCGAATCCTTATTTCTGTGCAGTAGTCCACGGCGCCGTCGACGTTTTTACCTAGATAGTTATACCTCTCGACTCTTTCCAGCCTTTTGCCTTCCACATACAGATGTTTATTTAGTGCTTCAGTTTTGGTGACAATCAATAATTTAGTCTTTATAACATTGAGTGTCAGCCCATATTCTTGACTAACTGTGACAACATTATTCTGCATATTTTGAAACGTGTTTTCGGCGAAAAGTACTGTATCGTCAGCGTAACGCAAGTTGTTCAGTAGGATGCCGTGAACACGTATTCCGCCGTCCTCTCTTTCAAGGGCCTCGGTAAAGATTTCTTCTGAATAGATGTTAAAGAGGAGTGGAGAGAGAACACATCAGTATGGATTGGACGCGAACGGACGCACTTTGATTTAGGTACAGTTTTAGTATTATTTGTATATCTCTTGGGTCGAAGTTTTTTTGTTCAAGTGCTTCTATGAGTTGTTTGTGTCTCACTTTATCAAATGCTTTATTATAATCTATAAAACAGGCGTATACCTTTTGGTTGACATCCAGATACCGGTGCATCAAGACGTTGTAGGCAAACAAGGCTTCTTTTGTTCCAATTCCTTTTCTAAAGCAAAACTGGGATCTTCTATTCCTTCTTCCAGTTTTTTGTAAATCCTACGGTATATGACTTTGAGAAAAAATTTTAGAGTGTGGCTCATTAGGCTAATCGTACGGTGTTCTTCGCATTTTTTGGCATTATGCTTCTTAGGAATTGTGACAAACGTTGACTGAAGCCATTGTTGTGGTATTATTCCTGTTTCATAGATCTTATCAAATAGAAAGGTTATAGCTTCTAAATGTTGCTCTTCAATCATCTTAAGCACATTTGCAGGCAGATCGCAGGGCCAAGAGATGTTCCATCTTTGGCTGATTTTATTGCTGCTTGTACTTCTTCTTTTAAAATAGGTGATTTAGTGTCATTTATACTGTTGATAGTTATCTCTTCTCTTTGATCATTAAAAAGGGATTTGACGTAATCTTCCCATAATGTCAGTTGATTTTCAATATCTAGCACAATGTTTCCTTCCTCATTTGTAAGGATGAATGATCTTTGTTTCCGACCAATTCCAGTGAACTCTTTTATTTTTTTATGCATGTTATGAGAGTCGTGCAGTTTCTGCAGATTTTCTATCTCAGTACATTTCTCTTTCAGCCACTCTTCTTTAGCTTGTCTTCTCTTTCAGCCACTCTTCTTTAGCTTGTCGACATTTATATTTGATTTCCTTCTGTACTTCTTTATATTTTTGTGTGTCTGAATTCTTTAGGTTTCTCCTTTCTTCCATAAGCTTTAATATTTCGTTGGTCATCCAATCTTTTTGGTTTGTTCTTTTCTCAACTTTTAGATGTTTCTTACAAGGTTCTCCTGATGCACCTTTGCTTTCACGTTATCATTTCTTAGTAGACTGGTATCAATAGGTCTTTGGTTTGACGAGACTTTAAGCTTCTTGAGTTTCACCATAATCTCCGCAACAAGAAGATTATGATCTGAGCCTATATCTGCTTTTGGGTATGTTTTGGCACTTTCCACTCTATTTCTGTATCTTTGATTGACGAGAATATTATCAATTTGATTCCTGACTATACGTTCTTCATTGTCTCGTGGCGATTTCCAAGTGTACTGGCGACGTTTTGGTAATTTGAAAAAGGTATTAATTATTACCATGGATTTTTCTTGAGAGAATTGTAGGAGACAATATCCTCGTTCGTTTCGTTTGCCCAATCCGTACGTCCCAATCCACTTGTCATATGAACCTTGTTCAATCTTTGCATTTAGGTCTTCTAGGAGTACAGTGGCATCTTTGTTCTTAGTCAATTTCATGACCTCATCAATGTTTTTGTAGAAGGATTCCACTTCTTTGTCATTTTTATCCGTTGTCGAGACGTACACTTGAATTAGGTTGAGTGTTCCACAGTATGTCTCAAGTTATAAAAGCAAAACACGGGGAGATAAGGGTATAAAGTTCTTCACAGATCTCCTAAGAGTTTTGTCAAGTATAACCGCAACTCCATGACGATGTTGACTGTTATTACTTCCTAAGTAGTAGATGGTTTTGTCTTGAAGTCTACTCTGTCCGCAGTTTATCCAGCGAGCTTCACTCTACACATTGCATAAAACTGGTTTTAAAAAGAAATTACTTTTGGTTTTAGTTTTATGATATTACCTAAACCGCGCACTTAAAGACGGATAAAAACTACTGCTGCAAATAAATTTAGACATTATTTTGCCGTTGTTGAATAACAAGTCGTAAAATTCCCAAAGAGTAAATGTCCCAACTTCCCCAGCCAAGATAGACGTCTTAAAAGCTACACGCAAGCTACCTAAGGATTCAGGTAACTATCAACGACCAACCACTAATTTGATCTGCTTCAAACTGCTTAAACAAGACGCACATAGCATAAGCCAACTAGTCCCATTTTTTTATTACTGGAATGACTAAATCAGACGTTTAGGTAAATAATATTAAATCTACCACTTTTTTTTGTATTTTCTTAGTTGGGAGAAGAGGTAACACTGTGAAACTTTTGGCTGGTAAAGGTGGATGCAAACCTGAACTACGGCCTGCAATGCCTTTGCTTTCTAAAAGGACTTAAAATCGACGTCTACTAAATCAATCAATCAATTTTCTCTAAAATAGCTGTTTTTGCTAAATTGTCTTTACCAAGCACTACAAAAACGGTATTGCACCATATCCAACTAAAACACGTCACTTCCAAAAAAGCCAGGCCGTGTTCGTACAATCCCACAAAAAAAAAATTATTTACGAAGCAATATCTAAGAAATAGCATCATCAAACGCATGACAAGCAAGTACTGCGCGTCATTACAACTTGTAAAAAAAGATAGATGGTACTCATAGATTTTGCGTAAACTAATAGATGTTAAAGGATACTACAAAAAACGAGTTTGCTTTGTTACCAAAAAGAAACCCTTTACTACTTTGGAAAAATTTGATGCTTTTGGACTGTAAAGCTTCAGCTATCTTCCAGAAACTAATAACCAAGGTTTTACTTTTCTTGCAACTTAGACAGTTTTGTCGTTTTTTTAAACCACAAGTAACATTAACCATTCTGTAAAAAATATTTAAAAAGGTCTAGGGGCTATGGATTGACGTGCAAACTTTTGAAGTGCAAGTTTGAGCAATTTGAAGTGGAGTACCAAGATTATCAAGTCACTGTCGGAGACAATAAACCCCGCAGCACTTACTTGGCCTTGATTTAAGACTACTCAAAACTTTCTACACAAAATCAACTACAAAGTTTCCTTGGCGTCTGCACGTGGCTGCTAGAATACTTCCCAAAATTTGCGGACATTGCTGCCATGACAGACCTACAGGAAAGAAACAAGCCATTTCAAACTAAAGTTTAAAAAAAGTAAAAATAAGTTTTGAGCAACAATTACGCCTTAACAAACACCAACAACATTACTACACCAACAAACTAAAATGCTATACAACTGTATGAACAATTAAAAAGTTTTGAGCGTACCTGGAAAACAAGCCGTTCATCCTGCGCAAAACCACTGATCCTTAGTTTAGCTTAACTTGTCTTCTAACTCTAAATCCAAGTTTACAAACTGGTTCATCCTGCTAACAAAATTTAATTTTTAAGTATCAAGTCAGAAAAACTCGACTCTTTTTTACGACAACTAGACAAAGAACCGGTGGAAGACGTTGACCAAATAGCGTTAACCTAACGCCATATTGGATTAAAAACCAACAACAAGGTACAACGCGCCCAGAAAGATTGCTTCTAGCCCAAAAAAATCTTTGGCTGACTTAGACCTCGGATTCCGAGTGGAAAAAGACAGAACCCTGATCAAAACTTAAAAATAACAAGATCAATTAGTTGAGCCTTCAGAGATGCAAAAAATTAGTATTCCACATCACTCAATAAAAAAGTCTGCAAGACACTCTAGACACGATAAAGCCATCCAAACAATTTGAAAAGCATACCACTGGCCAAACATCACTAAAAACGTTAAAAAGTTGATAAAAAAAAGTTATATCTGCACTACAGTAAAGGGAAGAAAGAAAAAAAAAACAGCTACCACCCATATCCGACAGACAGACCCTGAAAGAGAATAGCATCAACTAAGTAGGCCCGTACAACCTTGCCCAAAAAGTAACTAATTTGCGCTGACGGTGATGGACATATGCACTTGGTAGACTAAAGCACTCCTTAAGCCATCAGCAAACTTCTTGTTGAGTCCTGGATAACATAATCTTCTACCGCTACAAGTACACACAAATTATTTTATCCGATAATGGGTCACAGATCATCAGCCAGATCTTCACCGCGGTCTGCAAAAAATGTTTTCACTATAAAAACGCCTCTTACTACTTCCAAGCCAACTCAGTAGAACGTCGACACAGAGAGTTAAAGAAAAATTTAAAAATCTTTAACGCAGAAAACCCTAGAACGGACTGTAATGTTATTCTTTTTTAAATTTTTGTTTAGCACCAGCAACACACCAATAAGCCACCAACTTAGCACTCAGCAAGATCTTGTTAGGAGCAAACCTTACAGCACCAATAAAAAAACCGGATAAAGAAGTTTTATTTTAGTCCTAGAGGAATTGCTCCAAAATGAACTGAAACAAACAAAATTATTGTTGCAGCAGAAAAAAAACTGCTCTTAAATTAAAGACAACCCTCACAAACTCTTAATTAAAATCCACATATACGACCTGCGGGCGTCACCTACCAAAAACCGTCCACTGTCTTCAAACAAATCCCAACAACAAAGTCCGCTTCAAAGTATTGCTATCAAAAATGAAAAGATTGTTGCTGTTGCAGAGATAGTTGAAAACAACGCCTCTACTATCCAAAGCCTTAACAAAAAAAATTAACCTGGTTTAAGAGAAGCCACGAAAGCAAGCTTGTTAAGGATCTGCAAGATCTACAGGATAGTGTAGCAGAAAGCACTAAAAGTAATTGCAACAAAAAAATCTTCAGATTTGATGGTAAAAGAATGACCAAACATAAAGAAAATGGTAAATGAAAGAACTAGTAAATAAGAAGCAAAGAGACGGGCAAAAGAGGATACAATAAAAAAATTGCAAAGACACTAGAAAGAAGGAGAAAAAGAAAAATAGAAAAGAGAATAATTAATAAAAACTAATAATATGGGTAGAGAATTAACCAACGACGTGTTTACTACTCTCGGACATGGTGCCTTTGGTAATATTTACAAAAAATAAATAAGATGAAGAAAGAAGAAAGATGTATATTCTGTCAAGAAAACACGCATAACAACGCAGAACATACGCTAATAGACTGCATGGGAGGAAGATAGAAAAAAGTTAGACAAAGTATTAGAAAACAAAATCCACAAATCCACAACCATTAATATATGCCTGAGTGACAAATACAAATAGAGATCACTAAGAAATTATGCAACAACAATACTGAAAAAAAAAATATAGAAGTTTGAAGCTGTAAGATTTAGATAAACCAAAATAGAAGGAATCACACAGATCAAAAGCCACAGAAGACAAAGAAAGAAGAAGCGAAAAGCAAAATATAAGCAAAAAAAACAAAGTAGACCAAAACAACGACTTCTACCAAGGAATGGACAGTGAAAAAATAGACAAGAGAAGCACATTTACTAAAACATTAGTACCAACCAAAATTGCAGAGATAAGGAAAAGAAAAAAAAAACTGTTCTAGAAAAGCAATCTGAATGAATTGACAAGGCAATTTCCATACGGCAGATACGTTCGCAAGGTTGACAAACAATGCAATTTTTGAAATAATCAGAGTATATCGGGACACAAAAAACAAACAAAGTTTTTAAAACTGGCAAATTTAGGACTACCAAATAGGATACATTTAATAGAACCTACACAAAAGATTTATTAAAAAAAGGATACGACAAAAAAGAAGTTAATAAAGATAAAAAAACTAAGAAAATATTTAGGCTAAATAACGCAAGAATGGGAGAAAGGAGAGATGGATGTTAGTGTAGGAAGTAGGACAGAAAAATAAAGTATAAGAAGAGATGAGCAGGGACCGCATTTTTTGCTCAGCAAACTGTGAATTTTGCCATGCTAAAACCATCCCACCTCAAACTACTACCACATTAGTAACAATGATAAGAACAAATTAACAGCAAGACTAACGCAAAGAAGAAAACCGAAAGGTATTGCCATGTGCATATATATTCTTAACAACCACTTGTTGAGGCCTTTCTACGTCCTAAAAAAAAGATATAATGCAGCAACAGCCCCAAAACAAATTCTACGTCAATTGGACTTGCTACTTAATTAACAGTTCAAATTAAGCTTGACACCATCTACAAGAACGCCGTTGATTGTCACCAATCTACCGCAACTGCCAAGAATAACTAAAGCTTTTGAGAAGACCTGCTTAATTGCACAAAAAAAGACAACTTATTTGGCAGCCCTCAAATCTCACAAAAATTACGTAAAATATTACTCTCCTATTTTTGTGAGCAGGTCCTATTAATCCTTGTTGACGTTTATGCCTGTTTTGATCTCAAAATTACTGTTGGAGTTAAAGAACATATTTAAATAAACAATAAAAAATATGTTCAAAGTTTTGAAAAATGTGGCTACTTTTGCACTTACAAACTTTGCAATAAAAAAACTAACAATAAATATTTAATTATGTACGTAGAAATAAAAACTAGACAAGGATTTAAAGATTTCAGAAAACTATCTAAAAAATGTAAAAAACGGCAAAATTGGGTTGCAACCCAATAACCGCTCTCAAACAACACAAATCATGCGCAGCTACAAATATTTGTATTGAGATTAAAGTCAACAAGCAAACAATTTTGAACAAGTCAACTACAACCAATATGACTATACTATATAGTGTATCAATGGCCAAAAATAGCAGCACAAATAAACAATGGCCAAAACAGATGGTTTTAGTTAAGGCAGTCAAACAAATACATTACATGCTTGAGTAAATTTGTTCTACAACTAAATGATAGAAGTGAACACTAACTTGGCTGCCCAAGAGTAGTTGCTCTATTTTATGCAATTTGGAACGGAGCTTATAAAAATATTTATAAACCTTGACCACTTTTGTAAACCATATGCACTAACTCTATTATCTACTTGCGCAGCAGTTGCACAAACTTGCAAACATCATGACATAAATTGCAGAACTCAAGTGGAGTTAGCTGGGGCACGTTGCTAAACAAAAACAAGGAATCGGAAGACTTTAATTGACATATTGCTGAACAACGTTAAAAATAAAAGAAGGAAAATGAATTAATAAAAATTTTATAACAAGTTTGAGGTTACAACTATCAATTATATTAAGGAAAAGAAAGCTTATTTTCAAAAGTGGACAATTATAGACTGAAAGAAGAAGAAAAAAAGAAGAAATAAACAAACTAATTTGTTTTTGCTAAAATCCAGAGGTTACAACGACTACTGTTGAGGCTTTTTTAGAAAATTCTGATCATTCACTTATTACTTCTGTTCCTATTACTACCAAACCTAAACCGCGCCTCATCTATTATTATTCTAAGATGAACATAGTAAAATTAAAAGAGTTTCTTCATAATATTGATTTTGATACTTCTTGTTTATATTTTAATAATCTACATATTGCAGCAGAAAATCCTCCAAAAACTGAAATCAAAATGTCTTCAAAAAATTTGTTCCGTTCTCTGTTATTAAACCAAAACAAAAATACTTGTTTTCAATTCAAACAAAACAAGCTGTAAATAAGAAGCAAAAAGCATTTAAGAAACACATCAGTAAATGTTCCAAACAGACTAAAAAGGATTATAAATTAGCTCGTAATTATTGTGACAATCTAGTACAATCTGAAAAAGATGCCATAAACATTACTAATCAAATTTCTCAAATTTCCATAAACAAAAAAAATTATAAAACAATACATTCATCGCTAGGCAGTACAAAATCAAAATGATCAAAATAATCTACACTGCTCAACATTTAAACTGGTACACTTATATAACATGCAGTAAAAGTAATAATAATAAAATAATAATAAAAAATGTGTTTTGAAATGCTTATCAAATAACATTTTCAAATTAATTGTTGTTAATCTGTCATCAAGGCAGTTACTGAGCTTGCTGACGCTTATACTGATCAAGTTTAAGAGAATTTTTGTGAATATCTTGAATAAGTTTTAATTCAGAGTGGTTGACTGTATTTTAAAGATGCCATTAAAGCGTTTAAGTGTTGAAGAAATGAGCCAAGTGCAAGGAATGCTTATTATGGTGCATTGCTAAGAACTGTTGCTGCTCATTTCAATGTGAGCCACAATAGTTTGAATGCGTTTTAATGACACTGGAATTGTCCAAGATAGGCACGGCGGAAGACAAAATCGCAGTACAACAGTCAGGAAAGACCGGTTTATTACAATTCAGTGTCGAAGGAATAGATTTTCTACTGCAAGAACACTCCAAGTTCATTTATTGAATGCAACAAGTACTCAAGTATCTACTCAAACAGTAAGCAGTAAGCTCCATGCGGTAAATTTAAAGTCCAAATCTTCTAAAAAATGTCCATTGTTTCAAGAGCCCACAAAAGAAGAAGGCTAGAGTGGGCACACCAACATGCAAATTAGAATGTTAAATATTGAGGTTGCTGTTTATTTAGTGACAAGACCAGAGTGCGTCTCTACAGCTCCATTAAAAAAGTAAAAGTTTAGAGAAGCAGAAGAGAACACTATATGAAAACAATGTGACCTTACCATCTAGTTTATAAAAGCGGTTTAATTACCGTTTAGAGAGGTATTTCTGCAACTTGTCGTACTGAATTGGTTATGCTTTAAAATGCTACAACAAATAGTGTCAGGTATCTTAATAAAGTATTAAAACCTGTAGTGTTGCCATTGGCCAATGAAATAGGCAATGGTTTTGTGTTTGTTGATGTTAATGCGCGTCCTAATAAAACAAGGCAAATGAATGCATTTTTTGGCTTGCAAAACTTTCCAAATCTTAATCACATAGAGAACGGATTACCAAAAAAGGTTGATAAGGTCACAAAGAGTAAATCCAAACAATCACCATCAGCTCCAAATTGCCGTTTTAGGAAAATGGCTAAATATTCTTTAGCATAACATTCAGGATTTGATTTCCAGCATGCCAAGACGTTGCCAAGAGATCATAAGACCTAGAAAAGGCACGCATTATTAATTTTTTTATCATTTCTTTCCAGATCAAATTTTTCTGTAATACTAAAATAAAGATTTTTTTATTTTTTATTAAAACATTTAAAATTTGTTATTTAAGTTTTATTCTTTTAATTCTTTTCCCTAAAAGTGTTTCCAGAACCATATACTATCAATTAAGCAAAAAGGCATTCTTCAAAAAGTAGTAATTTGTTTTTTATATATGTTTTTGTAAGTGTACCAGTTCAAATGTTGAGCGTGTAGTTACTAATACAAAAAAAGCAGATATTTTTGCAAACCAATTTGCTGTTAACTCTATTATTATAAATTTTTCCATTGCTGTACTTTCAATGCTAGTTAGTGGAAAAATAACTTCTTAAATTAAATACCATAAAAGCATCAGGTATAAATAAAATTCCACTTGTAATTCTAAAAACATTTGCAAATGAATTAGTTCCTATTTTGACCAAAATATTTGCCATATCAAAACAAAAATGAAACATTTCCAAACTGTTGGAAAATTTGCAAATGCTTAACCTATTCCTAAAAAAAAGACTGATTCTTTAAATTGCATTACTGTCCAATCTGTCAGAAAAATTTGAAAAATTTATTATTTTTTACACTGTCAAGTTCTTAGAACAAAATAACTTTATCTCAGAATATGGATTTTGATTAAAACATTCGACAGCAGATTTTTTGACTTATGTTGGCTAGAAAATGTGCCTTTGCCACGAATTGTTTTACGTGTTGGTTAAAAATCAAACAAACCTCGCCGAATTAAAGTTGTTTTTGATGATCCAGCGGTTGCAAATAGAATCCTACGAAATTAAAATGCAATAAATCATTCTAAAATCAAAATCAAGGCAGATAAAACCGTGGCTCAGTTAAAACACATAAAAGCTGTATAGGAAAACTTTAATTTTCGCAAAGCTAATGGCGAAGAAGATATTTATATCAAATATGTTAATAATTGTCCAGTAATCCTGAAAAGTTATACTCATCCAAAAAAGTAAAAATAAAAGTTTATTATCAGAATACAAGTGGAATGAAAACTAAATTAACCGATTTTAAATTAAATGTTTTATGCAACAACTATGATGTAATTTTAATTGCAGAAACCTGGCTCACAGAAGATATTAATAACACAGAACTTCAATTACATAACTATAATATATATAGATTGGACAGATCAACACTTTCAAGCTTGAAAACTGGGGGAGGGGGTGTGTTGATTGCTGTAAAAAATACACTCAATTCTATTGAAATAGACAACAATATAATGAGCGTTGATCAAATCTTTATTAAAACACAATGTGCTGGACAATTGTATATATTTGGTGTGGTATATATTCCACCATCTTCTCCAATAGAAAAGTACATAGATCACTGTGAAGCTGTTGAAAATATAATACATTCTCTACCAAACAGCAAAATATATATTTGTGGTGACTATAACTTACCTAAAACAGTTTAGTCCAATGACGATATGGGAGTACAAATGGAACAAATAACAAATGAATCAGCACACACTGTATGCCATTTATTTGCTACAAATAAAATGTATCATATAAACACAGTACCTAATTCTCGTGGTGTAAATCTAGATTTAGTATTTACAAATAATAATAGCACTACTGTGTCTTATGCTGATAACTTACTATGCAATAATTCAATTCATCATACAGCAGTTTTCAATGCATGCTTATCAGAAAATTTACAATCTAAAAAATACATACCAGACTTTACCAAAGCTAACTATATTGCTATTAACAACTATTTATTAAACGTCAATTGGTCAAAGTTATTTAATCCTTGTGATATGTATGGTGATCTAGATATAATTGTAGAACAATTTTATGAAGCTGTGATATTATATGTCCCATTAAAATGTGTTCGTCGTAATGAGTATCTGGTTTGGTTTAATTGGAATCTAATCCAATTAATCAGGCACAAGAAAGTGGCGCATTCTAATTATAAACAATCGGGCCTCCTTGAAGATTATCATATCTTTGCTGGTTTCAGAGAGAAGTGTAAAAAGCTGAGTAAATCTATATACATTGTATTTAAGAAAACTTGACAATTTTATCGTAGATGATCCAAAATCTTTTTGGCGTTTTGTAAACGAAAAAAGAAATACCAATAGATTTCCAAAAATAATGACTTACTGTGATAAAACTTGTGATAATGGGCTGGATTGTGTAAATTTGTTTGCTGATTTTTTTTCTACTGTGCATACCAAAAGTGATAACATTGTACCTGATTTTAATTTTAACAACTTTGTGTGTTCTGATAATTTTAATGTGTCTATTTGTAATGTATATGATAGTATTTGTAATTTTAATAATTCGGGAAACTTTGGCCTTGATGGCATTCTAAATTTATTTTTAAAAAACTGTGTTTGTTCGCTTTCAAAACCAATTTATGTGTTATTTAAGATATCTTTAGAATGCAAAAAGTTTCCATCGTATTGGAAACGTTCTTACATATCACCAGTTTTTAAAAACGACAACAAAACAGTTGTGTCAAATTACAGAGGAATATGTAAACAGTCTGCAATTCCTAAGTTAGTTGACAAAATGATTTCTACTCAATTAAAATGGCTTACCAAAAACGTTGTGATTAATGAATAACACGGATTCTGTGAAGGTCGTTCAACTGTTACCAACTTGCTGATTTATCAGGATTATATATTAGACGCTTTTGAAAACAAAGAACAAGTTGATGCAATATACACAGATTTTGCAAAAGCATTCGACAGAGTGGATATACCAATTTTGGTTGCAAAATTAAAAGCTCTAGGGTTTAATACTAAAATTGTTAATTGGATGGAAAGCTATTTATCGGGTCAAACGCAATGCGTTAAAATTAACAATTTCATTTCTAAAGAAATTAGCGTTACTTCGGGTATTCCGCAAGGTTCGCAATGCGGTCCACTTTTATTCAATTTGTTTATAAATGATTTGGTAGCTTTGATTAGAAATTCTAAGTATCTGCTGTTTGCCGATGATTTAAAACTGTTTATGCGTGTAAAAAACAAGAATGATTGTAATCAAATTCAAAATGATTTGGATAAAATTACAACTTGGTGCAATTTAAATAGCTTGCATCTTAACATTAGCAAATGCAAGTCCATCACGTTTTCCAGGGGTACAGCTTCAGTCAATAACACGTACAACATAAATAACACTGACTTGGAAATTGTTGAAGAAATAACAGATCTTGGATTACTACTAGACAACAAACTTAGTTTCATTGGCCATATACAAAAAATTAGCAACAAAAGCCGCAAATTATTAGGATTTGTAATGAGAAATGCTGTCGATCTGTCGGTGCCTAGTATATTGTTGCTATACAAATCATTGGTAAGATCCCAATTGGAATACGCTTCCGTTATTTGGTCTCCGTATCTTAAAGGGCAATCTAAAATACTGCAATCTGTCCAAAACAGATTTTATAAATATTTTTAATATAAAACTGGAATAAATTCAAATAGTGAACTAGCATGTTTGTATAATTTCAAACCTTTAAATGAAAGAAGATTAACTTTTGACTTATGCTTTATGCATAAAGTTATTAATAGTTGTATAAACTGCGAGGAGATCTTAAGTAAAGTTCAATTCAACTTTTCTATTACTAGGACAACTCGTAATACACTAATATTTGAAGAAAAATTTCACTCAACAAATTATGGACAACATAGCCCGATCACAAGACTGATGCGTGAATGCAATAGTTTAATGAACAATGTAAATTTTAATATTTTCTATGTTTAAAAAACAAATTAACCACATTAATTTTCAATTTTATTTATTACTTGTTTAATGTAATTATACTAACTTAAGTTTATACTTATTGTAATATGCTATATGTTTAATACCGTGTAATGTTTATATTATTTTTTTTAATGGATTTTTCCGTAAATAAAGATTATTATTAAATGTAATTCTACTTTAGACAATTAAGAAAAAATCATACAGTAGCTCTAGACATTTTCAAAACGTTTAATAGAGTATAGCATCCTAATCTTGTCAACAAGCTCTATTGTATAAGTCTTGATTTAAAAAAACTGTAAATCTCATTAATAGTTTTCTTTTATAGGCTATTAACGTCTATGTTATAAGATAATAGTAATCTATAAACTAATTAATTTTCAAATCAATTAAAATGGATATAACAACAAAATAAAAATATATCAAAATAAATATAATAAAACTCTTATTTTTATTGAGTCTGTAAATTCATTTGTAATATGTATATCGATAACACGGTCAAAAGTTATCAAACTCAGAAAACCAATAAAATATAATTCAACATTAATTGCAATAGTTTCATCATATTAGTTTAAAATTAATTATTAACTAATGCATTATTTCTAACTAAAATTGATATATTTATAATTGTCTCAACATTATTCTACTTAATCTTATACAGACAGAAACAAAGCGTCTTTATTGATATATGTTAGTTTGTTTATTCTATAAATGCTATAAAGCAGTAAACAAAACGTAAAAGGCAAAGAAATAACATTGTTAAACGATATGGACCCATTATTTTACCACTAGGTGGCATTGCAGGTACTGCAATAGGAAGATATACAGGGTGTTAGGTAAACATGCGACCAAAATTTAAAGGATTATTCTTTGGCCTATTCTAAGTTTATTTTGTCCTATAATGATTTCTAAAAAAACCTTTTTGTTTTGAAGATACAGGGTGAACAAAAATCGATATTTGTTGAAATCATTAATGTAAATTAAAGTTTGGCGTACTCCAATGAGTATATCAAAGCCAAAAAATTAATCAGTTTATCAAGTAAAAAAAATTGTTAACAATTACTTGGAACGGCTGTTTTATCTACTAATGTACAAGTGGATTTCATTTGAATTTGTTTCGTTATTGATCATCACATGTATCGATCGCAGTTTTTTAGATTGAGTGGCTGACGTTTGGCTGTTTGACGTGTCTTTAATAGTTAGTAAATTCCTCTACTATGAATCACTATACAAACGCCGAGGTGACTGACATGCATTTCGTGTATTGACTTGCTGATGACAGTTCATTACAAGCTAGACGATTGTACATTGAACGGTTTCCTGGCCGTAATATCTTCAACCAAAAATCTTTGAAAACAATCAACGACGTCTTTGTAAAACAGGCACATTGAAACGAAATAAAGAACTAAGAAGATTAATGACAGTAAGAACGATACAACTGGAACAGAATGTGCTGGACATGATAGAGGAAGATCTAAGTAGTTTTAAGCAAAAAAATTGCCTATACATTGAATGTAAGTCATTGGACAGTTTGAAAAATTCTTAAAGACAATTTGTTGTTTTCATACCACATTTACCGTGCTCAGGCACTACTACTTGCTAATTTTCTTTCACGTATTGCGTTATGTCAATGGCTTTTGCAAAGATTAGTTCTAATTTTTCAATTCCTAACACATATTTTTTTACCAATGAAACCAGTTTTTCAAGCAATACAATAAAAAAAAATTTATAACAACTATGTGTGGGCAGATAAAAATCCGCATTAAGTATGTAAAGATCGTTTTCAACATCAGTTTTTCTTGAATGTTTAGGTTGGAATTGTGGGCAACTGTCTAATTGCACTAGTATTTCTACCAGGAAGATTTACCGGCAAGGTGTATTGCAACTTTTTGAAACACATGATACCTCAGTTTATGGATGATGTACCATTGCCAACAAGAGTTGCAATGTGGTTTATGCACGATGATGCACCACTACATTTTAGTTTAGTTGCTTGTGATTATTTAACAGCAACATACGGAAATTGCTTAATAAAACATTATTTGTCTAAAATGTAAGCTTCTTTTTATAATTATTCAGAAAAAATAATTACTAATGTTCTACTAATTTCCTGTTAAATTAATTCATTATATAGCAAAAACTGTACATTATAAATTAGTTAAATTAAATTTATAAAAAATACATATATAATTGATATTTATGTATGTTCGTACATAATTAATACTTGACAAGTTATTCTGCATTTTTTATTATAGTTTAATGTGCGTGACATATAACAATTAAAATTAAATTAAATTTTATATGAGAATAAATCTTATCAGACACAAAAAAGTACACAACATATACAAGGCTATCTCTGACGGATAGAGAGCTTGGAACATGTAATTAAACATAACATTTATTGATAATTGATATGAAATTAATAACTAGAAAAAATAAATAGATTTTTAAATAAAAGTTTTATTTTTTGTATTTCTAAAAATGTTAATAAAGCACAATTAATTATATATTTGTGTTGTTTTAATTTTAATTTAATTCTATTATTATTATTAAAAAAATTGTATCAAATTTGGAACAGAATTTAATTATAATTTTATTTATTTATTAAGAATCGTATCAGTTTAAATATGTTTATGTTCGCATTTATTAAATATTTCCTTACAATATAATTATCTATATATTTTTAATAATAATAACAATATTATTCATTTTTATCAAATGAGAAAACGTTAACAACAAATTTATTTATTTCACACTGCAATGTCAAGGTCCATTAAATGTTTTCTGTTGATATATTTTTGCATACCTGTGCAGACCGATTGGAAATACCCCAACTTGTTTAAATGAAACGACAATATTATTTCTTTTTTAATTTGTAAAATGTTATTTAAATTTATAGAAAAATTTCTAATTATTTTGTTGAATTTAAACGATATGTACTAGTACGTTCCAACGTATTTACGTCAATTTCTACTAATGTTTATGTGCAACTGGTTCTTCACCTTTCGTTGCATATATGCAAGCGATCTGTAATTTATCTTGCATAAAGCAGTGCAGCAGTGACTGGTGAAGTGTGCGTATGTACTCTTGCAATTTATACTCAAGGTATTTATAAAATTTTGGGATTTATATATTAGTTAAAGTTATTTTTTTATTTTTTATTAAAGCTTTTTCTTTAGCGCTACAAAGCAAGTAATAAAAAGCTTTAAGCTAAACTGTTTTGTAGATCTAGTATGTATGCAATTATTTTATAATAAAGAAGAAGTTTTTGAAGTTCTAATTAATTGTTTTAAACTGTTTATGGGCCGTTTACAAACCTAATTAATAATTCAATAAAGAAAAACGTTTATTTATCTAGAATCTTATAATCTAAATAGATTTAATTAAAGTTAACCTTTAAATAATCGAAAATAAGTAAGTTGAATGCGTTTACAATATATGGGTTTATTAAAAAAAAATTATTAGTTTTGCAGAATTTATAATGCATTAATAAAATTGAATTTCCGGACTTATGTTTCAAAGTATTTTTTTTTTTAATTTAATTAAAAATTAGAAGTTTGATGCGATTTTAAAATATGGATTTATTAAAAAAAAAATATATTTTTTTTTTTTAATTTTGAAATAAATATATTGAAAATAAGTCGTTTAATGTGTTTTAAAACTTAGTATTTTTCAAAAAAATTATGGAAATTATGTTAAAACAAAACTAATTTTTTGGACTTATTTGTTTAAATATTTTTTTGAAACTTGCAACATACATTGAAAATAAGTTCTTTAATAAGTTTCCAAAATTTAGTATTTAAAAAAAAAAATTAAATAGTTTTTATAAAATTTGAAAGTATCTAGTTATGTTTCAATAAAATTAATTTTTTTAACTTAATTTTTAAATTTTTTTTTCAATCTTGCAATACAGAATAAAAGTAAATTATTTAATACTTTCCAAATAACTTTATTTTTTTTTTAATTTGCAATATACAAATTTGTTATTTAAAAAACAAATTAAATAGTTTTTAATTTTTTTTTATTTGGAGCAAATTATGCTTAAAAAATGATTTTCTAGATTTAATTTTTAAAATAAAATTTGTGTTCCCAAAAATTGGTGTTTTTTAAACATTTCTGAATAGTTTTTAAAAAATTTCAAAATATAAAACAAATTTGCTTTAATAAAATTAATTTTTTGAGAATATTTTCAAAATATATTTTCAAAATTTACAATTCACATTGAAAATAAGTTGCTTAATGTTTTTACAAAATTAGTTTTTTTTTTTCAAAAAATTGTAGATAATTTTTACAAACTTTTAAAATATAGAACAAACTATGCTTCAAAAAAATTACTTTTCCGGACTTAATTTTCAAAATATATTTTTGAAATTTGCAATTTACATTGAAAATAAGTTGTTTAATGTTTTCCCAAATCTTGTTTTTTTTTCTCAAAAAATTTAGATAATTTTTATAAATTTTTAAAATATAGAATAAAGAATGCTTAAAAAAAATTACTTTTTCGGACTGGATTTTCAAAATATATTTTTGAAGTTTGCAATTCAAATTGAAAATAAGTTGTATAATATTTTCCCAAAAATTGTTTTTTTTTTCAAAAAAATTTAGATATTTTTTACAAATTTTTAAAAAATAGAACAAATTATGCTTAAAAAATTAATTTTCCGGACTTAATTTTCAAAATAAATTTTGAAATTTGCAATTCGCATTGAAAATAAATTGTTTAATGATTTTCCAAAAATAGTTTTTTTTTCAAAAAAAATTAGATAATTTTTACAAATTTTTAAAATATAGAACAAAATAGCTTCAAAAAATTACTTTTCCGGACTTAATTTTCAAAATATATTTTTGAAGTTGTTTAATGCGTTTTTAAAATAAAATGTTTTTAAAAAAAAACTTACAAATTTTCAAAATATAGAACAAATATGCATCAATAAAATTGATTTTTCAAACTTAATTTTTTTAAATATTTTCCATAAATTTGTATTACACATTAAAAATAAGTTTTTTAAGGTGTTTTTCAAAAATTTCTAAATAATTTTAAAAACTTTTCAAAATATAAAACAAATTATGATTTAATAAAATTAATTTTCTGGACATAATTTCAATTTTTTTTTAAATTTTATTACTCATTGAAAATAAGTTGTTTAATTTGTTGTTTTTTTGTCAAAAAAAAAAATAATTTTTAAATTAAAAAAATAAGAATAATTTGTGATTCAATAAAATTAATTTTCCGGACTTAGTTTTCAGAATATATTTTTGAAATTTGCAATTCATATTGAAAATAAGTTGTTTAAAGTTTTCCCAAAAATTGTTTTTTTTTAATTTAGATAATTTTTACAAATTTTTAAAATATAGAACAAATTATGTTTAAAAAATTAATTTTCAGTACTTAATTTTCAAAATAAATTTTTAAAATTTGCAATTTATGTATATTGAAAATAAGTTGTTTAATGTTTTTCCAAAATTTGTTTTATTTTTCAAAAAAATTTAGATAATTTTTACAAATTTTTAAAATATAGAACAAACTATACTTCAAAAAATTACTTTTTTGGACTTAATTTTTAAAATATATTTTTGAAATTTGCAATTCACATTGAAATTAAGTTGTTTAATGTTTTTCCAAAATTTGTTTGTTTTTTTTAAGTTGTAGATAATTTTTACAAATTTTTATAATATAGAAAAAACTATGCTTAAAAAAATTAATTTTACGTACTTAATTTTCAAATAAACTTTTGAAATTTGCAATTTAAATTAAAAATAAGTTGTTTAATTTTTTCCCTAATTTTGTTTTTTTTTTTTAATTTAGATAATTTTTAACATATAGATCAAATTATGCTTTAAAAAATTATTTTTCCAGACCTAATTTTCAAAATTTATGTTTGAAATTTGCAATTCACATTGAAAATAAGTTGTTTAATGTTTTCCCAAAAAAATTAGATAATTTTTACAAATTTTTTAAATGTAGAACAAATTATGCTCAAAAAACTAGTTTTCTGGACTTAATTTTCAAAATATATTTTTGAAATTTGCAATTCACATTGAAAATAAGTTGTTTAATGTTTTTTCAAAATTTGTTTTTTTTTATTCTCAAAAAAACTTAGATATTTTTTACAAATTTTTAAAATATAAAATAAAATTGATTTTCCAAACTTAATTTTTTTAAATATTTGTTCCAAATTTGCAATATGTTTAATACTTTCCCAAAATTAAAAAATAGAATAAATTGTGCTTCAATTAAATTAATTTTTTGGACTTAGTTTTTAAAATATATTTTTTAAATTTGCAATTTACATCAAAAATAAGTTGTTTAATGCTTTCCAAAAATTGGTGTTTTTCAAAAAAAAAATCAAATTAAGAAACAAATTATGCTTTAAAAAATTAATTTTTTGAAGTTAATTTTTGTAATATATCCTATATATTTGCATTAATGATTAAAAATAAGTTTCTTAAGGTGTTTTCAAAATTTGGTTTTAATCAAAAAAATTTAAATAATTTAAAAAAAACTTAAAATTTGAATTTTTTTTTTTTTAAACTTGCAATATATATACATAGAAAATAAGTTCTTAAATACGTTTCTAAAATATAGTATTTTTCAAAATTTTCAATGTAATCTTTCAAAATTTCAAAATATAGAACAAAGTAAAAAATTTGATACTAAAATTTCTAAATATTTTTTTTTTAAATTTTAAAATTTGGAACAATTTATTCTTAAAAAAATTGATTTTTCGGACCTAATTTTTGAAATATTTTTTTGAAATTTGCATTACTTATTAAAAATAAGTGTTTAAAATTTTGTATTTTTTAAAATTTCTAAATAATTTTAAAATTTGTTGGACTTAATTATGTATTTTTTTTTTTTAAATTTGCAATTCTCATTGAAATTAAGTTATTAAATATGTAACACTTGAGTGGGTGGATAGGTTACAGTAAAAAAAGCTATTCGCTAATAATTAAACTTAGTTCCCGCCCACCCACTCCAGCATCTTCTTCTTCTTCATTAGCCTTGTATCATCCAATGCTGGATATAAGCATCTTCTAGTCTTTTCCATGTTTTCCTATCTTGGGCTATCCTTGTCCACATTTTTCCAGTTATTTCCGTCGCATCATCTAGCCATCTCATTTGTGGTCTTCCTCTACTCCTCTTGGTTTTCCGTGGTCTTTATTTTGGTATTTTATGCGTCCATCTGTCTTGGGTTGCGATGCGTTCCATCACATCTGTTATTTTCGTTTTATTTCTGATTTCGATGTTTTGTATTCGATCTTTTAGATATACCTCCAGCATAACACGCTCCATTGCTTTTTGCGTGACTCTCAGTTTTTCTGCCATCTTTTTTGTAATGGCCATGGTTTCCAGTCCATATGTAAGCACCTGAAGTATGCAGCTGTCATATACCTTCCGTTTCATGCTCCTCGGAATGTCTTTATCTCTCAGTATAAAGCTTAGTTTGCCGAAAACAGCCCATCCTAGTTGGATTCTACGTGTCACTTCAGCGGTTTGGTTTTCTTTTCCAGTTTTAATTTTATAGCCAAGGTAGATATAGTGTGGAACCATTTCTATTGTTGTGTTATTAATGATTATGTTTTGAAGGTCAGTAGATAGTATTTTGGATTTGTTTAGATTAATTTTTAATCCAATCCGTTTTGAGTTTTCGTTTAGCTCCATTAGCATGGAGGATAGTTCTTGGGCAATCTCAAGTGGTTTAGGTATGTTCTATCAGTGTTAACGCCTTTCGTGTCCCACGCTAGTGTTTTAAAAACGTTCTAAAATGCCAATGTAAATAATTGTGGCAATATAGTATCTCCTTGTCTGACGCCTTTGCCAATAAGTATTTTATCAGTCTTTAGTTTTTTGTCTATTCTTATGTGGAAGGTTGCATCTTTGTATATATCTTTAATAATTGTTCAGTACCTAGAATTGATCTGGGCATCATCCATTGCAGAGTGAAAAGCCCAGGTTTTGATGCTGTCAAAGGCTTTATAGTAGTCTATAAATGCAATGTGTATTGGTATACTAAATTTTGTTTTTCTAATAGTTTGCAGGTGGTCGAGAGTAAATTTTTTTTAAGAAGCTCGGCATGTTCCACTGGCTAGTATAGATTGAGTTTGTTTGTTAATCAATTTGTTATTATCTTTGTAAGAAGCTTGTATAAGTGAGACAGTAGACTGATGGGTCGGTAGTTTTCCAAATTTGTGGTGTCTCCCTTTTTGTGTATTAATATCACTTTTGCGTTTTTCCAGGATTGGATAGAAGGCACTTGTTTAATAATTGTCTTATGGCTTCCTCAAAGGTGCTTTCTTCCATTTTCAGCATCTCGGTAGTTATTTGATCTTCACCTTTTTGATTTTCATTTTTTGAAGAGCATGTTTTATTTCAGGTAGGGTTATTTCAGGCAGATCTAATCTTACATTTAGCATAGTTTTGGGTTGCTGTTTAAGTTGATTGGGGCTAGGTATAACCGATGTGTATAGTCTTTTGTAAAAAGATTTGATTTCTGTAGGAACTTTGTTTTGTCTGATGTAATATTTCCCTGCTGATCTTTCATTTTAAAGATCTTTTGTTTTCCTTTTGAGAACTTTTTAAAACTTTTTTCTCTTCTCCATTTGTTTTATTGTCTCCGGTGTTAGTTTTGTTTCTCTATTTTTTCTTACTTTGCTACAAATCTCCTTTGTTGCTACTTGAATGTCGTTTGTTATATGTTCTGTCATTTGGTCTATGCTCATATTTTGTAATTTTATTAATGGGTTTAGTTTCTTCTTCAGTTCTTTTTGATACTCTTTTTGGTTTAGCAGCAGTGCGTCTGAAGTTAGGAAAATATTTTTGGTCATCATCCTTGTTCTTTCCATCTTTGTATTTGTTTAATAGTTGCTCGGACCAATCTATGGTCGCTCCCAGTATTGAATTTAATGCTATTATTTTTTATGTCTGCTATTAGATCAAATGGTAATCTGTTTTATCTCTGTTCATTGCAAGCTTATTAACCATCGTTCTGCTTGTGTCACTCCATCGTTTATACTAGAACTATGATTTGCAAGGTCTTGTACTATTGTGGTATCATCTGCAAACATATATGTTTTTGTGTGAACATTGCTCGCTAAGTTGTTCATAATTCTCTAGTTTTTTTCAACAATAGATCATGACACACCCAGTCAAAAGTTTTACTTAAATCAATATAAGCAGAATCTGAACTGGTTCAAATTTTTAAAAAATCTGTTATATTTTTGACTAATTCACACATAGCACTTAATGTAGACAAATTGAGCATTGCTAAATTTTTTATTCATGCAGGAATCTATCAAATATAATTTTCTTAAATAATTTAGCTATAATTGGTATTATGGCAGTTAGTCGAAAGTTGGTTGCCTGTGATCTGTCCCCTTTTTTGTAAACTGGGGTTACTTTGGCAAACTTTAGCTGATTTGGAAAATGACTATTTTTGTGTAAAAACGTCCACTACTTAGTAGCAAATACACTTTAAAACCGATGCATGCATGCCATAGAAATCGAATGCATTAGAATTTTTTAGATTTGTTATGATATGTTTCACTTCATTCGTGTTGATTGGCGACATAAAAAACAATGTTATATAATCATTTTGTGGTTGCAGATTACTAACAATTTTAGTTAAAGCTTCTATAAAGTAACTCTGAAAATCATCAGACCGTAAGTCTGTAGTCTGATTATTTGAGCTATTATTGTTACTCAAACTATTAATAATTTGCCACATTTGCCTGAGTTTATTCAGCAATGAGGCAATTTTTTTACTAGTATATAATTTTTTTACAAAAACAATGTTTAATTTAAAGCTTTCTTTAACTGAGCAATAAAATTATTTACCCCATTTGAGGGACTAGCTTTACTTATTGTTGTCAATAGATTTATTGTTTCTTTTTGTGAAGCATTATCTTGGTTGTACCATAAATGCTTATGTTTAACCATACTATTATTTTATTGTAGTTAAAAGGCAAATACTATTAAATTCACAAATTAAAATGTCATGAAACATATCATAACATCTTTTCGGATCATTACATAATAAGATTTGTAAGTAGTCATTTTCCAAACATATTTGTTTTAATTTTAGTAGGTTGCTACTGGCTTACAAGTTATAGCATCAACCTTTTGTGTTCCAACTCTCATATTAATCCTATAATGATCTGTGTGTTGTCAATGCGTGTAGCTGATGTTTTGGTAACTCTAGTATTTTCATGGACAATGTGTCTAAAATTAAAACTACTAATAATATCACAGATCATTTGTTTAAGGAGAGAATGTGTATTAAAATCAATGTTAAAATCTCCAGCTATACCTACAAATTTTTTGAATTTATTTCTTTCTTTCAGTAACTTGTTTAAAGTGTTTAAAAATAGTTGAATATTTCCTAATCTATACAAAAAGGGAAAAATAGTATCAAAGTCTTTTAATAATATGCCAGAGACTTCACAAGCCACTTCTTCAAAAAACATGTCAATATTTGAAAATAAGTTGTGTTTCTAAAATTTGGTATTTTTAAAAACTTCTAAATAATTTTGAACTTTTTTTAAAAAATGGAACAAATTATGCTTTAAAAAAAATAATTTTCTTGACTAATTTCTTTACAAGTCTTTGATATTTAAGATCAAGCACACAGAAGGTAGGACAATAAGTAGATCAGTGGAAAAAGCTACTCGCCCCAAATTAAACTTGGTTTCCACCCACCTACTCAATTAATTATCAAAAGATTTATTCTTAAACAATACTCTTATATCTAAATCTAAACACACAAGAGGTGGGACAAACAATAGATTTATTGATGACTAACACTTGGGCGGGTGGGTGGGTCACAGTAAAAGAAATCATTTGCTTACAAATTAAACTTTGTTCTACCTACCTACCTACCCACTCAAGCTATAGTTATCACAAAATTTATTGTTAAACAATTCTCTCATATCAAAATCCAAGCACACAAGAGACAAACAATAGATCCTTTGTTGACTAACATTTGGGCAGGTAGATGCGTTACAGTAAAAAAAGTAACTTACAAAATAAACTTTGTTCCTACTCACCCACCCAAGCGTTAGTAATCAATAGATGTATTCTTATACAATTCTTTAATATCTAAGATATGGCACACAAAAGGTGGGACAATAAGTAGATTCTTTAATGACTATCATTTTAGTAGGTTCCACCTCAGCGTTATTTATCAAAAAATGTATTGTTAAACATTTTGTTAATATCAAAGATCAAGCTCGCAAAAGGTGAGACAATAAGTAATTTTATTAATGACTAACACTTGGGTGGGAAGGTGGGTTACAGTACAAAAAGCTACTCGTCGCAAATAAAACTTAGTTCCCGCCCACCCACCCCACCGTAAGTTATCAAAATGATTTATTGTTTAACAATTCCCTCGTATCTAAATTCAAGCATAGAAAAGGTGGGACAATAAATAGATTCTTTAATGACAAACATTTAAGTAAGTGGATGGGTTATAGTAGAAAAAGCTACTTGCTACAAATTAAACTTAGTTTTTGTCCACCCACCCAAGCGTTAGTTATCAAGAAATTTATTGGTAAACAATTCTTTGATATCTAAGATGAAGCACACAGAAGGTGAGTCAATAAGTAGATCCTTTGATGACTAACACTTGGGTGAGTGGGTGGGTTACAGTAGAAAAAGCTACTTGCAACAAGATAATTCTTTGCTACCTAAGAAGGAACACGCAAAAGGTGGGTGGGTGGTTTACAGCAAAAAAATAATTTGCCGACAAATTATTTTTTTCCCACTAACCCACTCCAGTGTTAGTTATCAAACGATTTATTGTTAAACAACTCTCTCACATCTAAATCCAAACTCAGAAGAAGTAGGACAAACAATAAATCGTTTGATGAGTAAGTCAAAGCAAAAAAAAAATAACTTGTATACAAATTACACTTCTTTCCCACCCACCCTAGTGTTAGTTATCAAAAGATTGATTGTTAAACAGTATTTTTATGTCTAAATCCAAGCACACAAAAAGTGAGACAGACAAACAATAGATTCTTTGATGACTAACACTTAAGTGGGTGGGTAGGCCAGAGTAAAAAAAGTAACTTGCTTACAAACTAAACTTTGCTAATACCCACCTACACAAGCGTTAGTTATCAAAAAGTTTATTCTTAATCAATTCTCTTATATCTAAATCCAAACACACTAAAAGTGAGACAAACAATAGATCTTTAGATGACTAACACTTGGAAGGGAGGGTGAGTCACAGTAAAAAAAGTAACTTGCATATAAATTAAACTATGTTCTTACCTAGCCAAGCGTTAGTTATCAAAAGATTTATTGTATATTATTCTTTATAATTCGACGTCCTTCAAATTTTAAATGATTGGGGAAGTGTTAGACGGCAATGACGGACAATTTGACAATTTTTTATTAAAATATTCTATTATTATTATTACTTAACGATTACAAACGTTTCGGGAACTAGTCTGTCCCCTTCCTCAGTGCTATAACAAATTATTTTTTTTGTATTAATTGGAATTGGTGTGGCCCAAAAATCCTTAATCTCAACAATTTGCCAATGTTATGTCGCCTATGTTCTCAATTATTATGCCGGCAAGAGCTGTACCGTTGCGTTTGAGGTCAGTTGACATAAACTTTAAACACAAAACACAAATCACAGTCAAACAGGATGGTTTTCTTTCTAATGAACACAATAAATCAAGACTTATTTCATTCTTCTTAACTGCTTTTTACGATTATGAAATTAAAACAAAACAAGAATCTAGTAACGTTGGTAAATTGATCATCCGCACAACAGTCATAAAATCCTAAACTAGTAGTAGTAGCAATAGTTAGCAAAGATCTAGATCTTATTGTCCTCCTCATGGCTTTATTAGATATTATTTGTTAAACCAAGCCACGACAGAGTAGAAAAAAGGTATATTTGAGTTAGTAGGTTGCAAACTATGGGAATAAAAAAACTCCATACTTTTTGTGCATACATTCAGCGGATGTGATACGACTTCCGCTGCATATCGAAAATGGAAACTTGCCTGTTTCAATTTGTTCAAAAAGCAAGCTACACTGCAAAGTATTACTGATGTAATAAAGCTGAAGCTAGAAACAAAATAATCCTAGCATGGTACAATGCACCTCACAAGCAAACTTCTCTTAACATGCATTGTTACAAAGTTTTTACCAAATCAGTTTTGAATGCTAAACCTTTATGCGCTGTTCCCCTTTTTGTGTATACCACCAAATCCAAGTTTGGCTAGGAAATGAACTTCCTGCAGAACAGTGGGGTTGGAAGTTTGAGCCAGCCGGTTGATCCCAGTAACTACAGAAAACGCAGCAGAACCTGAAACAGTCCTCTTGAGCGGGTAGGTGGGTCACAGTAAAAAAAGCTACTTGCTACAAATTGAACTTAATTCCCGCCCACCCACCCCAATGTTAGTTATCAACAGGTTTATTGTTAAACAATTCTTTGATATGTAAGATCAAGCACGCAAAAGGTGGGATAATAAATAAATCAGTAGGAAAAGTAACTTACCTACAAATTAAACTTTGTTCCCACCCACCAACTCAAGCGTTAGTTATCAAAAGATTTATTGTTAAACAATACTCTCATATCTAAATCCAAGCACACAAGAGGTAGGACAAACAATAGATCCTTTGATGACTAACACTTGGGCAGGTGGGTGGGTCACAGTAGAAGAAAAAACTTGCTTACAAATTAAACTTTGTTTTCACTCACCCATCCAAGTGTAAAAGAAGTGAGCACAAATTAAACTTAGTTCCTGCAATATACATTGAAAATAAGTTGTTTAATGTGTATCCAAAATCAATTATTTTCAAAAAAAATTAAATTATTTTTTTCAATAAATTTTAATTTATGGATCAAATTCTGCTTCAATAAAAGTTGTTTTTTCGGACTCTCTTAAAAAATGGATTGTTATTAGATGTTATATAAAAAAATATATTTATTCATACATGAAATTGTGTAGGCTTTATGTTATTCTAAATATAAGAATGTATAATATCTACGTATTTCAATAACAATATTTTTCCGTAAACATATTATTTGTTTTTGCTCTTAAATGGTTATAATTGGCCGTGAAAAATAACACTTCTGGAGAATTTATACATTGTTTTTACATTATGTTAGTAACGTAAACATTTCAATATTCTATATTAATTTCTAGTTTAACTAAAAAATAATAACTAGGTATGGCTTTATAATAGCAAAAAATTCTCAAACACAATTTGTTTATTTTTACGTTAATTTTTATTTTAAATATTAGATTTGTGTCTGTCTATTTGTATAGTACTCAAAACAAAACTTTAATAATTTACTAATTCAAAAATTTGTTTTATAAAAATGTATTCAATTAAAACGTTTTTGTAATTTTTGTAAAATGTAACTTAAATTTATTTTTTTGTACATTCAACAAAAAACTTAAAGTAAATTTACCGTTTAGATTACTGTTTTGATCTTTCTGTGTAATATATTTAATTATTTATAAATATCTTTAATGTCATACAGTTGTATATTATTTTTCTTGCAAATTGTTAATCTGTTTAACTTGTTAAGGGTATAATTATCCAATTTCTAAAGTAATGACTGCTGAAATAATAATTCTAATAGATTATGAGTATGGGTAGTAATTAAGTGATTTAATAACGATTACGATAACGATCATGATCACTCAAATCCATATATTTATTATTTATATACGATATATAAAATAAACCATTTACATCTACATCATTACGTGTACTCTGTAATCGATTATGTTATTGATTGTTTTGTCTCTAAAAATTTGGTTCAACAAAGAATTGATATCACTTACTAAACTCAAGAAAAGTGTACACAAACGTTATAAATCTTCAAAACAATTGTCGGACTATAATGAATTCCAATCTATTCGTGCTACGTGCAAAAATCTCAGTGCACATCAATACGAGCAATATATTTTACAAACTGAAAGTAAAATTCAAAATAATCCAAAACATTTTTAGAGATTTGTTAATGAGAACAAAAGAACTAATGGTTTTCCAGCCACAATGTATTATAAAGATTAAACCTGTAATAATGGGAATGACTTTGTCAATAGTTTTGCAGATTTTTTT
This sequence comes from Tachinus rufipes, assembly GCA_963932245.1. NCBI lineage: Eukaryota > Metazoa > Arthropoda > Insecta > Coleoptera > Staphylinidae > Tachinus > Tachinus rufipes. Next base: position 92,625,831 of record OZ010747.1, on the reverse strand, counting down.
TCTTCAGTCTATGATAACAAAACCCATCCAACTGCATTGTTTAATTTTAATAATAACGTAATACGTTCAATATTTTCTATTAGTTTGTGTGATGTTTTTAAGGGAATTGAAAACCTTAAACGTAATTTAAGCGTTGGACCCGACGGCATTCCTTCTTTACTGTTAAAAAAGTGTATTTATTCTATTGCAAAGCCATTGCACTTACTTTTCAATGCTTCATTGAATAAAACTAAATTTCCTCAAATATGGAAACAAAGCTATATTACGCTTTTGTTTAAATCTGGAGCTTAAGAGGATATTACTAACTATAGAGGCATTTGCATTCAATCTGCAATACCTAAATTGTTCGATAAAATTGTAGCTGGTCAGTTGCAATGAATGTGCAAAAGCATCTTAATAAAAGAACAGCATGGATTTTGTGGAGGGACACACTTACTAATTTACTCTGTTATGAAAATGATATTTTAAACGCATTTGAATTTAAAGTACAAGTTGACTCAATCTACACCGATTTTTCAAAAGCGTTTGATCGTGTGAGCCATAATATTTTGATTGCAAAGCTCAGTGCTCTGGGTTTTCATCATGATGTGATTTCCTGGTTATTTAGCTTTTTAAAAAATTGCACGCAGTGTGTAAAAATTAACAATTTTTTGTCACAGCTCATTTTTGTTTTATCAGGTGTTCCTCAAGGATCTCATTGTAGACCAATTTTATTTTTGCTTTTTATTAATGATATCCCACAGTATATCAATTCATTGCCATTTTTTTTATTTGCGGATGATTTAAAAATGTATAGAAGAATATCTTCTCTCAATGACTGCCATTTTTTACAACTGGACTTAGATTTTATAAATACTTGGTGTTTTATTAATAAATTATTTTTTAATGCTGATAAATGTTTTTCAATAAGTTTCCATAGAACTTTAAGTAAAATTATATAATTGACACAAAAGTGTTGGACGTCACACAAATAAAAGATTTAGGCGTTAATTTTGATTATAAACCTACATTTGTTGAACATATTAACATCATGTGGAACGGTGCCATAAAAATGTTAGGATTTGTATATAGAATGTCTGCGAATTTATCAGCCAGTACACTAAAACTTTTATATTGTGCTTTGGTGCGTTTGCATTTAGAGTATGCTCCGTCAGTTTGCAGTCCTGTTTATGAAATTCATAACCGTAGTATTGAACAAATTCAAAAGAAGTTTTGTCGTTTATTGTCTTATAAATCCGGCATATTATCTGTAAATTATGGTTACTGCTACATTGCTTCATTGTACAACCTACCGCCATTAAAGATTCGCCGCAAAAGAGCTGATTTGTCGTTCTTGCGTAGTTTAATCATGTATGAGATTGATTGTCCGGAGAGGGGTTATACATTTGCAAGAAATGAGATTGACGACTGCCTCAAGTTCTGCTGCGTGTTCTGTAGTTACTGAGATCAACCGGCTGGCTCAAACTTCCAACCCCACTGTTCTGGAGGAAGTTCATTTCCTAGCCCAACTTAGATTTAGTGGAATACACAAAAAGCATGCTGCATTGCTGCTCCTTCTGTGGGCAACAGCGCTTAGAGGTCTAGTTTAGCATTCAAAACTGATTTGGTAAAAGCTTTGTAACAATGCATGTTAAGAGAAGTTTGCTTCTGAGGTGCATTGTACCATGCTAGGAATATTTTGTTTCCAGCTTCATCTTTATTACATTAGTAATACTTTGCAGTGTAGCTTGCTTCTTGATCAAATTGAAACAGGCAAGTTTTCATTTTTAATTTGCTGCGGAAGTCGTATCATATCCGCTGAATGCATGCACAAGAAGTATGCAGTTTTTTATTCCCATAGTTTGCAATTGTGGACTCAAGTATACCTTCTTTTCTACTCTGCTGTGGCTTGAATTTAACAAATAATATCTGTCTTTCAGATAGGGTTAAAGCCATGAAGAGGACAATAAGATCAACATCTTTGCCAACTATTGCTACTTTGTCACTAGTTTAAGATTTTATGACTCTTGTGCGGATGATCAATTTACCAACGTTACTAGATTCTTGTTTTGTTTTAATTCCATGGTCGTGAAAAGCAGTTAAAAAGAATGAAATAAGTCTAAATTTATTGTGTTCATTAGAAAGAAGACCATCCTGTTTGACTATGATTTGTGTTTTGTGTTCAAAGTTTATGTCAACTGACTTCATTAGCTTGTACTTTGGTTATATTCAGCTGTCTACGTACTGGATGGTGCTGCTGAATACCCATCAAACGCAACGGTACAGCTCTTGCCGGCAAAATGCTTGAGAACATTGGCGACATAACATTGGCAAGTTGTTGAGATTGAGAATTTTTAGGCCACAGCACCTTGTGTAACAGTAATCCTCCATCCAAAACGATGTCAAAATTGAAAAGATTGGTTTTTTCTTGTAATACAGAAAAAGTATTGTATAACGTAGAGCAATCACATTGAAACAAACAATTAATTGTAGCTCCACAAATATAGAAAACATGCTTAAGATAATTTGAATGATACACTGATAACACAAACAAAACAGAATTGTTTATCTTTAAATGCAAATTATTGCGAATTAAGTTTAATAAACTCTGATTGCATGATATTTTAATAATGCGTATTATTGACAAGCAATTATAAGTAATATATAGTTGTGTTTGTTACAATTTTTGCTACGTCTTAAATTGATGCAGACCCACACGAGTTGCATACAAACAAATTATATATTTAAAATAGAAACAATGTAAGTAAACTTGTTTTTTTTTTCAAACTGCTTTGCTTCTAATTATTATTATATACGTATTTTTTTAATTTTTTAATTAATGATAGTAAAAAATACAGACGCAATTTATTAACTCAGTAATAAAATGTAATAATAGAGAAGTTAATTGCAAAATTCTAAGAGTTCTGCTGATATGATAACCTTAAGTCATGTTATGTAATTATCTTGTCTCATTGACAGTTTTATAAAAAATATAATGAATGGTTGTGGCCGGTACTATGTGATAGTTCATTATAAAATAAATAAATAAACACATTTACTATAATTACTATACCAGGAAAATTAAAAAAAAAAACATTAACTAGTTTCAACCTTTACAAGGCCATCATCGGACGGTGATACAAACAAGTATGCAAAAAATAAAATTTACAAAGCATATATACGACAGTAAAACATAAAATGTACAGAAAAGTAAAAAGTACATTGAAATGAATAAAGTGATTATGAATTACATACAATAATGCAATAAGGAAACAGATTAAACAGGTAGGGAACAGATTAATGAATGGCGACTTTTACTTAAAGGTAATTAAGATAAAGAACATTCCGCAAAAAAAAGAGAAGATTAAATTATTTCAAACAAAGAAGATTCATACAATCACACGAGTCGGTTTGATAATTAACCAAGTTTACAAAAAGATTATGTTTTGATTTAGTAATTTTAAAGACGTCTAACAAATTTAATTTTCTGCTTTTAAAACAGTTGTAAATGATTTTAAGTTTGTCTCTATATAATCGGGGCTATTCTCTATGTACATTGCTACATAGAATGTAAGCAAGATATATTGCTAGCTAACAATATAAACTGTCATTTTAACAAATCATGATTAATAACAATACAAACTGTCACTTTAACAAAATAAATTTTTATATATATTATTGTTATTTTATCTAGAGATTTTCCACGCCTCCTGATGTGATGACCGTTTATATCGTTAGCAAACAAAATTTGTTAACATGACAGTTCATATTGTTAGCTAGCAAGATTTGTTAAAATCACATTTCATATTGTTAGCTAGCAATAAATCTTGCTTACATTCTAGCAATATGCATATAGAATAGACCTGTTTGTGTGACTATTTTCTAAAATTAATTTGCAAAAGTACTATTTGAATGGCGCAATCTGAAAGAGCGGTAATGTTTTTTAAATCTGGTTTCAAAGTTTTTTCCTGTTTGCCTTAAATATTGTGCATAACATGTAGGACAATTTAACTCATACAATCCTAATGTTTAATTTGTATCTGTACAGACTTTGAATAAAATGTTTGATAACCTATTTTGCTATTTTATTATATAAACTAATATATTAGGATAAACTAAGTATACCCTTTCTTAGTAATAATATTTTTAATTACGTTTCCGGACCTATTGATGTGATAGCTTTCTATGCCAATAATTTGGTGTTAATAGTGGAATAAAAGCCCCATGGACCAATGAAAAGTAGGCTGCAAATGTATGACTGTTAAGAAAAATATCAAATGAAAGATTAGTATTATGTATGTTTGCGCTTCTAGTAGAAGTGTTTTTTTTACTTCAAAAGTAGTGTAAAACATTTTTAATAAATAAAAAATTTATAATTGTTGAAGTATTTGAAAAAATTAGCTCCAAAACCATGTTTTCTGCAATATGAGAAGTAAACTATCAAAGTTTAGAAAAAGGTTTTTATGAATATTTGTGAAAAATATAATTTTGTAAACAGTTGCTCAGACAACTATTGAGATATCTAAAGAAATTGACTCGAAAACAAGATTTTTTGCATTTTTGACAGATCTTTAGAAAACATATTGCAGAACAAAACTTTTATTAAAAACTTATTTGTAAAATATTTATTTTTTTTTTTCTATTTTTTGAAGTTTTATCCTAATTTAATTTCGAAAACTGTTCAACTTGCTTTATATACTTCTGCAAGCTTTAAACACTGTTAAAACTGTCGTGAAGCTTTAAAATCTGTCAAAAAGTTTTGAAGTATAAAATGTTTTAGTCCAAAACTGTCAAATTTGATCTATACCTAATAAAATAAAAAAAAAACTTTAAGCATTAAAAAGTGTCAAAGCTTTTTTTGTGCAAAACTGTCAAACTTGTTTTATACTTGTAAAGTTTGCTTTAAAACTTACAGAGAAGACTGTTTTGAGTTTCAAAAACTATTAAAACTGTCGTAAAGTTTTAAAAACTGTCTAAACATTTTAAAATTTTAAATTATTTTGTTCAAAACTGTTAAATTTGTTCTATATTTACAAAAATCGCTTTAAAACTTACAAAAATTTTTTTAAAGTATCAAAAACTGTCAATAAGTTTAAAAACTGTCAAAAAAATGTAGTATTAAAAAAAAATCTAAAACTGTTCAATTTATATCTGTAAAATTTATTTTTAAACTGTACAAACGTCGTGATTGTGATCTCAATTTTTTTTTGTTTAAAATTGTCAAACTTAATTTATTTTTGAAAAATTTGTTTTAAAACTTCCAGAAAAAACTTATTCGATCATCAAAAATTGTCAAAAGATCTGAGATCTCAAATTTTTTTGTCCAAAACTGTAAAACTTGTTCTATATCTAAGAAATTGTTTTAAAACTTACTGAAGATTTTTTCGAGCTTTAAAACTTTCAAAACTGATTATAAAATTTAAAATTTATTTGTTTAAAACTGTTAAACTTGTTCTATATTTGTAAAATTTGCTATAATGTTTACAAAAAAAATTGGTCTTCAAAAACAGCCAAAAATTAAAATTTTGTTTTTTTGTCCAAAACTGTCAAACTTTGTTTTAAAACTTACAGAAAAGACTTTTTTGTGCTTTAAAAATTGTCAAGAAGTTAAAAAATTGTCAAAAAATTATAGTATTTTAATTTTTTTGGTCTAAAACTCTCCAATTTGTTTTTCTCTAAATAAAATGTTGTAAAACTTACAAAAAAAATTCTTTAAGCTTCAAAAACTATCCAAAAGCTATGAAAAAAAATCTCTAAAATTTGTTTTATATCGCTAAAATTTGTTTTGAAACTTACACAAAAAAACTTTAAAATTTGTAAAAAAAATAAAATCTCAATTTTTTTTTGTCTAAAATTGTTAACTTCTTTAAAACTTGAAAAATTTGTTTGTAAACTTATTAAAAAGACTTCTTTGAGCTTTAAAAACTGTAAAATAATTTAGAAATCTCAATTTTTGTTGTCCCAAAATTGTCAAACTTGTTCTATATCTGAAAAAATTGTTTAAAAACTTACAGAAACTTTTCTCGAGCTTTAAAAACTGTCAAAACTGTCATATAGCTTTCAAAACCGTCAAATAAACTTAAAATCTCAAATTTGTTTGTTTTAAAATTTCCAAAAAAACTTTAGTTAAACTTCAAAAACTGTCAAAACTGTCACGAAGCTTTGAAAACTGTCAAACAATTTTGAAATCTTAAGTTTGTTTGTCCAAAACTGTCAAACTTATTTTAAATTTGTAAAATTTGATTTAGAACTTATAGAAAACACTTTTTTAAGCTTCAAAAACTGTCGCGTAAAGCTTAAAAATTAAATAAAAATCTTAATTTATTTTGTCCAAAACTGTCAAATTTGCTTTATGTTTGCAAAACTTGTCTTAAAACTTTAAGAGAAGACTTCTTCAAACTTCAAAAACTGTAAAAACTGTTCTGTTAAAAAATGTTAAAAGATTTTTTTGATATTTTTTTTTGTCCAAAATTGTTTTGTGTTTGTAAAATTTGTTTTAAGATTTACAGACTTTGTCAAGTTTCAAAAACTTTCAAAACTGTAGTGAAGCTTTAAAAACTGTCAAAAATTTTATTTTTTTGTCTAAAACTGTCAAACTTGCTTAATATTTGTAAAATTTGATTAAAAAAAAAGTTGTGAAGACTTTATAATTTCAAAACTGTCAAAAGATTTTGATATCTTAAATTTTTTGTCCACAACTGTCAAACTTGTTTTATATTTGTAAAACCTGTTTTAGAACTTACAGATGAAAATATTTTGAGCTTCAAAAACTGTCAAAATTGTCGTAAAACTTTAACACAAAATTTAAAATCTCAATTTGTTTGTCCAAAACTGTCAAACTTATATCAAATATAAAAAAAAATGTTGTATAACTTACTGAAAAGACTTCTTTAAGTTTTTTTAATTAATTTTAGTTTTTTTTTGTCCAAAACCGTCAAACTTGTTATAAAATTGTAAAATTTAAATTAAAACTTACTAAAAAACTTCAAGCTTTAGAAATTGTCGTAAAGCTTAAAAAAAAAGAAAAATTAAATTTTTTTTTTTAAACTGTCAAACTTATACTTTCAAAACTTGTTTAAAAACTTACAGAGAAGACTTTTTTGAGCTTCAAAATAAGTAATTATAATATCTGAAAAAAAATCACAATTTTTTTTTTCCAAAACTTTTAAACTTGTGTTTTAAATGTTTAAAATTTACAAAAAAAATTTTGCTGAGCTTCAAAAGCTGTCGTAAAACTTTTAAAACTGTCAAATTTTTTTTAAACTTTAATTTTGTCAAAATTGTCAAAAAATAATTATATTTTTTTGTCCAAATCTGTCAAACTTTGTATCTGAAAAGTTTGTTGTAAAACTTACAGAAAAGATTTTTTCAAGCTTTAACTGTCAAAACTGTCGTCGAGCTTTAAAAACTTTTTTATTTTATTGCCCAAAACTGTCAAATTGACAAGCTGAACTTATTTGAACCCATAGCATTATTATCTCTAATAAGCATTTTTTTATATCTGTGTTATTTACTTGTTTAATATTAATAACTTTTCAAAGTTGCACTTCATACTATTGTTATAGTAATCTATAAGCGTATCAAAAAATATATCAGTCAAAGTTTAAAATCTCATTTTTTTTGTCCAAAACTGTTAAACTAGTATTAAATCTAAAAAAATTGTTTCAAAACTTACAGAAAAGACTTTTTTGAGCTTCAAAAACTGTCGCAAAGTTTTCAAAACTGTCTAATGAATTTTAAATTTTAATTTTTAGTCCTAAACTGTCAATTTTGAATTGTTGGGTAATAAATAAATAAATAAACTTGTTCATTATTAGTAAAATTTGTTTTGAAATTTATAGAGAAGATTTCTTCAAGTTTCAAAAACTCTCAAAACTTTATTTTTATGTTCAAAACTGTCAAACTTTATTTATGTTTGCAAAACTTGTTTTAAAACTTACTGGAAAGACTTCTTCAAGCTTCAAAAACGGTGGTAAAATTTTATTATCTGTTAAAAAATATTGAAATCTCAATTTTTTTGTCCAAAACTGTCAAACTTGTTTTAACTCTAAAAAAATGTTTTAAAACTTACAGAAAATATTTTTTTAGGCTTTAAAAATTGCCAAAACTGTCGCAAAGCTTTATAAGCTGTCAAATTTGAAATTTTAAGTTGTTTTGTCCAAAACTGCCAATCTTGTTGTATATTTGCAAAATTTCGTTTAAAATTTACAAAAAATACTTCTTCGAGCTTTAAAAATTGTAAAAACTGTCGTAGCTTTAAAAACTGCAAAAAAATTAAATTTAAATTTTTGTATTCAAAACTGTCAAACTTGTTTTATATTTATTTCACAAATTGTATTAAAAGTTACAAAAAAAACTTCGTGTTTCAGAAACTGTCAAAAAGTTTCAAAATTGTCAAAAGATTATAGTATTTTAATTTATTTTGTCTAAAATTATCTAGCTTGTTTTGTATTTGAAAGATTTGTTTTGAAACTTACAGAAAAGACTTATTTGAGCTTCAAACATTGACAAAAGGTTTTGAGATTTCAAGATTTTTTGTCTAAAACTGTCAAACATGTTTTGTATTTTTAAAATTTGGTTTAAACTTTACAAAGAAAACTTTTCAAGTTTGAAAAACTGTCAAAACTAGTAAGAAGTTTAAAAATGGTCATAAAATAATTTTTTTTTCTAAAATTGTTAAACTTTTTTTTTCTGGAAATTTTTTTTTACTAAAATGACTTATTCAAACTTCAACAACAGTTAAAACTGTCGTCAAGCTTTAAAAACTGTCAAAAGATTTTGAAATCTAATTTTTTTGACCTAAGCTGTCCAAATTGTTTTTTGTAAAAAAATTGTTGTAAAACTTACAGAAAAGACTTTTTTGAGTTTTAAAAATTGTCAAAAAGTTTTGAGATTTTAATTTTTGTAGTCCAAAACTAGTCAAACTTGTTCTATATCTGACTGAATTTTTGTTTAACACACAGAAAAATTTTGGAACTTCAAAAACTAAAACTTTATTTTTTTTTTGGTTTTATTTTTTTTTTGTCTAAAACTGTCTAAGTTATTCTATATCTGAAAAATATGTTTTAAAAGTTACAGAATAATATTTTTTGTAAAGCTTTAAAAATTGTCAACAAAATATAAAATTTCAAATTTTTAAGTCCAAAACTGTCAGACTTGTTCTGTATTTGTAAAATTTGATTCAAAATTTGCTTTAAAACTTACTTCAAAAACTGTCGTAAAGCTATAAAAACTGTCAGAAAAAAATTGAAAATTGATTTTTTTTGTCCAAAATTGTCAAACTTAATTTTTATTTGTAAAATTTGGTTTTAAAACTTACAGAAAAGACTTTTTTGAGTTTCTATTTTTTTTTTGTTTAAAACTGTCGAATTTTTTTTTATACTGTAAAATTTGTTTTGAAATTTACACAACAAATTTTTTTAAACTTCAAAAGCTGCCCAAACGTCGTGAAGATTTAAAACAGTTTAAAAGATTTTGAGATTTCAAATTTATTTGTCTAAAACTTACAGAAATGATTTCTTCAGCTTCACAAACTGTCAAGAAGCTCTAAAAACTATCAAAAGATTATAAAATCTAAAAAAAATTGTCTAAAACTGTCAATATTGATCGATACCTAAAAGATTTTGAAATCTTAAACTTTTGATCAAAAACTGTCAAACTGTTCTATATCTAGAAAATTAAAACTTACAAAAACTGTTAAAACTGTTCGAAAGCTTTTTAAAAACTGTCAAGATATCTTGAGTATCTTGAGAACTCAAAAAACTGTTAAACTTATATATCTACAAAATTTGTTTTAAAAACTGCCAGAAAAAATAAAGTTTTAAATTTGTTTGTCCGAAACTGTCAAACATGTTCTATATCTAAAAAAAATGTTTTAAAAAATGCAAGAAAGCCTTTTCAAGCTGCAAAAACTGTCAAAAAATAATTGTCTAAAACTGTTAAACTTGTTCTATACCAAGAAAAATTGTTTTAAAACATATAAAAAACAATTCAGTTTTAAAAACTGTCAAAATTGTCATAAAGTTTTAAAAATTGTCAACAAAATTTCAAATATAGCCCAAAAATGTCAAACTTGTTAAGTATTTTGTAAAACTTGCTTTAAAACTTACTTTAAAAACTGTTGCCACAGCTTCCACAGCTTCAAAAACTGTCAAAATATCTTGGGATACAAATTTGTTTAAAACTGTCAAATTTGTTTTATATCTACAAAAATTAGTTTAAAACTTACAGAAAAATTTCTTTATGCTTTAAAAACTGTAAATAAGGTTGTTAAACTTTTAAAAACTGTCGTAAAAATAAAAATCTCAAATTGTTTGTCCAAAACTGTCAAACTTGTTTTATATTTCAAAAATTTGTTTTAAAACTTAAAGAAAAGACTTTGTTAAGCTTCAAAAACTGTCAAAATAATCAAAAAATTGAGATCTTAAAAATTGTCTAAAACTGTCAAACTTACAGAAAACAATTTTTAAGATCTTAATTTTGTTTTTGTCCAAAATTATCAAATTTGTTTTTTATCTAGAAAATTTTAAAATAAATAAAGTTTAATACTTATTATGGGCTTTAAAAACCGTCAATACTTTTTAAAAAACTGTCAAAAAATTAGAACTAATTATAGATACTTAAAAACAATAAATCTGAAGCAAAAAGTTAATTTTAGTTAAAAAAATATTAAAACCATTAAAAAATCTTGCCCAAAATTGTCAAACTTGTAATAAATAATAATTGAAAAAAGTAAAAATTTAAAAAAAAATGACTAAAATAAAAATAATAAAAATTATATTTTGACTAACTTAACTATCAAAAAATTTAAAAAAAAATCATTTTTGATGAGATATTTAAAGAATTAGCTCCAAAACCATATTTTCTGCAATTTAAAAGCAATTTTTTTTGTCCAAAACTGTCAAACTTGAACTGTGTTTGCAAATTTTGTTTTAAAACTTACAGAAAAGACTTTTTTGAGCTTTAAGAACTGTTAAAACTGTCGTAAAACTGTCAAAAATTATTGAAAATTTATTTATTTTGTTCGAAACTTTCAAATTTGTTTTGTATTTATAAAATTTGTTTTAAAAAGTACAAAAAAAACTTCTTTGAGCTTTCAAAACTGTCAAAACTTTTGTAAAGCTTTAAAACTGGCAAAAATTTTGGAAATAAAAGTTTGTTTGTCAAACTTGTGTTATACCTAAAAAATTTAAAAAAAAAGATTTTTTTAAACTTTAAAAACTGTCAAAACTGTCGTAAAACTTTCAAAAACTGTTAGAAAAATTAAAATCTCAAACATGTTCTTTATTTGTAAAATTTGTTTTAAAAAGTACAGAAAAGATTTCTTTGAGCTTTAAAAACTGTCAAGCTTTAAAATTTGTAAAAAATTTGAAATTTGAAGTTTGTTTGTCCAAAACTGTCAAACTTGTTTTTTATCTAAAAAAATTAGAAAAAAGTTAAAATTGTCGTAAAGCATTTGAAAATTGTCTATTTTCTAACTTTTCTGACTTTGATATTTATAGATATTTGAAAAAATTATCTCTAAAACTAACAGTTTAATTGTCAAAATATTGAAAAATTAATTTAATAATTTTGTTTACAGGTTTTAACTAAAATAAAAATGGACTCAGGAATAGTCATCATATCAGAATTCCTACCCAACCCTAAATTAATATTCTATAGTGTATTGGGAATAGTTAACGTATTAATATTAATAAAGTTTATTCAATGGAAAAAGAGTAGAAAACATCTTTACGAATTAGCAGCAAAAATTCCAGATGTAAACCTTTCCTATATACCGGTATCAGGCCATGCTCATAATTTTTTTGGTGGCGTTACACGTGAGTAATATTTATTTTTTATTTATTAAATTTAACAAATTAACTTAAATTTCAGAGGTTAATAAATGTCTTTCCATAATATATAAACCAAAACTGCCTTTGAAAATGTGGGTATTTAATAGATTAATGTGCTTTATCAACAGACCTGAACATGCTGAAATAATAATGAATAATCCAAATTCATTAGATAAAAATGAGCTATATGATTTTTTTTATGATATTATAGGAACAAGTATATTTGTAGCACCAGGTAATAAAACTGAATTAATTATATAATGTACATTTTTTGAACAGTTATGATTTTAAGTGAGTAAATGGAAAAATGATAGGAAACATATTAGTCCAACATTTAATAAAGCCAATTTGGAAAGTTATGTAGAAATATTTTCCGAACAAGCTAAAGTTTTTTGTCAAGTTTTGGAAGGTAAAATTGGTAAAGGTTTTTTTGATATGTTGGAACCAATTGAACTTTGTACATTGGATGGACTTTGTGGTATGTAAAATGTTTTTTTTTTAATAAATGTGTTAAATACGTACTATTCTACATTGCAGAGATAAAAGTATAAAAATTGTTATTTGGGGTGTTCTGTGCGTCATCATAATTATTTACAAATAAACTAAGGTTGAAACTACTAAGTATTTCTTGAAATATTATTTATCGACTACTACACCAGAAGTCTCGGGTTTGAATTCCTTGTTTAGATCAGTTTTGTAGTTAAATTTAGTAGGTTCCAAGTGCTTCGTACACGTTAAAAAACCTGAATTTGCGGCAAATTTTTCAAATGTGATAGTCTTGGTAATTAACCTTGGCAAATAAATGAATTAAACTACTTTTTTAGTGCAATGTAGATTTATGTACAAAAAAAATCTAACTAATCAAATGAAAAACATTACATATTTATTTATTATTTAGAATCAACAATGGGTACAAAAATATTTGCGCAAACAAGCCATAATGAGTTTTCTAAACTCCTTCATAGGTAATTATATTTTTTTAATATTTTTTATAATTTAAATAATTTTTTATTTTTTAGAGGTATGGATTTAATGATGGGACGTTTAATGAATGTATTTTATCATAATAATTTTATATATTATAATTTGCTACCTGTTGGGAAGAAATTAATTGAGAGTGTAGATTATGCGCACAATTTTGCAAACAAGGTATAAGTTACCTTATGTTATAAAAAAATATTATATTAATTTTTAAATTTGTTTTTAAGATTATTACAGACAAGCGTATCGAATATAGAGCATTGAATAAAGATAAAGTAGCTGAAATAGATGGCAAGTTTTGATATTTTTAAAAATTTATTTTAATTTAATTTTTTTAGATGCTCCATTTCGCAAATCTCTCCTGGAACAATTGGTGGAGGTATCAGAAAGTAGTTCAGATCTATCACATAAGGATGTTTTAGATAATATTACAACATTTTTAATTGTGGTATGGTAATAGTAAAATGATTAATTTATTTTTCTAATTATTTGTATTAATTCTAGGGTACGGATACAAGTGCAAGAACTACAGCTTTGGCTTTTGTAATGATGGGAATGCATCCGGAATATCAAGTAAATATAAATTGATTATTATTAAGTAAAATTGCAATTCATTCATTAATTTTTAATTTGTATTAAAGGTCGTAATTTTTCTATTTATAATAAAATATTTAAAACGTCAATGCGGTTTTAATTGAGAAAGTAATTAATATAATTTATGGTTCTGACCTGCACTGTGTTATAATTTATGATTGTAAAATAATAACACAAATTACTATGTTTAATTATTTTATTATAAAAATATTATTGTTGTCAACATTTTAATTAGACATGATTTGATGTTAGCACTTCAGTCACGTCAGTGGCGTAGCTAGAATTTTTGAGTCTAACCACAAAAAATTTAAAAAGTATTAAAAATAGGAAAACTTGTTCTTAAAACATGAAAATATTGTCAAAATGCACCAAAATTTTGACATAAACTGTTGAAAAGTGGAATTTGTTTATAATATCTTACAAAAGTTATTCAAGTTTTTACAAGCTTTTTGAGCTTTCTAAACATTTTTTAAAATTTGTCTAAGATTTTAATTTTTTTGAATTTCTTAAAAAACCTATCAAACATTTTTTGGTTTAAAGGTTTTTGAGTTTTTTAAAAACTTTTCCTGAAAGCTTAAAAGTTTTTTCTGAATTATCTTTGAAGTTTCTTTAAAGTTTGTTAAGATTTCCAAATATCTCAAAAAAATCGATTTTTTGTCAAATGTTTTTCAAACGCTTATTAAATTTTTTATAAGCTTGTTGAGTTCCTTAAATATTTAACAAGATTTTCGAAATTTTTTGAGTTTTTCAAAAACTTCTTGAGTGAATCAAAAACTTTTACAGTTTCCTAAAAGTTTTTTAAGGTTTTTAAAGTCTCTAAATTTTTTTTTTACTTTTTCAAAAACTTTTTAAGTTTATCAAGAACTTAAAAACTGTTTAAAGTTTTTCGAAATTTTTCAAAAATAAAAAAAAAGGTTTCTTAAACTAATAAAGTCATTAAAAGCTTCTTGACATTTTCAAAACTTAAAAAGTTTTTTATATTTTTAAAACTTTAAAAAAATTCTCAAAAATTTTTCAAACCCATTAAAAACTTTTTAGATTTTGTAAAAGCATTTTAAAATATTTTTTAGCTTTTCAAATGTTTTTTGAGACTTTTTAGAAGTTCTTTAAGATCATAAATTAAGAAAAAACCCATAATTTTTTTTTTAAATTTTTTAATAATTTCTCAAACTAATCAAGCTCATCAAAAACTTATTAAGCTTTTTAAAAAAAATTTTGACGTTTTCAAAATTTTATGAAAAATTTCTTTCTACATAAAATAGACATATTTTATATTGACGATAAACATAATTTTAATTTTAAATATTTAAAAAACTAGAACTATCTCCTAAAGTAACTGTAACAACTGTAACAATTAAAGTAATTTTTTTTTAATTTTCAAAAACTTTTTTTAGCTCATTAAAGTTTTTTAAGTCTTCAGTCAACAGTTTCTTGAGCTCCTTAAATGCTTTTCAAACTCATCAAAAACTCTAAATATTTCAAAAATTTCTTGAGCTTTTATTAAAGCTTTTTAAGATTCTGAAAAACTTCTTAAAAGTTTTTTGAGATTCACTTATTATCCATAATAGATTTTTAATTTTTATAAGATAATCAAAAGATTTTTGGGTTTTTTCTTAAAATTTGTTCAAAATTTTCAAATTTTTTTAAAACTTTTTATAAAGTTTTCTAAATTATTTGAGTATTGAAAAGCTTTTTGGGCTTCCTGAAAGCTTAAAAGTTTTTTTAATATCCTTAAAAGTTTCTTTAAAGTTTGTTAAGATTTTCAAATTTCTCTAAAGTTTTTCGAGGTAATCAAATCTTCTCAAATTAATCAAAAGCTTTTTGGGCTTTCATAAAAACTTTAAAGAATTAAAACTATCTCTTAAAGTAAATTTGGATAATAAATAGCCTAATCAAGCCTCACTGTAACAATTAAAGCTATAATTAAATGTTTATTAGAAACTTCTTTAGCTCATTAAAAGCTTTCTGGGCTTTTGAAATAAATTTTAAATTCTAAAAATTTTTTTGAGATTTTTAAGTTTTCTAAACAGTTTCTTAAGCTTTTTAAAAGCATTTCAAACTTATTGAATGCTCAAAATTTCTTAAAATAATTTTAGAATTTATCAATTTTTTTTTTTGAAGTTATTGAAAGTTTTTTGAGATTTCGAATAAAAAATTGAAAGTTTTTTAAGATTTACTAATCTACTTAAAAAGTTTTTTTTGAATTTTTCAGATGTTTCATGAATTAATTAAATCTTTACAAGCTAATCAAAAGTTTATTGGATTTTTTAAAAACTTCTTAAAATTTGTAATTTTTTTTAAAAACTTATCAAAAGTTTTTGGCTTAAAAGTTTCTTAAAGTTATTAAAATTTTCTAAATAATTTTTGAGTTTTTCAAAGGCATTTTAGGCTCAAGAACTTTTGAAAAACTCAAAAATTATTTAGAAAATTTTAATAACTTTGAGAAACTTTTAAGCCAAAAACTTTTGATAAGCTTTTAATAAAAATTACAAATTTTAGGAAGTTTTTAAAAAATCCAATAAAATTTTGATTAGCTTGTAAAGATTTTATTAATTCATAAAACATCTGAAAAATTTGCAAAACTTTTTAAGTAGATTAATAAATTTCAAAAAACTTTCAATTTTTTATTCGAAATCTCAAAAAACTTTTAATAACCTCAAAAAAAAAATTGAAAAATTCTAAAAATATTTTAAGAAATTCGAAAAGCTTTTAAAAAGCTCAAGAAACTGTTTAGAAGACTTAAAAAACTCAAAAACTTATAGAAATTTTTTAGAATTTAAAATTTATTTCAAAAGCTCAGAAAGCTTTTAATGAGCTAAAGAAGTTTCTGATAAACATTTAATTATAGCTTTAATTGTTACAGTGAGGCTTGATTAGGCTATTTATTATCCAAATTTACTTTAAGAGATAATTTTAATTCTTTAAAGTTTATATAAAAGCCCAAAAAGCTTTTGATTAGTTTGAGAAGACTTGATTACCTCGAAAAACTTTAGAGAAATTTGAAAATCTTATTAAACTTAAAAGAAACTTTTAAGGATATTAAAAAAACTTTTAAGCTTTTAGGAAGCCCAAAAAGCTTTTCAAAACTCAAAAAATTTAGAAAACTTTTTAAAAAGTTTTAGAAAAATTTCAAAATTTTGAACAAATTTTAAGAGAATTTTAGAAAGCCCAAAAATCTTTTGATTATCTTATAAAAATCGAAAATCTTTTTAGTATAATAAGTGAATCTCAAAAAACTTTTAAGAAGTTTTTCAAAACCCCAAAAAGCGTTTATTAAGCTCATGAAATTTTTGAAAAATTGTAAAAATATTTTGAGCTTTTGAGGAGTTCAAAAAACATTTAAGGAGCTCAAGAAACTGTTGACTAAAGACTTGAAAACTTGAAAAAAAAATTATTTTAAAAAGTTTTTAGAAAACCAAGAAAGTTTTTAACGAGCTAAAAAAAGTTTTTGAAAATTTACTTTAATTTTTACAGTTGTTACAGTTACTTTAGGAGATAGTTCTAGTTCTTTAAATATTTAAAATTAAAATTATGTTTATCGTCAATATAAAATATGTCTATTTTATGTAGAAAGAAATTTTTCATAAAATTTTGAAAACCTCAAAAAAGTTTATAAAAAGCTTAATAAGCTTTTGATGAGCTTGATTAATTTGAAAAAAAATTAAAAAAATTAAAAATAAAATTATGGGTTTTTTCTTAATTCATGATCTTAAAGAACTTCTAAAAAGTCTCAAAAAACATTTGAAAAGCTAAAAAATATTTTAAAATGCTTTTACAAAATCTAAAAAGTTTTTAATAAGCTTGAAAATTTTTTGAGAATTTTTTTAAAGTTTTAAATATATAAAAAACTTTCTAAGTTTTAAAAATGCCAAGAAGCTTATAATGACTTTATTAGTTTAAGAAACCTTTTTTTTTTAATTTAAAAAATTTCAAAAAACTTTGAACAGCTTTTAAGTTCTTGATTGAAATTTTTTTCCAAAGTTTCACAAGCTAATCAAGTCTTCTCAAACTTTTTGGGATTCCTTAAAACTTCTTAAAAGTTCTTTAAAGTCTATAAAAGTTTTTTGAGCTTATGAAGTTGTTCAAGCTTATCATAAGCATTTGAGCCTTTAAAAACTTCTTCTCTTCTTAAGAAAATTTAAAAATATTAAAAACTTTATGAGATCTCTAAAATATGTTATTTATTTTTTGAAATTTTTCAATAGTTTTTTCAAAATAATCAAGTTTTTTGAAGTTTATCAAAAGCTTATTGAGCTTTATTAAATTGATCCTAATCAAGCCCCAATAACTGTAATAATTAAAGCTACTTATATAATTTTCATAATAAAAAGTTTAAAAACTTCTTTAGCTCATTAAAGGATTTCTGGGCTTCCTAAAAACTTTTAAACAGTTTTTGAGCTACTAAAAGCTTTTTAAACTCATCGAAAGCTCAATTTTTTTTTAAATATTTGTACAGTTTTTTAAAAGCTTTTTGGCTTTCCAAAAAACTTCTTAAAAGTTTTTTGAGATTTACTAATCTTCAAGTTTTTACAAACAAATCAAAAAAGCTTTCAAAAAACTTCATAAAATTGGATTTTCAATTTTTTTTAAAAGCCTATTAAAAGGTTTTGGGCTTAAAAGTTTCTTAAAGTTTTTAAATATTTCTAAAAGTTTTTAAGTTTTGAAAAGCTTTTTGGGCTTTCTGAAAACTTAATTTTTTTTTTTTTAATATTTTTGAATGTTTCTTTAAAGTTTGTTAAGATTTCCAAATTTCTCAAAAACGTCTCGATATAGTCAAGTCTTCTCGAACTAATCAAAAGCTTTTTTGGCTTCCTTAAAATTTCTTAAAAGTTTTTTGAGGTCTACAAAAGTTTTTTGAGCTTCATAATCCTTTTTAAGATTATCAGAAGCATTTGAGACTTTAAATAAGCTTCTGAAATAATATCTGAAATAACAGTTAGTGCTATAATTTTTATAATTAAAAAAAATTTAAAAACATCTTTAACCCATTTCTGGGCTTACTAAAATCTTTTTGAAATAATTTTAAAAAGTTTCTTGAATTTTTCAAGTTTTCTAAACAGTTTTTTGAGCTCCTTAAAAGCTTTTTAAAATGTTTTTCAAACGCTTAATAATTTTATTATAAGCTTGTTGAGTTCTTTAAATGTTTATCAAGATTTTCGACATTTTTTTAATTTTTCAAAAACTTCTTGAGTGAATCAAAAACTTTTTCAGCTTCCTAAAAGTTTTTTAATTTTTTTAAAAACTCTTAATATTTATTTGACTTTTTCAAAAAAAATTAAGTTTTTCAAGAACTTATAAGCTGTTTAAAGTTTTTTGAAAATTTTCAAAATTAAAGAAAAAAGGTTTCTCATACTAATAAAGTCATTAAAAGATTTTTGGCATTTTTAAGAACTTAAAAAGTCTTTTATATTTTTAAAATTTTAAAAAAATTCTCAAAAACTTTTCAAGCCTATTAAAAACTTTTTAGACTTTGTAAAAGCATTTTAAAATATCTTTTAAATATTTTAAAATCTTTTTTAGCTTTTTAAATGTTTTTTGAGACATCTTAAAAGTTCTTTAAAATTATCAATAAAGAAAAAACCCATAAATTTTTATTTTTAATTTTTCAATACTTTCTCAAATTAATCAAGCTCATCAAAAGTTTATTAAACTTTTTAAAAAAAATTTTGAGGTCTTCAAAATTTTATGAAAAATTTCTTTGTACTAAAATAGACAAATATATATTGACAATAAACATAATTTTAATTTTACATATTTAAAGAACTACAACTATCTCCTAAAGTAACTTTTAATAATAAATAAAACCCCAATAACTGTAACAATTAAAGTTAATTTTTTTATAATTTTCAAAAACCTTTTTTAGCTCATTGAAAACTTTCTGGATTTTCTAAAAACTTTCTAAAATATTTTTTATTTTTTTTTCAAATTTTTAAGTTTTTTAAACAGTTTCTTAAGCTCCTTAAATGCTTTTCGAACTCATCAAAAACTCAAAATATTTTTTACAATTTTTCAAAAATTTCTTGAGCTTATTAAAAGCTTTTTGGGATTCTGAAAAACTTCCTAAAAGTTTTTTGAGATTCACTTATTATCTTAAAAAGTTTTTTGATTTTTATAAAATAATCAAAACCTTTTGGGGCTTTCTAAAATTCTCTTAAAATTTGTTAAAGATTTTCAAATTTTTTTAAAACTTTTTAAAAATTTATCTAAATTTTTTGAGTTTTGAAAAGATTTTTGGGCTTCCTGAAAGTTTATAGGTTTTTTTTAATATCCTTAAAAGTATCTTTAAAGTTTGTTAAGATTTTTAAATTTCTCTAAAGTTTCTCGAGCAAATCAAGTCTTCTCAAACTAATCAAAAGCTTTTTGAGCTTTCATATGAACTTTAAAGATTTAAAACTATCTCTTAAAGTGAATTTGGATAATAAATAGCCTAATCAAGCCTCACAACTAAAGCTATAATTAAATGTTTATCAAAAACTCTAAGAACTTTTTGAAACAAATTTCAAGTTCTAAAAATTTTCTATAAGTTTTTGAGTTTTTTAAGTCATCTAAAAAGTTTCTTGAACTCTTTAAAAACTTTTCGAACTTATCGAATACTAAAAATTTCTTAAAATATTTTTAGAGTTTGTCATTTTTTTTTTTGGAGTTTAATAAAAGTTTTTGACATTTTGAAAAAAAAAAATAAGTTTTTTACTAATCTACTTAAATTTTTTTTTGATTTTTTCAGATGTTTTCCGAATTAATTAAATCTTTACAAGCTAATCAAAAGTTTATTAGATTTTTTAAAAACTTTTTAAAATTTGTTAAAAATTTTCAATTTTTTTTAATTTTTTTAAAAAGCTTATCAAAAGTTTTTGGCTTAAAAGTTTCTATTATTGAAATTTTCAAAAAAATTTTTTTTTTAAAGTTTTATAGACTCAAAAACTTTTTTTTATATTTTTGTAAGTTTCTTTAAAATTTGTTAAGATTTCCAAAGTTTCTCGAGCTAATCAAGTCTTCTCAAAATAACCAAAAACTTTTTGGGCTTACTTAAAACTTCTTAAAAGTTTTTTTGAGGTCTATAAAAGTTTTTTGAGCTTTCTAAGTTATTCAAGCTTATCATAAGCATTTGAGCCTTTAAAAACTTCTTTTCTTCTTAAGAAAAATTAAGAATATTATAAACTTTATGAGATCTCTAAAATATGTTATTTATTTTTTGTAATTTTTTAATAGTTTTTCAAAATAATCAAGTTTTTTCAAGCTTTTCAAAAACTTATTAAGCTTTCTAAAAAATGTTGATAATAATAAACATAATCAAGCCCCAATAACTGTAACAATTAAAGCTATATAATTTTCATAATAAAAAGTTTGAAAACTTCTTCAGCTCATTAAAAGCTTTCTGGGCTTCTTAAAAACTTTTAAACAGTTTTTTGAGCTTCTTAAAATCTTTTTGAACACATCGAAAACTCAATTTATTAAAAATATTTTTACAGTTTTTTAAAAGCTTTTTGGGATTCCGAAAAACTTCTTAAAAGTTTTTTGAGATTTACTAATCTTCAAGTTTTTACAAACTAATCAAAAAAGATTTCAAAAAACTTTATAAAATTAGATTTTCAAATATTTTTTTTAAAAAGCCTATTAAAAGTTTTTGGGATTAAAAGTTTCTCAAAGTTTTTAAAATTTCCTAAAGTTTTTGAGTTTTAAAAAGCTTTTTGGGCTTCCTGAAAGCTTAAAAGTTTTTTTTTAATATTCTTGAATGTTTCTTTAAAGTTTATTAAGATTTGCAAACTTCTCAAAAACGTCTCGAAATAGTAAAGTCTTCTCGAACTAATCAAAAGCTTTTTGAGCTTCCTTAAAACTTTTTAAAAGTTTTTTGAAGTCTACAAAAGTTTTTCCTTTTCCTTTAATCCTTTTCAAGATTATCAGAAGCATTTGAAACTTTAAAAAAGCTTCTGAAATAATATCTGTAATAACAGTTAAAGCTATAATTTTTATAAAAAAAAAATTTTAAAAACTTTTTTAGAACATTAAAGCTTTCTGGGCTTCCTAAAAAATTTTTGAAATAATTTTAAAAAGTTTCTTGAATTTTTCAAGTTATTTAAACAGTTTTTTGAACTCCTTAAAAGCTTTTTAAAATGTTTTTCAAACGCTTATTAATTTTTTTATAAGCTTGTTGAGTTCCTTAATTGTTTATCAAGATTTTCGACATTTTTTGAGTTTTTCAACAACTTCTTGAGTGAATCAAAAACTTTTTCAGCTTCCTAAAAGTTCTTTGAGGTTTTTAAAATCTCTTAATTTTTTTTTTTTTTTACTTTTTCAAAAACTTTTTAAGTATATCAAGAACTTAAAAGCTGTTTAAAGTTTTTCGAAAATTTTCAAAATTAAGAAAAAAGGTTTCTTAAACTAATAAAGTCATTAAAAGCTTCTTGGCATTTTTGAAAACTTAAAAAGTTTTTTATATTTTAAAATTTTTTTAAAATTTTTCAAAAACTTTTCAAGCCCATTAAAAACTTATTAAACTTTGTAAAAGCATTTTAAAATATTTTTGAAATCTTTAAAGTATTTTAAAATATTTGTTAGCTTTTCAAATGTTTTTTGAAACTTTTTAGAAGTTTTTTAAGATCATGAATTAGGAAAAAACCCACAAAAATTTTTCAATACTTTCTCAAATTCATCAAAAGCATATTAAGCTTTTTAAAAACTTTTTTGAGGTTTTCAAAATTTTAAGAAAAAAATTTTTGTACATAAAATAGACATATTTTATATTGACAATAAACATAATTTTAATTTTAAATATTTAAAGAACTAGAACTATCTCCTAAAGTAACGTTTGATAATAAATGGAGCCCCAATAACTGTAACAATTCAAGTAAATTTTTTATATTTTTCAAAAACTTTTTTAGCTCATTAAAAACTTTCTGGGTTTTCTAAAAACTTTTTAAAATAATTTTTTTTAAGTTTTCAAGTCTTCTAAACAGTTTCTTAAGCTCCTTAAATTCTTTTCAAACTAATCAAAAGCTCAAAATATTTTTACAATTTTTCAAAAATTTCTTGAGCTTAATAAAAGCTTTATGGGATTCTGAAAAACTTCTTTAAAATTTTTTGAGATTCACTTATTATCTTAAAAAGTTTTTCGATTTTTATAAGATAATCAAAAGTTTTTTGGGCTTTGTAAAATTCTTCTAAAATTTGATCAAGATTTTCAAATTTTTTTAAAATTTTTAAAGGTTTACTAAATTTTTTGAGTTTTGAAAAACTTTTTGAGCTTCCTTTTTTTTAATATCCTTAAAAGTTTCTTTAAAGTTTAATAAAATTTTCAAATTTCTCTAAAGTTTCTCGAGCTAATCAAGTCTTCTCAAACTAATCAAAAGCTTTTTGGGCTTTCTTAAAAGTTTTTAAAAGTTCTTTGAGGTCTACAAAAGTTTTTTGAGCTTTCTAAAGCTTTTCGAGCTTATCAAAAGCATTTGAGGTTTTAAAAAAGCTCTTAATTTTTTTTTTAGTTTATTAAGGGACCACTTAACTTATTTTTTACATGAAATCCAATTGCCTAATAATGTTGGAGCAAACTATTGTGGTTAAAAGGATTATATGCAGAGTTATAAGATCTATGCAATTGCGACAAAGTTCCAATGTTAAAAAAAAAACTAAAATTTGGTTATAAAAAGTTATTTGTTTTATAAAATTTTAAAAATAGCAAAATCTGGCTTTCAAATATCATAATATTGTCATGAAGATTCAAAATATAGTCAAAAAGTGCAAAAATTTATTGAATAACGTTAAAAATAACTAAATATAAATAAAAAATTACCAAATCTTATCATAAACTGTTAAAATCTTAAACGTTTTTTCTATTAAACGGCAAAATTTTGTCATAAAATATTAAATTTATAAAATCTTAAAAATTAGTGACAACAAAATTGTCCAAAAATTTACTGTAAAAACGTTGAATACCATAAAAATTGTGCAAAAAAACATTGAGTTCAGTACTAATAATATTAATTATGTAAAAATAAACAAAATTGATATGCTCAATTTATTATAAGATCAACTTAACTAACCTCACTTAATTTAAATAAGTTCTCACGGGACATTATAAAAGATCATAACTTTAAAACGGTACATTGGAAATTAATGTAATATAGTACTAATAGAGCTTAGTACCATCAATTATAATTGTGTAAAAATAATCAAAGTTGATACGTTCAATTTATTAAAAGATCAATTTAGCTGAACTCAAGTAATAATTGTGTTACATGTTTCTTCTTTAATTGCATTATTTGTTTTTAAAGTAGGACTTAGTTTGTTTTTTCTTATGTTTTAGTTTTGTGATTGTATTTAGTGTTGCTTTGCTTAAGTTTGTGGTTTTAGCTTCTAAAGATTTTTCTACATTTTAAAACAGTTTTTTGAATAGTTTTTTTAAGTTTATCGGGCTCTATGCTTTTGGAGTTTTCCAAAAAAATCCGATTTTCCGTTAAAAGTTCTTCAAACGCATATTAAATTTTTTACAAGTTTGTTGAGTTTCTTAAATGTTTTTTAAGATCTTAAAAATTTTCTAAATAGTTTTTGGGTTTTTCAAAAACTTATCGAGTTAATCAAAAACTTTTTGAGCTTTCTAAAAGTTTTTCGAGGTTTTTAAAGTTTTTTGAATTTTTCATAAACTTTTAAAGCTCATCAAAAACTTAAATGCTTTTTAAAGTTTTTTGAGATTTTTAAAATATTAAATTTTTTTCGAACTAATGAAGTCTTTCAAAAAATTTTCAAGTCTATTAAAAACTTTTTTTAAATAACTTTGAAATCTTCAAAATTTCCTAAAATGTTTTTTAGTTTCTTACAAGTTTTTTGAGCTTTTAAAAACTTTTTAGAAGTACTTTGAGATCTTAAATTTCTTGAGTTTTTTTTTTAACTTTTCTCTTCCTAAACAAATTAGCCATATTAAAATTATAAGAGATGAAGAAAATATTTTAAATTTCTTAATGGTTTCTCAAAATAAACAAGTTTTTTCAAGCTCATCAAAAACTTATTGAGCTCTCTAAAAACAATTTAAGGTTTTCAAAATTTTCTGATATTTTGTTTAGTAGATAAAATGGATATATTTCATATTGAAGATAAACATAAATTTAATTCTAAATACATATGAACTTTAAAGAATTAAAACTATCTCTTAAAGTAAATTTGGATAATAAATAGCCTAATCAAGCCTCACTGTAACAATTAAAGCTATAATTATATGTTTATCAGAAACTTCTTTAGCTCATTAAAAGCTTTCTGGGCTCTCTAAGAACTTTTTGAAATAAATTTCAAATTCTAAAAATTTTCTATAAGTTTTTGAGTTTTTTAAGTCTTCTAAACAGTTTCTTGCGCTCTTTAAAAGCTTTTCAAACTTATCAAATGCTCAAAACTTCTAAAAATATTTTTAAAATTTTTCCTATTTTTTTAGTTTATTAAAAGTTTTTTGAGATTTTAAAATAAAATTAAGTTTTTTAAGATTTACAAATCTATTTAAAAAGTTTTTCAAATATTTCAGATGTTTCCCGAATTAATTAAATCTTTACAAGCTAATCAAAAGTTTATTGAATTTTTTAAAAACTTTTGTTTAAAATTTTCAATTTTTTTAAATTTATTTAAAAAGCTTATCAAAAGTTTTTGGCTTTAAAGTTTTTCAAAGTTAATAAAATTATCTAAATTTTTTTTTGTTAGTTAGTTATTACCAAAATCTTCACAAATGATAAGTTTAAAAAATTAAAAAAATTACTTTTGGTACAAAAATAATTTTTCCATTAGAACCAATGTCTAAAGTACTTACTGAACAATAATTATAAAAATTTTGATCAAAATTCTTTGATTGGTTTTTTGTTTTATAGACAAATTAGTAAGTTATTATCAAAAACTTCGTAACTGATAAGTATAAAAAAATTTTAGAAAATACTTTTGAAACAAAATTTAATTTTCCATTATAGCCAATATTTAAAGTATTTACTAAACAATCATTATAAAAGTTTTGATTAAAATTCTTTGATTGGTTTCTGTTTTATAAACAAATTAGTAAGTTAATACCAAAAACTATGTAATTAACAAGTTTAAAAATTTGCAAAATTTACTTTTAGTTTAAAATTTACCTTTCCATTAGTGCCTATATTTGAAGTATAAATTGAGCAATAATTGTAGAAATATTGATTAAAATTCGTCGATTGGTTTATGTTTTATGATCAAATTAGTTAGTTATTACCAAAAATTTTAGAAATGGTAGGTTTAAAAATTTGCAAAAATTACTTTTAGTACAAAATTCAACTTTATATTAGTGCCAATATGTAAAGTACTTAATAAAAAAAAAATTGTAAAAATTTTGATTAAATTTTTTTGATTGGTTTTTGTTTTATCGACAAATTAGTAAGTTATTACCAAATATATTGTAATTAATAATCTTTATTTACGGAAAAATCTATTAGAAAAAATAATATAAACATTAAACGGTATTAAACTTATTACAATAAGTATAAACTTAAGTTAGTATAATTACATTAAACAAGTAATCAATAAAATTGAAAAATAATGTGGTTAATTTGTTTTTTAAACATAGAAAAGGTTGATCCGAAAATATTAAAATTAACATTGTTCAATAAACTATTGCATTCACGCATCAGTCTTGTGATCGGGCTATGTTGTCCATAATTTGTTGAGTGAAATTTTTCTTTAAATATTAGTGTATTACGAGTTGTCCTAGTAATAGACAAGTTGAATTGAACTTTACTTAAGATCTCCTCGCAGTTTATACAACTATTAATAACTTTATGCATAAAGCATAAGTCAAAAGTTAATCTTCTTTCATTTAAAGGTTTGAAATTATACAAACATGCTAGTTCACTATTTGAATTTATTCCAGTTTTATATTGAAAATATTTAAAAAATCTGTTTTGGACAGATTGCAGTATTTTAGATTGTCCTTTAAGATGCGGAGACCAAATAACGGAACCGTATTCCAATTGGGATCTTACCAATGATTTGTATAGCATCAATATACTAGGCACCGACAGATCGACAGCATTTCTCATTACAAATCCTAATAATTTGCGGCTTTTGTTGCATATTTTTTGTATATGACCATTGAAACTAAGTTTGTTGTCAAGTAGTAATCCAAGATCTGTTATTTCTTCTACAATTTCCAGGTCAATGATATATATGTTGTACGTGTTATTGACTGAAGCTGTACCACTGGAAAACGTGATAGACTTGCATTTGCTAATGTTAAGATGCAAGCTATTTAAATTGCACCAAGTTGTAATTTTATCCAAATCATTTTGAACTTGATTACAATCATTTATGTTTTTTACACGCATAAACAGTTTTAAATCATCGGCAAACAACAGATACTTAGAATTTCCAATCAAAGCTACCAAATCATTTATACATAAATTAAATCAAAGTGGACCGCAATATTAAACCCTAGAGCTTTTAATTTTGCAACCAAAATTGGTATATCCACTCTGTCAAATGCTTTTGCAAAATCTATGTATATTGCATCAACTTGTTCTTTGTTTTTAAAAGCGTCTAATATATAATCCTGATATATCAGCAAATTGGTAACAGTTGAACGACCTTCACAGAATCCGAGTTGTTCATTTATCACAACGTTTTTAGTAAGCCATTTTAATTGAGTAGAAATAATTTTGTCAAATAACTTAGGAATTGCAGACTGTTTACATATTCCTCTGTAATTTGACACAACGTTTCCAATACTGTGGAAATTTTCGCATTTTGAAAGCGAACACAGTTTTTTTAAAATAAATTTGGAACGCCATCAGGGCCAAAGTTTCCCGAATTATTATGATTACAAATACTATCATATACATTACAAATAGACACATTAAACTTATCAGAACATACAAAGTTGTTAAAATTAAAATCAGGTACAATGTTATCACTTTTGGAATACACAGTAGAAAAAAAATCAGCAAACAAATTTACACAATCCTGCCCATTATCACAAATTTTATCACAGTAAGTCATTATTTTTGGAAATCCTTTGGTATTTCTTTTTTCGTTTACAAAAAGCCAAAAAGATTTTGGATCATCTACGATAAAATTGTCAACTTTTCTTGAATACGATGTATATAGAGATTTACTCAGCTTTTTACAATTCACTCTGAAACCAGCAAAGATATGATAATCTTCAAGGAGGCCCGATTGTTTATAATTAGAATGCGCCACTTTCTTGTGCCTGATTAATTGGATTAGATTCCAATTAAACCAAACCGGATACTCATTACGACGAACACATTTTAATGGGACATATAATATCACAGCTTCATAAAATTGTTCCACAATTATATCTAGATCACTATACATATTACAAGGATTAAATAACTTTGGCCAATTGACGTTTAATAAATAGTTGTTAATGGCAAAGTCTAGTATGTATTCTTTAGATTGTAAATTTTCTGATAAGCATGCATTTTTAATTACGCAAGTAACTGCTGCATGATGAATTGAATTATTGCATAGTAAGTTATCAGCATAAGACACAGTGTTGCTAT
The DNA here is from genome assembly GCA_963932245.1 of Tachinus rufipes. Taxonomy (NCBI): domain Eukaryota; kingdom Metazoa; phylum Arthropoda; class Insecta; order Coleoptera; family Staphylinidae; genus Tachinus; species Tachinus rufipes. The sequence goes on along the minus strand of OZ010747.1, from coordinate 92,597,936 downwards.
TATTATTTGTAAATACTAAATCTAGATATACACCCACGAGAATTAGGTACTGAGTTTATTTGATATATATTATTTGTAGCAAATAAATCGCATTGTTGTTTGTTCCATTTGTACTCCCATATCGTCATTGGACTAAACTGTTTTAGGTAAGTTATAGTCACCACAAATATATATTTTGCTGTTTGGTAGAGAATGTATTATATTTTCAACAGCTTCACAGTGATCTATGTACTTTTCTATTGGAGAAGATGATGGAATATATACCAAACCAAATATATACAATTGTCCAGCACATTGTATTTTAATAAAGATTTGATCAACGCTAATTATATTGTTGTCTATTTTAATAGAGTTGAGAGTATTTTTTACAGCAATCAACAAACCCCCTCCCCCAGTTTTCAAGCTTGAAAGTGTTGATCTGTCCAATCTATATATGTTATAGTTATGTAATTGAAGTTCTGTGTTATTAATATCTTCAGTGAGCCAGGTTTCTGCAAATAAAATTACATCATAGTCGTTGCATTAAACATTTAATTTAAAATCGGTTAATTTAGTTTTCATTCCACCTCTATTCTGATAATAAACTTTTTTTTATTTTTACTTTTTTGGATGAATATTACTTTTCAGGATTACTGGACAATCATTAACATATTTAATATAAATATCTTCTTCGCCATTTGCCTTGCAAAAATTAAAGTTTTTCTGTACAGCTTTCATGTGTTTTAACGGTTTTATCTGGCTTGACTTTGATTTTAGAATGATTTATTGCATTTTGATTTTGTAGGATTCTATTCGCAACCGCTGGATCATCAAAAACAACTTTAATTGGGCGAGGTTTGTTTGATTTTTGACCAACAGGTAAAACAATTAGTGGCAAAAGCACATTTTCTAGCGGCTCCAATAACTTACAAACTAATTGTTTGTCACTATTAATTATGGCTTCAACTGTGTAAGACGATGACTCGTCAGCATTAAACACCATAATGTTATACGCACGTTTGCAACGCTCTTCTACTTCACTTATTAATATCTCTGAAGATAAACCGACTGCTTCATTATTACCATTTGCTTTTTTTAATGATAAAAGATCTTGCTTGATAGTTCCATTATCACTTTCCAGAGATTTTATTCGTACATCAAAAGACGCTAACGTATTAGAAATGCTATCAAGACGTGTTAAGATTGTAGTAGAAAAGATGCAAATTGAGATTCAAAAAGCGATTTAATTGTTGAAGCAGATAGCTGATCTGAGGGCAGCTCTTTATCTGTTGACAAGTTTAAAATTTTGCAAAAATTACTCTTGGTACAAAATTTAACTTTTCATTAATGCAAACTTTTAAAGTACTTACTTACTTACTTACTGTAAAAATTTCGATTAAAATTTGTTGATTGGTTTTTGTTTTATGAACAAATTAGTAAGATATTATCAAAAACTTTGTAAATAACAAGTTTAAAAATTTGCCAAAAATCATTTTCGGTACAAAATATATTTTTTTTATTTTTGTCAACATTTAAAGTATTTACTAAACATTTATTGTAAAACTTTTGATTATAATTCTTGATTGGTTTTTGATTTATAGACAAGTTGACAAAAATGTCATTACTAAAAGTACTACTAAATAATAATTATAATTTTTTTTTTACATTTTATTAATTGATTTTTGTTTTATGGATGAATTATTAAATTAATAACAAAAAATATTTTTTTGACAGTTTCAAAATAATCAATATAAATTCAAACTATTTACATAAACATAAAAAGAAAGCAAAACAAGATTTTACTAGTACAGACGGTTAATGATTATAAATAAGCAATGTATTGAAATTATGTTACTTAACAGTTTGTTTACGCACTGGGAATTTCCAACTAAAACTAGAACACGCTATATTCATAATTTTCCATATTAAATTCCACAAATTTCTTTCATAACAAATATAAAAACAATTTATTTACATACTAATTAAAAATTTCCAGCAAAAAATATACGAGGAAGTAATTGATGTTATTGGACATGACCGTCCTGTATACGCAGAAGATCTTCCCAAATTAAATTATATCGACAAATTTCTTAAAGAAACAATGAGATTGTTTCCAATTGCTCCAAATATTGGAAGAAATGTTGATGAAGATATTGATTTAGGTAAATATTAAAATATTACCACAAATACCTTATTAATACAAAACGTTTTATTTTATTATTATTATAAATTACCACACAATAAATAACTCAATCATTTATATGTGTTCAATATTGTTTTATGTAATTATATTTTTAGGTGAATATGTTTTACCTAAAGGATCTCAAGTCTTAATAGGTATTTTTTCAATGCACCGTTCAGCAGAACTCTATCCTGATCCATTAAAATTCGATCCGGAACGTTTCAGTCCTGAAGAAACAGCAAAACGACATCCATATGCATATGTGCCATTCTCAGCAGGGCCTAGATTTTGTATAGGTTAGTATCTTAATTTTAAACACAATTAGTTAATTAAAATTTAGTTTAAGTACAATTAAATTAATTTATCTATTTCAGGTATGAAATATGCAATGATGTCAATGAAAACCCAGATTGCAATGGCAGCGAGAAAATTCAGATTTGAAACAAGTTACAAATCAGTTGAAGATATTTCTTTATATCAAGCTATTGTATTAACAGCTAAAGGTGGACAACCAGTTAAAGTTACATTAAGATAAATTTACCACATAATTTGTATTGTAATGAAATGAAAATGTTTAATTGATATTTTTTTAAATAATTAATGTTTAATGTTTTTGGTGTTGGTTAGTATATGCCAAACTACATAATATGTCTTTTTTTTCTTTCATTCTTTAAATTGATTCTCTTTTAAGACACAGTGATAGGTCATCGTGTAAAGTATGCTTTCTACAAAAATAAATAAGCAAAGTTTTGCTGGTAGAAAAAGTGAATCCCTTGCTGTTTTAACCCAGTTCATAATAAGGTTAATACTTATTTAAAGTTGTTGTTTCAATGTTAACATGATTTTTGGGGTGCAATAGATAGCTACGTCATTAACATAAAAGATTATTAAGTTTACGCTTCCACATGAATGCATTAAAAAAAATAGAAATTATTTACAGGATTGAGCCATGTAACGTTTGGAATTTTCAAAAGTATAATGTTATTTATGAATTGACAGAAATTAAGTTTTATGTTTGACATTTACGAAATAGGACGCTTTACACTTGAACAAAGTTGGGAAATAATAAAAACTTACTTCCAAAGTGATGAGTCTTCTACTCAAACGGTAAGAAATTTACGAAACAAATTTTATAAAAAAGAAGTGCCTTTAACACAGTTTGTGGACCAATTTGTAAAGCAAGTTTGTAAAACTGGATTGTTTGTGAATAAAAAAACATATTTACGTTCTCGTTCAGTGCGCTCAGCCAAAAAAAGTAGTGGTGTTCCTCAGAGTGTGCGTGAACTTGCATCAACATCAACTAGTCATTGTTTTTAGGAACCAAACATTTTTTGCACTTTTTTGAAAAGAATTTTCTATAAAAATCTTTGTTTAAAGGCCTACAAAATTGTATTAGTCCAAAAAATAAAGCCTTATGACTATCCGATGCGTTTTTAGTTTACCCAATGAGCTAAAAACTGTTTGGCCAAAGATGAGCATTTTTATAAAAAAATGCGTTTTCTGATAAAGCTTATTTACATTTCGGAGTTATAGTATATAGTATATAGAGTTAGTATATTGAATAGCTTATGCATCCACAACGAGTAACCGTTTAGTGTGGTTTTTGGTCCGGCAGCATTATTGGGCTATTTATCTTAAAAAAATAGTAAGAAGCCGCCGTTACCGTTAATACGGTTTTGTGCCATGCTAAACAAGGTTTTCTTTCTAAAAATTGAAGAATATGAAATAGATGACATTTAGTTTCAACAGGACGGGGCCACTTGCCATACATCCAACCTAACCATCAATCTTTTGTGTACTGTTGTTCAAAATCAAATAATCAACCAAAATGCTAATGTCAATTGGCCGCCTAGGAGCTGTGATTTAACGTTTTTGGATTTTTTTTGCGGGAAGACCTTATGAATAAGTGTTACGCTAACCATCCAAAGACGATTGATGCCTTGAAACTTAAAATCAAAGTTGACATTCATGCGATTGGAGTCCAAACAATCAAAAATGTACTAAAAAATTGAGTTAATAGGATAGGTTACTGTCAAGTTAGCCATGGCACTCATTTGAATAAAGTTGTGTTTCATTCTTAAATAAAAATCTTTCTAATAAAATCATAATTAAAAAAAAAATGTATTAGTTTATTAGTCAATTTAAATTCCAAAAGTTTAATGGCTCACCCTTTATTTTTGAGTTTAGTCCAGACTACTTTGCGTCAAATTTCTTGTTTCAACTTTGCAATAGTGTTCGGTTTGTTACTGTAAACTACACTCTTCAAATAACTAAAAGCGTGTAATTGCACCAGAACAGCGGTCAACGGATGTTGCTATTTTTTAAGATGACTTATGTGATTAGTAACTTTGTTTGTTGAAACCAAAAATCTTTAATACTAATAGTTTCCAACTAGTCAAACTGAATTAATTAAAACATCATTTTCTGCATTGTCTTACAAAAATACAAACCGTTTAGGCCACTACACAACACAGTCACTTTTTGTTAATGCCTTTTTTTGATCATATAGCCGCTTATATGAAAATGTATTTAATCATATTTGGAAAACTCAGCTGATGTAAATAATTTTTAGGTTTTAGAATTTTGTAAGGATGTAAGTGTAAATCCGTAGCCAAAACTTGTTGCGGAGTATAAAACATAACGCTAAGCTGCTGCAATCAATGAGTTGATGCTCCTAGTTTTAAAGTTACACTTTGACAAAAAAGATTGACATTATTTTGCACTGCTACGAGTATTTTAAGTTACTTTGGCGTTTGTTACAGACCCAGTTTTCTCAAATTTTTGGAACAAATTTTAAATTGTGCGTTCTGAAATTTGATTTTGAACACCAAAATATTTACGTAGAGCACAAAATGCACTTTTTATCAATTTTTCATTTTCAAAGTTGGCTATATTAATTTAATGCGTTGTTCTTTCGTGTATTTGGCTATGACTAAGATTGTTTTTGTTGCCAAGGTACAAAACATCATTTAACATAATCTGTATCATGTAAAAGCTCAACTCTTTACAAACCTTTAATTGCTATGTCTAGCCAAACAAAATAATTAATCGTAAAATGATGACGCTTTACACCACATTGTTTATCAACAACTTTAGTTCTAATAACTAAGTAAGACATTTATTGGTCATTTTCTCCAGTAACTTCGATAAACAGCTAGTTAAGAAGATAGATCTATAGTTAGTCTGGAGCGGTTTGGCCAATTGAATAATTTCTTACACTTTTCCGTATGTAATGTATTCTGACCATAACTTTTTTTAGTTTTTCTGCAAGTTCTTTGCGCTACAACTTAGTAATTTAATAAAGCTAAAATAAAAAACTACAAAAAGTACCAATTGCAAAGAAAGAAGGCTAAATAAGCAAATAGAAAAGTTAAAAAAAACTTAAAAAATGCAACAAACAGAATAAAGCATATTAAAGTCAACCAAAGTAACATTCTAAAAAAAGTAGCAGAAATAATTAAAATATGGAAAAAACTAGAGCTACTGGAAAAAAGGTAAGAAAATAGTGTAAAAAGTGAAAAAGAAGTAGTCCTTGAAGAAATTGACAAAAACCAACAAATTTGAAACAATTAAACACTTGGGCATAATATTACTAAGCCTGGACATCAGAAACAACACATAAGTTTAAAAAAAGTGAAATTGTTACTAAAATTGTTAAAATTAATGTAAAATACCTTAAAATTGAAAAAAAAAAAAACAATTATATTGTTCATATACATTACAAAAAAATTATGAATTGCGCCAACTGCATAGGTATGTCAATAATTTGTTTTGCAACCAAAATATATAAAGTTATAGTAAAAAACAAATTTTGCAAATGCAACCAGTCAGTATAGAGAAACCGCAAAATAAGTTTATAATAGGTTAGGCTTGGCATAGGATCACTTCTTTGCAGTAAAGAAAGCAAGTAAAAAGACAATATAATAGCAGGCTACAATATACATACAATATGAAGTATTCGGTAAAACTTCAAGAAAAAAAATTAGCTTATCCCACAAAGTGTTTGTTATCAAAAATACTAATAGTTTGTCTTATCTGCTTTAGTTTAACTACAAAATAAAATCAAATCTCTTGGTAAGAAACACTTGAGCAAAAACCGCCTAACCGCACAAGCGTTTGTCGTCAAGAAATTGGTTATCTGTTTTAGTACTTTAATTTAATAACAACTGACATTTGACTTGCAATTGTAAAAACAAGATTCAATAAAAGGTTGGTCTGTACTGTTCTAATTTAATAACAACTGACATTTATTCTTCAAAAACAACAACAAAATTTAACCAACATTTTTAAAGGGAATTTCTAAAAAATTTGTCTGTCTATTTTATTAACAATTAACATTTATAGTTCAAATTGGATAACAACAAGATCAACAAAATTATAAAAAAAGTAACGCACCAAAACAAAGCTTTTGTCCGCAATTATGAACTAAGTGACTTCTTAACTTTGCTAAGTGTTTGTCATTATTAAACTGTCTGTCGGTTTTGTTGTAATTTTATAATAACTGGCACTTATCCTTTAAATATAATAACAACAAAAATATCAAAAATAGACAAAAATCCAATCTTTTGATAACACTTAAGCAAAAATCGTTTACTTGTCTAAGTGCTTCTTATCAAAAAATTGGTTGCCTGTCTCTTTTACTTTGAATTATGACAACTAACTTTTATTTTAAAAACTTGAAAACAACAAGCACATCAAAAACAAAACAAAAACAAAATTTTGATAACAAACGTTCGGACAATGATTGTTTTATCAGCCAAAATGTTTGTCATTCAAGAATTAACTATATGCCTCTCTTGCTGTCACTTTGTAACAACTGTTACTTGAAACATGAAAATTAAAAATACATTTCTTTATAACAAACACTTGGACAAGAATTGCCTACCGGTCAAAGTGTTTGTTATCGAGAAATTGAGTAAGAATCGCTTGCCCGTTTTAGTGTTTGTCACTAAAACATGATGGTCGTAGAATTTTGATAAAAATTAGACAAAGAATTTTGATGCCAGGAATACAAATCTGACATTTAAAAATTTGAAAAAAAAATACTTTATTTGTTTTTTGTCTTGTAAAAAATACTACAAATCGAGTGAATATTATATCCAGAATACCTACTCGATGTAAAATTTTCCGTAGAATCCTAATTTCGGTATTTTAAAAGCAATAAATGCTTTGCAAAGTCACAAAAGCAGAAAAAAACAGTATAAATGGCAAAAAAGTAAAAAATAACGATTTTTAATAGTAGCGCATCACAAATTTCAAAAAAATCAAGGATGTAGATTTTTCAATTACTGATGAAGATAAAAAATATAATTCTATGCAATCAAAGATTTAGATATCCAAAAGTAATTTTCAACACTTCTGGATTTTTTTTAAAGGTTGTATTCAAAGTTTGAAGGACTGAAAAAAATTGTGTTTGAAGACCACTCAAGACTTTATTTCCAAGATTTTTTTTTTTAAATTATCACACAATAGGTGCGGAGAAAAAATAAAAACCAGAAAATGCTATCTTTTGCCCACTATAGAAAAAAAATTTAAACCTTTCCAAACATGTTTTTTTGATGCTAGGTAAATAATTTTTGAGGTAATTTGGATATTTGTGATGGAAGGCATTTTACATATGTTAACCGGGAGAACCCTTAGAAGCAAAGTGTTATTTTTTTATAAAAAACACATAGGCAATACACCAATACAAACCTTCTGTCTACAACTATAAACTAAGCAATTGCACACGATCAATTGTTGGTCATCTTCTGCTTAATTAATGTAATAACTACTAAAATTTGTTTTTTAAATGTGATAACAAAGAAACACCAGAAGTAAAAAAAAATCTAATTTCCTGCAGTAGCAATGACTACCTGTTCAAGTGTTTGTTGCCAAAAAAATTGTTGTTTATTTGTACTGTTGCAACTTAATAACAACTTACATTTATCTTGCAAATGTAAAAACAACAAAAACAATAAAACTAGAAAAATTTGCTTAGCCGTTAAAGTGTTTGTTACGCTGCAATGCTATATCACTTGATATTTATGTTGAAGAAATAATAACATCAGCAGCAATGCGCCTGAATGCAACTAGACTTTGAAATACTGCAAGAAGCAAACGTTATTCCTTTTTAGAAGAGACTGTAAAAATACACTACTACTCAAAGCGCAAAAAAATATCATCCCACTCTATTTTGTATTAAAAACCCTATACACACATGAACAACAAGAGCAAAAAGTAAATAAGAAGAAATTTCTTTAAATCTACAACAGAAATATAAAAATTTAATTCAAGTACCAATCTCTTGATAACAAACACTTGGGCAAGAATCGCATACACGTCCAAGTGTTTATTATCAAAAAAATTGTTGACTTTTTTTTCTGTTTAGATTTAGTGATAACTAACATTTAGTTTGCAAATATACTAGCAACTAAAACATCAAAAATAGAAAAAATATCAATCTCTAAATGACAACCGTTTTAGCGAGAATCGCTTACTTTCCAAAAGGTTTGTCACCAAAGATTTCATTGTCTCTTTTTTTTTAATTTAATTTATTAATGACCGGCATATATAGAAAAAAAATGCAATCTCTAGATGGCAAACATTTGAACGGAAATCGCTTACCCGCCAAAAAGTTTGTCAACAAAGATTTTATTATTTTTCTTTTTTACATTAATTTAATAATTACTGACTTTTATAGAAAAGAAGTTCAATCTTTAGATGACAAGCATTTGGGCGGTAATCGCTTACTCGCCAAAAAATTTGTCATCAAAGATTTTAATATCTTTCTTTTTTGCTTTACTTTAATAACTACTGACATTTATAGAAGTTCTAGAAATTCAATCTCTAGATAACACACATTTAGACAAAAATCGCTTACTAGCCAAAGTGTTTGATATCAAAGATTTGAGTGTTTCTTTTTTTAACTGCAATAAATAAGTCACATCACTACTAAATAAAATCTAATCTCTTAATAACAGCTTTTGGGCAAGAATCGCCTACCCGCCTAAGTGTTTGCCATTAAAAAATTAGATGTCTGTTTCTCTTGCTTAGATTTATTAACAATTGACATTGATTCAGCAAATGTGCTAGCAACAAGAACATTAAACGTAGAAAAAAGTAAAAACTACGTATGCATATTGTAATATATCCATCAAATAAATATCATGATTTAAAATCCTTCTATAATTAATTTTTAATAAGAACCAGTTATCTATCAATTTTTACAGTAATTTGAAACTGCAGAGCCTCGATTTGAAGCATAAAAACACTATACCTAAGAGAACAAATTATGAATCAAATACATGACTACGCATCAACATTTGATACACGTTAAAATTTTGTTGCAATAGTTGTAGCTAATAAAAAAATAAATATAAACCTAAACAATGCTGTAAACCTAATCCCAGATAGACACAAGTTTTCAATTATACATTATTCCTGTTAGGTTAATTTAAAGATTTAACGTTGATTAAAAATATTGATATAATTGTAAGTAGACTTGTTTTGCCCTAAAAGCTACAGCTACAATTATTATATTAAAATAATTACATTTTTAGACATATATTAACAATAAATATTATTTTTATTAACAATACTCTTACCTGTAAACTATCTTTTAATTATATCTGTATTTATTCTATCATCTGGAACTAATTATAACACTAAAACTGATAACAAAAGCAATTCTAAACACTCTATCCGTTGAACACATCCGCTCGGTCTGAAGACTCTCACTGAACATCCAGCGGCTTCACCTTTTTGAATGGTATCTTATGGAACTTAATTTAAATTTTGCAAGCATGTATTTTGGATTAGTGTTCCCCGCCCACCCTCCACACCGTTTGTGGTCCAATTTCTTGACAACAAACACTCGAGTGAGTGAGTGGGAACTCTGTTCAATTTTTGTGAGCGTATGGTTTAGACAAATATGTGTCCAAGTCTTTGTAATCTATTTACTTGACAATGAACACTTGGGTGGGTGGGCGGGACCAAAGTTTACATTTTGTGAGCGTATGGTTTGGATTGGTGTTTCCCGCCCACCCGTCCAACTGTTTGTGATCCATTTTCTTAACAACAAACACTTTGGTAGGTGGATGATCGGGCAACACCAATCTTAACCGTACATTAGATTTGGATGAAATTTAGTAATAATATACTTTAATATTAGTATAATCGACAGCATAAATTGTATCAAATTCCATACGACCAATTTGACATAACCTCAAATTAACTGACATCAAATAACTAATTTGTAATGAATTAAGTTAATTACAAAATTTATAACTCCTAAACCGTACATTAGATTTTATTGCAATTTAGTGATAAAATACTTCAATATTAGTATAATAAACAGCACAAATTGTATCAAATTTCATACGACCAATTTAACATAACCTCAAATTAATTGACATCAAACAACTAATTTGTTATATATAAGGTTAATTATAAAATTCATAACTCCTTAAACGTTTATTAGATTTTGTTGCAATTTAGTGATAATATACTTTAATATTAGTATAATCCTCAGCATAAATTGTATCAAATTTCATACGACCAATTTGACATAACCTCAAATTAATTGACATCAAACAACTAATTTGTAAAGTGTTAACTTAATTATAAAATTCATAACTCCTAAACCATACCTGGTGCTCCAAAATTTTGTGAAGGGCTCGGCGAAGCAGCAGTGGATTCGCGACCTCCTTGGGGAAGACCTGGGTTGGTGCTTGCAAAAGTGGCCGGGCAAAAATCCGCTTTAGAAGCGAATTCGTGGCCATTAGAGAGACGTCCTTGCTCTATCTCAGGGGCAGCTTGAAGTCCTTCCGGAGCTAGGTAAAGGTGTCGTTGAGGTCCGACTTGATGATTTTAACAACATCCGAAGCAATGTTCTTCTTGAGGTGACATTGTCCACACATTATCTTCGGCATCCATATGTTTGTAGTAACGATTGTCGTTGATTTTGGCAAATAACTTCTTGAGCTGGTCTTCCGGGTCTTTGCGTATAAAATCCCCAGCAATTCCGCCATGTACGGGAGTTGCCTAGTCGCGGTGTAACATAGATTGCAGTAAAAACTGCATTTGTTCTTGAAATCTTCGCTCTTAGTACGTCCAATCTACGCTAAAATAATGGGCTCCAATGGAAATGTAATCTTCAATAAAAAAATAATTTACTAAAAAAAATTATTGAAAATTTATTTAAAAGAGTCTCATGCTCCTAAAAAAACCCATCTGAAATTGCAGAAAAAAAATCAGTCAAAAGTAAAAAGTTAAACGAAGATACCAAAGAAAAGATAAATGACGCAGCAGTCAATACTAATAGACAAAAAGTTAAACCAAAGGTATAACCAAGATAACTCGTAAATTCTACCTAAGAAAAAAAAATTAAACCCAACTAAAATAACCGTAAACTGTAAAATACAGAATAAATGTTGAAGAAAAAGTAGAGTTCTTAAATTAAACAATACGTAGAAGACTACGACACTTCCAAAAAAGACAAAAACAAAATGTGGTTAGTTTAAAAAACTCACAAATCAAAAGTTATAGTCAAATCAAAGAAATTAACTATAAAAAAACCTTCTTAAAACAAATTGAAAGAAGAAACTTATTTAAACCTCTTGAGTCAAATGTACCTCTGGACAAAATTTGTTGCTTATTATAGCAAGCACCTAAAGAATAAAATTGACTATTTAATAATTCTATAATAAGTATTGGTTGTAAACAATTCAGACAAGTATCAAAAACATACTAAAAGTTTGGTAAGTTTTCTAGTAATCTATGTGGACGATAGATTGCTGGTTTCAAACAATAAAGTTGAATTGAATTGCATCGAACATTTTAAAGCAACTTAATTGAAACTCCAGAATGTTAACCCAATCACCAATCGTTTCCCTCAGCAAATTGTGCAGCACTGTCTTATTAAAACAATATTTCTTTATCGGTTACGACTCATCCTTCTTCATTTTGAAAAAAATAAAATCCAATAGTGCCGCCATGTCATAAACCACACCACAATGCAAAGACACTTCATGCAACTTTTTTGGTTGTACGCGCACCAATTCAGCCAAAAATGCGCCTATTCCGAAAAAACGATTCTTTTGCCAAAATCAGGATAACTTTCCAAATCTCCATTGAAAAAAAGTATCCCCTCTATTAAATGACCGCCTTTACATATTTGAAGTGTTTAAATCTGACATTTAATTATAAATAATTGATTAAGGAAGGTTTGTTGATGGAAAAATTAGTTTAGTTTTACAAATAAATAAAAAGATTTATTTAATGTAATTAATCTTGCTCCCCATAGAAAGGTACCAATTTTTGGGCAAGGAAAGGATCGGAAACAAAGGATTTAAAAGGTTTTAGAAAACACCAAGGAATTCGTCAGTTTAAACATCATCAAATATGTAACCGGACCAAGCCGGACTTACCTTGCTTGGTTGCTTATTGATGACATCGCCTGACATGTTACACAATCACTAAAAAAAAAAAAAACACTAACACTACAAACTACAAACTACACTAAATCACAACACAAAAATCCCATCACAACTCATTTTTACATAACTCTCTTATCCGCACACACCTTTATAATCTTAAGATTTTCTAATCTCTACAGCATCTCAACTCTTCAACAACTCAACATTATCTGATCTGTACAATAACACCTTTTTACATTAAATCATCTGTACCCTGCTCTTCAGTACATTAACTCATCTGTACACTATCTCAATTCAACTCTACACAATCTCATCTCATCTGTTCAATAACACTAATGTACAGTAACTCATTTGTACAATAACTTCTCTGTACATTAACTCATCTGTACCCTGCTCCTCAGTACATTAACTCATCTCTGCACCATCTCAACTCTTCACAATCTCATCTCAATATCTGTACCCTGCCCTTCAGTACATTAACTCATCTCTGCACCATATCTACTCTACACAATCTCATCTTAACATCTGTACCCTGCCCCCCAGTACATTAATTCATTTCTGCACCATCTCAACGCTACACAATCTCATCTCAATATCTGTACCCTGCTCCTCAGTACATTGACTCATCTCGGCATCATCTCAGCTCTACATAATCTTATCTCAACATCTGTACCCTGCCCCTAAGTACATTAACTCATCTCTGCACCATCTCAACTCTTCATCTCTGCATCATCTCAACTCTACATAATCTCATCTCAACATCTGTACCCTGCCCTCAGTACATTAACTCATTTCTGCACCATCTTAACTCTACACAATCTCATCTCAACATCTGTACACTGCTCCTCAGTACATTAACTCATCTCGGCATCATCTCAGCTATATATAATCTTATCTCAACATCTGTACCCTGCCCCTAAGTACATTAACTCATCTCTGCACCCTCTCAACTCGACACAATCTCATCTCAACATCTGTACCCTGCCCCTCAATACATTAACTCATCTCTGCACCATCTTAACTCTACACAATCTCATCTCAACATCTGTACCCAGCCTCTTTGTACATTAACTCATCTCCGCACTACCTCAACTCTACACAATCTCATCTCAACATCTCTACTCCGCCCCTAAGTACATTAACTCATCTTTGAATCATCTCAACTCTACGCAATCACATCTCAACATCTGTACCCCGCCCCTTAGTACATTAACTTATCTCTGCACCATCTCAACTCTACACAATCTTATCTCAACATCTGTACCCTGCTCCTCAGTACATTAACTCATCTCTAAATCATCTCAACTTTACACAATCTCATCTCAATATCTGTACCCTGCTCCTCAGTACATTAACTCATCTCTGAATCATCTCAACTCTACACAATCTCATCTCAACATCTATACCCTGCTCCTCAGTACATTAACTCATCTCTGTACAATCTCATTTCAACATCATCTCATCTGTACAATAACTCTTCTGTACATTAACTCGTCTGTACCCACATTTAATCTCACCTTACCTCATCACACCTCATCTCACCTCATCTCACCTCACCTCACCTCACCTCACCTCACCTCATCTCACCTCACCTCACCTCATCTCACCTCACCTCACCTCACTTCATCTCACGTCATCACACCTCACCTCACCTCATCTCACCTCATCTCATCTCACCTCATCTCATCTCACCTCACCTCACCTCACCTCACCTCATCTCCATTTAGCTCACCTCAACTCAACTCATCTTCCGTCATCTCACCTCATCTCATCACATCTCATCTCAACACGCAAAATTTACATTTTAACCCACACAGCATACACACTTCATCTCATCTCATCTCATCTCATCTCATCACACCTCATCTCAACTCACCGCACTTTAATAACACTTCACTGCACTTTAATATTATAGAACACTTCACTGCACTTTATTAATATATCACACTTTCGCGCACTTTAATATTATATAACACTTCACTGCACTTTATTAATATATCACACTTCACTGCACTTTAATATTATAAAACACTTCACTGCACTTTATTAATATATCACACTTTCGCGCACTTTATTAATATATCACACTTTCGCGCACTTTAATATTATATAACATTTCACTTCACTTTATTAATATATCACACTTTCGCGCACTTTAATATTATATAACACTTCACTGCACTTTATTAATATATCACACTTTCGCGCACTTTATTATTATATTACACTTTCGCGCACTTTAATAATATATAACACTTCACTGCACTTTATTAATATATCACACTTCACTGCACTTTAATATTATAAAACACTTCACTGCATTTTATTAATATTTCACACTTTCGCGCACTTTATTAATATATCACACTTTCGCGCACTTTAATATTATATAACACTTCACTTCACTTTATTAATATATCACACTTTCGCGCACTTTATTATTATATAACACTTCACTGCACTTTATTAATATATCACACTTTCGCGCACTTTATTAATATATCACACTTTCGCGCACTTTAATATTATATAACACTTCACTTCACTTTATTAATATATCACACTTTCGCGCACTTTAATATTATATAACACTTCACTGCACTTTATTAATATATCACACTTTCGCGCACTTTATTATTATATTACACTTTCGCGCACTTTAATAATATATAACACTTCACTGCACTTTATTAATATATCACACTTCACTGCACTTTAATATTATAAAACACTTCACTGCATTTTATTAATATTTCACACTTTCGCGCACTTTATTAATATATCACACTTTCGCGCACTTTAATATTATATAACACTTCACTTCACTTTATTAATATATCACACTTTCGCGCACTTTATTAATATATCACACTTTCGCGCACTTTATATTATATAACACTTCACTGCACTTTATTAATATATCACACTTTCGCGCACTTTATTAATATATCACACTTTCGCGCACTTTATTAATATATCACACTTTCGCGCACTTTAATATTATATAACACTACACTGCACTTTATTAATATATCACACTTTCGCGCACTTTATTAATATATCACACTTTCGCGCACTTTAATATTATATAACACTTCACTTCACTTTATTAATATATCACACTTTCGCGCACTTTATTAATATATCACACTTTCGCGCACTTTAATATTATATAACACTTCACTGCACTTTATTAATATATCACACTTTCGCGCACTTTATTAATATATCACACTTTCGCGCACTTTAATATTATATAACACTTCACTTCACTTTATTAATATATTACACTTTCGCGCACTTTATTAATATATCACACTTTCGCGCACTTTAATATTATATAACACTTCACTTCACTTTATTAATATATCACACTTTCGCGCACTTTATTAATATATCACACTTTCGCGCACTTTAATATTATATAACACTTCACTGCACTTTATTAATATATCACACTTTCGCGCACTTTATTAATATATCACACTTTCGCGCACTTTAATATTATATAACACTTCACTTCACTTTATTAATATATCACACTTTCGCGCACTTTATTAATATATCACACTTTCGCGCACTTTAATATTATATAACACTTCACTGCACTTTATTAATATATCACACTTTCGCGCACTTTATTAATATATTACACTTTCGCGCACTATAATATTATATAACACTTCACTGCACTTTATTAATATATCACACTTCACTGCACTTTAATATTATAAAACACTTCACTGCACTTTATTAATATATCACACTTTCGCGCACTTTATTAATATATCACACTTTCGCGCACTTTAATATTATATAACACTTCACTGCACTTTATTAATATATCACACTTTCGCGCACTTTATTAATATATCACACTTTCGCGCACTTTAATATTATATAACACTTCACTGCACTTTATTAATATATCACACTTTCGCGCACTTTATTAATATATTACACTTTCGCGCACTTTAATATTATATAACACTTCACTGCACTTTATTAATATATCACACTTCACTGCACTTTAATATTATAAAACACTTCACTGCACTTTATTAATATATCACACTTTCGCGCACTTTATTAATATATCACACTTTCGCGCACTTTAATATTATATAACACTTCACTGCACTTTATTAATATATCACACTTTCGCGCACTTTAATAATATATGACACTTTTGCGCACTTTAATATTATATAACACTTCACTGCACTTTATTAATATATCACACTTCACTGCACTTTAATATTATATAACACTTCACTGCTTTCCTTGGATTTGCTTTTGCTTCCATCTTAGGTAATGAACATGCACCTATAAAAAAATCCGTGGTACGTATTGGAGATTTACCGCACTATAATATTATATCACTTTTTACCGCGCACTTTTATAATATATTACACTTTACCGCACTTCACTAAAATCACTTCCAGCTCATCTTCTTCGAGATAGTTTGAGAATTGAGAAGGACCAAATAAGAACAAAACAAAGTGAACTAAGATTGAATTAACATACCTGACGATTGAGAGACATGCACAGAGGAACGATTTCCATAAAATAAAATTGCAAGAATACAATCTGAAAATCGATAACCATAATAAACTTCGAATAAAAAGAAACAAACTGAAAACGGGTGAACTAAGTTAAGGAAGAACAAACATAAACTAAGGGTAGATAGACATGAACTGAAAATGAAAAGATGGGGATCGAGCATCAAAAAATATAAACTGAGGTTAAAGGCGTATGATTTGTAAATTGTTGAAACACAAAATGATGACAAAGAGCTATGGATTTCGAATTATGAATCAAAAATCGTGTATTGATAAATCAAGGACATGCATTTTGGATGCAAAAATATGGGTTGGGGTCATGTCCTCGAGGATTACGGCCCCATGATCCCACCCCACACTCCTCCATCCACAATGCACCTCCCTACACATTCCCTGATTCTACACCCAAAACCCACATCTCTTTATCATAAAATTATGTTTCGTTATCCACAATCCATATCCCTTTACCCTAAATCCATAGCCTTTGATACTCGATCCACATCTTTCCATCTCCATCTTATGCCCCTCTATCCTTACTTCATGTTCCTCCTTCCTTAATTGTCAAGTCCATTCTTCCACAATCTACTTCTTGCTACACTAAGCTAATGGTTATCAATCCTTAGTCCATAAACTTCCATTCTTATTGTATGGTCCTCCATCTGCAGTACGTGTACCTCATCTTCAAGCAATATTAGCACATCCCTAATCCGCATCCTTTTGCTCCTAATCTTTTTTCTCAATCATGGGTCATCTCTCCACCCTTTCCTTAAATTTTTGACCAATTGGCATCTAGCCTTATTAAGTATATTTATCAATCCTTACGCCATCTGAAATACTAGAAAAACTGTTACAACCATGCAAATAATTATAATGTTTTGTTACATACAATTTTTTTAATTAATATAATCATCTTTTCGTCAAAGTCCTAAAACAATAAAAAATATTATGAGTATTAAATAAACAATATTGAAGTTTACAAGCATACCCTCATAATCTTGTTCCTGTTGCTTCAATTGGACCTTACTGTTTCATCAAAAATATTTCGTAGCAACGCTGAACAATCTTTGGTCAACGATCATTAGCCAACAACTAAAGATCAATCAAAGACCGTATAGCCCGCCCCCCGCAACTCATGAACCCAAGGTTCACTCTGTCAAGGATCCTTTGTCAAAACTTTCTATTGACCTAAGCACCTATATCCACAGAGCTACAGGATACGACAACAGGGGAACTTTCCTCATGCCTCACGATTGACGTGCTGCCTTCTTGGAAAATTGTAACATAGGGTCCCCAACCAGAGTTGTGACAGACGAACTAAGGGATTTAACCTTCAATTATTGCTTTCGATCGGCAATCTTTGATGTCCACACAAATAAATGTTATATGCTTTGAAACATTTGCAAGTCAACATAGTCCGTTTCTTCTGGATGAACAAGTCCTGAAATGTTAAAAGATTAATTATGATTAAAGAAATATTATTAAGATTTGCTTACCGTTTGCTTCTTTGATGATACTGTATCTAACCAACATGACTGCATCCTTCACAAACATTTTAATACACAGCTGAACACACCTTGATCAACAATCATTAGCTAACAACTAAAGATCAATCAAAAACCGTATAGCCTGCCCCCCGCAACTCATGAACCCAAGGTTCACTCGGTCAAGGATCCTTTGTCAAAACTTTCTATTGACCTAAGCACCTAGATCCACAGAGCTACAGGATACGACAACAGGGGAACTTTCCTCATGCCTCACGATTGACGTGCTGCCTTCTTGGAAAATTGTAACATAGGGTCCCCAACCAGAGTTGTGACAGACAAACTAAGGAATTTAACCTTCAATTATTGCTTTCGATTGGTAATCTTTGATGTTCACACAAACTATTGTTATGTGCTTTGGAATATTTGCAAATTAACAGAACATGTGTTGTAGATAAATCCATCAATAAAAAAATCAGTATGTTTAAGCTAGTAAGTATTATTTAAGTTTGCTTACCGTGTGCTTCTTATATTGTGCATCTAACAGACAATACTGTGTTCTTCATAAATATCTTAATACACTGCTGAACAATCCTTGATCAACGATCTTTAGCCAACAACTAAAGATCAATCAAAAACCGTATAGCCCGCCCCCCGCAACTCATGAACCCAAGGTTCACTTGGTCAAGGATCCTTTGTCAAAACTTTCTATTGACCTAAACACCTATATCCACAGAGCTACAGGATACGACAACAGGGGAACTTTCCTCATGCCTCACGATTGACGTGTTGCCTTCTTGGAAAATTGTAACATAGGGTCCCCAACCAGAGTTGTGACAGACAAACTAAGGAATTTAACCTTCAATTATTGCTTTCGATTGGTAATCTTTGATGTTCACACAAACTATTGTTATGTGCTTTGGAATATTTGCAAATTAACAGAACATGTGTTGTAGATAAGTCCATCAATCCTCTTCTAGATATGTGAATCTGAAATGTTAAAAGAATTATTGTGGTTATGTAAATAATATTAAGGTCTGCTTACCGTCTGCTTCTTTGATGGAACTGTATCTAGTAGACATGACTGCATTCTTCACAAACATTTTAGTACACTGCTGAACAATCTTTGATCAACGATCTTTAGCCAACAACTAAAGATCAATCAAAAACCGTATAGCCCGCCCCCCGCAACTCATGAACCCAAGGTTCACTTGGTCAAGGATCCTTTGTCAAAACTTTCTATTGACCTAAACACCTATATCCACAGAGCTACAGGATACGACAACAGGGGAACTTTCCTCATGCCTCACGATTGACGTGTTGCCTTCTTGGAAAATTGTAACATAGGGTCCCCAACCAGAGTTGTGACAGACGAACTAAGGGATTTAACCTTCAATTATTGCTTTCGATCGACAATCTTTGATGTCCACACAAACTATTGTTATGTGCTTTGGAATATTTGCAAATTAACAGAACATGACTAACTAAATAAGATCATCCATTCTCAGTCCTTTTGTAGATAAAGAAGAAATCTGAAATGTTAAAAAAATCAGTATGCTTAAGCTAGTAAGTATTATTTAAGTTTGCTTACCGTGTGCTTCTTATATTCTGCATCTAACAGACATTACTGTGTTCTTCATAAATATCTTAATACACTGCTGAACAATCCTTGATCAACGATCTTTAGCCAACAACTAAAGATCAATCAAAAACCGTATAGCCCGCCCCCCGCAACTCATGAACCCAAGGTTCACTTGGTCAAGGATCCTTTGTCAAAACTTTCTATTGACCTAAACACCTATATCCACAGAGCTACAGGATACGACAACAGGGGAACTTTCCTCATGCCTCACGATTGACGTGTTGCCTTCTTGGAAAATTGTAACATAGGGTCCCCAACCAGAGTTGTGACAGACGAACTAAGGAATTTAATTTTCAATTATCAGATCACGATAGTTGATCTTTGATGATCACTCAAACTCTTTTATTAGAGAATGATTTATGCTTTGGAATATTTACAAATAAACAGTACATGTTTCAAGCCTCAGTTGCCTTTTAGGTGCTATTTATTATCTGAAATTAAAAAAAAAACGTGATTGTGTTTGATAAGATAAATATTGTACAGTAGAGATCATGAGTACCAAATGCTAAAGCTAGATTTGAAAATCAAATGTGATAAAAAAGTTGCATTAATGTACAAATTTTTTTTAATAATCAATCAAACTAAATTACAAAGAATTCATAATTTGCAGTGACAAAGATTCCATTCTTCCAGAGTTGAGATACTAAACAATCTTCACAATACGAATAGAAAATGCTGTAAATTGTACCGTCGATAAACTAACTAATAAGATGTAAAAAAAAAACTACTAAAACCTTTAACCGGTGCGCTAACAACTCAAAACTCAACCCACTACTAGGTCTCTAACAATGAATATTCTCCAACGCCAACACGACTTAGCTTGTTTAATCAAGCCAACTCGTGTTGGCAATCAACCACAGATCGCGCAAACATGATGCAGACAATCATTATTTTTGGATTTATTGTAATATTATAAAACTTTTTGAAAAATAACAATCAAATTTGAAAAAAATTGTGGCAACGACAACAATTTATACAAGAAATTAATGTTTTTTCTTGCAATTTTTCAATTCTAAGCAACAATCATTTTGATGAATTTTTCCAAGATTTATTTTTTTGATTTATTATAATTGTTAAAAGCTTTTTGGAAAAATTCAATCAAATTTGAAGAAAATTGTAGAAACGACAACAATTTATACAAGAAATTAATGTTATTTCTTGCAATTTTTCAATTCTAAGCAACATTAATTTTCATAAAATTTTTCAAGTATTATTTTTTGATTTATTATAATTGTAAAAAGTTTTTTGGAAAAATTCACTCAAATTTGAAGAAAATTGTGGAAACGACAACAATTTATACAAGAAATTAATGTTTTTTCTTGCAATTTTTCAATTCTAAGCAACAATAATTTTCATTAAATTTTTCAATAAATAATTTTCAATTAACTATAATTGTGAAAAGCTTTTTGGAAAATTTCAATCAAATTTGAGGAAAATTGTGAAAACGAAAACAATTTATACAAGAAATTAATGTTTTTTCTTCCATTTTTTCAATTCTAAGCAACAATAATTTTCATGAAACTTTTCAATAATTATTTTTAGATTCATTATAATTCTGAGAAGCTTTTTGAAAAAATTCACTCAAATTTAAAGAAAATTGTGGAAACGACAACAATTTATACAAGAAATTAATGTTTTTTCTTGCAATTTTTTAATTCTAAGCAACAATAACAAATTGATCAAAGTAAGGTATAAGAATTGTATTGTACAGTGATGCTGCCTACCCCAAAATAAAATGGCGTACCTAGTATGTATGCATAATTTAAAATAAACAATTAATATAAAACAATATATTAAAAGAGTAATAATATAAACATTTTATTAAGAAAATTCTAAATGTAATAACATCGTAAGAGTATTTGATAAGACCAGTCTATATATAAATGAAAATAATGTATCCAATTTAGCACAAAAACGAAGAGATATAATTTATTTACTGAAATAAAAATGCGACGCAAATTTAAACAACGTAGTATTATAATATAAAATAATTCCATATTGGCTATAAATATGAAAATTCTAAATAAAAATATTAACATGTATAGTGTCTTTACGACATAAGCTTAATTTATCTCGGCGGATTATTTCATTACCAATCGCGTTGGAGAGACAATTATGTTTGTATTATATACAGTAAATAAATTATAACACCTTCTTGTTCAAGGGTGAAAGTTTCAAGTATATAATACAAACATAATTGGTTAGTAATTAAATAACCAGCAGAGATAAATTAAGCCCATGTCGTAAACACACTATATCTATGGGTATACTATAAAATTTGAAAAAAAATCGGCCGGATTAATGTCAAAAATGATTATTTGTAGTAAAACTTAATATTGGTTTTAAGTCATCATTAATATGGATTACCACATAGTAAAGCTCTCAAAGATCAATTTAACAAACAATAATATAGCTCAAAATATTGTACATAATACAGTAATATGTTGGTGGTAATATTTTGTACCAAAACGCAGCTAAAAGTTTAAAATTGATCATAAACATTGTTTTCAATATATTATTCAGTTAGTTAAGACCAGGTTTGGTAAGATGGATTTAATAAAAACACATTTTATTTATTAAAAGAAATAATAAACGCAAAAAAAGGCAAGCATAATATCATCTAGCTCAGAATAAAATATCGTGGAAGGAATTAAAGGAAACCTAAATTCAGTGAACAAATGAAAGAAAAATAAATTACAAAAATCGGATCTATTTGAGCAGAAACAATGTAATTTCATAATTAAAAACATAAATTTTAAAATGTACTTCCAATAAAATATTAGAAGCTTCTAAAACTAAAATCTTTAATTGTTATAACAATATAGGTATAATTTACAATAAACCCCCACAAGAATACAATATAATTTAAGATGAATAATAATACAGTAAAATAAAACTTGCAAATATAAATGAACTATTTTACAAAGGAAGCTGATAAGATCTATTTATAAATGCGAATGCTCGATTTCAATTTAGGCAAAAAAGCGAAGAGATAAAATTTATTTACTAGAATAAAAATGCGACGCAAATACCTGTAATTTCAACGCAATATATTAACATAAAACAATGACTTATTAATTTGAAATATTGTGAAATTTGGTAATAAAAATACTATTAATTAATGCTCAATTATAAATAAATCGATTGAATTAATTTACTTTAAAAATCGCGCAATTTAAGATCAAAATCGGGCAAATTAATTCAAAACTTACAATGCAATCTCCCTCGACGGTCATCTTATGTTGAACTGCAATAATGTGGTCACCATTAATCACTTTTAATTATAAAATAGCACTAATATATTATTATTAAAGGCAAACACATCTGGACCGAACTATGTGTTACTGAGGAATGAAGGACGAAGCCACTCTGCGTAGTACAAGCAAGACGCAAAGGAGATGCGCATCAAATCATTACATTTCGGATAATAATAAATTGCATTTTTTTATTAAAAACTGCATTTTAGAAATTGGACTATTTGAAATTTTCTGTACCGAATTTTGTCAGCTTTGCTATGAAGCAATCGCCCTTTTAATTGATGCAAATTGAATCAACCCCTATTTGAGATATATTTTCCACCTCCAAATTGATTCAAATCAAAATGAAAGTATGAAAACTTATAACTAATTTAATAATACGTTGTATAAAAATTTACGGTTTTTACAAAATGCAAACTAAGAAAGATATTAATTGATTGCTAACTTTTTTTCATTTAATTTTTATAAAATCTGAATTAAATGAACAATTATTTAAAAACTAATTTAAACATAATGTCAATCGACGCTAATAGTTTATGATGTATCAATTTATTTAAATTAAAAAATGCTTTACTGTTTAAAAAACTTATTTTTAGTTAAGGGTTAATTATTATAGACATTTAAAAATTGCAGAATAATAAAATTTAAATAATTAGAATCCTCTAGTACAGCTAACCTGTTAATACAAGAATTAGGGAGAAAAAAAATAATCAAACAAGATAACCACACAAAAAAACAGAAAATCGAAGAATACTACAGAAAATAGAGAAGAAAGAAAGCAACTAATATAAATGATATAAGAGATAGGTTGGGACAATTTAAATGGAAACTTCACAGGAGATAAAAAGGTTGAATTTACCAAATGAGCAATTTGTAATAGACTACGTAGTTGTGAATAAGCCAGCGTAGGAAGAGGTAAATAAATTTATGCCCGCACTAATAGTCAGAGTGGATTCATGAATCAGTTCACGGATATTGTGACGGCAAATTTAGTTACATTTGGCCAATGTATTCCTTGCCTAATTTTCGGATCGAGTTAAAAACTATTTCTTTAATTATTTGAATCTAGAATTAAATTGACGGCTGCATAGTTTTCAACTTGTTCCGACCGTCACAATATCTGTAAATTTGTTTAGAGCCAATCAAGGACTATCAAAATGAATCTCGGATTCATAAATCCAGGATCAATCAGAGATTTAATCTTTCACTATTGGTACGGGCATTAAAGAAGCATTAAAAATAGAATCAGATTATCAGCCATTAGAACTAAGCTTAAGTAGAAAAACTGTAAGACAGGAAAACTCGGGACCGGATAAAATTCCCGCAAAAATTAAACTGGCGGTGGAAGTAGTTCCAAAGCCAATTTTCGCTGTGTTTAACTTAGCATTTAAAAAAGGAAAGTTTAAAAAGACATATAAAACGGGTCAATCTTAAATTAATTAAAAAACCAAACAAACACAAATGAGGAAGATCCGATTTCATACCGTCCCATGTGCCTAGTTGACATAATGGGAAAGCTATATAAGCACATTATAAGCAAAAGCGCAGAACGGCTTTAGAGAAGGAAAATAAACCTTAGAACCAATAAAAACCGTAATGTAAATTGCAAAAAATGAGATAAAAAACACTCAAAATATGAAAACGTGCTCTTGTAACAATTGATGTCAAGAATGCCTTTCATTCGGCAGCATGGGACGTAACAATAAAGACTATAAAAGATAAAAATATACCAAGCCATTTAGTAAAAATAATAAAAATACTTTTTAGACCAAATTATAGTAGATGAGAATAAAGAAGTGCACAAAGTTACAAGAAGGATACCACAAGAGTCAATGTTAGATCCCCATCTCTGGAATATCTTATAATATGACAAACTGTTGTGGCTAAACACACCCAAAAAAGTGACGCTATTAGCATATCCTAATAATTATCAATGGTGGTAGTTGAGAAGACGCCAGAAAAAGGAAAACAAATTGGAAAATATATAAAAAACCACAGACTAGAACTGACAACTAAGAAAATGAAAGCGGTAAAGTCACTAGTAGAAAGAAATGCGGAGACATACATTTTGTAATTGGCAAAAAACCATAAAACCAAAAATAAGTATTAAGTACTCAGGATTAGTAATAGACAAATAATTAACAGTTGGAAAATCCGTAAAAATGGTGATAGCTAAAGCAATAAAAGCAGCCGCTTCCGTTGAAAGGCCTAGAATATGGAAAATCAGCAAAAGTAAGAAAAGGCTTTTGGCATCTGTAGCCGCGTGCTATACGCTGCGCTAATATAGAGTGATGCTTCTTAAATTTGATAAAAACGTAAAATCTCTGAATAGTTTGCAAAGAAATTTGACCAACAGAGTCAGTAGGGCTTAAAAAACGATCCCGACATTAAGTGCAATGGTCCAGGCATGCATGCTTCTGTTAATTCTGCTAGCTAGAGAAAGGAGTAGCACAAGAAGGAAATCAAACTAAAAATAAAACATTAAACAAGTGGCAAAAAATGTAGGCAACAGATGTAAAAGAATAGTGAACCCACATGCTAATACCCAACATAAAAAAGTAGATAAACAAGGACCTTGAAGAAATACACTACTACTTTGCCGTGCCTTACAAGTTATGAAAACTTCCAAAGCTACCTGAAAAAAATATGAAAGATAACAGATAATAAATGAAAGTACTGCAAAGAGGCTGACATTGCAAAACATACGATGTTTGCAAGCATCAGATGGCAATAAGAAAGAAGTGATAGAGAAGAAGCCATGCAGATAAAGTTTACATCAGGTAATATTGTAGACTTAATGCTTCAAATAAAAAGAAATGAAAAGTCATAAATAAAATAGTAAGTCAAATAAAAGAGAAAGAAAGAAAAAATAAGAGAAAAAAAAAACATCAACAAAACTTTACTGAAAAAAAATAATGCAAAAGTAATACAATCCAGGCGGAGGAGAAAAAAAATAGGTTTAATGAGTAAAATCCCTTTTAAAAATAAAAATAAATCCACATTTGATAAATTTTCCAAGTTTTTAAGCAATTATAAACAAATATTTCATTTAAATTTTTTAATCTCATGTTTTTACGTGTTTTAAGATAATTTATGGAAAATACTAAATCAATTTAAAAAAATATGCAGTCTCAACAAAAAAAATGGTTTTTGAAACAATTTGATGCTATTTAAATTTTTTGTATTCTAATAAAAATAGCAATTTTGACGTCATTCCTATTTCTACATATAAATTTATAAATATAAGCTATATTTTGTCAAAGTATTTTAGTCAAATTAAAGCTAGAAATAGCCAAAAAATAGCCAAAAAATAGCAAAATAAAAAAAATAAATGCGTTACTTTTG
This sequence comes from Tachinus rufipes, assembly GCA_963932245.1. NCBI lineage: Eukaryota > Metazoa > Arthropoda > Insecta > Coleoptera > Staphylinidae > Tachinus > Tachinus rufipes. Next base: position 92,571,070 of record OZ010747.1, on the reverse strand, counting down.
AATGCATTTTAATGCTATTTGCAAATATAATTTAACTAAAATACTTTCACAAAACATAGATTAGTACTTTGTAAATGTACTGACAAAAAAAAATTTAAATATCAAAATAAATGCAGAAATCAAAATGACGCCAAAGTTGTTGTTTTCGTAATAATACTGCAAACCAAGGTAGCGGTCGAAATAATTTCAATACCAATTTGAATAACTTAATAAAATCAATTAAACATTGCGCTGGAATCCCATGGCATAAAAATTATAAAAGATCTCAAAGAAAACCTATTTAAAAAATGAAATGTATCAAATAATATGTTGAAAAGCATAAATTTCATTTCCTGAGTAAAATTGTTCAACAAATTGTTAATATCGTCAGCTTTGCCGCATGAAAAATGTTTATTGCATATGTTTACACAAACAATTAAAGTAAGAAATACTAAAAGTTGTATATAAGAATTAAATTTAAGAAAAATTCTAGTTTCATGAAAAAATCCCCAATAGAGTATCGCTTCACAACAACAAAACTAATCAAGTAAAGATTGTTGCACAACGCTACAATCTACAATAACGTCATCCTTTAAAGCAATACAATCTCAGAGCAAAATCCCAAACACCTCACCTTAAAAGTGCTGCTCCATATGAAAGTAAATATGAGAAAGTGTCTCTCAAGAATAAAACATAGTAAACGACACAACACAGTAAAAACTTGTCGCCAATCGATTTTTTTTTCAATCTCAAGAGATACTTGACTATATTTACTATTAAGTGGAACGGCAGCTTAAAACTTCACCCCCAAACTATCAGCTAAAAACTAATTTAGTAAATGTTTCCTAATAATATCTAGAAATCAAAGAGAATATTAAGGAAATGTGTTCTTGTAAAACATTTTAAAAACTGTTAAACAGTGAATTAATTTTAAAAACTGTTCGGATCATCAACATTTTATCTTATAAGTTATTACTGACAATAAATAAAAACGCCATTTCTCTACCAAATAATTAAAAATCAACATGAAATAGAATAGAAAACACCAAAAACATCACCTAATTCAGAGATAAATTTGGATAACTATAACAAATCTTTATTATTTTAACAGCAAAACTATTTAAATAAAAGAAATTGAAATTCATTGAGAACCAATAGTTCATTAAAACAAACCTGGAATAAAAAAATTTAAAAACATTTTACATAAAAAACAATGATGACAAAATCAACTTTAAAAAATTGTTACCTTTAACATTACAGAAGATTAGTTTTAAATGTAAAGAAATCGATTTAGGAAATAATACTAACGTAATATAAATAATTCCAAATATTGCATATAATATAGCAAGGCTTTGTATAGCAATCAAAAAAATTTATAATTTTAAAGTCTAAAAAAATCTATATTATTATAGAAAATTTGTACTGAAGTAGAACTAAAATTTTAAAATTTATTATAAGAATTACTTTAAACATATTATCCAATTAGTTTAGACCATGTTTGGTAAGATGGAACTAGTAAAACTACATTTTGTTTATCAAAAGAAAAGACAAACACTTTTTTGATGACAAATATTTGAGCAAGAATCGGCTACTAGCCCAAGTATTTGTCATTAAAAAAATTAATGTGTGTCTTGCTATTATATAATAACATGTAACATTCTACCTCAAATGTTACGGTAGCAAGCACACCAAAATATTAATTTTTTTATGACAAACACTTGGACAAGAATCGCCTACTAGACCAAGTGTTTGTCATAAAAAAATGTTTGCCTGGCTTTCCAGCTGATAATTAATAACTTTTAATATTCTCCCTTAAATGCAATAGCAGCTGACACATCAAAAACTCAAAAAGTTTAATTTTTTTGATGACAAAGACTTAGACTAGAATTGCATAGTCCAAGTGTGTCATCAAAAAAATAATTGTTTGTCTCTTCTGCTGTTATTTAGTAAATTTTAACATTTATCCTTAAATATAATAGCAACAGGCACATCAAAAACTTAAGAAAATTTCTATTGGTTGGTTACAAACACTTGGCCAAGTTTTTGTTATGAAAAAATTAAATGTTTGTTTCTTCAGATAGTATTTAATAACATTTAGCATGTACCACTTAATTAAAACTGCATCAAAAAGTAAAGAAAAATTTGTATTAAAATAGAGCTAAACATTAAACACAAAAATTGATTTAAATATAATATTTAAATAATTAAAAGCATGTTTGGTAAAATAGATCTAGTTAAAACAAATTTTATTCCACAACAGAAATAATATATAAGCAATGAAAAGCCTAGTATCATCTAGCTCAAGATAAAAAATCGTAAAAGAAATTAAAAGAGCCTAAATTCAAAAGTGAAAACCGAAAGAAAAATAAATTACAAAAATTGGGCTTCAACTGGATCTATTTAAGCAGAAACAATAAAATTTCATAATTAAAAATTTTAGTTTAATTAAATTTTAAAATTTTAAAATTTACTTCCAATACAATATTAAAAGCTTCTAAAATCTTTGATTGTTATAAGAATATAGGTATAATTTACAATAAACCCCCACTAGAGTACAATATAATTTAAGATGAATAATAATACATTAAAATAAAACTTGCAAATATAAAAGAAATATTTTACAAGAGAAGCTGATAAGATCTATTTATAAATGCGAACGCTCGATTTCAATTTAGGCAAAAAAGCGAAGAGATAAAATTTATTTACTGGAATAAAAATGCGACGCAAATACCTGTAGATTCAACGCAATATATTAACATAAAACAATGGCTTATTAATTTGAAATATTGTGAAATTTGGTAATACAAATATCATTAATTAACGCTCAATTAAAAACAAATCGATTGAATTAATTTACTTTAAAAATCGCGCAATTTAAGATCAAAATCGGGTGAATTAATTCACAACTTACAATGCAATCTCCCTCGACGGTCTTATTATGTTGAACTGCAATAATGTGGTCACCATTAATCACTTTTAATTATAAAATAGCACTAAATTATTATTATTAAAGGCAAACACATCTGGACCGAACTATGTGTTACTGAGGAATGAAGGACGAAGCCACTCTGCGTAGTACAAGCAAGACGCGAAGGAGATGCGCATGGAATCATTACATTTCGGATAATTATAAATTGCATTTTCTTATTAAAAACTGCATTTTAGAAATTGGACCATTTAAAATGTTCTGTACAGAATTTTGTCAGCTTTGCTATGAAACAAACGCCCTTTTGATTAATGCAAATTGAATCAACCCCTAATTAGGTTTTTATTTTTGCCACCCCCAAAATGATTCAAATCAAAATGAAAGTATGTATACTTATAACTAATTTAATAATACGTTGTATAGAAATTTACGGTTTTTATAAAATGCAAACTAAGAAAGATATTAATTAATTGCTAACTTTTTTTCATTTAATTTTTATAAAATCTGAATTAAATGAACAATTATTTAAAAACTAATTTAAACATAATGTCAATCGACGCTAACAGTTTATGATGTATCAATTTATTTAAATTAAAAAATGCTTTACTATTTAAAAAAACTTATTTTTAGTTAAGGGTTAATTATTATTGACATTTAAAAATTGCAGAATAATAAAATTTAAATAATTAGAATCCTCTAGTACAGCTAATCTGTTAATACAAGAAATAGGGAGAAAAAAAAAATAATCAAACAAGATAACCACACAAAAAAAAGAAAATCGAAGAATACTACAGAAAATAGAGAAGAATGAAAGCAACTAATAGAAATGATATAAGAGATAGGTTAGGACAATTTAAATGGAAACTTCACAGGAGATAAAAAGGTTGAATTTACCAAATGAGCAATTTGTAATAGACTACGTAGTTGTGAATAAGCCAGCGTAGGAAGAGGTAAATAAATTTATGCTCGTACTAATAGTCAGAGTGGATTCATGAATCCGAGGATTCATTTTGCTGTTTGTTGAGTGGCTCTAAGCCAATTCTCGGATATTGTGACGGCAACTTTAGTTACATTTGGCCTTGCTTATATCTCATATTGAGTTGAAAACTATGCAAACATCAATATTCAAATAATCTTGGGTGATCCGAAAATTATTTGAATCTAGGATTATATTGACGGTTTTATAGTTTTCAACTCGTTCTGCACCGTCACAATATTCGTGAATTAGTTTAGAGCCAATCAACGACAATCAAAATGAATCTCGGATTCATAAATCCAGGATCAATCCGAGATTTAATCTCTTACTATTGGTACGGGCATTAAAGAAGCTTTAAGAATAGAATCAGATTATCAGCCATTAGAACTAAGCTTAAGTGGGAAAACTGTAAGACAGGAAAACTCAGAACCGGATAAAATTTCCGCAAAAATTAAACTGGCGGTGCAAGTAGTTCCAAAGCCAATTTTCGCTGTGTTTAACTTATCATTTAAAAAAGTAAAGTTTAAAGACACAAAAAAACAGGTCAATCTAAAATTAACTAAAAAAATAAACAAACAAAAATGAGGAAGATCCGAGCTCATACCGACCCATGTGCCTAGTTGACATAATAGGAAAGCTATATAAGCACATCATAGTCAAAAGCGCAAAACGGCTTTAGAGAAAGAAGATAAACCTTAGAACCAATAGAAATCGTAATATAAATTGCAAAAAATGAGATCAAAAACACTGAAAATAAGGAGACGTGCGCTTGTAACAATTGATGTCAAAAATGTCTTCAATTCGGAACCATGTACGTCCCAACAATAAAGACTATAGAAGATAAAATTATACCAAACCATTTAGTAGAAATTATAAAGAATTACTTTTTAGACCAAATTATAGTAAATAAGAATAAAGAAGAGCACAAAGTTACAAGAAGGATACCACAGGAGTCAATGTTAGATCCCCATCTATGGAATATCTTGTATGACAAACTGTTGGGGCTGAACACGCCCAAAAAAGTGACGCAATTAGCATATCCTAATACTTATCAATGGTGGTGGTTGAGAAGACGCCAGAAAAAGACAAACAAATTGGCAAATGATAAAAAAACCACAGACTAGAACTGACAACTGAGAAAATAGAAGCGGTAAAGTCACTAGTTGAAAGAAACGCGGAGACATACATTTTGTAATTGGCAAAATAGCATAAAACCAAAAGAAAGTATCTAAGACTGGTAATAGACAAATAATTAACAGTTGGGAAATCCGTAAAATTGGTGATAGCTAAAGCAATAAAAGCAGCCGCTTCCGTTGAAAGGATGATGCCTAAAATATGAAAAATCAGCAAAAGTAAGAGAAGGCTTTTGGCATCTGTAGCCGCGTCAATCGTGCTATTCGCAGCGCCAATATAGAGTGATGCTTCTTAAATTTTATAAAAACAAAAAACTCTAAATAGTTTGCAAAGCAATTTGACCAACAGAGTCAGTAAGGCTTAAAAAACGATCCCGACATTAAGTGCAATGGTCCTGGCATGCAGGGTTCTGTTTAATCTGCTAGTTAGAGAAAAGAGTAGCACAAGAAGGAAACCAAAGCAGTAAAAAGAGCAAATTAGAAATAAAACATTAAACAAGTGGTAAAAGATGTAGGCAAAAGATGTAAAACAATAGTGGACCCACGAGCTAATACCCAACATAAAAAAGGACCATGAAGAAATAAACTACTACTTTGCCGTGCCTTACAAGTCATGTAAACTTCCAAAGCTACCTGAAAAAAATATGAAAGATAACAGATAATAAATGAGTGTACTGCAAAGAGGCTGACATTGCACAACATATGCTGTTTGCATGCATCAGCTGGCAATAAGAAAGAAGTGATGAAGAAGAAGCCATGCAGATAAAGTTGACATCAAGTAAAATAGTAACTTAATGCTTTAAATAAAAAGAACTAGAAAGTTATAAATGAAATGGTAAGTCAAATCATAATAAAAGAGAAAAAAAAAATAAAATAAAATAAAGAACAAAAAAATGCAAAGTGATACCATCCAGGCGCTGGAGAAAAAAAGTGTGTTTAATGAGTATAATCCCTTTTAAAAAAGAAAATAAATCACACATTTTATGAACTTTCCAGGTTTTAAAGCAATTTTAAACAATCATTTCATTTAAATTTTTCAAACTCATGTTTTTACGTGTTTTATGATAATTTGTGGAAAATACTAAATCAATTTAAAAAATTATGCAGTCTCAACAAGAAAAAGTTTCGTGAAACAATTTGATGCTATTTTAATTTTTTTGTATTCTAATAAAAATAGCAACTCTGGCGTCATTTCTATTTTTACATATAAATTTATAATTATAAACTATATTTTGTCAAAGTATTTTCATCAAATTATAGTAAGAATGGCCAAAAAAATACCCAAATAAAAAAATAAATGCGTTACTTTTGAATGCAATTTAATGCTATTTGCAAATATAATTTGACTAAGATACTTTTACAAAACATAGTTTGGCACTTTGTAAATGTACTGACAAAAAAAGATTAATTATCAAAATATATGCAGAAATAGAAATGACGCCAAAGTTGTTGTTTTCGTTATAATACTACAAACCAAGGTAGTGGTCAAAATAATTTTATTACCAATTTGTATAACTTAATAAAATCAATTAAACATTGCGCAGGAATCCCATGGCATAAAAATTATAAAAAATCTCAAAAAAAACCCGTTTGTACAATGAAATTTATCAAATATTACGTTGAAGAGCATAAATTTCATTTCCTGAGTAAAATTGTTCAACAATTTGTTTAAGATCGTCAGCATTGCCGCATAAAAAATATTTATTGCATATGGTTACACAGACAATTGAAGTAAAAAATACTAAAAGTTGTGTATACAAATAAATTTAAAAAAGTTTCTAGTTACATGAAAAAATCCTCAATAGAGTATCGCATCACAACAACAAAACCAATCAAGTAAAGATTGTTGCACAACGCTACAATCTACAACAACGTCATCCTTTAAAGCAATACAATCTCAGAGCAAACTCCTAAACACCTCACCTTAAAAGTGCTGCTCCATATGAAAGTAAATATAGGCAAGTGTCTCTCAAGAGTAAAACATAGTAAACGACACATCACATTAAAAATTTGTTGTCAATCGTTTTTTTTTTATCTCAAGAGATACTTGCCTATATTTACTATTAAGTGGAACGGCAGCTTAAGGCTTCACCCCCAAACTATCAGCTAAAAACTAATTTAGTAAATGATTCCTAAGAATATCTATAAAAAATCAAACAGAATATTCAGGAAACGTGTTCTTGTAATACATTTTGAAAACTGTTAAACGGTGAATTAATTTTAAGAACTGTTTGGATCATCAACATTATATCTTATAAGTTACTACTGACAATAAATAAATACGCCATTTCTCTACCAAATGGTTAAAAAACAACACAAAATAGAATAGAAAACATCAAAAACATCACCTTATTCTGAGATAAATTTGGATAACTATAACAATTCTAATTATTTTAACATCAAAACTATTTAAATGAAAGAAATTGAAATTTATTAAGAACCATTAGTTCATTAAAACAAACCTGGAATAAAAAAACTTAGAAACTATTTACATAAAAAACAATGATGATAAAATCAGCTTTAAAACATTGTTATTTTCAGATTAGTTTTAAATATAAAGAAATCAATTCAGAAAATAATAATAACAATATAAATAATTCAAAATATTGCATATATAATAGTAAATCTTTGTATAATAATCAAAAAAATAATTAATTTTAAAGTCTAAAAAATCTATATTATAACAGAAAATTTGTACTGAAGTAGAACTAAAATTTTAAAATTTATTATAGGAATTATTTTAAACATATTATCCAATTAGTTTAGACCAGGTTTGGTAAGATGGAACTAGTAAAGCTACAGTTTGTTTATCAAAAGAAAAAAACAAACACTTTTTTGATGACAAATATATTTGTCATTAAAAAACTTAATGTGTGTCTTGCTATTATATAATAACATGTAACATTCTACCTCAAAAGTTACAGTAGCCAGCACACCATAAACTTTTTTTATGGCAAACACTTGGACAAGAATCGCCTACTTACCAAGTGTACATCATAAAAAATGTTTGCCTGGCTTTCCAGCTGATATTTAATAACGTTTAATATTCTCCCTCAAATGCAATAGCAGCAGACACCTCAAAAACTAATAAAGTTTCATTTTTTTGCTGACAAAGACATAGACAAAAATTGCATACTAGTCCAAGTTGTTATCATTAAAAAATTAGTTTGTTTGTTTCTAGTGCTGTTATTTAGTAACTTTTAACATAAACTTCTAAATATAATAGCAGCAGGCAGATCAAAAACTTTAGAAAATATCTAATTTTTCGATTACAAACACTTGAACAAGAATCGCCTAATAAGCTGTGTTCGTTATAAAAAAACGGTTGTCTGTCTCTCCAGCTATTATTTAATAACTTTTAACATTCTCTCTCAAATGCAATACCAGCAGACACATCAAAAACTCAAAAAATTTCATTTTTTTTATGACAAAGACTTAGACAAGAATCGCATGGTCCAAGTGTTTGTCATCAAAAAAATAATTGTTTGTCTCTACTGCTGTTATTTAGTAAATTTTAACATTCATCCTTAAATATAATAGCATCAGGCACATCAAAAACTTGAGAAAATGTTCATTTTTTGGTTACAAACACTTGGCCAAGTCTTTGTTATGAAACAATTGGATGTTTGTTTTTCCAGATGGTATTTAATACCATTTAACATGTACCACTTAATTGAAATTGCAGCAAGCACAATAAAAGTAAAGAAAAATTTGTATTAAAATGGAGCTACTAAACATTTGACACAAAAATTGATTTGAATATAATATTTAAATAGTTAAAAGTATGTTTGGTTAGATGGATTTAGTTAAAACAAAATTTATTCCACAAAAGAAATAATATATTAGCATTAAAAAGCCTAGTATCATCTAGGTCAAGATAAAAAATTGTAAAAGAAATTAAAAGAGCTTAAATTCAGAAGTGAAAACTGAAAGAAAAATAAATTACAAAAATCGGGCTTCAACTGGATCTATTGGAGCATAAACAATAAAATTTCATAATTAAAGACATTTAAAATTTACTTCCAATAAAATATTAGAAGTTTCTAAAACTAAAATCTTTAATTGTTATAACAATATAGGTATAATTTACAATAAACCCCCACTAGAATACAATATAATTTAAAATGAATAATAATACAGTAAAATAAAACTTGCAAATATAAAGGAAATATTTTACAAGAGAAACTGATAAGATCTATTTATAAATGCAAATGCTCGATTTCAATTTAGGCAAAAAAGCGAAGAGATAAAATTTATTTACTGGAATAAAAATGCGACGCAAATACCTGTAGAATCAACGCAATATATTAACATGAAACAATGGCTTATTAATTTGAAATATTGTGAAAATTGGTAATAAAATTATCATTAATTAATGCTCAATTAAAAACAAATCGATTTAATTAATTTACTTTAAAAATCGCGCAATTTAAGATCAAAATCGGGCAAATTAATTCACAACTTACAATGCTTTCTCCCTCGACGGCCATCTTATGTTGAACTGTAATGATGTGGTCACCATTAATCACTTTTAATTATGAAATAGCACTAAATTATTATTATTAAAGGCAAACACATCTGGACCGAACTATGTTACTGAGGAATGAAGGACGAAGTCACTCTGCGTAGAACAAGCAAGACGCGAAGGAGATGCGCATGGAATCATTACATTTCGAATAAATATAAATTGCATTTTCTTATTGAAAACTCTATTTTTGAAATTGGACTATTTAAAATTTTCTGTATAGAATTTTGTCAGATTTACTATAAAGCAAACGCCTTCTTGATTGATGCAAATCAAATCAACCCCTAATTTGGTTTTTATTTTTGTCACCCCCAAATTAAATCAAATCAAAAAAAATTTTTGTATACTTATAATACGTTGTATAAAAATGTACGGTTTTTACAAATTGCAAATTAAGAAAGATATTAATTGATTACTAACTTTTTATTATATTTAATTTACATAAAACTGAATTGAATGAACAGGAAATAGTCCATTTAGAAACTAATTCAAACCTAATGTTGAAGGATACAATTAGTGTAAGATGTATCAATTTCATTAAGATCTAAAAATGTTTATTATTTTTAAAATTATTATTGTTTAAAGGTTGATTGATTATTAAAGTCATTTAAAAATAGCAGGATAATAAAATAAAATTTAAATAAATAGAATCCAATACTACTGCTTACTTACAGAAAATAATATAAAAGAAGAGAAGCAACTACTTCTGAATTCTGGATTGGCAATTGGCAGTTGTTGTACTACTGTACTTTAAAAACATTGTATGTATTTTCTTTTAGTAGGGTGTTAAGGCTTATTTGTGGTGGTACAGTCTGGACACAAACTGCTATTGTGGTGACATTATGACATTTTAATATTAGCCTTAATGTGTTTTTAAGCTTCTATATAACTAGAATTTCTGCTTAGCTGTCCGATAAAATTTGCTTGTTTTTACCAGATATTTGTCGGGTTACTATCTCTACTATTTTATAGTTTTTCCCAGTTATCTCGGCTTGAAGGATTGATGTATATGTTTCTAGGAGTAAGGATATCAAAATGTCTAAGTCTAAAGAGTATCTACTCTTTAGACTTAGAGTTTTGAAAAGGTCTAGTGTAGATAATTAGATGAGTAGTTGTCAAGATGCATAGATCTAAAACCTTTTACCATAAAGAGATTTAAATGTTTGGATGAGTAACCAAAAAGTTGACTCCAAAAGAGTTCTAGGAAAGTATGGTGACAATAGAAACAAAAATGGCAAGGAATTAGCAAGTTTGTGCGTTAAAATAGGTTTCATCATATCAAACACATAGTTTAAATACATCCTTATCCACATGTATACATAGTATAGGGGTGAGCCCAAAACTATAATTAACTTTGTGGTGTATGATGAATGTTAATCATCATCTTGTTATATCAAGAGTGAACCTTGGTCGTAAATTCATTACGGTCGAAAAAAAATACACAGTTAAGAGTAAAACTGGAAAATTTTCAAAATTACATTAGCGAAATGTAAGAACTCTTGAAAAATACGAGTACGACAAGAGAATTAAATTAAAAAATAATAAATGAAAACATTAAAAATGTGTAGAATAGATTAAAAGTGACAATAGTTGATGGTGCAAAAAATGTATGTAAAGTGACGTTAGTTAGAACATGATTTTGAAAGAAATAAAAAATTAGGCAAAGAGAGCAAAACAAGAGGTGCAAGAGAAAAATTGTGGCATTATCGTAAAGAAATGATTTGGAATATGGACAATATTAAAAAACACTAGAAAAAATATTTTGAGCAATTGTAATAGATAGTGTAAATCTGTAGTGTAGACAAATAAAGACTTATGAAATAGAAAATACTCTAACCAAAGACAAAGTGATAAAAGTTATAAAAAATGACGCGGGTGTAGATGCAATTACAAATAAAATGTTAAAAAAATTAAATTTGTTTCGCCGTTTAAGGCATCATCAGTAACTATAAATATAATTGTATTAAATTAAAATTAAAATATTATATAAATAAAAACTTACGTGTATAAATATATAAAAAATATTTTTGACATTAATATGATTGACAAATATGTTTATGTTTATGTAATATTGATTAATAAAAATTTTTTAAGTGTTATTTATTGTGTTTATGTTTGATTTAAGAAAAGTGTTGGTATTTTGTGTTAATTTGTTCATTTAGGCATGTATATTTTTTGTTATTTTTTATATTATCAATTTCGAAAGATTCTAAAATAGACATTTTTAAGCCTTTTTTACATTCGTGTATTAATTTTGTATTGTTGTTGTGGTTAAAGTTATGTTTATGTATTTGAAGATGTTTGGAGAAAGTTGATTTGTTGTTTTTAGTGTTGTGTTCTTTTATTCTGTGTTTTAATGCTCGTCCTGTTTGTCCAATGTAAGTAGCGTTACAGTCTTGGCAGTCTAATTTATAAATTCCTAATTTCATTAAAATGTCTGTTTTCTGTTTGTTGTTACAAAATATGTTTTTAATTGTGTTGGTAGTAGAAAAAGATCCGTTAATGTCATATTTGAATAATAGTTTTTAATTTTGTTGCTGTTATTATAGTATGTTAGTTTTCTGTATTGTGTTTTATTGTGTTTGTTGATGTTTATAAGTGTTGTGTTGTGTTGTTTCTTAATTCAATTTTTTGTTTATGTTTCTTTATAATTTTGTTAATTGTTTTGATTGGAAAATTATTAGAAATAGCTAATTGTTTAATGATGTTTATTTCAATTTTTAAATTTTTAGGAGATAGTGGTAAATTTAGTGCTCTATGTGAAAGTGAGTGAAAAGTTGAAAATTTATGGTTATTACTATGGTTTGAATCAAATGGAATAATTATTCCTGGGTTTGTGGGTTTTCTATAAATTAGAAAGTCTAATTTGTTGTAAATTTTAGATATTGTAAGGTCGAGAAAGTTAATTTGTTTATTGTTTTCTAGTTCTAGAGTAAATTGTATGTTAGGATGTATAGTGTTTAAAAAATTATGAAAGTTTGTTATGGTTGATAATGGTCCTCTAAATATGCAAATTATGTCATCAATATATCTTTGCCATAGAATGATGTTATTGTTAAATGGATTGTTATTATTAATAATAATGTCCTCTTCGAGTGTATTTAGAAAAATGTTTGCTAGAATTGTTGAGCTAGAAGCTCCCATAGGTAAACCGTCTGTTAATTTGTAGATTTTGTCATTGTATGTGAATATTGTTTCAGAAGTTAAAAATTTTGTTAAAAGCATAATGTCATTAATGTCGTTTTTGTCTATGTTTTTTGATGTTAAGGTGTTGTGAAGTGCAGTGATAGTTTCTGGTATAGGAATGTTTGTGTATAAATTTATTAAGTCAAAAGAGATAATTTTATCATTTGGGTCTAATATTATGTTTTTTAGTTTATTTGTTAAGTCGATTGAGTTTATGGTAGTGTGTTTATGAGTAATTTGGAAATGTTTAGTTAGTATGTTAGTAAGTAATTTGTCAATTTTGTTAGTTGGTGATTCTATTGTTGATACTATTGGTCTTATAGGTATATTTAATTTATGTAATTTAGGTTGGCCATATAATTTAGGAAGTTGTGGATTCATTGGTATTAATGTATTGTAGGTAGGGTTATATTTATTGATTGTTTGTTCAGTTGATATTAAAATATTTTTGGTACGGAGAACAAGTTGGTTGAGAGTATTGGTGTATGTTGATGTAATTTCTATAAATTTGTTATCATTAATATATTGAAGAACTTTGTTGTTGTATTCTTCTTTTTTCATTAATACTAAGCCAGCTCCTTTGTCAGCAATCATTGCAGTATGTTATTATTATTAATTTTATTTTTAAGTTCTTTAATTATTTTATTTTCAGGATTTGTTTTGAAAGATGTTGAAGAAGTAATTTTGTTTTCTTCTTGTTTTAATAATTTGATTATTTCTGTTTTGATTGTGTTTCGTGCAGGATGTCCATATATTACAGATTCTATTTCAATAGATTGTAGTTGTAAGTTGTTCTTGAAGTTTTTTGTTGCATATTTATATCCTTTGTTTAGGAGATTGGTTTCTTCTTTTGAAAGTTTTTTATTTGTTAAATTTGTATATTTATTGTAGAAAACGTGTGAATTTATAAAATTGTTTTATATTTTGTTATTTTCTAACTCAATTTTCTTTTCTTTTTTTTTTTCTTTTTTTAATTAATTATTCAATTTGTGCTTCAAAAAAGCTACAGTGATAAATGATTGAATAGATGCTGTAATTGTTCCTTTATACAAATGTAAAAGCAAAAAGACTGAACGTAAAAAGTTTGTCCTAGAAAGTGTTTGAAAAAATATCGATTAAAAGAGTGCTTAAAATAACGACTGAAAAAATTTAAGGAAGCGCAGTGTGGTTTGATGCAAGGTAACGACTGCATAATCCAAAATTTTGCACTTCATCAATTGATTAAGAAATATTTTCCAGTAAAAAAAGTACTGTGTTGAACAAGAGAACGCATATGATCAAGTAACCAGACGTATGTTATAAAACAATTTAAATAAGTATGGGGTAAATGAATGTTAAGTAAATACTATTATTGCTATATATAATAATAGCAGAGCATGCATTAAGGTGGATAGTACACTAAGCAATTGGTTTAAGAGCCGTCTGACACAAGACTGATTTTAATACAAGTGTCAGAACAATAATTTTGCGTGCCAATAATTTAATAATTCAATTTTGTAATCCAGTGTTTTTGGCGACATATATATATATATAAATATATGGGTAATTCCATTACTTTTCGACCAATTTGAAAAAGTCGACCTCTTTGATTTTGCTCAAATTTTCAGGGATCAAAATATAGATGAAAAAAATGAGATTTCCAAAATTTTAGACCTTAGAATATTGCCTGATCAAAATGACACACATTTGAAGGTCAGAAATTTTACAATAAAACGTCATTTTTAGCTTATTTTGTATCTCAATTTTTGGACTTCTGGAAAATGATAAAAAGGTCTACGATAGCTCAAATTATTCCTTATTATATGTACTTTAAAACCCATATTATTAAGTTTAAAATTGTGGCAGTCATTTTGATATATTAGGCTTTAAACATTATTCCAAAAAAACCCGTAAATTTAGCAAAATCGCAAAACTTTGCTTTCTTTAAACCGTTTTAACTTTGTCAAATCTTAACAAAATTTAATTCGCAAGGTCTAGATTTCCTTGTATTTAATCTCTTTTTGAAGTGATCACACAATACTTATAGAATCAATACGTATACACCATTATTTTGATGCAAGAAGTTGCACATGTTTTCGCGATCTTCAAAACTTGTAATTTTCAGGTCCCAAAAAAGCGCTGTCACCCTATGTCGATTTTAGTCAAAATTTCAGTAAATACTCTTTAGAACACAAGAAAAAAGGTTATTCATATGAGAAATGGTATATCGGGCATTATCAAGAAATTTTTAATATTCAAAATTTGTCAAAATCGGGTAACCGCTCATTTTTGTATCTCAATTTTTGGGCCTCTGGAAAAAGATAAGAATGTCTACGTTGGCTTAAAATATTTCTTATTGCATGTACTTTAAAACCCATATTCGTATATTTATTGTTGGGGCAGTCATTTTGATATATCAAGCTTTAAACATTATTTAAAAAAAAAACGTAAATTTTGAAAAATTGCTAAATTATGTTTTGTTTAAACCATTCTAACTTTGTCAAATCTTAAAGAAAATTGATCCACGAGGTCTAGATTTCTTCGTGTTCAATCTTTCTTTAAAGTAATTACACTAGACTTATAGAATCAATTAATATTCACAACTATTTTGATGCAGAAAGTTGCACATGTTTTCGCTATTTTCAAAACTTGTAATTTTCAGGTCCCAAAAAAACGCTGTCACTCTATGTCGATTTTAGTCAAAATTTCAGTAAATACTCTTTATACTACAAGAAAAAAGGTTATTTATATGAAAAATGGTATATTGGGTAATATCAAGAAGCCATTGAGAAAATGCAAGTCGTTGTGCTGCGTCGCCTGGTTGTAGGTGTTTTACTTTTGATAATAATTTGGGTGAACATTTTCACTAAAAAACGAGTCAAAAAGTTGTTTTCTGTCAGGAAATCTCAATTGCTAGGGCATTACCATTACAAAGTCCGTAAACAAAAATGATATCTGCGTATTCTCTATGTTGAACAGCATTTTTATCAAATTTTACTAACCGAACCAAAGAAAACTGTTTTAACAAGTATCAAAAGCTTGCATCAATGCACACTTGTTAAAGTAATGTTATTTATTTGTGTTTTTTTGCTAAATAAAAAGTTTTTTAAATATTTTGTTTTTGTTGACTATCTCAAAAACAAAGCAAGATAGACAAAAAGTGATTTAGATTTTCTGAATTTTGACGATTTTTGAATATAAAAAAATTCTTGATAATGCCCAATATACCATTTTTCATATAAATAACCTTTTATTTGTGGTCTGAAGAGTATTTACTGAAATTTTGACTGAAATCGACATAAGGTGACAGCGGTTTTTTGAGACCTAAAAATTACAAGTTTTGAAGATCACAAAAACATGTGCAACTTCCTGCATCAAATTAGTGGTGAATATGTATAGATTTTATAAGTCTTATGTAATCATTTTAAAGAAAGATTGAACACAAAGAAATATAGACCTCGTGGATCAAATTTCTTTAAAATTTAACAAAGTTAGAACGGTTTAAACAAAGCATAATTTTGCAGTTTTGCTTAATTTACGGTTTTTTTCTGAATAATGTTTGAAGCTTGATGTATCAAAATGACTGGCCTAACATTAAATAGACAAATATGGGTTTTAAAGTACATGTAATAAGGAATATTTTGAGCCATCGTGGACCTTCTAATCTTTTTCTAAAGGCCCAAAAACTGAGATACAAAAATGTGTGGTTTGCCAATTTTGCCAATTTTTGAATATTAAATTTTTTTTGATATTGCCCGATATACCATTTCTCATGTAGATACCCTTTTTTCTTGTGCTCCAAAGAGTATTTACTAAAATTTTGACAAAAATCGACATAGGGTGACAGCGCTTTTTTGGGACCTGAAAATTACAAGTTTTGAAGATCGCGAAATTATGTGCAACTTCCTGCATCAAAATAGTGGTGTATACGTATTGATTCTATAAGTCTTGTGTGATTACTTTAAAAAAAGATTAAACACAAAGAAATCTAGACCTTGTGGATTAAATTTTGTAAAGATTTGACAAAGTTAGAACGGTTTAAAGAAAGCAAAGATTGCGATTCTGCTAAATTTACGGTTTTTTTTGAAATATTGTTTAAAGCTTAATATATCAAAATGACTGCCACGATTTTAAACTTAATATTATGGGATTTAAAGTACATGTAATAAGGAATGATTTGAGCTATCGTAGACCTTTTTATCATTTTCCTGAAGCCCAAAAATTGAGATACAAAATAAGCTAAAAATGACGTTTTATTGTAAAATTTCTGACCTTCAAATGTGTGTCATTTTGATCAGGCAATATTCTAAGGTCTAAAATTTTGAAAATCTCATTTTTTTCATCTATATTTTAATCCCTGAAAATTTGAGCAAAATCAAAGAGGTCGACTTTTTCAAATTGGTCGAAAAGTAATGGAATTACCCATATATATATATATATATATATATACGGATTTATGTGTCAATTCTTTAGTAAGATTTTATCTAAGAAATTAAAACCTGTCCTAATTTCTTGCTTAAAAGCTTGCCAAATTGAATTATTTTAATGACACTTGTATTAAAATCAGTCTCGTGTCAGACGATTCTAACATAGAAAAAGATGTCAGGCAAAAATGCGTTATGTCCCCGTGGTTGTTTAATATATTTTTGGATAAATGCGTATGAAATGCCTATGAAGACAGTAAAGGTGTACGGATAAATAATGTAAATATAAGTGTTGTTGTATGCTAACAATGCTATGTAATAATGTAAATAACCTACATAATGCACTAAGCCGACTGAATGTTGCAGAAAATAAAATTAATCTCTGTATAAATGTAGCAAAAACCAAAATCATAGTTTTCAATAACAACAAAGTAATTGTAGAATTGGGTTGATGGCAGATGGATGCTTTTATGTATCTAATGTTTAATAAGAGTGGTAATTTAGATGGAGAAATTGAGTAAATGCATCGCAAAAAGTAGTCAGAAGTATGTGTATGATTGCAAACAATAAAGTATTATCCAAGGAAGCAAAGATAGCAGTTTATAAAAGTGTGTTGACGAAGAAAAACACAAATGTAAAATAAATGCAGCTGAAATGGAGTACTTATGAAGTGTGTGTGATAAAGTTAAAAATAGGTGGGTAATGAACAAATGTGGTTTAAATGTAAAAATCTAATCTATGATGGAATAGTATTTGGATCAAAATGCAAAATAAAAATGTTTAGTTGAATGTTGTAGATAAAATGAGTGCAAACATTTTTTTATTAAAAATGATAACAATAAGAGAGCATGCATGATTGGATGTATGGATATTGCTGAAGCAAAAAAATTGTGTAAAAGTTTTAGAGCAGTATTACTGCCTACCCCAAAAGAAACGGCGTGACTTGTATGTATCTATATGCGTGATTTCATTAAAAAAATCAAATTCATGTTTTTACGTGGTTTGATAATAAAATTTATAGAAAAAACTAAATCAATTTAAAAAATTACGTAGTCTCAGCAGGAAAAAAGATTTTAAAACAATTTGATGCTGCTCTGATTTTCTGTATTCTAACAAAAACTACTTTGGCGTCATTCCTATTTCTACATATAATTTGAAAATTATAAATCAAAGAATTTTGTCAAATTATAGTTAGAAATAGCCAAAAAAACGTTTCCAAATAAAAAAATAAATATATTTTTAGGTACTTTTAAATGCATTTTGCAAATATAACATGATTTAAATAAATGTACTAGTAAAGAAAAAAATAGTTTGATTATCAAAATTATATGCAAAAATAGAATTGACACAAAAGTTGCTGTTTTCGTTATAATACTGCAAACCAAGATAGCGGTCGGAATAGTTTTAATAGCAAGTTGTTTAACTTAATAAAATCCATTGAACATTGCGCAAGAACCCCATTCATAGCATACAAAATTATAATTGATTTTAAAGAAAACCTAATTAACCTATGAAATGTATCAAATATTATTTTGAATGGCATAAACTCCATTTCATGAGTAAAATTGTTCAACAATATGGTTAAGATCAGACAGTAAATTGCTTTGCTGCATAAAAGGATTTATTGCATATAGTTACACAGACAATTAAAAAAAGAAGAAATACTAAAAGCTGCGTAAAAGAATTAAATTAATAAAAATATCAAATAATTTAGAGATATGTTTGGATAATTGTAACAATTCTAATTATTTTGGCAATAAAACTATTTACAAGAAAGAATATGAAACTAATTGAAAACCAATATTTAATTAAAGCAAACCAGAGATAGAGCGTTTTAAATACATTTTACATAAGCAACAATGATTGATTGAAAAATTGTTACCTTCGATATTATACAAGATTTGTTTTATATGTAAAGAAATCGATTTATAAAATAATAATATAATATAAATATATCTAAATATTGCTCATAATACAGTAAAGTTTTGTAGAATAATTAAAAAATAAATAATTTTGTACTAAAGTTAAACTAAAAATTTAAAATTCATTATTTAAATATATTATCCAATTAGTTAAGACCAGGTTTGCTAAGATGTATCTAGTAAAACAACAATTTATTCATCACAATAAAAAAAAATTGATAACAAATATTTTGGTAAGAATCGCCTACTAGCCCAAGTATTTGTCATCAAAAAAATAAGATGTAGGTCTTGCTATTATTTAATAACAGTTAACATTCTACCTCAAATGTAACGGTAGCAAGCACACCAAAAATATTTAATTTTTTTAAAGACAAGACAAGAATCGCCTACTAGACCAAGTGTTCGTCATAAAAAAATGTTTGCCTGGCTTTCCAGCTGATATTTAATAACTTTTAATATTCTCCCTCAAATGCAATAGCAGCATACACATCAAAAACTAAAAAAAGTTTAATTTTTTTGCTGACAAAAACTTAGACAAGAATTGCATACTGGTCCATGTGTTTATCATTAAAAAAATTGTTTGTTTGTTGCTAGTGCTGATATTTAGTAACTTTAAACATACACTTCTAAATATAATAGCAGCAGGCACATTAATAACTTTAGAAAATATCCAATTTTTCGATTACAAACTACTACTACTAAAAGGCTAAGTGTTCCTTATAAAAAAAAAACGGTTGCCTGTCTCTCCAGCTATTATTTAATAACTTTTAACATTCTCTTTCAAATTCAATAGCAGCAGAAACATCAAAAACTCAAAAATATTTCATTTTTTTGATGTCAAAGACTTAGACAAGAATCGCATAGTCCAAGTGTTTGTAATAAAAAAAATAAATGTTTGTCTCTACTGCTGTTATTTAGTAAATTTTAACATTCATCCTTAAATATAATAGCAGCAGGCACATCAAAAACTTAAGAAAATGTCAATTTTTGGTTACAAAAACCTAGCCAAGTCTTTGTTATAAAAAAATTAGATGTTTGTTTCTTCAGATGGTATTTAATAACATTTAACATGTACCACTTAATTGAAATTGCAGCAAGCAAATCAAATAGTAAAGAAAAATTTGTACTAAAATGGAGTTTAACATTTAACACAAAAATTGATTTAAATATAATATTTAAATAGTTAAAAGCATGTTTGGTAAGATGGATCTAGTTAAAACAAATTTTATTCTACAAAAGAAATAATATATTAGCAATAAAATGCCTAGTATCATCTAGCTCAGGATAAAAAATCGCAAAAAAAATTAAAATGCCTAAATTCAAAAGTAAAAACTGAAAGAAAAATAAATTACAGCAATCGGGCTTCAACTGGATCTAATTGAGCAGAAACAATAAAATTTCATAATTAAAGACTTTAGTTTAATTAAATTTTAAAAATTTAAATTTTACTTCTAATAAAAAATTAGAAGCTTCTTAAACTAAAATATTTAATTGTTATAACAATATAGGTATAATTAACAATAAACCCCCACTAGAATACAATATAATTTAAGATGAATAATAATACAGTAAAAGAAAACTTGCAAATATAAAGGATATATTTTACAAGGGAAACTGATAAGATCTATTTATAAATGCGAATGCTCGATTTCAATTTAGGCAAAAAAGCGAAGAGATAAAATTTATTTACTAGAATAAAAATGCGACGCAAATACCTGAAGATACAACGCAATATATTAACATGAAACAATGGCTTATTAATTTGAAATATTGTGAAATTTGGTAATAAAAATATCATTAATTAACGCTCAATTAAAAACAAATCGATTAAATTAATTTACTTTAAAAATCGCGCAATTTAAGATCAAAATCGGGTGAATTAATTCACAACTTACAATGCAATCTCCCTCGACGGTCATCTTATGTTGAACTGCAATAATGTGGTCACCATTAATCACTTTTAATTATAAAATAGCACTAATATATTATTATTAAAGGCAAACACATCTGGACCGAACTATGTGTTACTGAGGAATGAAGGACGAAGCCACTCTGCGTAGAACAAGCAAGACGCGAAGGAGATGCGCATGAAATCATTACATTTCGGATAAATATAAATTGCATTTTCTTATTGAAAACTCCATTTTTGAAATTGGACTATTTTAAATTTTCTGTACAGAATTTTGTCAGTTTTACTATAAAGCAAACGCCTTCTTGATTGATGCAAATCGAATCAAACCCTAATTGGGATTTTATTTTTGCCACCCCAAAATTGAATCAAATCAAGTTTTGTATACTTATAACTAATTTAAAAATAAGTACGTTGTATAAAAATACTGTTTTTACAAAGTGAAAATTAAAGAAGATATTAATTGATTGCTAACTTTTTATTATATTTAATTTTTTTAAAACTGAATTGAATGAACAGGGGATAATCTATTCAGAAACTTATTTAAACCTAATGTTGAGAGATGCAATTAGTGTAGGATGTATCAATTTCATTAAAATCTAAAATTGTTTAATATTTTTTAATTTATTATTGTTTAAAGGTTGATTATTAAAGACTTTTAAAAATAGCAGGATAATAAAATAAAATTTAAATAAGTTGAATCCCTTACTACTGCTAATTTACAGGAAATAATAAAAAAGAAGAGAAGCAACGCTTAGAAAAATGTTTATATTTTTGTAATATTGTTAAGAGTTGAATTATTTTACTTTATTTGATGTTTTAATTAATAATTAACATTGAAGATTGTCTGTACCTAATAAATAATTTGTTTTTAGCTTTAAATTATTGAACGTAAGTTTGGCAACAGCGCACATAACGTCGGTTCAACAAAGAGTATAATAAAGTGAAGTTACAAATACAAACATAACCACAATCAGATTTGTTTTATTACAGAACTAGAGTTTGATTTAATAACTGTAAAATCTCATTTAAATTTAGTTAAACTTTCAGTTTACAGTAAGTTTAATAATAATACGTAATTACAATTGATTTAATTACATTATTAATAAAAATTCAATGGCATGAAGTTAGGTACATTCTTAAAAAAATCGCATACTGTTAAAATAATTGCAATTTTTTGGTTTGACAAGCGGTCGGTCATTTTTAATCGCTAAAAAATAAAAAAATCGGAGAGTATGGCTTAACTTATTTGTTTATAAATTTAATGATCCAATTTTTTGGCAACATAATCTTCAATAAGCCTATTCAAGCATTTGTGAATTGCAATGTTGCCAAATTTAGCTGTGTTTAATTTTATATAGTTCAAAGCATAATTCAGTTGTAGCAACTTTGATGACGCAAAACTTATTTGTTTATAAATTTACTGATCCTATTTTTTGGCAACGTAACCTCCAATAGGTTCATAAGCACTGTTAAATTTTATGAAATTGCAATGTTGCCAAATTTAGCTGTATTTAAATTTATCCACTTTAAAGCATAAATTAGTAGGAGCAACTTTAATAACGCGTAGTTTAAAAATTTAGTGTTTCTAATTTTTGGCATTGTAACGTCCAATAGATTCCAAGCATTGTTAAAATTTATAAAATTGCAATTTTGCCAGACTTAGCTGTGTTTAATTTTATGCACTTCAAAGCATAATTCAATTTAAACAACTTTAATAACGCGTAACTTATTTGTTTATAAATTTAGTAATTCAAATTTTTGTCAAAATAACCTCTAATAGGTTTTTAAGCAATGTTGAAATTTATAAAATTGCAATGTTGCCACATTTAGCTGTATAATTTTATTCACATCTAAGCATAATTCACTTGTAGCAACTTTAATGACGCATAGCTCATTTGTTTAAAAACCAAGTAATCTTAATTCTTAGCAACATAACCTTCAATAAAGTTTTAATCAATGCTACAACTAATTGAATTGCAACGTTGCCAAATTTTAATTAATTTAATTGTGAATTGTGAATGCTTAATTAATGTTGCAATAATTTTGTTTGTGTGTAGCTCATAGGTTTATAAAGTTAGAATTGCTTTAATTTGGCAACATACGCTTCAATATGTTTTTAATCTGTAGCATTGATTTAACTAATAGAATTGCAACGTTGCCAGATTTTATTTTATTTAATTTTGACCACGTTAAGCATAAATATGTTGCAATAACTTTGTGAGTAGCTCATGGGTTTATAAAATTAGGATTACTATAGTTTGGCAACATAAGTTCCATTATGTTTTGAATCAATGCTACAATTAATAGAATTGCATCGTTGACAGATTTTAATTAATTTTACTTTTTTTTGTGCTTAAATATGTTGCAATAATTTTGTTTGTGTGTAGCTCATACGTTTATAAAGTTAGGAATCTTATAATTTTGCAACATAAGCTTCAATATGTTTTTATTTAAATCTAAAACTCAATTTAGAAAAAACGCAAAAATATTATTTAAAAAATTTGTGAACTTACACCAATTGCAATTTTCTACAAAATTTTGAGATTAATTTGGCTGCAGTGTTCAAAACTAACTAAAATCATTGTCAATAAATTGAAACTTTGGAAGAACGCAAAAATATTGTTTAGAAAACTAGCACCAATTTCAATTTGTTTGCAAAATGTTCAAAATTATTTGATATCATTGATTTGAGTTGAAACGTAAAAACATTGCTTGGAAATTTTGGGAAATTAGCACCAATTGCAATTTTATACAATATTTTGAAATTAATTTGGTTGGAAAAAGTTAAAAACTAACTAAAACCATTGTTAATAAATTGAAACTTAAGAAAAACGCAAAAATATTGTTTAAAAAATTAGGAAAATTAGCACCAATTGCAATTTTTTACAAAATTTTGAAATTAATTTAGTTGCAAGGTGTTCAAAACTAACTAAAATTATTGTTAATAAACTGAAACATAAAAATTACGCAAAATTATTGTGTGGAAAATTGAAGAAATTAGCACCAATTGCGATTTTTTATAAAATTTTAAAATCAATTTGGTTTTAAAGTGTTCGAAATAATTTAATATCATTGATTAGAGATAAAATTAAAAAAAAATGCAAAAACATTGTTTGAAAAATTGGAGAAATTAGCACCAATTACAATTTTCTACAAAATTTTGAAATCAATTTAGTTGCAAAGTGTTTAAAACTAACTAAATTTATTGATCATAAATTAAAACTTTTAAAAACGTAAAAATATTTTAGAAAATTGCAATTTTCTACAAAAATTTGAAAATAATTTGCTTTCAAAATGTTCAAAATTAAATAAAAATTTGGAAAATTTGCATCAATTGATATTTTCTATAAAATTGTAAAATCAGTTTGGTTGCAAGATGTTTAAAACTAACTAAAATCATTTATAGTAAATTGAAACTTAAGAAAAACGTAAAAATATTGATTAAAAAGTTTTAAAAATTAGCACCAATTGCGATATTATACAAAATTATGAAACTAATTTGGTTGCAAGGTGTTCAAATAATTTTTATATTATTGATGTGAGTTGAAACTTGAGAAAAACGCAAAAACATTGTTTGAAAAACTGGGGAACTTAACACCAATTGCAAATTTTCAACAAAATTTTGAAATCAACTTAGTTGCAAAGTTTTTATAACTCACTAAATTCATTGATAATAAATTGAAATTTAGGAAAATGCAAAAATATTGTTTGAAAAGTTTAGAACATGAGCACCAATTGCAATTTTCTTCAAAATTTTGAAATATGATTTCTAACTAACTAAAACCAAGGCCAATAAATTAAAATTAAAAAAAAAAACGCAAAAATATTGTTTATTTTGAAATTGATTTGGTAGCAAGGTATTCAAAACTAACTAAAATCATTGTTAATATATTTAAACATAAAAAAAAACGCAAAAATTTTGTTTGGAAAATTTTGGAAACTAGCACCAACTGCGGATTTTTACAAAATTTTGAAATTAATTTAGTTGCAAGATATTCAAAGCTTGTAAAGTGTTCAAAACTAACTAAAATCATTAATAGTAAATTAAAACTTAACAAAAAGCAAAAATTTTATTTAAATAATTTGGAAAATTAGCAAAAATTGTAATTTTCTACAAATTTTAAAATACTAAGGTAAAGTCATAAATATAGTATCTTCACAACATAGAATTTAATTATCTCAGCAGATAATTTTATTACCAATTGCCTCGGAGAGGCAGTTATGTCTGTATCATATACCTGGAAGCTTTTTAACACCTTAAAACACCATAATTGTTCCTCTAGGCAGTTGGTTAGCTTATTAATAAAATTAAAAAAAAAAACAAAATAATATTTAAAGAATCTCAATAAAAGATTATGTAAATTTAATATTAAATTATTAAAAAAGATGAGTAATAGAAATAAATGATAGAAATATTATACAAAAATTGCAAATTTTAATAACACTTCTAGAAAGCAAAAAAAAAATATTTTTCAAATACCAAACAAGTATCAATAAAGTAATACAATAATAGCATTAAGGCTTTTTAATTTATACTAAGTTAATAAAAAACACATCTGCTTATTATCTTAAAGAAACTTGAACAGGTTGTCCGTCTTTTGCTGTTAGTGCAACAGCTTGATATACATTTATTTCTTCAATTGATTTGTAAGTAGTTTCAAATTTAAATTTTCTCACCGCCATTGCAATTAGCGTTTTTGTTGCCATCATTCCATATTTCATACCTGAAACATTATCTTTATTACTAAATAAAATATTAAATGCATTCAAAAATTTGTTAATATTACTACAATTTATCAACAAAAAAAATAAAAAAATATTTTAATCTACTAAATGACGTTTTTAGTTACTTTAATGTTTGGTTAAAAGTCTTTTTGTCAGTTTAAAAAACTAATCTGTAACAAAAGTAAAAAGCCAAGCATTATAATCTTAGAAGTTGTGTTACCAGTCTTCTAAAGTAAGTTTTTTTCTATTAAACATAAAGTTAACACTACTTTTTGTACACTTAAAAATATAATATTAGTAAGAATTGCTGCAATGTTTTTATAATAAACAAATTAGTAAAAAACTGTTACTATTATTAAACTAAGTACACCAACCTATACAAGATCTAGGTCCACCTGAAAATGGTAAAAACAAATATGGATGTCGTTTAGCAGTTTCTTCAGGATTGAAACGTTCGGGATCAAATTTTAATGGATCTGGATAATATTCTGCTGACCGTTGCATTGCAAAAATACCCATAGCCACGTCAGAACCTTTTGGTACAATATAATCTCCTAAAAATTTAATTAAAATCATAAATTAATTTCTAAGGTTATGTTAGTTACCTAAATCAATATCTTCTTCAACATTTCTGCCAATATTTGGAGCAAGTGGAAATAATCTCATAGTTTCTTTAAGGAATTTGTCGGTATAAATTAATTTAGAAAGGTCTTCTGGATATATAAGACGATCGGGACCTATAACATCAATCACTTCATCGTATAATTTTTGCTGGAAAATTTAATAATACAAATTAAAATAAAGTTTTGCATTTTTAAATATTGTATGAATCTACAATAATCCTAGAATAGATTGACTCATGGGATGTGTGAAATGTAAACGCAAATAAAGTCGGCAAAGTCATGACTGCAACTTTTGCCTATATTAAGTTGCTTATTATACCGGCCAATCTATTCTTGGGTTGTTATAGTTAATTATGTATTTAAAAGTTGACTAAAATTTACCTGGTATTCTGTATACATTCCCATTATAACAAAAGCAAATGAAGCAATTCTAGCACTTGCATCGCTACCCTACAATTAAGTTTATAATAATAATTAATTAATCAGTACATTATTATTATATTATACCACAATTAAAAACATAGTAATATTATCTAAAACATCTTGATCTGTTAAATCCGAATCATTTTCAGACAACTCAATTAATTGATCTAGGAGAGATTTGCGAATAGGTTTATCTAAAATTATAAAGATTATAATAAAACTAAACACAATTTGTAAAAACCTACCATCAGTTTGAACAACTTGATCTTGACGCAACATTCTATACTGTGCACGTTTCTCCATAATAATCTAAAAAGCAAAATTGATATAAATTTTGTTAAATAATTATCTTATTCAATATTTATAAAAAAACACTAAATTATTAAAAATTTACCTTATTTGCAAATTGACGCAAAGAATCCGCAACTTTAGCTTCTTTTCTTCCGGCAGGAATCAAATTGAAATATACAAAATCATTATGATGCAATACATTCATTATACGTGCAAACAATAAAGCCATGACTCTAAAAATTAGAATATATATAAAAACTATAATATTAATAAGAATATGTTTACTTATGAATGTTCTTTGAAACAGTGCAATTCCCTGTTTGTGCGCCCAGCTTTGTACCCATAGTGGTCTCTAAATAAACCAAAAATAATTAATTAAAATTGAAGCGCTTATCTTTTCAATAGAAAACATTAAGCTTTGTTAGCTAAAAATTAATTATTATAACATAATACACTGGCAAGCAAAAACTAGCAGTCACTTTAAAATTATGACTTAGTTTTTAAATTTTTTGTCACCTCATTGTTTGCTTGCTAGTGTATATAAAAATCAATTACATACCACATAGTTTATCCAGAGCACAGCGTTCAGTTAATTCTAACATATCAAAAAAGCCTTTCCCAACATAACTTTCCAAAACATCACAAAATATTTTGGACTGCTCCGAAAAAATTTCAACGTAACTATTCAAATTAGTTTTATTAAACGTTGGACTTATATGCTTCCTATCATTTTTCCATTTATTGACTTAAAATATTTTTTTAAATATATTTTTTTTAATTTATTAAATTTTTATTACCTTTTGCAGTTACTAAACTATTTCCAAAAGCACTTTGCAGAAATTTATAAACTTCACTCCTACCTAAAGAATGGGGATGGTTCAATAATATTTCTGCATGTTCGGGTTTTTTAGTAAAACACATAATTCTATTCAATAACCATACTTTACCAGGTATTGGTTTTTCAAAAATGGTATCAAAACTTTTATTGATTTCTAAAAAAAATTAACATTAACATATAAGTTTATAATAATTAAATTAACTTACGTTCAACACCACCAATAAAATGGTGAGCGTGGCCTAGTATGGGATTGTATGAAAGGTTAGCATTTGGAATTTTATCTGCTAATTTGTATAAATGTTTTCTACTATTTTTCCATTGTATGAACCAAATTAATCCTAATAGATTAACTAAGCCCAATGCAGTATAGATAAATAGTTTAGGGTTAAAGAGCACTTCAAATATAATTGGGCTAGTTTCCATTCTTGCATTAGTTTAAACCTTAAAAAAAATTACACAATAATATTAATGGTTTTTTACCATACAATGACATTAAGAATTATTACAAAAAAAAAAGTTTATTGCAAATCCAGATGTCATTTGTTAATACCATCTGTCACTAGGCCAAATTGAAATTTTTAGTTCAGTTTTGACAGCCATTGAAACCACTCATCGTTTTTTTGCAAACATGGAAAAAAGTAAATGATGTGTGTTGTAACGCCCATTTTGGCGTTCTGTGTTATATAATATCTAATTAAAAAAAAAAAAAAACAAATCTTAAAACTGATTTTTTCAACATTTATTTTACCATTGAAGAAATCGAACTAATCTTCATTATTAATTATGTTTTATGCCACAGTAATTAAATCCTATCGTTTAAATGACAAAGCAGATATATTGAATGCAGTTCTTTTAATTTTAATAATAATATTGTATTTATAATTGTTTATATAAATGTTTAAAAATCTAATATCTAATATAAAATAATATTAAAAATTATTAAATTCTATTGTAAATATGAATGGAATGTGCGAGTTATATGAACGCCAGTTCAACAACCCAGACGCAAGATCAGCAGAATAACGAACAACATGTTATTCAAGATATTATTACCACCGTGCGCCTGCACATAGATTTAATTTAAGCTTACTTAATACTTTTGTTTATATAAATACTTTTAGAATAACAATTTAATATGTTAAGGCTTGAGCCTGTTCATTTTGTAAATAAAACTTAATTGTCTAATCTTTTTAAAAACATTTATCTCTGTGGTCAGCTTATAATTGGCGCAGTCGGTAGGATCTGTTTAACGGTTACAAAAAATCGCGAAACCGGTCTATTTTAATAGCTCAAGGACAGAAAAAGTGTAAATAAACTGATCATAAGAAAAGTGAATAATTAAAGTACAAGTGCTGTGAAAGTTTGTCAACTTCACAAACCGAAACAGCAAGAAATTTACGAGATCCACGACATCATAGACTCAACATCTGGAAGAAGACAACATCGCCGACCTCAGACAACAAAGGATTTACAAATCCACGACACTACATCGGTCATCAACACCAAGGATAACCTGGACCTTGCTACGGCAATGAGACTACCAATTTCCTCTACCTTTTCCTTCTTTGATCTATCGACCTTCCTTGGTCAACTCTTCGGTTTTCTCTTGACCACTTTTCGGCTACCGACGCTATTAGGTATTGAGGGCTAGGTAGCCAAACCATCTTTCTTGCTATAAAGGTATGAATGTGAACGCGTGAATGTGATATTGAACCTCCCCTGTAGTAGGTCATGAAATTTAGTAGTGATCTGGTAGGGCTCTGCTGCAGGGGGTGTAACCACCCTATGAATGTCTCTACAGAAGCCTCGAAAAATATGTTACCGGTAGGGGGGGGCTACCTCCGGTGACTGCACCCAGCCCCAAATTGTTGACGACCCAAGCACTAACGAACTGATTACGATTAATGTAAACGACGACACGCCGAGGAAAATGGAAACTACCGACAGAGAAATGACGGACTACGAGCTAGAACTGCTAAAAGCGCAAAGCAGGAGGGGAAGCATGAGTAGATCACCTTCTAGAGCAACTCAGGGCGCAACAGGCAACGCGGCTGCAGCAGAGAATCCTTTTGCAAAACAGGAATATCTGGTAAGGCCGCCGCAGAGATCAAGGACTAACTCTACTACCTCTCTGCCTGAAGAAGGTCAGACCAACAAGCGGAAAAGAACAGAGGGCGTAGAATAGGAGAAAGTAGACAAAACCCGTAATACTTTAAAGAACGCCTTAGCCGAAATTTACGTGCAAGTTAGCAGACTGGATAAAGTGATTAAGGAGATGTATAAACCAAAGAGCAAAATAAAAAACGTCTCAGAAAGACTAGTCCTCCAACTCAAAAAGCTGCAAAGTAGAGATGTGAAAGAATGGCTGGACGTAGTAGTTCATGGCGCTAGAAAACAGGAAGCTGATCTAGCAAAAGAAATTGACACTCTTTGCATGAAGGTGGCGTATATGGAGGAGAAACACTAAAAAGATCTAAAAGACTTTTCGGATCGGCAAGTGCAGTGCGTACAATGCAAGAAAGCACAAAGTAGGAAAGATAGAAGAACCCTACTAACAGGCGACAATAGTTTCGAGACCTTCAAACAAATAACGGAAGAAGATTGGCGGGATGAAATCTTCCCTAAGCTCAACGTACAACGAGGTAGCATCTTGGAGGTTTCCAGCGACCAAGCTCTGGCCCTCCATGCAATGAGAGCGTGACCTCCACGTACAAAATGGTAGCGAAAGTGATAGATTGACTTGGAGGGAAAGAGGAACTCATAAAACAAGGCAAGAGAAAAACAGAGGTGGCAATGATGGTGCACTCGTTACGTTTCCCCGACGAGCAGGGCAACTTTACGCACAAGGCCAAATCCATATATTACCACATTACCTCTAATGGAAGCGATAAGAAAAAAGATGCAGATGAGCATGCAATGCGGTCGTTAAAAGTAGTTAGAGACCACATGCTTTGTCACAACAGGACCAAGTTGGCTATACCAGAGATGGAAGGTCTGCCAGGGTTGATGATAACAAGAGTTGCAGAATTTGTATTTGACGAGACCAACATAGACGTCACTGTATACAAAGAGCGTGGCGGCCTGGGCAAAAGCACCCAACCCGCAAGAGATAGACTAAAAAGCGTCGTCCGGGCAGACGTACCCAGACAAAAGAGACCTAAGCAGGAGGCGCTGCTTGTCAAGATATCTAACCTGTGATATGCGGAGATACTAAAAACCGTAAAACAAAAAGTAAATATAACCAAAATCGGGGTAGAGGTACGCAATATTAGAAAAACCAGAAGCGGGGATCTACTACTCACCGTGCGGAATGGAGAAGATAAACTTAAAACCCTCAAGGAAGAAATCAAGAACAAGATCTCGGATGCAACGACAACCCGCCTGACCAGCAAAAAAATCCTCCACATAAAAGACCTGGACGAAGTGTCGACCGTCGAAGAAGTGAAGAAAGCCATCTCAAGCACCATCTCGGCTAAGCCAGAAAAAATAGAGGTGAGAGCTTTGCGGCCCGCAAATGCCAATAAGCAAAACGTAACGGTGGTAATGGACGAGATAGATGCCATAAAGCTGACAAAAATGGGCACTATCAAAATAGGGTGGTCCAAATGCGGAAAGCAGACTTAAAATGCTTTAGATGCTGGGAGTATGGTCACACGCGGGTGCAATGTAGGGGCCTCGACAGGGAGCATCTATGCCTAAATTGCAGTAAAGAAGGACACCAAACGGGCAGCCCAGCGTGTCAAACAGGCAAGGAGAGAAGGAAACGAGAGGTACCTAGACCGGAAACCTCGAACAACAATGCCTAGAATAAAATTCCTGCAAGTCAACTCATTCAGGAGTTGCCAATGCCACGATCTGACCTTGGCCACGGCCAAGGAAATATGTGCTTCCGTGATACTTCTGAGTGAACCAAACCAAAACGCCGTAAAAAACAGAAAAGATTGGACTTGTGATGATGATCTGGATACTGCCATAAATGTGATGGGAAACGAGGTCACTATAAAGCGAGTTGGGCAAGGACACAGCTTCACGGACATAGTTACGCCAAACCAGAATGTTTACAATTGCTACTCATCCGGAAACAAAGACATAGAAGATCTCGAAAAAATTTTCAGTCAAATTGGAAGGCTAATTCGGCTCAATGGGGAAAAGGCAATTGTTATAGGAGACTTCAACGCAAAGTCCCCGCAGTGGGGCATGGAAATAACAGATAGAAGAGGACAACTGCTGACAGAATGGATAGCGGAAAACAACCTAGTGGTCATCAACAAGGGTAGCAAGCCGACATTCCAGAGGCGTGTCTACTCTTCCATACTGGACTTGACGCTAGCCACCTATGACGTCAAGAATAGGATTGAGAAGTGGGAAGTCAGCGACCGCAAATCCCTGAGCGACCACAACTATATCATCTTCGAGGTCATTAAGAAAAGTGTGCCACCGCGTAGGAGTAGGAGTATCCGTAATCGCGTAGGCTGGCAGGTCAAAAAACTCGATTGACAAAAACTACTACAGGCACTGGCAGAGAACTGCAAATTAACGAGTAGGCCAGCTGCAAGCGCCTTTACCCACGCACTGACAGAAATATGCGATCAAACAATGCCCAAAAGAACGAGCGCAAAGAGAGGGCCACCAGTTTACTGGTGAAACAACAAAATTGCGGAACTTCGCAAGCAATGTACCGGCAAGAGAAGAGCCTACACCAGAAGTGCAAGAAGGAACGACCCGGAGAGGAGCCAGCACCTATGGGAAAAGTACAAAATTTGCAAAAAATCTTTGCAAAATAGAATAAAGACATCCAAACGAGAGTGCTGGAAAGCACTATGTGATAGTGTAGACTGTGATATCTGGGGAGACGGCTACAAGATAGCCATGAAAAGGCTGTCCGGCTTCCCCCCCAAGACTGCAATTGGAGAGGCAAACCGTAGAGGAAGTGGTGGATTACTTCTATCCGGTGCATCAACATGTAACCTTCATCTGTGATAAATCTGTGATATTTACCAATTTTAGTTTAAGTGAGTTACGAGCGGCATGTGTGAAACTAAAGCACAACAAGGCACCTGGACCAGGAAGCATACCTCCAGAAATAATTAAGGAAGTTGCAATAAATAAACCGGAGTATACGCTGGCAGTATACAACGAGCTGGCCATTAGAGCAAGCTTTCTGGCGGACTGGAAGCGTGCCATGCTTGTGTTCCTGAGAAAAGGAGACAAACCTCTGGAAAACCCTGCATAGTACCGTCCAATATGCTTACTGGATGTTGAGGGAAAACTCTACGAGCAACTAATACTCGGTAGGCTGAACAGCGAGCTATTACGCACGGGTGGCCTGTCGGACCGACAATACGGCTTCAGGGTAGGTCGGCAAACGGTGGATTCCATTAATGAAGTCACCAGGCTCGCCCGTGAAGCGGAGGTAAACTACTCTACCACACACCGGAGACTGTGCGCTGTACTAACGCTGGATGTGCAAAATGCCTTCAATAGTGCATCGTGGCAGCACATATTGGAGGAACTTCGAGACAGGAAGATGACGAAAGTCTAATCAGTATAGTGGCAGCCTACCTCTCCGAAAGAGAGATACTACTGGAGGCAGCAGACTCGATCAAGATTAGACGGGTAAATAGCGGTGTTCCGCAGGGATCGGTTCTGGGCCCGACTCTGTGGAACGTTCTCTACGATGATCTATTGAGACTAGATCAACCAAAAAGAGTGACCCTCATAAGCTTTGCAGTAACAATAGTGGTCGTCGCCAAGGGAAAGGACAGCTTTATAAACTCTGCAAATATCGCTCTCCAAAGAGCTGGAGAGTAAAGGGCTACAACTTGCTCCAGAGAAGACCAAAGCTGCCCTACTAACCAAGAAGCGCAAGATGGCTCCAATACACTTTATGGTCCAGGACACTGTAGTGGCTCCATCTAAAGCCGTAAAGTATCTGGGAGTGTAGCTGGATACAAAACTTTCGTTCGCCGAACAAGTTGCGAAGACCGTCAAAAATGCTGAAAAGACCGTATCAGCATTGGCTAGCCTGATGCCGAACATTGGAGGACCCAGGGCCTCCAAAAGAAGACTAATGGCATCTGTAGTTCACTCCCAGATGCTTTATGCCGCACCTGCGTGTCACGTGGTAGCGCAGAATCATAAGCTGGTAAGAAAATTAAATAGTGTGCAGCGCAAAATAAACATAAGTATATGTTGCGCGTACAGGACCATTTCGACGGAGGGAGCGGGAGTAATAGCAGGAGTGCCGCCTATAGAACTCCTTATACAGGAACGCATGGAACGATATTCCGGAGTGGACAGTGCGACCGCAAGGGATAGGTTAGTGGCAAAATGGCAAGAGAAGTGGACAAGTGGTCAGTATGGACGGTGAACGTCCCGCTTAATTCCTAATATGCCGGTATGGATAGATAGGCCGTACGGAGAAGTGGACTACTTCATCACCCAAGCTCTTTTGGGGCACGGATGCTTTTGTAAATACTTGCACGACCGCCATCGGGCGGAAATCAGCGCATGTAATTACTGCGGAGAAGACACCGCGGAGCATACTCTGTTTGTATGCCCAAAGTGGAAGGGCGAGAGAAACCTCTACTTTCTACACACTGGCAGAGTCTATAATCACGCCAACGTCATAAGCGATCTAGTGTCAACCGAGGTAACATGGATGAGCGTATATAGTACCATCCGAACAATAATTGAATGTAAAGAAAGAGATGAAAGATGATACTATGATACTATTACGGAGACAACTCTCCCACCGAAACAATGCGCAAGCGGTCCCAGTGGGTGGAGCAAGAAGAGGGGGAGGTGGTTTAGTGAGTAAAAATCTCACACTACCTCGTCGGCAGAACCTACGGCGAGGTGTCTTTTGAAGATTACACCTCCTCAGCAAAAAAAAAAAAAAACACCAAGGATAAAAGACAAGCATCGCCAACATCCCCTGGTACAACGTAGATTAGGAAGATCAAAGATCATTGGCACTAGGTTAAGAACGAGGGATCAAAACGAGAATAATAAATACAATTATTTTATTTCTGTAAGTTAAAAAACGAAAACAATTTCTTATCTCCTTAAATTCTCTCATTCCAACCAAACAAAAAAATATATTTGAGGTTAAGGTATTTTAATAAAAAAATTTATACTTTACTGTGCTGATTTAACTTTTTTATATATTAAAACCGGTTTCGGCGGTTAGGCCATCATCAGTTCTAAAAATATTACATAAATTATAAATATATATGTGTTACATAGATGATTTTAACAAAACTTACTTTTCTTTTTTATTCACAGGTGTTGTTGTGTGTTGCGGGTGGTGTGAATTTGTTGTGGTTACTGTTACATTAATTGGTTATTGTGTATTGTGGTTATTATTGTCGAGTGATTAACTGTAGTGTGGTTATTGTTTTTTAAAAATGTATAGATATGTTGGTATGGGTTATTGATTTGTTCGTTTAAGCATCTGTAGTTTTTATTGTTTTTAATTTGTCTATTTCATATGATAATTTTACAGAAATTGACATCAACACCAACACAACCCTCAACAAATTAATAAAACGCACTAAAGACACAATAGAAAACACTATAATAACAATTAACAAATATAATCCCAAATACAACACTTTAATTCCAATGAACCCTCAGTTACCTAAATTATATGGCTTTCCCAAACTACACAAACCGAACATCCCATAAGGCCCATAGTATCTACAACCGATTCACCAACATATAAACTGGATAAATTATTTACTAACATATTAACAAAAAACTTATAAATTACACCTAAACACACAACTATCAACTCTATAGAACTAGCAAACACTCTAAAAAACATTAAAATAGAACCTAACAATACGATAATCTCCTTCGACATCACCAACTTATACACGAACATACCTATACCTGAAACTATTTCTGCATTTCAAAACACATTCAACACTAAACATAGACTGAAGAAATAAAGAACATAATAGAAATTGCAAAATTTTTCGCTTCAGAAACAATTTGCACATATAATGAAAAAACATATAGGTTAACCGATGGACTACCAATGGGAGCATCAAGCTCAACTATCCTAGCAAACATTTTTCTCAATACAATCGAAGAAAAAATACTAACTAACAACAACCCACTACACAATAACATAATACTATGGCGTAGATATATAGATGACATATTTTGTATATTTAGAGGGCAACCAAATGACATAAATAAATTACATTCATATATTAATAGCTTAACTAAAAACATACAATTTACAATAGAAATAGAAAGTAACAATCAAATAAATTTTCTTGATCTGACAATAATCAAAAACAATTCAAACAAACTAGACTTCAAAATTTACAGAAAACCAACCAATTCAGGCATAATAATCCTTTTCAACTTAAATCACAGTTTCAACAACAAATTTGCAGCTTTTCACTCCCTAATACATAGAGCACTATCACTTCCACTATCATCTACACATCTACAGCTTGAATATAATACAATAAAACAGCTAGCTATAAATAATCAATTTCCCCTCAGCACAATAGACAAAATAATTAAGAAACATACACAAAAAACACTACTTGACAACATATCACTTCTTACACACAACACCAAAAACACAAACAACCAATACAGAAAGTTAACATATTACAACAACACCAGTAACAAAATACAAAAACTATTGTACAAATACGATCTTAAAGCTTCACTATCTAACCCTAACACTATCAAAAATAACATCTGCAATCAAAAACATACATCAGACAAACTGACTAAATCAGGAATATACCAAATCAATTGTCAAGATTGCACAGCTTCATATATAGAACAAACTGGTAGAGCAAATACAGACTCAAAGAACACACTCACAAAAATCACAACTCCACTTTTAAATTAATAATTAAAAAAGTTTTGACTTTTTATTTTAATTACAATTTTTTACATATTTGATAGATTGAAATCTTATCAATTTTTGTTATTTTTAGTTTTTGCAGTTTTGATAAAAACTGACATTATTACAAATGAAAAATCGATTTTTTATTAAAATTTAAAAAAATAAAAAATTTGACTTTTTACTACCATTTTTTACATTTTTGATAACTTTCACTTAAATTTTTTACTCAAATTTTTTGATAATTAATCTGACATTGCAATAATTTTTTTTTTATATAAAATTTTTTTTTGTATTTTTGACTATAAAAATTTTTAAAGTTTTATTTAATTTAAATTTTTTCAATTTTTGATAATTTGACATTTTTTTAATTTAAAAGTCTTTTACATCTTTACCAAATTTTTTTTTTATTTTTGACTTCATTTTTAGTTTTTGCATTTTTGATGGTATATCTGACATTTTACAAAAAAAATTGACTTTTTAATAAGTTTTTAGTTTTTGCAATTGTGATAGGTTAGGTTAGGTTAGGTTAATTTTTTATAAAAAAATTAATTTTTGCATTTTTGATGGTAAATGTTTACAAGAATTTTTTTTTATTTTTAATAAATTTTTAGTTTTTGTATTTTGACTGTAAATCTGACATTATCCCAATTTTTTTTTTAAGTTTTTTAATTATATTTTTTTGATTTTTTAATAATCTGACATTTTTTGAAATTTTTACAGTCAATCTGACATCTTTACCAAAAAATTTTTTTTTTGGATTTTTTACTCAATTTTTAGTTTATGCATGACATTTTTACAAAAACAATAAGTTTTTAGTTTCTTCAGTTTTGATAGGTTAGGTTAGGTTAGATTAGGTTAACTTTCCCAAATTTTTTTTATTTTTTATTACATTTTTTGTGATTAACTATCAAAAATGCAATATTTTTTGTTAATTTTTTTACTATTGTTTTAGTTATGGCATTTTTTATAGTAAATCTAAAAATTAAAAAAAATGGACTTTTTACTAAATTTTCTGTTTTTGCATTTTTTATGGTAAATCTAATCTTTTACACACAAAAATTTAAACTTTTTACTAAATTTTTAGTTTTTGCAGTTTTGATAGGCTAGGTTAGGTTAAGTTTTGTACATTTTTACAAAATAGAAATAATTTTTTACAAGTTTTTTAGTTTTTACAATTTTGATGGTAAATCTGTTATTTTTTTACAATTTTTTTTTTTTTTTATAATTTTTTAGTTTAATCTGACATTTTTTGAATTTTTTACAGTCAATCTGACATCTTAACCAAATTTTTTTTTTCTTTTTAACTCAATTTTTAGTTTTTGCATTTTTAATGGTATATCTGACATTTTACAAAAATTTTTAATAAGTTTTTAGTTTTTGCTGTTTTGATAGGTTAAGTTAGGTTAGGTTAATTTTTTATAAAAAAAATTATTCTACTAAATTTTCAGTTTATGCATTTTTGATAATTTGACATTTAAAAAAAAATTGAATTTTACTGTGTTTTTAGTGTTTTTGCAGTTTTTTTACAAAGTAGAATTGATTTGAAGTTTTTCAGTTTTTACATTTTTGATGGTTTATTTCTTAATTTTACAAAATATTTTTTTTTTGTTTTTTATAAATTTTTCAGTTTTTGAATGGTTTGACATTATTCTAAATTTTTTTTTAAATTTTTTGTAAAAAAATTTATTTTTTACATTTTTGATGAGTTATTTTGACAAAAAAATTATTTATTTTTTACTGATTTTTTACAGTCAATCTGACATTTTTACCAAATTTGTTTTTTTTTTAAATTTTTTAATTAATTTTTGTTTCTGCATTTTTGATGGTATACCAACATTTTACAAAAAAAATTGACTTTTAATAAGTTTTTAGCTTTTGCAGTTTTGATAAGTTAGGTTAGGTTAGATTTGGTTAGGTTTTTAATTTTTACATTTTTGATGGTAAATGTTTACAAATTTTTTTTTTATTTTTAATAATTTTTTAGTTTTTTGTTCCAAATTTTTTAAAAGTTTTTTAATTTAATTTTTTTGAATTTTTGATATGACATTTTTGAAAAATCTTACAGTCAATCTTTATCAAAAAATTTTTTTTTTTGGATTTTTTACTTTTAATTTTTGCATTTTTGATAATCTGACATTTTTTTTCAGTTTTTGCAGTTTTGATAGGTTAGGTTAGGTTAAGTTAGGTTTAAAATTTTTTTTTTTTTAATTTTTACTAAATTTTCAGTTTTTGCATTTTTGATAATTTGACATTTGATTTTGAAGTTTTGATAAGTTAGGTTAGGTTTTGTAAATTTGAAGTTTTTCAGTTTTTACATTTTTGATGACATAACTGTTAGTTTTACAATTTTTCAGTTTTTGCATTTTTAATCATTTCCGACATTTAAAATTTTTTTTTTTTGTAAAAAATTCTAGTTTTTACCTTATTGATGAATTTGTTATCTTTAGAAAAATTTTTTTTTTTTTAATTCTACAATTTTTTTTAAATACGGCATTTTTTATAGTAATTCGGAAATTTTAGAAGAACAAATCTTTTGAACTTTTTACTAATTTTTCTTTTTTTGCATTTTTTATGGTAAATCTGAGATTTTTACAAAAAATTTTTTTCAATTTTTTACTTAATTTTTAGTTTTTGTAGTTTTGTTTGGTTAGGTTTAGTTAGGTTAGGTTAGGTTAGATTAGGTTTTGTAAATTTGACATTTTTACAAAAAAAAAATTTTTTTTTAAGTTTTTCAGTTTTTAAATTTTTGATAGTAAATTTGAAATCTTTACAAAAAAAAAATATTCCGCAATATGTACTTTTTTTTGACCTTTTGATTATCTGACATTTTTCCAAAAAAAAATGATCTTTTACAAAATTTTCAGTTTTAGCAGTTTTGTTAGGTTAGGTTAGGTTAGATCACGTTAGGTTTGGTTAAGTATTACAATTTTTTTTAAAATTTTTCTATTATTTTTTTAGTTTTTGATAATCTAAAATGTTTCAAAAATAAAAATTAATTTTTTTCTTAGTTTTTAGTTTTTGCAGTTTTGATAGCTATTGGTTAGTTTAGGTTGGGTTAGATTAGGTTAGGTTAATTTACCCAAGTTTTTTTTTAAATTATACAGGGTGTCCGGAAAATACGTGTACAACGTTTGACGACAGACTCCTGACGTCAAAATAGGTCGATCTAAGCTGACTTAGTTATATCCAAAATTGTCTCGTTTAGCCGGTAGAAGGCGTCAAAAATTTGTAAATATTAAAAAAAAATTACCTGTAACAATAATTTTTTAAGTGACCTTGTTGCTATGGCGTTTAATAATTTGACAATTATTGACAAATTGTCACCAGTCTATGAAATTTACTCAAGTATACGATTAACATTCTTGAATTACAAGTTCATTTTACCATTAAAAATGGAAAATTATACAAACTCTCAGAAAGTTGACATGCTCCTGGTATACGGGTTTTGTCAAGGAAATGGGCGTCAGAGTGTTAGGGTTTACATGGAGAGGTTTCCTAACCGTCGAATACCAAACCACCAAACATTTGCCAATATTGAGCGTCATCTTCGGGAAACGGGCAGTTTTGAGAAAAAGTATGAAGGCAGGGGTCGTATGCAAACAACTCGAACTGTGGAAACAGAAGAGATGATTCTGGAAAGAGTTGAAGAAGAACCAAGTACTAGTACCCGTCTCTTAGAACGTGAGATAAATGTTCCTAAAACGATTGTCAATGAGGTTTTAAGAGAACAGTTGTTACATCCTTACCACATACAAAAAGTCCAGGAACTTTTACCGACTGATCCCCCCATGCGGCTTACATTTTGTCAATTTATTAGAAACAAAAAAATCCTTGTTCCAAATTTTTGTAGAAAAATTATGTTTACTGACGAGGCATGCTTTACAAGATCTGGGGTAACCAATCTGCACAACGAACATATTTATTCCGATGAAAATTCACATTCCATTAAAGTTGCACATCATCAGCATCAAATTAAAATTAATATTTGGGCAGGTATTATTGATCACTACCTTATTGGTCCCATTGTTATTCCAGACAGGTTAGATGGAAATATTTATTTAAATTTTTTGCAAGACACATTACCAATTCTTCTGGAGAATTTGCCCCTTTTACTTCGGAGGGAAATGTGGTATATGCATGATGGTGCCCCGCCCTATTTTTCCGTTGCCGTTCGGCAATACTTACATCATCAATATCCCAACCGATGGATTGGAAGAGGCAATGATGCACCAGTAAAATGGCCACCACGTTCTCCTGAGTTAAATATGTGTGACTTCTTTTTGTGGGGAGCTATTAAAACAGAAGTTTACAAGACTCCGGTAAACACACGCGATGATTTATTGCAGCGGATTTTAAATGCAGGCAACCATTTTAATAATCCCGAGACATTAGATAGGGTCCAATATCATTTTTTAAAGACTGTTAATAAGTGTATTCAGCAAGATGGCGGTCATTTTACACATTTGCTTAAGTAATGTTTTTGTTTTACTTAGTTTCTTACAATAGATACTTTCAACTTTGTTATACTTTTGTTTTTTTTTGACGCCCTCTACCGGCTAAACGAGACAATTTTGGATATAACTAAGTCGGCTTAGATTGACCTATTTTGACGTCAGGAGTCTGTTGTCAAACGTTGTACACGTATTTTCCGGACACCCTGTATACAAAAAAAAATTGTTTTTGTTTTTTCTTTAAGTAATATATTTGACAATAAAAAAAATTTAAATTTTTACTAAGTTTTTAATTTTTGCATTTTTGATGGTATATCTTACATAATTAAAAAAAAATTTTTTTTTTTTTCTTTCTTCTAGCTAAATAATATTCCATCTTATTATACAGTACGCAGTACAAAGATTAAAAATGTTGCATAGTGGTTTACTTATTATGAGTTATTATTAAAAAATATTAATAGAACATTATCTGGGGCAGATAATAATTTAATCACAAAAATGATGAAATTAGACTTTTTGTAGCTAAAACCACTACATTTAACAAACACACTTTCAAAATGCCAATGCTTAGGGATTGTTGTATTGCATTTGTATTGATTAAATTTATGTATTTCTAAACACTTTTTTATCATTTTTTTGAACAGTTCAAGTTTGACTTTAATTTTACTGAATAATTTAATAGTAGATAAGTTTGTAGGATTTGTCTTTTAATTTTTTTTTTTTTAAACAATGTTTTGATATATATATATATATATATATATATATTTTACATTATTAAAGTAAATTCTAATCAAAATTATATACATACTTTGATGGAAAATTAATAGCGGCCTTAAGCAAGTTTAATTTGTTAATAACTCCGCTCAATAGATGAATATTGTTTTGAGTTTGAGAGTAATATATTTATCAAATAAATATTAATTTAATAATTTTAATATTAAATTGAAAATAAAATACACTTACATATGCAAACGTTCACGTTCACTGACTATATTACTTTTCTGATTACAAATAAGAATTCATAATTGAGTTGTAAATAGACGGCGATAAAGTAGTGTTGTTTGTTCAATATACAGAGGGAGCTAAAATTTAATTATTGCTGCTGTTGGTAGATTACTTTAAAGGTTTTTTTATTAGTTTGTTATTTGAAGAAACAAATGTGTGAACAGATAGATTTATGTTAGTTGAACAATTTATAATAATGTCTATAGAAAAAGTAAAAATCAACGCAAGATATGTGTTTTTTGCTTCAAGTTTAGACAATTCACTCTAGTTGGAAATGAATTTTTAATTGCGCATGAAGACTTAAAACTAGAAGTTTTACTTTAGTATTAAAATTGAAATTTTTTTTTTTAAAGATAATAATTTAAGCTTTCTTAAAGTTTGAAATGATTGTAGGTAAGAAATAAAAAAGTTATAGCTAGAAAAATATTCTTATCAAGTTTGCTACATTTTCAACCTCTGTAAGTAACTATCCATAGTTTTTGGATTATACAGGGAGTTAGGAAAACATTAAAAATTGAGGGGTTATTCTTTGGCCTATTCAAGAATATTTTGTCTTATTATGATTTCTGAAAAACTTTTTTGTTTTAAAGATACAGGGTAACCAAAATTTGCGACAATTACAACATTTTATTATCAAAAAGTAAAAGTTGCTGAACATAAAATAAATGTTCGAAATGACTTTCTCCAGCCTGGACACAAGCATTCAATCTTCTCGTCATTAAGTGACTTCAGATAGCCCCACAAGAAATCATCAAGAGGGTTTAAATCTCGGAATCGAGATTAAAAAACTAACAATCATTACATATGGAACATCATCAACTCCGTTCCAAGCCATCAGATGTTTACATCAATTATCAAATTCTGAAGAAGAAAAATATTTATATACAAGAAAAATTTTGAAAAAAGAAAAAGATTTCTACGCATTACTGGAGCAAATTCTGAAGACATGCTAGATCAAATCAAGATACCAAGAAGAACAGTGGAAGGAAACCAGATTGAATTGCACGGCTTTTATGATGCTTTGGAGAGGGCATATAGAGCATGTATATACATAAGAACAAAGTTAGAACTACAAAACACATTTACTCTGCTTAAAATAAAAAATTGCTTCAATAAAGGTGCAGTCAATTCCTTTTCTTGAGCTGTGCGGTGCCTTGTTACTAGTTCAACTTATCGCAGCTACAAAAGAGGCACTACATGAAAATATCACA
The DNA here is from genome assembly GCA_963932245.1 of Tachinus rufipes. Taxonomy (NCBI): domain Eukaryota; kingdom Metazoa; phylum Arthropoda; class Insecta; order Coleoptera; family Staphylinidae; genus Tachinus; species Tachinus rufipes. Next base: position 92,527,660 of record OZ010747.1, on the reverse strand, counting down.
AAGAAATATTATTGGACAAATTCTCAATCAAAACTTTACAAAACAAAAATGGTTCCTCAAAGTTGGGGCATGCTAAAATGGGGGGATAAACTAACGCTTCCTTAATGTTAATTAGCGCTTGGGAACACTGTTCCGACCACACAAACTTTGCATTCTTTTTCAGCAATGACGTCATTGGTAAAGCAATATCCGAGAAGTTTGGGATGAACTTCCTATACCACGACGCCATACCGATGATGCGTTTTATGTCACGCGCGCATTTAGGCGTGGGCATGTCCACAATTGCACTCACTTTTTCCGGGTCCACATTAAGCCCAAACCGGTTTACGATATACCCTAAGTATCGGAGCTCATCTCTACAAAAAATACACTTATCTTTGTTAAATGTTAACTCCGCTTTTGTTAGTCTGGACAATACTTCCTCAACAATTTTGACGTGAGTGGGAAAGTCTGGAGTAGTGATAACAACATCATCCAGGTAAGTGAACAGGTATGGTTCTAACTCTGCTCCGAATAGTGTATCCACGAAGGATTGAAAGGTACCCGGGGCACCACTTAACCCAAAAGGCATTCGCCTAAACTTAAATAATAATCCCCTGCTTGTGATAGTAAATGCCGTATATTGCTTACTATCTTCGGCCATGGGTATTTGCCAATAGGCACTCTTGATATCTAAACTGGTTAGATATCGCGAATTACCTAATTTTGTTAAAATTGAATTGATATATGGGAGCGGGAATGCACATGGCTCAGATACTGCATTTAATTTTCTGAAGTCCACGCAGAACCTGTATGAGCCGTTCTTCTTAGGGATCATCAGGATGGGCGAGCTCCAGCCACTAGTGCTGCGCTCTATCACCCCGAGATTCAACATGCTGGTAACTTTAGCATCAATCAGTTTTTGCATAAAGGGGCTCACAGGATAGTACCGACTTTTAATGGGTGGGCTTTTGGTGACAATCTTATGCGATACCTTACCAGTGCAACACAAACCCATACTTTCAATTCCGGCAAAATACCCATCAACAATGGCATTCAACTGCCCTCTTTCCAAGACTGACAAATCATCAGCGTTTAGCAATGAATTGATGGAATTATTTTTGGTGATTATATCTTGACAAGTGCCAAATATCCACTCACCCGTTCGCAAATTTGGGATAATATTCATTCTTGATCAAAAATTTACTCCAAACACTAACTCATGTCTTAATTCGGGTACAATAAAAATGTCAAAAATTTGCACCTTTTCTTTAAGTTCTATAGGAACTGAGACCGTACCTGCACAACAAATTTGACTATTGTCAGCGACGGTGCAAACACTTTCTTTTGTCTTCATTTTAATCCCCATAGATCGTAACTTTTCCCATCCACTTAACCCCATAAAAATGCTATTGGCCCCTGAATCTAAGAGACCCAATATCTCAACCCCATATATCTTAATGGCCATGTAAGGGCACTCATCTTTGCCCGATTGGCTTATGATAAAGTCTAGTATAAGTTTTTTACTACTTAACGCGGCGTTATTAATAATCGGAGCCAGCTCTTAACCGCTTACTGACTCCGCCTGCCATTTTCCGACTTTCCTGAACATTTTGGGCATTTTGGTTTAATGTAGCCCGCCATGCCACAACCGAAACATTTTATATCTTTGACGGTACAGTCACGTGCAAAGTGACCTTTTTTATCACAACGAAAACAAACTACATTTACATTATTACATGTTCCCACATGTTCCCACATGCACATACTCTCTATTACTATTTTGACGAGTTGGACTACCGTTCGCAACGGTTCTTACATTTCCAACTCGCGTAACTTCCTTTTGGCTAGTTAAGTTCCTAGCTCTACTATCACTTCTACATCCACCTCTCTCACGAAGTCGATGTCTACTTGGTTCTACCTCTCTATATAATCAGTGCTTCTGCCAGGTCTAACCCACCTATCATCTTCATCCTCATACTTATCACTCTCGTCATATCTAAAAAATGTGTCGCTTATTACCCTACCCGATTTACATACATAAGACAAGTCAGGTTCTAAGATGAATTTTAGATTACCACGTGTTGGAGGTGCGTAGTCCTCAACCAGACTACGGGACTCCTCAATTTTTCTACATAACGAAATTAATTGAGTTTCGTTTTGTACATCCTCCAGGACCAGTTTGCTTTGATAAATAGGATGCAAATTTTGTCGAATAACTTTTAGTCGCATTTCCGGAGTTATTTTATAGGTCATGCGCTGAAATAAGTTGTTCATGTATGCCAGATATATGCTAATCGATTCATCCCGCCCTTGAGTACGCGCCTAATTTGCTGCCAGAGACGCTCGTTGTAGTCACGCGGTAAAAATTCGTCTCTTAATCCTTCACATAACAATTCCCAGTCCAGTATCGCGTCCCTATTTGCCCTATACCACACTAATGCTCTCCCACTAAATAACTCTATCGCACTTCGGTACAACAATTGTTTACTTACTCCTCTAGCTTCACCAAGCTCTTCCACTCGCTGCAAAAAACTATTTAGGCTGTCGTTAGAATGCTCGCCGGAGAAAGAGATTCCCAGTTTTTGAACCGCATCAAATTGGGCTGGTCTCACACTCAGATTGGCCAGGCTGGTAGTGTTGGGGTCTACCACATTAGATTGGGTAGCGGTGCGTTGATGTATTGGTGTAGATGACGCTCTTCGTTGATCTAAAATTGCCTGTGTTAGAACTACTTCACCGGGTATTTCAGGCTCTTTTTTTGATTGATCTTCAATGCGTTCTTGCAAATCTCCATAGGCAGTCATTGCTAAAACGGATAGTGTATTTTGCCTTTGTTCATCGTCCGCATCTTCACTAGTGCATCGCTCTAAGCGACCTATAATGTGAGCCAACTTACTTTCTACCCGTCTTATGACACTCCTGCTTATCAATGAATCGCTCAGAAGCTCGTTGACGTCTTTCAATTTTTTTTCACATTCATCTAGGTCTGTCGAAACCTCGCCGTCCCAGCTATTTTCAAAAATCTTTCCATCTTTTTCTAGTTTTAGCATTCCTCTCAGACACTTTGCTAAAGCTTTAACATCACGCGTGGTTTTAACTCCACGAACCCGGAGTTCATACTCTAGCTCGTCTTTATTGAGACGGTCCGGCTCCATTTTTGACATGACGAGATATATACAGTATTTACCCCAACGCAAACAAAATTACACAAAACACTACGTGCGCAAGTACACAATGATTAATCAAAATTACACTTTCAACAATTTTCCAAACTATCAAAATTACTATTAATACTTCCGTTATTTTAATTATTGAAACCAAACAAATAACCGCCGCAGCCCCACGTTGGGCTCCAGAAATTTGCTACAAACTTTAGATGTAATGGATTGTTAGTCCATCCGGCATTACTTAATGAAGATAGGGGGGGGGGGGGGGGGGGGGGTGTACACATATATAATTATTGGTCAGTAACTTATCGATTGTGTGATTTGACAGAAATATACAGAAGCTATAAATCGACTCACCCGTGATCCAAAATTCTATGCTGATATTTACTTGGGCTCCAATTGCTTTGTCACGTGATTGGTCTTCCTTCTTCCTTGACTGGATAGCGAAAAGCAATAAATAGCTATGGGGAAGGGATGTAAGGGAACAAGTAGAACAATGTAAAACAAACTTAATTTCTCAAACAAATATAATTATTATAACCAACCAAAACATATAGTTCAATCCAACTAATTCGTAAAACAAATGCGTCAGCAAAAAAAAGGAACACAGAGCGTAAATGCAATTATAATAAGATAAACAAAAATAATAATAATAGTAATATTCACTTGTCACGCATTTAACTTTCACACTTATGAAACTACAAAAATAGTAATTGCAATTCAAACAATATATATTTGAATAGAATTTACAATTCACAAATAACAGATAATAATTAGCAAAGTTAGAAAAAGTAATTCGGGTTCTTATATCACACGTGGTCCTCTCGTCGTCAATCACAAAATTAAGGGCAGCGTGCTGGTTAATTATTTGCATCCAGTAACTGGATTTACAATTTAAATTCTTGCACGTATTGTGCATAAACAACAACAAATTATTGCTATTACATTTATAAAATTGTTTAATGGCAAAGTAAGTTTGTTCAGTGTAACTATATTTGGGGTCTAAGACCTGAAATATAAATGAAAAAAAGACAAGGATAACAAATGAAAGAAAGGAATAATAAACTGGACTTACCTGGCAATTAGCACACGCACCTCGAAAAGAAGTTTATTTAGCAGTGAATGGGGTTGATTTGCTCATCTGTGAAAACACGTGTATGTGAGAATAAAACATCAAACACCCAAAAAAAGTCCGTTATAACAATCGTCCAGCCGATATGCTGTTCACCGGTAAAAGGATCGTTTTCAGCCCAAGGCAGATCCTCCTGAAGAAGTCCTTTCCAGTGCGCATGTACTACTTTGCCAACCAAGTAAAATTAAAAAGGAAGGTAGAAGAAAACAAGGAAAATATAAATGGAAAAGTAATAATAATAATAAAAACAAAAGGAATTAATTAGTAAAATAAAGCAAGACTTTTGGACACGATGGTCTAAAGAGTACTTCAATCATTTGCAACAAAGAACTTAATAAACATCATTGCACCACTGAAGAAGGATAAATTGGTATGCATCAAGGAGCAGCACATTCCTCCATTACAATGGAAACTAGAAAGAATTAAAAAAGTTTACCCAGGAGCGGATGGAATTATTCGCACCGCAACAGTTAGAACAATCAAAGGCAATATAAAATGTATTGTTAGAAATTTATGTGTGTTACCAATTAATTAATTGCATTGACATTCATTATTTCAAGGTAGGCCGTATGTTGAGTGTATTTTCCCACTCACAATATTCTGTATAGAATATAATTATTAGTTTAAGTTATTTATTTCTGGATCAAGATTGTGGGAATCAATCTTACGTGAGTCATATAAAAATACATGTCATTATTAAAAATAAACATTCAAGAGTATTATTAGTTTCAACTACAAGAGTGCATTTGAATGGTATCGCAGATATTTACAACATCTGTGGGCTTGTGTCTGTTTCCGAAAATCTCAAAAACAGAGAAATTCAAAATAAGAAATTGAGCCAAAAGAAAAAATCGACGACAACAGATTTTTCTTTATCACTGATGTTGAAAACAATCTTAAGGTACCTAATGCGGATTTTTATCTGCCCACACGTGGTTGTTATAAATTTTTTTTATTGTATTTCTTGAAAAACTGGCTTTATTGGTAAAAAATATGTGTCAGAAATTAAAGGATTTGAACTAATGTTTGCAAAAGCCATTAACATAACACATAACATGAAGGAAAATTAGCAGGTAGTAATGCCTGAATACGCTGAATGTGGTATGAATACAACAAATTGCCCTTAAGAATTTTCCAAACTGTTCAATAACTTTATTCAAAGTATGTTTGCGTAAAATTGCTTGAATTTGTCTTTATTATGTTCAGCACATTCTGTTCTAGTTGCACCGTTCTTACTGTTATTGATTTTTCTTGCCCTCCATTTTGTTTCAATATGCCCATACATAAAATGCATGTCAGTCATCTCAGTGTTTGTATAGTGATTTATAATAGAGAAATTTACTAACGTCATTCAATCTAAACAACTGCAACCAATACATGTGATGATCAATGACAAGACGTTTTCAAATGAAATCCACTTAAATAATAAAAATCGAATAACAACATTTGAGTATTTTCACGTGTAGATTACACTCCTGGGGGGTTATTCTGGCACTCATTGCGATCTCGCGCCACGTCATAGATTTTCCCTATCAGAGGGGAAGTGTGACATTTAAATCATAAATTTGTAATTAATAATACATATTGACGTTTAAAAATACAATTAACATAAAGTTTGGTATTAAATTTATATTACTAGATGATCCTGTAGTACAAAAAGAGATCACAGGCAGATTTTTTTAATTAATGATGACGTCATTAATTGCGATAAGCGATACGAGATACATGCCAGAATAACCCCCCAGGAGTTTGGTCCGTTTCTCCCGAATCACCCTGTATATTGCATTCTGTATAATTAGCAAATTTAATAATAAAATAAATTCTGATTAAAATTTTTGCTTCACTAAATTGAATGCAACATTTTTATTTTTATCATAATTAGATAAATAAATTTTTAATAATATAACTACAGTGCTTTTATTTGTTTATTTAGTTTCTATAAATTCATTTTTTATTTATTTTCATTTTTGTTATGTTGTTATGTTTTATTAAAATAATAAATTTTTAAATATAAATAAAATAAAATAATTATTTGTTTGCCGAGTACAATAGTATGATTTAAATTTATATTAATATATCAACAATAACCTTTACGAACTTGAACAATGTTTCTTTTATATTCCATATCACTTGCGTTTATGTATATTTTTTGCAATTTTAATATTGCTTTTTACCGCGTCGTGTGTACTTCTTTCTGTAGTTCCTTTTTTTTAATTTGAGTCAAATATGTTTATTTTTTCAATTCAATTATATATTTATAATTCTAAGAAAATATCTCTTATGCCAATTATAATCTGACGGCAGAGAAAAACGTTTTTAAAAAAGATAAGATTAATTTTATTAATGAAATGAATAGGCTCACGCCTTAACATAGACTGAACTAAATGGTTATTTTAAAAGTATTTATATAAATCAAAAGTGATTAGTAAGCTTAAATCTAGGTGCAGATGCACGGTGTTAATAATATCTGAAATAACATTTATTTATTATTCCGCTGAGCTGGCATCTGTGTGGATGAATGGCGTTCATATAACTTGCTGATCTTGCGTCTGGGTCAATGAATGGCATTCATATAACTAATGAAAGGCGTTCATATAACTCTTCCATCATTAGATCAGAATTCTGGGGTTTGGAACAGGATTCGGCAATGTCGCATCTGGGTTAGGTTCTGCTTCTATCTCATTTTTAAACCGTAGATTTTTAACATAATTGAAGACATAATATATTATGATAATGATAATTATAATATAAATAATAATTGTCCAGACACTGATGTTGTTGTAGTGTAAAGGCTCTTCCAATATTGTTTGGATTTTTTGGTCCTGCATGTTTAATGCGTTGTGGATGTTCTTTGTTTCGTCAAGATTAATAGAGTTTAGTTTCATTGGCTTAAACTTAGCCATTGAGTTGGTGTTTTCAACTTTAAATTCGATTGTAGGCAAATTAATAATTTTGAATTTGCTCTCGGAGTTTTTGTAACTTGGAATGGTAATATTTCCAATTTTGATTTCACAGATAGAGTTTGTTTCTAGAACATACGTTCCTTGAAGTGGTATGTTATCTTTGTTGGGCCGCAAACTTGTGTAGCTACTACTTTATCTGGTAAAATGACGATCCATTTGTTGTAATTTTCCAATTTTTAAATTTTTTCATTCTCGATTAGGACTGGTATTTGTTGGCAGTTGGTAATATTTTTTGAATACCTTAACATTTGTACTTCGCATGAGGCTTCATCTTCGTGGATTCTTGTTGGGTATACGTTGTTGCAGATGAAATCTTCCGGCGTTATTTCATGGCAGTTAGTGTCAAAAAACATGTAATTTCTTTCATTTAGGATAAGGTATTTGGACTGCGGTAAAATAGTTTTGAATGTTTTGTTTTCAGGGATAGGTAGTGAATATAAATGAAAATAGTTGTAGTTTTCATTTTTAACTATTGGAATTTCGATAATAAATATGATTTTATTCTCATTACTATAGCTTTTGATGTTAACAACTTTCTCAAACAATAACACGTTCTCTATCTTTGGACCGAAAGGTAACTTGTTTGTTAATAAATGGTTATTGATTAGTTTTATTTCCATTAACAGCTCGCTTGGTTCAATCATAGAATTATGAAAAATGTTTAATTTAGAAAACGTGATGGCAGTTTCTATGCTTTCTAGAATCTCATTGATTACTTGATAAGACGTGATTACTTGAGATATTATGACATGTGATAGAAAATAATGGTAAGTTTCAATATTCTTTAACTCGACTGTTTTAATAATGCTTTCGATTTTTAAAATTCGAGATTGTAAATTTAATTGATTGTGAGCCAGAGTTTTGGTACTTTCTTTAAAAGTTTGAATTGATCTTTGAAGAAGTGTTATTTGGTCTTTAATTAACGATTTAATCTTAACTTGGTTTTTAGAGAGTGTTGTGATAGCATTATCATATCTTTCTGCATCATTATTATCTAAGTTACCTGTTAATGACTTAATCACATTTCCAAGTCCATTTATAAGTCCTCGTTTTGTTCTATTATTATTTAGAGGGTTTATTTGGTTTATTAACGTTGATATTTTATGTTCTAATATATCAACTAACCGATATGAATTATAAAACTCTTTATTGTAATTAGACTTGGTTTTGTTACTTTCAAATGCAATTTTTTATTTATTGAAGTTTGTTTGAAGTGAGTGAAACTCATTTATTACTTTTAATATATCGAATATTTGGATGAAGGATTAATGGTCAATTTTGATCTGTGCGTTGCCTATTTTGAGTGGTAATAAACCTGAGTTGGAATTCAGGTTTTGGAATCTTGGGGATGTTAATTCACTACTGCTGTAGGTGATGAACCTGTAACAAGAATTGGTTTTCTTAATTATTTTACGTGAATTATTTGCTTCTTGTTTTTATTTAGTTCATTAGTAATTTCTACTCTATTTTGGTCGAAGACTTCTGTTATTTTATATGGTCCAATAAATTTGTTATTTTTCTTGTTTCTAGTATTGGGGTTTTGTTTATAAACTATTTGTCCTAGATGAAATTCATTAGATTCTCCCTTTTCATTTGATTTTGATATAATTTTATGTTTGTGGTCTATAATTTTTTCAGTTACATCTTGATAAACATGTTTTTATTTTTTTTTTATGATTTTCAACATAATCATTGTAGAAGGAAATTGGTGCAAAAATTTCGTTTGGACTTCTTGATTGGGTATGACCAAAAGTTAGTTCAAATGGTGTAAAAATAGTTAAACTATGTATTGAACTATTATATCCTATGATAGCATAATCCATTAAATTGTTATCATTTGGGTAATTTTCATTTAATAAACGTAGATGTTCGACGAGGGTTGAATGGAATCTTTCTATAATACCGTTGGATTCATGGTGAGCCGCTGTAGTAAAATGTACGTTGATCTTGTGTAACTTTAATATTTCTTTCACCATTTTGTTATCAAATTTTTTTCCATTATCGACTACTATTTTTTCTGGTACTCCAAATGATGTAAAGTATTTTATCAAAGCATCACTGATATTGATAACTGTTTTGCCTATGATGGGTAGAGCTTGTGCAAATTTTGTAAAAGGATCTACTAAAGTTAGGTAATTATTGTTATTGTAAATAAACACATCAATGTGAAATATTTGAAAAGGCTTTGAAGCTGTTTCGGTGAGCATTGGCGGGGTATAAAGGGTTTTTCGTGCATATTTTGCTCTTTGACAAATATCGCATACGTTAATAAATTTTGTTACTGTCATTTTCATGTTTATCCAATAGTAGTTTCGTTTGAGATATTCGATGGTTTCATTTATCCCTCTGTGGTTTGATTTACTTTCATGGTGATTTTTTATTAAAAGAATCTGTTCTTCTGTATTAGTAATCGTATTTACTTTTTTTAGACATTGTATTAATGTTTCGGAGAAATGCTCTAAGTATATTCTAGAAAAATCTTGATAAAATTCATCTTTGTGAAAATGCAAATGATATAATTTTTTTGAAATAGTATAATCTCTTAGAAATTGTAAAATTAGATTTGAGTTGTTTGTACTAGGAATTTTTAAAGTAATTATTTTAAGGTGTTCATAATTTTCTTGGCTGACATCTAATTTATCATATATTTGTGGATAAATTAAAATTTGGTTTTGTTTATTATTTATTATTTTGTCTAAAATTCTTATTCCATCATTTGTTGTTTTGTTAAAGTTAGTATGTTGCGTTGTCATCGTGATATACTCTTTTGGTTCTACATTCTCTATTGCTGGTCTTATTTGTATGTCCGATATTATGTTAAGTCGTTCCCTTGGTTGGAGCAAACTAGTAGTTTGAATAGGATTTTCAGCTAAATAGCGTAAATATTCAAGCGTCTCATTATTAATCTCGCCTGGGTTATTGATCATCAATTCGTCTTCTAAAGCGTTAATTTGGACTTCTGAGTTTAGCTCATATATGTTAATATAAAAGCTTTTGTCAAATATATAATGAATCATTTCATAAACTTGTGAGTAATTTAGCTTGTCTAATCCACATCCTAATTTTGACATGGCAATTTTGTTTATGTTGTTGTTTAAACAAAACAATTTTAAATTTGATAAACAATTAAACAAATTTTCATACTTAGGTTTTTCAAAATATTGATTTTTTGTTATAAGGTAGAATATATATCTATCGTTGGCATTTAGATAGACAAAAAAATTTAACTTAGGGTTTTGATTTTTTAATTCTAAAACGTTATTATATCTGGTCTTAAAATCTTTTGCTATACCACTTCCCATATGTAGATCTTTGCTTACACAATGGCATAAAGCAAAATCAATTGGTGCCTCAAATATGTTTCCACATTTGTTTATAATAGTTGGTGATTTTTTAATTTGTTTAAGTTGTTTAAAGTGATCATAATTTAATATTAAGTTGTTTATGGGACTAATTCTACTTAAAGCGTCCGCATTTGTGTTTAGACTTCCTTTTTTGTAAATAATTTCGTACTCAAATTCTTCTAATTTGAGTCGCCATCTTACTAGATTTGAGTTTGGCTCTTTTAGTTTGAATAACCAAATCAGTAGTCAATGATCTGTATATATGGTAAATTTTCTACCATACAAATAGGGTCGGAAATATTTGCAAGCCCAAACTATGGCTAATACTTCCTTTTCTATTGTACTGTATTTTTCTTCAGATTCATTTAAGGTTCGTGATGCAAATGCAATTGGTTTGTCAGAACCAATTGTACCTTGTGATAAGATTGCTCCTAAAGCAATATTAGATGCGTCCGTGGTCAAAATAAATTCCTTTGAAAAGTCTGGATACTGTAATATTGGGGCACTCGTCAATAAATTTTTACAAGTATTAAATGCGTTGATAAAGTTCTGATCATGAACAATTTTAGTATTCTTTTTTAGGCATTGTGTTAATGGTTTCGTAATTTTAGCGAAATCCTGAATAAATTTTCTGTAGTATATATCCAACTAGTCCTAGAAAACTTTTAATTTCTTTTGTAGTATTAGGAATGGGGAAATGTTTTACTGCCGTGATTTTATCAGGGTTGGGTCTGACACCATCAGTTGTTATTTGATGTCCCAAGTAACTAACTTCTTTTCTTAAAAACTCTGATTTATCTAATTGTATTTTAAAGTTAGATTGTCTCAATCGTTTAAACACTAGTTTTAATCGGCTTATGTGTTCCTGAAGGGAAGTGCTAAAGATAACAATGTCGTCGAGGTAGACGAGACACATTTCGTTTTGGAGACCTCTCAATACATTATCCATTACACGTTGGAATGTTGACGGTGCATTCTTCAAACTGAAAGGCATGCGTTTAAATTCATAATGCCCGTTATCAGTAGAAAACGCTGTTTTTTGGACATCTTCTGGGTTCATCTCAATTTGGTGAAATCCGTTGGCCAAATCGAGGGTTGAAAAGTATTGGCTTCTGCCTAATTTGTCTAAAATTTTGGTTATCAAAGGTACTTGTCGTCTATTGTACGTTTGTTTAACTTGCGATAGTCAATTACTATTCGCCATTTCTTTTTTCCTGATGCGTCGGATTTTTTCGGGACGATTCAAGTTGGGCTAGACCATGGAGATAGCGAGTCTTGTATGATATCTTGTTCTAGTAGTTTATCAATTTGTGTTTTAACTTCTAATTTATGGATTTCGGAGTAACGATACGTTTTGGTAAATATTGGAGATTCATTGTTTAAATTAATTTTGTGTTGAATTTTGTTTGTGAACGTTAACGGAATTTGCTCGTTATAAAATATGTCGCGGTATTCGTGACATAATTTTCTAATTGCTTGTTTTTCTTCTAAGTTGCAGTGTTCTAAGCAAAGATTTTTTAAATTTGATTTTAATAAATTATCGTGCGTTTGGTTTAGATCGTTATCAGTTTCCATCGTTTCTATAAAGTTTAATTCGTTGACGTTTAAAGATTCGATTGAAAAGGGGGTATTGATCTTAATATCTACTGTTTTGGTGTTTGAGTTGATTATAGTAGTTAAAGCAAAATAATTTATTATATTTACAACTGCGCGGGGTGACTCCACTAAATTTTCGAATTCTATATAATCTAAAATTCCCAAGCCTTCTTTATAATTTACTGGTAATTCGACTACTTTTTGAGTTCTGGCAGGTATTGTTATTGTATAACTTTTAACCTGTAAAGACCTTTTTAATTTGGTTAACTCTTCAGTTTCATATATTATTGGGATTTCAGTGTATGGTGTTTTTATAATTTTTGAATCAAGGTTTACTAAAGCCTTGAGTTGTTTGAGTAAATCTATTCCAATTAAGTCATCGTATTTTTGACTAAATTTAAATAAATAAAATTTATGTATTTTGCTTGTTTTAAAAATTTTGAAAACTTGTATTACCATAACTTCATTATGATAGCTAGTATCGTGAGCAGTTTGAATGTTAAAATTTTCATTAAAAATGTAACGCTTGTAAAATTTGTGTGCTAATTCTGGGTCAATTAAACTTCTTGAACTACCTGTATCAATTAGAAAATTTGCATTTAGTTGTGGAATAAAAATGTATGGTAGGTTAGCTTTAAGTGACAGGTTATCATAACTTTGTAATTTAATTACCTTTTCTGCAGCTGGTATATTTAAGGTGTTCAGTTTTGCAATAATAAGGCTTCTGGCATCTTGACAACGCATACCAAAAGTGTAAAGTGTCTCGTTTCTATTTAGATGCAAAGTATTCAAATCTTGGATCAAGCATTCTATGTTGCGTTAATCACCAAAACTTAAGTTTAATAAATCTCTTATTTCGTTCCAGGTTCTTAGTTCTATTCTTGAACCAATCAAGCTTATAGCTCAACCTGCTAATTTGCCAATAATTGCTCGCGAAATAAAATTATTTAATTGCAAATTATTCGGGTCGGAAAATGTATTTATTAAATTTTCACAATTATCTATAAAAATTCTCAAAGTATGGGGGTTTCCTTCGTATTGAGGAATAGTATCTATGTGTAATTTTAATAAATGGTAATTGACCGGTACAACCATTTTGAAACTTCGTGAATTTTACAAAGTCAATTAAAATTATTTGCGTAAATTGTTAATATCAATCACAGTATTTTATTATTATATATTTTTTTTTTAATTAAATATATACTATATAATTTTTGGTTGGGATAGGAGATAAGAAATTGTTTTCGTTTTTTGACTTACAGTAGTAAAATAATTGTGTTCATTATTCTCGTGTTGATCCCTCGTTCTTAATCCTAGTGCCAATGGGATTCGGGCGATGTGTGTCCTTTGTCCTTGGTCTTCCTAATCTATGTTGTATTAGGGGATGTTGGCGATGCATGTCCTTTATCCTTGGTGTTGTTGTCTGGGGTTGGCAATGTTGTCCTCTTCCAGATGTTGAGTCTATGATGTCGTGGGTCTAAATTTTTTGCTGTTTCTGTTTGTGAAGTTGACAAACTTTCACAGCACTTGTAATTTAATTATTCACTTCTCTTCGGTTCAGTTTATTTACACTTTTGTTTCATTTCTGTCTTTTAACTATTAAAATAGACCGGTTTTGCGGTTTTTCGTAACCGTTAGACAGATCCTACCGACTGCGCCAATTATAATCTGACCGCAGAGAAAAACGTTTTTAAAAAAGATAAGATTAGTTTTATTAATGAAATGAATAGGCTCACGCCTTAACATAGACTGAACTAAATGGTTATTTTAAAAGTATTTATATAAATCAAAAGTGATTAGTAAGCTTAAACCTAGGTGCAGATGCACGGTGTTAATAATATCTGAAATAACATTTATTTATTATTCCGCTGAGCTGGCATCTGTGTGGATGAATAGCGTTTATATAACTTGCTGATCTTGCGTCTGAGTCAGAGAATGGCATTCATATAACTAATGAAAGGCGTTCATATAACTTGCCAATGGTGTTCAAGCAGTATATAAACTATACTTAATTTATTAAAAAAAACATATAAAACAGTTTAAATATATAATAGGTAAGCTTAGCAGGTATGTAACTGGATTAAATATTCAGCTTTTTAATGACTTAATGTCAAAACTAACTGCCAATTACACATCAATCACATTTGTCGATCATATATGCGACATTGACAGATGTGCAACCGATACTAGTGAAAAAAGAGAGAAACTATTATAATTTAAACAACGTTGTGATGCATATATTTAGTAAGTTGTTTGATTATTAAATTAATGAATAGTGTTTAAAACAATGTATAAACTAAAACTAGTATTCCTAACCTATATGTTTTGTATATATATTAATTACTAGAGAGCGGATTCCTAACTATTATGCTTACGCTAAATAGTTAAATCATCGAAAATATGTCTAAATATATGCACCAATAGTGGAGAATGTAATCATTTAGCACTAAGTTTTTTACGCTTTTTTGGCTTTTTTTGAATTTCGTGCTTATTTCAAGATTTGGTGCTTATTTTTAAGCCTTTTCTTCAGTTTTGATGCATTTTTTTTTATGAAAATCAGATTTTTTGTGAAATTTAATGGATTAAAATGTACATAAAAAAACGCAAACTATTTTATTCTTTAGAAAACGTAAAGCAAAATTTACGTATCAAGATCTTGCATATTTTTTATAATATTATTTAGACAAGTTTAATATAATTCTGTAAATCCCGACTGAGCTCATAGCGTATTTTAGTGCCATTTCTTCAAGCAAATCAAATAAGTGTATTTTATAATTCCCAAAATAATCGGTAGGTCGGGGATTCTTTCAATTTCGAAAATTTTAAAAACGTTGTAATACAGTTTTCGGATCCTGCAAGTAAGTCAGTAAAAACCTACCAAGCAGTTCTAAAAAATAAAGAACTTCAAAATAATTTAGCTTTCTTAAAAGATAATTTTGGTGTTGTGAGTCATGCCATATAATCGCTAGAAAAACAAAAAAACACGTTAAATGAAAGTCTAAGTATAATTAAAGATTTCAAAGATGCAATTTTAAAAGTACTAGGCTACCCCCACATACCACCAAAACACCTAAACAGACATCAAATAAATATGTACCGCCAATAATAATACATGGAAAAAACCGTTGTGTGCCAATTGCAACCCTGTCAATTACACTAAATGCCCGGTATACCTGGACAAATTAAAGAACAAACGCCAGACAAAAGCAGCAGCAGCAGCACCAATAACATCACCAGGCTACAACGGCACCAACAATAGAAAGTTTCCACAACCACATTGGAGCAACTGGCAACACCATTTAATTAGAATGCTCCAAAGCCCACCCAGCCATATCAAGACGTATGTAACCAAGCAGCACCCAGCAACAATACATTTTTTGAACTGCAGAATGAATTTGCTATTTTAAATTCTAAAGAATATTTAAATTTTATGCTGGAAGCTGTGAGGGAACATAACTCACTTTTAGACCGGTGCAATTCAGTCACAGACAAGTTCCACGTTATGGCGGAATTTTATACTAAACTTGAACGCAGTCATGGATAATTTACTTGTTTGTGGCTAGAATGCAAACGGTCTTGCGACCAGAAAAGCTATTTTAAGAAAGTTTTTGACAAGAATGAACATTGACGTTTTAACCGTTTTGGAGACAAAGCTCAAGGGATCACAAACATTTCAAATTTGAGGATACACTTGCATTCGAAACGACAGAGCTGACGGTTACGGCGGGGTGGCCATTCTCGTCAAAAACTCTGTTCCGCACATAGTCATCAACAACATCATCAACACGACTTTAGAGCAAACTGCTATCAAACTTGCCGACAACACAATCATTTTTTCAATTTATAACAGACCGTTAAATAAATTTACAGACAAAGACTTACGCAACTTACTTGACGTTGGACAGAAAGTGTTAGTTGTAGGAGACACATGGAAGTGTTTCACTCAACATTTTCACTGCATTATCAATCATCCGGATGACCCTACCCACTTTTCACCAAATGGGTCGACACCAACGACAATTGACTTGGCGATTATTAAAAACGTAGACTGTTTACAAGCACGGACTGTACAAGAACTTGTTTCTAAACTTAACCCTGTACTGTTTTCTTTACCGAGGCACGTCAAAAACAAAGTTAAAAAAACAGTATACGACTATAAAAACGCAGTCTGGATAAATTTTTGCAAAATTTTGATAAACAATGACATTCAATCAACTGATGAATTCGACGCTGAAACTGTTAAACTGACAGAAGCCATTCAATGTGCTAGAGACAAAACTGTACAAAAAATGACACTTTTGCTGTACAAAGTGATAATCTCTTGCAAAGTTTTACAACTTATAAATGAGAGAAACTGTACCAAAAAGACATGGCAACGGACAAGAAATCCAGTAGACAGACAGAATCTTAATGAACTTAACAAACTCATTAAGGTGACAAATAATAAACCTAACAACGACAGATGGACCAATAAATTACAGAACCTTTTTACAAGAGACAACTCTTTGTGGAAATTGACAAAATCACTCAAAACTAAGTATGATCCGATGCCCTCTCTTAAACACAAAGGCGATATCGTCATGCCAGATCACGACAAAGCCATAGATTTTGCTGAAGTGTTCAGAGAGGTACACAGACTAGACGCCACTAATAACAACGATCACAGATTAATTGAGGAAACTGTTCAGCAATATCTAAATAATGTAGATATACCACCAACAGCTCATCATAAACAACTGACAAGTCCTAGGGAAATCCGTTCATTCATTACAAAACAGAGTTTACGAAAAGCACCCGGACCGGACACAATCACCAACACTGTACTAAAAAACCTCACAAAAAAGGCCATAGTACAGCTGACACATATCATAAATAGCATGCTAAAACTTTTGTACTTTTTAAAAGTATGGAAATCAGCCATCATCATACCCATATCAAAGCCAGTCAAGGATAAAACCTTGCCAATTAATTACAGACCAATAAACCTACTCAATGTTCTGGGTAAACTAGCCGAAAAAGTTATACTGGATTGTTTAGACAGACATGATGGTAAACACAAGGTTATAAACAATCACCAGTTTGGCTTTAAGGTCAAACATAACACCACCCAGCAAGTAGTACGTATTGCACATAATATTCTTACAAATTTTAATAAGAATTATGTGACAACAATGCTGCTACTTGACATTGAGAAAGCTTTTGACAAAGTTTGGCAAACCGGTATCATTTACAAACTCATTAATTACCATTTTTCGGACAACATCATTACACTCATCAAATCATACTTTGATGGGCGCTTGTTCAAGGTCAAAGTGAATGAAAGCATATCAAGTTCACAAATCATTGCAGCCGAGGTACCCCAAGGTTCTATTCTGAGACCCAAGCTGTTTAACATCAACATTAACGACACGCCGACTAATTTTAAGACAAAGACAGCACTTTACGCCGACGACACAGCAATATAAGCTCACTCGCACAATGCTATTGTGTTGAGTAAGCAGGTACAGATACACGCTGATGTGCTGGTCAAATATTTTGAGAGATGGCAGATTAAGTTAAATGCTGCTAAAGCAGAAACTATCACATTTTCTCAAAAACTTACCGGTACAAAAATGTTTGTCCCACTGAAACTGCATGGTAACGCTGTGAAAGAGTCGAATAATGTCAAATATCTAGGTGTAAAGTTGGACAAAAGACTAACTTACAAAGACCACATAGGCAGTACACTGGTGAAATGCTACGGAGCACTTCTTATATGAAAAAACATATTCTGAACTACAACCAAAACGGTAGCAAACACAAATACCCTACTAGACATGGACATTTGCTTGAAGTTCCTAAACATAAAAGAACAATGTTTGCAAAAGGGGCGCTTTGTATGGAAATAAAAGTATTTAACAAACTACCAGAACCAACAAGTTAGAGTATATCATCTTTAAGAAAACTGTGAAAAAATGTCTTTTAAATTTATGTTTATATTCTGTGGAAGAGTACAATGAAGTGGATATGACGTGTTTTTTATAATATTTTAACTAACTGTAATTGTTGTTTTAAGTTTATTATTTTAACTTGTGAAATAACTTATGTATATTGTTTTTATTGTATTTTATTTTTTGTAATTTTATATTTATATATATATATGGCCATGTATGAGTGAAGTGGTACAAAAAATATTTTATTATGTCGCAAACTTTGGGGATCGATTTTTTAATATAAACTTTGGTCCCTTGATTTTTTTGTGCTAAACAATGCCGAGATTTTTAGGGTACAACTTTAAAAAATGACAATTTTTTACCTTATTTTGCAATTTTCAAACGCTTGTAACTTTTTAGGGATTTTTTATGCAAATTATTAGATAACATTTATTGCTTAAAATTTATCAAAAAATAAAAAAAAATGTGTTAGAGACATTTCCGTTAATTTTTAAAATGTTTTTATTCTATTAAAAACAATTTAAAAAAAAGATGTTGGGTATTTTTAATTTTTTGTTTAATAACATAGAAGTTGGTAAACGTAGTGTATTCTACAACTTTTCCCAATGGCAAAAAACGCGCTGTACAATTTGTTTGCGTGGCATGTATGTAAGTAAGCAAATAAGAGCGAGAAGCTAAATGAAACTAAAAAAACAAAAAAAGCCAACTAAAAAATGGACCGTGAAAAGATAGACAAGAGAAAACATTTAAACATTTACAAAATTAACAAAAATAAGAAGAAAAAGAAAAAAAAAACTATTAAAGAAAATCAAACTGAATGAATTGACTCTGACCATTTTAATAAGCAACCAGAGGATACAAAAAACTAACTCTAAACGGAGATTCTAGAATTTTACTAAAAGTAAAACTGGCAAACCTAAATCTACCAAAAGAGATACATTTAATAGAGCCACACAAAATATTTATGAAAAGAAGAAGATACAACAAAGAAGAATTAATAAAGGTATAGAAAACCTAAAAAGATACATAAAAACAAAGCAAATATCTAAGCTGAATAACGCAAGAATGAGAGAGAGGAGAGATGGATGTCAGTAGAACAAAAAAAGAGAGTATAGGAAAAGATGCACAGCATGTGTTGCCGCAGCAAACTGTGTAAATTTTGCAGTGCCAAAACCAGCCTACTTTAAACTAGTACCACATTAGTGACAATGGCAAAGACACACTAACAGCAGGATCAACGCAACCAAATAATATTGGCATGCGCTTGTCATTTTCAAGAATCAATTGTAAAGGCCAACACCTCACTACGTTCTAATAAAAAAACATTCATAACCTTATTTAAAGTGCATAAAAAACTGCCGGTAATTTTAAATTTTTAATGATATTGATTTGAGAAGTTTAAACGCTGTTTAACAATGTCGTTAGTGTTTTCTAAAAAAATATTAACTTCTTGGTAAACTTTTTTAACGTGCATCAAATCAGTATCCTGTGTCATTAAGAAAAAGCATTGAAGTTTAATTGAATGCTAAAGACCATTTTTGCCAATAATGACAAGGTTAAAGTTTTATTTGTTTTGTAACGTTTTAGCAATTTTCCACATACAATTTTTGCCATTATTGAATTTTGTCCAACTTTATATCAGTTCTAATTTCTTTGTAAAACATGCTTAAAATCTTCCAAACTTTAAGGTACTTCTCTTGCAAATTTTTGTCTTTTAGCAAAAAATAATCCTAGAGAGTTATAGGCGCAAACCTGATGGGTTTTAAAAAATTATTTTGTAATTTTGTAAATTAGATTAACATTGTTTGTGAGCTGAACATTTTTTTCTAAAGCTTAACTACTAATATTTTCTAATAGGTATTGTAAGAGAAAGTCTAATCCGATTAAATTACAATTTTATTGTTTCTTTCTTCCAATTTTGTTCAGTAGCGTTCTTGTAATACTAGTCTGTAATCAAAGCACGTCAATGGTTTTGATTTTGATTTATAAGTTTATGTTCTTGAGTATTTCTACGTAAGAGCTTTAGTAAATGGGTTTATTTAGACTCAGTAAAGCTTGACCTTTGACGTTGTTTTTGGCATTGTTTTACGTCGGATACTTAGAATGAAAGTTCCCAACAATTATGATGGGAAAATAACTTGTAAAGATTGTTTTAAAAGCAACAGATTTGATGAGGTTAGCTAAACTGATGTAAGCAAATGCATGAATGAGCCTAGCTCAGACAATTCCATTTGTTTTAAACATCAGTAGTATCTACTTTAAAATGAACCAACATTTAGATCAGTGTTTTAAACTTTTGGTTTATTTTCGACGATTACTTACATCTGCGTTTATGGTTTAACTCAGACACTAACATCAATGTTTTGTTTGAAACAAACTTTGGTAATTTATTAATAGCTTTAAATGATGAGGAGGCAAATATATTAAACTCTTTACAAATTGCTGTTATTTAACGTGTTTAGGATAAGTAGCAAGAAAATCAAAACAAATTTATTTATGAGAAGTATAAAGAAGGATTTGTCTTGGGTTTATGCGCAGGTTTGCTTTGTGAAGCAATTATTTTGATATCTATCTAGAATCTAGCAAGATAAGTATTAAAGCAAAAAAAACATTGTCAGAAAATGTGTTCTTGGAGCAATCCACTGATTAGGCTTACCAAAAGAAATATGTCTTACAGACCAAAAACATTTCTTAAGGATATGCCAGTGGCGTTGTTATTGAGTAATGCTACCGCCTAGTTTTATTGGCGCAACTGTTACCTTTTACTTTAATGCCCAAAAAGTTGGTAAAATTGTTGATTTTTGTATTTTTATGCAAGATGATTGTAAAACGAAGAAATTTGTTTTTTTATTTTGTGAGTATTGAAAGAAGCAAAATGCTTGTTTTGCGTTTTTTTTTGTTAGGTATTTGAAAAGTCTATAAAGGGTTGGGTGAGGTTGTCAATAGTAGTGTGGTCACCAAAAGAGCCTAACGACCTAACTTTGATAATGGCCGTTTTTGCTTTCTTTTTTTTTGTAAGAACTAGTGTTTTTTGTTAATACAAAAGCCGAACGGCAAGAATTAGATGGCGGTTGGGTGGTGTTGTCACCAAAAAGGTCTAGGTTCTTAGCTGCAGGCTTGAACCTAATCTTAGTAAATGCCATTTTAGTTTCTCACTTTTTTCTTAGCAACGATGGCGCTGTTAGTGTTGGCAGATGACTTTTGTGCTATTTAATCTAAAAACAACTGCTTAGGTGTGGTTGATGGCTTTTTAAAAAGAATCTGTTGGATCGTGGTATATTTTGTCGTTAGCAACGTTATCTGTAATTGGCTCGCTTTTTTTCTAGTGCTGGAGATTCTAAGTAAACAGCTGCAGTAATGATCTCTTCATGCACCTGAAAATAATTTGTTTTTTGTGAGGAATCCAAAGATAGTCAATTGTAGTTTCGGAAGTAAACAGATTCTTGTTTCAACTAAATCCATAACCTTGCTGATGTTAGATAGTGGTGCAAAGGCGGTGGCAGTTAAGGCTATTGTTGCAATAGTTGCAACCGGTCTCTTGATAGTTAGTTGCAGAGCTTAGAGTTAGTGGTCAAAGTTAGATATTTAGTCATTTTAGATTTGCATTTTTTTAATTTTTTTTTTTTCTCAAGAATCAAACAGTTTGCGAGTCTTCAAACTGTTGCTCCAGCAGCAAAGCCAAAACTAAAGCAAAAATTGTAAAAAAATGTTGGAATGAAAAAGTAGACAATAATAAACAGTTTTTATTAATACGTAATCTTTACCTATCCATCCATTTATAACAAAATTAAACCAAAAATTTATTTAAATAAATTAACTAAGTTAGTTCGAAGCACACATAATGCTATATTAGTATCAACAACATTCATTTATTATGTACTTC
Organism: Tachinus rufipes; assembly: GCA_963932245.1. NCBI lineage: Eukaryota > Metazoa > Arthropoda > Insecta > Coleoptera > Staphylinidae > Tachinus > Tachinus rufipes. Next base: position 92,505,660 of record OZ010747.1, on the reverse strand, counting down.
TTCTTATAACTTTGATTGGATATCCTTTTAATGCTCTAATCATTATAACTTGATCAATTTCAATATCTTCTATCTTCTTGTAACTAGTTTCAATGTGGAATCTTCTGACAATTGTTGCAACCAATGTTTTCATAGACATCATTGCATATTTTAAACCTACAACATTGATTTAAAAAAAGTTTTGTGTATCAAATTACGTTAAACCATTTACAAACCTATACAATTTCTAGGTCCACCTGAAAAAGGCAAGTATGCATACGGATGTCGTTTAGATATTTCATCTGCACTAAACCGTTCCGGATCAAATTTTAACGGATCTGGATAAAGTTCTGCTTTGCGATGAACACATAAAATGCCCAATACTAAACCAGCACCTTTTGGTAAAACACAATGACCTAAAATGGAGTTTATAGTACATCGAAATTAATATTATTTTAATGAATACCTAAATCGGTATCTTCTTCAACTTTTCTTACAACAATTGGTCCTACAGGGAATAATCGCATTGTTTCTTTTATGAATTGTTCTGTATATGTTAGTTTTGGTAGGTCTGAGTGTTCCACGGATCGATCACTACCTACATTTTCTATAACTTCTTCGTAAACCTTTTGCTGTTAAATAATAAAGTTAGTAGTGGTTATATAAATCTGCAAATGCTATCTAATTTCAAAAATGTATTTAAAACCTTAATTGTTTGTGTATTATATAATAAACTGACCTGATATTCTGGAAACATTCCCAACATAACCATAATGAAAGATAGCGTTGTAGCACTTGTATCACTTCCCTACAATACAACTTGGTTTGTAATTTGTTTAAATAATTTGCAAAACAATGTTAAAGGCGCGGTTTAAGAAGGTGAGTTAAGTTATGACACTCCTTAAACCGCGCCCTTAAATACTTTTTTTGCAAATATAATAAATTTAATTGTATAATTACCGCAATTATAAATAACGTAGTTTCAGCTAAAAGATCTTTTTCATTAAGATTTGCTCCATTGGCTTGCAATTCAATTAATAAATCCAAAAACGTCTGTCTTGTATTTTTTTCTAAAAATAGTAACGTTAAGAACTTAACAATAATTAAAAAACAATTTATTTACCATTGATTTCAGCTTCCAATAATTTTTCTTGCATCTTAATTTTATATTCGGCTTTTTTTTCTTGAATAATCTACAATTTAATATTTTTTTAAATATTATAGAATTTTATAAATTGTACTTACGTTTTTTGTAAAATTTGAGACTGAATTACATGTTTCTTGGAGCTTTTTACTAATTGGAAGCAAATTGAAAATAAAATCGCTGTGTAACAAAACGTTGAACGCTCTTGTCATTATAATTTCCAAACCTCTGCAAACATTTTTTAATTTTTTTTTTTTTAATTTTAAACTATTTTATATTTGTCTTTAGAAATATGTTTGTTATCTAATTTATACTTACAAAGACATATCCTTTCCTAGAGTGCAATCAGAAGATTGTGCATGCAAATTAACACCCATTGAAGTTTCTAAAAAAAAATGTTTTTAAATATTTATATACAGCAATCCACGTTTTTTGATGCTTTTGAATATTAGATTTTAATAAACTTCAATACCATACTATGACTCTAATTTGCATTAATTCAGACCAAAAGTTTACATACAGGATGGACCATGTAACGTTTGGAATTTGAACTACCGTTTATTTTGTTTTTCAAAGATATCGTTATCGTTAGCCGTTCATTCGCCACTGCTAGCGCCTTAGTCTCTTCTTTGCTTGTAATGCTGGCAACTTACATTACAAGAGACCTACAGTTTTAAGTGGATTTTGAACCACTGGAGAGATTTAATTACTTACAAGACGGGTTGAGAATTGGAAGAGCGTATAGACATGTAAAAAGTATATCACTGTAGTTGGGAATCAAACCCACGATCTTTGGTACAGTGGTCGGATGCCTAGACCATTGCAGCACGCTCTCTTCAAAGGTACAATGACATTTATGAGTTGACAGAAATTTAGTTATATGTTTGATATTTACAAAATTGGACACTTTACAATTGAACAAAGTTGAGAAATAATGAAAACTTACTTCCAAAATAGTAAGTCTTCTACTCAAACAGTTAGAAATTTACGAAACAAATTTGATAGAAAAGAAGTGCCTTCAAGGCAATTTGTGGACCAATTTGTGAAGAAAGTTTGCAAAACTAGATTGTTAGTGGAAAAGCAACAAGTTCTTGTTTTTGTCCTGTGCGTTTACCCAAAAAAAATTAATGTTGTTGCGCAGAATGTGCGTAAACATGCATCAACATCAACTCGTCATTGTCCCCAGAAACTAAACATTTTTTGCACTTTTCTGAGAAAAATTTTGCATAAAGATCTCAGAGTGAAGGCCTACATAGTTCAACTAGTCTAAAAAATAAAACCTCATGACCTTCCGATGCGTTTTTAGTTTGCCCAATGGGCTAAAGATCGTTTGGCCAAAGATAATTAATTTTATTAAAAAAATGTGTTTTTCGATCAAGCTCATTTTCATCTCAGAGGCTATGTTAATAAGCAAAATTGTTGTATTTAGGAATCAGAGAATCCAACTATTAAACAACCTATGCATCCACAACGAGTAACCGTTTTGATGAGAAAGAAGCCTCCAATAGTAAACATTACTGTACCATGCTAAACAAATTTTAGTTTCCAAATATTGAAGAGTATGAAACATTTAGTTCAACACTTACCACATAAGATATCAAGAGTATAATTCTCACACATTTGCTTAATATCAAAATAAGAATTATTATGAAACTCATCCAATTTATCACCAAAAACTACAGCTTGCTCAGCAAATACTTCAACAAAATTATCCAAAATTCTTTTATTAAATGCAGGATTAATCATTTTTCTATTTGTCCGCCATTTACAAACTAAAAATATTACATTAATATCTCTATTAAATAAAATTTTAATCATTTAATTACCTGGTGAATTAAAAATACACAACCCAAACATCTTCTCAGTAAACCTGTACAAATCATCTTTAGCCAAACAATTTGGACTATTCATTACTATTTCAATATCTTCAGGATTTGATAAACCGTAAAATAAGCGATGTCCTAACCATACTGTTCCTGGTGTTTTTGTCTTAAACATTGTTGTAATAGTTTTTGTAAAACCTAAAATTTATTAATTAATTTTACTTCGGTATAGTTTTATTTATACTTGCGGTTAGGTCCTCCAATAAAATGATGTGCGTGTCCAATTATTGGTAATTTTGATACGGGAGGATGTGGTAAGTTATCAGCCATTTTATACATACGACTACTTCTCAGTATCCATTCAATAAAAAATATTACAAATGGTATTAATACCAGCGTTAATAAAAACACGTGTGATTTTGGTTCCAATATTATATCATTGATGATTTGAAATTGTGTTGACAATTCCAGGATCATGTTTACGGTTTAGAATTATTGGAGTAGCTGAAATGAATAATAAATGTAGGTTATAGTTACACATAATTTAATAAATACATTTGATGACATTGTTATTATGTGCAATTCTAATTAATGTTTATTTGCAAACTTTTTTCTACTGCGTACGCTAAATCTAATAATTGCTTGGTACCTGATTTTAATTGTTTAATGTTGTGTCATCTAATTTACTATTAATGTTAAGAAGGGAAAATAGTTGTGATATTATAAATGTTTACAAAATTAAACTTAGCTTAAAATTATAGAATTTTCATAGTAAGTTTTATGTTAGTAATGAATTTATTGCGTCAATTTTTATGTTTCATGTAAGTTTGTTACGTTATTAACGTCATTTTGCATAATTGCATAGTTTTTAAAGTAATTCTATACTCCACATGAGTTTTTGACGTTAGTTTTGATGTATTTTATGAGACTAACGTGATTTTATAACAAATTTTATAGTAAAAAAAAAATTAAGCGCGTTTTTTACGTTATTGACGTATTTTTTTGCTTAAATTTAGAGTTTTAAAAGTAAATTTAATGTTACAAATTAGTTTTTTGCGTCAATTTTAATATATTTCATGTAATAAACGTGATTTTTTAGCAAATTTCATAATATAAAAAAGTTTTATACGCGTTTTTTACGTTATAAAAGAGTTTTGTGTGCATTACGCCTTGTTTTACCTGCAAGAACACGGTAGATGATGGTAACTTCAAATTTCTTTATGACAAACACTCGGGCAAATAGGCAGAACACAATTCTGAAACTACTGGTCCAATTTTTTTAAACTTTATTTCCGCCCGCCCGCCGAAGTGCTTACCATAAAAAAATTGCTTACGTCATTATCTTCTTGTACTTTAATGACTTCTATCAGTTTTTCTGTTAAGTTTTTTAGCTGCAAAAACACGGCAAATGATGGTAACTTAAAATTTCTTTATGACAAACACTCGGGCAAGTATAGGAATATGCTGCAGAAGTAGTACCTTTACCTGTGATTGGTCACACTAAGTGATATTATCAAAAGATGGACTACTGGGATTAATCCTTGCAAGATACCTAACTTTAACTTATGATTCCACGCGCCACACCCCGGGCAACTGCATTGACCTGCAAGCTAAACTAAATTAGAGTAACCAGATATAGTGAACACTAATGGTAGGCAGCGGTGCCATTAGTACCAAGTAGAGAACATCAAGAAAGTTTTTTCTAAACACTCTTCACTGAGCAGATAAGAGCATTACTGTAACAGTTACCACTGCTTTATCTCTGCAGTGTTGAAAACAATGGAAAACTACCACACTATATTTTGACAAACGTTTTAATAAATACAGACAAAATTGATCCAAGCAACCTGGCTAGAGCCCGACATCCATTGTGTGAAATTGACGACTGGCCATGAGGACGTGAATTCCTAGGCGTCACATAGACTAACTATACCACCAGGAAAAAACAACAACGCTACGACCAAACAAAATCAAGAATAGCCACTTGGAATGTCCGGGGGTTAAAACAGGCAGAAAAACTAACCATACTAGAAAATGAACTTGACTGATGCAAAATTGGAATTGCAGGTATCTTAGAAACTCACTAGAATGGCAAAAGACATTTATACTTCTACGGTACAAAAAACAAAAAAATCCATAGAGTAGGATTTCTAATATCTACCAAACTGAATAGATATGTGATGGGATACAAAACCATCAATGAAAGAATAATTAAATAAAACTCTACACACACCCACTCACTGTAAATATATTGCGACTCTAAACGCCTACCTCAGAAGCCAATGAAAAAGATATAAAAGTATTCTACAGAAAAGTGGAAACCTTGATCCAGAAAAAACCAAATGAAGAAGTGTTATTACTTTTAGAAGACTACATTGCAAAAGTTGGTAAAACGCTTAGGGATGATCATAACCGCTTTGTAGTTGAAAAGTATGAGCTAAGGAAACAAAACAATATAAGGAAGCCACTAATTCAGTTTAGCATAGAAATTTCCCTGGCCATTACAAATACTATGTACAATCATCACAAACAAAAACTTAAAAATCAGATAGATTACATCTTAATAAGTCAACGATGGAAATCATCCATTAGATCTGCTAAAATGCTACCATCAGCTGACTGTAAAAGCAATCATCAACTTCTAATGTGTAAATCCAATAATACAAAGCATGCAAAAGAACAAAAGCTACAAAACTTGCCAAATTAAATAAAAGCAAATACACAGAGTTTAACAGCGGCGTTATTACAAAGCTCAAAACAAATTCTCCCAAGAACAAAAATCCTGAAACTACAAGGACATACTTTAAACAAGCAATGCTAGAACCCTTAACGGAGCATTTCACAGATGCACAAACTCACCAAAAAAAGCCATGGAAAAACTCTCAACCTAATTGCAGCAAGAAAAGTGCTTAAAGCTAAAGGCCTAGACGATACTTTTAGCCTATCTCAATACAACACGCCACAACATCTACACTAACTCTAGACAAGAATGCCTACTACATAAATATATGTATTAAAGACTGCAAAGATTTGCCAAAAGTAATGACAAAAAAAAAATCTCAAAGTATAACTTGCAAAACTTCAAAACTGGGTTATAAGAGACACAGGAAACAACCTCGTTACGGAGCTAGACAAAATAGCTAAGGTATGGAGAAACTACTGTGAATCTCTATTTGCCAATGATACGGAAATTGAAACCACGCATACTGTCGACTACAAGGATAAACCAAGCATTCTACTTAACAAAATAGAGGCGGCAATCAGAAGAATAAAGAATAAAAAGTTGATAGTATAACTACGGAAATCATCAAAGCCTTGGACAAATAAGGACACAAAATGGTGCTTGAGTTGTGCCAAAATATATGGAAGTTGTGCACATGGCCCGGGGAGTAGTCCATCTCTGTAATAGTACTCCTAATAACTCTCACGTCACACGAGCAATATAATGCTGTACATTCTACAAGCATGACTGAATGCATTTCCATCACATTAAATCACTCTAGAGTACAAGCTGGCTTTGTTAAAGAACGCGGTACCAGAGAACAAATTCTCAATGCAAAAAAACTCATTAAAAAGGCATGCAAATTTAATGTTCTTATGTACCTATGTTTTGTTGATTACGCTAAAGCGTTTAATAATGTACAATAGGTAAAACTATAGCTCGCTTTAAAGAAAATGGAACTAACTAACCTAATTCAAGCACTATACAAAAAGAATGCAGCCGTTGTGGGGACTGACAACGTCAATTCAAGAAAATGCAAAGTTCAAAAGGACGTACGACATGGCTGTCTCGACTACTATATAATATCTACAGTAAGTATAAAGTGCGGCAAGTTCTGGAAAACTGGAATGGGGGTGTGAAAATTGGCGGAAAGAAGTTTTTCAATCTGCAATTTGCTGACGATACTCTATTGATAGCCAATGCCACTGAAAAACTTAATCAATAAACTAGCAATAAACATGAAATATGAGTTAGACAAAAATTATAACAAAATCAAGGTAATGATTGTCAATCGAGAGATAGAACATCTGGAAAAGCCTGCTCAAGTTGAAAACTGCAAGGTCTTAGAAAGATTTATATATCTTGGCGCAACAATCCACAGATCCGGCTCCTGCAAGTTTGAAATAAAAAGGCGTATTAAAATAGCACGCTTTGCAATGACTCAACTTACCAAGCTATGGAAAGACCGGAATATAACTAAATTTGCGCTAAAAATAGCTCTAGTATTTCCTGTCTTTACGTATGCTTCCGAAACATTAAAGCTGCCAATAGACGGCAAATCGATGTCTTTAAGATGTATGTAGGTATGGCGTAAGATGCTGAGAATACTCTGGACGGCGAGACAGATAAATATCTTGGTTCTGGTAAAAATTAAACCATAGCAACAATTTTCAAGTATGACGTATGCGCGTATCCTAAAATTCTTTGAACATATCACACGCCACGACAACATAGAAAAGCTCATTATTCAAAGCAAACCCAAAGGCAAACGTAAGCGCGGGCGCTCCTCCACTAATGGACCGATATAATATCACAAGTGACGGGCCTAAACTTGGGGACAGCTACCCGCAGAGCAAACAACCGACAAAACTAGCGCAGTATCATAGAGAGAGTCATGCACAACCTGGAAGAAGATTAGTCAACACATCGGACACGATGTTAGACAAAGAAGAAAAGTTTCCTTGCCCCCCCTCCCAAATATTTTTAAAGTAAAATTTAAGCTTTAAATAAGTTTTAGCGTAGTTTTTATTTTTTTTTTGTGGAAAAAAAATTTTAGCAAATTTTGTGTTTTTTTTGCATATTTGTTGCGTAATTTTAGAGTTTTTTAAGTAAATTTTATGCTACAAATGAGTTTTTTGCATTTATTTTCATATATTTTCTGCAATAAACATGATTTTTTAGCAAACTTTTTGATATAAAAAAGTTTTATGCAATTTTTTACGTTATAAAAGAGTTTTATGTGCGTTTGTTACGTTATTAATTGCGTGGTTTTAGAGTTTTTAAATAAATTTATACTCCACATTATATTTTGAAGTTTTATCAAATTTTATAATATAAAATAAGTTTAATAAACGTTTTTTACGTTATAACAGAATTTTTGCGTATTTTTAACTTTTTTCTAGCAGTTTTATGTGTATTTTTACGTAATGAACGTTTTTTTACGTCATTATAGAGATTTTATAGTAAATTTTATACTACAAATGAGTTTTTGTGTCAGTTATGATATATTTATTATTATTATTATATATATTTTTTGGCAAATTTTATGATATAAAAAGATATATTTTATGTAGTAAACGTATTTTTTTAGAAAAATTTTTAGCCAATTTTATGTAAAAAATTAAAAAAAAAAATGGCCAAAAATTATGAAAGACTGCAAAACTTTGTTCATAAAACATCAAAACATTATAAACAATTTTAAGAAAACAAAAAATTAAACCATTTTTAATAAATTTTAAAAATACTAAAATCTAGCATTAAAAAATCAAAAATATTGTTAAAAAAACTATAATTTGTAATAAACTGTTGAAAAGTGTAAAATCCGACCATGAAATTTTATTAAACAGAATCCTGCCATAAAATGTCAAAAAATGCCAAATTCTGTTTACTGAATGTCAAAACAGCAAAATTTGTCTTTTTTTCCGGTTTTTAATAAAATTTAATTAAAAATAGAAACATCTATAATCTATAAATTTACCCTCAATTTGCAAAAATACAAATACATCCATATTCCACCGTTTAAAGAAAAGAATCTCAATGAATGATATTAATAAAATTCTGAAGCATCAGAGGTTAATAAAGTGACGTAGCTTAAACCGCAAAAATGTTTGATAAAAACGTACACAATTTTGTTTTGTTTTATCCTGAATTACACTTACAATTATTAAAAATAAAAATAACAAAGTTTGGTCTTAAACATCAAAATATTGTCCGTCAAGATAACTGTTAAAAACGTAATTTTTTTTTATGATATCTTAAAAATAGCAAAATCTGGCTATAAAAACTGTTAAAAAATGCAAAATTATATTCATAAAATGTCAAAAACAACAAAATTTGGCAAAAACTGTTTAAAAATGCAAAGCTTATAAAATGTCAAACAGCAAAATCTGGTTTTAAGATCAGAAATTTAAAAATATTGTAATAAATTTGGCTATAAACTATTGAAAAGTGGAAATATCTTTTTATAAAAGTCAAAAATAACAAAATCTAGTTAGAAAATATAAAAATTATGTTACAAACACCAACATTTTAGCATAAACTATTAAAAATTTTATTAATATAAATTCAAAAACTAAGAAATTAAAAAATATAAAAATTATTATAAAATTTTAAAAATAGAAAAATCCAGTTATAAAAAGTACAATATTCTAATAATAAAATTTTAAAAACACCTAATTCCGGCTTAGAAACATAAAAATATTGTTAGAAAATCACAAAGAGTTGGGTGAGTGAAGGAGAACTATGTTCAATAATTGCTAGACAATACTTTCAACATTAGTTCCCGCCCACCCACCCAAAATGTTTGTTAATTAATACTTCTTCACAAACAGTTGGGTGGGTGGGCGGGGCACTAAGTGCAATGATTTTGAGATAGTAATTTCAACTTTAATTGCCGCCCACCCGACCAACTGTATGTAATCCAATTTCTTGATTGGGTGGAGAATACAGTTTATTAGTTGCGCGGGTAGTAGTTTCAACTTCCCATCCACCCATCAAGTAATTAAATTTCTTTGATTAAGCAGGTGGGGGGAAAACACAGTTATAACAATAATTTGGGGGACAGTAGTTTCAACTTACTAAGTTTAATAATTGCAAAACAGTAGTTGCAATTAAAACTTAAAACCGCCCATCCACCCAATTGTTTGTAATTTAATTTCTTGTTTACAAACAGTTTGGTGGGTTAGCGGGATACTAAATTTAATAATTGCAGAACAGTAGTTTTAACTTTAGTTCCCGCCTACCTCTCAAGTGTTAGTAATTAAATTTCTTGATAAGATGGGTGAGCGGGAGACAATTTATTAGTTGCAAAACAGTAGTTTTAATTTTAGTTCTTGCCTACCCCCTAAGTGTTGGTGATTGAATTTTTTGATTGAGTGAGTAAGCGGAAGACACAGTTCAATAATTGCGGGACAATAGTTGCAACTTTAGTTGTTCCTGCTCACTTTCTCAAAAATTAGTTTAAAAGATGACGGCGGCTAACTTAAGTCGTTTGTTAAGTGAACATAATTTAAACACTTCAAATTCACCAGTTATTAGTGAAGATCAATTTTTGTAATCAATTTTAAAATCATGATTAGTGCAGTGTCTGTGAAGTATGTGATCGTATTAGTTTGCAAGTGTTAACCCAACTGAAAAATGAAGTACTCAAAAAAAAATTACAACAACAAGTGGTAATTAAAAGTAGAAATAAAATTATAAATACGCTAACACTAAAAATGGAAAACTACGAAGGAACAGTAAACAAGAAATCGAATTTAAAATATACTGAACAAGAATCTGTAAATTCTCAAAATTTGCCACCGATGATTGAGAAATTTATTACTCCACATAGCTCTTCTATACAAGTCGAAGAAAATAAAACAACTTACAGCAACATTCTCTCAATTCAAGGAAGCAGAAGAAAAAAAAAGAAAAAAATCAAAAGAAAATAAGTAAGGAAAATGTGAAAGTGGTCGCAGAAAAAGTTACTGCTAATAAAAACATCAAAGATGATGATAACTTTATTGCAATTTGTTGGAAAACAAATAAAAATAAAAATAAAGAATTTGTCGGATCATCACAAGCCGATAATATTAAATTTACAGGAGCAAAAAAAATACCGAAAATATGGTTTTATGTCTCTAGGTTGCCATTAGATGTAAACGCTAAAGATTTATGTAATTATCTTAACAAAAAGCATAATCGAAATGACTTTGTTTGCGATAAATTAACTACTCGACACCCAAATCCGACGTTTAATTCATTCAGAATAGGAGCAAATTCAACTCTCCTGGAATTATTAAATGACGCGAACTTATAGAATGATGGTAATTTTTTTCTATTTGACACAAGCAGCAAGATTACAAAAAAATAACAATCTATTTAATTTAATAAATCAGACTTAACAGACTTCTGCAGATGCTCAATTACCCAGTATCAGTGAGATACATCAAAATGATCAATCGATTGGGAACAGTGTTAATGTAATTGATGCATTTTTATGTAACTATAAAGCAAATATATTTCTATGTTTAACTAAACATTGGAAAAGTCTAGTAGAACTTAATATAGATCCATTAGAAGGATACAATCTAGTATGCAGCTTCTGCAGAAATTCCAGCGCAAAAATTTAAGTTGTTTTTCTGTGAAAATTGACTTTGAATATTCAGCGGCAGAATTTATGTATGAACATATTAAATTTGTTATATTATCTGTATATAGAACTCCCGCAGGAGACATACAAACGTTTTTAAATAATTTGGAATGCATGTTAGAAATTGTAAACCAAGAAAATGTAATTATTTTTATTTGTGGAGATACTAATATTGATCTTAACATTGAGAACAAAACTAAAATAGATTTTATTTTATTATTGCTTTCTTATAATATTGTTCAAACAATATTTGAAGACACTCGCATTACGAGGACAAGCAGTACTTGTATAGATAACATTTTTACAAATTTGTCAGAATATGATGTTAAATCAGATTCATTAATTGCACAAAAACTTACAATTTGGATACCATCCTATAAAAATAAAACACAATATAAATATTCCAGATCTTTCACCGATATAAACATTGATATTTTTTTCAACGATGCAAAATTGGGATTGTATTTATAACCTAGAAAACCAGGATGTTAATTATCAATGGACAAAGTTTATAGAAATAATTTTATTATATTTTAACAAATCTTTTCTATTAAGATTAAAGCAAATTAGACCAACAAGTTCCAAACATATCAGCCCAAAGATACAAACTATCAAAAATAAACTAGATGCTTTATTTACAATGTATATAGTTAGCAAAAGTGAAGCACATAAAATTCTTTACCAAGAAACAAAAAAAGAATACACAAATACTTTAACTGTAAGTAGACATAAAATGTGTAATGACAAACTCATAAATAACAACAATAAATCTAAATGTGCATGGCATATCATAAATGAAGTAACTGGCAAAAATAAAATTAATAAATCAAATAGTATGTTAGGCGTAGAAACAACAAGTAACTCGGCTTACTCACTCAATGAGCATTTCATTAATTGTGCACCAAATATTTTAAAATTTCAACTGTAATTCCGGCCTGCCCATTTTAAAACAGTAGTTTCAACTTTAGTTTCTGGCAAATTTCTTTTTAATATTCAATTAGCAGCTTTGATTTCAACATAAAGTCGTATTTATTATTAAATATAACACTTTGAGTTTCTAATTGAATTTTTCATAAATCTGCAAGAAAGTCATTTCACTTATGGTTGGGTTGTAAATGAGAAAGTCTAGTTGTAATGTAACACATATTTTAATTGTTGAGAATTGTTTCGTAATAGAATCTTTTTATTATTTTATTATTATGACCTTTATAATCTCTTACCATAAAATCACAAATTTTATAATTAACTAATAAACGAAAAATTGTTGACTTCATCGATCCAGAACATTGCAAACTCATCTTTTCAAATGAAGAATTGTAATATAAGTACTAACGTTTCTTGCAGAGATATGTGATTGAAAATTGCAAATGTAATAATAATGAACATCAAATCATGAATGAAATCTGAGACAAAATTATAATTTAATTCATAATAATAAGTAATTTTTATTGTTATTATACATACAAATTGACAATTCATTAATCCTTTTGATATTAAAGTTTAATTAGAAGCCAGTTTGAATAATAAAATCTTACCCTTCTTGCGAATGATACAAAACAAACTTATAATTAACTAATAATTATATTAATCAAATACAGCATTTCTTTCTAATTTTCACAACACTGATTTTAAATTAAACCGTTACGAATTTGAGCGCGACCACAAATAATCTCTTCTGCATGCGTGCGAACTAAGCATGCTAAGGTACAAAAATAAAACTGAATGCAAACATTCACATTGAAAGTTGCAAAAAGCGACAAACTAATAAATATATATGTCTTTTATTTATACCAAACCATATTCAAATAATTAAATAAACAATATCTACTATAATCTTTTACACAAATTTAATGAGATCATCAAATCTATAATTTTATTGATTATAAGATTATAAATTATTTGTTTACACTCTAAGTTGTTGTAACTTAAATTAGGACTACATTTATCTACTTACTGCGTTGATGTAGAGATCACAACTGACAAAAAAATATTTTGTAAAGATAATATGGAAATGAACCTACATCGACAAAAAAATCTTTAGGTACTTTCTAATACGTAATATTATGCAATCGTATTTTTGGATATAAATATAATGCGGATTTGTATGTGCTATTAAAACTTCTACAAGCATTTATTAGAATCATAAATAATCATATAAAAATAAGTAGCACATTGATTTCGTTATTTAAAAAGGCAATATACTTCTCCAGCAAATTTTTAATATTATTAAGAACATTTATTCAAAAATATATTAAATTTACACGAGGAAATTTATAACTACAACTAATAAATAAAACACATTTTTTTAAATTAAGCAAATATTTCTATTTCAACGTAAAAAGGAATAATTGCTATTATACGGTCACCCCGAACCTCTGGCACAAGGTAATTTTTTTCTTAAAATTCTGGATAATATTTTCGTGTAACTGAGGCTTTCTATGCCGAATGAAATTGCCTGGACTCACGTTCGGCCAGACTAGGTCACTGGCTATGTTTTCAAGGGACCATCCATCAGCATAAAATTTGTCTTAAATTTTTGGTTAGAAGTTAATCTGACATTTTTACAAAGAAATTAAAAAAATCGACTTTTTACTAAATTTTTGTAGAGAGTGAGATGTCAGAGATTAATTTATCTGTCATTTTAACAAAAAAAAAATGTTTTTTGACTTTTTACTAAATTTTTAGTTTTGCATTTTTGATGGTTAATCTGTCATTTAAACAACAACAAAAATCAACTTATTATTAATTTTTTATTTTTTGCATACTGACATCCTCCCAAAATGTTTTTTTTTTATTAATTTGAATTTTTAACAAATTTTATTTTTTTTGCATTTTTGATAGTTTATTTGACATCTTAACAATTTTTTTTTTTACTTTTTACTACATTTTTTGTTTTTGCATTTTTGATAAATATGACATTTTTACAAAAAAATATTAATAAAAAAGTTTTCGGTTTTTACAGTTTTGATGTTAAATCTGACAATTAAAAAAATAAAATGTCGTTTAAAAAAATGAAAATTTATACTTTTTACTACATTTTTATTTTTTGCATTTTTAATAGTCTTTACTAAATTATTTTTTTCATTTTTTTACTCAAAAATTAGTATTTGCGTTTTTGATAATTAATCTGATATCTTGTTAAAAAAAAATTTTTTTATTAAATATTCAGATTTGTATTTTTAATGGTAGACATTTACAAGATTTTTTTTAAATTTTTTAATAAATTTTTAGTTTTTGCAATTTTTATAGGTAATCTAACATTTTTTTACAAAATTTTTGAGTATCTGACATTTAAAAAAAATGTTTTTGATTATTTACTTAATTTTTTTTTTGTATTTGATAATTTTACAATTTTACAAAAAAAAATAATTTTATACTAAGTTTTCAGGTTTTGCAGATATAATAGGTTAGGTTAGGTTAGGTTAGGTTAGGTTACGGTACGTTAGGTAAGGTTAGGTTACTGAACGTTAGATTAGGTTAATTTTTTAAATTTTTTATAACTTTTGTTTTTTTTGTTTTTTTAATTTTTGTTGTCAAGGTGTCAGATTAACTATAAAAAATTTAAAAAAAATTATTTATTATTATTATATTACCTATCAAAACTGCAAACCCAAAATAATATTAAAAAGTTAAAAAAAAAATTTTAATCTTAGGTTATCATCAAAATGCAAAAACAAACAAAAAATAATAAAAAAACTGAATAAATTAAAAACTAATAAAAATCAAAAAAATTTAGTATAAATGTCAGATTAACTATTAAAAACACTAAATTAAACAAATTTTAAAAATTAAAAAAAAAAAAATTGTAACTAAATATAACAGATATGCCATTAAAACTGCAAAAACTAAAATTTGTGTTAAACCTAACCTAACCTAACCTAACTTAACCTTTTTTTTTTTTTTTTGTGGAAAACGAATAATGCTTTCCATACACTTGATTCTACAAGTACAGGAGTGTGGGACTCACACCCACTAAAAATACATCAAATCTTCTCGCTACTAGACAAAATACCTTGTTGCAAGGTTTAACATCGGCTAGCAGCTGCGGCCTGGACAGCAATCAATCACACTGTACAACAGACTGCAAGCTTTTCTGTTTTGCTCTCTCTCTTCTTCTTCTTTCCTTTTCATTACACTGCCAATGAACTTATGCCGGCAATTCCAATTTTTTTGGTTTTCTAACATGATATTTATTATATTATTAACCTCAATTTTTTTATCCAAATTTGTCTCTGCAATTCTTCTTTGTTCTATCCAACGGTCGCATATAAAAATAGTGTGTTCGGGCGTATCTGAATTGTCACAGTACCCGCACTTATCGGTATTAGTTTTGCCAATTCGTTTGGTGTATGAACCAAAACTACCATGGCCAGAAAGAAACTGCGTAAGATAATAATCTGTTTTTCTGTGTTTACATGTTACCCACTTTTCAAGATCCGTAATAATTTTCTTAGTCCATTCTTCGTTTCCACTATCTTTCCACGCTTTTTCCCATTTTTGATTAGCTCCAAAGTTTTCTGTTTCTCCACTTTTACTGTTATAAAAAATGTGTGCTTTTTCCTTTACATAAATATCAATTGGTAATGTGCCAGTTATTACAAACACCGTATGTGCACTGACAGTGCGATAGGCACTTGCTGCCCTCAGCAGTATTTTTCGTTGTGTGCTTATCATATCACTCTTGTCCTATGATTAGCACAACTAAGAGCTCCTTGCCATATTGGGGCACCATAGCTCAATATTGATCTTACTACTGAATGATAGACAGCTCTTTTTTCACTTAAAAAGTCTGAAATATTTGAAAGAATTTTTGTCATGTTAACAATTCTTTCCTCTGCTTTTTTTGTCACCGCTTTTGTGTGTGCACCAAAAATGCCCTGATTATCAAAATCAATACTTAAATATTTTACTACTTTTCTTGGCTCGATAATGGAGTTGCCAATCTTGAAAGTGATATATTTTTTTGCCCTTGGCCCTTTGCAGATAACTGCTTTTGTTTTTTCAGTTGCTATTTCTAGTCCATTTTTAATCGTCCATTCATAAATTTGACTTAGTGCTTTGTTGGTTTTACTTGTCAAACTTTCAATGTTCTCCGCCGTACTTACTAGCGCCAAATCGTCTGCATAGGCTATAGTAGAGCACCCGCTTGGCAATACAATGTTTAATAACGGGTTGTACAGCACATTCCACAAAGTCGGTCCTAAAACGGAGCCTTGTGGAACTACTTGTGTTAAATTTTTTCTATACTCCTTAAACAAATGCTCCTGTTACTTAGAAAGTCTTCTACTATTGCGCATATATATAGTGAAATGCCAGTGTTTCTTAAATTATTGCACATTATGCTCCACTTTGCAGTATTAATGGCGTTTTTTACGTCAATTAGTACCAGAGCCGTCACATTACTCTGTCCATTTTCTATCAATGTTTTTACTTTCCACGCGGCATCTATTGTAGAACGCCCTTTTAACCTAACCTAACCAAACCCAACCTAACCTAACTTAATCTAACCTAACCTGAGAATTTAGTAAAAAATAAAAAAAAATATATCGACTTTTTACTAAGTTTTCAGTTTATGCAGTTTTGTTAGGATAGGTTAGGTTGGGTTAAGTTAGGTTTTAAACAAATATTTAGTATAAATGTCAGATTAACTATTAAAAACACTAAATTAAAAAACTAATACAAAATTAAAAAAAAATGTAACTAAATATAACAGATATGCCATTAAAAATGCAAAGACTAAAAGTTGTTTAAAATCTAACCTAACTTAATCTAACCTAACTTATTCTAACAAAACTGCAAAAACTGAAAACTTAGTAAAAAGTCGATTTTTTTTTAAATGTCAGATTATCAATAATGCAAAGACTGAGAATTTTGTAAAAAATAAAAAAAATTAAATCGACTTTTTACTAAATTTTCAGTTTTTGCAGTTTTGTTAGGTTAGGTTATATTACAAAAAAAACTGACTATTTGTTAATATTTTAGTTTTTGCATTTAAATTGTAAATTTGACATATTTGCAAAAAAAAAAATTGTTTACTAAGTTTTGCATATTTTAAAATAAAATAGGTATGGTTAGGTTAGGTTAGGTTAGAGATTTAAAGGTTTGGAAAAAACCTGAAAAAATTGGAAAAAACACGTTTTTTTTTGTTTTTTTTTGAGCATTAGATAAATTTTAAAAAATTATAATAAACGGAAATAATTTATAACAAAACAGAAAACTTTAAAAGTAAACCAAAAACTTTTTTTTAACTAATATTTTATTTTAAGTAATAAATACAAATTATTTACTTTTTGTTAAAAAAAATGTGAATTTTTTTGACGATATTACCGGTGATTTTGCATAGCCGCGCGCGTCTCATTCTCTTTCCTGTTTATTACATGCATTTTGTAATCAAAACAATTTATAAATATTATTTGAAATACTTATATTTAATAATTTAAATCAATTCTAGTAATTAAAACTGTTTTATTTAGTTTACAGAAAACGATTGATTTTTCTTAAAATGTCTGTTTTTTCCAATTTTTTTGAGAATAAACGGGTTTTTTACGACACTCAATTTTTTCGGAGATTTTGAATCTTTAGGTTAGGTTGGGTTAGGTTATTTTAGGTTAGGTAAAGTTACGTTAGGTTTTATAAAAAAATAATTTAATTTTAAAAATTTTAAGTTTTTACATTTTGGACTTTTCAGTATTTGCAGTTTTGATAGGGTAGGTTATGTTAGAATAGGTTAAGTTACGCTGGCCATACACGTAACTGCATAATTGACAATTAAACTTGCACAATCCTTTTGTGGATTTATAATTGAGCGCGTGTGTGATGTGTTTGATTAAAATAAATGACTTGCGCAAGATATTTTGATCAAAAACGCTCAATTATAATTGCACAAAAACGGCGAAACCGGTTTATATATTAAAAATAATAAAAATAAATCATATAAAAGTATAAAAAAATTTAATTATACAATTTAAAATATGTATATTTGTTATTTTTACAAAAAAAAATTTTACTTTTTATTAAATTTTCAGTTTTTGTAATATGACATTTTTACAACATTTTTTTTTTATTTTTTACTCAATTGATTATAGATAATTTTACATTTTTACAAAAGAAATCAACTTTTTACTAAGTACCTGACATATTTCTAATTATTTTTTTTTTACTTTTTACTAAATTTTCAGTTTCCGCATTTTTCATAGTAAATCTGAAATTTTTACAATAAGAAAAATGTTATACTTTTTACTAAATTTTTTGTTTTTGCATTTTTTATGGTAAATCTAAGATTTTCACAAAAAACTTTTTTTAATTTTTTACTAAATTTTTAAGTTTGCATTTTTGATAATCAGACATTAATCCAAAAAAAAAATCGATTTTTTACTAAGTTTTCAGTTTTTGCAGTTTTGATAGGTTAGGTTAGGTTATATTAAGTTAGATTAGGTTAGGTTAGGTTAGGTTAAGTTAAGTTTTACAAAAAAAAAATATTTTTTTAGATTTTACATTTTTGATAGTTAATCTGACATATTTACTAAATTTTTTTTTTGTTTTTGACTAACTTTTTTGTTTTTGACTAACTTTTTAGTTTTTGCAGTTTTAATAAGTAATATGACATTTCTCCAAAAATTTCTTCTTTTACATTTTACAAAAATTTTTGTGTTTGCTTTTTTGATGATAAGTCTGACATTCAAAACTAAAAAAAACTGATTTTTTATTTATTATATCAAAAAAAAATTTTAATTCTTATTTAATTTACAGTTTTTTTTGATAGTATATCTGACATTTTTACAAACATTTTTTTGAGTTTTTACTATATTTTTAAAAAAAATTGTTTTGATTTTTTGGTCAGTTTTTATTTTTTAAACATTTGATAGTTAATCTGCCATTATTCCAAAAAAAAAATTTTGATTTTTAGTTTTAAATTTATTTTTTTAGTTTAAGATAGTTAACCTGACATCTTTCAAATATTTTTTGGTTTAATTTTTTTTCATTTTTTAGTTTTTGCATTTTTGATGATTATTCTAACTTTTTTTAAATTTTTATTTTTAAATTTTACTAAATTTTTAGTTTATGCATTTTTGATAAATATTCTGAGATTTATACAAAAAAAAATGTTTTCAACAAATTTTTGCGTTTTTGATAGTTAATCTGACATCAAAATTTATTAAAAAAAAAGAAAGTTTTTGGATTTTTGATGGTTAATTTAATTATTTATTACTATTTTTTCTTAATTTTTGCATCTTTGATAGTTAATCTGACTTCTTAACTAAACATTTTTTTTTTTAATTTTTACTTAAGTTTTAGTTTTGATATTTTTGATGATGATCTGACATTTTTTTAGAATTTTTGTTTGAATTTTTTACTAAATTTTTAGTTACTGCATTTTTGATAGTAAACATTAAAAAAATTTAAACTTAATTTAAATTTTTTGCATTTTTGATAGTTAAACTGACGTTTTTACTAACTTTTTTTAAAATTTAAACATCATTTTTTGCATTTTTAATGATAAATTATTGTATTGATGGACTTATAATATGGGAAATACCGACTTGTATTCTTTGTTTAAAATAATTTAATCTTCTTTTTTTTGCGGCGTTTTCTTTGTTTTGCAGATATAGAACATTATTTATTTTTATATATTTTTACAAAGAACAGAGTTATAGAAGATGTTCGAAGTGCTCTCCATTCATTTCCAAACAGGCACGACATTTTTGTCTGAAGGATATTTGTACTCTTTATAAAACCTTTTTATTGGCTCGGATTTGTTGGCACTTTTCATTAATTTTTAACTGCAGCTCCTCAAGGCTATTTACAGGAGTAGCATACACTAATGATTTTAAATATCCCTAAAGAAAAAAATCAATGCGATCTTGCTGGCCATGAAACTGATCCGCCTCTTTCTACCCACTTTTGTAATAAAGTTTGGTCTAATGCTCTCTAACGGCAATCGAAAAATGAGCTAAAGCAACATCATGCTAGAACCACATTTGTCAAAGAAATGTTATCCAAAAGATGATACATTGTGTTCTACAGAAACTTAATTGGTTTGGTAAAACAACAGGACCTAGAAACCTGTCGCCTAAAATTAACAACTTTATTGTGGGTAAACCCAGCTTCATCCGTAAAAAGAATTTTGGCAAAAAACTGCGGGTCTTCAGCATCCTTGCGTAGAAACCGGCGACAAAAATCAAACGTGCTTAATAATCAGGTAAATTTAAGTACTGTACTCGTTGTGCATGGTATGGATAGAGCAGCTGCTTGTGCAAGGTTCTCCAAACAAAAGTAGCTGCAATTCCTACCTTGGCTGATATTCTCTGCACACTCGTCCCTGAATTATGCTTTATCGGTGCTATAATTTTTTGTTCTGCTCCAGGAGTAGATACCGAGCTTGGTCTGCCGGAAAGATAGCATTGTTTTTGAAGTAAGCCGGTATCTCTCAATTTTTGGTAAGTTCTTCCAAACATACGATGTGAAAAAATCTGGCAATTTGGATAAGCTTCTACATAAAGACGTCGCGCTTTGGTGGCAATCTCATTAGCACGTCTATACATAAAATACATGTTGGCTAGTTTTGCATTAGAGTAATCAGCCATAGCAATGAAAACTTGTGCACTAACAACAACTGTCAAATACTGAATGTTTATTTTACAAAACAGCAGTAAACTATGATAAGAAAATGCACTTTTTTGCAAAATAAAAAATAGAAGAAAAAAAATAATAAAAATCATGTTTATTAAGACTTTTTTGTTTGTTATACATCGTACTACCGCTCCCTTAAATATTTTACATTCTTTTTTGAACACCCTGTATATGCTTTGTAATTTTTTTATGTATTTATACTTGTTTATAACACCATCTAATGATAACCTTGTAAAAGTTGAAACTAGTTACGGGTTTTAAAATATATTTGTGATATAGTACATAGTAAATGTGTTTTATTTATTTTTTAATGAACTATCACATAGAAACGGCCACTATTCAATTTTTTGTTAATACTTTATATTATAATTAATATACTTAAATAAATATACATTTCATTTATTAATTAACTATTTCTATAATATTGTCATATAATTTTAACTATGCGTAAAAATCCGCTCTCTCCACATGTGAGGCAACTGATCAATTTATGATTACCAGTTTATGAATTAAATTAATCTGCTAATTTAACTAATTCACTTGTTCATAACCTAATTTCAATCTAAATGTGTCATTAACACTACTGAATATTAATTATTATTGCTCTATTATACATATAGTGAGTATATGTAAATTTTATTTTTTTGGCATATTATTATTCATTAATAATTAAAATAAATAAATATTAAAATTATCAATCATTACTCAGTTTTAATTTTTATTTACTAATGCAAATACGATATAGTTTTTATTTCTACTTCTTCCTGGTTTCGTAGTATAGAAAGCTAAGCAAATAGATAAAAATGTTTGAGTTATTTCTGTTAATATTATAAATGAAATCTTTAGCAATATTATACAAAAGATTATTTAATTTTATGTAATATTTTTTAAAAGATATTCACACTATATATTTTGCATAAAATAATCATTAATAAATAACGAGCTATTAGCGCTTCATTCTATCTTTCACATCTATTTTTGTTTTTATTTGCAGTAAACTTTCTATTTACCGGTTTTTCTTTCATCTATTTAATTTGCTCACACATTAAAATAATTCATATTAATATTGATAATTAATATTCGGCTTCATGAATCGACGCAATCTAAGAATAGAAATTTAATACAGAGCTAATTAAGTGTACTTTAATTTAATTAAACTATCTAGAAGTAATTTGCATCTCGTTTAAGATGATTATTTACGATATAGTTCGTGGAATAATTATTTTAGTTTTTTTTTATTATTAGAATTATATAACGCAATAAAATTACATCGGCATAAATTGTACATTTCTAATAATTTTCTTTGCAATTAAACCAATTTGTAAATTATATTAAATACTTGCAGTTATTTATTACATTTAATTAAAACTGAATTATGAAAACCTTGACTTATATTACAACGCAGTTATTGTATTTATAGGAACCACTAAACAGCTTCTCGTATAACAAGTTTTTTTAAACGGATATTTGCAAGGGACTTGTACTTTATTTTGCAGAAATCACCGAGCCAGTGAGTAGTGTAGTTTGAAGGGTCAACGTTCTTTCATTTGTAATATTCATTTGAACAAAGTGTATGTAAGTAGTTTTTGTATTCAAAATAATTATATAATAATTCTTTAATCATTTACATCTACATTATTATGTACATAAATAATGATGAATTACAAGCAATATTACAATTACACAAAAATATACAAACAAATATTGAATAATAAAAACATTGAAAAAAAATATATACTATATAAAAACAAAATATAAAATTGTTTATCAACACATTTTAGTTGACTCTTAAAACTACATTTTGAAACACAAAATAAATCAATATTATTAAAAAAACTATTCGCTATTCTACACATTCTACTAATTGGATTATTAAATTCATAATTGGTAGAATGTATAAATTCTCTAAATAATGAAGACTGTTTAGTTCGGCGATTATTGTTGGGTATTTGAAATGAAAGCGTTACTAGTAGCTCTTGGCAATCAATTTCAGACATCAATAGTCCACTTAAAAATGATAAATCGGCTCTTTTGCGCCGAATTTTCAGCGACGGAAAATTATATTGCAATGCAATGAGGTTAAAGGTTTTCGGATAAAATGCCTGATTTGTAAAATAATAAACAAAAAAAAATCGTTTTGAATGCGTTTTATATTGCATATATGAATGCTGTAGAATGGGCACCAAACTGACAGAGCGTTCTTTAAATGAGAGCGTACTAAGGCAATAAAGTAGTTTGAGTGTGCTTGGAGATAGTTCAGTTGACATTCTGTACACAAACCCAAACATTTTCATAGCACGGTTGCGCATATAGTTTATAAGCTCAACAAAAGTTAGTTTTGAGTCAAAAATTACTCCCAAATCTTTTATTTGTGTAACATGTCCAAAACATTATTATTGATAGTATAGTTATACAATACTTTACTTAAGGTTTTGTTGAAGATTATCAAAAAACATTTATTTGTGTTAAAGGTCAAGTTATTAATATGAATGAACAGAATTCAAATTATTTTGCAAACTAATGCAATCATCAATAAAAGATTTTCTTCCATAAATTTTATAATTTTTAGCAAATAAAAGATAAGACAAAGATTATTAATAATAAGTAAAAATAGTATTGGTTCACAATGAAATCTTCGAGGAACCCTAAATAGAACAATAATTGGTTTTGATAAAAAGTTATAATTTTCACACACTGAGTACAATTTTTTAAAAAACTTTACTACGACGCAACAACAGATTCATGAAAACCCAAAGCCCAAACTTAGAAATCAAAACTCTATGGTTAACGCGATCAAAAGCCTTTAAAAAATTTGTGTAAGTAGAATCAACTTAAATTCTTGATTGAAAAGCTTTTAAAAAATCATTTTGTAACAAAAAAAAGTTGTAAAAGTAGAACGACTCTGCTGCTGTTCTACTATATTGCTTTTGCACATCCATTGTATTTGGCCAGTAACAATTTGATTACACATCTTAGAAATAATAGACTAGATACATATATTTCTATAATTAGTAATATCCTCCTTAGTTTTAGATTTATGCAAAGGAATAATGTAGCTTTGTTTCCAAACTTGAGAAAATTTAGCTTCATCAAAAGAATCCTTACAAAGTAAATACAATAGCGTAGAAATTGATTATATACGTTGTTTTAACAGCATAGATGGAACACCATCCGGTCCAGTGCTAAAGTTATATGTAAGGTTCTCAACCTCTTTAAATATATCCAACAGACTAATTGAAAATGCTTTATGCAATACGTTTTTCTTAAAGCCAAATAATGGAATTCGATAAATTTGTTTATTGTAAACTCATTTCCATTACTGCAAGTTGTTTGTTTATAATACATTGTAGCTAGAAAATTGTTAGTTTTTCTAATGTCACTAACAAATTTTTAAAAATGTTTAGGTTACTTTAAATGTTGGTTTTTGTTTGAGTAATATATTGTTTGTATAGACATGTACTGAGACTTTTTCACAAAATACTATTTGATTAAAATTTGTTATATTTGGACAAAAGTCTTAAAACAGTTTTTTGGGTCTAGTAAGTGAAATCGATTCTTTATTAAACCAAACTAACGTGTTTCAAGGTATACATAAACTATTTCCAATTGCAGCTAAAGTGTTCCAAGCTTTTTCTGGGTAAATTTTAGATTAAAATTAATCTGTTCAATATTTCAAAATTAAATGAAGTTAAGTTAAGTTATTTCTAATCGATTTTAAACTTTTCTGATATATTGTTCTAGTGTTCTAGGATGTACCAAAATTGATCTCATTTGCACCCAAACTATTCTTATACTTAGCTATTAATTTCTTTAAAAATTTTTATGTGTTAGTTAGTTAGTTAGTTAGTTGCACATCAACTGTTCTCAAATGTGTCTAAAGTGTTCTAGCTGTTCCAAAATATATTTGAAGTTATTCTTAAATGTATTGAAGTGTTAATGCGTCGTGTAATTAATATTGAGCGTATTGAAGTAACCCGAATTGTTCTCCAACTGGTAAAGAGGAGCATTTATACCGGTGAAAGGGGTGAACTTTGTGTAAAAGTGATAGTCGTGAGTCATTATATTGGTAAAGTCAAAATATCTGAAAAAAAAATAATGAAGTTATGCCCCGATCATTTTCAAAGTTCACTTACATCGATTATCACGCCCAGCTATATAACTACTCACATATCTAATTCCGCACTCCTAAAATCAAATTCCCCCAATACCCTAATCCCGCTCATTCAAATCCTTAAATTTGCCTACACACATCCCTAATTCCATCCACCCGGATTTTTAGTTTATCCCACTAACGCATGTAGTCCCTCTTACTAACCTAACTAGTGTTACCCCTCAAAATATCTAGTCCCCCTCTCACTAGCATATCTACTCTCTCTCTGTAACATATCTAATCCTTTCTTATTAGCCTATCTACTTTCTCCTCACTGTTAGTGATCTAATTCCTCCCAATAACATATCTAGTACCTCCAACTAACTTAGTTAGTCTCTCCTACTAACCTAGTTAGTCCCTCCTTCTAACCTAGTTATTCTTTTCTACTAACCTATCTAATCTTTTCCACTAGCATATCTAGTCCTTCCCACTAACATATCTAGTACATCTTACTAACATATCTAATCCCTCTTACTAATCTTTATGGTCCCTTGCTCTAATATGTCCAGTCCTACCTACCCACATCCATACTTTTGTTTACTGAGATTATATTTGCTTATTAAAATTTATATTTACTTATTAATATTAAAAAAAATCGTAAAAAATATCGACGATAAACTGCAAACGTGAGAAAAAACTTGTGTTTATCCTGCCAATTAATCTCATTCCTAATTTTATGCAACAATTGCGTAAAATGCATCTATTGTTTACCATCGGGCCTAACACCTTCTTCCGGAAACTTTTAATCTAAATTTCGTGCAACCTCTAAATGAGCTTCTGATAAATAAATGGTGTTGTTGGTAACGATTTTGAAGGCTAAATTGATGTGCGTACAGAGGTTTGGATTGATTTCGAGCGCTAGGAGTCGCCGAAACGGTTTGTGTTTCGAAGGAAGGTTAAATTAGCAAATGAGTTTTGTTGGAACTTTTTCTGATGATGTAGATAAATCTTCTATTTTTGTCAAGGTGTCGGTGTAATTGATGGAGTCCGCGTCGTACGAATTGTAAACCATGGCGCGATAGAATCAGTGTTTTGGGATTCCTTTAACAATAATTAATATAATAATAATAGTAATTAGATTAGTTATCGCAATTTAAGGTTTAATGATTGACAAAATCCGGCCATTAAAAAAATCCAAACAAAACGCACAAGAATATACTTGAAATACGGCCGTTATTAAAAAAATTAATTAAAATCCGGCTTTTAATAACAATTTAATAAAATCCAACTGTTAAAAACAAAATTAGCAAATTTAAAAATAAATCCGATCATTAAAAATATAATCATACCTATTGGAGAGTAAAATCCGGCGTTTAATGAGAAAACTTAATTAAAAACAGAATTACTTAAGATTTGGTCAATAGAAATAAAATCTCTTTATTAACAACAAAATGTCTCTATTAAAAAGTAAAATTGGGTTTTAAAAGCAAAGTTCAATAAAAACCTAGCAGTTGAACCAGAATTAGTCAATTAAAAAAAAAAATTATCTACACAATTTTTATTAGAAAGTAAAATCCAATCCCGAATAGCAAAATTGAACCAAAAATCCGGCTGTTAGAAACAAAATTGTCCTTTGATGACAAAATAATCAAATTTTAAAATAAAATCCGGCTATTAACAAACAAAAAAACTTTAATGTAAACTAAAATCCAATATTTAGTTGCAAATGTTTATAATTTAATTTTTAACTACATGAATTAAAAATTAAATCCGGCTATTAACAAAAAAATTTCAAATTTAATTATCAAAATTATTAAATAAATTTTGATAAACTTAAATATGGCTCTTAAAAAAAATTGTAACTACATTTTTTATTTTTGCATTTCCCAAAATCGGCCAAAAACCCAAAAAAAACTAAGAAAAAAACCCGACCGTTATAAACAAAATTATAATATTTATAATCCGGCTATCAAACACAAACACAAAAAAACAAAAAGCACGACTATTAAGAAATCAAAATCCGGCCATTATATACAAAATTGTATAAAATAAAATATCAAAACTTGGCCGTCAAACACAAAATAGAACCTAAATCCGGCCATTTTTAACTAATTAAAATCAAATATATAAAATTAATAGTTATATTCAGCCATCTATACTATGTGCTCTTTCTTTACAATTCAATTTAAGTTTTTCCAAAAAAAATCTAAACTATTTTCAATTGTATCTAACAAAGCTGTTTTCAAATTGATTGAGCCATTTTGAATTAATTTTAAACTTTTCCTGTGTATTCAAAATTGTTCTAAATATATTATTATTAGTTACTTTTTTGTCAAATGTTGTATATTTAATTATTTTTTTGTATTTTTGGTAATTTTTTTGACAAATATATATTTACTTAGTTATTTTTTTGTCGTAATAATTACTTTTTCATCAAATGTTGATTTATTAGTTACTTTTCTGTCTTTATAATTATTTTTTTGTCAAAAATTGGTTTATTTAGTTTTTTCTTTGTTTTTTTAGTTACTATCCTGTTTAAGATTGATTTATTTAGTTACTTTTTGCGATTTTAGTTACTATGCTGTCAATTAATAATTTATTTAGTTACTTTTATATTGTAATAGTTAGTTTTCTTTTAAATTTTAGTTTATTTAGTTACTTTTCTTTTTAGTTAAATTTCTGTCAAATATTAGTGGTTTTAGTTACTTTTCAGTCAAATATTGCTTTATTTAATTATTTTTTTTTAAGTTTTAGTTTATTTAGTTACTTTTCTGCCTTTTTAGTTATTTTTTTATTAAATTTTGGTGGTTTAGTTTTTTTAGTCAGTTATTACATTTAGTATTTACTATTCTGTCTTTTTTGTTACTTGCTTGTCAAATATTAGTTTATTTGTTTACTTTTCTGGCTTTTAAGTTATTTTTCTGTCAAGCATTAGTTTATTTAGATACTTTTTTTTAATATTAGTTTATTGAGTTACTTTTCTGTTTTTTTTAGTTAATTTTTTATCAAATATTGGTAATTTTAGTTACTTTTCATTCAGTTATTGTATTATTTCCTCATTTTTCTGATATTTTAGTTACTTTTTTGTCAAATATTAGTTTATTTGTATACTTTTCTAGCATTTTTAGATAATTTTCTGTCAAATATTAGTTTATTTAGTTACTTTCCTGTCTTATTAGTTATTTTTTTTTAAATATTGGTAGTTTTAGTTATTTTTCAGTCAGTTATTGCATTATTTCCTTAATTTTCTGTCTTTTTAGTTACTTTTCTGTCAAATATTAGTTTAATTGTTCACTTTTCTGGCTTTTTTAGTTACTTTTTTGTCAAACATTAAGTTATTTAGTTACTTTTTTTCAAATTTTAGTTTATTTAGTTACTTTCTTGTCTTTTCAGTTAATTTTTTTATCAAATATTGGTAGTTTTAGTTATTTTTCAGTCAGTTATTGCATTATTTCTTTACTTTTCTGTGTTTTTAGTTACTTTTTTGTTAAATATTAGTTTATTTGTTTACTTTTATGACTTATTTAAATACTTTTTTGTCAAACATTATATTATTTAGATACTTTTTTTTTAAATTTTAGTTTATTTAGTTAGTTTCTTGTATCTTTAGTTAATTTTCTATCAAATATTAGTGGTTTTAGTTACTTTTCAGTCAGTTATAGCATTATTTTCTTTTTTTTTTCTGTCTTTTTAGTTACTTTTCTGTCAAATATTAGTTTATTTGGTTACTTTTTTGTCTTTTTAATCATTTTTTTGTCAAACATCTGTTTATTTAGTTACTTTTATTTCAAAATTTTGTTTATTTAGTTACTTTTGTGTATTTTTAGTTAATTCTTTATCAAATATTAGTGGTTTTAGTTATTTTTCAGTCAATTGTTGTTTTATTTAGTTACTTTTCTATATTTTACTTTTTTTTTGTCAAATATTAGTTTATTTAGTTACTTTTTTTTCAAATTTTAGTTTATTTAGTTATTTTCCTGTCTTTTTAGTTAATTTTCTATAAAGATTGGTGGTTTTAGTTACTTTTCAGTCAAATATTGCATTATTTCCTTACTTTTCTGTCTTATTAGTTACTTTTCTGTCAAATAATAGTTTATTTGGTTACTTTTTTTGACTTTTTTAGTCACTTTGCTGTCAAACATCTGTTTATTAGTAACTTTTATTTTAAATTTTAGTTTATTTAGTTACTTCTATGTATTTTTAGTTAATTCTTTAAATATTGGTAGTTTTTGTTACTTTTCAGTCAATTGTTGTTTTATTTAATTATTTTTCTATATTTTACTTCTTTTTGTCAAATATTAGTTTATTTAGTTACTTTTTTTTCAAATTTTAGTTTATTTAGTTACTTTCCTGTAATTTTAGTTAATTTTCTATCAAATATTGGTGATTTTAGTTACTTTTCAGTCAGTTATTGCATTATTTCCTTACTTTTCTGTCTTTTTAGTTACTTTTCTATCAAATATTAATTTATTTGGTTACTTTTCTGTTTTTTTAGTTACTTTTCTATCAAACATCTGTTCATTTAGTTACTTTAATTTTTATTTAAATTTTAGTTTATATAGTTACTTTCGTGTATTTTTAGTTAATTCTTTATCAAATATTGGTGGTTTTAGTTATTTTTCAGTCAAATATTGCTTTATTTAGTTAATTTTTGTCTTTTTAGTTACTTTTCTGTCAACTGTTAGTTTAATTGGTTACTTTTTTGTATTTTTAGTCATTTTTTACCAAAAATTAATTAATTTAGATACTTTTTTTTATATTTTAGTTTATTTAGTTACTTTCCTGTCTTTTTAGTAAATTCTCTATCAAATATTAATGGTTTTAGTTACTTTTCAGTCAGTTATTGAATTATTTCCTTATTTTTTTGTCAAATATCAGTTTTTTTGTTTATTTTTCTGTCCATTTTAGTTACTTTTCTGTTAAACATTAGTTTATTTAGTTACTGTTCTTTTAAACTTTAGTTTATTCAGTTACTTTCTTGTCTTTTTAGTAAATTCTTTATCAAATATTGGTGGTTTTAGTTACTTTTTAGTCAGTTATTGCTTTATTTAGTTATTTTTTAATATTTTAGTTACTTTTCTGTTAAACATTCGTTTATTTAGCTACTTTTCTTTAAAATTTTAGTTTATTTAGTAACTTTCGTGTATTTTTAGTTAATTCTTCATCAAATATTAGTGGTTTTAGTTATTTTTCAGTCAAATATTGCTTTATTTAGTTACTTTTTTATATTTTAGTTACTTTTTTGTCAAATATTAGTTTATTTAGTTACTTTTTTGTCTTTTTAGTTAATTTTTTGTCAATTATTGGTTTATCAG
This sequence comes from Tachinus rufipes, assembly GCA_963932245.1. Taxonomy (NCBI): domain Eukaryota; kingdom Metazoa; phylum Arthropoda; class Insecta; order Coleoptera; family Staphylinidae; genus Tachinus; species Tachinus rufipes. Next base: position 92,475,325 of record OZ010747.1, on the reverse strand, counting down.
TTACATTTTTAACTAATTTTTTGTTTTTTTATTGACTTTTTTGTCAAATATTGGGTTATTAAGTAACTTTTTCTGTTAAATATTGTTTTATTAGTTACTTTTCTGTCTTCATAATTATTTTTCTGTTAAATATTGGTTTATTTACTTAGTTTTCTTTTTTTTAGTGTTTTTTTTGTCAAACATAATTTATTTGGTTATTTTTCTGCTTTTTTTAGTTACTTTTCTGTCAGACTTTAGTTTATTTAGTTACTTTTCTTTCAAATTTTATATTATTTAGTTATATTCTTGATTTTTTAGTTAATTTTCTGTCAAATATCGGTTTATTAGTTACTTTTCTGTCTTTATAATTATTTTTTTGTTAAACATTGGTTTATTTAGTTACTTGTCTGTTTTAAATATTTTTTTTTGTTAATTTTTTGATTTTTTAGTGACTTTTTTGTCAAACATTAGTTTATTTCTTCTTCTTATCGTGCCATACTCGCTACGAGTGTTCGGCGCACTTTTGTATGTTTGTGGTGCGCTATAATAGTTCCACACAAACATACGGGACCTACAGTTTAACGTGAAATCCGAACCACACCACTAGAAGGGTTTACTAGGCAAATACTTTGCTGGTTTGCAATTGCCTTGCAAAGAAGACGACCGCATCGAAATATATTCGACAAATTAGATAATGCCGCTGTCGGGAATCGAACCCGGGCTGCCTGCACAACAGACCTCGCACTAGACCATTGTGCTACTTTACTGTCTTCATAATTACTTTTCTGTCAAGTATTGGTTTATTTAATTAGTTTTCTGTCTTTTTAGATACTTTTCTGTCAAACATTGGTTTATTTAGTTACTTTTCTATCTTTTTAGTGACTTTTCTGTCAAATATTGCTTTATTTAGTTACTTTCTTATTTTTTTAGTTATTTTTCTGTCAAATATTAGTGCTTTTAGTTGCTTTTCTGTTTTTTTTTTAAACTTATTCTATAGCTAAACCGTTTGGTGCAAAATTCTATTCATAAAAAATTAGGTCATAAAATAGTAAAACATTTTTAGAAATAACTAAAGTCCGGCCAAAAACGGTTGAAAAATGTAAAATTCTATTTATAAAATGTTAAAAACAACAAAACTTTGTCTTAAAACATCAAAATATTGTCAAAAAGCATCAAAATCATTCATAAAATCTTAAAAATAATATAATCCGGCTTTAAAGAAATATCAAAATATTGTACAATAGCAAAGTTTTGCCAAAATTGGTAGAAAACTGCAATATTTTGTTCATAAAATAGCTAAATTTGACATAGAAATGTTAAACAATTGTCAGAAATCACCAAAAACCGGCCAAAAACTATTGTATAAGTAAAAAAAAAATTATATAATTATAAAAAAAGCAAAGATATTGTTAGAAAGACCGAAATTCGGCCAAAAACGATTGAAAAGTGCAAAGTTCTTTGCATTAAAATTTAAATATAATAAAACATAAAAATAATTTTAATAATAAAATTTCAAATATTGGAAAATCCTGCTTTAAATAATTAAAAGTAACAAAATTCAGCTATTAACTGTTAAAAAGTGCAACATTTTATCAAAAAAAAGTTAAAAATAGCAATTTCCGGCTATTTAACATCAAAATATTGTTGAAAAGCACCAAAATCCAGCTATAAACTGTTGAAAAAGTTTAAAGAAATTTATAAAATAGCAAAATCCGGTCATAAATTGTCAAAAAAAGCAAAATTTTATTTATAAAATATTGAAAATAGCATAATCCATCTATAAAGTATAAACATATTGTCAAAAAGTTCCAAAATTTAACATAAACTGTTAAAAATTGGAACGTTCTAATAATTAAAAGTTAAAAATAGCGGATTCCGGCTCCAAAACATTAAAATATTGTTACAAAGCTCCAAAACCTGCCACAAACTGTGTAAAAAAAAAGTGTAAAAAACTATAAAATTGCATAAATAGATTATAAAGTATTGTCAGAAAAATTTAATATCCGGTCATAAATTGTAAAAAACGCAAAATTTTATTCATAGAATGTTAAAAATAACATAATCTATCCATAAAGTATAAAAATATTGTCAAAAAGTATCAAAATTTACCATAAACTGTAAAAAACTGTAACTCATAAAAAGTTAAAAAAAAACAAATTCCGGTCACAATACATTAAAATACTGTTAAAATAAATTAATGCAATTATCAACATCACAATTATAAAAAAAGGCGGTCACCAATCAACATTCAGCAAAAATTTATTGATTGCGTTAAAGTCGGCAAATTTAAAATTATTAAAAACATAATTACACATTAAAGTATCACGACTAGTATTACATTTTACATCTATCACATAAGCATTATGATGTTGGCTAAGTTTTAATAAAACATCCACAGCATTAATCACAGAAATATCACAGATATTGGAAAAGCATAAATCTAAGAACACACCATCATCATTATGTATAGAAATACATTAAGCGCAGTTTAAGAATCCATAACAGTTAGCATCTAAATTAGCAAAATAACTATCATTACAAATAACCTAACCTAACCTAACCTAACCTAGCTCATCATTTACCAATGGCGCTGTGGGTAGATTATAATCGCTCAGTGAAATTACTTTACTGTTCGGATATTTGTCAGCGATAGATTCAACGGAATAACAATGATCTAAATATTTATCACAAGCCAAATTAGTAAACTGCACTAATAACATATAATCCAAACTTAAACTAACTAACTGTAAATTGTAATAAAGTACAATTAAAACAAGTTTTAGTAGCAATTAAGACACGTCCAGCTTAGGGCTTGTTAATAATTATATTAATAAAATAAAAACTTTAAATTGTCTTGTCTACAATAATAGGTATATAATACCTTATTAGTTAGTATTTGTTAAAAATAATTTATTTTAGTATCAATAGCAATGAAAAACATTTTTAATCAATTATATTTATTTTTAGCTAAATAATAAATCCACATAATCATGGATTCATCAGCAATCTTTTATATTCTGGATAATATGAAGCTTCAAATACTATTAACGTTACTATTACTAATGTTAATAATAAAATATATTCAATGGAAACATAGTAGAAAACATTTATACGAATTGGCTGCTACTGTTCCACATCCATCTATTTCTAAATTGCCATTTTTAGGACATGCTCATCATCTAATGGGAGGATCTGACCGTAAGTTTTAGTTGTAATTGTATAGAATATGTTGTCAATAAATTAAATTTTAGGAATAAGTCAAAGTCTTTGGAAAATGTTTGAAAATAAGACGCCACTCACTGCGTGGTTAGGACATAGACTATTTTATTTATTATCTAGTCCCAAAGATTTGGAAATTGTAATGAATAGTCCGAGTTGTATGGATAAAGATGATATTTATATATTTGCTAAGAAGTTTATTGGATCGTGTTTATTTATAGCACCACGTAATTATATATTTTTGTTAACTGCTTTTAAATTACAATTTTTATGAAATTTATACGATTTTAAACTTAATACTTTTGGATTTTTCATCACAAATGCAATGCTTATTATAGAAACACATTAACTAATAGACATTGTAGTCTGTGATTAAATTTTTTTAATAAAACTAGTTTGTAAAAGAATGATTAATTAATTTATTTTTCTTTTAGTTTCCGAATGGAAGATAAATAGAAAACTATTGAATCCTGCATTTAATCAAAATATTCTAAATAATTATGTGGAAATATTTTCTGAACAGGCTGTAATTTTTGGTGATGTAATGGAAAAGTATGATTCATATTTTGATATTCGAGAGATGTGTGCAAATTTTACTTTGGATATTCTTTCTGGTAAATGTTTTATAAAATTATTTATATTAGTATATAATTATCAATATTTTATTTAAATAACTTATTAGGTAGATAATCAATTATAATTATTTTGATTTTAGAAACTTCATTAGGAATCAAATTACAGGCTCAAACAAAGGATTGCAGTCTTGCGAGAAATATTGAAATGTAAGTGGTCTATATTTTGCATAATAATAAAAACAAATTATATAACTCTAAAAGGATATGCAAAAATGTTGCTATCAGAACTAGCTCAGTTGAGTGAAGCGTCTAATCCAAATCTTGCTTTGCCAGAACATTTTAAGACACTAATTTATCTAAATTAATTTAAAGCAGCAATGGTCCCAAAATGACCAAAATTGTATGATTTTGTTAACAAATTTAAATTAAGAATTTCAAATTGCTGATACTAAATTTGGATTTAAAATACATAAATTAATAAGAAAAACTTTAAAACTTAATTATATAAATTGAATTAAAGCAGAAATAATCCCAAAATAACTGAAATTGTATCATTTTGTTGTTTATCATTTCAAATTTGCGCAGTAACCAGCAAGAATTTCAAATTGCTAATACTAAATTTGGATTCAAAACACATTAATTGATAAGAAAAATGTTTAAAACTAATTTATATAAATTGATTTAAAGCAAAAATTGTTCCAAAATGACCCAAATTACATGATTTTGTTAATAATTTCAAATTTGCAAAGTAACCAGCAAAAGTTTCAAATTGCTGATACTAAATTTGGCTTCTAAATACATAAATTGATGAAAAAATTGATTAAAACTAATTTATATAAATTGATTTGAAGCAGAAATGGTCCCAAAATGACTCAAACTGTATAATTTTGTTAATAATTTCAAACTTGCGCAGTAACCAGCAAACATTGCTGATATTAAATATGGATTTAAAATACATAAATTGATAAGAAAAATTTTAAAACAAATTTAAATAAATTGATTTAAAGTAAAATTGGTCCCAAACTGTGTGATTTTGTTTATTACTTCAAATTTGCGCAGTACCCAGCAAGAGTTTCAAATTGTTGATACTAAATATAGATTTAAAATTCATAAAAAAATTAAAAAAATGTTTGAAACTAGTTTATATCAAATTATTTAAAGCAGAAATGGTCTCAAAATGACCAAAATTGTATAAATTTGGTCATTATTCCAAATAACCAGTAACCAGCAAGAATTTTAAACTATCGATAATAAAATTGGATTTAATATATATAATTGATAAGAAAATATTTATTTATATAAATAGATTTAAAGCAAACTATAGTCTAAAAAAACGGATTTTGGTTTAGAAAAAATTAAAATTTTATGACCAAATTTTTTATTTTTTATAAATTTTGCAGTTTTTGGTAAATTTTTGTACTTTCTGACAATATTTTTGGCCAGATTTTGTTATTTTTGAAATTTTATTTTATATTTTTTGACAGTTAACCTAATTTTGATTTATTCTAACAATAATTTAATATTTTATAGCCAGATTTTGCTATTTTTAAAATTTTATGTTTGTTTTTAATTTTTCTATATCAATTTTTCAGCAATTTATAGTTGCATTAAAATATTGTTAAAAAGCATCAATTTTTAACAATATTTTAATATTTTTAGACCGGATTTAGCTAATTTTGAAATTTTATAATTAGAATATTGCTTTTTTTCTAACCAGATTTGTTTATTTTTTATTTTTTATTTTTTTTTTTAATTTTGACATTTTTACTCGTTTAAAGACTAGATTTTGCATTTTTAAACCGTTTTTGGTCAAATTTTGCTATTTTGACATTTTATGAATATAATTTTGCACTTTTCAAATATTTTTAACGCCAGATTTTACTACTTTTAAAATTTTCTAAAAAAATATTACATTTTTATTATTATTTTGCCAACCTTAGTGCGTTTTTACTATATTTTGATGTTTAAGACTAAATGATGTTATTTTTATTTTAGAAATGTGTCAATTTATTGGAATAGCAAAGTGTCTAGAGTTAAAAAAACAAATTTGTGCACGTTTTTAACAAACGTGTCTAAAAAAATTTGAAAAAAATAAAATTTACAGACAAAAAAAGCAAAATGAAAAAATTATAAAAATAAAATAAAAAAACGACTAAAAGCAAATGATAAAACAAAACAAACACACCAACACTAATCCCAAAAAGCATTAAAGCATATAAAAATGCAAAGAAAATAAGATATACAAACAACAAAAACATTTTTCAACACTATTTAAACAGAAACAACAACAAACTTTAAAAACTAACAGCTTAAAGAACATGATACAAACGCATGCAAAATTAAAAAAATTCAACGACAAGTGTGGATGGACTACAGAATAAAACACGGATATGTAAAAATAGTAACAATGATTAAGAGAGGTAGAGAATGGAGTAAGAAAAAATAAACCTAACAATTGAATTGTATGTAGTTAAGTTGGCTTACAATTACAATGTTTTTGAGTAAAATGCAAAAAAACTGTCAGAGTTAAAAAGTTTTATTCTATTTTTCTTTAATCTAGTCATAAGCTATTAGAAACTGCAAAACTCTATTTATACAAAGTCAAAAATAACAAAACCCTGTCATAAAAATTTAAAAAAAAGCCAAAGTAACCATTTGTGTAAAAGTGCTCTATTTATAAAATTTTAAAAATAAGAAAACTTGGCTTGGCAACATTAAAATATTGTCAGAAATAATTAAAAATTATCCATAAACTGTTGAAATTGTATCAATCTTGCCATCATCATTATCAATCAGCCCCTTAGCGTCTACTGTTGAACATAGACCTTTCCTACGGTTGCCTACTTCTTCCAATCTTGGGCTGTTTGTATCCAGTTAGTGACCATTTGTTTTAAGTCATCTGTCTACTGGGTAGGTGGTCTTCTTTTGCCGTGTTTGTCTGCGCGTGGACTCCACTCAAAGAACCTTTTTGTCCACCTTCTATCTTTCATCCGTGCTACGTGTTCAGCTCAATTTCACTTTAGTCTGGCTATTTGTTTGATGACATCCGTGATGCCAATTCTTCCGCGTATGTCTTCGTTTGTAATATGATCTCTCAAAGATACCGCAATCATTGACCGTTCTATTTTGCGTTGGGTTATTTTGGGATTTCTTGCTGATGCATTAGTTAGAGTTAAAGTTTTAGCGCCGTTGGCCATAACGGGCAAAACACATTGATCGAAGACTTTACGTTTTAGGCATGTTGGTAGTTTGCTTTTAAACTTTTTTTTCAGTTTTCCGATGCTGCTCAAGAAAGGATGATTCTTTTGTTTATCTTTCATGTTTGGTTGTTTCTCAAGATTCTTATTTCATAACCAAGATACGTATATTTTTCCACCAGCTCCACTTTGCTGTTAGCAATTTTGATGTTCTTACTGGGTACCAAATTTGTCATGAATTTGGTTTTGACTGGTTCATTTTTAAACCAACTTGAGCACAGACTTTTTGCAGTTCTTCCAGCATAAGTTTTGCGTCTAATAATTTGTCGGATGCTATGACGATGTCGTCTGCAAAGCGTAAGTTGGTGTTTTTTTTAACTATATTTAAACCCTTGTTTTTTCAATTTACCTTTTTGGCAATAAATTGTTTTGGTGCTTCAATATCAATCTGTAGTTTTCTAAGTTTAAGCATTTAACCATTTTCCTTGTATAGTGTCACAATCTAAGCATAGATTAAATACAGCCCTTATTTTTCTCAGCAAGCAGGGACCCCTTATCTAGATTGCGTCTGCAACCACGTTGTCTTTGCCGGGTGTTTTATCGTTTTTTTGTATTTCTTGAAGTTTATTCAATTTCTTTTACTGTAATATTAGGTAGTTCCTCGGATCCTTGATTTGCTGTAATTATATTTGGATCAGATGTTGAGTCCAGGTATTGGCGCTGGCTTTTATACAGCTATTGGTAAAATTCCTTGACAATTTTCAGTATTTTTGCTCTGTTTGATTCAATGTTTCTTTGTTTATTTTTAACTTTGGTTGTCTTGCATTTTCCATTGCCTAGTTTTCTTTGCAATACTTTTATGTTTTTATTGTTTTCTAAGGTTTGTTTGATCTTTCCATAGTTATATGTTCTGATATATTGTTTTATGGTTTTTAAAATATGTTTATTTCTTTTTTTCAAATATTGGCTACTAGTGAGTTTGTCGTTTCTCCTTTCTCTTCTTTCTTGCATTTACTGTAATGTTGTCTGGCTGATTTTTTCTTTTCTTTTTGTTTTTGGACAATGAACATTTTGGCTTTCCATCAAAGAGGTCATTATTTCATCTAGACCAGAAACATCAGAATTTTCCAAGTATCCAGTTTTGCATTGCTGGAATCTTGTTAAAAAGACTGGGTTTGTCCAGGGTTGTTTGATCGTTTTCTTTTTCATTACCATTTTGTATTGTTTTTTTTTTTTATACATTCTGATATTAGCTCTTACCATTCTGTAATCACTTCGGGTTGTAAATTTATTTAGTACTGTCACGTCTTTAATTATATGGCTTTTGTTGGTTATTATAAAATTTATTTTGTTGTGGGTGTAGCCATCTGGGCTTTTCCATGTCCACCTTCTGTTTGGCTTTTTGTAAAAGAAGCTATTTATTTGGTACAGATTATTCTGCAGCAAGAAACTCAGCAGCATCTTACCTCGATTAGTTCTGCCATCTGAACCAAAATTTTTTAGTGATGTTTCCGTCTTGTCGGCTTTAAGGCCTAGTTTGGCATTAAATTACTTATCACTACATTCAAATGTGCATTGTTGTGTCAACGATATGTCGTCATAGAAAATATCAACTTCTTCATCTCTTTGACTTGTTGTAGGAGCATATACTTGTACAATTTTTAAGGAGCATCTCGTATTTAGTCTCTAGTGGATACTCTTTTTACTGACACAATATTTGCACTGTTTGGTTTATGTATTATAAAGCCGATTCTCCGTACAGACTTGTCGTTTTTGCCAACATAGTCGAATAATGTATTTTCGGATTTTAATTTTAGGAAATTTTTACATTGCCTTCTGGCTATACTGGACCAATAATATCCTATTTTATGTGTTCAAGTTTAACTTCTAGTTCTGACAGTCTTTTTTCTGAGAGTAGTGAACGTAATTATATGTTCCAATTTGTAGTTTATAATAGTTGTTCTTTTTTGTTAATCTTTTGTCCCGTCCAGAATCCATGCAACAAACTGAAATTTTAGTGCGAGATTGTGGATATACTTTCCTACTACCTTAGGGTATTTGAGTTTTAGCAAATAACATTTTATATTGGGGCTATATAGTCATAAAACACCACGCTGGCTAGACGGGATGGTGAGTTTTGTTTGTGTCAGCCGCCCACTTTGAATCAGACGTTGTTAGTAGCTGGTTGTTTGGGCCTTTTAGTGTTTGTATTTTATTGTTTCTTGCCATCACTCTTTACTCACCCTGCCATAAACGGTTTAAAAGTGCAAAATTTTATTCATAAAAAATAAAAATAACTAAATCCGGCCAACAACGTTTTAAAAGTGCAAAATGTTATTCAAAGTGCCAAAGTTTGGTTAAAAAACTGTTAAAAATGTAAAATTCTTTTGATTAAATTTGGCAATAAACTCTTAAAAATGTAAATAATTCAATTTATAAAACGTCAAGAATAAAATATTATCAAAAACACCAAAATCAAACCATAAACTGTTAAAAAATATTGTTTTTTTTTTATAAAAAGTTAAAAATAGCAAAATCCAGTCATAAAATAATAAAATTATGTTTCAAAATAACAAAATCCGAACTTAAATTGTTTTAAAGTGCTAAATTTTCTATCTGACATGGCTAAAATAACAAATTCCGGTCTTTATACATTAATATATTCTTATAAAGCACTAAAATTTTTCTATAAAACTGTTGAAAAGTGTAATATTTTATTCATTAAATATCAAAAATAACAAAATATTGAAATATTGTTGAAAAAAACTAAAAATTGGTCAAAAAACATTGTTAGAAAGAACCAAAATCCGGTACAAACTATAGAAAACTTTAAAAACCGGCCTTGTATCTTTATGAAATCTTAAAAATTATTAATTTTGTGGAAAGTGGGTGATTTTTTAAGCATTTGGTTTTTTAATGTTGCAAAGTTGCAATTGTGGCTGGCTTGTCCCTGTACACGAGAGACTTCACGTAGCCCCTCAAAAAATAGTCAAGTAGGGTCAGATTGTATGATCTTAGCAGCCAATGGACTGCTTCAAAACGTGAGATTAATTGCTCACCAAACTTGCCTCTCAATTGGTCAATGGTATCGCGTGCCTTGTGGCATGTGGCACCATTTTGTTAAAACCACATGTCAACCAAGTCCAATTCTTTCATTTTAGGCAAAAAAAAGTTGGTAAGCATCGCACGGTACCTTACTCCATTGACTGTAACGTTGCGACTTACATCATTTTTGAAAAAGTACGGGCCAATGATGCCGCCGGCCCACAAACCGCACCAAACAGTGCATTTTTTAGGATGCATTGGCAGCTCTTGAACTGCTTCTGGTTGCTCGTTAGACCAAATTTGGCAATTCTGTTTGTTGATGTACCCTTTGAGCCAAAAATAAGCTTTGTTGCTGAAAATATTTTTTTGATAATAAATTGGATCTTCATTCAACTTTTCTAAGGCCTATTCAGCAAACAAACGACGTTGTGGTAGGTCACCCGGCTTCAGTTTTTACAGCAGCTTTATTTTGTATGGTTTCATACCAATGTCCTTACGTATAATCTTCCAGGTGGTCGAATAACACAAGCCTAATTGTGAAGAACGGCGACGAATTGACGTATCGCAATCTTCATTAACACTGGCCGATACAGCAGCAATTTTCTCTTCGGTACTCAATTTTTCTCAGACGGGTTGGTGGATTAAAGTTCAATAAAGTGAAACTGGTGCGAAATTTGGTCACAATAGCTTAAATAGTCTGTTTGGTGAGTCGGTTATGACGACCATAAAATGTACCTAATTTGCAAAACACATTTTTTACAGAGCACAAATTTATATAATAAAATTCAATGATTTGCAAGCGTGTTCGTTTGTTAGTCTATTCATGGTAAAATGGCAAACCTTACTAAGCATTTTTAGCATTGATACATGTCACAAATAAAAAAATTACACTGAAAAAACAAATAGCAAAAAAATCACCCATAATTAGAACTTTTAAAATGATTTGCAAATGAACTTGTATCGTGATTTAGTCGAAACGCTTTAAAATGTTTTGTATATCGTGTTTCAAAACTTTGTCCAGTGTGCACAACATATATACTATTGCATTTAAAACATGAAATTTCTTAAACACCTGATTTTCTTAAGAGATTAATGTTATCTTTATCATTAAATAATTTATTTGATAATTTGCAACTTGGTCTAAATTTTGTTTTTGAAGAATGTATAGCGCACATTCTTTCTGTGGTTTTTCCAAAATAAGTTACTGTTGTAAATGAATCTTTATTTAAATTTAAAACTTTTTGCTCATGTACAAAAGGTTTCAAATTTAATTAATTAAAATAAAACTTTGGATCACATTGAGACAATTGAGATGCGTGTTTGTATTTGTTTCCCAGACTGAAACGCAAAAGTAATTAAGATTTATTTGGTTGATTTGGTAAACTATTGAGTAGTCCCATCAAAACCCATGTTGATAAACGCGGAAAATATTGTATAGTTTTGGATTATGTTCAAATTACCTTCTTTATGACCTTACTTACGGTGTATAGAAGACCAAATGGGTAATAATTTTGAGGAAATTTTCGGTCTTTTCAAGGTTTTTAAATGTTTTAACAATTTTGGTAAAGGCTTTTATTGCTTTATACAAAAAAGATTTAAGAGTTTTTCTTGGTATTCTGGCCAGGAGCAGATTAAGTTTTCACTTTTGAGATAATTTTTCTAATTTGAGAAAGTCATTGTCAATGTCTTCTTAAAACTCATCAACATTTTGTTGGCGTGCTTTAGATAAATGTTCTCAACCATTAAAGTTTGAGTCAAACCACTGCACCAATTGAAGAAAAATTGTCAATACATGATGACGTACTGCGTAACAGGCAACACAATCGAATAGAAAGTAGCCAAAGATATTTGTAATTTTGACTTTTTATTTTTGTCCTTTGCTGAAGAGCGCACAAAGGTACATTTACAATTTTATTTTAAACTTTTTTTGGTATTATTATATAAATTTAAATTGTAACAATTTTTTAGTAATATTTATGTATTTTAACAATTTAAAAGACTTTGGGTCCATTTATAGTTTACATCAGTCTATACCAATAAACGTATTGCATTACATATTATATCAACATCTAATAAAATTAATTTTATAGGGGCACTGAAATATTAATGACCAGAATTGGCAACATTTTGTATCACAGCAATTTCATCTTCAATTTGTTTCCAATTGCAAAAGTAGAACAACAAATTTGTGAAGAATCCCACAGTTTTGCAAAAAAAGTATATAAAAAAAAGTATAATTTTTTAATAGTTTGATAAACATAGATTTGTAGGTCATAAAAAAGAAACAAGAAGAGTACAAACTTAAAACAAAAGAAAAACTACTAGAAGCAGCAATCAATGGTAATTATTTATTAGTTCAGTTAGAGAGATATATATTATATTATTAATTTTAGAGGATGATAGAAAAAAATCTTTCTTGGATATATTAATTGAATTACAAGCTAATGGAGCTGATATTAATGATCAAAACATTTTGGATGAAACTATGTTATTCCTAGTTGCGGTAATTAAATGTTATTAATTTAAATAATTAATATTTATGAAAATTATAAAATGCACAAATTTGTAAATCTAAATTATTATATTTTAGGGAAGTGATACAAATGCTATCACACTATCTTTTGTGTCTATGATGTTAGGAATGTTTCCACAACTTCAGGTGAGTTAGATATGTATATAAAAGAAGTTTATTATTAAATCAATTTAATGTAAACTTGTAAATAGTTTACAAAATCATCATTTTACAATAATAAACAATTTAAATTATGCAAAATTTGTTATAAAACGATGCAAACATTTCGAAAGCTAAATGCTCCTTTAATTTAATAATAAATTCATTAATAGTACAGAGAGTTTATAAATGAATGGGGTTATGTAATCACTTTAAATATGCCGCTATATTTAAATTGTCCACTATACTATTTGTTTTGACAGTTCAATTTTGACAGCTGCCAAGCAAGCAAGGTTTTAAAAAAGTATACAAATGAAGAGAATATTTTTTTATTGAATCTTACTTTAGAAATGGGCGGTTTGATCATGGGAAATGGCTCTACTCTATTCCGGATTGTGTTCGAGAGTTTACAACTGATAATTATAAACATGTAAACAATGTAAACATATGAAAATATTTTTATTATTAAATTCTAAGACAGGCAACTTTATTTACGCATTTTCTTTAAAGCGGCACAAACGTACATTAGTTGATTACATAATCACAAACATTTATAATCAACTTGTACTTACAATACACAATAATATTACTATTAATTTCCAATTTTTAGTGTTTAGCTTTATCAGCATAGTTAGTTTTACAAAACTTAATTAGATAATGATTTTTAAAAATAAACAATTTTTTTACAGCAAAAAGTTTATGAAGAAGTAATAGAAGTTGTAGGTACTGATCGACTTGTAGAATACACAGATTTGCCAAAATTAATATATACAGAAAAGTTCATACAGGAAACAATGAGGATATTTCCACCAGGTCCAGTTATTTTAAGAAAAGTTGTTGAAGACACAGATTTAGGTATGCGTATAATAAAAACATACTGGAATTACTTTAATTTTTGTTTTAGGCCACTGTGTTCTACCAAAAGGTGCTGGTACAGTATTAGGAATTATGGCTTGTCATCGAAATCCTGACAATTATCCGGATCCATTAAAATTCGATCCAGAACGATTCAATGCAGAAGAAGTAGCTAAACGAAACCCATATTCATATATACCATTTTCACGAGGACCAAGAAATTGTATCGGTTTGTAATTTTATTTAATATTAAAATTGTTTGTTATTACAATACAAATTATATTTTAGGTTTAAAATATGCAATGATGTCAGTGAAAACAACCGTAGCAATGCTTGTTAGAAGGTTTCATTTTGAAACTAAATTTAAGAGAATTGAAGATATTGAAATTAAGCAAGCGATGATGATAAGATCTATTAAAGGATATCCGATTAAGGTTACTAAAAGAAATTTACAACAAACAAAATAAATTATTTCTTGTTCTAGTGATATTATATTTTGTTAACTATTAAACGTGAAATATAAATAACATTTCTGTTTTAATACATAAAACTTTTTGTTCCGATATGAATTTTAATTATTAAACTTAACAAATGTATAAAAAAAATAAAATTAAGAAATTTTATTGATTAATTTATGAAAAATATCAAAATAATTAATAAGGAGTGATGCAAAGTAGTTCTAGCTTTAAAAAATAATTAATATTATTATAATTGCAACTCATTTTAGTAATTGGTTTGTAGTATCTAAAATTTGTGTGATAATGGTTCTATCTAAACCTAATGCTAGCAATACATTAAAACTAATCATAGATAAGAAGTGCATATTTTCAATTGTAAGTTTTTAGTGATTTAGGAAAGATATTATTATAATTATTTGATTATTATACACTTAACGTGTCAGATTTAATTTCAAAAGAAAATTGCCTATTGATGTAAATATCAGAGACAAGAGGATGGAGCCTTGAAGAACCCCTGGCATTAACTACCGAAAGGTAAAATATGATTTAAAAATTTAATTTCTAAATTTCTATGGCTTAAATATAAAGCTATTAGTTTTATAAAACGAAAAAAGAAGTTTTATCTTAGCAGCTTTAGAAGTTGAACCTTGTCACCAAAAACCGTCTTTGTAATTTTCTTAAGTTTAAAACTCTCAACAATGTTATCAATCACGTGGTTTAGTTGATTGAACAACAAAGAACATCAAAAACTATGTTAGGGGGTGGGGAAAAGATTGTTTGCGTTCGTGTGGTTTTAAGATATTTTTAAGATTACTTTTTATGACCTTACTTAAAGTGCATAAATTACTGATTGGCTGGTAGTTTTGGGTTAATTTATTTCAAGCAAGTTTTTCTACGCTTTGAAAAAGTGCTCAGTTTAAAAATTGCATTATCAATCATGCTAAAAACTATTATTGTTTTGTGCAAAAATAATTTTAAAGCTTTGTTTGGTATTTTGTCAGAGCCAGAAGTAGATTGAGTTTTTTTATGGTTTTTCTGATTTGAGGTCAAACATATGTGTTTTTAATTATAAAAAAGTGAGCTAAAATTAGAGGCTATCAACAAATGCTTTAGTTTTATTTTTATACTATATAATAAACTTTATTTTTACCAAAAATAGCTATTCGAATTAGCACTAATTTTTGTGTAATGCTTTTTTTACTTTGCTGTAAAGAAAATTTGAGATTTTGCTTTGACTGAAGTACTTCTGACACTAGCAGAAAGCAGAAACTTTAATATCTTAATAA
This sequence comes from Tachinus rufipes, assembly GCA_963932245.1. NCBI lineage: Eukaryota > Metazoa > Arthropoda > Insecta > Coleoptera > Staphylinidae > Tachinus > Tachinus rufipes. Next base: position 92,460,040 of record OZ010747.1, on the reverse strand, counting down.
CAAACACAAAAGCGTTTGCTGGTAATCTGGAGTGACCCACCTACCCTCCCAAATGTTGCTTATTAAGAAATTGAATATCACCACCTCCTTCTTTGGTTAAAAACCTTCTAACATTTTTTGATATCAAACATTTGGGCGGGTAGGTTGATACTCTAGCTCAAACTATTTGCTTGTAACCATTATCTGGAGTGACCCACTCACCCGCCCAAGTGTTGCTCATTAAGAGATTAAATATCACCATCTTTTCTTTTGGTTAAAGTACTTCTATCACTTTTTAAGGAGAATAATTTTTAATTCATAGATAAAAAAACACTTGGCTGATGGGTAGGCACTCTAGTTTAAACTACTAGCTAGTAATCATGATCTGGAGTGACTCACTAACCCACTCAAATGTTTGTCAACAAAAGATTGAATATCACCACCTTCTCTTCTGGCTAATGGACTTCTATCATTTGTGAAGAGGAGTAGCTTTTAATTTTTTGATAATAAACACTTCAGCTGGGTGGGCACTTTAGTTTAAACTAATAATCATAATCTGGAGTGAACTTCCCACCCTTCCAAGTGTTGGTTATTATGAAATTGCATATTGCCTTCTTCTTTTTTAACTAATGATTTTCTAACACTAGCAGAAAGAAAAACTTTTCAAATATTTAATAACAAACACAAAGATGGGTGGGCGAGCATTCTAGTTCAAACTATTTGGTGGTAAACGTAATTAGGAATGACCCACTCGCCTACCCAAATGTTGGTCATTAAGAAATTAAATATTACTTCTTTCTTCTTTAGTTATAAGACTTCTAATATTTGGAAAGAGAATTTTTAAAAAAAATTTTGATAACAATTTTTTGGGTGGGTGGGTGGGCATTCTAGTTCAATATACTTGCTGGTAGTTATAATCTGGAGTGACTCACCTACCCTCCAAATGTTGGTCATAAAGAAACCACCTTTTCTTCTGGCTAAAAAACTTTTATCACTTGTAAAAATGAGTATTTTTTTAATTTTTTAATAACAAGCACATGGACGGGTGGGTGGGTAATCCAGTTCAAACTATTTGTTGGTAACCATAATCTGGAGTGACCTACCTACCAAGTGTTGGTCATCAAGAGATTATATATTACTACTTCTTCATTTGGCAAAAAAAGTTCAAACACTTGTAGAGACGAGTTTTTTTTTTTAATTCTTAATAACATCCACTTGGGCGGGTAAGTGGGCACTTCAATTTAAACTGTTTGTTAATAACCATAATCTAAAGTAACCCACCCACCCGCCCAAGTGTTGGTCATCAAGATATTAAATATCACTACTTTCTTCTTTGGCTAAAAAACTTCTAACACTTGTAGAGGCAAGTTTTTTTAATTCTTTGATAACAAACACTTATGCGGGTAGGTGGACACTTCAGTTTAAACTTGCTCTTGTGTCGTTTGGACTGAAAGGCTGGCTGGATTATCCGCTGATGGTTGACTGGCTACAGTGGCTGATAGCTCGTTAATTTCTTGGAATCAACTTCTGTGTCTGTAGTTGGTTTTCCCTGATTTACCGCACCAGATCCAATATGTTGGCTACGTTTAGACACTTGAAGGTAGGGGACAGAACCGGCCTCGTCTTAAATGGGGGAGTCCGTGGCTAGTCTCACATAATTTGTTAAAAATAATTTGTACAAATATATATTCCCTATTAGTAAATTTTGTCAGTTAGAAAATAAAATTGGAAATGAAAACGAAGATGGCAATTTACATCACCAAAAACAGAAGCTGCTTTACAGTTGATGTCAACCAACTGAACGTGACAAAAACAGAGATAATGGACGTGATAAAAGAAATAGGTGGTCAAGTTATGCACAACTTAAACGCAACAAGCAACACCCCGATTAGACACATACTGTCGGCAAACGAACTACAAGTGGTCAATCCTGGTGCAAAGAACATTGACAAAGATGAGAAGAAGAAGAACAGGTCCAACATGACACCTGGTGTGGAACTGTATCAATTAAACTGCAATTGTAGCAATGGTATTGTACTGTATTGTTGTTAAATTGTATAAAAATCCAATAATTAATTCAAAAGTTATAACATAATTGTAAATCAGTCATGAGCATGATATAAGTGATTTCGGTTAGATTAATTTTATTCAGAACTGACTTTTAAAATTAGCTGAAATTTACACAGTTAGTAGCAATAGTATTAAAGTGCATTGTTGCCAAGTAGTATAAAAATCCAGTTAATAATATAAAAGTTATGGCAATTTCAAATCATCTATGACTTTTGATATAGGTTAGGTTAGGTTACACAGTTGGTAGTTATGTTATTGGACTACATTGTTGTTAATTTGTAATAAAATCCAATTAATAATACAAAAGTTATAACATAATTTCAATCACCCATGACTTCACCTTTGATATAAGTGAACTCTGTTAGATTTTGTTTACTTAAAATTGACCGTCTCAAATGAGCTGCAATTTACACAATTTGCAGCAATAATATTGTAATACACTGTTGCCAAATTATTTAAAAATTCATTAAATAACACAAAAGTTATAACATAAATTCAATCACTTATGACTAAAAGTTTGAAATAAATAAACTCATTTAGATTAAGTTTAATCAAAATTGACCGTATAAAAATAGCTAGAATTTACCCATTGTAGCTGTACTGTATTGTTGTTAAATTGTATAAAAATCCAATAATTAATTCAAAAGTTATAACGTAATTTAAAATCAGTCATGAGCTTGATATAAGTGAACATGGTTAGATTAAGATTATTCAAAACTAACCTTTAAAATTAGCTTCAGTTTACACAGTTGGTAGCAATAATATTAGAGTAAATTGATACCAAGTTGTATTAAAATTCAATGAATAATTTAAAAGTTATGACAATATCAAATCATTTATAACTTTGATATAAGTGAACTTGGTTAGGTTAGGTTGGGTTTTATCAAAACTGACCAAATCAAATTAGCCGCATTTTACATAATTAGTAGCAATGTTATTGTTGCTACATTCTATTAAAATCCAATAAATAATACAAAAGTTATAACATAATTTCAATCACCCATGACTAAAAGTTTGAAATAAATAAACTCGGTTAGATTAAGTTTAATCAAAACTGACCGTATCAAATTAGTAGCAATTTACACAGTTTTTAACAATTTTATTGTACTGCATTGTTGCCAAATTGTATAAAAATCCAAAAATTAATTCAAAAGTTATAACGTAATTTTAAATTACTCATAGTGAAGTCATGAGTTTGATATAGAAAGATAGATTTATTAAAACATTTGAAAAAATTTACAAAGATAAATTTACACAAACATTTATGTCAAATATTAATACAATAATATATAAACTTAAAAATAAAACAAACATAATGACACAAAACTGTATTCATTATTAATATATAGATATTTTAAAATGACAGAGTACAGAGTTAAAAATTAAAATTTAGATTATACAATATCTCTCCTGCAGAAAGAATAGTACTCTTCAATTGAATAACAATTGCATTCTATAAGAATTTTTTTAACAACTTTTTTGAATTGCTTTTGATTATTTATCTGTTTTACTTCATTCGGTAGAGCATTGTATAATTTACATCTGGTATAGTAATAGCCTTTCTCATAAAGAGTTAGGTAATGATTTGGTAATAAAATATCATTTTTATTATATGCATCATAAACGTGGACATATAATTAAACACATAACATAAAGTTGTAAAAATATAAACACCACAAAACGTTAAAATATTTTGTGTCTTAAAGACATCTCTGCAAGACACATTCCACTTCAAACCATATATAATTCTAATAGCTTTTTTTTAAATAATAAAGATTCTATCTGCACCACTCGCTCTTCCCCAAAACATTATTTCATATCGCATAACTGAATAAAAGTTACCATAGTACATTGTTTTTAATATATCTTTGCTACAGTGTTTAGATAAAATTTGAAAACCATATCAAATACTAGAAAGTTTGGAAGAGAGAGTGCTAAGATGTGATTGCCATTTAAGATTATGATCTATTTCTATTCCTAAAACTTTTGTAGAATCAACAACATTCAGTAAGTCATTATTTATTGCAACTAAGTCACCAATTTGACCATTTGACTGAGCAGTTTCAAACAGTACGATAGCAGTTTTGTTTTTATTGATAGCTAAACAGTTTCTATCAATCCATTGTAATATGTTTTCATACACCACATTTACGTTTACAAGTATAGTATTTAAATCACCCTTCAGTAATATGTTAGAATCATCAGCATGTGACACCAACATAGACTGAGTGATAATACTGGTAACACATTTATCAAAATCATTTGCAAATATTAAAAACAAGGTCGGTCCCAGTACAGATCCTTGTGGTACACCGCGTTTCTGAACAAATTTCCTCTCCATTCACTTGAGTTACTACTGCTTGGTAACGGTTTTTTAAGTACGTATTAAACCAGTTGCTTGCCATACCTCTAATTCCATATCGTTCTAACTTTGCTATCAGTAAATTAAAATTGACACAGTCAAAAGCTTTGGACAAGTCAATAAAAACACCAAGTGCTAATAATTTCTTATCCAAAGCTCCTAAAACATTTTCAGTGAACATTGCCAAAGCAGTTTCTATTGACTTTCCTTGTGTAAATCCGTGTTGACTAGATGCAAATAATTTTTTAGAGTTAAAAAAATGTACAATTTTATTGTTCATTAGATGTTCTAATATCTTGGATAAGCTAGATAATATACTTATAGGACGATAATTAGCAAGTGTATTTGTATCGCCTTTTTTATGAAGAGGTATAACAGTAGCTAATTTAAACCTGTCAGGAAATATACCTGTATTAAAAGACACATTGCAAATATGTTTTATTGGAACAACTATAAAATTAATAATCTTCTTTAGTGAAAAATTTGAAATATTGTCAGAATTACTAGTAAATAAACAACGATCTGATGTAATAATACCTAAACAACAAATTATTGAAGATGTTACTCTGACAAATACCACACAGAAGCCAGTTAACAAAATGGAAGTTAGACGAGACCGGACATCCGCAAACGGAAATAAAAACAGAACAATTAACAACACCAGGAATAAAAAGGTAATTGTTGGTGTCGCAAAATCTGATACTATTTTAGGTAAACAAAGGCTTGCATGGATATATATTAACCGAATACGTGTAAAAATATCCAAAGAAGAAATTGAAGTATACATAAAAAATAAATGCAATGCTGCCACAATCGTACTCGAAAGTGTATTAAAAACTAGCAGTAGCCAATCGTTTCGACTTGGAATAGACTTTGTACTCCTGGATACAATTATGAATGGGGATTTCTGGCCGGAAGGAGTAGCAGTATGACGATACTGGCACGATAACAGAAAAAAAGATGCATATTTATATCATACTGAGGATTTCCAGTAAATCGTATTTTACTTCTACACAAGGAAAAACAAGGGTAGAAAATAATAATAATTTAAGCACGGATAGTTGTATTAACATTTTCCATTTTTACATTCGTTCAATTAGAAATAAAATACTTGAGCTAGAGGCTTATTTGATGGAAAATGTTAATACTGATAAATTTGATGCAATCTGCTTGTCTGAGCACTGGCTACTTAGAAACGAGGCAGATGTTTTCAGAATATTTGAAATGTCCATAATTGCACATTTTTCAAGAACGCATTTTATACACGGCGGCGTGATGATTCTTGCAAGGGACGACTTAACATGCGTTCCTTTTAATATTAGCAACTTTTCTTTGGAAATGCATTGTGAAATTGCTAGCATTAAAATATGTGAGATGAACTGCATAATACCGTTGATTGAAAGAGTATACAGGGAGTTTATAAATGAATGGGATTATGTAATCACTTTAAATGTGATTTTAAATTTTGAAAAATGTTTAACACTATTTCTAATGATTTCTGGACAAAATCTTGATGCGTTATTTGAAGTTGGTTGTCAGCATTTATTCATATATTTCCAACCGGAAGGTATAAGCCATTTTAAGTTTTTGAAATTTGTTTATTCCATGCCCAGAAATTTTAATTTTTTTGTTGAAAATCTACACATTTTATTTGCACTTTTTATTACCGACAACGGTACAATGTCATCTTCACTTGTGAAATTTTATTTCTAATTGGCCAAGCACATCATATAGAAATTGTGTAGTTAAGCTGTGTTTATTACTGATTTTATTTTTATTGGTTTGTTTATTATCTGACGTTACAATTATCATATTAGATCTGATATTGTGAATGCGCACATTATTAAGATTTTAGCAAAGGCTAAAGCCGTTTTTAATATAATAAACGAGCTAAAATTTATTGTTACAAATTGCAAAAAAAAATTAAAAAAAGCAACAAAATCAAAAACTGACCTTATATCTGCCCAGTGTAGTCGTGCGAGTACTTCAATGTTTAGTCTACTAAATGCAAACATTCTTATGATAAATAATTACGTGGTACTTATACAATTTTTGTTCTATCTATAAAATCAATAAAAAAATATAATTTAGTGATGCGTCAAAAAATATCTTATAATGTATTTCTTGTTTTAAATTAAAAATAAAATTTTTTGTTCCCACTAGTCCTACAAAATGATGACTAAAAATCTGACAACCCAAAAGTATATGCTAGAAAGAAAAAGACAATTAGTACTACTAGCACGTTAACAGATTCAGATTCCGAAAATACATCTGTTGGCTTTACCAGGCAAAATTGTTAATCGTTTCAATGTAGTTCTAGCAATAGTGTCGTTAGTGAATGTTTGCTGAATATGCCATCTTTGTCACAAACAACAAAAAACTGCAAAATTTTAAGTTTCAAAATAAGAAGTTTGCAAAAAAATTAAAACCTAAGTATTCTCAAACTTATAGATTTAGAAAAAAAAACTATATTTTCTACAATTGCATTAATAAATAATTTATTAAGATTTAAAAGTAATTCGGTTAAAACTTTTATAAATATGCAGCTTTATCATAAATCTCAAACCCTGTGGTCAAAATCAGAGCATCTAGCTCTTTCACTTTGCTACGAATCCCAGGGACTTAATATTGATTAATAAATTAAAACTATTCTTTCAGTTAGAATCATTTAGTCATGGTTGAATGTATTCAGTTTAAGAGCGTGAATAAAAACAACTTTAACTGATAAATTTGCTCTAAAAGCCAAAACAATGACCGAAGAAGATCGTGAGAAACTGTTTAAATTTTAATCAAACTGAAGACATAGTTAAATGATATCAGAATCTTGGAATTTTAGGAAGAGAAAATTAATTGGGCACTCATGTGTTAGTTTTTCTAATTAAAAAAGCCATTACAACACATAATTGTAGATGTTGTTAACGATTTGAGGAAAATGTCTTTTAAATCTTGGATTATTGTATGCGAGCAAGGGACTAGCAATTGAAATGTAATATTATCATTAGGAACTACAAAAAAACACCATATTATTAATATTAATATATATATATACTAATTTGAAAAAGTCGACCTCTTTGATTTTGCTCAAATTTTCAGGGATCAAAATATGGATGATAAACATTATATTCCCAAAATTTTGAACCTTAGAATGACACGCATTTGAAGGTCAGAAATTTTACAATAAAATGTCATTTTTAGCTTATTTTGTATCTCAATTTTAGGGCTTCTGGAAAAAAATAAAAAGATCCACGATGGCTCAAATTATTCCTTATTACATGTACTTTAAAACCCATATATTTATATTAAATTTTGTGGCAGTCATTTTGTTATATTAAGCTTCAAACATTATTCCAAAATAACCCGTAAATTTAGCAAAATCGCAAAATTTTGATTTCTTTAAACCGTTCTAACTTTGTCAAATCTTAACAAAATTTGATCCACAAAGTCTAGATTTCTTCGTGTTTAACCCCTTTTTAAAGCGATCACACACGACTCACATAATCAATGCGTATACACCACTATTTTGATGCAGGAAGTTGCGCATGTTTTTGCGATCTTCAAAACTTGTACTTTTCAGGTCCCGAGAAAGCGCTGTCACCCTATGTCGATTTTAGTCAAAACTTCAGTAAATACTCTTTAAAGCACAAGAAAAAAGGTTATCTATATGAGAAATGGTATATCGGGCATTATCAAGAATTTATTAGTATTCAAAAATTGTCAAAATCGGCGAACTGCACATTTTTGTATCTCAATTTTTGGGCCTTTAGAAAAAGATAAGAAGGTTCACGGTGGCTTAAAATATTCTTTATTACATGTACTTTAAAACTTATATTCGTTTATTTAATGCTAGAGCAGTCATTTTGATATAACAAGCTTCAAACATTATTCCAAAAAAACCGTTAATTTAGCATAACTGCAAAATTATGCTTTGTTTAAAACGTTCTAACTTTGTCAAACTCTAAAAAAATTTGATTCACGAGGTCTAGATTTCTTCGTGTTCAATCTTTCTTTAAAGTGATTACACAAGGCTTATAGAATTAATACATCTTCACCACTATTTTGATGCAGGAAGTTGCACATGTTTTTGCGATCTTCAAAACTTGTAATTTTTAGGTCTCGAAAAAACGCTGTCACTTTATGTCGATTGCAGTCAAAATTTCAGTAAATACTCTTTAGGCTACAAGAATAAAGGTTATTTATATAAAAAATGGTATATAGGGCATTATCAAGATTTTTTGTATATTCAAATATTGTCAAAATCGGCATTGTTTTTCAGAAAATCTAAATCATTTTTTGTCTATCTTGCTTTGTTTTTGAGATAGTCAACAAATACAAAATATTTAAAAAACTTTTTATTTAGCAAAAAAACACAAACAAAACAACATTAATTTAAAAAGTGTGCATTGATGCAAGCTTTGATACTTGTTAAAACAATTTTCTTTGGTTCGGTTAGTAAAATTTGATAAAAATGCTGTTCAACAACGGAGAATACGCAGATATCATTTTTGTTTACGTATTTTGTAATGGAAATGCCCTAGCAATTGAGATTTCTTAACAGAAAGCAACTTTTTTGACGCGTTTTTTAGTGAAAATGTTCACTCATATTATCATCAAAAGTACAATACCTATAACCAGGCGACGCAGCACAACGAGTTGCATTTTCTCAATGGCTTCTTGATAATACATGATATATTATTTTTCATATAAATAATTTTTCTTGTGGTCTGAAAATTATTTACTGAAATTTTGACCAAAATTGACATAAGGTGACAGCGTTTTTTTGGGACCTAAAAATTACAAGTTTTGAAGATCGCAAAAACATGTGCAACTTCCTGCATTAAAATAGCGATGAGTATGAATTGATTCTATAAGTCTAGTGTGGTAACTTTAAAGAAAGATTGAACACAAAGAAATCTAGACCTTGTGGATCAAATTTCTTTAAGATTTGACAAAGTTAAAACGGATTAAACAAAGCACAATTTTGAAATTTTTCAAATTTACGTTTTTTTTTTTAATATTGTTTAAAGCTCTGTCGACCAAACGTCTGCCGGTATAAGCAGGGTGGATGAGCTAGTAAGAGTTAAGGCACCCCTTTGTCCATGGGAAGAGAAATCTTCCCTAAAGGCGGATGAGTCAGCCAATGACCAACGGCATAGAGATGCAGAAGGCAATGGGATACCACTGCATTAAAGATCCGTATGGATAATCCCCAGGAAAATTCATCATCATGGCTGCAAATCAAATAATGGCCCCGAGTTACGGGCCCCCCTTAAATGGGGGAGGGGTGCTAAGAATCTCCCGGTCAGCTATGAAGAAGAAGATAGGCACATGGAACGTGCGTAGCTTATATGAACAGGGGAAAATACATAACACCATCCTTGAAATGAGGAGACTTGACATTGCAATCTTGGGTGTCAGTGAAATGAGATGGCGTAACTCTGGAACATGCAGGGTAGGCGAACATCAGGTGTATTACTAAGGTGAGGACAGTAGTCATTACAGGAATGGTGTAGGTTTTATAGTAACGAAAGATACCTATAAAGCGGTCACCAGTTTCATTCCACAGTCGGATAGAATAGCTATGCTTAAAATTCATGCCAGTCCCACAGATATTAACCTTATTCAGGTCTATGCACCAACATCAACAGCAACGGAACCACAGATTGAAGAATTTTACGCTGATCTACGAAACGTTATGAACCAGACAAAAAACCATGAAATCAATATTGTCATGGGAGATTTTAACGCCAAGGTTGGTAAAGGGATAGAATGAAAGACTGTAGGAAATTACGGTCTGGGAGTTAGAAATGAACGAGGTGATCGGCTAGTAGAGTTCTGCCAAGAAGAAGGAGTGGCATTAATGAATACGTTTTTTCAACTACTTGCCAGAAGACTTTACACCTGGACCTCTCCTGCAAATAACGAAAATCATATTGTTCGTAATCAGATAGATTTTTTCGGGATCAACCAACGATTTCGTAACGCCGTAAAGTGCTGTAAAACATACCCTGGAGCTGATGTACCTTCAGATCACAACCTACTATTGGCAGAAGTAAGGTTTTGTCCAAAGAAAATTATAAAACGAACAAAAACTATCCAGATAGATATCCGAAAACTCAAGAATTCGGATGTGAAAACTGAAGTCACCCATCTCTTAATATCGAAACTGAAAGCAGACGATAACCTTGAGAGAGATGTAGAAAAACTGTGGAATAATATCAGACAGGCGACGAATGAGGTGGCTTATGAAAAACTGAGGAAAGACAGACAAAGGGCAAAACAACAATGGATGACCGAAGAAATTCTTAAAAAAATGGATGAACGCAGACAATACAAAAATAATGACAAGGTTAAATACAAACAACTGCAAAGAGAAATTCGGCGTGAGATAAGAACAGCAAAAGAAACTAAGTTTGCAGATGATTGCAAAGAAATAGAAAAACTACAAGCAAGGCATGATATCTACGGTGTTCATAAAAGGATCAATAAGATAACTGGGACACGAAAAAGATTCGACGCGAGCACATTAATAAATAAGCATGGGCAAATAATTACTAGCCTAGAAGGAAAGCGAGATACGTAGAAAGAATGCATCAAGGAACTATTTTACGATTTAAGACCTAGTGAACATGATGCAGGCAATGCTACAACAGGGCCCCCAATAACAGAATCAGAGGTGCAGAAGGCACTCTCTAGAATGAAAGATGGCAAGGCAGTAGGGCCAGATGAAGTTCAGATGGAAGTTTTAAAATTATTAGAGGACAATGGTCTTGACATACTTGCCCGACTATTTAACAAAATCTACGAGTCAGGAAATATTCCAAGTAACTGGCTTAAATCCACTTTCATAGCCCTTCCCAAAAAACCAAACGCAAGAAGATGCGGTGACTATCGTACCATCAGTTTAATGAGTCATGCTCTTAAACTTTTTCTCAAAGTCATCCATGAGAGAATATACCGCAAGTTGGAAGAACAAATAGGACACAACAATAGGACCAGAGAAGCTTTGTTTTCAGTACAGGTTCTTATTCAGCGATGCAGAGATGTCAATAAAATTGTATACGCATGCTTCATCGATTTTGAAAAAGCCTTTGACAAAGTAAAACATCAGAAAATGCTTGATATACTTAAAAGCACCGGCTTAGATGATCAGGACGTCAGAATAATTGCTAACCTGTACTGGCAACAGAAAGCGACGGTGAGAGTAGAAGACAGCCTCAGCGACGAAATAGAAATACGAAGGGGAGTACGACAAGGTTGCATCCTATCACCACTTCTCTTTAATGTTTACTCCAAAGAACTTTTTAAAGAGACTCTACAAGATGTGGATGAAGGCATTCAAGTGAACGGCGTAGCAATTAATAACATACGGTACGCGGACAACACCTTGTTAATCGCTGATACGCCTGATGGACTTCAAAGACTACTAAGCAGAGTAGCTGATGCTGGAGAGGACTTCGGACTTAAACTAAATGCAGCCAAAACAAAATACATGATCGTAAGCAAAGACACAAATCCAATTGATACTGGTCTCCACGCAAACAACACGGCTATTGAAAGAGTGCAACGCATTACATATCTGGGCTGCAATATGAATGAGAACTGGGATCACTTGGCCGAAATTAAAATTAAAATTGCACTTGCTCGGGAAGCCTTCCGGAAGATGAGATCCTTGCTATGTAGCCACAGTCTCAGCTTAAAACTCAGAATACGCATGGTTAGATGTTACGTTTTTTTGGTGTTACTTTACGGAATGGAGGCGTGGACTCTTACAGAAGCATCATCGAGAAAAATAGAGGCGTTTGAGATGTGGGTTTACCGTAGAATAATACAGATCAGCTGGATAGATCGAGTAACTAACGAGGAAGTCTTGATAAGAATACACAAAGATAAAGAAGTAATGTCAAATATCAAGAAAAGAAAACTTTCTTATGTAGGACACATCATGCGCAACTCAAAATATCAACTTCTACAGCTGATTATGCAAGGGAAAATTGCCGGAAATAAGGGACCGGAAAAAAGACGTACCTCCTGGGTAAAAAATCTGCGACAGTGGTACGGGAAGACTTCCGTAGAATTGTTCCGCGCCGCCGTCAGTAAAACCATTATAGCCAGATGGATCGCCAACATTCGCTAGCGGATACGGCACCAAGAAGAAGAAGAAAAGCTTGATATATCAAAATGACTGCCTCAACATTAAATATACGAACATGGGTTTTAAAGTACATGCAATAAGAAATATTTTAAGCCACCGTAGACCTTCTTATCTTTTTCCAGAGGCCCAAAAATTGAGATACAAAAATGTGCCGTTTGCCGATTTTGACAAAATTCGACATGGGTGACAACGCTTTTTCGGGACCTGAAAATTACAAGTTTTGAAGATCGAAAAACATGTGCAACTTCCTGCATCAAAATAATGGTGTACACGTATTGATTCTATAAATAGTGTCTGATCACTTTAAAAACAGATTAAACACAAAAAAATCTAGACCTTGCAAATCAAATTTTCTTAAGATTTTACAAAGTTAGAACGGTTTAAAGAAAGCAAAATTTTGCGATTTTGCAAAATTTACGAGGTTTTTTGGAATAATGTTTGAAGCTTAATATATCAAAATGACTGCCACGAAATTAAACATAAAAATATAAATTTTAAAGTACATGTAATAAGGAATAACTTGAGCCATTGTGCACCTTTTTATCTTTTTCTAGAAACCTAAAAATTGAGATACAAAATAAGCTAAAAAAGACATTTTATTGTAAAAATTCTGACCTTCAAATGTGTGTCATTTTGAACAGGCAATATTCTAAGGTCCAAAATTTTGGGAATCTCATTTTTTTAATCTTTATTTTCATCCCTGAAAATTTGAGCAAAATCAAAAAGGTCGACTTTTTCAAATTAGTCGAAAAGTAATGGAATTACCCATATATATATAATTATTTTTACTTGTTTTGATGCGCCTCATTTAATTAAATCATTACGCAATAATTTTATGAACTTAAAATTAAATATGTTTGTTAATATTAAGCCCATATCTTGGTTCAATGTAAGTAACACTTACAAAATCGACAAACAAAGCAACACAACAAGAGCAATGATAAAACTAGAAGCAGTTCATATGAATCTTAATAGTTTCTAAAAAATAAGAGTTAAATATGCAACTCAAATATTCTCGCACACGGTTTGCTCGGCAAAACCAACCAATTAAATAGAAGTACTTCATTGGAAACAGTTAATTTCATAGAAACTGTAAACAGTATTTTTGATTTATTAAATAGTAAAATTCTTAATGATTGGAACTAAAGAAAAATGTGCTCTTTCTGTATATAAAAGATTGTCTGAATATATTTTGAAGAACAGATTAAAATATTTTGAGAATATCGTGTTTTATGAAAATTAAGTATTGAGAACAAACATTCATTACGTAGAAGGATTACAGTAGACAATAAAAGCTGCAGTTTGTTATGGTTGAAACTAAAAAATGAAGGGATTAAGTATTTATTAACCAACTTTCTTAATCAGATCCTTTTGAAATTTGTTTTTCTATTATCAGAAACAGAAGAAGATACAACCCTTTTCCTTCAGTTTGACAATGCCGTATTGCAATTCAGCATAATATGAATATTAGACATCAAATGGAAATAGATACCGGAAACTGTGAAATTGACAAACTTTCTTCTGCCACTGAAAACACCAATGTAGATACAAGCGACAACATACCTCTTGATATTTCTTTTCAAATGGTGTGATAGCTCAATGGTAGAGCACTTGCATATCATGCGAGCAGTCCGGGGTTCGATCTCCGAAATATGACTGAAATGATAACTTGCTCTTTATCCACCAGCGTGGTTCGGAAGTCACGTTTTAAGCTGTTGGTCCCATCAAACCGCTTTAAACAAGTCGTAGACTTACTGTGGCGATGTAAAAAAGCCGTAAAAAGCATAAAAATAAATAAATAAATAAATAAATAAACAAAACTGGAGAACAAAGAGAAGAAAGTTTAGACCTATCAAGTTATATTGAAAATAAAGAAAACACCTTGGAAACCTGTTCAAATATTTATGCAGCAGGCTATCCTGCAAATAATATTATTAACAAAACAGATTGTAAACACCGTTCTTTAATTTTTTTTAAATGATTCTGATTTGTTAAAAGAAAAGAAACTGTTTCTCTAAAATAAAGACTATTAGTGCTCTTCAAATATAAATTTTTTAAAACAACCTTCAGTTGAACTTTCAAATATTGTTTGGTTTTTGTTAGAGAAGTTTAACGTTTTGTTTGACAAACACAAGTGTAATGTAAATGTTTCAAAAATCATTGAAAAAGATTTGACTAGTTTATTAGAAATGCATAGTAACTGGTAGAATTGTAATGAAAATGTTCAATGTAAAAACCATAAATCTAATGGGAATCAGATCAGTATGTTTCCAAAAAAGGCACAAACCCCACCGAAAGATACAGATTTTATCTGAAAAGTAAGAAAAAAAATTGGTTTAGAACAGTCAACATGACACCCGGTTTGATAAAAGGTATTATTTAAATGAACATAAAGCTTAGAGAGGGGGGTGGTTTAGTGGGTAGGATCTCTTCTGAAAAATAGGAAGAGTCCCACACGGCGTCCGTAAAGTGATTCCACCTCCGACAGAAAAAAAAAACAACACTTGTAAACAATAAAATACAAATAAATTTAATTAAATTTTTACAAAAATTAATAAAATTAAAAAAAGATTTTTTGAAGCTGTTAAGATTTTATTGCAGTTTTATTTGAGAAGATTATTATAAAGATAACTGGCAGCAATAATTGGCGATTTTTTAAAATTTTAATAGTTCATATTTTGGAATGTATATGTTTGTTTTGTAATTATAAACTGGTTCCTGAACAAAATTTTCTTTTTTTGTTAAATATGTATATGGTAATTCCATTACTTTTCGAGCAATTTGAAAAAGTCGACCTCTTTGATTTTGCTCAAATTTTCAGGAATCAAAATATAGACTAAAAAAATTAAATTCCCAAAATTTTGGACCTTAGAATATTGCCTGTTCAAAATGACACACTTTTAAAGGTCAAAAATTTCACAAAAAAACGTCTTTTTTAGCTTATTTTGTATCTCAATTTTTGGACTTCTGGAAAAAGATAAAAAGGTCCACGATGGCTTAAATTATTTCTTATTACAAGTACTTTAAAACCCATATTTTTATGTTTAATATTGTGGCAGTCATTTTGACATATTAAGTTTTAAACATTAGTTTAAAAAAAAACCGTAAGTTTAGCAAAATCGCAAAATTTTGCTTTCTTTAAACCGTTCTAACTTTGTCAAATCTTAACAAAATTTGGTCCGCGAGGTCTAGATTATAATAATAAATAATAATTATGATCACACAATACTTATAGAATCAATACGTATAGACCATTATTTTGATGCAGAAAGTTGCACGTTTTTGCAATTTTCAAAACTTGTAGTTTTCAAGTCTCAAAAAAGCGCAGTCACCCTATGTCGATTTTAGTCAAATTAACAGTAAATACTCTTCAGAACACAAGAAAATTTGTTATCTATATAAGAAATGGTATATTGAGCAATATCAAAAGTTTTTTAATATTCAAAAATTGTCAAAATTGGCAAACGGCACATTTTTGTATCTTAATTTTTGGGCCTCTGGAAAAAGATAAGAAAATCCACAGTGCCTCAAAATATTCCATATTGCATGTACTTTAAAACCCATATTTGTATATTTAATCTTGTGGCAGTTATTTTGATATATCAAGCTTTAAACATTATTTAAAAAAAAACGTAAATTGCAAAATTATGCTTTGTTTAAACCGTCCTAACTTTGTCAAATCTTAAAGAAATTTGATCCACGTGGTCTAGATTTTTTTGTGTTCAATCTTTCTTTAAAGTAATCACACTAGACTTATAGAATCAATTCATATCCACCACTATTTTGTTGCAGGAAGTTGCACATGTTTTGGCGATCTTTAAAACTTGTAATTTTTAGGTCTCGAAGAAACGCTGTCACCCTATGTCGATTTTAGTCAAAATTTTAGTAAATACACTTTAGACCACAAGAAAAAAGGTTATTTATATGAAAATTATAAATCGGGTATTATCAAGAAGCCATTGAGAAAATGCAAGTCGTTGTGCTGCGGCGCCTGGTTGTAGGTGTTGTACTTTTGATAATAATATGGGTGAACATTTTTCATTACAAAACGCGTCAAAAACGTTGCTTTCTGTCGAAAAATCTTAAATGCTAGAGCATTACTATTTCAGAATCCGTAAACAAAAATGATGTCTGCGTATTCTCCGTTGTTGAACAGCATTTTTATCAAATTTTACTAATCGAACCAAAAAAAACTGTTTTAACAAGTATCAAAAGCTTGCATCTATGCTCACTTGTTAAAGTAATGTTGTTTTGTTTGTGTTTTTTTGCTAAATAAAAAGTTTTTTTAATATTCTGTATTTGTTGACTATCTCAAAAACAAAGCAAAAAATACAAAAAGTGATTTAGATTTTCTGAAGAACAATGCCGATTTTGACAATTTTTGAATATAAAAAAATTTATATTTTTCATATAAATAACCTTTTTTCTTGTGGTCTGAAGAGTATTTACTGAAATTTTGACTGAAATCGATATAAGGTGACAGCTTTTTTTCGAGACCTAAAAATTATAAGTTTTGAAGATCGCAAAAACATGTGCAACTTCCTGCGTCAAAATAGTGGTGAATATGAATTAATTCTATAAGTCTTGTGTAATCACTTTAACAAAAGATTGAACACAAAAAAATCTAGACTTCATGGATCTAACTTCTTTAAAATTTGACAAAGTTAGAACGGTTTAAAAAAACATAATTTTTCAGTTTTGCTAATGTTACGTTTTTTTTTTGGAATAATATTTGATGTTTGATATATCAAAATAACTGTCCCAACATTAAATAAACAAATATGGGTTTTAAAGTACATGTTATAGGAAATATTTTGAGCCATCGTAGACCTTCTTTTCTTTTTTTTAAAGCCTCAAAATTGAGATACAAAAATGTGCGGTTTGCCAATTTTGCCAATTTTTGAATATTAAAAAATTCTTGATAATGCCCGATATACCATTTCTCATATAGATAACTTTTTTTATTGTGCTCTAAAGAGTATTTACTGAAATTTTGACTGAAATCGACATAAGGTGACAGCGCTTTTTTGGGACCTAAAAATTACAAGTTTTGAAGATTGCAAAAATATGTGCAACTTTCCGCATCAAAATAGCGATGTATACGTATTGATTCTATAAGTCATGTGTGATCACTTTAAAAAGAAATTAAACACAAAGAAATCTAGACCTTTTGGATTAATTTTTGTTAATATTTGACAAAGTTAGAACGGTTTAAAGATAGCAAAGTTTTGGGATTTTGCTAAATTTACGTTTTTTTTTGGAATAAAGTTTGAAGTTTAATATATCAAAATGACTGCTACAATATTAAACATAAAATATGGGTTTTAAAGTACAGGTAATAAGAAATAATTTGAACCATTGTAGACCTCTTTATCTTGTTCCAGAATCCCAAAAATTGAGATACAAAATAAGCTAAAAAAGACGTTTTATTGTGAAATATCTGACCTTCAAATGTGTGTCATTTTGAACAGGCAATATTCTAAAGTTCAAAATTTTGGGAATCTCATTTTTTTTATCTATATTTTGATCCCTGAAAATTTGAGCAAAATCAAAGAGGTCGACTTTTTCAAATTGGTCGAAAAGTAATGATTCGTTCTGAGGTATATTGTAAATAATGCGTAAAATACGTGTTTGCATAACAAATATTCTATGCCTGTCTTGTAATTGAAAGAGTGAATAATATTATAATATTATAATTAACTGCACTATAGACAAGAGCATAATGCGGACATAAAATGTAATGCTGCTAGTTCTTTTCTTAGATTTATGATAGCATAAGTAGTCTTTGCTAGTTTTGAACAAACATTATCAATATGATACAACCAGTTCAAATATAACATCAAACGTGGCATGACTGTTAGGCTCTTTATGAACTATTTTTGAAAAATAGCAAACATATTATACACGCTTATATTATCTGTTATCACAATGTTTTCAGATAATTGACTTAAAGTAGTGACTTATTTTGTAATACCGGCAGTTAGTTATTAATAACAAATATATTTTATATCTTATGTATTTGCTGTATTATAATTTCTTGATATTTATTATGTTCTCAATAGATATTAACCATGGATTATTATATTTTTATTCAACTAAGAAACAATAAAAACACAATAAAATAAATTATAGAATTTTAAAATTAATAACTGATTCCTTCTTGAAATGGCCATTGATCGTAGCTTTATTACTATATTAAATATAAAACATTTTAATTTATTTTTATTAAATACCACTCCTAACTTTAAATAATGTTTGTTTTGTTTATGCTTCAAATTAATATATCATTTAAAAGCAACGCGGCCGGCCTGCCTCTTGGTACTATAGAAATGTGCGCGCCTGTTACCCCGCTATTATTATATATTAAATTAAAATAGAAAACAAGTCCCGCAACTGAGGTACCGACAAACTACGTAAATCAGCATGGTGGCGCTAGCATAAAGCAAAACGAGTTGTCATGTGAGAAATGAGATTGAGCGAAAAAGAAGATCCATAGAAAGTGATAGAAAGAGTCATGACTAGGGATACGGTTTTCAACATGAGGTCGCGCATCTTACAATATAAGTGAACTCGGTTAGAATAATTTTATTTAAAACTGACCTTTAAAATTAGCTGAAATTTACACAGTTGGTAGCAATAATATTAAAGTGCATTGTTGCTAAATTGTATAAAAATCCATTAAATAATACAAAAGTTATAACATAATTTCAATTACCCATGACTAAAAGTTTGAAATAAATAAACTCGGTTAGATTAAGTTTAATCAAAACTGACCGTATCAATGAAATTTGAGTACAACGTTGCCAAATTTTATAAAAATTTAATTAATAATATGAAATACTAATTATGCCTCTTATTAACTATTGTATTAAATGATTATAAATAACAATAAAAGTCATGATTACAAATAATTTTTCTATATTGATAAACTCTATAAATTATTTTTTTTTTTTTAATTAAACACGTGAATTTTTTGCATCATTGTATTTTATATAAATATAATTTCTATACCGTCATTCAATGATTTTTATTTAATATGGTTATTAAATAATTATTTTTAATTAAAAAGAACAAGTTCTATTATATTTAAAAAAAAAACACATATAAATAGCATCCACTTTTGTTAGTGATAAAAATTTTAATAAATATATTAAAAAAAGTGAATACACAACATACGGGGTAAGCATATTGTTTAAATATCATGCTTTAATTGATTTAAAAACATAAAATTAAAGTTTTACGAGCTTTAATGAGCATTTTACAATTTTTTAATTTTTTTTTCTGTAAATAGTTTCTTTTTTGTGTATATTTGATTTATAAACTACTCATTCGTTTTATACTTGTCCACTTATTATACAATATAACATACTTTTTTATTTAAGTATAGTATGACTTTATTTAATAAATTTGCTTTAATTGCTTTTAGTTGTTCTATAATAATAAAATATAGAAACTGTAATTAATATAAAATTAAATCTGTTTGCAAATGACTCAATTTACTTTGTTGGTAATAAAATTGACAATATAATTACTTAATAATTAATAATAATTGCATTACAACAAAATAATAAAAAAACTAAAGTATCAAATAAAAGATATTTAAAAAACTTGTCAAACAAATTGGTTTTTTAAAACCAATATCTAATGGTATTTGTATTTTGAACCAACAAACGATGAATTATTCAATAAAACTACTTTATCAGTTTAGCTTGTATTTGGAAAACTTAATATTGTATTCATCAAATCTTTAAATGTTTCTTAACAAAAATGCATTTAAATTAAATATTCGTACTTTTAGCTCCTGCTAATTTATAAATATCATCATGGATTCAACAATAATGTTTCGACTCTTTGATAATACTTTCATGACACCACTTCAAAAAGTATATTCAATGTTATTAATAATACTGTTATCAGTGTTAATTACAAAATATATTCAATGGAAACAAAGCAGAAAACATATGTATAAACTAGCCGCCACTGTTCCTCATCCACTCGTTTCAAAATTACCTTTAATTGGCCACGCACATCATTTTATTGGAGGAACCACTAGCAAGTTTAAAAAATAATAATTTTAAATAATAAATTTACAATAAATATATTTTAGATGTATTTAAAAGTTTTTCAAAGATGTTTCAAACCAAAACTCCAACTTCAATATGGTTAGGACCTAAATTAATGTATTTAATCTCAAATCCAAGAGACATGGAAATAATTCTAAATAGCCAAGATTGCTTGGAAAAAATTGATTTTTATCAATTTCTAGACAAATTTGTAAAAAATTGTATTTTAACTGCTCCAGGTGATTACTTACTTTTTATGTTAGTTTTCAAATTATATAAATAAATTTATTTTGATTTTAGTTCCTTTATGGAAAAAAACTAGAAAAATGATGAATCCTGGTTACAACAAAATTGTATTAAATAAACATATTGATATATATTCAGAGCAAGCTGAAATTTTTGCTGATATATTGGATAAACATGATTCATACCTTAATATTGGGAAAATGTGTATAAATTTGACTTTAGACTGTTTAGTTGGTAAGTATTTATATAATAAACTTAATAAATAAAATTGTTTGGTATTTGGTTTGCTATTCCGTTTGCTAACACATCTAAACTAAAGATGAATTAATAAAAACTACAAACCAAATTCTTAATGTGGAAACAAATACTTTGCACAAATAGTTTTTAAGTATACAATTTTTTTAAAGTTATTTTTTTAGTAAAAAGCAATTAGTTTAATTTAAATAATGTTTTCTTACGTTATTACAGTTTCTAGCAACAGTTTTTTTTAATAAAAATTACTTCTATCCATACTTCAGAAGCGTCACTTTCTATTTAAAATAATTTTGAAAAATCCAAGGCGAGCTAAAAAGCGTTTATTTAAACCTAATAACGGGGGTATTTCAAGGTATGCACCTATTTCTTTATTTTGGACCATGAAGCTTTGTGTAGCATCCTCAAAGTTTGACTTTAAAAGATCTCTAAACGATTGAGATAAGTCAGTTGTTTTTCATACTGAAGACCGGTTAGTGAGCATGTTTCTGATAATAGATGTGTAGAGCTGGGTTTTGCCATTCTGGCTTTATTAACAATAGACTGCACGTGCAATTTAAACCCCTGTCAAAAATAATCTTCAGATACTTGGTGGTGATGGACCACGGTATAAAAACGTCATTAAGAAGAACATTTTTATTAGGTGTAATTCGACGCCGTGTGAAGGGAACGGCTTTGATTTTTTCCGGATTAATTTTGCCATTCTTCTAAGTCGTCGGTGGCTTTTTGTAACCTTGCGGCGTGGCCTTTTGGCCGGCTGCTCGTTTGCACAGTGTAGGTTAAAAAAAAAGGCTCCAATTACTTTTACAAAAAGTAATAAAAATTTACAAAATCTTAATTTCCCAAATTAACATTTAATTTAAATAAAATAAGTCTTACAAGTAAATCAAAAGATAGAGCTAAGATTAAGCGAGCTTTAACTTTAATTTAAAAAAATTATGCTTAACATAAAAAATTCGCGGTTCAATTTATTTCCAAATTAACGTCCCTCTTATTGGCATCCTTGCACACTTCTAATAGATGCATTTACGGACACAAAAGTAGAAAAAATGAAGGTTAAGGCAGCGGCTTTGTACGCCTCTTTAATATTTTTAATAAAAGTCCTAATATAATTGAATTAACGCTAAAGATTTGCCGGGTTAGTAGGCCAGTCCTGATGTGGTGCAACTAGTAGTATTGTTATTGAAAAATATTAAATCCTATCACATCTACGAGAATATCGGTAAACCTTTCTCTGTAGAAAAATATTGACACGTACAGCGCCGTTTTTAAATTAAAATTGTTTCTTATAGGAAAAAACGCCAATCAACTCAATATCCAAACGATAAGATTTTAGTCATCACTCTTTTTATATGTTGAACTACATACAATATTCTATGTCTTCATGTTTTTGGTTAAAGATTTGAAGTTACATTTAACGAGTAAAAAATTATTAAAAAACTGATTAAAAACGTCACTTTTTAAAAATTTATTGCAATGAAACGACTTATTGCATCAAATTTTTACAAGTTTGAGGACACAAATTGGACTTTCTTCTACAATGTGTGAAAATTTTATTTAATTATATTCAGGCGTTTTCTTGCTGAGTTGGATGCTGTGAACCCTTATAATAGCGCAACTATTCTCCCCCCTTAAGTTTACCGGCAATATGCTAGCCGGACGGCACAATGTAGTGGGTTGCAATTCTATTTCAAACGACAAAAACACAATATTTTGCACACATATTTCTGCGACATTTATTTTAATTTTTTTTAGTTATATTATAAAGAATTGAATTGAAATAAATTTAATAACAAGAAAATTTAATAAATAGAAATTAAACAAAAGGTAATTAATAATTAGTTAAGACAAAAAATCATAGACATGCAGAAATATGCACAATATAAACAAACTATGCAATAAAAAACGTTACAATACCCCCTCCTTTCACAGAAAGTTTCCTGAAGGGATACTTTCTAACTAATAACCTTTACACACCATTCCACCCACCGTTCACACACCAATTATTCAATTAAACGCAGCTCCTGTTCCCTGACTTACTACTAATTCACCTACATACACACGTAACACTTTCTGGGCCCTATTCATTCATCCTGGAACAGTTTAGGAGTAATTGCTAAGTAATTTCAGAGACTACTGCATAGATTCTTCACCATAATACGGTTTGAGATCTTTAACGTGCCAGGTTTTGTCTAGTTTTTCATCGACAGATTCTAGCCGGTATATAATGTTAGATACCACTGATTTGACTCGGTTCAGCACGTACTTAGGCAACAACTTAGAAGAAATTCCTTTAGCCGCTTTAGATAAACTCATATTTCTTCTCCAAACTAAGTCGCCAACCGAAAACGTTTGTGACCTTCTCCTAAGATTGTACTGACGTGAATTAACCTCGTAACCTCTTTTCAGGCAAGCCTTAATATCTTGGTAAACCTTTGGCAACTTATCCAACAAAAGGTAATAATCTTTCACGCTCATTGTAGAGAAACCTTCCTTAGGATCATAGTCTTGATAATAAGTTCCACTAATAGATATGTTCCTACCATAGATCAAAGCATTTGGTTAGTAGCCAGTGACCTCATGTACTGCCGACCGTATAGCACATCCAATTTTGAAAACTTCTTTGTCCCAATATGCATGTTCTTTTTTTTCCATATAGGATCTTATAGCGGTACCTATTACTTGATTCACCCGTTTGGTGAAATTTATCTGTGGGTGGAATTTGGCATTGTATAACAAACGCGGCACTTGGTATTCTTCCAACAATAACCAATTCTGGTTTTTGGATCTTGGAAAAGGTCCCATCAAATCCATCGATATGGTTTGAAATGGCGGGTCTACCATTTTTGGCTTACCCTTTAGTACAGGTCTGGCAACATTTGGGCTTTTCTGTGCGCCACAAACCTTACATGTTTTTACATATTCCTTGACGTCAGCTCTCATGGATTGCCAAAAATAGGTTTGTTGAACTCTCTTCATAGTTTTGTAAAACCCAAAGTGTCCAGAAGTTGGTGGAATATGGTTGGCTTCAATTGCTGCAGTCCTACTCTCTAAAGGTAACACAATTTTCCAATTATTTATGGGGTAAATTTGTATATTTTGTATAAATTTGTACAACTTCAATCCTCTTCAATCTTCCAATTTGGGAACTTGTCTGGCGTCTCCAAAACGTCTTTAAATTTAGCAACATACCATTCGTCTTTCACATCTGTAACCTGAATGCAAGATACTTGTCAAATTCTAGACAACGCATCCGGCACAACTAGCGACGTACCTTTTCTATAAAACAGTGTCATATTGTGTTGGCTCAATTTCATCGCCCAACGGGCTAGACGACCTACCGGGTCTTTAAAATTCTTCAGCCAAAGGAGTGAGTAGCGGTCTGTAACAGCGGTAAATTGCGTCCCTTCCACATACTGCCTAAATCGTTCAATTGCAAAAAGCAATGCTAGACATTCTCTTTTCGTTATTGGATAGTTACTCTCCGTTCTGCTCAAGGTTCTGCTTGCATATGCAATTACTCGTTCGCAATTCTCTTCATCTTTCTGTAGTAATACAGCACCCAACCCAAAGTCTGAAGCATCACTTTGAATGACAAACGGTTGGCTAAAATCTAGAGCTGCTAATATTGGGGTACTAACCAAAGCTTCTTTAATTTTCTCAAAAGCTTCCGCTGCTCTTGAAGTCCACTGAATTTTTTGTCCTTTCTTCCGTCCTTTGATCATGTATAGGGGCCATTACCGTTGAACAATTTGGCACAAATAGGCGGTACCATGAACACAACCCAATAAAACGCTTCACCTCTGTGGTATTAGTTGGAATCGGGTATGGGTTGGAAGCGTGGCGCAGTGGTCTAGGCATCCGGCCGCTGTACCGAAGATCGTGGGTTCGATTCCCATATACCGTGATATACTTTTCACGTTCTATACGCTCTCCCACTCCCCAACCCGTCTTGCCAGCGTGGGGTTTTACGGCTAAAATACCTTCTCTGAGGAGTGATAATTCTCTCCAGTGGTTCGGAATCCACTTAAAACTGTAGGTCCCTTGTAATGTAAGTTGCCAGCATACAAGCAGAGAAGAGGCTTATGTCCTGCAGTGGACTCAAACGGCTGAAAAAAACATACTTGCTTATCGGGATCCGTTTGCAGACCTTCTTTGTCCACCACAAAACCTAAATATTTTAATGACGATTTACAAAACTCGCACTTCTGCACATTTACAGTTAAATTTGCCCAAACTAACCGTGCTCAAACTTCTTTAAATGTCTCAATGTGCTCTTTAAAAGTCTTATTTATAACGATAATATCGGCAAAATAGACGAATACATTAGGTTTAATTTTTGGCCCAAATATTGTGTCCATTAAGCGCTGCTGAACTTGAGCTGCATTATTCAACCTAAAAGACAAAACATTAAATTCATAAAGTCCCCTGCCAAGAATCGAGAACGCCGTCTTTTCTTTAGATTCTTCTGTGAGCGTAATCTGCCAGAAAGCGCTCTTTAAATCAACACTAGATATGTATTTAGCGTCTCTCAACGTGTTGAGAATACTATCAAGATGAGGTAAAGGATAAGCAAAGAGTTTTGTAACCGCATTTAACCTTCTTCCGTCAAAACAAAAACGGTAAGATTCGTCGTCCTTCTTTACCAGCACCACTGGCGAACTCCACGGACTTGAAGATTCTTTAATAACACCTAAATCCAACATTTTCTTTAGTTCCAAATCCAAATACTTTTGCATAAATTAAGATTATACATAAGGCCTCTGTTTAATTGAGTCGCTATCTCCAGTATCAATATTGTGAGAATACAAATGTGTACGCTCAAGAGGTATACTACCTAAATCAAAAAACAATTTCTTAACCTCATCTAAATTCGCCAACTGCTTGGAGGATAAAGTTTTTGTAGACCTAATCCCACATATTTGATGTTGAGTTATACTTTTATTGGGACTACGCGTAAATTCACTTTTCTGGCCTCCCATACTCCAATTATTATTTACAAAATCAAAACTCATTTCCTGCTTTTTGATAAAGTCTGTACCTAAAATTACTGCAAGTGGAAATGACGGCAACACATAGAAATCAAACAAACAAAACTTATTGGCTACCTTAACATTAACTTTAATGTGTCCTTTTACATCCCTAGGCGATCAGTCAGCAACATTTACCGTTTTGGTTGAACAATATCCATCTCCATATCCAAAAGCTCTTGTCCCAACAAATCAACTGCTTTACTTCTTAAAATAGAGCAATTTGCTCCCGTGTCTATCAATGCCAATAATTTAATCCCAAAATTTCAACGGTTATGTGAGGTCTACCATTGTCCGTGAGTTTGGTAAAAGTTGGAGCAATATGTTTTTGGTTTAAGTCGGGAATAGTAGTCGTCTACTCAGGAACCTTTGCTTCTATAACGTCTGTTACCGGTCGCAAAAAATTGTGAACATGTTGTACCCATTTACTCCATTCTTCCTGACTGACCTTAGATGGTTGGTGGGAGATGCGTCGGTTAAAGTGCACTCCTATTTCTCGTTTTTTGGGCACTTGGTACAAGATCTAGAAATCTGTCCTTTCGCTCCACACCTATAACAAAATTTTCCTGTCTTAGAAACTGTACATAGTTGGAAGCTGTGCCCATCTTTGTCACAATTCCAGCACTTTCCTAAGAATTTGGTGAAATTTTTTTTAGATGGATTTTGTTGAAGTACCTGAACAATTGGTGCCGACACTGCAGAAATGTTAGTTGTTGGTCTTAGTGGAGTTTCCGATAGCGTATTTTTTATCTTGCGATACAATGATGTTAATTGGGCAATAGTCGTAATATCAACCAGACTAAGACGCGCAACATAAACAGGAGATAAATTTTTCTTTATATAACGAAGTCTAGTTGTTTCGTCTGGCCGTAAACTCAACCTTGAAAATAAATTTTCCATCGCAGCTATAAAAATAGTCACCTTCTCGCCTCTAATTTGTTTCTTCTCCCTTAATTCTTCCCAAAGTTTATCATCAAAATCTATTGGCAAAAAGTCTTCTCTTAGCGCTCGGACTAATTCATCCCAATCATTTACTCTATTCTTAGCAAACCTGTACCATGCCACTGCCTCACTTAAAAAAAAATCTGCCGCTGAAGTAAAAAGGGTTGCCTTTGAGACGCCTCTTGCACACCTCAGTTCCTCGACGTGCTCTAAAAATGTTAACAGCCCTTCTAAACCAGACTTTCCATCAAATTTGACATCCTACTTATAAATAGGAACAGAGGGTCCTCTCCAAATTGCGTTACTAGCTGACGGTCTTACAGGGTCAACCATTTCCACCTCACTAAACTCACTGGAGTGGGACAGTTGATCATCGTCCTTGTCGCTCTCAAAGTTTACTCCAGGGGGATTTGCTCCATCTCCTACAAATGTGCTAGCCATTGACTTAATTAAAGTTGCTGCTTTCAAATCTAGTTATGTTTGGAGACTAGTACAAGAATCAATAACTTCTCCTATTTTTTCACGTGAAGTATGCGGTTATTTATTCGACGCTGGGACCTTTTGGCATCATCTCCTGGATATAACTCAATAAGCTTGATGAAGTCGCTTATGGTTTCTTTGACTTCTTTTTCTTGTGCGTCTGTCCATTCTTGACCTACCGATACTGCCAATTTTCCTTCTCTTAATAAATTACGTAGCAAACACCTCAGTTCTCTCACTTCCTCCGTACCTGACAGTTTAAAACCCCTATTTTTTATCTCATAAAGAAGCTCATTCTTCTTTAAGTGGTCTGCAGTTAAATACCCCTCTGTTGCCATTTTTGTTACCTAACAAAACACTACTTAAAACTTTCAAACTTAAATTGCAAAATTTGTACAAACAAGCACACTTGAAATCTCAACCCCTTACTTAAAGCGTGCAACCAACCAGATTTCCAATACTTTATAATCTAGTTGCAAAACTACCTTAACCTTTTTTTTCCGCGAGTTTCGCGATATTTTTTAAATTCGTTATATTATTTGTGATGCTCACCTCGGTCCTCATAAGACACATTCAATAATAATATTGCCTTACATACAATTCATATGTTGCCTAAAGTAATAACAAAAATAAGAGTGTACTACAAATCAAACAATGCACAAATAAATATACGTATATACATTGGGATATTAAGATAAAAAAATGAGTATCTTTAATTCTTAATTAATTAAGTGTTATCATTAACAAAGCCCCACGTTGGGCTAAAATTTTGCGGCGTGGCCTTTTGGCCGGCTGCTCGTTTGCACAGCGTAGGTTCCAAAAAAAAGGGCTCCAATTACTTTTACAAAAGTAATAAAAAATCTTAATTTCCCAAATTAACATTTAATTTAAATAAAATAAGTCTAACAAGTAAATCAAAAGATAGAGCTAAGATTAAGCGAGCAAAACTTTAACTTTAATTTAAAAAAATTATGCTTAACATAAAAAATTCCGCAACGCACAAAAAAACATATATGTAGTGCAATGTCGCAAAGAAAAAATCTGAGGTGTTCTCTTAGTACTTATGTACATATAAGAGGATAGAGTAGATCAAAAATACCATAACGATTATAATAAAAAAATTAATAATTAATTGCTGTCGTTTATAAAAACCTGAGTTTTTTTAATAAATGTTGTGTCCTTCCTAATGCCGGAGCCGGGGAAACGTAACAATTGGGAAGCACGTGGTTTTTATTTATGGCCGTTTCCTCTTGGGTCGGCGTAAATCCAGCGCGGTTCAATTTATTTCCAAATTAACGTCCCTCTTATTGGCATCCTTGCACACTTCTAATAGATGCATTAACGGACACAAAAGTAGAAAAAATAAAGGTCAAAGCAGCGGCTTTGTACGCCTCCTTAATATTTTTAATGAAAGTCCTAATATAATTGAATTAAGTTCACCAGCAAAATGCTATGTAGTTGGTTGCACGATGGAACGTAAAAGGAGCCCGTATCGGATTTCCATTTCAAATGACAAAATCACAAATTTTGCGCACATATTTCTGCGACATTTATTTTAATTTTTTTTAGTTATATCAAAAAGAATTGAATTGAATTAAATTTAATAACAAGAAAATTTAATAAATAGAAATTAAGCAAAAGGTAATTAATAATTAGTTAAGACACAAAATCATAGACATGCAGAAATATGCACGATAAAAACAAACTATATGCAATAAAAAACGTTACAATCTTGAAGTAACCATTTCAAAAGATTTCAAAAAGTAATAGTGCAATTAGACATCAAAGAATTGTTTAAGAATAAAATCTTAATAAGTAACGCTGGAGTGGGTGGGCGGGAACTAAATTTAATTTGTGGGCAAAAACTTTTTCTACTGTAACTCTTCCACCAGTCTAAGTAATACTCATCAAAAGATTTTTAGATTTTTTCACCTTTTGTGTGTTTGCATTTAGATATTAAAGAATTGCTTAACAATAAATTTCTTGATAACGCTAGGGTGGGTGGGCAAGAATTAAGTTAAATTTGTAGGCAAGTCACCCACTTATTCGCCTAAGTGTTACTTATTAAAAGATCTCTTGTTTTTTCCACCTCTTTTTTTCATGCAATTAAATATTAAAATTGTTTAACAACAAACCTATTCATAACTAACGCTAGGGTGGGTGGGCGGAAACTAAATTTAATTTGTGGGCAAAAAGCTTTTTCTACTGCAACCCAGTGTTACTCATTAAAAAATCTTTTGATTCTCTAACCTTCTGTCAGCTTGCATTTAGATATTAAAGAAATATTCAAATAAATCTTTTGATAACTAAGGTTAGAGTGGATGGGCGGAAACTAAGTTTTATTTGTGATTGAGTAATCTTAAATTTACTTATCTAAAAATCTTTTGTTTTTCCCACCTCTTATGAGCTTGCATTTAGATAAAAAAAATAACAATAAATTTTTTGATAACTAAAACTTAAGTGGGCGGACGGGAACTAAATTTAATTTGTGGGTAAGAAGCTATTTTTACTGAGACCCACCTACCCGCCCAAGTGTTATTCATCAAAAGATCTTTTGTTTCTTTTACCTTTTGTGTTTGCATTTAGATATGAAAGAATTGTTTAACATAGTACAAGGCAATAGCAAACCAGCAAAGTACCTCTAGTTGTGTGGTTCGGATTCCACATTAAACAGTAGGTGGGAGGAGCCTACGCTCGTAGCAAGTACGGGACTATAAGAAGTATTGCTACATTTAAAACGTCTATTTGGTAACCCTCGCTGCTATAGTAAGTAGATTTGTCTAAACCCACTACTAAAAATCTTTTTTGTTCAACAATCTCAATAACGCTTGACCTATGACTGTAGATTATAAGCTATCTACGGCAGGAGCTTGAAGTTCTAGTTTATTATTGTAAGGTGGGGATTATTAAATTTTGCTTCAAAGTCCGCTGTTTTGATGCGATTTGTTGGTCTGATATAAGCCGATCTATTGGATTTTCTCAAAGATTGCAAAAGCAATAAGCTTTCATTACTTATGAATATTTTTCAATAAACATTTTTAATGTCCAGGCTACTCAAATACTTAGAATTGCATTAGCAACTATACAGTCTGTGTCGCGTTTGTCCTTAACATTTCCCACCGTAATCTTTCCATAAATATTTTATTTGCATCGGAATCTAACAACCATATCATGGAAATACCGTACAAACTTACAGATAAGTAGGGATTCAAAATGAAGTCAAGAATTAGTTTCTTGTCGGATGTGGTAGAATAAAATTTTGGCCGTTTTCCTGAGCTTTTGGCTTACAATTAGAACATTTAATTTTGATGTAACCATCCAAACTCCACCGATACATTTTATTTGGTTCGGTGAACATTCTTGCGCAAATTTATTACGTTGCTACATGCTACAATCCTTTTTGCTAGCAAAAACATAGTAAACTTTGCTCATTTAGCTCATTTGTATAAGTGTTGTGAAAATATGTGGACGTAAAGTTTGGTAGTAAAATAGTGTCAAACGTAAACAGCCCCAGTTTAAATTTTATTTTTGTTTGTAGTAATAAATCTAAAAATAAGGGCGGTGGAAAAGTTTGGTTTAAAAAAACTGCAAAAATTTAATTTTTTTTGCGGAGGCCATAGTTTGTCTAGCTGCATTAAGATGAATTAGTTTATTTGTACAGTGTGATATAGTGAGAAAGTGTTTTAAGGCAAAGTTGGGAGCTTTAGGGAGGTGGTTTTTAAAGCATCAGATAACAAGTTTTTAGTACTCTGCAATTAAGTAGCCTTTAAATTTAGCAAATTTACCTGGTTGAGAGTTTCATTTGATGATTATAATATTTAATTTTAAATATAATTAGTTAACTACATGAAAAATTTTGGTTTACAGAAACTTTATTAGGTGAAAAACTTCATTCACAAACAACAGATACTAATTTTTCAAATAGTATGGAGACGTAAGTATAAATCAAGAAATCATTTAATTGATTGCAAAAAAAATAAATGATTGCCATTAATTATAAAATGAAAATGAAGAATTATAGTCTAGTGTACGTAAAACTTTTATTATTTTTATGTGTAGCTAACTTTTTTTTATTACTACGCAACAGAAATTTGGAAAAAAAATTAATGTGCAAATAATTTTGTAGAGGGTTTCATATTGTTATGGAAAGAATGTTTAACATTGCTTATTACAACGATCAATTGTTTTATATGCTTCCAGCTGGTAAAAAACTGCAACAAATTTATAAAGAGGTCCATGACAACATGGAAAATGTAAGTTTTTAAATAATTTATTAATTTGTAATAACTCATTTTCAATTGTAGATTGTACATAATAAACAAAAAGAATATAAAATTAAACAGCAAAACAAATTATTGGAAGCAGAAATTGGTGGTATATATTTTTTATTAATTATGATACAAATATTATATTTTTTTTTTAGAAAATGATGAAAAAACAACAATTCTTGAATTATTAATAAAATTACAATACAACGGTGCTGATATTAGCAATATAAGTCTTAAAAACAATTCTTTAATACAACTAATTGCGGTATAAAAAAAATGAATAATATCAATAAAAACAAAAATTATTGATTGATAATTTATTTTAGGGAAGTGATACTAGTGCTACAACACTTGCTTTTGCTTTCGTACTTTTAGGAATGTTTCCACAATATCAGGTAAATAAATAATACAATAATACTTACCAAACGTACATTAACATCTAAAAATTTAGTTTTAAAACTATTTTTGTCTGACAAGTTTTGATTTTGATTTTAAAGTTAAATGTTTAAAAGATTTTGATTAAAATTAACTTTAATTAAATTTATATTAATTTACAGCAAAAGGTTTATGAAGAAGTAATTGATGTCATAGGTACTGGTAGAACTGTAGAGTACACGGATCTGCCCAAGTTAACTTATACAGGACAGTTTATAAAAGAAACAATGCGTATATTTCCTGCAGCACCAATTTTAGGAAGAACCGTTGAAGAAGATTTAAAATTAAGTTTGTTTTATAATATGATTTATGTTATTTTAATTAATTATGTGTTATTCAAGGTAATTGTGTTGTTCCTAAAGGGGTTGGGTTAGTATTAGGCATAATATATCTTCATCGCGACCCTGAAATTTATCCAGATCCATTAAAATTTGATCCGGAACGATTCAATGCTAATGAAATAGCTAAGCGACATCCGTATTCGTTTTTACCATTTTCACAAGGACCTAGAAATTGTATAGGTTTGTAGTTTTTTTATTAATAATCTTTTTATTACTAAAAGTTATTTTTTTTATTTTGTAGGTTTTCAACAGGGGATGATGATGATGAAAACGATAGTAGCGACGTTAATCCAAAGATTTAGTTTTGAAACTACTTTAAAAAAAATTGAAGACTTTGAAATCAAACAGTCGGTAGTTCTGAGATCTTTAAAAGGGTTTCCAGTTAAAGTTACAAAAAGGGCAATTTAAATTATTTTTTTGTAGTTACTGTAGGGTGTTTGGTGTAATAATAAATAACTTTGCAGGGTAAAAGTATATGTTTATTAACGTAGTCTGGTAGTTGTCGCTAACCAATATCAACTGACTATACATGTTTATTTTCTGCTTTTATATACAAACAACAGGTATATTTTATACAATAATAAATATTTTATTAGTATCGCATTAGGAAAAACCGGCCATTAAGTATCCTGGAATTCCTTAATGTAATCCTCTTAATGTAGGATGCTTTGAGGCATATTTATTACAGGGTCAAACTCTGTCCACCTGGATAAGATTAAATTAATAAAAGTATGTCTTGACAGTCGCCACAGATACCCCCTGCTAGTGATTAACTAAACATAAGAAAACAAACAAACAAAAAAAAGAATAATAATGATTATAAAACTCCGGCTTGCAGTCGGTCTGGAAATCGTACTCGCCTTCCTGATCGAGTTTTGTTGTTCAATGGCTCATTTTTTGGTCGGTCGGCTGGAAATTCGGTAATATTTTGTTGCTGGAGTTGCGTATCATCTTCCGTGATGACATATGCGTTTTTTAAACGATCGATTGACACTTTGACTTGTTTGCCTTTGATAAGAATGGTAAATATCTTATCGGATTGTCTGACTACTGGGTAGGGACCTTCGTATGGCATTTGAAAGGTTTTCTTGATACCATCAATTCGCACAAAAACCTGGTCACAGAAACTGAGGTCCTTGAACACGAAAGTAGGTTTATTCCCGTGGTTTGAGCCCGGAACTAGTTTTAGGTTTGCAAAATGTTTCTTTAAATTGTTGACAAACTGGGATGTTGCTTTGAGATTTGCATTTACACTAGGTACCAAAAATTGTCCTGGTAAACGCAGAGGTTCTCCATACATCAGTTCCGCAATGGTAGTTTTGAGGAGAGTTTTGTCGCGCCAAGCGGCTCTGAGACCCAGAAGAATTATTGGAAGGCTTTCTGTCCATGCTTCGTCAGCATGACACTTAATTGCGGCCTTCATCTGACGATGAAGTCGTTCTACCATACCATTGGAAGAGGGGTGATATGTCGTCGTGTTGATATGTTCTATTCCAAGAAGGGCGTTCAGCTCCCTAAACAGATTAGATTTAAACTGTTTGCCTTGGTCAGTAGTAATCCGCAACGGTACTCCAAATCTGGCAATCCAGTTATCAAATATTGTTGTTGTTATCTACATGATACGCTTCTGGCTATCGTAAAAAACGGTCGACGATTGTAAGCACATTCTGGTAGCCGTTTGAGGAAAATAAAGGTCTTACCAGATCAATGTGAATATGTTCGAATCTTCCTGATGGTGGTGTAAAACTTTCTACTGGCGATAAAACGTGACGAGAAATTTTTGCTTGCTGACATTGTAAACAAGCGCGTGCCCATCTCTTAATGTGAGTTTTTATAGAAAGCCATACGTATCGCTCAGCTACTAACTTTACCGTAGTCTTGATGCCTGGATGTACTAAGTTGTGTAGAAAGTTGAAAATAGTTTAGCGAAAGGGTTTTGTGGTTTTGTATCGATGTAGACACGTCGCAGTATAGTTTAGTATTTGTTCCTGAAAGTGTCACTATTTTAAGTTAAAGCGCTGATCCTGGTTGTAGGAATTTTTGAAGCTCCTCGTCTGTTGTCTGAGATTTTGTTAAAGCTGCAAAGTTGATCTCTTCGGAGACTCCTTCAATTCTAAACAGTGTGTCTGCCACAACGTTTTCACTCCCAGAAATGTGCCTGATGTCCGTGGTAAATTGCCCGATAAAATCAAGATGTCGAAATTGACAAGGTGAACACTTGTCTGCTTTTTGTTGAAAGGCAAAGGTAATAGGCTTGTGATCCGTATATATGAAAAAATTTCTACCTTCCACCATGTGTCGAAAATATTTTACGGTCTTGTAAATGGCCAGCAGTTCTCAATCATAGGCACCGTATTTCTGTTCGGCGCTTGTCAACTTCTTTGAAAAGAAACCCAGCGGTTGCCACTCGCTGTCTACAAACTGCTGAAGGACTGCTCCAACTGCAAAATCTGATGCATTGGTAAAAATGGCAAGTGGAGCTTCTACTGCTAAATATGTTAGCAAAGCAGCTTTAGCTAAACTATTTTTACATTTCAATTCATTTTACAATTATTTTCGTGCTCTGTTTCTGTACTGGATGCGATTAAAACGTCGTCGATGTAAACGTAGATAAAATTTAAATTCCTAAGGACTTTGTCCATGAATCGTTGACAGGTCTATGTTGCATTTCGGAGTCCAAAAGTCTTAAACGGAAACTCAAATAAACCGAAAAGTGCAGTTTTTTGAATATCTTCTTTGGTAACCGGGATTTGGTTGTAGGCTCTAACTAGGTCAATGGTAGAAAAAAAAAATCCATAAGGAATGTGAGCGAAATCCTGTAGGTGTGGTACTGGGTACTTGTCGGGGACGGTTCTTGAATTTAACCTTCTATAATCTCCACAGGGTCTCCATTTACCACCTTGTACCATGTGCAGTAGAGATGCCCAACTACTTTTTGAAGGTCTTGCTATACCCATGTGAATTATGTCTTGAAATTATTTCTTTGCTTCTTTCAATCTGTCAGGAGCAAGGCGTCAACGTTTTTCTGTGACAGGTAGGCTAAGGGAGACGAGTATTGCATGTTTTGTTAAATGCTTAGGTTTGGTGAATACTCCTGCTGGGCGTGTTATCTCCGGGTACTGTTTAAGAAATTGATGCCACATGGAAGGTTCTTGAACAACACGGATTCCTACCCAAGTATCCTGACAGGGGGAAACTATTCCCGAGATAGATAGTGTAGTAAGTTCGTCGATCAAACGATGATTTTTGATGTCAACCAAGAGTCCATAATGGGATAGAAAATCTGCCCTAATAATTGGCTTGCTGACGTCGGCGATGACAAAACACCAGTTAAACACACGCTTGAGTCCCAAATCTAACGAAAACAATTCAAATCCATACGTTGCAATTGCGGAATTGTTGGCAGCTAGCAGAGTAGAAGAAACCTCTTGTAAGGTTCTTGTTGTTAACATGGTTAATTGTTAAAACATAGCTTCCATGGGTGACAAAATTGTTGTTTCAGCAATGCTGTGTTGTGGAGATGTGTCCAAAATAGCGTCCGCAAGATCAGCTAACTTATCTATCTGCTCACCCTTTTGTGTGGCGAGAATGGCTTGCACTGATTTTGGCAATTGCCTGAGCCAGAGTGGTCGTAGTGCGTCGTCTGAAAAAATACTTCCGGCTAATCCCCGAAGGTGACGTAGGAATTGGGATGGTTTTCTGTCTTCAATCTCTTCGTGCTTCAAAAGTGTGGGGTATATACCACAAACTTCAAACACCGCTTCTGCAATTTTTCAAGAGTGGGTTCAAAGATTCCGACAAACAGGTGCCGTAGCAAATCAGAAGCACCCAGGTCAACAGAAGTCCATCAGAACGCCAGAGAACATTGAGATTGTACGACGTGCTGCGACTGGAAATCCAAGGCGGTCAATTCAAAAACATAGCCAGGCCCTGAACATCCATTGCTTAAGTGTGCAACGGATTTTAAACAAAGACTTACACTTCCATCCCTACAAAATTTAATTAGTGCAGTTTCTGAAGCCTACAGACCAGGAAATTAGAAAAAAATATTGTGAGACCATGATGAATATGTTTTGGAATGAAGGAGGCTTGGACAACATTTTATTCAGTGTTGAAGCTTATTTACACCTGGAGGGGTACGTAAACAAGCAAAACTGTCGGTATTGGGCCCCCGAGAACCCAAAAGAAAAACACCAAAAACAATTGTATTCCAAGAAGGTAACAGTTTGGTGTGCCATGTCGTCTTCTGGAATAATCGGGCCCTATTTTTTTGAGGATACCCGTGGCCGCTCTGTTACTGTGACAAGCCAACGGTACACTGCAATGCTCCACCAATTTTTGACTTCAGCTCATCAAAACGTTTCTAGTTATGACCCAAACTGGATGGGGCGACGGCACACACTGCAGCAGCATCATTGGACACTGTACGTGAATTGTTTCCAGGAACTGTTATTTTAAGATTTGGGAATATCTCTTGGCCGCCAAGATCACTAGATCTTACGCCCTTTGACAACGTTTTATAGGGATATTTAAAGTCCTCCAGCTACTACGGAGCAGTTAGAAAACAACATTCGAGAGGCCATAAACAATATTCCTATTGAAATGTGTCGGCGGGTATTAAAACATTTAAGAGCAGTATTGGAGGAGTG
This sequence comes from Tachinus rufipes, assembly GCA_963932245.1. NCBI lineage: Eukaryota > Metazoa > Arthropoda > Insecta > Coleoptera > Staphylinidae > Tachinus > Tachinus rufipes. The sequence continues at coordinate 92,422,771 of OZ010747.1, read as the reverse complement.
CTGTGAGAAGGATGGTCGACATTTGGACAACATTGTGTTTAAAAAATGAAATCCGCATCTCTGTACTTTCTTAATTTAATATTAAAATTATTCCAACACTATTTATATTGTTATTATAACGTGTTAAAAACTGAAATCTCCTCTGAGTAACCTTGTATAAGTGAACTCGGTTAGATTTAGTTTTGACAGATTGACAGTATTAAATAAATTGCAGTTTACACCATTTGTGGCAATGGTATTGTAGTGCAATGTTGCTAAATTGTATAAATATCCATTAAATAATACAAAAAATATTACATAAATTCAATAACCTATGACTCCAAGTTTGAAATATATAAACTCGGTTAGATTAGATTTAATTAAAACTGACTGCATTAAAATAAGCGCAATTTAAACAGTTGGTAGCATCGTTATTGGACTGCATTGTTGCCAATTTGTATAAAAACACAATGATTAATTTAAAAGTTATGACATAATTTCAAATCACCTATGTCTCCAAGCTAGATATAAGTGAACTAGGTTAGATTAAGTTTACTCTAAACCGACCGTATCAAATTAGCTGCAATTTACACAGTTGGTAACAATGTTATTGGACTGCATAGTTCCTAAATTATATAAGAATTTTATAATTATTACAAAAAGCATGACATAATTTTAAATCACCATTGGCTCCAAGCTCGATATAAGTATACTCGGTTAGATTAAGTTTACTCTAAACCGACCGTATCAAATTAGCTGCAATTCACACAATTTGTAACAATGTTTTTAGACTGCATTGTTGCCAAATTGTATAAAAATACAATAAATATTACAAAAGTTATGACACTTTCAATTATTCATTGCTCCAAGCTTGATATAAGTGATCTCGCTTAGATTAAGTTTAATCAAAACTGACGGTATCAAATTAACTGCATTTTACACAGTTTGTAGCAATGTTATTGGAATGCATAGTTCTTAAATTGTATAAGAATTTAATGATTAATACAAAAGGTATGACATAATTTCAAATTATCTATAGCTCCAAGCTAGATATAAGAAAACTCGGTTAGATTAAGTTTACTCTAAACCAACCGTATCAAATTAGCTGCAATTTACACAGTTTGTAACAATGTTATTGGACTGCATTGTTGCCAAATGGTATAAAAATCCAATAAATACTACAAAAGTTATGACATCATTTCAATTATCCATTACTCCAAGCTTAATATAAGTGATCTCGGTTAGATTAAGTTATTACAAAACTGACTGCATCAAATTAGCAATTTACACAGTTTGTAGCAATGTTATTAGACTGCATAGTACCTAAATTGTATGAGAATTCAATGATTAATACAAAAGGTGTGACATAATTTCAAATTACCCATGGCTCCAAGCTAGATATAAGTGAACTCGGTTAGATTAAGTTTACTTTAAACCTACCTTATCAAATTAGCTGCAATTTAAACAGTTTGTAACAATGTTATTGGACTGCATTTTTGCTAAATTGTATGGAAAATCAATATGTAATACAAAAATTATGACACTGTTTCAATTATCTATTGCTTCAAGCTTGATATAAGTGATCTCGGCTAGATTAAGTAATTACAAAACTGACTGCATCAATTTAGCTGCAATTTACACAGTTTGTAGCAATGTTGATGGACTGCATATTTTCTGAGTTGTATGAAATATCAATAATTAATACAAAAGATATGACAACATTTCAAATCACCCATAGCTTAAAACTAAATATAAGTGAACTCGGTTAGATTAAGTTTACACTAAACTGACTGTATCAAATTAGCTGCAGTTTACACAGTTTGTAACAATGTTATTAAACTGCATTGTCAGTAAATTTTATAAAAATCCAATAAATAATACAAAAGTTATGACATCATTTGAATTTTCCATTACTCCAAGCTTGATATAAGTGATCTCGGTTAGATTAAGTTTATTCAAAGCTGACCGTATCAAATTAGCTGCATTTTACACAATTTGTAGCAATGTTATTGGACTACATAGTTCCTGAATTGTATAAAAATTCAATGATTAATACAAAAGGTATGACATAATTTTAAATCACCCATGGTTTAAAGCTAGATATAAGTAAACTCGGTTAGATTAAGTTATTACAAAACTGACTGCATTAAATTAGCTGCAATTTACACAGTTTGTAGCAATATTTATAAACTGCATAGTTCCTAAACTGTATAAAAATTTAATAATTAATACAAAAAGTGTGACATAATTTCAAATCACCCATGGCTCTAAGCTAGATATAAGTATACTCGGTTAGATTAAGTTTACTCTAAACTGACCGTATCAAATTAGCTGCAATTTAAACAGTTTGTAACAATGTTATTGGACTGCATTGTTGCCAAATTGTATAAAAATCCAATAAATAATACAAAAGTTATGACATCATTTCAATTATTCATCACTCAAAGCTAGATATAAGTGATCTCGGTTAGATTAAGTTATTGCAAAACTGATTGCATCAAATTAGGTGCAATTTACACAGTTTGTAGCAATTTTATTGGACTGCATAGTTTCTAAGTTGAATAAGAATTTAATGATTAATACAAAAGGTATGACATAATTTCAAATCACCCATGGCTCAAAGCTAGATATAAGTAAACTCGGTTAGATTAAGCTATTACAAAACTGACTGCATTAAATTAGCTGCAATTTACACAGTTTGTAAATGAAAATAAAAAAATGCTGCAAATTCAAGAGAATCAAATTAAAGAAATACACGATAAAATTTGTCAACCTAAATCTATTAATGATAACACTTATGCTAAAATACTAAAACAACAAACAAAAATTATAGTAAAACCAAAAAACAAGCAAGAAACCAACAAAACAAAAGATGAACTGAAATCAAAGTTAGATCCGACTAATTTGAAAATAAATGGCTTAACGGGAAATAAAAGTGGAACAGTTGCTATAGGATGTAGTAATGAAAAAGATAGAAACCAAATTATAAAAATTGTAGAAGAAAAATTAGGAGCTAATTATGAAGTGAAGATTAGTGCTAATAAAAAACCTAAACTAAAAATATGCGGATTTACAGAAAATTTAGATAAAAATTTGTTTGTTACTAAAATTAAAAAATAATATGAAAATATTGCAGATTGTAATATTGAATGTGTCTCAATATACGAAAGAAAATACAACTACAATAATAAAGTTTATATCAAATACAATGCAATTATTGAAATTGATGAAAATGGATTTTAGCATTTACTCAAAGAAACAAAGGTAAATGTTGGGTGGGACAGGTGTATGCTATATGAGCATATACATTTGATAAGATGTTTCAAATGTCTGGGCTTTAATCACAAGTTGAATGAATATAGGGGCAAGGATACTTGTTCTAAATGCCATGGTGAACACAAAATTGATAAATGCGAAAATAATAAGGAAATAAATAAATGTATAAATTGTATAAGATCAAATGAAAAATTAAAGCTAAATTTAGACGTGAATCACCACAGTTTTGATAGAGATTGTCCGGTTTACTCAAGACACTTGGAAATTAAAAAAGAAAATATATCATTCCAGCAATTAAGAAACTGTCAAACGCCACAATCAATACAAGTTGAAAAAAACAACAAAATTCTAGATGTTTACAAGAAATTTTTTAATGAAAACTCTATGTCCTTTTTTCACATTAATGTTGGTTCGCTTGGTAATAAACAAATTGATTTACAAAACTATCTTAATGAAAATAACAACATTGATATTGTATCAAATAACGAACACTGGCTGAAGAATGAAGAAATTGATCTAGTAAACATTGATGGCTTCGTTATCGCTAATAGTTTTTCACGTAAATACATTGAACGTGGTGGAGTAATGTTGATGGTAAAAGAAGAACTTGAGTTTGAGAAATTGGACAATATCGATATGCTATCAACGGCAGTAACATGTGAAGTATGTGCAATAGTTTAAAAGTGTATTAATTCAAATTTTGTATCTATTTATCGTACGCCGTTGGGTAATTTTAATGATTTTATCATTGTGTTCTATCACATTTTAAACAAACTGGATAAGTACAAACAATCAGTTTTTATTGGAGGTGATTTTAATGTTAATTTTAATGTGTATAGTTTAATGAAACATAAATTCTGTGATACTATCGAAAGCTTTAATTTTAAACATACTGTCAACAGTAATACAAGAGTTACTGCAACAACAGCTACCTGCATTGATAATATTTTAATTAATACCAAAGCCTTTTATGATGTAAGCACAGTTGAACCTTATTTATCTGATCACTACGGCATTATATTTAGTTTATATAACATAAAAAAGCAGATTAAAAAACCAATATTATATAGGTCTTTTGCAAACACAAATGTAAAGATGTTTAAAGAAAATATGCAACAAATAAATTGGTCAATAGTAATGCATAATAAAAAAGCAAAAACATCATTCACTTTATTTCATTCGATATTGCTGCAAAATTTTGAAACATGTTTTCCATGTCGACTTAGAAATCATGTAACTAAAAAGAATAATCTTTGGTACACAAACGAATTAAAAGAACAAAAAAAGTTAATCAACACTATCAGTGATATCAGTAAATATGTTAATATGGTTAAAGTAGAAACCTTACAAAACGAATTAAAAAAATCTTATAGAATAAATATAGAATGCGCAAAAAAAAGTTATAATACTTTAAACATTATTAATTCCATCAACAAACCAAAAGAGATGTGGAGCATAATTAATAAGATAGGAAACCGAAATAAAACAACGGGAATGCCAGATAGTCCAATAACTGCTGATATGTATCAAACTTATTTTTTAAATATTATTTATTCAGTTACAGGAGGTGTTTCTGGAGATATAAATCAGTCTATAAACTTGCTTATACAAGCACAACCTAGATCAAATAGTTCTTTTTTTTTTAATCCGGTCACACATGTAGAAGTTGCCGATATAATTAAATCATTAAGTAATAGTCGATGTGCGGATGCATACGATTTAAATTCGTTATTGATTAAGAGCGCGACTAATGAATTGAGTTAAATTTTAGCTAATTTAATCAATCTATCGTTTAAACAGGGAGTTTACCCTAAAGAATTAAAATTAGTAAAAATGTACATGAAGTGTCTAACTTTAGACCAATTTCTATAATACTACAGGTATTATAGAAATTGGTCTAAAATATGGGAAAGAGCGTTATATATTAGATTGTAAAATTACATGGACAATAAATTTTGTAACGCTCAATTTGGTTATATAAAAGGGAGATCTACCTATCTCTTCACTTATTCATGATATATATGAAGCATTTGATTGTGTTTCACATAAAATACTGTTAGAAAAACATGAGCATTACGGAATACGCGGAAACTCGCTGAAACTGATACAGTCGTATTTAATGAACAGAGAACAATATGTTAAAAAGAACAATTTACAATCCATAATGGCAGAAATAAGTGTTGGGGTCCCTCAGGGTTCAATACTAGGCTATTTCCTGTTTTTAATTTACATTAATGACCTTGTGTATAATATAAAATCGGCTACAACATTTCTATACGCCGACGATACAACACTTTTAGAGAATCCAGCAAATAACTACTCAAATGTAATTCAAGGTCTTAATGAAGCCCAA